>OX421853.1:14806352-16061322 GCA_949127965.1 Pandemis corylana | reverse complement strand
ATACATACAACATCCATGACTCGGGCACAAACATTCGTATTCATCATACAACTGTCTGCCCCTACCGGGATTCGAAGCCAGGACCTCTAGCTTCATAGTCAGGGTCATTAACCACTAGGCTATCCGGTCGTGATACATACCTTTCCAGTTTGGACAGGTCGGGTAGCGGCGCGTCTTTGGTGAGCGAGGCGATTTCTTCGTCACGTCCGTTGCCAACTTTCAGTGTGACCGACTTTGAGCAAGTTGCCCCGGTGGTGCCGCAAGGAGCGTTCTGCATGAGAAGTCAACGGTCACACACCAACATTTCTCATGCTCATCATTGCTCGTCTGTCCTTCCCTATGTAGGGGAGACCGAGGCGAGTTGAAACAGAGGTGAGTTGATACAAAGCCGATTTCTCTGCACCTATGACAGTTAGCGAGGTCACAACTTCACACAAACTGTGGAGTGTAGAAAGACCAACGAATTATCGAAGTTACCAGCCCGATAAACTGTCACAGTTCAGAGAAATTGGCTTTGTATCAACTCACCTCTGTCTCAACTCTCTTCGGTCTCCCCTATGCTTAAATCTTTAAATGTATGCAACGGATTTTGATGCGGTTTTTTTGATAGTGATTCAAGAGGAAGGTGTATATGTATAATTCTACGCAGACGAAGTCGCGGACAAACCTTCCTCTTGAATCACTTTATCTATTAAAAATAACCGCATCAAAATCCGTTGCGTAGTTTTATAGATCTAAGCATACATAGACGGACAGACAGCGGAAAGCGACTTTGTTTTATACTATGTAGTGTTTTATTTAAAAATAAACTGTCTGCGATGGTCTTTCCGAATGCGCTGGTAGTTTCAAAAAAAGACACGTAAAACAGCCCTTTGCGGCCATTTTGCAAAATAAAGTTTTGAATTTTGAACATTCGTATCTTTCATAATAAATATCAGCCCGGGATCTCAAGCTCTATAGTCATGTTAGAACCACTAGGCCATCGTCTGACCACTAGTTTGTACTAGAAGCACGCGAGGACTTAAGAGGCTAGAATAATCCAGAACGGACCTGTATCTGCACTTCGAAGCCGTCGCTTGCGTCTGCGCAGCCCTTGGCCAGCAGGTAGGTGCAGACGCCCTCGAACTCGTACTCGCGGCCGTCGAACGTGGTCACGTGGGAGTCGCCCCACGCCGAGCACACTCCCGCGCACTGCTTGGCCGTGCACGACCAGTTGCCGCTCACGCATTTGCTGGGGACACATCAGATGCATAATGAGAGGCATTAAACGATTGAGGTTTTATGAAACGAAGCGAAGCTGAGTTTCATAAAGATTGCCCGAGTGTTTATAGTGTTTTAATATCTAATTATGTACAGTCACATACATAAATTTATCTATATTCATAACATAAGTTTTCCACAATAAACGTTTTCACACCAAAATAGGTTAGGTACCATTATTTTCTGTTCTCGGAAAGTTCGAAACAGTTGAAACGACTGTAATTTTTTTTTCTTAAATTGAAAGAGAAAAAACATAGAATGTACCAGTTGCTTCTCATCCCGCGCAGATGGTAAAAGCCCATCGGGAATCATGACTTTTATACACGATGCGGCTACCAACCCATCACTATTCTGATTCCACTTTCCACCTATATGCCCACAGTCTTGCTAAACGTGGCCTGTAGGTCTTGTTACCTTAGGCCCTGTCTACCCCGTTAGGGATAAAGACGTGATTTGTGTGCGTGTGTGTTAAAGGGATTTCATACAAAATTGAAGACGCAAGCGTACAACTTTTTGTTTTAACACAACGTCGGCAGCGCACTCACCAGGTGTTGCACTCCTCCTGCATCTCGTGTCCGTCGGGGAAGCTGCGCCCGCCGTGGTGGCAGGGGCACTGGCTGGCCAGCACGCAGCCGCCGCTGCCGGCGTCCAGCACGAAGCCCCGCTTGCACTGGCAGCCGGGCCGGCACTCCTTGCTGGTCGTCGAAGGCGGCAGGTGCATGTTCTACAGCCCGGAACAAAGGTCAGCTTCAATGCCGCTCAATTTATTAGTAGATTAATGTCGAGGCCTGGGAACTAGCCAATTGCTGTAGTAACTTGTTTAAAAACACGAACCGCAGGTGAGTGTTTTTTAAAGTTACGAATCCAACAATCGCTCTTCCAGCTGAGGCAGGATATGTTTTTCTATGTTTTTCTCAAACATTGCGAAGAAATGAAAATAATTTTTCACGTTCCCGCCATTTTTCTTAAGTTTTTTTTAAGTCATCAGCCACCGTAAGCTATTTGAGACATTAATAAAAACGTTAGATTCGAACAAAACGCGCGCTCCTCGGCCATCGGCTTGGCTGTATGACATTGTTGTTCATTATTCCATTAGTTTCTTTGACTTTTTAAAAAGTTAAAAACGTTTGATGTATCTAGAACATTGCCGTCTATCTCTCAAGTCTCAAGTGACCCACCTTGCAGGTGAGCGGCTCAGCCACCTCGCAGGTGGTGAACTCCTTGTGCTGCAGGCTGCTGCAGTTGCTGCGCAGGTCCTCGGCGGGGGGGTAGTTCTGGATGTCCTGCGGGGACGCCGGCACGCACTCCCAGCGGGCTCCCACGCATGTGCTAGAAAAGACAAGTGTTGCAGTTAGATTTTCTAACCACTATCCAGTCATCAAGGCCAGTGCAAACTCGCTCATAAACATGTTTTCTACAATACATACATAAATCACGTCTGTATCCCTTACGGAGTAGACAGAGCCTAAGGTAACAAGTAAAGGCCACGTTTAGCATGATTGTGGGCGTATAGGTGGAAAGGGTAATGAAAATAGTGATGGATTGCCAGCCGCATCGCCTATAACATGATTCCTAAGATTTTTGCTCACTCGATTTTCCCTCGATGGACTTTTACCATCTGCGCGGCAAGAGAAGCAACTGGTACATTTTATGTTGTTTTACAAGCTTTTATTTAAATGTATGTATGTATGTTTGTCCGGGTGGAACGTTGCGACTCAATTTTGAAGCAAATATCTTCAACCGATTGAGCTGAAATTTGGCGTACTTGAGTTAATCGGATGACAATACAATAATCTGATAGTGGAGTTCTGGTGACCTAGCCAGGATCGTCTCCGCAGGAGGGAACTCTTCAACTGTTGGTACGATTGACTTGAAATTTGGTACACATATGTACGACGGACGATGCAAGTACAGTCAGCAAAAACTTGAGTTCCGCGAGATGGCTAATAAAGCGTTGGCAGACCGAGAAGTTGGCGGGATGACTTGGACGCATATCAAGTACAACTGCAGGAGAAAAGAGTGGCGGAAAAACGGGGAGGCCTTTTCCTAGCAGCGGAACACTCAATACAATACAATACAATACAATACAATAACTCTTTATTGGGCACCACATATAACAACCAAAACAGAAAAAGGTATACAGAATATTACAAGGTAACATTAAGCGGCCTTATCGCTACAGAGCGATCTCTACCAGGCAACCATAATGGACTGGAGAACAGAACAGATTGGGCTAATATAATAGTAATAATAATAATATCGTCCCGATAGTCGTTTCGCCGAACGGTGTAATAGCGAAGACTGACTTGGGTCAAGGGTCAAATACAGAAGGCGGTACTCCTGGGTCGTGGGGCGTCGCGGTGACACCGGGTGCTCCCGTAACGCCTCACATACGACCGAATAGGGAATCCGTGTGGTTTTTAGTGGGTATGCCTGCCGTCGCGGGAGAGCCCCACATACTGACTTTCTGCCAAGTTTAAGATAAAGATAAAGATAAAAGATGATTTATTGCCACTAACAACAATTACAAAAAAAACAGTTATATACAACTTTAACCTTACAGCGCCGTAGTGTTTCTTGCGGCGCATTCTTCTTGGCAATGATGGTCTTTCCGAATACGCTGGTAGTTTCAAAAATACATGTAAAAGAGCCCTTGGCGGCCAATTTGCAAAAAAAAAATCCATTTTCATTTTCATTTTCATACCCCCGGTAAACCCGTACCGGGCGGATGCATAAGGCGCATTTTCCACACCATAAAAAAAAGGCGGTACTCCTGGACATGGCCCCGCCTCGCTGCCGGCGGCACCCAAGGTTAGGTTTGTGTTTTTATATTTTGTATCAATATTGTTTTATTACTTTTTATATCAATATCGTAAGAACCGAACTTAAGATCAAATAAATATACGTAAGAATAATAAAACTTAAGAAAATAAAAATGTTTTTTTTTTGTCAGAAACGTATGTATTCAAAGGTGTCCTCACCAAAGCTCCCTCTCTCGACGTCCGGCGCGCACCTCCTTGTATCCAGCATCGAAGGGCAGCCCCTTGTGGAAGCATGGACACAGGCCCAGCGGCACACACACATTGCTACTGTCCAACACCTACACACACCAAGACAAAACCTCGATCGATCACTGAGCCACGCGTGTAATATATATATACAGGGTGTTAGGTAATGAGTGGATAATCCTTGAACTATGGATAGAGGGCACTTAGGACGTTATAATAAAGCTAAAATAGGTTTAGTAAAAGTTGCACGGTTTCCGAGATATTCGGACTTTTAGGTTTTTTTCGAAAATGAACACCCTTGTTCAATGTTTTGATCATAGCACCATTTTAAGCTAACTTTTTCATTTTTTTTATTTTTGCTTAATATTCTCGAGTACTTGTATGTTCAGATAGGCATTACTATTTTTGTGAGACTACATGGGATTTTTTTTAAAAAAATCGCAAACTTAATTTTTGCCTTTTCAATCGTACATTGATCGAATTTTCAGCTCTCACGGTGAAAAAAAAATACACTACCGCCTAGTTGCCAATAAGCTTAAAAACATGCCGGTTTATTGACAATTTAAAAATGGTAATTACCTTTTGAATTTAAATTCAAAATGACAAAATAATTAAAAAAAAATACACGCTCACCCACATTTTTCCCGGTTTATTTTTTGTATCACGGGCATAAAACTCAATTTTTTTTTGTTGCAAAAATAACATTATTGGCCACTTATTTAAATGCAAATGGCATGTAAATAATTCCAAATTTAAAAAACATGTTGACTGCCTTTTGTTTTATTTTTCTACTTCGATTTTGAATTTCGCTATTATTGCATATTGAATGGTGAAATTGTGCCTTGGCACTCACCATAAATGTAATGCATTTGGGCGTATTCTATCAGTGTGTATTATGTTCGAAGCAGTATTAAAGTAAAAAACTTCAACACAACGATCTAAACGCAAAATTAACCATTCATTACGCAATAATAATAGCGAAATTCAAAATCGAATTCGAAAAAAAAAACAAAAGGCAGTTGACATGTTTTTTAAATTTGGAATTATTTAAATGCCATTTGCATTTAAATAAGTGGCCCATAATGTTATTTTTGCAACAAAAAATTTCGAGTTCTACGCCCGTGATACAAAAAGTAAACCGGGAAAAATGTGGGTGAGTGTGTATTTTTTTTTAATTATTTTGTCATTTTAAATTTAAATTCAAAAGGTAATTACCATTTTTAAATTGTCAATAAACCGGCATGTTTTTAAGCTTATTGGCAACTAGGCGGTAGTGTATTTTTTTTTTACCGTGAGAGCTGAAAATTCGATCAATGTACGATTGAAAAGGCAAAAATTAAGTTTGCGATTTTTTTTAAAAAAATCCCATGTAGTCTCACAAAAATAGTAATGCCTATCTGAACACACAAGTACTCGAGAATATTAAGCAAAAATAAAAAATTGAAAAAGTTAGCTTAAAATGGTGCTATGATCAAAACATTGAACAAGGGTGTTCATTTTCGAAAAATACCTAAAAGTCCGAATATCTCGGAAACCATGCAACTTTTACTAAACCTATTTTAGCTTTATTATAATGTCCTAAGTGCCCTCTATCCATAGTTCAAGGATTATCCACTCATTACCTAACACCCTGTATATTTTTATGTGAATAGGAAGGCAAACGAGCAAGTGGGTCACCTGATGGTAAGTGATCACCACTGCCCATAGACACCTGCAACCCCGGGGGGATTGCAGATGCGTTGCCAACCTAGAGGACTAAGATGAAATGCTTCTTGTGCCCGTAATTTCCCCGGCTGTCTTACTCTCCGCACCGGAACACAGCAGTGCAAGCACTGCTACTTAGCGGCAGGATTAGCGAGTAAGATGGTGGTAGCGATCCGGACGGACCTTGCACAAGGCCCTACCACCCATAAAACTACACAATACAAGAAATAAACAAATATTAGAGAAATAAACCAAAAAAAACACCATGAACATAGAGTGGCTTCACAAAAGTGAAACGGTCGCTGGCTCAGGCTGGCTAACGTCTGTCAGGCACCTGCAGCTCTGATTCCTATTTTTCATACAAATATCTGCCCCGACCGCGGATCAAACCCGGGACCTTAAGGCTGCGGCTCCACTGAGGCGGAGACGAGCGGAGCGGAGAGGAGACGTGCGGGGATCGACCAATCATATTACAGATCGGAGACGAGATGTGGATTTCATGTATGTAATATGAATGTAATATGATTGGTCGATCCCCACACGTCTCCTCTCCGCTCCGCTCGTCTCCGCCTCAGTGGAGCCGCATTCTAAGTCAGGTTCTCTAACCACTAGGCTATCCGGTCGTCTTGTATAAGTACTCAGTTGTTATATTAAATTAATTTTTAATTGTTGTCACTTTAATTTTAAACTGACGTCCAATATAAATTCTTTGAGATTTAATTTTAAGTGACGATTTAATTTCACATTGAATAATCAAAATAAATGAATGACCTGTCCGGTGGGGCAGGCGCAGCCCTCGACGCAGCGCGGGCGGCACTGCGCGCGCGCAGACAGCGCCACGTCGGAGCACGTGCGCTGGCAACTGTCCGCGCACACCGTGTACTCCTGCCCGCCGCCGCACGGCAGCTCTACACACAACATCAATAATAACCAGGGGCCGCAATTTTCATGGCGAAAAGCACCTTTAGCCTCAACTCGTAGCCAGATTTGGTAGCTGGCTACAAGATGGGAAAATACATTTCTCATTTGAAAACCAGCTACAAGATGGGAAAATACGTTTCTTATTTGGAAGCTAGCTACCAAATCTAACTACGAGATGGGAAAATCGCTCCCATTTAGAAGCTAGCTACAAGATGGGAAAATACGTTTCTTATTTGGAAGCCAGCTACGAGATGGGAAAAACTTTCCCAATTGGAAGCTAGCTACAAGATGGGAAAATACGTTTCTTATTTGGAAGCTAGCTACCAAATCTAGCTACGAGATGGAAAAATCTTTCCCATTTGGTAGCTAGCTACAAGAGGGGAAAATACGTTTCTTATTTGGAAGCTAGCTACGAGATGGGAAAAACTTACCCATTTGGTAGCTAGCTACAAGATGGGAAAATACGTTTCTTATTTGGAAACCAGCTACGAGATGGGAAAAACTTTCCCAATTGGTAGCTAGCAACAAGATGGGAAAATACGTTTCTTATTTGGAAGCTAGCTACCAAATCTAGCTACGAGATGGGAAAATCTTTCCCATTTGGAAGCTAGCTACAAGATGGGAAAATACGTTTCTCATTTGGAAGCCAGCTACCAAATCTAGCTACGAGATGGGAAAATCTTTCCCATTTGGTAGATAGCTACAAGATGGGAAAATACGTTGCTCATTTGCAAGCCAGCTACCAAATCTAGCTACGAAATGGGAAAATCTTTCCCATTTGAAAGCTAGCTACAAGATGGGAAAATACGTTGCTTATTTGGAAGCCAGCTACCAAATCTAGCTACGAGATGGGAAAATCTTTCCCAATTGGTAGCTAGCAACAAGATGGGAAAATACGTTTCTTATTTCTAGCTACCAAATCTAGCTACGAGATGGAAAAATCTTTCCCATTTGGTAGATAGCTACAAGATGGGAAAATACGTTTCTTATTTGGAGGCCAGCTACCAAATCCAGCTATGAGATGGGAAAATACGTTTCTTATTTGGAAGCTAGCTACAAGATAGGAAAATACGTTTCTCATTTGGAAGCCAGCTACCAAATCTAGCTACGAGATGGGAAAATCTTTCCCATTTGGAAGTTAGCTACAAGATGGGAAAATACGTTTCTCATTTGGAAGCCAGCTACCAAATCTAGCTACGAGATGGAAAAATCTTTCCCATTTCAAAGCTAGCTACAAGATGGGAAAATACGTTTCTTATTTGGAAGCTAGCTACAAGATGGGAAAATACGTTTCTCACTTGGAAGCCATCTATCAAATGTGGCTTATACTAACCGCACTCCTTGACGTTGTAACGCCACTGTATCTTGACGCCCTGCTTCGCGCACGCCATAGCGTAGTCACCCAATATAGGGCAGAGGCAGCGCGACGCGTCCCCTGCGCACGCGCACATGTCGTACACGCACTCCTCGTAGTACGGGGTCACTGACACGTACCAATGACAGGCTGGAGGAAAAAAAACACAAAACTACTAGTACTCTTTATAGCACAAAAAAAATACAGGTAACATGATAAGCAGACGTACAGAGGCGAACTTATCCCTTAAAGGGATCTCTTCCAGATTAAAAAGCTTGATGACCTAAATAAAAAAAGTGAAAAAAATAATATTGCTGATTTTGTTGACTGCACTTGCAATATCTTAGTATCTTTAAGAAAATGAAAATGAAAATTTATTTTTGCAAAATAGAGATCCCTTTCAGGGATAAGTTCGCCTTTGTGCATGTGTGTTGTCCTGTATTCATCTTTTTCTTGTGTTTTATGTACAACTAGCTGTTGCCCGCAACTTCGTCTGCATTGAATTCGTTTATCGCTATCCCGCAGGAATTACGGAATTTTCCGGAACAAAAAGTAGCCTATATGTTATTCCAGACTATAATCTATGTTCCAAATTTCATCCAGATCTGTCTAGCTGTTCTGGCGTGAAAGAGTAACAAGCATCCATACATCCATACTCACAAACTTTCACATTTATAATATTAGTTGGATAGGATAAAGAGTTATACATACATACATACATACGTACATACATAATACGTTTTAATGAACAAAAAATTTTTACCTTGCTACTCCGCTACTCACGTGCAAGATAACCAAGCCTGTGTGAAATATATATGTTTTTCATGCAAACCCTCCCTCCACTGCTGCCAATAAAACACATATAAAACCCACAAACTTAATTATCCCTTACACCACACAAACACTGACGCGTTTCGATCCCTCTACGGGATCATTATCAAAGTTTAATGAACACAACTGTTACACATGCAAAAAAAAAAAAAAAAAAAGTTTTGTCAAATTATAAACACTCACGCTCAAATAGTTTGCTCATCAGCTTGCCGCAATACTTTTCAGCAGCCTCTTTGTTCTCGATGTTGGCTTTGCAGGGGTGCTCCGGCTCCGCGGCGTCCACGTCCTGGCAGAGCTCCCTGGTCTTCCACTTGTTGGCGAACGCGTGCGCCGACTGCTCGGTGTCGCCCTCTGGCGTCAGGAAGTCGTCCTTCTGGTTCAGGTTGAACGTGCCGCAAAGACCCTGGGAGAGACATTAACATTCAGAATTTATGTCATCTATGGATAATATTTTATTGAATTAGGCGTTACTTTGCGGAGGTCCATTTTAATGAACAAAAAATATTTACCTTGTTACTCCGCTACTCACGTGCAAGATAACCAAGCCTGTGTGAAATATTATGTGTATATGTGTGGTGTACGACGTTAGTTTGCATGTCTAACAGTTGTGCTCGTTAACTTTAATAATGATCCCGTAGAGGGATCGAAACGCGACAGTGTTTGTGTGGTGTAAGGGATATTTAAGTTTGTGGATTTATAATGTGTTTTATGTGGCAGTAGTGGAGGGGGGTTGCATGAAAAACACATGTATTTCACACAGGCTCGGTTATCTTGCACGTGAGTAGCTTGCACGTGAGTAGTATTTTTGTTCATTGGCAACGGATAAATTACTAATGGTAGGTACCTAATCTTAGAAAAGTAAACCATTTACATTTTTTGAAAACTTAAGTCAATTCTTCCATGCTGGTCTGAAAGTAAAGAAAAAACATAGAATGTACCTACCAGTTACTTCTCTTCAGGCGAACATTGTAGGAATCATATTATAGGCGATGATAGCAACCCATCACTATTTTGTTTCCCCTTTCCACCTATACGCCCTCAATCATGCTAAACGTGGCCTTGAGGTCTTGTCACCTTAGGCTCTGTCTACCCCGTAAGGAATAAAGACGTGATTTATGTATGGATGTCTATGGCACTTCTCACCTTAGTTTTGTCATGGAATTCTGCGGGTACATCCACAAACACCCTCGTGTTGCCGTCCCACCATAAGTCCATACCGTTAGGCAGTTGCACTGGAATAAAAAAAACATGTAATTATAGATCGACCGCTTAAATGAGTCCACGCGGCGCGGGGTAGGACGACGGCGGGGAGCTCTCTCGGTGCGGGCGGGTGTGCGCCTGCCCCCGCACAGAGCTCCCACCCCGCAGTCGTCCCACCCCGCGCGGCACCGCAAGGGCGAGGACTCTTAAATATTAATAGTACATTACTGTCTAGGCCAGGAAGTAAGCAATTGCTGGCGGAGTATTGGTTTGAACGGACGAGCTCGCGAGTCCGCTTAATAATACGAAGCCAGCAATGCTATTCTGGCTGAGGCAAGTATAGTGCTTTTCTCAAAAATCGAAAAAGAAAACAACAACAAAAACAAATGATTAACATAAAAAATAAATGATTAACATAATTGACACATTTTTTTTTAATTATTTTTGCTTTGCCGCCCTTTTCTATCAATGGCATTTGAAGAGAGTATTTTTCTACCCAGAACATCTTAAGCTATTTCAGACACAGATAAACACTCGTCGTACTAGCTTTTTTTTTAATTTGGTGTTTTAAGTCTTGTGCCTTTATTTTTTATAATGGTGATTTGCATTTTTAAAAGTTAATAGCTAGACAGTAATGGAATTTGTATGCAACATTACAGGAGAGTTTAGCGCGACAGTAATGTTTTTTTTTTAATTTTGGACTGACCGGCAACAATTAACTTCCTGTTATGATATGTAGTTAACAATGACGATTTTAACGGTCATTTTTGAGAAAAGTCAATTAAATACGGTTCTACTCATTCGCCGAATAGATAACTCTTTTGGGATCACTTTGTTAATTTATAGAATCAGACGTTGCATTGCGAAGGCTCATTTAAATTAACAAATGAGTTTTTGGCATAAATTTAATTATTAATACAAGCTGACTGTACTTGCATTGTCATCCGTCCTATATAATGTGTAACGTCAAACTCAAAACGAACGAAAATTCAGGCAAACGTCAATTTTAACAACTAAACATTTTGTTTTTATTACTAACTAGCTGACCCGGCGAACTTCGTACCGCCTAACAGCCGATTATTTATTTATTTATTTATTTCTCCGTAAGAACCATCCTCGTACTTCAAGGAATATTCTAGGAAAAGAATTAGCGAAATCGGTTCAGCTGCTCTCGAGATTTGCTCTTAGCAACACATTCAGCGATAAATTTTTATATTACAGAAAATATTCACATTATACGTACGTCTCATAGTCATAATACACTGTCCTAAGAAAGTACAATTTGTCCATAAATTAATACCGTCGAAATATCCCTAAGCCAATTTTATTCGTGCCAAACACTTCGATGTCCGATCAGGTTTCAGGCGACTTACCAATAAGGAACAGCGAGGAGGCCGCCCTGATGAGAACGTCTCCGACGTGCACGGGAAGCGAAGCCACTTCCTTGCCATTCACCAGCACGAAGCCTCCTTGCTTCAGATGCAGTTCCACGCCAGGATACTTGAGGTTTACTGCCTTCGTGCATGACGGCTTTCCCGCCCCTTTGGCCGGAGTCAGGTTCATTTCCTGGTGAGACAGTGTAAAGGTAAAGCCTTCTTTTCAATTCGCAAATGGGTCGCTCAACAGTCTTCTTGTAACTTAGGCAACTATCAAATGAAATCAATAATTTTTGTTTCTTGATTTTTATGTTTACTTTTACGGTTTTACCGTTAGAAATTAAATTTCTAAATGTCAGTGAAAATTAGAACACATAGAAAAATCCGAAAAGTAAAGCTATGGCCGGGAATCTAACCCGGATCCTCGTCATTCCGTAACGCGTGCTATACCCCTACACCACCCATAGCAGGTGGGTAGTCTTCGAATTTTTCTACCCGTTACTAGATGTCACGTGACCTCTTTTGTTACTCTGCGAATTTTTGTCGCTAAGCGTCATCTGTTTGAATGATGTGTCTGTACGACACAATTACAAACTCCCGTGGAACATCTACTGCTGACCAGGGATTCTTTCACAAGTAGACCAGGGAGCTGGAGGACTTACCTCGCTGATGGCGCCGGAGCAGGCCACGTTCTCGACCTCGACGGTGATGTTCTGTGTCTGCAGCAGCGTATAGGTGCAGTGCCCCATGAAGTCGTAGCGCAGGCCGTCGAACGTGGTGTAGTGGGGGTCGCCGACCGCGCCGCAGCGCGCGCCGCAAGGCACGCCCGTGCAAGTCCATTCGCCAGCTTGACACGTGCTAAGGACATAGAGCAGACAACCTGATAGATGTCCATAGGTGGAAAAAAAAATTCTAAATGTCAGTGATCCGAAAAGTAAAGCTATGGCCGGGAATCGAGCCCGGATCCTAGTCATTCCGTGACGCGTGCTATACCCCTACACCACCCATAGCAGGTGGGTAGTCTCCGAATTTTTCTACCTGTTACTAGCTGTCACGTGACCATTTTGTTACTATGCGAATTTTTGTCGCTAAGCGTCATCTGTTTGAATGATGTGTCCGTACGACACAATTACAAAGTCCCATGGAACATCTACTGCTCACCAGGGACGAGAGAAGGCGCTGTTTTTCAAATGATAGGTACTGTCAAAATGATCAACTATTAGGTGGTTTAGGTGGATCAACTATTTCTTGTCACTCGTTGCTATGGTCACTCTTTAAGCCGTAAGTTTGCCAAACATGTGTTTTTGCTGTAGTTCTGGGCCTGGTCATTTACTTAGCATGTTAGTATAATGTGACACAACATTTTTTCTAACAACCTGTACTAATTTTGTCCCTTCGCTGATGGGACAGAATAATAACAAGAGATAGTTGATCCACCCACATACATACCGTCACCCCATTTCCCATAGGGTATACAGGATGTTAGGTAATGAGTGGATAATCCTTGAACTATGGATAGCGGGCACTTAGGACATTATAATAAAGCTAAAATAGGTTTAGTAAAAGTTGCACGGTTTCCGAGATATTCGGACTTTTAGGTTTTTTTCGAAAATGAACACCCTTGTTCAATGTTTTGATCATAGCACCATTTTAAGCTAACTTTTTCAATTTTTTATTTTTGCTTAATATTTTCGGGTACTTGTGTGTTCAGATAGGCATTACTATTTTTGTGAGACTACATGGGATTTTTTAAAAAAAAATCGCAAACTTAATTTTTGCCTTTTCAATCGTACATTGATCGAATTTTCAGCTCTCACGGTGAAAAAAAAATACACTACCGCCTAGTTGCCAATAAGCTTAAAAACATGCCGGTTTATTGACAGTTTAAAAATGGTAATTACCTTTTAAATTTAAATTCAAAATGACAAAATAATTTAAAAAAATACACACTCACCCACATTTTTCCCGGTTTACTTTTTGTATCACGGGCGTAGAACTCAAAATTTTTTGTTGCAAAAATAACATTATTGGCCACTTATTTAAATGCAAATGGCATTTAAATAATTCCAAATTTAAAAAACATGTTGACTGCCTTTTGTTTTTTTTTCTACTTCGATTTTGAATTTCGCTATTATTGCATAATGAATGGTGAAATTGTGCCTTGGCACTCACCATAAATGTAATGCATTTGGGCGTATTCTATCAGTGTGTATTATGTTCGAAGCAGTATTAAAGTAAAAAACTTCAACACAACGATCTAAACGCAAAATTAACCATTCATTACGCAATAATAATAGCGAAATTCAAAATCGAATTCGAAAAAAAAACAAAAGGCAGTTGACATGTTTTTTAAATTTGGAATTATTTAAATGCCATTTGCATTTAAATAAGTGGCCCATAATGTTATTTTTGCAACAAAAAATTTTGAGTTCTACGCCCGTGATACAAAAAGTAAACCGGGAAAAATGTGGGTGAGTGTGTATTTTTTTAAATTATTTTGTCATTTTGAATTTAAATTTAAAAGGTAATTACCATTTTTAAACTGTCAATAAACCGGCATGTTTTTAAGCTTATTGGCAACTAGGCGGTAGTGTATTTTTTTTTCACCGTGAGAGCTGAAAATTCGATCAATGTACGATTGAAAAGGCAAAAATTAAGTTTGCGATTTTTTTTAAAAAAATCCTATGTAGTCTCACAAAAATAGTAATGCCTATCTGAACACACAAGTACCCGAAAATATTAAGCAAAAATAAAAAATTGAAAAAGTTTGCTTAAAATGGTGCTATGATCAAAACATTGAACAAGGGTGTTCATTTTCGAAAAAAACCTAAAAGTCCGAATATCTCGGAAACCGTGCAACTTTTACTAAACCTATTTTAGCTTTATTATAATGTCCTAAGTGCCCGCTATCCATAGTTCAAGGATTATCCACTCATTACCTAACACCCTGTATATTAAAGAAAGGAAGGAAGTATCACTAAAAGGTAGAATAAGGAATAGTGTGATAAGGGAATATGCGGGTGTGAAAGAGGATATAGTGACTAGGATAGAAAAAAGTATGCTTATGGTCTGCTCACGTAAGGACGATGGATGAAAGTAGACTAACTAAACAGATATACATATATTAAGTGTGAATGATTGTGTTGGGAGCGGAAGGCCTAGACTGGCGTTGCGAGACCAAATAGGAAACGTTTTGGAAAAAGGTCAGGTCAGGAGTACCCGAAACTCACGAGCATGTATGAAGAGATTGATGAATGTGGATGAAGCGAAAAAGGTATGTCAGGGTCGTAGCAAGTGGAACAAAGTAGTCTCTGCCTACCCCTGTGGAAAAGAGGCGTGACGATATGTATGTATGTACCTAGTGTATAAAACATATTATACAACATCTATGGGTAACCAACTCACCAAGTATTACACTCCTTGGGAACAACACTGCCAGGCTTGAAGCTCTTATTCCTCAGCCGGCAGGGGCACTCCTCCTTCGGGACGCACTTGCCCGCTTCCAGCAGCAGGCCTGGCGGGCAGAAGCAGCCCTCCACGCAGGTGGCGTTGTCCACGGGCGAGGGCTGCGGGAACTGACAGCTGGGCTGGACGTCCGGGCCGCAGGACTTGTAGAGCTTGCCTTCCGTGCAATGCATGGCTGGAAATTGTGTTAATAATATTAGCAGAGGCAGACAAAAAAGGAGATGGCGGGACGATTTTATTATTATTATTATTATTGAAAATGAAAATGAAAATGAAAATTTATTTTTGCAAATTGGCCGCCAGGGGCTCTTTTACATGTCTTTTTGAAACTACCAGCACATTCGGAAAGACCATCATTGCCAAGAAGAATGCGCCGCAAGAAACTTGGCAGAAAGTCATTTTTTCAAAATAAAATACAGTAAAAATACTTAAGTTCTACTTAAATTAAATACATTTATAAAAGGGATGTATAAGGTCCCCGAGCCTTAAATTATATTAATCTATAAATAGTAGAGATGTATAAAGTCTCTACTAGTCAAAAATAAAAAACAAAGAAAAGAAAATAATAACAATAAGTTCAGTGGAGGTGTAAAACGCCTCTACCGTCAAATAAATTAATTGGAGATGTCTCCAATGTCGCATTATTGAAAATAATACACTAGCAGCTCTTTGAGCTGATACGTGTATATCTATCACTGCACTTGTGTTCTCTGACTCTTTAAATGAATGTCTAGTCTATTTTTAAAACTGTTCACTGAAGGTGCACTTATCACAAGTTCGGGGAGTGCGTTCCACGAGTTCACAACACGGTTAGATAGGAAATGTTTTCTGGGGTTGCTTGCGCTTGGCTGCTTGTTCAGTTTTAAAGAATGCCCTCTCAAACGAGTATTTTTACTAATATTGAACATGTTTCTTATGTCTGGGATTTGTAGTATTTTGAGGCGGACTGTCGAGCCCAGTAGAAAAAGATGTTCTGGGCTATTTTAAAGAAGCAGAAAATTTCGTATCCCGGACACGTGCTCAGGCATGACAGATATGAACTCCTGCAAGTAATGATGGGCAAGATCGCAGGCAAGAGCCAAGTGGGACGCAGAAAGAAATCGTGGCTCCTTAACAAAGGGAGTGGACGGGCATCTCTTCAGCAACACCTTAAGGTAGATTGTAGGCGTACATGTTGAAAGAGGAATAAAAATAGTGATGAGCCACATCGCCTGTAACATGATTTCTAAGATGTTTGCCCATTCCCTCGATGGTCTTTTACCGGGAAGAGAAGGAACTGGTACATTCTATAGTTTTTCTTTGCTCCCAAACCAGCATGGAAGGTTGTAATACATACGGCAGGTGTCAGCGTCCCTCCAGTCCTGCATCTGCTCTACGCCTAGCCGCTGGCACTCCCTGGCGTAGACCGCCACGGTTGTGCAGGCGCATTCTTCAGGACCTGGTAGCACATGTTTTATTGGTCACCCGTTGCAGTAAAATATAAAACTAGTTGACCCAGTTTCGTTTCTGCCTTGTCATCATCTCTAAATGTGATCCCTATAATCGTTATTGCAATAATATAGAATTGTTTAACGTTTCCTTCCATACATTTAGAGAAAGTTTGTATAAATTATTTTAAGTTTTTTTTTCCTTCATTTTATTTTTATTTTCCTTTTTCAAAAATTTTGCTTATATGTTTTATTTAAATTAAGTATTTTTTATATTTGTTTCGCGTCCTTACGCGTCCGTCACATTCAGCTAGGAGGCTGAATTACTCAAATCTGTTACGTTAAATGTGAACACTGTTTTGTCAATGATGTAAACTCCTTATGATTTGTTTATGAGCCATGTATGACTGTTTGTGTTCCTATAAATAAATAAATAAATAAATAAAAATAAAAAATATGTCTTTTATTTTATGTTAAGTTATTCTGCTATTTTTCTTTGACTGTTAACAAATAATTTCCTACTTTTAAAAACAGATTCGAGGTATACTTACTCATACTCATTGTGCAAGCGCAATAATCCCACTGGCAGGTTTCGAGAAGTTGTGTCACGTCCATTACCTGCGATGTCAAAACACACGGCGTCTAGAGTAAACTTCTAAATATATATAACTCAAAGGTGACTGACTGACTGACTGACTGACATAGTGATCTATCAACGCACAGCCCAAACCACTGCACGGATCGGGCTGAAATTTGGCATGCAGGTAGATGTTATGACGTAGGCATCCGCTAAGAAAGGATTTTGATCAATTCTATCCCCAAGGGGATAAAATCGGGGATGAAAGTTTGTATGAAACTTTGTCAATTTTAAACCGATCGGGCTGACAGCTGATAGCGATAAACTAATTCTATGCAGACGAAGTTGCGGGCAACAGCTAGTTTTATATAAAAAGTGTCAAACGCAAGAACCTCAATCAATAGATATATATTTATCTCTAGCCTCCTTTATATCTTCCAACAATATAAAACTATAATTTTTCTTACTATTTGACACACCATGTATTTTTACACGCTCGTATTATCATTTTTTTTAATATATTTATATGTATACCCCACCATCCTTGCTGGTCCTTATCCCCTTTGGCTACTTGTTTTGTTAGTTAATTTTTTTTTCGTGTATATAGTTTTTTTTTATGTTAGGGAGGCCAGACAAACGAACTAGTGGGTCACCTGATGGTAAATAATAATAATAATAATAATAAATTAGTAATAATAAATAATTTAATTTAATGAAAAAAAAATATTAAAAAAAAAACTTGACATTATGGCAATGCATTCGTGCGTCCCCAAGAAAAAGAAAAAAAACCTTAACCAATAAATAAATAGAAAAATCTGACGCACGACTTTGCCATGGCTGTTAACAACGCGCCGCGTTCATGAGTAAATGTCAAATAGTGTCAACATTCAAGCAAATTAGGAAACTTAGGTGTGGGGTGCGAGAGGGTTACCTCCGCGTGTTTTTGGATCCGTGTGGAAGAGCTGTGCTTGGTCCGGTGCACCCTGGGCACCGGTTAATCAATTCCTGGCAGATTCTTACCTTCGAACATTTCCTGAATTTGTCCTTGCTAAAGATTTTGGTGCAGAACTGCAACGCTTTCCTCATGTCATCGTCCGATTTCGACGCACATGCGCTAGGCGCCGACGGCGTACTGTCACACACATCTAGAAAGTATACAACAATACAATACAATACATACAAATACTGATTATTAAACATTCTTCCAGAATATTCCCGCAGGTTGATCAGTATACTTAGTACCTAACTCGCTAAGAATACCTAAATTATTAAATACTAGCCTTCCGTCCGGAGCTTCGCCCGCGGTAAATTAATTTTCCCGTAGGAAAAGGTATTTTCCCGTGGTAAAGAGTAGCCTAATGTCACTCAGTGATAATGTAGCTTTCTAACGGCAAAAGAATTTTTGAAATCTGTCCAGTAGTTTCGGAGCCTATTCAATGCAAACAAACAAACAATCAAATTTTTGCTCTTTATAATATTAGTATAGATACGTACATTTATAAAAGGGGATGTATAAGCTCCCGAGCCTTAACTTAGGTATATTAGTCTATTAGTAGAGATGTATAAATTCTCTACTAGTCATAAATATTAAATACTAGACCACTTTTTTACCATCTCTAAAGCAAAATACATTAAATCAAAAAATATCTATACGATGTGCAGTCTAGCTAACTAAACTAGCTGCTGAATACCTAAAGAATTTAGCGACAACTTGTACGCGTTGCCGACGGTGTTAAGCGTACCTCCGATCTTGTTGAGCTGCCAGGAGGCCGCCAGCACGGCCCTGGTCTTCGCCAGAGTGCCCTCCTTGGTCAGGAAATCGTTCTCCGGGTTCCCGTCCAGCCGGCCGCACAAGCCTTCCGTGTTGTTCCACAACAAGACCGACCCTTCTATCACTACGATGTTCTAAAAAGCAAGATTGCATCTTAAGCTTAAGCGAAACTGTATATAAAAACTGTGTATAAATGAGTCCTCGCCCTTGCGGTGCAGACGCGCGGGGTGCGAGAGAGGTGCGGGCGGCAGGTGTACTACCCGCACGCACCGAGAGAGCTCCCCGCGGTCGTCCCACCCCGCACCCCGCAGCCGCGCCCGCAAGGACTCATTTAAACGGTCAGTCTATAATTAATAAAGTTTTCCCACGACTTTTCGCTGAATTCTACCCAGTTTTAAACTTTAATAACATGTTACTAAAGTTTCTTCCATGCTGGTCTGGGAGTAAAGAAAAAACATAGAATGTACCAGTTGCTTCCCTTCCCGCGAATAACACGCACTGTCATTATTACACATAAACGGATAACTCACGTATAAAAAGTCGAGTGATGCTCGACATGTTTCGGACTATTGCAAATAAAGATTACTTACTTACTTACTTACTTATTCCGTAGTCCTTCTTCCTATACGTCTCTTCTTCTTTTTATTCGTGAGTTATCCGTTTATGTGTAATAATGATTAAGTCTCACGGTAGTTTCATGTTGAAAACACGCACTGTAATTACACACCTTATACTTCTAATAGGGATAAGTTCGCCTTTGTGCATATATTTAATGTCTTTTTTTGTGATTTATCTCTGTTTCTTTATATTTGTACAATTAAGCATTTACTTACTCCCTTACTAGGCCAAACATGGCTTACGTGTGAGAGACGAAATCAACGTACGTATTATCTGTATGGATAGACCTCTAACAATGTGCTGATGTCCCAGTACTTTTTCTCCGCGACGCAACAAAAAAACCACTTCAAAAATCGAACGCGACTCTAGCTTCATTCGTATTTCAAAATAAGCTCTTAGACGATCTGCTATCCTGGTACTTTAACTCTCCCTCCGTCTTACCTGACGCGAGTTTAACATTTTTTACCCATCCCAAAGTGCTCAAGTCTTCACTTCAAAGAAAATAGTCATTAGGCGTATTACCTAACTCGCCCGCAATCGCCATCGTGTTCATTTTGACAGTTCATGTATGGGCTGACAATTGGCATCGGAATCATTTAGCTGTCACATTCATACAATAACTGTCAAAATGAACACGATGGCGATTGCGAGCGAGTTAGACAATAAGCCTACAGGTCTATCCACTAGGCTATTCGGTCGTCAAAACGCGTCAAAGCGAAGTCTTACATCGGTATCCCATTTGATGACGATCCCGACCGCGTCCAGGTTGACGGCGACGTAGCCGCCGGGCATGGCCACGCGGATCCCGGGCAACGACGCCGGGATCGGGATCAGCCGGCGACTACTCCGGAACACCACCGTGCCGTCCTCTGCGAAGCATCAACGCGTTTCGGCGAACAACGTTTCACAAATCAGCACTTCCCAAATTAAGACTTAGAAAAACTATTAAAAATTAAAAAAACCCCACGCAATATGAGTTTACTAGCTTCTGAACGCGACTATGTCCGCGTAGAATTAGACTTAAGTATTGATGTTGATAGTATATTCTGCAATAATTAACGTCGCGACTCTAGGCAGCTACGAAATTTTATTATGGTTATCGCTATCCCGCGAGAACTATGCAATTTTCCGGGATAAAAGGTAGCCTATAACATGTCCGGGGAATTCGGTCCATCCGTTTAAGACCTAGGATGCCACAGACACACAAATTTTTGGGGCCAGTTGATAACAGAGTCTGGCAAATATTTAGCAAATTATAATTATCATCTCCTATATACGTCTCACTACTGGGCACAAACCTCCTCTCAGAATGAGAGGGCCTGGGATGCAGTTCCCACGCGGGCCCAGTGCAGATTGGTCTTCAAATTAATCTTTAATAAATGATAATGATTCCACCATGACCAAGACTAGTAAAACAGTCCCATGTTGGGCGCCAGTTAACAAACTACCACTGTCCAAGTCTATTTCGTATTGCGCCTTCATACCTTAAGTTTAGTGTCAACATTATCCAATAGATGTCGCTGTACCGTCGACAAACATGCTAATGGTATGTTGATGTAGATTAATCAGGTGTTGTGTTGCTTTTTTGTAAATTAGACTTTTGTTCAAATTCAATGCATTCCAAGATTTGTGGTACTGCTACAGCTTGTGTTTGATTTAATTCTCCCTTGAGAAAGTCGTGTGCAACTGCAGTGTACAACCACAATAAACAACCAACGGGACGTACGTTTGATACGAAAACAACATTTCTGCCTCATTCTAGCGTACAACCGTGTCCGCCCTTAAGTAGACTTTAGGAAACTTACCACCAGCTGCTAGGAAGTAGGGCTTGTCCTCCAAATACACGGTGAGCTCCAACGGGCAGTAGTCCTTCCTCTCGCACTTGCCCTGTTTGACGGCTATTGTGTATTCGTGTTCTTTTGCGTCGCGGACTAAAATGTGCTGGCAGGTGGATTCGAAACTGAAAAGGAGGTAAAGCTTTAGTCAAAGAACGAAAAAACCGTTACTCGACGTTACTCGACTTCGGCTACTTTAATATTCGAGCGTTTTGACATAGATCCAACTTCATCCTCCTACGATTATTACCTCAAAGGATGGACAAGTCGCAACAGCTCTGAGAAAACTAGACTTGGCAGTCACCACTCTTTTGGTTACATGAAAAATTAACCCAAGATCGTCTCTCCTAACAGTATTCGCTGAGAGGATACTGATGAAACAAAATTGCTTCAGAAACGCTGAATTTGACCCGGAAGTTTGAAAATTATCTAAATTGATTGGCCGTTATGGACGAGTCCTGTGGTACATTATGGTACTTGTTAATACAACTACTAGATTATAGTAAAGTATATAAAGCGTAGGTGGTCTATTATCATTTATCAGGTTTGAAACTGTAAATTCGTATCACATTTTCCTATACAATATTAGTGTGAGCAGGATCCTATATCACACTAAAGTCTAACTGATAATAGTACCCGCCCATATAAAGATTGCACATCGGTCTTCTCGGCTAAGTTCGGCTTCGTAGAGCATTGTCCCGCTCTAACTTACGTGACGCCATCTCTTTCCAAAGACCGAAGTCCTATCTTCATGGCTACTGTATTTGATGTTTTGTGTCGTTCAAAACACATTGAACCTTACGATGGTAAAATAATTTCTTGATCGGACCGTTCATTTGTTTTCGTATGCATGTTACAAGTTCTTACCTATAGATTTTCCCGTCAAAAGTCTTGTAATGGACTCCGGCCCAGGTCAAGCAGGTACCCCCTTTAGGAGTAAAATCTTGCACAACAATGTTCACGTTGTTTGCGCCGCCATGTTTTCCATATTCGAATGTATTGTCATGGCCGTGCGAGTATGAATTTTTAACACCCGTCTGACTTTCACTTCGACTTTCATTGTGTAAATAAGTTTCGTAGTAGCTCTGAAATAAATAGTAATTGCCTAATTACACATAAACGGATAACTAACGTATAAAAAGTCGAGTGATGCTCAACATGTTTCGGACTATTTCGTAGTCTTTCTTTCTGTTCGTTTCGCTGCCGCCGGGACGAGCGCTCCAGGAAGGACTACGAAATAGTCCGAAACATGTCGAGCATCATTCGACTTTTTATACGTGAGTTATCTGTTTATGTGTAATTATGATTGAGTCTCACGGTAGTTTCATGTTGAAAATAATTGTCTATCAAAAAGAAAAACTAAATTTTATTTTTGCAAATTGGCCGCCAAGGGCTCTTTTACATGTCTTTTTGAAACTACCAGCGCATTCGGAAAGACCATTATCGCCAAGAAAGCGCCGCAAGAAACTTGGCAGAAAGTCCTTTATTCAAAATAATATACAGTAAGAATACTTAAATTAAGTACATTTATAAAAGGGATGTATAAGGTCCCCGAGCCTTAAATTACTTTGTATATATAACAACTCAAAAAAGGGGTGTGAGTCGGGTTAATTCCGCGTGCCAAGAGCTGCGGTTCGTTTTGGGATCCGTATTGGAAGAGCAGTTGGTCCGGTGCACCCTGGGCATCGGTTAATGATTTCCTGGCCGATTCTGAGTGATATCATAGCCGTTGGCTTTTGACTTCTGCCGTACAACGTTGCCGACATTTTGTCACAAGATTTTTGAATAAACCATGGCATCGATCGATGTTGCCATTAAAAAAAACTCAAAAGAAAACATTGGCCTTTTGAGTTTTCAATCTCTTTCTCATCTCGATTTAGAAATAACAATTACGTACTTAATCTAGTTAAAGTTTAATTTTAACTTTTTCGTTGCAGTAAATCACTTACATTGCTGAATCCTGAGTGGTGGTTGCTAGGAGTCACGATGACGACTTCCTCTGTGAAAATGTAAAACCACAAAATCAAAATAAATCTAACTATGCGCGTGTTAAGTTATTAACAAATTCCTGAATTTTTAATTCTGCGATGAATTTGCATTTCGCTATCTCGCGGGAACTATTCGATTTTCTGGGATACAAACTACCCTATGTCCTTTCCCGGGACTGCAACTATTATACCAAATTTAAATAAAATAGGTTTAGCCGTTTTGCCATGAAAGAGCAACAAACATTCAAACTTACAAACTTCCGCCTTTTTAGTATTAGTAAGATAACAAAGTGATAAAATATTATCCAGAATAATTGTATGGCCACCCTATTTTCCTGAGGTGCATACGTCAGTTACGTCAAATAACGTAGTAATAGACATAGGGTGACAATAATTTCGGTCTAAAATTAAATTTTAAATAAAAAAAGATTCTTAACATCACGTTTGTTCCACAAACCTCTATTGTAATGTAATTGCCATCTATTACTGAGTACGAAAGAGTATTAGTGTGTACATACCGGATGGAATGAAACCATGGACTTTCCTGTAAATATCGTGTCGTCTACATGCCATACAATTTATTTGTAATTATCAAAAATTCCTATTTAAATAAAAATACAACGGCATTAAAACAATATTTTTAATAATGGCGACAACCCTAAGGTGCATAACAGGTACATAATATTTACATTTTGACAATCCACGCTGGTCTATTAAGAAAAAACATGGAATGTACCAGTTCCTTCTCTTCCCGCGCAGATGATAAAAGCCCATCGAGGAAATGGGCGAAAATCTTAGGAATCATGTTCCCCTTTCCACCTACCCACCCACAATCACGCTAAACGTGGCCTTTAGATCTTGTAACCTTAGGCTCTGTCTACTCCGTAAGGGATAAAGATGTGATTTATATGTATGTAACAGGGATGTAACGGAGGTAGTTTTATCGGAACCGAAGGCGGAGTCGGAGTTTTTAAATTTCCTTTATCGGAGTCGGAATCGGAGTCGGAGGCAGGGTCGGATAATTGACGATAGAGTGCACGTAGTGGGAGTCGGGGGATTCCCCGCGCGACATGTATGAACCTGTTCATAACAGTCGACACAGGCCGCCGCCGCCGCTATGTTATGCTTCAACCTCCGATTAAAACCTTCGATTTAAAAGTGTCGGAACCGAAGGTGTAATAATAATCGGAAGTTCCGACTTAACGGAACCGGAGTCGAAGCTCCGTAACATCCCTGGTATGCAACTTGAAAACGAATAGAAATATTAACATAGTTTATCCAAAGAATAGTTCTAGATCCAATAACATTCCATATTCGGGAAGATCTAAGGTTGCGTTCTTGTGACGTAACAAACTCACCAAACACGCAATGCGGGATCGGTTGCGGACTAAACACGCCAGTAGAATACAGGCAAGTGTACTTGTCAGCCAGTGGGGTGGCTGCGCTCGCGCCGACCGGACAGCTCAGCTGGCAGGAGAACTCGTCAGCGTCCCCCTTGCATTTGTAGTTGCCATTGAAAGCGAGTTTGCGGAAGTCGCAGACAGATGTCGCTGGTGGACACAAGATTTACACCTTTAAGTCTACTACACCTACGTCTACGGACCAGCTATACGCAGAAGATCGTCAATGCATACCGTTTCAATATAACAATGGTTTCATAATGTTGTTGGGGCTGCCTTCTTACTGCAGTGCCACGGCTGAGACAGATGAATTTTACGCCATTATTCGCAATAAAAACTGTTTCCTTGCTGCATTGAGTACGAGCTAGCCCCAACGCCATTCTGAAGACCATAGAGGGAAGGTACAACTCTGATATCGTTCGTCATTTAATGATACATGTAAACAAACACAATGTAACCAGGTGAGACACTCCTCAGCTACCTGTGTTGTGTGAATGGATAATGTGACATTATTATTTAATATTATTTTTACATACACACACATACACATACAAAACTCACGTCTTTATCCCTTATGGAATAGACAGAGCCTAAGGCAACAGGTACCTACAGGCCACATTTAGCAAGATTGTGGGCGTATAGGTGGAAAATGGAATCAAAATAGTGATGGGTTGCTAGCCTCATCGCCTAAACATGATTCCTATTATTTTCGCCCATTCCCTCGATGGGCTTTTACCATCTGTGCGGGTAGAGAAGCAACTGGTACATTCTATGTTTTTCCTTTGCTCCCAGACCAGCATGGAAGACTAAAGGATTATTATTATTATTAGTCTTATATTTATTTCATTAAATTATACTGGTTTTACATATTATTATTGTTAATCTATTTCATATATACTGGGAGCAAAGAAAAAACATAGAATGTACCAGTTGCTTCTCTTCCCGCGCAGACGGTATAAACGAGGGAATGAGCGAATATCTTAGGAATCATGTTATAGGCGATGCGGCTAGCAACCCATCACTATTTTGATTCCATTTTCCACCTATACGCTCACAATCTTGCTAAACGTGGGCGTCGTCGTGACCTAGGCTCTGTCTACCCCGTAACGGATAAAAACGTGATTTGTGTATGTACTAATTTGACTTCTAATTTCTTTTCTTTCTTGATAAAGATACTTTATAGTACATTACTGTCTAGGCCAGGAAGTAGGCAATTGCTGGCTGAGTATAGGTTTGAACGGACGAGCTTGCGAGTCCGTTTAATAATACGAAGCCAGCAATGCTATTCTGGCCGAGGCAAGTATAGTGCTTTTCACAAAAATCGAAAATAAACAAGAACAAAAATAGTGAAAATTGTTTTGCTTTGCCGCCTTTTTCTATCAATGGCATTTGAAGAGAGTATTTTTCTACCCAGAACACCTAAAGCTATTTCAGAAACAGATAAACACGTTGTCGTACTAGCTTTTTTAAAAAAAAAATGTGTGTTTTAAGTCTTGTGCCTTTATTTTATAATGGTGATTTGCATTTTAAAAAAGTTAATAACTAGACAGTAATGGAATTTGTATGCAACATTACTGGAGATTTTAGCGCGACAGTAATGTTTTTTTTTTAATTTTGGACTGACCGGCAACAATTAACTTCCTGTTCTGATATGTAGTTAACAAAACTTTAACGGACATTTTTGAGAAAAAATACTTACAGTATTGACACTGAGGTCCCCTGTACTCTGTAGGGCACTGGCAGGTATTGACAGACAGGCAGACCCCGCCATTCAAGCAAGGCGGACTGCACTCAGGCTGGCAGTCGGGTATCGAGGTGAAGTCGGCCCGAGTTGGCCGCCATTGGCCATCGACGCAATGCATGTTGGCCACTGTCGAACCGTCGATGAATTTGTGGCCCTCCAAGCAAGTTATAGCACACATTCTAGAAAGATTAGATTGGGTACTATTGGGAATGTGCTAAGTGTATAAAAGTTAGTTTGGTTGGTTTGGTCACGTAGAGCGGATGGATGAAAGTAGACTAACTAAACAGATCTATATGGGGAGTGTGAATGGCCTAGACGGACGTTTCGAGACCAAATAGGAGACGTTTTGGAAAAAGGTCATGTCAGGAGTACCCGAAACCGACCAGCATGTATGAAGAGATTAATGAATGTGGATGAAGCGAAAGAAGTATGTCAGGATCGTAGCAAGTGGAACAAAGTAGTCTCTGCCTACCCATGTGGGAAAGAGGCGTGACGGTATGTATGTATGTATAAAAAACGATTACAGCGCATGCCGTGGCAGAAATGTGCAACTATATGGGCTTGGTGAAACTTGTCGACGTTGCTTTGGAAATGGGTCGTTATTAAACTTGGTTTATAAGGTGTTAAGGTCACCGATGTTTGGCGAATTATGTTGGCTCGTTTTAAATAACTATCGCCATTAGCTTTTAATTCTTCTACATTATTTACAAGTTCTGCTAAAACCAATTTATTTCTTTCAGCATAGTTTGGGTCTAGAAACTTATTTTTTGATTCACACTCTCAAAACCAGTTTTATAATAACATCCATTTTTCCACGCTTTTTTTACTTCCATGCTGGTCTGGGAGCAAAGAAAACACATAGAATGTACCAGTTGCTTCTCTTCCCGCGCAGATGGTAAAAGCCCATCGAGGGAATGGGCGATAGCCTTAGGAATGTTATAGGCGATGCGGCTAGCAAGCCATCACTATTATTGTATAGCAATAGTATTGTGTATATGTTAAAACGATTAAAATTCCCGTTAAAGGTCACCTTACGAATTGAAATGAAATGATGCGGTGACAGCCGCGGTTAACACCTTCGAAGCGGGACGAGCATTTTTTTAGGGCACCTTTTCTAGCCCCCTCCTCGACTGAGCGAGGAAAGCAGTGCCACCCTAACTAGGACTGCTATGTCGTTCTAGGTGCTGCCGAATCCGCACTATCGCCCCAAATTGTGGTGCCATAACGACCACGGCGACTCACACCCCTAGAACCGCCTATGCGCAGGAGTCAGACAAAGCCCAGCGTGCACCGCGCCAGACTTCTCTACCTCCTCGCATCGCCACAGGACTTTGTGCAAATCGGTCACCTTATATTAGTAGTAAAAGCCGTGGTAGCCTAGTGGTTTGACCTGTGGCCTCTCAAGCAGAGCGTCGTGGGTTCAAATCCCGGGCGGCGCACCTCTGAGTTTTTCTGAATTTATGTGCGAAAATTACATCTGAAATTTGCCATGAGCTTTTCAGTGAAGGAAAACATCGTGAGGAAACCTTGCACACATCTGCGAAGAAATTCAATGGTGTGTGTTAAGTTCCCAATCCGCACTGGGCGCGCGTGGGAACTATAGCCCAAACCCTCCAATACACGGAGGAGGCCTATGCCATGAGGCACGCCGAATTACGCGACAATTTAATAATAATAAAAAAAACAACACAATAACAACAACAAAAATGAAATTGTAGCGAATTCGGAATAAAAAAGGCTATAATATAATATATATATTAGTAGAGATGTATGTAATTACATCCACGTTAGTGAAATCCATGGAAGTGAAAGTGTGCACAAAAATGAGAAACATCTACTGATATACGTACTCATCGTTGCATCTCCTCATAGAGTTGATAGGCAGCGGCGGGTAGGTCAGGCAGGGCTTCTTCTCGAACTCGCAGAACTTGCCGGAGAAGTTCGGCGGGCAGTGGCATTGGTTGGGAGCCACGCAAATGCCGCTGTTCTGGCACTCAGGCTCGCATCTTACGGCTGTAACATTTGTAAGATTAATTCTACTTAAATTTAATTATTATTTTTATTTTTATTTTTATTTTTTATTTTTATTTTATTTATTTTTATAGTAGGTAAGCTTGTTGAACTATTTGATGACCCTGCCCCACTTGCAGTTGCAGTACAAAATGCATATGACATTGGTTTATAGGTCACTTATCGTCGCGACCTAACAACTGCGAGCTAGGATTTGGAGCGACTTCCGTTCGATACGCCCCCGCACTTGATAATATGAATTTAGGTATGACTTCGTGTGTATTATTAGCTGTATAGCTGTATTATTCTGCGGTTCATCATCATCATCATCCTACACACGGCTCAGCACGGGAGCAGTGGCGTAACTATAACGTCTGGGGCCCGCGGCGAATTCGTCAGATGGGGCCCCTTCCTCAATATAAAGAAGTGCATCAGCGTCTCTTCTGTGCTCTAAACCCAGCCAGTTCGGGGCCCCGTAGAGCTAGGGGCCCATGGCATTTTGCCACCCCTGCCACCCTATAGTTACACCACTGCACAGGAGCCCGATTTTTGAAAGCATATAGCGAAAATACCACTGGAAATTGGTGAAAAATTGCGCTGATTTTGAAATACGAGTAGCTTAAAATAAACTTACAGCTCTAATTAATCTAGTCAACAGGTCGAAATTTAATAGGTACAATTTTCAACTATCCATTTTGTTACTCTGTTACAGAAAAGGAATAAAAAAGGACAGTTTTTGCCTTACACTAAAAGCAATAGTTCTCGTGATTTTCAGCAGAACTGCCGTCGAAGTTGTATAATTCGAGAAAAGGAGTGATTGGATTTATTTTCAGAAAAATGCCCAATGATGGCGAAATGGGGACTATCGTTTCTTTGCTCACCAGTTGGCGCCACTGTTGACTAAGGTCCAGAGGTGTAGCTGTCAAAGGCGTCTTATAGAGATACTTATAAGATCGGCGCCGAAACAACGTTGTAAATCTTGAATCTCATTAAGTTTATTAATTAAAAATAACTATCATCATATCGAGTAGCAATGCCGCAACGTTATGCCATTTTGTTCGGAAAAAAAACAGCTTTCAAAACGTAATCCATTAGGTATTTGCGATAACTTCTCGAAGGAGATCACTTTCAACAGGTAAATGAAAGAAATTATAATTTATGTCACGAAGCCGAAAGTATATAGATTTTTACCAATACACAGATTAATGGATTTCAACTACCTAGGATTGCAGTTACTACCTCCAAACCATTCGGTTCCTGCGCCAACATAGAATCCTATCATATTGAATAATTTTATCTGTTTATGGCATGCTTGTCGGATGACGTAAGGGTCATTATGACAAGGTTCTATAGTGGCCTAATAATAAAATTTTTACTTGGAGGCAAAGGTCACTAACCTGTGTACGGCATGTTGGCGTTATGCTGAAATTCTTGATACGTTGGCCTGCAATTCAATAAATAAGATTAGACATTTTATTTTAAAAAATAAGTTTTTTTTTAATACAGAAGGAGCAGGGACGAGAGGCAGAAAGAAGGGAAGGCCTTTGTCTAGCAGTGAGACACTATACTAGGCTATTAAAAAAAACTTGAGTATTTTAGAAAAAAGTTAGGTAGTGCTCCAATAAGCGTTCAGTTTGTCGAACACTACGAGTATCTCTGGAAGATTTATGTATATCGAGTTTAATAAAGACATTTATAAGCATTTTTGTTAACACAACACGAGACATTCGAAATTATTAAAAATATCGTGTAGGTTGGAACGAAGTAATTTTTCTGTGCCATAAAAAAACTTCGTAATGTTCATAATTTTTAAAACTTTGCCTTATTATTGTTCTTTTTATGATTTAGTCATTCACATCGATTGCCAATCTGAGTTAAGAAAAAAAACCATTACGGATTCTACCATATTGGTCTGTAAAGAAAAAACATAGAATTTACCAGTTGCTTCTCTTCCCGCGCAGGTAAAAGCCCATCGAGGGAATGGGCGAAAGTCTTAGGAATCATTTTATAGGCGATGCGGCTAGCAACCCAACACTATTTTGATTTCCCTCCACCTATACGCCTAATCATGCTAAACGTGGCCTTGTTTGTTACCTTAGGCTCTGTCTACCCCGTAAGGGATAAAAACGTGATATATGTATGTGTGTACGGAACAATTATTATAAGTGAAGGAAAATATAGTAAGAAAATCTTGTTACACATTTGTGTAGTTCAATGTGTGTGTGAACCCAATCCGTAGTGCGCCTGCGTGGGAACTATAGCCCTCGCATTGCGAGAGGTATGTGCCCAGCAGTGGGACATACAATACAATACAATACCATAACTCTTTATTGAACACCACATAATAACAACCAAAACAGAAAAAAGGTATTCAGAATATTACAAGTTAACAATAGGCGGCGTTATCGCTACAGAGCGATCTCTACCAGGCAACCATAATGGACTGGAGAACAGAACAGATCTGAGCAGGTGGTGCAATTTAGAGTAGATATGTATTAATATACTAAGTACTGAAATACATAATATATTATACATGAAACACGCATTTATAATAAATGGAGATATAAATAGACACATACACACATACCTAAAAAAGCCAGCTACAAGATTCATGCACAAGATGACAGATAGTGCTCCTTCAACATAGATTTAAATATGGGTAAAGTTTTAGCGCGCCTTATGATTATAGGCAAGGAATTCCACAACCGTAAAGCCTGAACAGTATAAGAATATACATAGAATTAAAACTTACATAAACATTAAAAGGAAATGTATTTAAAGTGATAAAATACTCACGCTCTTCCAGAATTTGAATACCACGTTTTAGACTCGGAGTATCCGCTAGTGTACCCATAGCCATTCTTGGTACCCGCATATCCATTCTTGGTGCCCGCATAACCGGTTTTCGTGCCCGCATAACCGGTTTTGGTGCCCGCATAACCGGTTTTGGTACCCGTGTATCCGGTTTTGGTGCCTGCATAACCGGTTTTAGTGCCGTAGTTGTTCCTATGTTGTTGGTTCTTGGCGTATGAAGGTACGTAAGCTGGTGCTTGGACATCAGCTTGGCTGTGAGAAAATATAGCAAGATAAGAAAGCTGCCAAGCGCGAGTCGGACTCGAGCACTGAGTTTCATACAAATTTTAAAATAACTTTGTTTTTTAACTTAAATGTACCTACGTACTTCTTTGGAAAGCAAAAGGTAAGATGGGTAGGTTGAACGTGGAAAAATACAAAATAAAAGAGGTCGAAAATGGCCTGAACTGTTTCGAGAAAAGGATGGTACCTACGGCCGTGCCGCTTTTCTGCTCGACTTGGCGGGGGCACCTCCGTGCCCCCAGACAAAATAACACAGATATTTATTCTCTTTACAAAATAGAAATCAATATTTTTTGTACTTTCGCAATCGCCACTGTTTCCTCCATGCTGGTCTGGGAGTAAGTAAAAAACATAGAAAGTACCAGTTGCTTCCCTTCCCACGCAGATGGTAAAAGCCCATCGAGGAAATGAGCGCAAATCTTTAAGAACTTAGGAATCATGTTATAGAACCTATCACTATTTTGATTCCCCTTTCCACCTATACGCCCACAATCATGCTAAACGTGGTCTTTAGGTCGTCGTTTTACCTCAGGCTCTGTCTACCGATTTATGTAGGTAGGTATGCCAATGCGTTCGAACATCCGCAACACCGGAGCATTGCAGATTCGTTGCCAGCCTAGACGGCTAAGACAGAACACCTCATATTCCAGTAATTTCACCAGCAGTAATCTCCACGCCGGAACACAGCGAAAGCACTGCTGATTGTCTTGACTACGTTTTGTTTTTGCCAAAATTCATAAAGTGAATATAATCATGTCAACAGGAAGTACGAAATTTCCTTTCAGAAAGTTGTGGGTATTTTTTCATTGCGAGAACTGAACAATTATTTACTTCTACTTAATAAGATACTTGGTAAACAGCATACCAATCGTCTGGAAGTTGTAAGAAGAGAGTGGAGGCAATATGAAACTGTGGAGCAGCTCTTGGAGCGCTTCCTAAATTGGACGGTGTAGCAAGCACGGATCACGATGCGCCCTAAACAAACTTTAGCTAGTTAAGGCCTAAATACTTTAAATATAAATGCAATTGTATTACATTAATACTTTGTTTATTCAGCTTTGATAAAATTGAACGCTACAGTATACCAGGGAAACGGTTTGGTGCGTGGTTCAAGCAGATCTCTCGTCAGCTTTCAAGTTCTAAACAAAACCCGAATAAAATCGAACGAGTGTTCGATTTATAAAACTTGAACACTAACACGAACCAACCAGTTCGTAAACCAGCCAGTCCGTAGACCTATAGCCTAACCTAACAAGACATTAATTAGGTTTTAAGTTTTTTTTTGTGTTGTAGGTATCTATGTGAGGCTGTAGCTGTTAATTTTTCTACGTAAAATTTGTTGATATTTCGTTCCTATGTAATTTTAATAAACAAATGAATAGCACCTCTAACCTTTGATAATGTTTGATTAACTATAGAATGATCTACAATATGCAGTTTAATTCATGCCCCTAGCTCTATTATTTTAGGAGATCAGTTTTACGTACTGACTCGTATTATTTGTCCGCGAGTGTATTTGGCTGATGGTGCTAAACCAAAAACAAAATGAAATGTAACAAATGTAGCACTTTACATGAACAACTATTTCTGAACGAAAATACGGATCTAAATCTGAAAACCATTTAAATTAAAAAAAAAACTTACGGAATTTGTTCCTCTGGCCCAGGGCTGTCTGAAATACCGTAGCCTGCGTCGCAGAAACATATCGCAAAAATTAAAAAAAATGCGTGAGTAACTAAATACATTGTTGAAAGATTTAAAAAAAATCCATTTATAAAATACCCAAAAAGCAGTCGTAGGCACAAGTGCCGCAGACTGGACTGCGGTTAAATCGGTTCCATAGAACAATAATTATCTCGTATTATGTAAATTATTACGGGATGTCATCCTTCTGATAGCACAGATTTATCGCAAAATGCAGGATTTGCATTTTAGGTACGTACTTTTATATCGAAACTCGTTGTTAAATAAAATTTAGGTACCTACTAAAACGATAATATAATGCGTAGGCTTTGTTTCCTATTTTCCTCAAAAGAGCATTTTAACACTAAAATACTTAGGAATTAAAATCTACCTAGCTACTGTGTCCGTAGATTTCAAAAGGTAGCTGTTGTATTTAAGTAATCTTCTTTTGTATTTTTTCCAGTAGACTAAATGTTATATATCTGGATTTACTTTTGTATAGGTATATTATTTTAACTGTGCGATAAAAAAAATGTGGCTGAATGAACGTTGCCTCCGCAATTTTTTTTTAAATCTGACAGATAACAGAAAAGGCGGGAAAGACAGCTAAATTTTATTGTTGCAATTAAACTGTCCTGTTTAAAAAACTAACATGCCTCGTGGAAAGAAAAACAAACGGAAGAATAGTCAGGTTAGTTCTATACAATTGTACTTACCAAAGTAAACATTCCCAAGACATTTACCAATTTGATATTGAATATCTAGGTAATTTTATGGTTCCTTACCAGGGGCCCGATTTTTTATAGTCCAAAAGTGATAAAAATCTGTTCATATCTTCAAAACTACTTTAAAATCAAGTTTTAAGCAAGATTAAAGAGGGAGCTGTTATTTTCTACTATGCTAACTTTACCTGTATTTCTAATTCAACACAAGTTTAAATTATTTGTTACTAGCTTCTGCCCGCGACTTCTGCGTAGAATTATAACATAAACCTTCGTCTGGAATCACCATCTATTAAAAAACCGTATTTTAAAAAATCTAAGCATACGCATAGTGGTGTTCAATAAAAAGAGTATTTGTATTGTATTGTATTGCATACAGCGACAGACAGCGGAAACCAACTTTGTTTTATAATATTAACTAGCTGTTGCCCGCGGCTTCGCTCCCGTTTTTTTTCTTCTAAATTTCAATATGAAAAATAGATACCTAGTAGCCGATTCTCAGACCTACTGAATACGCATTTAAAATATGGTAAGAATCGGTAAAGCCGTTTCGGAGGAGTACGGGAACGAACATTGTGACACGAGAATTTTATACCTATATAAGATAACTAGCTTTTGCCCGCGGCTTCGCACGCGTGAACCATGAGCATTTCAAAGAAGCTAGAAATCAAGCAAGCGAACACCCAAACCCATGCAAGCAGGCAAGCAAGCATGCAAGCAAGCATGCATGCAAGTAAGCACGCAAGCATGCATGCATGCAAGCAAGCATGCATGAAAGCAAGTATGCAATCAAGCATGCAAAGCAAGGACTCAAGCAAGCATGCAAGCAAGCATGCATGCAAGTAAGCATGCATGCATGCAAGCATGCATGAAAGCAAGTATGCAATCAAGCATGCAAAGCAAGGACTCAAGCAAGCATGCAAGCAAGCCCCCGCATTGCCCCGCTGCCTTAATTTTTCTGAAACTGTAAATATTACAGGATTTTTATAAAACAAACCTAACCTAACCTAAAGGGCTGTCCTAAAATATACCTACCCCAAATAGCTTTTGCCCGCGACTTCGTACGCGCTAAGATGTAAAACGAAAAAATAAGTTTTTTCCCGTTCCCGTGAAAATTTTGGGGGGTGCTTTCGGAGTACACTTAAAGCCTTTAAAGAAACACACGTTATAAATGTTAAGTCTCTGTCTTCCGCTGTTTCGTCTGGAAACGTAAAATCCCGGTTTTTCCCGTTCCCGTAAAAATGTTAGGAAATCCTTTGTTAATGCTTCCTTACACTCCCTAAGGAAGCTAAATGCTAAATTTCATCTTTCTATAACCAGTAAAACGAAAAACCCCGTTTTTCCTGTTCTCGTGGGAATTTCTGGAAACCCTTTCTTAGTGCTCCCATACACTCATTAAGGAAGGTTCTTACCAATTTCTACGACCAGTAAAACAAAAAATCCCGTTTTTTCCCTATCCCGTGGGAATTTCGAAAATTACCTTCTTAGTGCACCTCTAGGATACTCAAAGTATATGTGTGCCAAATTTCAATTTTCTAGCCATATTATGCCTACCGCAGTATTTCTTTGTAAACAAATATTTTTCCCGTTCCCGTGGGAATTTGGGAAAGTACTCTCTTAATGCTTCTCTGCACTCCAGAAGCAACCTACATGCCGAATTTCAGCTTTCTGCAACCAGTAAAACGAAAAGTCCCGTTTTTCCGGTTCCCGTGGGAATTTCGGGAAATCCTTTTTTTATTGTTTACACTCCCCAAGGGAACTTGAAGGCCAAATTTCAGTTTTATACGACCAGTAAAACGAAAAATCGATCCCGTAGAACTGAAAATATAAATCCCGTTTTTTTCCTTATCCCGTGGGAATTTCCAAAAATCATTAAGACATTATTTTTTACTATTATAATCACCTACTTCTATGCCAAATTTGAACAGTCTAGTAATTATAGTTCATAGGATTTCGTTTAACTGAATATATAAATCCCGTTTTTTTCCTTATCCCGTGGGAATTTCCAAACATCCTGAAATTAGTTTCTTCGTTTTGTAATCACCTACTTTTGTATCAAATTTGAAGAGTCTAGTTATTATAGTTACTGAGATAGCGTCACTCGGAGTCGAATATATAATTCCCGTTTTTTCCTTATCCCGTGGGAATTTCCAAAAATCCTTCCTTAGTGGATGTCTACATTGTATAAGGTATCTATGTGCAAAATTTCAAGTCTCTAAGTCCAGTGGTTTGGGCTGTGCGTTGATATATAGTTAAGTCAGTCAGTCAGTCAGTCAGTCAGGACTTTGAATTTTATATGTAAAATAATTTTATAAGATAATATATTTATTTTCAGATTTATATCCATAGATTGTTAGTTATTACATAAACTTAAGAACTAGTAACTACTTTAGGTATACTATGCAGCGATTAGGTAATTACCTAGTGTGTTTTCAAAAATCGGGACCCAGGGTGCTATCGGAACACTTAGTCTTTGCTGTCTGTTCATCCGTCTGTATCTTTTGAAAACTACGTAAAGAGTCACTTTTTAACCTCCAACGAAAAAAGAAGGGTGATATTTGTTTGTCGTCTGTGGCATCGTAGCTCTCAAACGGATGGACCGATTTCGGTGCGGTTTTTTCCATTCGAAAGCCAGTTTCCTTCCGGTGGTTCTTAACTATACTTGGTCAAAATCGGTCCAGCAGTTTGAAGAGTATCAGCTCTTTTCCAAAACGATATTTTACATCGATATTTTTGGCATAAAATTGAATTACCTATTATTATACGAGCTGTTGCCCGCAACTTCGTCTGCATAGAATTCGTTTATCGCTATCCCGCAGGAATTTCGCAATTTTCCGGGATAAAAAGTAGCCTATGTGTTATTCCAGACTATAATCTATGTATGTTCCAAGTTTCATCCAGATCTGTCCAGCCGTTCTGGCGTGAAAGAGTAACAAACATCCAAACATCCATACTCACAAACTTTCACATTTATAATATTAGTAGGATTTACGTATGATTATTCGATTAATGCTTGGGTGATTTTTACTCAGGACGTCCTAACTACAAGGCTAATGCAAATCAGCTTAAAGATGGACGACCACATCTACTCCAATAACCTCATAACCTTGAACGCTGCGGAAGAGTATCTGCAAGAGATTGCTAGCTTGAAGCTCAAATGTCCTCGCACCAATGTGAGAGCGCTACAGGTAAATAAAATAATCGAATACCTAGCATAAGGGAACAGGCCACGTGAGTTGTGTATGTACAATACAATACATATGTACGTATGTAATTCTTGAATTATTTTCCGACTACAAATACGTTGCGCATAGCTATGCTGCAGTAATACTATACATACCTGTGTTTAAGGTTTTCTAATGTTCTCGTACCATCTGTCAATCTCAAGTACCTTATACATACCTAATAATAGTCATTTATTGAATTTAAGGTTATTGAAAAACTAACGCGATGCATGAAAAGCATTATCACTGAAGACAAAGAACATGGTGACGTGCCAGCGTCTACGGCGTACGCGTGCACAGAAAACGCGGGAGCCCCTTCTCCCGTCTACTCTTTACCTGATGAAGATAGAACACAACTCTTAGCTGAAGACAATTTAATCAATGACGATCAAATAATTGACCTCACGGATGACAACATACAAGAGCCAGTAAATTTAATTGAGAAGGTTAAGATTGCTTTATCAAAAATGGGTTTACAAGAAGAACCAATGTTGGTAGCAGACGAATGTTCTCAAAGCATTTTAGACAATTTTCAAGACGGTAACACTGGTTGTACTGAAATAAATCAACAAACCAATTATTATATGGTCTGTGTAGCTAACAACGAACCAGAGGAAGTAATTAATGTCATAAATGAAGCAGCAATTAACCTTCCCCAGGGTACCGTTCTTGAACAGGACTGTTCTCAAAATGTTTTAAATACTACTTACTATAATGAAAATACAAAATGCAGTGAAACTCAAGAAAGGGAATTAGAGATATACCAATACATAACTAGAAATATAGTATCTCAACCTACAGTAGCAAATGTAACTGGCAACTCGATTCCCATGAATGATACTCTAGCAACTCAACAATCTACATTTATTTCTGAAACAACGAATGTTTTAAAGGAAAAATTATCAAATGTAAACGATTTAGTTGAAGAATCAGCAAATAAATCAGGTCAGACATCTAAAAAGGAATGTAAAAAGGGACGAAAGAAAAACAAGCAAAACAGTAACGCTGCAGAAAAACGAAAAACTCAACCCAAAATAAAAAATGTACCGAAAACGGCTAAAAAACAAAATCATCTACATACAGCCAAAAAAGCTTTTAACATTGTCCTTGGAAAAGGAGTTATTCAGCCTAATAGAAGCGTAGATAAGCCTGAAACAGTCATTTACAACGAGAACGTAGAATGTGATCTTTCGTGGGTCGAAAATCTGAGGTATGTTCGGGAAATAAGCCCAGAAGAAAATGACACAGCACTGGGTATTCTGGACGACAATTTTTGGAATAATTTCAATCTCCCTGCCAATTGGGACGATCGAGATTTTAATACTTAGACCAAATCACAAAACTTAAGTTGTTCCAATAACTTCGAACCTGAACCTACAAAATAAATAAGAAATAGTTAAAAAAAAGTACAGAATCAATTTCATACTTTTAATCGTTAATAGTTAAAGACAATAGACGTATTTGTAATGACAAAGAGTCAAACACCTTACAAACAACAAAGCAAATATAGGTATATTTAAGAACTATCTAAATTGTATATGAATAAACTCAATATGTATGTACATACAGTGATTTTATCACTTGACATAATTATTTCATAGACAAGAACAAGGTTAGGCCATACCAATGTTTAAAAATGTATAATAGTTAATGTTTATAAAAAAATATAAAAATAAGCCAACAATATTTCGTTACAACAAAATCATCGCAACAATATGACATTACAAATGGCGTAAACCGATTATTTTTAGCTAAACTTTAATAACATTTATTATTGCTGCAACAATTAACAACATATATGCTCTAGACCATGGGTGGCCAACCGGTAATTGATAGACCGCCAGAGGTCAGTAAGCAGTAGATATAGAGCCTTATATAAAATAAAGTTGGCCACCTCTGTTCTAGACGAACACAATCAAGACATAATTTGAGGACACAAACAAATATTTTACAATACGAATTCCCCAATGTATATCACAATATAATTAATTATCACACACATACAAGTAAACACGATCATCCCACACGGGCAGATAAAAGCATTATTAATCCCAACCGCTATATTTAGATAAATTAACAAATCCGTTGAATTTTGACTATGTATAATTTGTTATATTTTAATGCCGCATTATAACAATTAAAGTTTATGCATTTTTCCTTTCTGACTTACGAGTTATTCACAATTTTACGTAAGAACAACAAATGGAATAAATAAAAAGTCCTCAAAATCCAATTCCACTTTTTCAAACTGATATTTTCCACCAATGTGTTGTTCCTACTCGGAATCACGATCACTTTGGATCCTAGTGGAATAAAAAACGTCCCAAAGTTTTTCGGCTTGTTCGCCGTACATAACCAAGTTACGTAACCGGCACCGGTAAAACCTATGTAGGATGATCAATTTGGATTAATTTAGGTTTAGGTGCGGCGGGGCTGGGTCCTGGGCCACCCCTAAGCCGCGAACATGTTTATTTATTTTAGAAATAGTCGTTATTTTACATTAGAATGTCATGGTAATTTAAAATACTTATGTACGGGGAACAAGCGTTATTTTCCTATGTTTTATACTATTTTCCATACACATTTTGATGAGTACCTAACACAAAAACACATAAAAAATGTTTGGATATCTAGGTTTATTTTTTCTCGTACAGGGATGGAAAGATCTCGTTGTATCCGAGTGGAAACAGCAAATTGGTAGAAAAATAAAAGTTGACGTATGGAAGGCATTTTTGGACAATTGCTCTAATAATGAGTAGCCATCAGACTATAATTGAACAACATTTCGTAAGTATCGTAGTTATCGACACAAACTGATGGCAAATTAGTACTTGTCACTTCATTGTATCTCTTAATTTATCTAAAATGCCTAATATCTTAATCTTCTTTGTTTATCAACGGATTCCTTCGACAAAACTTCTAGGCAACGCTCCATTGTTCACATTATAATAGCTTCCTAAATAACTACGACTACGTTATCACCGATTTTATGAAAAAGCTACTTTCACTAATAAATACTTTCAAGTTACAACAAGTCTGTTATTAATTTTAAACAATCCTTTTATGAGGTTCTTAGTCCTTACATGCCCGGTAAAAGAGAAAAATTGTTTGAATCTGGCGTGACTTTGCGAAGATCTTTCTTAAACTAAATGTTTAACTTTACTTTCCTACTGCTAAATAGTGAGGTCATATCATTAAAGTTGGCATAAAAGCCGTGGTGCCCAGCGGTTTGGCCTACGGCCTACGGCCTCTCGAGCCCGCTCTTGCACCTCTGAGTTTATCGGATTTTATGTGCAGTTACATTTAAAAATCACCACGAGCTTTTTCGGTGAAGGGAAACATCGTGAGGAAACCTACACACAATTGCGAAGCAATTCAATAAAGGTCCCAAACCACACTGAAATTATAAAAAAAAATAGTAAATGAAATAATCAACGTAAACAAACTAGCAAGCGTTTGTTGTCAACGACCACTGAGGATGCATCGGAGAGAGGTGAAACACGTGTCCAGAGTTGTGTATAGAGCTGGTGGGATTGGTTATTTTATTGTGCTAAACGGAGCAAAGGATGAACTGAACAAAACATCCAACGCGAATGCTATTTTGCATGTCTTGAGTTATTTCTAGTAGCAAAGTAAGTTTATCCATTTAGCGACTTGGGGCCTGTTTGACCACTGTCTGTAAAGTTCCGGCTATCTTAAGTGTCGGTTATCTATGATGTCGTCTGTCTGTTTCCTAGTAGAGAGGGAATCATAGATAACTGTCACTTAAAATAACCGAAACTTTACAGAGAGTGGTGAGACAGGCCCTTAACCTCCTAAGTCCCGACTTTTTATAAATCGCGTAGTACCTAAGACCGAGCCACCGAGTCCCTGTTTCCCAGGTTTCATTTCAACATATTTAAAGTTATTTTTTCATAATGATGTTCTTGCTATTATGCATTGGGGTAAATTCGAAATTGGGGGAATTTCGAAACTCGTGGATATCCACAAACGGGGAACTCATAATTTAGCAACGTTTACCTGGAAGCTCCAATGTCTTTGGCTTCTAGATAAGCGTTGCCAGATTATGGAATTGTTCCCCGTTTAGTGGACATCCACGAGTTTCGAAATTCCCCCAATTTCGAGTTTACCCCAATGCACCTTACTTTAGGAAGTACGCGAGGACTTACGAGGTTAAAATTGACATCTAAATTAGTACTTTAGTACTGGATGACATCCTTATACTATGGCACATAGTTATGCTAATACGAAAGTTAATTTTATATGGAAGAGTGACGTTGTTATCATTTTGGTGCATTATAAGTAGTGCAAATTGTTTCATAAACTTTATAACTATCTACAACAACTAACAACTTATCCGAAACTTGTTGCTGCGGTGAGCGTTTTAAAAAAAAAGTCCACTATATCATTTTTTCCCGAACAAACTATTTTGGTTTTTTTTTAACAAGAAAAAATGTGTCCCAAAATTTCCATTCCAGTTCGTCACTTTTTTCAATCAGGTATGTATGGGCGTGACGAACTGGAAAAAAATCCATAGTAAAATCTGGGACATATTTTTTCTTGTATGAGAATCGATAGGGTAAACGATTCTGAGTAAGAAAAACACAAAACATTGAAATTGTGGAAAAAAATGTACATGTGGACTTTTTTTTGGAAAACGCTCAAGTATGTTATCGTTCGCTAGCTTTTACCTGCGGCTTCGCTCCCTTGAACCATAACACGCCTGTTTCACCGCTCTCTGTTAAGTTCCAGTTATCTAAAGTGTCAGTTATCTATGATTCCGTCTCTATTTATTACTACGAAACAGACAGGCTAGACGTTATCATAAATAACTGTCGCTTAAGATAACTGGAACTTAGCAGAGAGTGCAAGGGCGGATCCAGGGGGTATGATGACATTTCAATAAGTAAATTCTTATTTAATTCCGACTATATATCAGCGAAAGTATCAATTACTCATTCGTTTGACTAAATCGAAGCATTAATGCTAATATAACTAAAAACAACAGTTTATAATTAAAAATTAAAAATAAATCACAAATCTTTAGCTGTAACAAAACAAACATTTCATATCTAAACCGTATTATATAATCATAATCAACATTTCAATGCTTGCCACTAGAGGCGCTAGCGTCGCGTGAAGCCCAATAACATTCACTTTTCACTGGTTTTGGCCGCTTGTTCCCCGTACATAACTATTTTACATAACCAGCACATTCTATGGTAAAATAAAGACTATTTCTAAATTAAAACAAACATGTTCGCGGCTCAGGGGTGGCCCAAGGGTTACCCTCGCCGCACCTAAACCTAAATAAATCCAAATTAATCATCCGACACTGGTTGTACCAGTGCCGGTTATGTAACTTGGTTACGTACGGGGAACGAGCAGTTTTGGCGGGCTTCGTGACATAAATCATAATTTCTTTCATTTACCTGTTGAAAAGTGATTTCCTTCGTAAATTACCGAACACACTTCTTATATCCAGAGGCGTGCAGGTAGGCAGGGTAGGCAGCGGGAGGGTAGCGCACCACAATTGGCAATATTTCAAAATTGTTAATTTCCATGTATCAAAAGACATTTCGAGAGAAACGCTTGTAGAACACAAAAAATATTTTCAATCCAAAAAGTAAAGCTATGGCCGGGAATCTAACACGGATCCTCGTCATTCCGTGACACGTGCTATATACACCACCCATAGCAGGTGGGTAAGCCTTCGAATTTTTCTATCTGTTACTAGCTGTCACGTGACCATGTTACTATGCGATTTTTTGTCGCCAAGCGTCATCCGTTTGAATGTGTCATTCCGCCGACACTTAAATGGATTTTTCCACTGAAATACAAGATTTTCACAGACATAAAAAATACGTATGCCATAAAATTGCGCGCTCTTTCGAGCCAGACAATAAAAAAATTGAAATATTGTCAATTTGCAGTTGCCACCTGGCAACTTACATCTATATAAACTAAAAGCTAAACTTCCCCCTAACTTTAAAGAAACCCATACTAGTCTTGTTGTGTAACATGGAAGTGACACCAACATAACTCTGTATGACTATCGGCGAATGGTGGATGCAACATGACGACGAAGCTGTGGCTTCCACGGCCCTCTGAAGCTTCTGCGCGAAGATCTCCATGTCATACGTGGACCTTTCTTCTACTTCACCGTCTGCAATTTGTAACATGTAATTTTTTAGCGTTCCGTACCCAAAGGATAAACGCTTTCCGTCTGTCTCTGTTTTTTTTTATATGAATAGGAAGGCAAACGAGCAAGTGGGTCACCTGATGGTAAGTGATCACCACTGCCCATAGACACCCGCAACCCCGGAGGGATTGCAGATGCGTTGCCAACCTAGAGGACTAAGATGACATGCCTCTTGTGCCCGTAATTTCCCCGGCTGTCTTACTCTCCACACCGGAACACAGCAGTGCAAGCACTGCTACTTAGCGGCAGGATTAGCGAGTAAGATGGTGGTAGCGATCCGGACGGACCTTGCACAAGGCCCTATCACCCGCCCTGTTTGTCTGTCACCATGCTGTATCATGAACCGTGATAGCTATACAGTTCAAACGGAATATTGTATGTCTGTCTGCCTATTCAATACAAAATGATCTCACTCTACCTATAATATTTTGCTTGTATTAATTTCGGTATAATTTAAAAAGAAAAACCATTATTATTTTCTATTATATTTCTTCCATGCTGGTGTGGAAGCAAAGGAGAAACATAGAATGTACCAGTTGCTTCCCTTCCCCCGCCGATGGTAAAAGCCCAGGGAATGGCCAAAAATCTTAGGAATCATGTTATACCTAAGCGATGCGGCTAGCAACCCATCACTATTTTGATAATTATGATGTAATTTATGTATGTACGTCTATCCCTTACGGGATAGACAGAGCCTGTGGTAACAAAACCTAAAAGTCACGCTTAGCATGATTGTGGGCATATAAGTGGAAAGGGGGATCGAAATAGTGATGGGTTGCTAGCCGCATCGCTTAAAACATGATTCCTAAGATTGTCGCCCATTCACTAGACGGGCTTTTACCATCTGCGCAGGACGAGAAGCAACTGATACACTCTATGTTTTTCCTTTGCTTCTACACCAACATGGAAGTATGTATGTATATTTCATTAAACAAATCATTTGGTATAACTCAACGTTTTGATACTTTACCTTTATGCCAATAAATAGGGTGCGATGCAAAGGTAATAAATGGCACATCCTGGTTGAAAGGGTTCCAAGCCATCTTCAAGGGCAAGGGTTCGCCTTTGTTCCACATCAGTCTGACACCACGGAGGTTTCGTTCCCTTTAAAAAAAACACTATTACAATTCATGGAATCTATGTATTTAAATAACATACAAAGATTATACTCTGTTCCGAGAAACCGTGGGCTGTTACAAGATGAAAATGTCTTATCGGCTATTTTTTAATTCATACGACAAAGCAGGGTAGATATGATATAAAAAAATACACAAAAAAAACATTATGCATTAGGCAAATACAAGTATTAGGTAAATAATCTTCTTAAATTAATGGTAAATACTCCTTTGTTTATTGCGCTCTTTATTTATTTACTTTATGTAGTATATTTTAATGATATATATTATAGGTAGTATAAAGTAGTTTATTGACTGGTGGTTTTAGTATGGCCCTAGAGGATTAAGATGAAATAACTCATGTACCAATATTGGTTGTTCCACTCTCCACTCAGGAACAAAGCACCGGAAGCGTTACTGCTTCGCGGCAGGATTAGCGAGCAAGATGGTGGTAACGATCCGCAAAAAACTGCGTAAACATAGAGTAACTGCAGAGAGAGTATCATTGTTTAAAGCAGTCATTAAATTGGGGTCCATGGACCCCTTAGGGGGCCGTAACAATATGTTCCGGGGGTCCGCAGCATGTCATTTATCCCTTAATTATTAGGTACCTACTTTACTTAAAGTCAATTTCTAACGTCAGACTTTTTTTTTGTAGGTACGTTAAACCTTACACCGGGGTCCACAGACTTTTAAATTCTAAAAGTGGTACAGTTTGACAACAAAAATAATGCTCCACGATGTACCTGCGCAGTATACCAATTTTAGTAGCGCGGGAAACTCTGGCGCTGTTATTGGTCGATCGATTTCGTACCAACAATGGAAAAATCGTGTAAGCGGGACAGAGCTAAGAATGCAAAGCAAGCAATACTCTGCCAGTTGCGCTTGCAAATAAAGTTCAATATAGATTATTTACACGTTCGGCTACCATCGGAAACTGGTCTGCGCTTCTCTGCGCAAACGAATACTGCCGATGCGCATTATATTTGTTGTCAAACTGTATGTAACTGCAAAAAAGTTTAAGGAACACTCGTTTTAAGTAATGTAGAGCCACTAGGCCTTTTCATCTCGTACCTCTATTCTGTAAAAGGAACCAATCACAGAATTTCATACAATATTATTACCCACGGTCGCTATGGAACAGGGTATACCATTTGAGAGCAAACTACTTGCGCACCAACAGCAAAGTAGCACATCAAATGCAGACTTCTTAGTTATTTAACATCAAGCGCTACTTAAATTATTTTCTAGAAGAATTTAGTTATTGTGACCGAGAAACTCGAAATTCTAACCTAACCTCACCTAACCAAGCTTCCAATCAAGTTTAGAAAACAGCTGACTTTGTACATAAATTGGCTGAGCGTTGTTGCCGAGGGTGCTCTGGCCCAAAAGGTACATTCCTTAAGATCCTTAGCCAGACTAACTGTAACACTCGACCACATGTAGTTATACGACTTATTCATCCATTTTAGATTAGGATTTCGAACTGACAGGTGTTAAATTGGAAAATAGTTTCTCGGCCATTAAATAACGAAGTACCTATGGCATGCAGTGATATTTTAAAGTTATCTTTTTCTACAAAAACCTATTTAAAAAGCAGACATAAGCCAAATGAAAAGCTTTATAAGTCGTTCCTCAAATAGAATAAAAGCGTAGAACTTTTAATGTAACTTAAATTCAAATTCAATAATAAAAATAAAATTATTTACCTCTTTCTAAGTAAGGAACGAATGCTTATTTTCAATGTAAACGTGTTCAAAAGCATCAAACAATAAATATTGCTTAAATAAGTTATGCACCAAAGTATTTCTAAAAGCATTAATAAGAAAATATAAAGATTAAAAACTTAACCTTAAAAAAAACATGTTAGATTTTATAACCTACGCACCAAACAAACCTTTGTTCAAGTTCAGTCATCTTAAGCGCCAGTTATCTATGATGGCGTTTCTGTTTGTTTCGAAGTAATAAATAGAGACGGAATCGCAGATAACGGACAGTTAAGACACAGTATATATATAAGCAAAAGCAGTAAGGAAACTACGAACAAATCGGTTGAAACGAAACACGCACACAGGCGCGCGCTTTACACGGCCCCTAAGCGGATCTGAGCCTGAGCGGAGTGGACGAGGTCCCCTTAGGGGCCGTGTAAAGCGCGCGCCTGTGTGCGTGTTTCGTTTCAACCGATTTGTTCGTAGTTTCCTTACTGCTTTAGCTTGTATATATACTGTAGTTAAGATAATTAGAACTTAACAGATTGGGGTGAAACAGACCTTTAAGCTTGCCGATTTTTACCCGATTGTTAATAATAAAAAGCTAGCAAAAGAAATGTTAAATAGAAAAGTATCGTGAGATTCAAGAGATAATGTGAGGCATTGGATTACTCCCATATTAACATCCCATTCGTCTCACAGTCTATCCCTATCACTCATTATGGAGTTCTGTGAGACGTAGATACGTAAGTTATCCGATGTCTTGCATTGAGGCATTTCTACAAGGTTCAACCTTTTTTTCATATATAAGCAATAACGACGTCCCAAAAGAAACGCAAGATTTGGATTTCCCGCTGTTTTTGCATTTTAGTGCTGGCAACCCTAAAAAAACTGTTTGACAGCTGAATGTTTACGGTTAGTAAAAATGGCGGGTTATGCGAAAGAATAACGCGTAATTTCGTGCAAAATATGGTCAGAATATTGATTTACGGACTTTGTGATGCACTGATTCGATATTGCCATTTGAACGGCTTGTTTTAAGACGACCAGTGGAATGACCATCATGATTTTATCCAATCTCCCTTCAATTCCCTTTTGCAATCACTCTTCTCACAGTTGACTAAGTTAAATCAATATTTCAACAATATTTTGCACGAAATTTTCAAACTATGCCCTAATGAAAACACGTTGTACTTGTAACCACCCATTTTTACAAACCCTAAACATTGAGCTGTCAAAGTTTTTTTTAGGGTTGCCAGTACAAAAATGCAAAAATGGCGGCAAGTTAAAATCAACAGTAACTTCGATTCAGAGTAAGAAATGGCAAAAATTGCCTAATTTGGAAATAAAAAATGGTTGAACTTAGGGCGTGCACGGTTGCCAGGGTAGGCAGAGCGTACAAATTGCGGCGCGTCACCTGCCTACCCTGACGAAACAGCACACCACCGAACTTAGTGCTTAATGCCCGTTGAGCCAAAACAAAAAAAAACATTTAGTGAGCGTCTACCGCAACTGAAGGTACCTAGGTTCAAAATACTTGGGATCGAACAGTTTGTGGTCCTCCTCGCTACCGCTGGGCCGGCGGCAGAGCCGGTCGATCACGCAGTCCTTCACCACCGTCGTCACGCCAGTCGCTAACCCATTTAACCGACTGCGAGAGAGTACACAAATACTCTCAGAATTATTCCAGAATATTTCAGTAGGTTAGGTTCATCATCATCATCATCACCATCATCATCGTCACCATCATCGTCGTCGTCGTTATCGCCGTCATTATCATCGTCACCGTGATTATCGTCACCACCATCATCATCATCACTGTCATAATTATCATCATCATCATCGTCACCATTACCACCCTGATTATCATCATCACCGTCACAATCATCATCACCGTCATTATCGTCGTCACCGTTATCGTCTTCATCGTCATCACCGTCATCATCACTGTCCCTTATCATCATAACCGTCATTATCGTCGGCATCGTCATTATCATCATTGTCACCGTCATTATCATCACCACCGTCATTATCGTCATCGTCATCATCATCACCGTTACCTGAGGCTCTGTCTACTCCATAAGGGACAAAGGCGTGATATACGTGCAATAATATTCCGGAACAATTTTAAGAGACATTCAAGTCTGCTCTTATTTTTTCGCTATGCCGTTTATTCGACCGTTCCCTATCGTTTGTCATAATTTCATATACGAAGCCTAAATGGTAGTATATACATATAGGCGTATACGTGCTCAGTTCATACACTTCACAATGTATGCTAGGCCATGCAGTGGTGGTCGATGGTATATATATAAGCTAAAGCAGTAAGGAAACTACAAACAAAACGGTCGAAACGAACGCACACATAGACGCGCGCTTCTACAAGGCCCCTAAGCGGATCTCGCGGTGCCGTCAGTCGCGAGTGCCGCGTTGAGACGAGCGGCCGTCTGTTACCTGCGCCCAGACAGTCCGCGATCTTTTCATTACAAACATGCCAAGAGCGTATTGCGCAGTGTGTCCATGTTTCCCAATAGTTTATTTAAGAAAGCTATACATTCGGATGAGAATTTTTTATATCATAAAATTTTATAATAGAGCTTTCCGAACGTGTCATAGCAGGCGAAAGTATTATATAATACTTACCTACCGACGTAAAATAAAACAACGCTGTTCATTTGACACGCAAGTAAGCAACTAACTTTATTAGAAAAAGAGTTCATACAGCACAACATAGATGGCGCTGGTGGTATGATATTTTGCACCTTATAACACTCCCACTCAAAATATCTTATCTAAATTTTAAAATTACATCTAACATACCTTGACTATGCCCAGAGCATTCATGAATTTATAATGTTTTATAATGCCTAAACTTTTTGTTAGTAAATCTGCCGGCATATCTGATGTACATAAATAATTAACACAAACTATATCTTTACTTATCATGTCTCTACAAAAGTGATATTTAACATCTATATGCTTAGTTCTGTTATGAAATACTGGATTTGCTAACAGTTTTTGGGCACTCTGGCTGTCATTATGTAGAGCAATTTCATACATTTTCCTTGTGATCTCATATTGCAAATTTCTTAAATATACTGCTTCTTTACAAGCTTCAGAGATTGAAACATACTCAGCCTCTGTGCTTGAGAGTGATATACATTTCTGTTTACTACAACACCATGATATGGCTGCTCCTGACAAGGTAAAACAATAACCCGTATATGATCTTCGATCATTTACATTGCTACCCCAATCAGCATCTACATAACCCTTTATGCTAACATTTCCATTTTTACTATATTTCAAACCCACATCTTTAGTTTTCTTTAGATATCTTAGTATTCTTTTAGCATAAGACCATTGTTCTTCATTACTGCAGTTATTAAACTGACTAAGATATGACACTGAATAAGCTATATCGGGTCTAGTGAGGACGGCTAGATACATTAAACTCCCGATAAGCTGTTGATAAGGATATTGACAGTTGGAAACATTTTCTTTCTTACTTTTTAAATTTGCCTCCATAGGAGTATCAATTGTGTTACAGTCTGTCATATTGAATCTACTTAATAAACTTTCAATATACCTTTTCTGACTCAATGTTACTGTACAATTTTGTTTATCAAAATTTACTGACATTCCAAGACAGTCTTTAACACATCCCAAGTCTTTGATCACAAAATTAGTACTCAACATGTTTTTCAAATGTTTCAGTTCATTTTCATCATTCGAAAACACAAAAAAGTCATCGACATACAGTGTTACTATTGTCTGATTTGTACCAGTTATTTTAGAGTACAAACATGGTTCCAATTTTGACTTAGTATAGCCATCTGCTAACATACAGTTGTCCACCTTTTTGTGCCATGCTCTGGATGCCTGTTTAAGCCCATATATAGCTTTTTTAAGTTTTAGAACTTTGTGATCACTTGAACAGTCAAAACCCATAGGTTTTTGCATATATATGGTCTCATCCAGGTCTCCGTTCAAAAAGGCTGTCTTCACATCAAGATGTACAACATCAAAATTTAACTGAACTGACAAAGCAAATAATAACCTTAAAGTAGTATGTCTAACCACTGGAGAGAATGTCTGTTCGTAATCCACACCATATTTTTGCGAACATCCTTTAGCCACTAACCTAGCCCTATAGCATACATTATTAGCACTGTCACACTTTTTCTTCAGAACCCACTTGCACTTTACAACAGATCCACCAATTGGAGTATCAACAACTTCCCATGCATTGTTGTTTTCAAAGCTTTGTAATTCTTCTTTTACAGCCTGTTTCCAACACTCCTTTTCTGGACCTTGTAATGCCTCTTCTAATGTCAGCTCTTCATTATCAGGTTCATATTGTTCTGTGCACATAAATCCGTATCTGTCAGGTTTTTTCCTTTGTCTTTTTGGCAAAATTTTTTCAATTGTTTCTGTGCAATGATCTTCATCAGATGTTACATCACTTGGTACATAAGTTTCATCATTTTTATTGGTGCTCTCTACAGAAACAAATGAGTCGTCAAAATCGTTATTGCCTGACAGGTCTCCCACTTGATCTTCACACTCTGGGCTTGGCTCTGACTCGTTCTGCTCTATTTCAATCACACTGTCTGGATGGGAACCTTTTTCTTCCATAATAATAACATCACGACTGGTTGTGATTGACCGTGTTACTGGATTATACACTCTGTAGCCTTTCACATCCTCTGGATAGCCTATCAAAATGCATTTTTCTGATTTCTTGTCAAACTTACGCCTTTTTTCTTTCGGTATATGCATCATGACAGTGCTACCAAAAATTCTAATGTGACCGAGGTTTGGCTTACTCTTTGTCCATAGCTCATATGGTGTACGATGGTTCAATCCAGTTTTTACAATTCGATTCTGTAAATAAACAGCAGTATTAATGGCTTCTGCCCAAAATTCCTTACCCAGTTTAGCTTCAAACAAAAGACATCTGGCTTTCTCGACTACTGTTCTATTCATGCGTTCACATAGCCCGTTTTGTTCTGGGGTATAGGAATTTGTCCTTTGATGAGTTATTCCCATTTGTTTCAAATAATTATTAAAATCATTATTGCAAAACTCTGTGCCGTTATCACTCCTAAGAATCTTTATTTTCTTTGAAGTTAAGTTCTCCACCTTTAATTTATACTCTTTAAAGCAATTAAGAGCATCACTCTTGTTTTTCAAGAAATAGACATAGGTCATGCGGCTGTGATCGTCAACAAAAAGTAAAAAATACCTTGATCCTCCAAGAGATACATTTTCCATCGGCCCGCAGATGTCACAGTGCACTACTTCCAAAACTTTAGCACTCCTGTTGCCCTCATGAGCAAAAGGCAAACGGCTTTGTTTTCCCTCACAGCACACTACACAATTCATCTTGCTAATATCTGCCTTTTCATCAAACACGACTCCCTCCACAGCATTCTGCATTTTATTCATGTTATAACTATTAACATGTCCTAGTCGACGATGCCAAACTTCTGGAGACTCAATCACTGAAGCCAATAAACATGTAGGTATTTTCAGTTTATACACTCCATTTATGAGTGAAGCTGTTGCTACCAAAACATCTTGTTTATTAAATATTTCACATGCATTTTCCGTGAAATTCACTTTATTGCCTTGTCTTATCAACTGACTTACTGATAAGAGATTGGTAGTCAGGCTGGGTACACACAATACGTTTTCAACAGTTATGTCAAAATCGCACTCGGCAGTAGACGTAGTGATTTTTACATTTCCGCAACATTCCACCGGCACTTTATTCTGATTAGCGACGACAATTTCTTTTGTAAAACCAGAATAACGCGCATCGATTACCCAATGTCGATTTGTTGTAAGATGTGAGGATGCGCCGCTATCAATATACCAATCGCTCTTGTTAAAACACCCATTGACGAACACAGCACTAAAGGCATTCGTAGTTTTCTTTTCAATTTCATGGGTATTATTTGAAGAATCATCTGTTTTTTCACACTGATTGCGATAGTGGCCATGTTGTTTACACTTGTAGCATTTGACGCGTTTTCCTTTGACATTGACAGGTATCGACTTCTGCGCACTCGCGCCATCTTTCCGAACCATAGACTTTGCATTCTTTGCATGTTGGTATTGTTGGTGGCGGAAACATGCCAACGCGTTGTTGACATCTCCGGTTTCCGGTTCCATATCTATCAATTTTGATTTAATGGCGTCCGTCGTGATCACCATTCCGGAATGTTCGATGGCCATTATCATGGGCATGTATTTTTCACTTAATCCAGCCAACATGATAGAACCAATCCACTCGTCACTTATTCCAAAACCCGTTCCAGCCAATTTCTGACCCGCTTCGACGATTTGTGTAACATAGGACGTCATCGATGTGCAGTTATCAAGTCTGACTGAAATTAAATTTCTCAACAGAGTAATCTTTCTGGTAAAGCCTGAGTCATCAAAGAGCATCTTGAGCTTTTCCCACAACTCCTTCGATGTACTGACGTTTTTTATGTGTACATAAATTGACGGATCGATTGTTAAAATTAATTTGGCTTTTGTTCTCGCGTCATCTGCAGCTTCTGGCGTCACGCCGGGCTCTGGTTTAATGCATTTAACCATGCCTTCAAGCACCAAAAAATTCTCTGCCGCGAAACACCACTCACTGTAATTCTCGCGCCCCTTTAACCTGGGTACGCTCACTAAATAGTTCGAGCTGGAAGCCATGACCGGTTACTTGCAAGTCCAAACAGTAAAAGTACAGAGATTGACGCGGTTTTCACACTTCACTTTTTAGTCTGATAGTAAAAACACTCTGTCTATTGTCCATCACACTGATAATACTGACAATAAACGCGAAAAAAATTAATTTGCGATGCTAGGCACATAACCTAAAATAAAACAACGCTGTTCATTTGACACGCAAGTAAGCAACTAACTTTATTAGAAAAAGAGTTCATACAGCACAACATAGATGGCGCTGGTGGTATGATATTTTGCACCTTATAACACGACGAATAAAAAATCTTAAACTGTCGAAGTTATAAACCTTATTTTATTTATAACTAAACTAGTTCATTTATTCGGTTCCTTTTTACGGAAATTAAGGGCGTTACTTTTAAACAGGGCTTACTAGCTGAGATAGCGCTAACTAAAAAAAAGCTTCTGAATTTCACAAAAATTAAATCGACGACCCTAACGCTCTATTGGAGCGTAGGTATTTTTTCAAAAATAGTTTCCATACTGCTCTATTTATTTACTGTGTAAATGCAGCGGTAGGCATCCTGGCGAACCCCACTGCACAACACTGATTGTAAATGCACATGAACTGAACATATATTTGCACATAAATTGGGGAAATATTAATGACATTACAAACATCACGGTACATTGACAAAACAGACAATTATGAATGAGCATGTGGGCAGACGGACAACGGCACCATTACCTATATTATTGTAGGCAATCTCGCACCTATGTGCGTTCGTCTATACGAAATAAGACACATGTTTAACGCCATAGAAAACGTACAACATCAATAGGCAATGGTATGTCTGTAGCTTTATTATAATTATTATTTTCCAATCCCGCAGGAAAATCTGAATAAAAAGTATTCTATATCCGTCTCCTGGTTGTAAGCTACCTCCCCACAATTTTCAGCCAAATCGGTGCAGCCGTTCTCGAGTTATAAATAGTGTAACTAACACGACTCTCTTTTATAAATATAGAAGAAGATATATATATTCCATTCCCTTCTATTTTATTCTTCTACGGAGCCTCAGGAGGCGCATCTACATTTTTAACGCCTCGTGCAATTTAAGAGCGCCATCTATTTCGTTCTAGTTTTGACCATTTAGTGTTGTACGGCGATTGGCAGTCCTGTCTTATTTCGTCCGTGATCTAAAACACCGGGTCCCGTTTTGTCCCAAAATTTTCATTGGTCATAAACGTTAGTCATCTTTTTTCGTCATAACACATGAAACCGTGCAATTTTAGGAATCTTGGGAAAGTCATCAGAATGTAAAAAGAAAAAGAAAAAAAAACTTTTTCTACACGAGACTTGAACCGCGGTCACCGGAGCGAACGCACTGTTATTCCACACCTTACACCACTAGGCCAAACGTAGCTTACGAGTGAGTGACGTAATCAACGTGCGTTATGCTCCGGCTTACTTGACGCGAGTCTAACATTTTTTATCCATCCCAAAAAGTGCTCAACGCCGCTAAAGTCTTCACTTGAAAATACTTTATGTTGCTTTATGAGTAACGAAAATTTTAGCAAATCGTATTCGGAACTTGAATGTTATGAGACAAAATGGAACCCTCGAAAATACAAATGATCGAAGTACTTACCTACTCTTCCACAGTGTAGGTAGAGATTATTAAAACAAAACCATTGCTTAAAATAAAGTCCCATTAAAGAGGCGACCAGTAGGCTTATTACCTAACTCGCTTGCAATCGCCATCGTGTTCTGACAGTTCACGTATGGGCTGACAATCGGCATCGGAATCAGCTAGCTGTCACATTCATACAAGAACTGTCAAAATGAACACGATGGCGATTGCGGGCGAGTTAGGTAATAAGCCTACAGGTGGTGAAACAATACTCACGGCACTAAAGACGAGGGGGGGTACACCATCTCCCCGATAACAATGGTATCCAAGTCATCCAGGTACGTCTTCTTGAAGTCCAGTTGCTTCATAGCTATGAAGTCGTATTTGATGGTCATGACTAGACGTGACGTGAGCAGCACTATTCTTTCTTTCTCGTTATCCCATAACGTTATTCTGCAATTGTTAGAATTAAGTTTTTTTTTTAAACTCAGATGTGAGGCTATCAGATATAAAATTAAAATCAAAATTTTATTTTTGCAATTTGGCCGCCAAGGGCTCTTTTACATGTCTTTTTTTAAACTACCAGCGCATTCGGAAAGACCATCATTGCCAAGAAGACTGCGCCGCAAGAAACTTGACAGAAAGACATTTTTTAAAAATAAAATACAGTAAGAATACTTAAATTCTACTTAAATTAAATGCATTTATAGAAGGGATGTATAAGATCCTCGAGCCTTCAATTATATTAGTCTACAGTAGAGATGTATAAAGTCAAGTAAAACAAAGCAGATATGGAAAAATAGAAAGAGAAAAATACTATAATCTATTTATGTTCTAAATTTCATCCAGCTCTGTCCAGCCGTTCTGGCGTGAAAGAGTAACAAACATCCATCCATACTTACAAACTTTTGCATTTACAATATCAGTAGGATTAAATTTAAGACTGTTGTTAAGTCTTGTCTAATACAACTTACTCTGTCAACAGCCAAGCCCCAAGATACTCCCCATCCTCAGGGAACAATAGAACAGTGATACACTCTTGTATAGCATTCTCGACCACCCCTTTACGAAACGTGAAGAAGTCCTTTATATTTTCACGGTTGAATGGGACGTCGTAGCGAGGGTACACCGTCTGCTCTTGAGGTGGAACAGCTGATGCATTTGTTGGCTCTTGAGTTCTTGCATCTGCGATCAAGAAATATCACAGGATATAAATTACATACAGACTAAATGGAGATGTATTTGGCTGATTTAAGCTTGTTTAAAAGGGTAGTAAGCACAACGTTGAGTTACTTATCTCATATCAATGAAATAACACAAATACAATACAATACAATACACTCTTTATTGAACACCACATATAACAACCAAAACAGAAAAAATTTATACAGAATACTAGCGAATACGGGTTATAGAATACTAGTTTCTGCCCGCGAATTCGTCTGCATAGAATTATACATAAAAACCTTCCTCTTGAATCACTATCTATTTAAAAAAATCGCATCAAAATCCGTTGTGTAGTTTTGAAGATATAAGCATACATAGGGATATAGGGACAGAGAAAGTGACTTTGTTTTATATAGTTGAATCATCGAGAGCATGGAATTGCATATGTAGTAGTATTGTTTGTTTACAGGCATTCTATATTTGAATTTTCTATTTTCTTGTACTATCAGCATACAAAGAGGTTGTTATATATATATCGAAGAACTAAAAACAAAAACAATGTCAGTGTGAAATTGTCAATATTATTTACGTTGTGCGTATATTTTTACATCTGATTTGATTGTATTCTCAAGGATATGTAGCAAAAAGAAACGTTTCATTAAACATGCAAGGCATTATGAGTTTAGCAACTGAACGAATGAATACCATCACTGATGAGGACTGGGAAAATATTTGTCACTACGTCGAAAGTGAAGAAAATAAATATCGATGTCAGGAAGGAGAAATGGATCAAATAACAGACAATTTTATTATCAATACTTGTGACAGCTCAGATGAAGAACATGATAGCGAATAAAAGAAAAAAACAGAGGACTACTACTTATTCCACTTCTTGGGTATGTCATTTTATTAAGTTAAGAGAAAATTATTCTCCTTTTGTTGCAAACGGTACAACCACTACAAATGCAATTCCATCTTCTCGATAATTCAACTATACTATGTAGTGATAGTGATTGTATGGTTGTATGGTGGTTAAAACAAGAGATTAACTACAATATGCCATAAAAAGTATGCTACTACTACACAAGACACATGCATCAATACCAATCAACTTACACAAATAAGTGATACTGACTAAAAATGAAGCCAACATACAACTCGCAAACCTAGAAAATTACAAAAAATATTATTCCAATAAATGGATATCTAAAGCAATGTTTAATGAATATATTACATTGTACTTTGAAAAACTACCGCTATAGTATGTCAGTGACTTTTTCAAAGTTTGCATAGTCGATTACAGAAGTGTCAACAACAAGATGGAGACCATTGGATGATGTTATTTTTTTTAATTTAATCACATTTAACTGAATTTAGATTAAACAGGAATCAGCTGTAGTTTTATTTCAAGTGCAAAATTTTTTGGCCCAACATAATACAACAATACATATTCTAGATAAGAATGCTAGATTTGATTGACAATTTATTTATCAACTTAGGTATTAATCATGGGACTAATTAATTAAAGTGGGTATTATGTCATCCATTATGTTATGTAGCAATTTGTTTTTGATAACACCGTTATTCACAGTGATAACGTGAAAAAAATCAATTAGTAACGCAATGAAAACAAACAATCTGTTAGGTTCCATTAATGTGCAAGCTGGAATAACATTACCTCAAATAATCGTTATGCCTGCTTGCAACACTTGCTGATTGGGTTTTGGCGGCAAAGCCGATATACTTTTGACAGTCGCTAGCTTGGGGGGATTCCGGGAATGGGGATGGTGATGGGAGGTTTACTTTAGAGATAAGAAAACGAATATTAGGATTAAGAGTACTAGATTATGGTATTGTATGGTTGCCCTAGAGAAGGAATATACTTATGTAAACAGGTGAGTGTGTTTTATTATATTTCAGAAGTGCGAACTAAGCCTACTAAAGTTAATACTTAGTGAAATTGATGCTGTCAATATATCTCGGTTGTACTGTGTAAAATAGTTGGGAGTGTTTTCTCGTAAAAGCACTGATAACTGCTAAAGTACTTTATACCCTAAAATGAAGTATGATTTACATAGTAAAGTGAGATCGTAATAAAGTCACTCAAAAATTCGCTGAATGTGAGGAAAATAGGCCTTTGACACAAAACGGCGTTCGACCTGTGCCAATTATTAGTATTACCTAAACGATGGGGTAAGCCCAACATCCATGTTTCTTTCATAAGAAGGTAAGGACTGCCTCATGGTGATTGATTATACCTACTCAAAATGCAACTTTTGGTGCAATTCTATCTGACTAAGAAGGTCCTAGGACCTAGTGGTGTTGTATGAGTTTGAAATATTTATACAGCTAACCTATAGTACTCTAGGCATAAAGCCCAAGTTGTTCAAGCAATTTTGGGTTGAGCATTCTGCTCACTTGCTGAGTTGAGTTTACATCATATTTTAGTATAAATGCCTGTTGTGAGAATAGTGAGTATGAGTTTTTAATTTTTACCCCAAGGTGAAGACCTATTAATTTCATAGTTAAGAAGAATTTTCCAATCAAAGTAAAAGTTGAACGACCAACTCATGGCTGGTCTGGAATTATTTCTATCTATTTTAATTGTGAGTGCTACAAGTTGTAATCAATTCCTAACCATTACTGGTAGTATAAACCTTAAATTAATTTTATATTTATTTTTAAAACAAAGTTGAAGCTATCTTAAAACAAAATTATGTTTCATCATAAGTTTGTGCTGGGTGATATTAATCTATTGCTGTAAAATAAAATAACAGATTACAACAGAATAATAAAATGATATACAAAATTGCTTTATTGTTGATATTAGATATAACAGTTTGCCTTATTGTGGAAATTAGAAATAATTTGCATTGATTGAGACTAAATGCTTCAAGTTACAAGTGTAGTAAACTCTCTGAAGTGTAAAGTATACAGTAATAGTTATTAAAGTGAAGTTGAGATAAATAACAAAGTCAGAATTTGTTTGACTTGACTTGAAGTGACCAACCAAGTTGAATATGAGCTCTGATTTCAGATTATCTAGACTTGTGTGTGACCATAACCGAATTTTAGGACAGCTGATGATTATGAAGTTTATTGTTGTGTCAAGAGTGCAGAAAGAAACATGGGAAAGCAAGCTGCAGCATGAATTATTCGGTGAATGGTAACAGAATGTTGGAATCAAATAATGCCTGTTTTAATTTCAGCTATCAAAAGATTCATATACAGATTCAGGTACCGTGGTTACTACTATTACTTTGACTTATGCATTGGATATGACAAGTTACTGTAAGTTGTTGTGGAAGTACTTTCATACAAATCTGAGCAAGTTGTTGAATCACATTAATATTATTAAAAGATAGCTGCACATATGCGTGGCATGGCAAAATCAAAAACATGATTCAGCATGATGATAACAAGAATGATTTTGTTTGTTTGATTTACAATTTATAATTAAAGAGTTGATTGCTCAATAATGGACCTGAGTGTATCATGATTTTATTAACATGGGCCTTCTTTACTTGTTTGGGATACTTATAAGTTATTACAGCTTGCTTAAATACTGAACGTTTATGCTTATAAAATACTAGCCTTCCGTCCGCAGCTTCGCCCGCGATAAATTAATTTTCCCGTAGAAAAAGGTATTTTCACGTGGTAAGAAGTAGCCTATGTCACTCAGTGATAATGTAGTTTTCTAACGGCAAAAGAATTTTTGAAATCGGTCCAGTAGTTTCGGAGCCTATTCAAAACAAACAAACAAACAATCAAATTTTTCCTCTTTATAATATTAGTATAGACAAGCTTGGTGGAATATTGTTGGTGTCAAGTAAGGAGGTGGCCAATAAACAAGAGCTAATTATGGTAAATACAAAGGGACCAATTGTGAGTTTATTTTATTTCTTCTTGCATCCTCTTGCATTGTATGGGAAGATTGGTTGACAACATTGGTACGCATGCTTCACCTGATATTGCGAGCGTCCACAGAAGGTGACACTAAAATTCACTCATTGCAGGAATATTGGTAATATTGTACCCATGATTATAAACATAAGTATTAATGCATACTACAAGTATAATGATCCTATAGTATAAGCTTTGCTTAGTTTGGGACTGGAACAATTGGTGTAATTTGTCCCAAGATATTAATTAATTAATTTCTGTATTGTGATAAAAGATGTTATATTATGCATAATTCTATTGAGTGTAGCAAAATAAATTGGTTAATGTGACTTGCAGAGGTAGATGCCAATTTGTGTTGTAAATTCAATTCCGAATTTATCCATGTCGGTTCTACTATTCGAAACTAGATGGCGCCAGTAGTTGATACAACCATGTTTCTGTAATCATATTGTTTATATTTGTGTTATCAGAGTGAAAAAAATGAGTCTTGCGCATGACTTGTGGGAGAACTGAGCGTCAAATGATCGCACGAGCATCAGCAGAAGCCTATGTCGCGTGCTCCGACAGTGATACTCCGAGGTCCGTACAGTATTAATACAAGTTTGATGGTACAGTGGTTGAGCAAGGGAAAGCTGTGTGATCAAAGTTAAGTATACGCTGTATTGATTTGTCTGAAACAGTAGCAAAGTGACCTTGACAAATAAGGCTGATGGGAATTAGCAACTATATCACTACATGTTATAAAACAAAGTCGTTTCCGCTGTCTGTCTGTCTGTTCCTATGTATGCTTAGATCTTTAACACTGCGCAACGGATTATGATGCGGTGTTTTTAATACTTAGATTGATTCGAGAGGAAGGCTTGTATGCATAATACATGCATAATATAGTAGAGAAACACTGATTGCACCCGTGCGAATGCGGGCGGGTCGTTTTATGTAAAATGTTTAAGGAAATATTATTGGCTCATGACAATTAATGGAAATTAGTATGGAATAAAGAAAGGGGGCTGTCAGTTAGCCCACGAGTAAAGAGATTTGGTCACGACTATTCAGTTGACAAATTGATGTTCAGGTGGTGTGTTCAGTTGTGTTTGTACTCTATGGAATATAAATGTTGACATTTCACTTGTGAATCATGCGAAATTAAGCGTACATTATAAACTGTAGATTTATGGGCATGAACACGGATATTTCTCCTGCTCAATGGTTGCAGATGTATGCGAGTTCCTGCTTCGCGAGGCAGAGCTTGTAACGCTGGCACGATGCGCGGGACTGAGGGCGTGCAACGCTTGCACGGTGCATGGAGCTGAGAGCGTGCAACGCTGGCACTGTGTGCGAAGCAGAGCGCACGGCGAGACTATAAAATTGATGGCTTTAAAGGGCTGACCAACGTTTCAGCTCAGTGAAGCCTTATTTACAGTCAGCTTTTAGATAAATAGATAGATCTCTCTCCAGGCTGAAGGTATTGCCTGGGGACCGAGGTCCAAAGAATTGAAAGTTTTATTTATGCATCTTCGCTGAGGGGCCTTGTGGCGTAACGAAACCACGTAGAGAAAAGAAGATGTATGAGAGAGTGGACTGTATTTAATTGAATAAGGACTGAAGACAAGAGTTCGAGGAATGGGCTTCCGGTTTATACAGCCTTTATCATTTCAGGTTAATCCCAAAAGGCACTCACCTCGTCTTTCCTTCTCGATAGCGAACCTCGAAGCCTTCTCCTGCCGCAGCTCTAGTCTTGTCCCAGTTGTTAAATAATTACACGTACTTCATGTGCAGATTATATTAGAAAAAATAGTTTGTTACATAAAACAATAAATCTTCATGAAATATCCATACATTTCATTAATTTGTATTAGATTTTAGATTTAACGGCCACTTTCCAGGCGAGTTCAGGGATGACACCGTCATTGCGCGCGCAGACCATAGGCAACCACTTTTTCAGGCTGCATCTCGTTCGAGGCTGACTTAGCGGCGCACTTTTAAAATTAAGAAGAAATAAAAAAAGGCTATATATCGAACACCCCCCACCGAAAGCACCATGAAGCTTTCCCACAAAATTAAGAGGAGTTCATTTCAATAAGAAAGAAATAAAAATACAGTTAAAAGAAAAAAGAAGGTTTCTACCACTGATAACTAAGAAAATTAACTCAATAGTAGAATAATTAGTTAGCATAAGGTAGCAAACTAAGTTTATTTACAGGTCTTTGGAAAAGCCTTCCTTTGAATCGCAGCGTTACCTTTCGAACAACTCCATCCAAGCCAGGATGAACAGCTTCAATTTTGGCAAGAGGCCAATGACATGAATGGATTTGATCGTCTTTGACAAGAACTATGTCACCGACTTTTAGATTAGGTGGAGATGTGAACCATTTTGATCTTTGTTGCAAAGTATTTAAATAGTCCTGGCTCCATTTTTTCCAAAACAGTTGAGAACAGTTTTGTAAATATTGCCAACGTGACAAATGAGAAATCGGAACGTCCGCGAGATTATATTCTGGTACAGCAGTCAGACTCTTACCTATCAGAAAATGCCCTGCCGTCAGAACATTAAACTCACTAGGGTTGTCACTAGCCGGTAGTGCATACAATGGACGTGAATTCATTATAGCTTCGATTTTACAAAAAACTGTTGAAAGTTCTTCAAATGTGAGAGCTTTTTCCCCTACAGCGCGCACCAGATGATATTTGGCTGACTTAATGCCAGCTTCCCAGAGGCCGCCCATGTTAGAAGCGGTGGGAACATTAAATCTCCAGTCGATTTGACGTAGCGCGCAACCGTTCAAAATATCATCTTGATTCCGCTTACTAGAAATGAAGTTTTGCACTTCAACGAGATGTTTACTAGCCGAAATAAAATTCGTACCGCAGTCCGAATACAGACACGCACACAACCCGCGCCGCGCTACAAATCTATCCAATGTTGCCAAGAAGCAGTCAGCGGACAGTGACGATAGAAGCTCTAGGTGAACGGCTTTAGTCGAAAAGCAAACGAAGAGTGCTAAGTACGCCTTCTCTATTTTCGCGTTACGTCGCAAGCTTTCTTTAATGTAGAACGGTCCACCCAAGTCTACACCTACGTGTTCAAATACTTTATTCGGTTGCAATCGAGTCGCAGGTAGATCTCCCATTTTAGGCTGAAGCGTTGTGGGTTTGCATTTGAAACAAGTTTTACATTTTGAAATTACTGACCGAATTTTGCTACGAGCAGATAAAATCCAATACCTTTGCGAAATAATATTCTGTAAGGTTCGTGGCCCTACATGCAAGTATTTTTTATGAAAATATTCTATGAGAAGATTAACAAACCTGCAACGTTTCGGAAGCAACAACGGATGTTTCGCGTTATACGGTAAATCAGCGTGAGGAATTCTACCCCCCACCCTCAGAAATCCACGGGTGTCGCAAAAAGGTGCTAATTTCCTTAACGAAGGAATATACGTTTTGCCTTTTGATAAATCATTGATTTCCTGGTTAAAATAAGCACTTTGAATTACTTTAACAAAGCAATCATTAGCTTTGTTCAAATCATTGGTAGTTAAAACACTCCGATTTTCAATAGGCGCGTCTTTACGAAACCTACGGAACAATTTTAAAATTCGAGCAATAGTTCTTTGCAGCTTTGAGTATGAAGAAAACTGATTGCAAACTCTTTTAACAAACTCTATTTTACTTTCTTCGACATTTTGTTGACTTATCAAGTTGAAAGAGTTGCTGTTAGCTTTAATTTCGGGAATTTCCGACTCGTTCTTATTAAAATGGCTCGAAATTGGCCAATGTTCACTATCTAAATACATCCATGCAGGTCCCTCAAACCACTGTGAACTATAAGCGACGAACTGCGCGGGAGAAACGCCGCGCGAGCTAATGTCTGCCATGTTATTTTCGCTATTAACATGACGCCAGACATGAGGTGGAAGCACCTCTATTATTTGAGTAACACGGTTACACACGAAAGTCTTCAATTTATACGCATCAGTTTGAATCCAAGAAAGAACTATAGACGAGTCTGTTAGCGCTGTAATGCGAGTAACGTTAACACGCGATAGTGATTCTGTGATATATTTCACTAATTTACTAAGCAGCGCTGCTGCCATAAGCTCAAGCCTCGGAATAGTCACAGGCTTCACTGGAGCTACCTTGGACTTCGCTATGAGCAATCTACACTTAACTTGACGCTCGCGTCGCGAAATAACGTAAATTGACGCAGCATAACCTCGTGAAGATGCGTCACAACAGCCTACCAACTCGCATTCTGATACCTCTGGAAGCAGAACATGGCGCTCGATTTGTAATTCTGATAACCGAGGTAGCTCAGAAATAAATTCCAGCCATTGCTGGCACACATCGTTAGGTAGCTGCTCATCCCAGCCGATGCCCAGCTTCCAGAGATCCTGCATTATGCACTTTGCGACGAAAGTACATGGCGATAGAAAACCCACGGGGTCATATATCGAAGCTAATATTTTTAGCACAGATCTCTTAGTCATTACTGAGTCTTGCTTGTTCACGGAAAAGCTGAATGCGTCAACTAACGGCGCCCATTTTAAGCCCAGAAGCTTTAAAGAGACGTCGTTTTTGTCCTTTTCAAAAGAAATACTAGTTTCCCGATGCTCTGCAGGTAAGCGCTCAAGTAGTTCCTTGCTATTACTAGACCATTTTTTCAGTACAAGTCCTGCAGATTGGAACATATTTACAAGCTCGTCTTGTAGTGCGCATGCCTGTGAGAACGTCTCACATGACCACAACGCATCGTCCATATAAATACCTTGCCTTATGACAGCAGCAGCAGAAGCGAAACGTTCACCTTCGTCACTTGCTAGCTGTAGCAAAGTCCTTAGGTAGCTCCAGTGAAACCTATGACTATTCCAAGGCTTGAGCTTATGGCAGCAGCGCTGCTTAGCAAATTAGTAAAATATATCACAGAATCACTATCGCCTGTTAACGTTACTCGCATTACAGCGCTATCTGACTCGTCTATAGTTCTTTCTTGGATTCTTGCTGATGCGTATAAATTGAAAACTTTCATGTGTAACCGTGTTACTCAAATAATAGAAGTGCTTCCACCTCATGTCTGGCGTCATGTTAATAGCGAAAATAACATGGCAGACATTAGTTCGCGCGGCGTTTCTCTCGCGCAGTTCGTCGCTTGTAGTTCACAGTGGTTTGAGGTACCTGTATGGATGTATTGAGATAGTGAACATTGGTCAAGTTCGATCCACTTAACTAAGTCAACAAAATGTTGAAGCTCTCACATTTGAAGAACTTTCTCAGTTTTTTTGTAAAATTGAAGTTATAATAAATTCACGTTCATTGTATGCACTATCGGCTAGTGGCAACTCTAGTAGGTTTAATGTTCTGACGGCAGAGCATTTTTTGATAGGTAAGAGTCTGAATGCTGTACCAGAATATAATCTCGCGGACGTTCCGATTTCTCATTTGTCACGTGGGCAATATTAACAAAACTGTTCTCAATTGTTTTGGAAAAAATGGAGCCAGGACTATTTGAATACTTTGCAACCAAGATCATAGTGGTTCACATCTTCACCTAATCTAAAAGTCGTTGACATAGTGTTTGTCAAAAACGATCAAGTCCATTCATGCCATTGGCCTTTTGCCAAAATTGAAGCTGTTCATCCTGGCTTGGATGGAGTTGTTCAAAAGGTAATGCTTCGATTCAAAGGAAAGCTTTTGCAAAGACCTGTAATTAAATTTAGTTTGCTACCCTATGCTAACTAATTATTCCACTATTGAGTTAATTTTCTTAGTTATCAGAGGTAGAAACCTTCTTTTTTCTTTTAACTGTCTATTTTATTTCTTTCTTATTGAAATGAACTCCTCTTAATTTTGTGGGAAAGCTTCATGGTGCTTTCGGTGGGGGGTGTTCGATATATAGCCTTTTTTATTTCTTCTTAATTTTAAAAGTGCGCCGCTAAGTCAGCCTCGAACGAGATGCAGCCTGAAAAAGTGGTTGCCTATGGTCTGCGCGCGCAAGGACGGTGTCATCCCTGAACTCGCCTGGAAAGTGGCCGTTAAATCTTAAATCTAATACAAATTAATGAAATGTATGGATATTTCATGAAGATTTATTGTTTTATGTAACGAACTATTTTTTCTAATATAATCTGCACATGAAGTACGTGTAATTATTAACAACTGGGACAAGACTAGAGCTGCGACAGGAGAAGGCTTTCAAGGTTCGCTATCGGGAAGGAAAGACGAGGTGAGTGCCATTTGGGATTAACCTGAAATGATAAAGGCTGTGTAAACCGGAAGCCCATCCCTCGAACTCTTGTCTTCAGTCCTTATTCAATTAAATACAGTCCACTCTCTCATACATCTTCTTTTCTCTACGTGGTTCCGTTACGCCACATTTTTTGGTCCTTCGAGCCGGATATAAAATGTGGCGTAACGAAACCACGTAGAGAAAAGAAGATGTATGAGAGAGTGGACTGTATTTAATTGAGTTAAGGACTGAAGACAAGAGTTCGAGGAATGGGCTTCCGGTTTATACAGCCTTTATCATTTCAGGTTAATCCCAAAAGGCACTCACCTCGTCTTTCCTTCCCGATAGCGAACCTTGAAAGCCTTCTCCTGCTGCAGCTCTAGTCTTGTCCCAATCGTTAATAATTACACGTACTTCATGTGCAGATTATATTAGAAACATAGTATGTTACAGAAAACAGTAAATCTTCATGAAATATCAATACATTTCATTAATTTGCATTAGATTTAAGATTTAACGGCCACTTTCCAGGCGAGTTCAGGGATGACACCGTCCTTGCGCGCGCAGACCATAGGCAACCACTTTTTCAGGCTGCATCTCGTTCGAGGCTGACTAAGCGGCGCACTTTTAAAATTAAGAAGAAATAAAAAAGGCTATATATCGAACACCCCCCACCGAAAGCACCATGAAGCTTTCCCACAAAATTAAGAGGAGTTCATTTCAATAAGAAAGAAATAAAATATACAGTTAAAAGAAAAAAGAAGGTTTCTACCTCTGATAACTAAGAAAATTAACTCAATAGTAGAATAATTAGTTAGCATAAGGTAGCAAACTAAGTTTATTCACAGGTCTTTGGAAAAGCTTTCCTTTGAATCGAAGCATTACCTTTTGAACAACTCCATCCAAGCCAGGATGAACAGCTTCAATTTTGGCAAAAGGCCAATGGCATAAATGGATTTGATCGTTTTTGACAAACACTATGTCACTGACTTTTAGATTAGGTGAAGATGTGAATTACTATGATCTTTGTTGCAAAGTATTCAAATAGTCCTGGCTCCAAAACAATTGAGAACAGTTTTGTAAATATTGCCAACGTGACAAATGAGAAATCGGAACGTCCGCGAGATTATATTCTGGTACAGCATTCAAACTCTTACCTATCAGAAAATGCTCTGCCGTCAGAACTTAAACACACTAGAGTTGCCACTAGCCGGTAGTGCATACAATGAACGCGAATTTATTATAACTTCGATTTTACAAAAAACTGTGAAAGTTCTTCAAATGTGAGAGCTTCAACATTTTGTTGACTTAGTTAAGCTTGACCAATGTTCACTATCTCAATACATCAATGCAGATCTCTCAAACCACTGTGAACTACAAGACGACGAACTGCACGGGAGAAACGCCGCGCGAACTAATGTCTGCCATATTAATTTCGCTATTAACAAGACGCCAGACATAAGGTGGAAGTACCTCTATTACTTGAGTAACACGGTTACACACGAAAGTTTTCAATTTATACGCATCAGCAATAATCCAAGAAAGAACTATAGACGAGTCAGATAGCGCTGTAATGCGAGTAACGTTAACACGCGATAGCGGTTCTGTAATATATTTCACTAATTTGCTAAGCAGCGCTGCTGCCATAAGCTCAAGCCTCGGAATAGTCATAGGCTTCACTGGAGCTACCTTGGACTTCGCTATGAGCAATCTACATTTAACTTGACGCTCGCGTCGTGAAATAACGTGAATTGACGTTGCATAACCTCGCGAAGATGCGTCACAACAGCCTACCAACTCGCATTCTGATACCTCTGAAAGCAGAACATGGCGCTCGATTTGTAATTCTGATAACCGAGGTAGCTCAGAAATAAATTCTAGCCATAGCTGGCACACATCGTTAGGTAGCTGCTCATCCCAGCCGATGTCCAGCTTCCAGAGATCCTGCATTATGCACTTTGCGACGAAAGTACATGGCGATAGAAAACCCACGGAGTCATATATCGTAGCTAATATTTTTAGCACAAATCTCATAGTTATCACTGAGTCTTGCTTGTTCACGGAAAAGCTGAATGCGTCAACTAACGGCACCCAATTTAAACCCAGAAGCTTTAAAGAGACGTCGTTTTTGTCCTTTTCAAAGGAGATACTAGATTCCCGATGCTCTGCAGGTGAGCGCTTAAGTAGTTCTTTACTATTACTAGACCATTTTTTCACTACAAGTCCTGCAGATTGGAACATGCTTACAAGCTCGTCTTGTAGTGTGCATGCCTGTGAGAACGTCTCACAGGACCACAACGCATCGTCTATAGGAATACCTTGCCTTATGCCAGCAGCAGCAGCAGAAGCGAAACGTTCACCTTCGTCGCTTGCTAACTGTAGCAAAGTTCTTATACGAAGAAATGGCGAGCTACTTACGTCGTAAGTTATCGTTTTCAAATCGTAAATTTTAATAGGTTCGTCAACGGACGACCTGTATAAAATATGCTGATATTTCCTATCACTTTCTCGAATTAAAATCGCGCGGTTAATTTTGCAAATATCACTAGCAAAGCAGTATTCGAATAGCCGAAAATTCGTTATAATAGACCCTATATCATGGTATAAGCTAGGCCCAGATAACTGAGTGTCATTGAGAGATACGTTATTACTTGTTTTTGCACTTGCGTCGAAAACTACGCGCAAAGGAGTTGTCGTACTGCTCGGTCTGAGTATGCTGTGATGCGGAATCAAATACCTACTAGGCTCAATACCAGTATACAATTCCATATGATTCAGCTTCTCGTATTCTAGCATGAAATCACTATACGCTTGTTGTAACACCGGAGAGCGAGCGAGTTTTCGTTCGGTCGCTAGCAGTCTTCGCTCGGCGGCAGCGCGCGATTCCCCAAGCGGCGGGGCGTCGGGCACGAATGGTAGAGGAACGACGTATCTACCGCTGTCGTCGCGCCTATGCTCGTTCGCGTAAATATCCTCTGCCAACTGCTCTAGTGGACTAAGTATAGGTTTGCACGGCAATTCCTCGACTTCCCAAAAATCACGCAACGTTTTATCTAAGCTCTTCTCCTCACAGACCGACAAATGGAAATTTCGTGAAGTTAATTTACTGTCATAATAGAGTTTTCCACTCACAACGTAACCAAACACTGTCTCGATAACATTCGGTATATTTGACTTAATAGTAACCGGCTTATCTTTAATCAATTCTGACACGACATCATTCCCTAACAAAATATCTACAGGTGATTTCTCGTAGAACAATGAGTCGGCTAAATCAAAACACCTATACTCTTCCACAACCTCACGCGGGAACGAAATGTTAGGCATTTCCGACGAAACTTTCGCTACTACTACCATGTCCACCGGTAAACTCGGAACGTCCGTTTTACACGGTTTTATATCACACGTAATAATACCATAGTTTTTCACTACTTCGCCGCCTAGCCCGGACACAGAAAATGGACATTTGTTGCGACGAAGGCCCAAACGTTGAGCACAATCTAACGTGATGAACGAGCTTTGAGCACCCGAATCTAGAACTGCACGGCAATTCTGCGGTTGACCCGCGATATCAGCGATGTATATGCGAGTAGTGCCTAACACCACACCATAGTTTGCGTCTTCATTCACGGAATGAAGTGATTCTATCACCGCGACATCAGAATCCGCGTCGACACTCACGGAGTGCGAAGGACTTATTCCGGCTACGCATGCGTTAGAACGAGAGGACTGCGCCGTCAGCACGGCTGGCGACGTGCCTGCGTCAGAACGGAGCGACTGCGTCGTCGGCACGGCTGACGACGTGCCTGCGTCAGAACGGAACGACTGCGTCGTCAGCACGGCTGACGACGTGCCTGCGTCAGAACGGAACGGCTGCGACGTCAGCACGGCTGACGGCGCACTCGCGTCGCGATGCAGCAAGTAATGGTGAGGTGAAGAACATACTCCACAAGTCATGTTACTTCGGCATTCGGAAGAATTATGACCAGCTTTTAAGCAATTCGTGCATAATTTCAAGGAGTTGACACGGTCAATCCTATCGTTAACCAACAGTTTACGAAACTGTTCGCATCGGTAAATCATGTGATCTAAATTACAATGCACGCATGTTAGCTTACTATATCTATGATTGTCGTTTCGAGATGAAGTCAAGGCAACTTTAAACGGAACCTGAGGAGATCGCGATGGCTTATTATAATAAGTGTTGTTCGGTTGTGTAGGCTTATAACTCGGTTGCGATACATTTCTGTATGGAGCTACATCAGATTTTGTTTTGTTTTGAGCTGACGTAGAAGCAGTCCAGGAGCTCGTACTCGAGAAAGTGTGTTCGAGTACTTTAATTTGTTTGTTTACGAAATCTATCAGTTCTTTGAAAGTCGGCAATTCGTTTTGATCGCGACTTTCTTCGAATAATTTTCGCGTGTGGCTATCGAGCCCACGTAAAGCGATATGACAGAATAGGTAGTCATCTAAGTCTCGAATCTTCAACGCTTTAATAGCTTTCAACGAATGGTCAAACGTTTCAATAAACGAAGTCAAATTCGCGACACTATCTTTTGTCAGCGGGGCGAATCCCAGCATTCGGTCCAAATATCTCCCAGTCAATGCCCTTTCATCTTGATACTTTTCTAATAAGCTCTGCCAAACTACGGCATAATTTTTGGCAGTGATTGGAAGATTTTTCACCATATTAAGAGCTGGACCCTTCACACATGACAACAGATAGTGAAATTTGTCGATGTCGTCAAAGTTACGATTATGCACCAAAGACACAAAAGTATCGTAGAACGTCGTCCAATTTTCAATTTGACCATCGAATTCGATCAATGTAAGTTTAGGCAATGACGGCCTACCTAAATTGCTATCATCACATTTATGATGTAAATTTACCGACCGCTCCTGGTCTAACTTCTCACAGTTCATAGCAACCCGTTTGCACGCATAAAATAATTCGTCAAAACTATCTAACGCGCTTGTCGAGGCTTTAGACTCGGGCAACAGTTGCAACTCTAGTACAACAATATTCATTACAATTTTCTCGAAATCGCTACGAGCGTCGTCGAGTTCTGAATACTGTATCAAAAATCTCTGCACCGCGTCTATACTATCCATTCTAAGTGTTTTGGATAAATCATAAGCCTTTTGAACTTTGCCGAACAGATATTCTTTTTTCAAAATTAAAGTTTTTAATTGTAATTCACAATCTCCAGATTCTATCGGCGCCATATTTATATCTGTTATCTGTCACGGACAAATATTACAACAGAGAATGACTTGACATTTGAAACTTAAAATGAACTCGCCCGTGTGCAGTTGCACACTTCAAATAAATGATTTTAGATGTTTATTTTTCAGAAATATAATGTGAATACGATTCACAGAAAAATGCACAATAAATAGATGTAACTTCTTTAAATGAAATCCGGCTCGAAGGACCAAAAAATGTGGCGTAACGGAACCACGTAGAGAAAAGAAGATGTATGAGAGAGTGGACTGTATTTAATTGAATAAGGACTGAAGACAAGAGTTCGAGGGATGGGCTTCCGGTTTACACAGCCTTTATCATTTCAGGTTAATCCCAAATGGCACTCACCTCGTCTTTCCTTCCCGATAGCGAACCTTGAAAGCCTTCTCCTGTCGCAGCTCTAGTCTTGTCCCAGTTGTTAATAATTACACGTACTTCATGTGCAGATTATATTAGAAAAAATAGTTCGTTACATAAAACAATAAATCTTCATGAAATATCCATACATTTCATTAATTTGTATTAGATTTAAGATTTAACGGCCACTTTCCAGGCGAGTTCAGGGATGACACCGTCCTTGCGCGCGCAGACCATAGGCAACCACTTTTTCAGGCTGCATCTCGTTCGAGGCTGACTTAGCGGCGCACTTTTAAAATTAAGAAGAAATAAAAAAGGCTATATATCGAACACCCCCCACCGAAAGCACCATGAAGCTTTCCCACAAAATTAAGAGGAGTTCATTTCAATAAGAAAGAAATAAAATAGACAGTTAAAAGAAAAAAGAAGGTTTCTACCTCTGATAACTAAGAAAATTAACTCAATAGTGGAATAATTAGTTAGCATAGGGTAGCAAACTAAATTTAATTACAGGTCTTTGCAAAAGCTTTCCTTTGAATCGAAGCATTACCTTTTGAACAACTCCATCCAAGCCAGGATGAACAGCTTCAATTTTGGCAAAAGGCCAATGGCATGAATGGACTTGATCGTTTTTGACAAACACTATGTCAACGACTTTTAGATTAGGTGAAGATGTGAACCACTATGATCTTGGTTGCAAAGTATTCAAATAGTCCTGGCTCCATTTTTTCCAAAACAATTGAGAACAGTTTTGTTAATATTGCCCACGTGACAAATGAGAAATCGGAACGTCCGCGAGATTATATTCTGGTACAGCATTCAGACTCTTACCTATCAAAAAATGCTCTGCCGTCAGAACATTAAACCTACTAGAGTTGCCACTAGCCGATAGTGCATACAATGAACGTGAATTTATTATAACTTCAATTTTACAAAAAAACTGAGAAAGTTCTTCAAATGTGAGAGCTTCAACATTTTGTTGACTTAGTTAAGTGGATCGAACTTGACCAATGTTCACTATCTCAATACATCCATACAGGTACCTCAAACCACTGTGAACTACAAGCGACGAACTGCGCGAGAGAAACGCCGCGCGAACTAATGTCTGCCATGTTATTTTCGCTATTAACATGACGCCAGACATGAGGTGGAAGCACTTCTATTATTTGAGTAACACGGTTACACATGAAAGTTTTCAATTTATACGCATCAGCAAGAATCCAAGAAAGAACTATAGACGAGTCAGATAGCGCTGTAATGCGAGTAACGTTAACAGGCGATAGTGATTCTGTGATATATTTTACTAATTTGCTAAGCAGCGCTGCTGCCATAAGCTCAAGCCTTGGAATAGTCATAGGTTTCACTGGAGCTACCTTGGACTTCGCTATGAGCAATCTACACTTAACTTGACGCTCGCGTCGCGAAATAACGTAAATTGACGCAGCATAACCTCGCGAAGATGCGTCACAACAACCTACCAACTCGCATTTTGATACCTCTGGAAGCAGAACATGGCGCTCGATAGAAAACCCAATATATGCAATATATCGAAGCTAATATTTTTAGCAAAAATCTCAAAGTTATTAGTGAGTCTTGTAGTGCGCATGCCTGTGAGAACGTCTCACAGGACCACAACGCATCGTCCATAGGAATACCTTGCCTTATGACAGCAGCAGCAGCAGCAGAAGCGAAACGTTCACCTTCGTCGCTTGCTAACTGTAGCAAAGTCCTTATTGCAAGAAACGGCGAGCTACTTACGCCGTAAGTTATCGTTTTCAACTCGTAAATTTTAATAGGTTCGTCAACGGACGACCTGTATAATATATGCTGATATTTCCTATCACTTTCTCGAATTAAAATAGCGCGGTTCATTTTGCAAATATCACTAGCAAAGCAGTATTCGAATAACCGAAAATTAGTAATAATAGACCCTATATCACGGTATAAGCTAGACTCAGATAACTGAGTGTCATTGAGAGAGACGTTATTACTTGTTTTTGCACTAGCGTCGAAAACTACGCGCAAAGGAGTTGTCGTACTACTCAGTCTGAGTATACTGTGATGCGGAATCAAATACCTACTGGGCTCAATACCAGTAAACAATTCCAAATGATCCAGCTTCTCGTATTCTAGCATGAAATCATTATACGCTTGTTGTAACACCGGAGAGCGAGCGAGTTTTCGTTCGGTCGCTAGCAGCCTTCGCTCGGCGGCAGCGCGCGATTCCCCAAGCGGCGGGGCGTCAGGCACCAATGGTAGAGGAACGACGTATCTACCGCTGTCGTCGCGCCTATGCTCGTTCGCGTAAATATCCTCTGCCAACTGCTCTAGTGAACTAAGTATAGGTTTGCACGGCAATTCCTCGACTTCCCAAAAATCACGCAACGTTTTGTCTAAGCTCTTCTCCTCACAGACCGACAAATGGAAATTTTGTGAAGTTAATTTACTGTCATAATAGAGTTTTCCACTCACGACGTAACCAAACACTGTCTCAATAACATTCGGTATATTCGACTTAATAGTAACCGGCTTATCTTTAATCAATTCTGACACGACATCATTCCCTAACAAAATATCTACAGGTGATTTCTCGTAGAACAATGAGTCGGCTAAATCAAAACACCTATACTCTTCCACAACCTCACGCGGAAACGAAATGTTAGGCATTTCCGACGAAACTTTCGCTACTACTACCATGTCCACCGGTAAACTCGGAACGTCCGTTTTACACGGTTTTATATCACACGTAATAATACCATAGTTTTTCACTACTTCGCCGCCTAGCCCGGACACAGTAAACGGACATTTGTTGCGACGAAGGCCCAAACGTTGAGCGCAATCTAACGTGATGAACGAGCTTTGAGCACCCGAATCTAGAACTGCACGGCAATTCTGCGGTTGACCCGCGATATCAGCGATGTGTATGCGAGTAGTGCCTAACACCACACCATAGTTTGCGTCTTCATTCACGGAATGAAGGGATTCTATCACCGCGACATCAGAATCCGCGTCGACACTCACGGAGTGCGAAGGATTTATTCCGGCTACGCATGCGTTAGAACGAGAGGACTGCGCCGTCAGCACGGCTGGCGACGTGCCTGCGTCAGAACGGAACGACTGCGTCGTCAGCACGGCTGACGACGTGTCTGCGTCAGAACGAAACGACTGCGTCGTCAGCACGGCTGACGACGTGCCTGCGTCAGAACGGAACGGCTGCGACGTCAGCACGGCTGACGGCGCACTCGCGTCGCGATGCAGCAAGTAATGGTGAGGTGAAGAACATACTCCACAAGTCATGTTACTTCGGCATTCGGAAGAATTATGACCAGCTTTTAAGCAATTCGTGCATAATTTCAAGGAGTTGACACGGTCAATCCTATCGTTAACCAACAGTTTACGAAACTGTTCGCATCGGTAAATCATGTGATCTAAATTACAATGCACGCATGTTAGCTTACTATATCTATGATTGTCGTTTCGAGATGAAGTCAAGGCAACTTTAAACGGAACCTGAGGAGATCGCGATGGCTTATTATAATAAGTGTTGTTCGGTTGTGTAGGCTTATAACTCGGTTGCGATACATTTCTGTATGGAGCTACATCAGATTTTGTTTTGTTTTGAGCTGACGTAGAAGCAGTCCAGGAGCTCGTACTCGAGAAAGTGTGTTCGAGTACTTTAATTTGTTTGTTTACGAAATCTATCAGTTCTTTGAAAGTCGGCAATTCGTTTTGATCGCGACTTTCTTCGAATAATTTTCGCGTGTGGCTATCGAGCCCACGTAAAGCGATATGACAGAATAGGTAGTCATCTAAGTCTCGAATCTTCAACGCTTTAATAGCTTTCAACGAATGGTCAAACGTTTCAATAAACGAAGTCAAATTCGCGACACTATCTTTTGTCAGCGGGGCGAATCCCAGCATTCGGTCCAAATATCTCCCAGTCAATGCCCTTTCATCTTGATACTTTTCTAATAAGCTCTGCCAAACTACGGCATAATTTTTGGCAGTGATTGGAAGATTTTTCACCATATTAAGAGCTGGACCCTTCACACATGACAACAGATAGTGAAATTTGTCGATGTCGTCAAAGTTACGATTATGCACCAAAGACACAAAAGTATCGTAGAACGTCGTCCAATTTTCAATTTGACCATCGAATTCGATCAATGTAAGTTTAGGCAATGACGGCCTACCTAAATTGCTATCATCACATTTATGATGTAAATTTACCGACCGCTCCTGGTCTAACTTCTCACAGTTCATAGCAACCCGTTTGCACGCATAAAATAATTCGTCAAAACTATCTAACGCGCTTGTCGAGGCTTTAGACTCCGGCAACAGTTGCATCTCTAGTACAACAATATTCATTACAATTTTCTCGAAATCGCTACGAGCGTCGTCGAGTTCTGAATACTGTATCAAAAATCTCTGCACCGCGTCTATACTATCCATTCTAAGTGTTTTGGATAAATCATAAGCCTTTTTAACCTTGCCGAACAGATATTCTTTTTTCAAAATTAAAGTTTTTAATTGTAATTCACAATCTCCAGATTCTATCGGCGCCATATTTATATCTGTTATCTGTCACGGACAAATGTTACAACAGAGAATGACTTGACATTTGAAACTAAAAATGAACTCGCCCGTGTGCAGTTGCACACTTCAAATAAATGATTTTAGATGTTTATTTTTCAGAAATATAATGTGAATACGATTCACAGAAAAATGCACAATAAATAGATGTAACTTTTGAAATGAAATCCGGATCGGAGGCCAAAAAATGTGGCGTAACGAAACCACGTAGAGAAAAGAAGATGTATGAGAGAGTGGACTGTATTTAATTGAATAAGGACTGAAGACAAGAGTTCGAGGAATGGGCTTCCGGTTTATACAGCCTTTATCATTTCAGGTTAATCCCAAAAGGCACTCACCTCGTCTTTCCTTCTCGATAGCGAACCTCGAAGCCTTCTCCTGCCGCAGCTCTAGTCTTGTCCCAGTTGTTAAATAATTACACGTACTTCATGTGCAGATTATATTAGAAAAAATAGTTTGTTACATAAAACAATAAATCTTCATGAAATATCCATACATTTCATTAATTTGTATTAGATTTTAGATTTAACGGCCACTTTCCAGGCGAGTTCAGGGATGACACCGTCATTGCGCGCGCAGACCATAGGCAACCACTTTTTCAGGCTGCATCTCGTTCGAGGCTGACTTAGCGGCGCACTTTTAAAATTAAGAAGAAATAAAAAAAGGCTATATATCGAACAGGCCTCCTTGGTGCGATGTAGAACATATGATGTCATCGACGCTAGCTATTCATGTGTAGTAGCAGTTTACGTGGTCGACGACTAGGTAGCGCTAGGGTCGCTACAACTACAAGGCTATCGAAGCACAAGGAGAGCAATCGAACCAAGCTGAGCCAGACGAGTCTTCGTGCCAGGGCAGCGGACCGAGCGGTCCAGTGCTGTTGGATCCGTGGCTCGTATGCTGCTGGGCGTTAGCAATGAAGCCTGATGATTCTGCCTGCCAGAGCGGTGCAGTGCTGTTTGATCCGTGGCTCGCGTGCTGTCGGGCGTTAGCAATGAAGCCTGATGATTCTGCCCGCCAGAGCGGTGCAGTGCTGTTTGATCCGTGACTCGTGTGCTGCCGGGCGTTAATAGTGAAGTCTGATGATTCTGCCCGCCAGAGCGGTGCAGTGCTGTTTGATCCGTGACTCGTGTGCTGCCGGGCGTTAATAGTGAAGTCTGATGATTCTGCCCGCCAGAGCGGTGCAGTGCTGTTGATCCGTGACTCGTGTGAGGAGGAGTATTTTCACGAAGCATGTATAACCTTTTTATAAATCGCATATCGCTTAATACCGTGCCACTTTGTCCCAGTTATTTGATTTTTAGATTTAATTTGATCATATTTCATTTAATAATTTGTACTTCATATAGTACATTCGGCCGTTATTCTTGCTATTGCTATATTAATATGTAAGTACTTCAGGTAGTACATAAGGACTTACGAGGATAGACGTGGTTCTTTGAAATTTAATTGTTGTTCACTTGATTCGAGATTGACAAAAGTTGTTAGATAACAGAATTATTCTTAAAGATGATGATTTTCATGAGTGATTTAGTAATTTGAAATTCAACCAAGAGGATGTGCATATATAAATTTGTGCAGCATTCCTTCATAACCAGAGCATCTGGTTCTGGGGGAGGGGATGCTGCATGAATTGTAATTTCTGATCTTCTGGAGTACTCCCATGAGGCTGACATAGTCACCTCTGTGTACTAAAGCCTCTTTAAAAATAAGATAATATATATATATCTTATATGTCTTTCCAATATTATATTCCTGAATACCGGTAAAAGTAAAGTGTGTTTATGTTCTATGCTAAAAAAAAAAACCTTTTTCTTTGATGACGTACAATTACTTAGCTACAAACTGAGTCTTAGTCTCCTTACAATAAGGTTGATAGTCAGATGTGTTAAAACAAAGTATGCATGCCCTAGGTGTATTTTCCAGTGCATTAGAAACATGATTGTGTATTTTACTTTCACGCAGCATAATTGTATGACTAGGGTTTTGATGGTTAGCCTGTAAAGGGATCTCGCATCCAAAATATGTATATTGAAAAATATTGGTACATATTATATGTAAAGGCATCGTGTACACTGTGGTCTTAAGAGAAGATGCAAATTCACTAGAATTTTTAAGTTATGTACTATGTTCTTATTTATGATTAGAATTGAAATGAAAATTTTATGAATTATGTTCTTATGATGAGAATTGAGATGAAATTTCATTTGAATACTATCTCATTTATGTAATATGGTGTTCTTGTGGAGAGATGTGGGGCCACTTGAACATCTGAGATAGCTACAGATTGTTTATGTTCTTGTGGATATATGTGAAGCCATTTGAACATCTGAGGTAGCTACAGATTGTTTATGTTCTTGTAGAGAGATGAGAAGCCACTTGAACATCTGAAGTAGCTACAGATTGATTGTTCTTTTGGACAGATGTGATGCCACTTGAACGTCTGAGGTAGCTACAGACTGTTTATGTTCTTGTGGAGAGATGTGAACCCACTCGAAATCTGAGGTAGCTACCTACAGATTGGTGATGTTCTTGTGGAAAGATGTGAAGCCACTTGAACATCTGAGAGAGCTACAGATTGATTGTTTTCGTGGAGAGACATGAAGCCACTTAAACATCGGAGCAGTAGCGTGCACAGAGTTTTGAGACCGGAAAAAAAAAAAAAACAAACTTCACTTTCCAAAAATACTGACTGTTAATTTTGCTGTCGAGTCTGTTAATTATGACGTAAGTGATACCTCAGATATTGAAAAACAGATTGCAAATTATAATAATATGCCTCGGATGTTGACTTCAACGAGAAAAGAAGTGAGATTTAAAAGGGTGCTAAATTCAATGGTCAGCCCTGAAATTTATTCTTAATAATGTAAAATGTTTTATATTAGCAACTTAAAATACCTACATATATATATATTTTCTTTAGCTTAGAGTAATTATATTGAAGCCAAAGGTCTGACTTGGCTAGCTCTCATATACGAATTGTCAATAAGTACCTACTAAAATATCTTTATGAAGTGCACGCGACTGTTCTGAGGTAGCTAAAGATCGTTGATGTTGATGTGAAACCACTTCAACATCTGAGTTTTCTGGAGATTGTTTATGTTCTTGTGGAAATATGTGAAGCCACTTGAACAGATGCTTAAGTTAATAGTATCGAACTTAGACAATTGTTACATATACGGTCAAGTGCAAAAATAAGTATCGATATGAACTTCTCAAAATATGTTCCACAACCTTATTACGCCGGTGTAAGAGCGTATGATACTTATTTTTGAAATTTTGACCGTATACATATTATTACACTTTACTGTATACCAATTTAGATCTCATTGTTCGATATTCTGTGTGAAGCTAAGTTGTTAAGAAGCTCAATTAATTTTAATAGTGATCTCATTGCCAAATGAATAGATAGCACAGAGTTAGGATTGTTTATTTATATTTTACGTTTGTAAAGTGCATTATTTTTGCTTTTGTGTGAGTACAGTGAATTGTACTTTGTTTTGGTTAATGTTTTTATACTTTTGCTATTATTGTAACTTTAATTGGTTGGCCTAGTGTTAGGTTCAATTGTAGCAATGAAAGGTGCGTTGTTAAAATAATTTTATGTTGAAAGCATGAAGAATGCACTAGATTGTTAAATTTTTTACAAAATACAGAATTACTTTCTGTTCTCATGCTGATGTATATGTGCAGGCCCATGGAAATGGTGAGCATACTTGGAACCTTGTCGCTTTGGATAAGATATATGTATTCAACGTTAAATTGTATTGTGACAAAGTATTAAGGTGTTCAACATTTTGGTAGGTCCAACTCCACAGTGCATAACTTGAAGTGTTACTGTATCTCGAATCATGATAAAGTTAGCCCAATATCAGGTTTAACATATTGTATGTGTATGAGGACATACACGAGGTCAGGATGGTCGAGTGTTAGGTTCCATTAATGTGCAAGCTGGAATAACATTACCTCAAATAATCGTTATGCCTGCTTGCAACACTTGCTGATTGGGTTTTGGCGGCAAAGCCGATATACTTTTGACAGTCGCTAGCTTGGGGGGATTCCGGGAATGGGGATGGTGATGGGAGGTTTACTTTAGAGATAAGAAAACGAATATTAGGATTAAGAGTACTAGATTATGGTATTGTATGGTTGCCCTAGAGAAGGAATATACTTATGTAAACAGGTGAGTGTGTTTTATTATAAATCCAAACCAAAACTCAACACCAGTTTTTTTTATTGCAAACAATTTGGGAAACTACTCCATTCAGCCTTAGATGAAAATTCACGGAAAACGTTTTTTCTGTAGAAAATCTACTACTCACCAGTAAAAGACGATGTGGAAGAAGATAAAGAGTCTGCACCGGACAATATTGAAGGATTAACGTTGGACGACGGTTTACTTTTCGGTTCAGCCGCTGTGTTGTTCTCACTTCTTCCTACCGTGTCTTCAGCATTGGGATCCGTGGACAGCTGGAGCGTACCCCCCCGGAATTCAAGATCATCGTCAAGTAAATCCCCCATGTTTTAGTTTGATAAACGTAATTTCGTAAATTCAATAATCGACCGCCGATAACACTAAATGTCAAATCAAATGCGCACTGGCTAATGCGGTTGGAGGTTTGGAGCTACAAATAGCAGTTGGTGATATTCATCCGCTAAACTATAATAGTCTGTAATGCATTCCGTTACAGTCTAAATTACCATGTGTTTTTCAATAAAATTTGTTGATTGTTTCTCTACTAGCAGCTAATGTAAAATATCTGTCAAAATAGCTGCGTTTCGTTACTATACGGCATTTAGTATTGATTTTTATGTTCCTCATATTGTTTCAAATTAGGTAAGTAAATTAAATTAAAAACGATAAACATTGCTGAAAACATTATTTATAAAGAATAAAAGTCCAATAAAAAGTGGATTCTCAAATCAAAACGTGAAAATAACTTTCTACGTAACTGGCACATTTTCTTAGTAGTCTGTGGGTTATCTAATTATTTTAACACAAGCTGTTGCCCGCGACTCCGTTCGCGTTATGATAAATATAGCGTAAACTCAGAGATAAGGCAGAATTTTAATGGTGAAAGAATTTTTGCAATCGATCCAGTAGTTTCGAATTAGAATAGAATATGCATCAGCAAAGTATCGCCAGGCGTACAGTATAATAGGTATCTATATAGGTAGATAATATTTATACAGTCAATGGCATAAATATCGATTCAGCCATCATGTCAAATTTATGTGTCACCGACCTTATTGTTTGTAGCATAAAGGTGTATAAATGTTTTTGACGTCTTGGTAACATACATAATATAACATGTTTATGCCCTTGACTGTGCTCAGTATATCTTTTAACGTTAGGAGTGGTTATTTACAGCGCCCGTAACCTGTCCTCGTAAACAGTCGAACAGTCGTATACGAGGTTTATTTACCTGAGTCTATTCGTTCACTGCCTAAGTCGCGTAAATGTTACAGGCCTGTTGACCTATATTTTGAATATAGAACGACTTTGTTGCCGACAAATGGCTGAAGGTTTTTTTTTTTTTATTTGATTGGCAACCGGACGAAGGCCCAATTTTAGAAGGCGCATCACTGGAAAATGGTGCTTTTGAAATACGAGTTGCGTAGAAGAATAATAGGACTAATTAATGTTCAACTGTTTAATAATTTAATAAATTTATAAATGTAGTTACTTCATTTTTTAACCGACTTCAAAAAAAGGAGGAGGTTTTACGTTCGACTGTACGTATTTTTATTTTTAGCATTAGATGGAAGGCAAATTTTGACATGTCTCTTTATCGAAAAACACCTTTTAAAAATCGGTAATTGGAAATTATGAAATCATAACAAAACAAATCACGATATTCCAGGGATTTTAAATTGTGACTTGCTGTTTTTTTTAACCGTTACTCAATAAAAAGACGTCAAGTTTGTTTACTTTTTTTCTGTAGAGAGATAGATATAGGTAACGGACGCGTAGTAACTTGCTACGGCGTAGCGCGTCTACACGCTACGGCGTAGACGGCACGGCGCCGAAATCATTGCTCTATTTTTATGCTTGTTGATATTGTTTGTTTGAATTAGGTTTATGAGAAAGTTATTATATTGCCTCCCACATAAAGAGTACCTATATGACCGGGGCATTTTTTTGTACGTTTTCCAGAAATAAAGCCTCGCTAGATCTATGTATCGCCCCCTAAACCCCCAACGTACATGCATACATACATAAATCACTTATTATTCCTTACGGGGTAGACAGAGCCTAAGGTAACAAGACCTAAAGGCTACGTTTAGCATGATTGCGGGCGTATGTGGAAACGGGAATCAAAATAGTGATGGGTTGCACGCCGCATCGCCTATAACATGACTCCTAAGATTTTCGCTCACTCGATATTCCCTTCGATGGACTTTTACCATCTGCGCGGGAAGAGAAGCAACTGGTACATTCTATGTTTTATCTTTACTCCCAGACCAGCATGGAAGAACGTACTACACCTCCAACGTACTACATGAAAATCGTTGCAGCCGTTTCCGACAGTTAGATTATACCTATCATTTGAAGAACAACGCCATCTCTCGTCTCTGGTCAGCAGTAGATGTTCCACGGGAGTTTGTAATTGTGTCGTACAGACACATCAAACAGATGACGCTTAGCGACAAAAAATCGTAGAGTAACAAGGTCATGACAGCTAGTAACAGATAGAAAAAATCGCAGGCTTACCCACCTGCTATGGGTGGTGTAGGGGTACAGCACGCGTCACGGAATGACGAGGATCCGTGTTAGATTCCCGGCCATAGCTTTACTTTTTGGATTGAAAATATTTTTTGTGTTCTACAAGCGTTTCTCTCGAAATGGCTTTTGATTCATGGAAATTAACAATTTTGAAATATTGCCAATTGTGGTGCGCTGCCCTCCCGCTGCCTACCCTGCCTACCTGCACGCCTCTGGATATAAGAAGTGTGTTCGGTAATTTACGAATCGAACCAACTTAAATGTAAAAATATCACACGTATTTTTATGATGCCTATCGAAATAATGAGCAAAAAATAGTAACTCTTCTTAACTAACATTATTAATCATTTTAATCAAATTAAAAACAAACGCTGTCACGTATTGTTCCATATTCAAATTTAAGAGCAACATTCCCATTATCTTTTTCTTTTTTCTACTCCTGTACTATTATCTGTGATTTATGTAATAAGGAGTACCACTATTAAGAGTACTCATAATAAGACTTTGGAGAGGTCTATATTGTCTATTCCCTCTAAAAGCACTTGTTGGCTTATGCTGAAAATCTGTACTAAATTTAATTTATCGTTAACTTCCTACAGTGGTGGCACGTCATTATTTTTTAATTGCAAAAAACAGGCAACACCGGAATGTCATTTTAGTATCCATCAAAAAAAATAGACTTTAATGAACGAGCAATACTCTTGTGTCGAGAATTAGTTTTGTCTCGTTAAACTTTGGCACGGCCTAATTTCAGAGTTTCGCCGCCCCGAGCTTAAATAAATAATGGCGCGCTGGCATGTCGCCGCCGAATTAAGTCTAGGCTGGGCCAAGACTGGATTACAAGGCTAGACAGCCCTGCTAATATTAGAAACTAGCTGTTACCCGCGGCTTCGACCCTGTTTCAACTTGTGGATCCCCTCTCGTGTTCCGTGGACCCCGGATTTGGACAAAAAAAAATGTTAATTATGACGAAGCGGCCGAATTAGGCAAGATCCTACATATACTAATATTATAACACACACACACACACACACACACACACACACACACACACAAATCACGTCTTTATCCCTTACGGGGTAGACAGAGCCTAAGGTAACAGATACCTACAGGCCACATTTAGCAAGATTGCGGGCGTATAGGTGAAAAATAAAGATAAAGAGGAAAAATTTGTTTGTTTGTTTGTTTGCATTGAATAGGCTCCGAAACTACTGGACCGATTTTAAAAATTCTTTTGCCGTTAGAAAACTACACTATCACTGAGTGACATAGACTACTTTTTACCGCGGGAAAATACCTATTCCTACGGGAAAATTAATTTATCGCGGGCGAAGCTGCGGACGGAAGGCTAGTAATATTATAAACGCGAAAGTTTGTCATAAGTATGGATGGATGGATGTTTGTTACTCTTTCACGCCAGAACGGCTGGACTAGATTATAGTCTGGAATAATACATAGGCTACTACTTTTTATCCCGGAAATTGCGTAATTCCTGCAGGATAGCGATAAACGAATTTTATGCAGACGAAGTTGCGGGCAACAGCTAGTAAATAAATATGGGGGTCTCAGCACCGAATATAACTTTGTCCCTTTCGGTGTTGAGTTGAGACTCTTGGTCCGTGGGGTCCTAGCGCTATTAGCCTCTTCAAGGATATTTCGAAGAGGCTATAGTCGATGCTACGGGTGACCGCAGAGCTGGCAGTTTCCTTGGACAGTGTAAGTATCGCTGTCCAATGGGGGAATGCTGTTAGCGTCTGTGGTACTAGGCCATGGAGTGGGGTCTCCGCTTCTTCCATAGGGAAGGCAGCGGCGAGATGGAGAGCCCGTCATACCTCCGTTCGTATGCTGCCCCGAGCGCGGAGATGCATAAGGCGCATTTTCCACACGTTAAAAAAAAAAAAAAAAAAAAAAAAAAAAGGCCATGGAGTGGGGGCCCCCTCCTTTTTTAATTATTTTATTTTAATAATTTTGTATTTTTTTCATTAATAAAATTAAACCATTATAACGTAAATGATTAACCACCTCAAATATCCGAAAACAGATGGCAATCACAGCAAGGTCTTTATCCCTTACGGGGTAGACAGAGCCTAAGGTAACTAAACCTTAAGGCCACATTTAGCATAATTAAGGGCGTACAGGTGGAAAGGGAAATCAAAATAGTGATGTGTTGCTAGCCGCATCGCCTGCAACATGATAAAATACTGCTAGCGCAACAGTCTTATTGAAAAATAATGCTACACGCCTTCGAACCCACCTGATACCTATAACTTCAAGGTACATTACGGAAAAATAAGGTTTACCTACTTATATACATATGTACAAACGTATTTCCTCTCCCTTGCATTGAAACATAGAAGTTAACCAAGAGAGCTGTCGTCATAATTTGTTAAAAAACCACTGGGCGATTGCTGCATTGGAGCTTCTAGGTAACACATTCATACATACATACACAAATCATGTCTTTATCCCTTACGGTAACAAGGTAACAAGACCTACAGGCCACGTTTAGCAAGATTGTGGGCGTGCTTATAAGTGGAAAATGGAATCAAAATAGTGATGGGTTGCTAGCCGCATCGCCTAGAACATGATTCCTATATGATTTCCGCCCATTCCCTCAATGGGTTCTAGGTAAACGTTAGTGGATATCCGCGAGTTTCGAAATTCCCCCAATTTCGAATTTACCCCAATGCACTACACCAGGTGTCGGCAACCTGCGGCTCGCGAGCCACATACGGCTCTTTGGATGTGAGGCTGCGGCTCTTTAGTTCCATTCGCAAATATTATTTATTTTATAAAAAAAAATGTTCTGAAACGATTAACGAGGTTTAGGCATTATTTCTATCTCTCAGCTACTTATACTCGCTTTTCACCGCAGCACCCCTGTAATTTTGTGGCTCTTTAAAAACTTGAAATTTTGTAAATAGTAATTTTTGACTCTTCCGACTCAAAAGGTTGCCGACCCCTGCACTACACAGTAAGCGACAAAATGACTACCTAACCTAATGCAGGAATGGCGAACCAATGGCACGCGCTTCAAAATAATGCTGGCACGCCAATAATAAAAAAAGGTTTATTTTGGTCCATTAAATCACCAACTTAAGATTCTTTTATAATGAAATAGGGCGGAAAACGGGCAATGTGGTCATATGATGGTAAAATAACAACACACTCAAGACAACAGGGTCTTTGATGACAAGTCAGAGCCAAAATATTACTTTCTTCTTCTCTTCTTCTTCTTGGCGCTGGCTTTTATCCCATTTTTATTTGGCGTCAGCCCTCCTAGTATTTCTGCGCCACATCAAACGATCGTGGGGAGCCAAAATATTACTTTATTTGTTAAAAAATGGCACGTCCACCAAAAAAGGTTCGTCACCCCTGACCTAATGTGTCGCAGTATTGGATAGCCACTCTATTGGGTAATTCTTCGAAGCATAGGAACCACGCTCGTACTACATATAAACAACGTGAATTATCGCACACGCACCGTATAAAAACAACATTTGAAAACACCCTCTATAACCTACATACTTAGTACACAACAATACATTTGCAGCTCCACAAACGTACAAGCAAAATTCAACTCTATCCCCTAGCCATTCAATCCTTATGAATTCAAAGCAACAGCAAAATGTAAGTTGGTAAAAGCAGACTTATTGTCCAGTTTAAGGAGACCTGTCGCTATTTGCAGAGGTTTGACGTTTTCGCGATCCCGTGTACGAGTGAAGGGTAGGGGAAAGATCTTTTTGATTGGCCGGTGTCTGGCCGTCTCTGTGACAGGGTTGTCGACCGAGGGATTTTCCCACAAATTTAAGGGGAATTGTAAGTATTTTTTTTAGAGTATTTCAAATTAATCACACTTAACAAAAATGCATAAAATAATCATTATCTTCCATGCTGGTCTGGGAGCAAAGGAAAAACATAGAATGTACCAGTTGCTTCTCTACCCGCGCAGATGGTAAAAGCCCATCGAGGGAATGGGCGAAAATCATAGGAATAATGTTATAGGCGATGCGGCTAGCAACCCATCACTATTTTGATTCCACTTTCCACCTATACGCCAACAATCTTGCTAAATGTGGCCTCTAGGTACCTGTTACCTTGGGCTCTGTCTACCCCGTAAGGGATAAAGACGTAATTTGTGTATGTATGTGTATAAAATAAGTCCTTATTTTTACAACATAATATTTGAATTAATATAAAAATTTAGTATTTATTATACACAACGGCGAAACAAGTCAATGGTGTGTGTGAAGTTTCCAATCCGCAGCAGGCCCGCGTGGGACGTATAGCCGTCATTGTGAGAGGTCTGTGCCCAGCAGTGGGACGTATACCCAGCCCAGTATAAAGCCCAGGAGTGGGCTGGAAATGATAATGATAATATCTGTAGGTAGGTACTATACAGGTAGAACAGCACTCCGTGACCGAGATGCACAAATTTACTTCACAAAAAACAATCGCATATTGTACAAAAGATATAGGTATATATGTTATAAAAAATACACACAGTCGAACATAGAACCTTCTTTTTTTTCAGAAGTCGGTTAAAACCTGAATTCGACTAGTTACTAGTTTAGAAAAAATACAATAATAGGCTAACGGTCAAAATAAAATCAGGAAGCATAATTTTCGAGACTATAATAATATCATAAAAACAACTATAAAAATTATACACATACAATACATGTACACACATAAATCATGTCTTGATCCCTTACAGGGTAGACAAAGCCCAAGGTAGCTAGACCTAAAGGTCACATTTAGCATGCTTTGTGGGTTGTGGGCGTATAGGTGAAAAGAAGAATAATGGGTTACCGTCAGCGCCAGACAGAGAAGCAACTGGTACATTCTATTTTTTTTTTAATGTATTCGTTGCGAAATTAAGGTTTAAATGTATTTCAAAATAAACTTCGGCATTTAGAACGCACGACTGGCAACACCGGTCAGTGTGTCCCGCGCTGTTATAGGGGAAGGTGGGCAGCAATGCTCCCGTGACTCGTGGTATGGTGCTGCACTCAATGCGGGCCCCATGTTCCTCCGCACCGTTTTGATGTTAGCCATGATTTTCACCGCCACTGCCTTCGCAATACTCGGAATTTTTATTTTCAGCCCTATACATGTGAGTGTTTTTGGCCAGTGTTTTGGCGATTAAAAAAAAAAGTGTTTGTACAGTGCGCTCTAGGGCTCGTTTTTTTTTATTTCTGTGTCGCATAGAGCCAGTGTTAGTTTTATTTGAGCGGTTTGTACAGAGAAATGTGAAAAGTATTAAAAAAAATCTACTTTTAATAACAAACCAGGTATTCAAAAGTGCCGTTCGAGATGGCCACGATATGACTAAATGCCAAAAAATATATCAGAAGCATAAAATAAAAATATCTGCAATTCTTATTTCATTCTGCATAATTCGTTGCCACTAAAAAATGACATCAATTTTTTTAATCAATATTCGTACCCCACGCAACATTAAATTTAGTTTTTTTGTCATAAATGTCGTAAAAAGGATGTTCCTGACTAGAGGCTGTAAAGCGTGCAGGCTTTGACAGTTGTATCGATCGGACGCCACGCATGCGCGGTGCGGCAATCCGCGATTTTCCCGCCCAAACCGTTTGACAGATGACGATAAGCTTCAAAAAATACTTCTAATACTTTTGCAGGCAATGTGCTATAAGTTTTTGGTCACAAAATAAGACTCGAACGCGTTTGCGTTTGTATCTCGGCTTGTTGAATATAGTGAGTAAGGCAGCCGATAAAATTAATCACTATCATCACTATCACTTCACTATCACTACATACCTAGTTAGTATAAAACAAAGTCGCTTTCTCTGTCCCTATGTCCCTATGTATGTTTATATCTTCAAAACTACACAACGGATTTTGATGCTGTTTTTTTTAATAGATAGATTGGTTCAAGAGGAAGGTTTTTATGGATAATTCTACGCAGACGAAGTCGCGGGCAGAAGCTAGTATAATATAATTAGCCCTCTAGGCTGCCAACGCATCTGTTGATCACAACCAATGATACTCGTATACTAGTTTGCCACTCTATTTCATAAGAACCATAAAAAAGTTGGTTTGTGGCAGTCAAGCGAACCAAACAATGTCATTTACTTAAGATAATTTTTCGACTGTGCGTGTAGTTACCGAATATAACTTTGTCCTTTCGGTGTTGAGACCCTTGGTCCGTGGGGTCCTAGCGCTATTAGCCTCTTCAAAGATATTTCGAAGAGGCTAATCGACGCTACGGGTGACCGCAGAGCTGGCAGCTTCCTTAGACAGCGTATTATCGCTGTCCAAAGGGGGAATACTGCCAGCGCGTGTGGTAACTGTGCCACGGGGGCCACTCCTTTTTTAATTATTTTATTTTAAGATGAGTTTTTAATTTAATCATAGTTTAATTTGTTTCTTTCATTAATATTTTTTTATTGCCGTTAACCGGGGTGACTGATAATTTTGGGACTTCTTTGATCGTTTTAAAATTGCTATAAAATCGATGTTGTCCATATGCGGTGAACGTTTGGCATGTAGACGCAAAAGCGATCGACGAAGACATCGATTGGAGGCAGTAAACGCAAATAAAAAATAATAATTTCGTAATTTAGGTATAACTACTTTTTAGTCACTCCAGTTTACGGTAATTAACAAGAATATTTTTTTTAAATATTTACTCGGATATCAAATCCAAAAGGTAGGTACAGTCAAGGGCATAAATATATGTACGTTACCAAGACGTCAAAAATATCTATACACCTTTATGCTAAAACAATAAGGTCGGTGACACATATATTTGACATGATGGCTGAATCGATATTTATGCTCTCGGCTGTACCATTTTCGCCAGTTTCCAAAGACATAATTTTGCATTAGTTACGGCTACCCTTGCCAAAGGGACCGGGCTGAAAACTAAAACCATCATTAATTTAGCTGAACGGTACCCATTGTCAAGGTGTAGCCCTAATTTTTTTATTTCTTTTATTGTTATGTTTTTGATTGTAACACCTACAGTATGGCAATAAAGAGTTTTTAATTTATTTATTTATAATTTCGAGTGCAGCATATCTTTCGAAAATTACCATTCGAAAGTAACTACTTTCGACTTTCGTGTTTGCTACAAAAGCACAATATGAATTCAATTCTTGACTAAACTATTAAAATCTGTAATTTAATTCTGTCTAGTCGTATTACAAATTCAGTACCATTTCATTATCACCACTTTCGAGTATTTTAACATATTTTTTATTTACTCTTTGTCGAATTCTAATCTTAAATATTTAAATATAAAAATTAAAAACAAAACAGAATTCGAAACAAGAAGAAAGTCAGTCTGCTTAAGGCTTCCGCTGGAAGCAGGTGTATTGATTTAATAAGCTAAGAAAATGCACTAGAGGAATAAATAGTATATTGTGCCATCTGAGCTACATCATCCCGTCGTAGTGTGTGCCTCCTCACACAGAGACAAATACCTCAACCTTAATGACACCACACTTCTTGCGACGGGGTAAAAATGGGTACGTATTAAGATACATAAAGTTTAAAATGTATAATGGGTTAAAATACATAATGGTTTATAATATATAATGCGATTTTCTCAGAAAGTTACAAATTAACAGGATTGTTATAAAACAAACCTAACCTAACCTAAACCAATCTATAGATTATATGAAAAAAGTTCATTTAGCTAATAGTTTTACAGAAAATTGCGTTATATATTTTGAATCATTATGTATTTTAACCCATTATACATTTTAAACTTTATGTATTCTGATCCGCTCCCCTTCTTGCGACGGGGGTAAAAATCGGCCGTTCTAGCGACGAAGGTTAACGTGCGCCGCTAATACCTAGATAATCGGTATCAAAGCCGTCTATCAAAACAGCCTATTGATTCTAGCCGTCGCTAGGTTAACGTAGGTGACCTGTAACCTAAACCTGTTAGCTAGTCTGGCCACAGTGACGTCTGACACACATTAGAAATCCTAGAAGAGCCCTTGTTAATGGCACAGTCGCGGGCATAAATATCTCTTTTTAATGTTTGGCATAATGACACTTTTTTTTTGAGAAACACGCTGGCACTTTTTCAGGTCTCTGACAGAATACCTCTGCAGCTGTTCGTAATTGCAGTCCATACTGAGTCAGCGTCTATTCCCCACATCACATGGCTCTCTAATATTCAATAGTTATTTGTTATGCAAGGGTGCAAAGTGTTTGTTTGGCGCGAGTGCCTGAATTGAAACCCGAGCAAGCGAAGGATTCTATGATTGAACCACGAGCGAAGCGAGTGGTTCAAAAGAAGAATCCTGAGCGTCGCGAGGGTTTCAAGGCACGAGATACTAAACAACTTTGCTGCCGAGCGAAACACACAATTTTTCACCTCACTACAGCGAGAAAAATGGTGGATGAAAATAAAACAGCCACTTTTTTTATTATTTTTCTTCTAAATAAGAAAGGTAAAAGGATCTAAGCCCATACAGCCTATTCTAATAATCTAATAAGTAAAACTATTTTTTCTGATTGTTCTATCACATTAATTTCTTGTGTATCTGTTTTATTATAAACCAAACAACAATTTTGGTCAACTTTTCGGTTTCCCGACGAGCAATCTCTAAAAACTTTTTTTTCTAATCATAACTAGATATATTTTTAAAAAGAAAGTTTAAAAAATCGCACTAACTAGACTGAATTAAAAAAAATGGGGCGCGTTCTGAATTTGCATCATAATATCTGTTTTTTCCTGCTTAGTTGCTATTTTTGTGGTTAACCACAAATTAAAATAATCAATAAAACCAATACCTATCGTTTTTTCTTTTAGCAACGAAAGTTAGCAAATCTTGAAAATAACTTAGGAAGTAACGGATTTTAAAATAAATTAATAACGGATACCGGATCGCGTTTCTGAACGTGACATTATGTTTTTTTTTATCGGATGAAAAAGTTAGGGGTCTGATAACAAGTTCGACATTTGAAGTTCGTATTATTCCGTCCTTCTCATTCACCTAGTTAAGTACTATTCGTATAAGCGAGACGACAACATACGAAGTTAAAGGTTCTAATTTCTGAGTATATGAGTAGGTGGGCAATGGTGGTCATCGTCACGTTCGAATTTTAAAAACCTTTTCCACGCAAGCGGGGAAAAAGCACTTTTCCACGCAGATTTTGAAGGAGAAAGACAGCCTTTTCGAGCAAGTGAGGTGAAAAATTATTTGCTTTCCCATTTTTTTATTAGTTATTTGTGGTAGAAGTTTAACTGTGTTGCATGTTATTTTTTAAGTTGTTTTTACTTTTGTAGGGTACCTTACCAATGCTGTTTTGGGCCATGTATGTTTTGTGGTGATTAAAGTTTTTTATCTATCTATCTACTCGTATCTATCTATCTATAAACAGTAAGGCTGGTAACACATATATTTGACACTAGCTGTTGCCCGCAACTTTGTCTGCATAGAATTCGTTTATCACTATCCCGCAGGAATTACGTAATTTTCCAGGATATAAAGTAGCCTATGTGTTATTCCAGACACTAATCTATCTATGATCCAAATTTCATCCAGATCTGTCCAGCCGTTCTGGCGTGAAAGAGTAACAAACATCCAAACATTCTGACAAACTTTCACATTTATAATATTAGTAGGAAGTAGGATGGTGTACAAACTGAATAGAGATTTTTAAAGCACATCGTATGAAAGCTGTGGAAATCTGTGGCTTCCTACGAAACTACGGTTCAAATTATTTTTTCAACTAAGTTGACTTGATTTATTAGAATTGTATTGTAATTCTATTTCAATAAAATACAGTTAAGATTAATCAGACCTTTATTTTATTATACAATATTCGAATTTCAAATTAAGCACAATTTTCATAAACATAAACAAGGATGTGGGACCCGAAGTCGACACTGGCATATTATATATCTCTCGAGCTAAGCAATGGGGATATAACAGCGAACTTGGACGCCTTATTCGAACGAACCAACACAAATGTGAGAGCATTACATGCGTGTCTTGCCTGGTACAGTATCTTTATAGCGACGGTAGTCGTAAGGTCGTTAAAAACGTTCTCACACGAGATGATTACAAAGCTTGCAAATGTTCGTTTCATAGCGTGGAAGGTGTCGGTAAGAGAAGACCCCGAGAAGAAGGCTACAATCTTAACGCCCAAGGGGGAAGTGGAGCATACCCAGTACAAGGCGATGCACCTGCCGTGGGGGAGCGAGGAGTGGGTGAAGCAATTGGTGAGTCCGATGCAGTGCTACATTCAGATGGAGGACGGGGAATGGCCGATGAACAAGAACAGCTTGAATTTGGAGCTCAACCGGCGCCGGGTACAAGAAGATACGGGGCTTTCACCAGAGGAAATCCAGCAAATGATACTGTCGCCAATGGCCAACTTGTTTTGCTCTTTGTGGATGAGAGATGTTTCACAGCGGGAGACGCAGAGAGAATACTTACGAAAACGCCTGAGGGGTTTGAATTCATGTTCCAACGGAACGCAGGGGAACGTGTCAAGACAGCCAGCAACATTGCCCGTATTCTGGTATTTCAGGAGACGCTAAAGAAGCGTATGGAACGGGCGAAGAAATTTAAAATGAAGGCCGACCCGGACATAGTGATGGAAGAGATTATGGTCAATGCGTTGAGTAAATTAAAGATACTACTGGAAGAGAATCGTATCGATGTGCAAGACTTTGCAGTGACGACATTCAATCACATGTGCCACAACAAGGGAAATAAGAACAACTTGTACTTTCACGGACCAACGTCGACTGGAAAAACTGTGATCTCTCTTCTCTCTCTTCTTCAACCTTTTTCTACCCAATGCTGAGTAAAGGTCTCTTCCATAGCCCTCCAATTGAGTGAACTGAATTGAATGAAATTGAATGGAAGGGTAATAGTCTTGAAACGCCACGCTGACCATTGCGGGTTGGCGAGTCTACTCTATTCTGAGGTTATTTATTCCTCCAAACCAGGGGATCAGGTTATTTACCGCCGCCTGAGACTCGGCGTTGTCACTCGTTTGGCACCACCCGGGAGATACGTGTAGGGTATCGAGGGTAAGACCTACGGACGCGAGCAACTCCATCTCCCTGTGATCATGGAGTCTTTATTAGAATTGCATTATAATGTTTCCAGATTGACGGGACTGACACTGAATAGTCAGTTTAATTTTTCCTCGGTCTATAACACAAACGCTTGCTTCATGGACGAGGGCAAGTTGACGGACAATCAGTTTGAACAGTGGAAGCTGTTGGCGGGAGGTGCAAAAATGGACACTGACATTAAATATAAGGATCGTCTCATGGTGGTGGATTGCAGACTGTATTCGGCTTCAAATCACCAACTGGGTACCTATGTCCAGACGGAGGGAGGTCATAAGGCGATTGCGGAAAGAGCAATACAAACAGTTTCCAAGGGCTCTTGCGAAAGTTGTAATTAGATTCCCTTGAGAAGTTTGAATCGCACCGTGCTCTTCCAATATGTGCGTCGCTATAATCTGCTGTTCCTCCAACTTGACGCGTGCTAATGTCGGTGATGTCCTCGCTTGTGTCGCCGCCGCCTCCCCAGACGAGTCTGAGGTACTCAGTGACGGGCTCTTCGGCGGTGGTGACTCCCGAGATTCCGCTTTCGTTGTCTCGCTCCTTTTCATGCTGCTGCTGCTGCTAGGTGGCCCTTGTTCTTCAACATTGCACTGGATACATCTTGCTCCCAACCAACGGCCCACTCCCTCCGCACTCGTTATTATATGGTAGTAATACGTCGAGCTGTTATATATTACTGATGCCTGGCCTCCGCTCGCATCGTCTTTTATACAACTCGATTTGCATACTCGCCATCTGCCACCCGTTGACATTTCACGCTCCTTTCACTCAACCGTCCCTACTATCTGCCAACGGTCAATAACCGCCCTTCGCGGTCCACTGGGCAAACATGTCTTCTTTTGTTCCGAGGTCATGCTTGGCTGAACATAACCACAACCATATAACCAATCAACCAACTACCCCAAAGTGTCGGTGGAAGGTTTTGACGGAGGGTACAAAAAAATGTAAAGAGGAAGCTCGTCGAGGGCGTCTCGTTAGAGGTACCGCGTGGGGGGTCATGCCTGGCTGAACATAAACACACCAACATAACCAACTACCCCAAAGTGTCAGTGGAAGGTTTGCTGGAGGGAATAGCACTGATCCTGTCGCACACATAACCACACCAACATAACCAAGTACCCCAAAGTATGACTGCATGAAAAACATATATATTTCACACAGGCTTGGTTATCTTGCACGTGAGTAGCGGAGTAGCAAGGTAAATATTTTTTGTTCATTGAGAAATGATTTAAATGCTAAGGAAATAAAGTAGCGACATGGAACTATTCTGGATGCACTTGCAGTTATTGATTTTCTATTTATAACGAGTTCGTCGGCCGCTCCTAGGCAGTTAGGGTGGAACTGGGTTGATTTGAAAATGGAATGTTTTCATTTTAAATCGTGTTCTGTTTTCAGCCAGTACTTACGCAGGTTGGGTAACCTTCATAGAGCATTCACGCTTTTTTCCAGTCGAAGTTTGCTCGACATGTTTCGAATTATTCCGTGGTTCTTCTTTAAGGTCAGCTCGAACGGAAGTTCTCGGTTGGTTCTCTGATCTGTGACGTAGGTTAATACTGTTTACACGGAAATCATTGAATTTGGTGTTTCTTCCGCTTTACTACGAGTTTTTCCTTGAAACTTCGCACATAACATTTTATTTGTTTACTCTCGCAAACGTCCTGTTCTTTCAATGACTTGCTTAAACTTGAGTTATAGGACAGCTTTCTAAATACCTATTTACGTACAAACTACAAGAAATGGCCTACATATAATAGATAGAAAATAGCTCACACATTCCAATTCAACAGGCATAAAATTCGTTCTTATTTGTACATACAGGCCACATTTAGCAAGATTGTGGGCTTAGCTATATGTGGAAAATGGAATCAAAATAGTGATGGCTTGCTAGCCTCATCGTCTATAACTTGATTCCTATGATTTTCGCCCATTCCCTCGATAAGCTTTTACCATGTGCGCGGGTAGAGAAGCAACTGGTAAATTCTGTTTTTTTTTTGCTCCCAGACCAGCATGGAAGTAATTCTTATTTATAATGTTGTTTATATAACAAATACAAATGCCTCTTCAAAGGTTATTTGCCTTTCCAGCCTCTGTTTCATCTTATTTACGTACATCAAAAAGAATTTCATCACGCTCAAATATACACGGCCTTTCAAAAGCCTTTGATGACGGCCTTCGTTAAAAAGTATCATTCATACACGAGGCGAGGATATATTTAGGTCCAAATAGCTTCTATTCAAACCTGTTTGCGAGTTGAATGCGGAAAAAGCGAGACGCGGGGTGAAATGACGGCATTGCCACTGGAATGGGGCTGTTTGCAGTGCCTGCTTTGATGAAAAAAAGAGTTGTATTTACATTTTCATTTGTACGTAAAGTTTCATGGAATATTTTTCAAAGCATAACACTTGAGTTAGGGCATAAATGTACGTTACCAAGACGTCAAAAACATCTATACACGTTTATGCCAAAACAATAAGGTCGTTGATACATATATTTGACATGTTTGGCTGTATCGACATTTATATCCTCGACTGTCCAGTCAATAAGGGCATAAATATATGTACGTTACCAAGACGTCAAAAAGATCTATACACTTTTATGCCACAAACAATAAGGTCGGTGTCTCGGTGATACATATATTTTTCACTAGCTACTGCCCGCGACTTCGTCTCCAAAAAATTAGTTTATCGCTATCGCGCGGGCACTATGCAATTTTCTGGGATAAAAATAGCCTGTCTTAATCTAGCGTATCAGCTATCTCCGATCCAAATTTTATCCAAATCCATTCAGTAGTTTTTACGTGAAAGAGTAACAAACAGCCATCCATCCATACTTATAAACTTTCGCGCTTATAATATTAGTAGGATAGGATAGTAGGAAAAAGGAAGGATGTTTGGCTATATCGATATTTTGTTCTCGACAGTACAGTCAAGGGCATAAATATATGTACGTTACCAAGACTTCAAAAACATCTATACACCTTTATGCTACAAGCAATAAGGTCGGTGATACATAATAAAAAATATATATGACGCGTTTGTCTCTCTCTATCAGTATTTACTCTGGTAGTTTAAAACAGAACAGAAAAAAAAACCCATGGTGGCAAAGTTTCAAAATCTACGCCTTGTTATGTTCCGAAAGATCGAGATATGGGAGATAATATATAAAATTAATAATAGAACAAACGCTAGCATGCACCGTGAATGTATAAGCAAAGCACCATCTATCGGCGGTAGTCGGAACTAATTTCTTTATGGCTACTACAAGGAAGCACAGCGCTGAATGGGTGTAGGTACCGCCATCTATCAGGTGATTTAGGAAGCGTTGTACCGGTTCGATATTACAGCGCTAAATACCCTACACCCGTAAGTACCGCCATCTATCGAGTGCTTTTGTAAATTTAATGGAACAAACAGACTTTCAACATTTTTTTTATGCCCTCGATTGAACGTGTACTTCCATGCTGGTCTGGGAGCAAAGGAATAACTTAGAATGTACCAGTTGCTTCTCGTCCCGCGCAGATGGTAAAAGCCCATCGAGGGAATCGGCGAGTCTTAGGAATCATGTTATAGGCGATGCGGAAAGCAACCCATCACTATTTTGATTCCCCTTTCCACCTATACGCCTACAATCATGCTAAACGTGGCCTTTAGGTCTTGTTACCTCAGGCTCTGTCTACCTCGTAAGGGATATAGACGTGATTTGTGTGTGTGTGATTGAACGTGTGTAACATTTCAGGTGGTGTCATCTGAAACCCCGTGCCCCGACGGCCGCTTCTGCCCGGCGCACTGGCTGTGCTGCGAGGAGGGGTGCTGCGCGCCCGCCACCGCGCCGCCGCGCCGGGACCACGACGTGCTCAAGGAGCTCCGGTACCCGTGGTACGCGCAGTGGTGAGTACCAGGACAGCAGTACACTAGAAGAGATGCTTTATCCCACTCAGCCAGTTCGATATCTCACGACTAGTCTAGGCTACCTTCGATCAAGGTGTTCTGGTATCCGGTGATAGCTTATGTAATGTGGGCTAACTCGACTGTCGGTCAAGGAGCTCCCGGTACCCGTGGTACGCGGAATGGTGCACTATAAGAGATCCCTCCCAGCCCGTAGTTCGATAGGTATTATTGTAAATGAGTGTTTTCCAAAAAAATGACCACATGTACATTGTACATACATTTTTTCCAGAATTTAACTACATATTTTGGGTATTTCTTACTCAGAAACGTTTACCCTATCAATCCGAATACAAGAACAAATGTGTCCCAGATTTTACTATGTATTTTTTTTCCTGTTCGTCACGTTCCATAAATACCTATATGAAAAAAGTGACGAACTGGAATGGAAATTTTGGGACACATTTTTTCTTGTACCTAAACGTTTCTGAGTAAAAAATACCCAAAATATATAGTTAAATTCTGGAAAAAATTATCATGTGAACTTTATTTGGATAACGCTCAAATATGGGCTAGACCCACTCTCCCACTCTTTCCCACAGGGGTAGGCAGAGACTACTTTATTCCACTTGCTACGATCCTGACATATGTCATCAATCTCTTCATACATGCTCGTCGTCGGGTACTCCTGACCTGACCTTTTTCCAAAACGTCTCCTATTTGGTCTCGGAACGTCCGTCTAGGCCTTCCCCTCCCAACGTAATCATTCACACTCCCCTTATAGATCTGTTTAGTTAGTCTACTTTCATCCATCCGCTCTACATGCCCAAACCAACTAAGCATCTATCTATCTACAGCCATTGCCCGTCCACTGCTGGACGTAGGCCTCCTTCATATTGCGCCAACTTTCGCGATCCTGGGCTTCCCTCATCCAGCCACTGCCAGCTGTCCTCCTAAGGTCAACGCGTCGCAGGGGGTCCCACACTACGCTTTCCCAAACGTGGTTTCCACTCTAGGATACTAGTATCCTAGTATTCAACTAAGCATACTTTTTTCTATCCTAGTCACTAGGTATATCCTCTTTCACACCAGCACGTTCCCTTATCACACTGTTCCTTATTCTATCTTTCAGTGATACACCTTCCATACTCCTTAACTTAAGGCATCACAATAAAGAAGTCTGGCGTACGGGTGACTCTTGTATTTGACGTGAAGGCGAAAAGGTTAAGATACAATAATCATCTCTCTGTAATTTCCACTACCATGAACACTCAGGCTGACCCGTTCCTTTTCTAGGCCAGTGTTGTTCCTCCTGGGCACCCTCGGCGGCATCCTGATTTGCTGCGTGTGGTGCCTGGTCTGCCGGCGCTCGGCGCGCGTGTACGCCTGCTCGCTGGCGTGCTGCGTGCGGCGGCAGACCTCCGACCGGGACTCCGCGGGCTCTGTGTACCCCCCGCCGCGGTACAGCCGCTGCGGCTCCTTCCACCAAGCTCCGCCGCCGTACTCCGAGGTAGAGTATGAACTCAAAGAGCAAACAATCGGATAGTGTGGAAACTTCTTAATAAGAACTTTTAATTTAGGTACATTTTACGGCGTAGGCCACACAGAAGAGACGGAGTGAGAACACGACGCGGACGCCTTAATGAAATCGCCAGCGAGCGTTCTCGTCCCACTTCTTTTATGTGTGTCTGTACCTTATTCCCACACACACGCACATAAATCACGTCTTTATCCCTTACGGGGTAAACAAAGCCTAAGGTAACAAGACCTAAAGGCCATGCTTTAGCATGATTGTGAGTGTACAGGTGGAAAGCGGAATCAAAATAGCGTTAGGCAGCTACCCGCATCGCTTATAAGATGATTCCCACGATTTCCGCTGATTCCCTGAATGGGCTTACCAATTTCCTTCGTTAGATAAGACGTTATTAGACGAATGAAGCCCATCATTATCGCTGCGGCTCTTAAGCCACCGCGGCCTCGTTTGCCAAAGAAGCGCCGGCCGCCTGACCCACCATGCTTCTATAAACGACGTCATCTGGAGAGCCCTTGCAACTGTCAACGACCCGGCCATTTTAGAGCCGAACGGTGTCGCACGTAACGATGGCAAGCGGCCGGACGGCATGTCACTCGTTCCTTGGAAGCAAGGCAGTACACTTGTCTGGGACGCCACATGCGTGGACATCCTTGCTCCGTCACATGTCCCAGCAACGTTCAGTAAGGCCGGTGTGGCGGCAGCAAATGCAGAGCAACTCAAACATCCCAAATATGCAGCTCTTGGGGAGGGCTACATTTTTGCGCCGTTTGGCGTTGAGACCTTGGGATCGTGGGGGCCAGGCGCGCGAGATCTCTCCAGGGAAATATCTACGCGTCTGATAGATGCTTCTGGTGATCAGCGGGCTGGCAGCTATTTTGGGAAAAGATTTAACCTCGCGATTCAACGCGACAATGCTGCCAGCCTTCTGGGTACAATGAGCAGTGACAGTGACCAGGGAGGGGTGTTGTATTTGTAGCTTAAGTTAGGCTAGGTTTAGGTTAATTTTGTACATACATAGTATTTAGTTAATTATTCAATTTTTAATGTCCAGTTTTAATGCAATTTTTGTTTACTACAACAAATGTTCTTGAGTTTGTTTTTAAAAAAAAATACCTAAAATGTTGTATTCACATTGTCAGGTGACCAGTAAACCGGACCTGTTCCCGCTGGTGATCACGTGCGAAGAAGGAGACGGCAAGGCCGGCGGCAACTACCTCATGGTGCACTACTTCAGGAACTACGTCATCAGGGCTCCAGGTGAGTTTTACCTGCGAGCTCTAGTATATAGATTAAACTAGAAGGGCATTTTTTAAAAAACAGATCCACTCTTTTCCCAAATTAACTTCGATGCCAGTTCTGCTCGGTAGAAAAAGACCGCATCGAAATTGGTTCACCTGCTGAAGAGCTACGTACTTTACTTTTAAATTTATTTATTTATTTATTAAATGACTAGCTTTACGCTAGTCTAAACTGTCACTGGGGGGCTACTCCGAAACTTGGTTTTCGAAGTTCCTCTCACGCTCAAAGAATGAACCAAAGTAACTTCGATCATGGAATTTCACAGTCAAGTGTCAGGCCAGATGTCGTGGTCGAAATCACGGTACTTTTCTGAATTTAACCCCCAAATCTTTAGGTACTTAATTTTATTTTCAGGTTCTATATCAGCGACGAGCACTGCGGAATCTCTCAACTCCAGTTTCATATGCAACGCGGCAAATGAAGTAAGTAATTGTTAGGGTTCTATGTATCAGGTCGGCATTGGATGGGTTAGATTAGATCCTACTTAAATTTCTGAGTGATACTGAAAATTAGAAAACAAAAATCCGAAAAGTAAAGCTATGGCCGGGAATCGAGCCCGGATCCTCGTCTTTCCGTGACGTTACATCTGCGCGGGATGAGAAGCAACTAGTACATTCTATGTTTTCTTTGCTCCCAGACCAGCATCGAAGTGGGTGAATTAATACATTTGTTTTTTTTTTATATGAATAGGAAGGCAAACGAGCAAGTGGGTCACCTGATGGTAAGTGATCACCACGGCCCATAGACACCCGCAACCACGGAGGGATTGCAGATGCGTTGCCAACCTAGAGGACTAAGATGCAATGCCTCTTGTGCCCGTAATTTCCCCGGCTGTCTTACTCTCCACACCGGAACACAGCAGTGCAAGCACTGTTACTTAGCGGCAGGATTAGCGAGTACAAAGAATCTACAGTTTTAAGAATTTTTTGTCAATTTACGTTGTACCCGCGATGGTCCCAACAGAAGACCAGCGCTGACTGTAAGGCCAGCAAATGCTGAGTTGGGACCATTTTGTGGCAATTGTATTTTTCTGTAGCCTTTTATGTTTTTTGTTTTTAATTACTTTGTGATTGTCATAAATAAACTCATCCTTTTTTATTTATTATAGTCCAAACCTCTCATATTTAACTCCTCAGGCGAATTCAATCATCCCACCTCCGTATTCTACGGACTTCGAGAGCTGGGGCGCGGGCTGCGGGCTGCTACGCTCGCTGTCCTCGCTGACGGAGCGCGAGCCCCGGCCGCCGCCGCGGTCCCGGACGGCGCCCGACGCCGCGCGGGAGCCCCCCGCCGCCTTCCGGGAGAACCTGGTCACCTCACCCGTCCAGCCCACGGTAGCACAGTTTTATATGTATTCTGAATCATAGTTGACAAAATAAATGTTGTCATCAATCGGAAGTATCATGGATTTAATGGCAAGGCTTTCAGGCACCAGGACATTTCATCATTTGGAATTTTTTTTTGACAATGGACTATGGTTTTTCTTAGCCATGTTTGGTGAAAATTGGCCCAGCAGTTTGAAGTCCAGCTCTTTCCCAAAATGATGTAAGGCATATCTGGCATAAATTGCATAACTTTTTTATTTACCGTTAACTGTAAAGTCACCCGACTTTGATAATTTTGGGGCTATTTGATCGTTTTAAAATTGCTATAGGTATAATCGATATTGTCCATATGCGGTGAATGTTTCACATGTAGACGCAAAGGCGGTCGATGAAGGCATCGATTGGAAGCAGTCAACTCAAATTAAAAACAATGATTTCGTCATTATATCTACTTTATAAAGTCACCCCGGTTTACGGTACGCGCGGGAGGGGGGGAGGGTCTAAAATTTCAATGATTGAAATTGATTGTTATTATTTACAGCAAGACCCCTCGTTCGATCTGGAGCTAGAGCTGATAGACTGTGAGATGTATTGCGACGGCGCGTGCAAGCCGCGCCTGGGCGCGTCGCCGCCGGCGCACCGCTCGGGCGCGCGCGCCGACAGCCTGGAGCACGCCAGCCTGCGCCAGCTGTTCACGCGGCCGCCCCACGCCGCCTGCGAGTCCCCGCCGCAGCCCACCAGCCCCACGCAGGACTCCCGCGACTCCACACTCCGGAGGCCCAGCGACGAGCGCCGGCATCGCAAAAAGGCAGCGAGAAAAACGAGCTTATATATGCCTCTGTCGAGTTTTTCGAGGGTCACGCCCGGCGGGAGGGTGTCCTCTCGCTCCGCCCCGGCGACCCCGTGCGGCGCTCTGGTGCCGAACTTGCTGCACTTCACGCGGGCCTCGGCGACGAGGCACGGGTCGCGCTCCTCGCGGTGCGATGAAGAAAACGACCCACTCTTGGACGTTGAAGGCTCCCATGCCGACCACAAGTTTTAATTTGACACGCTACCGCTTTTTTCCGTGCCGGTACTCTCGAATTCGAAATTCGAAATGGTGCGTTTCTCTCACACTGATATGAAACATCCGTGTGAACGAGACGACTCGGTTCGAGCTTCAAATTTGGAAGATAGCCTTGAGATTGTGCGCCGAACCGTTTCACTGAGTGCCGTTTGGCGGTTTTTAATTTCGCTACCGGCCAGTTATCATGGATGTCGACTTTTCCGCATAGTTTTAAATATAATCCTACTTTTAAAATAGTTCACTAAGATAGCCTGAAAATTGACGCCAACTTCAAAGCGGTTGCGAGAATAATTCCCGCCAAACGATTCAGTTTTTGGAAGAAAGTGAAAAGTTACGTTTTAAAGTAGTTTTAATGTTTTATTTGAGGTTTTATGGAAGTGCGGCCTAACCGACGGACCCTGATTGTTGCCAACTGTCCTTAACAAATTACTGCCTCCTAATGCTGTCGTTTATCGCAGACATGCAGCATCTCTCCTTGTCGCACACTCTAGCTGTTGAAAAGAGACGCAATGCTCTATGCTTATTGATAAACGATGGTCGACTAGGGCTGGTCTCCGTGTGACAAAGTCCCACATTCTCAATGTTGTGAATGTCAATTTTATGCTCATTATTACCGTAGAGCGATTTACGCAAACTGTGTAGTTAGTTTAAATGTTATTCGAGAATTATGATATTATTATTGCATTTAAATTTAAGGAAAAGAGCTTGATGGACCATTGTTCACATGCCTTCTAAATAAGAACGTAAAGAAGCGGCTATTTTGTTTCATTTAAATCCTATCTTTTATCTCACTTATTTCAATAAGTAAATACAGCATCGCTTTACTATGACTATGAAAAAGAAACCGCAAGCATGCAAGTCAATTCAAATAGCGCGCGCGCTCTATTCAGTGTCAGCAGCTATTCAAGCTATTAATTATCTTAACAATGGCAAAGCATAATCTGAATAGAAACCACCTAATCCTCATTATTAATATTTAGAGCTTTATTTTTTTTACAAATTGTAGGCGTTTGTGTAAATATTTTTTTAATTTATAATTTCGATATCATTTGTACAGTTTTGTTGTGAGCGTTTTTAAAAGTAAGCAGAACAGTTGACATTTATGTGACAGTGACACTGACAGCAGAAGAGACGCTTTGAGGTTATATTTTGTTTATGCTGTGTTTATTGTAAATAAAGGAGACCGTGGATCTAGAGGCTTCTTATACCGACAAAAAAATGAGTCTATCTACTGATTTTGGACCTGACTCAGGTGGTCGCGTAAAGGTAACCCCGACACTTTCTAACACCAAGTATTACTTCGTTAGCATTTCACTCATCGTAAGAATTGTTTTACAGGGCTTAGTAATCGTAAAACCGATAGTATACGGCAACATAGCTCGGTATTTCGGCAAGAAACGAGAAGAAGATGGTCACACACATCAGTGGACAGTGTATTTAAAGCCGTATGCTAACGAAGACATGTCGAATTATATTAAAAAAGTGAACTTCAAACTACACGAGAGTTACACCAACCCGAACAGGATAGTGACGAAGCCGCCGTACGAGCTCACTGAAACGGGATGGGGAGAGTTCGAAATTGTTATCAAGATATACTTCCATGATCCCAATGAGAGGCCTGTAAGTTTTCACATAAATAAAAATAAAAATATGTAGGATGAAAGATTTTCTCTATAACATTTACATAATGGTCATATTGGACGAGGATCCGGGTTCGATTCCTGGCCATAGCTTTACTTTTCGGATTTTTCTGTTCAAATTTTCACTGACATTTAGAAATTTAATTTCTAACAGTAAAAGCATAAAAGTAAACATAAAAATCAAGAAATAAAAATTCTTGATTCATTTGATAGTGACTATCATTTGAAAAATAGGGCCTTCTCTCATCCCTGGACAGCAGTAGATTTTCCACGGGAGTTTGTAATTGTGTCGTACAGACACATCGTTCAAACAGATGACGCTAAGCGTCAAAAATTCGCATAGTAACAAAGGTCACGTGACAGCTAGTAGCGGGTAGAAAAATTCGAAGACTACCCACCTGCTATGAGTGGTGTAGGGGTAAAGCACGCATCACAGAATGACGGGGATCCGAGTTCGATTCCCGGCCATAGCTTTGCTTTTCGGATTTTTCTGTGTTCTAATGTTCACTGACATTTAGAAATTTATATTGGTCTGGTGCCACCTGGGCATCGGTTAATGATTTCTTGGCAGATTCTGAGGGATATCATTATCTGTTGGCTAAGAGCCCGATAGGGCAGGGTCTTTTGACCGTGTTCTACTGTACAATGTTGCTGATATTTTATACGGAACCCTAAAAAAAGTCTTATCTCACAGGTAACATTGTACCACATCCTCAAGCTATTCCAGTCCCCAGTGTCTGAGGGTGCTCCGCCTGCGATCGGGCGCGCGCTCGTCAGCGAGTCCTATGAGGAGATAGTGTTCCAGGAGCCCACGCAGCTCATGCAGCACCTACTGACCACAGTCAAGCCAATCACTAACGGACCATGGAACCATGACACTAATTGTATGTTGACATTTATATGTTAGGGAGCGGTCAAGTATTACGTAACGCAATTATTGAAGATTTTTGACCCTCCCTCCCCCCCTTGTAACGCGCCGTAACGTTTTTATGTACCCCCCCCTTCCCCTCTAAACGTTACGTAACACTCAAGTGACCATTTTTACCCAAGTGACAAAATTTATGTTGCGCAAAGTACAAGAAAGTCGCTTACGTAACGTGTTGTAAGAAAGACCCCCTCCCCCCCCCCCCTGTAACGCATCGTAACGTTTTACGATACCCCCCCTCCCCCTCAAATTGCGTTACGTAATGCTTGAACGCCCCCTTAATACTATGTAGTGATACACTGCTGAGCTGAAATAATGGATCACCTCCCATCAGTGGCGTGGTGTCAAGTATCAGAAGGCAAGCCAGGGAATTTGACTAGCCTTTTCCTCTAATTCTGCACAACAAAAGTGCCCAACTGCCTTAAAATAGGCAAGCCGGTGGGAATCGAGTTCTATGGACGCCACGCCACTGCCTCCCAAAGCTGTATAGAATGTGAGCATGAGATCCAATAATTGAGAAGTCTAGTCAGCATAGAATTTCCTTTACCACCCAAAAGGTTCTATGTCATTTGTAGGGTGTAAAATTTCAAAGGCTATTTGGGGTGCTAGTCGGGTTACCTCCTCGTGTGGTCAAAAACTGCGGTTCGTTATTGGATCCGTCCGGGGAGAAGAGCAGTGCTTGGCCCAGTGCACCCTAGGCATCGGTTAATGATTGACTGGCAGTCTCCGAGAGATATCATTATCCGTTGGCTAAGAGCCCGACAGGGAGGGGTCTGTTGACCGTGTTCTACCGTACAACGTTGCCGACATTTTTGTCACAAGATTTTTGAATTGTATTTATTACTTTGACATTGGCGAAATCATCGCATCGATCGATGGGGTCATATTAAAAAAGAAGAGGCATTATAATAGGAAAAGACTGGCAACTCAAGAGACACTTCCAAATCTGTTTCTTATAACTCTATCCATAACTTTTAAACACATTCAAATCTGAACTGTTTTTTTTTTATTTAAAAAATATTGAAATTAAAAACTACTTAAATCCTTTTAAAAAATACCTAAGCATAATCTGATGTTACACGTGCCCTTAAACTCCTCTTCCAGTTGAAGAAAAGAAAGAGAAAACGCTAGAGAAAATAATATCGGCCCAAGCCAAAGTGAGAAGCGAGATAGCAGAGCTGAAGGAGAAGCTGCAACTGGCTAAGGAGACCAGCGCCAAGTTCAAAGAGGAAATAACCAAGCTGCAGAACAGTTCCAACATGCTCTCTGTCGTATAGGTTAAACTTTAACTTAACTTTAACCGTACCGCATTCACTGCCGCCGGGGATCGGATCAGAATACATAAAGTTTAAAATGTATAATGGGTTAAAATACATAATGGTTCAAAATATATAACGCAATTTTCTGTAAAACTATTAGCTAAATGAACTTTTTTGATATCGTAATCTATAGATTGGTTTAGGTTAGGTTAAGTTTGTTTTATAACAATCCTGTTAATTTGTAACTTTCTGAGAAAATCGCATTATATATTATAAACCATTATGTATTTTAACACATTATACATTTTAAACTTTATGTATTTTAATACGTACCCCTGCCGCCGACGCATAAATGCGTTTTCGTAATTTTACAGGCACCTGAAGAAGTCTAGGGTTCGGCAGGTGGCAGCGAATGCTTTAAAGAGTGGAAGAAGTAATTAACCTTTCGCCGTCACGTCAAATACAAGAGGTCACCCGTAAGCCAGACTTCTTTATAGCGATGCTTTAAGTTGAACCTAAACCGGTTGAACGAAGCTTACTTTTGCATTGAGGTAATGGATGTGTATATCAGGGATGTTACGGAGGACGTTTAGTCCAGTGGTTCCTAACCTGGGGGTAATTACCCCCGCAGGGGTAAAACGGAGATTCTAGGGGGGTAACACGGGATGGCACGAAATAGTATTAAAATAGCAGTAAACAAAATAATAGTACGATTTATATATTATTTTATATATTACTTTACTTACTAGTTACCTAAACGTGCAATTTCTTACATAATAAACATATTTTCGTTCGAATTTGTGTGGTTTTAATTATTTTAAATTAGCTAGGGGTAAACTCAATTCCCATACTAGTTCACAGGGGTAGGTAGTGACATTGAAAAGGTTAGGAACCACTGGTTTAGTCGGAACTTCCGATTATTATTACACCTTCAGCTCCGACTTCGGCTCCGACACTTTTAAATCGAAGATTTTAATCGGAGGTCGAAGCATAACATAGCGGCGGCGGCCTGTGTCGACTGTTATGAACAGGTTCATACATGTCGCGCGGGGAATCCCCCCGACTCCCACTACGTGCACTCTATCGTCAATTATCCGACCCTGCCTCCGACTCCGATAAAGCCTTCGGTTCCGATAAAACTACCTCCGTTACATCCCTGGTATATATATATATGTCGTTGGCGTTGAAAAGGTTAAAGGACTTTTCTCGAAAATGTAATGAAATATTGATGTTATGTTCGTTATATTAGGCTGCGAAGTGTCACGTTTCAGGTGCGACTAGACGAGAGGTCTTTAATGAGATTTCATTCATTCTTTTTAATTTCCGTTACACACATATTTCTGACACAGCATCATGGCATTCAGCCATTAAAAAAAAACTACTACTTTACTTTAGTTTATCTAGAAATAAAGCTTAAATATCTTTGAAGTTTTTGATTTATTTCATTGCATGTTTATGAAAAGTACTAAATATATAGATACCTCGCCAGGGAAACGGGTTGCCAGCCTGAAATATCCAGCCTCGCTCGCGCTCGGCCTTCTGTTTCCGCGCGGCAGCCCCTTACGTCCCGGCCTTTAAAATAATGTACCAAAAAAAATCGATTTTGTACCGTAACCATTTCTAATTATGTTTTTTATTCTCTGTAAAAGTAAATACGTTGCCGTTACCTACTGAAGAGTTGACGTATCACATTAGACCGTAAAAGGAACGTAACAGGAAAAAAATGTATTGAAAAGTATGAGACAGACAGTCGACAGCGATCCTTTTCCTGCCAAGTTTCTTGCGGCCGCATTCTTCTTGGCAATGATGGTCTTTCCGGACGCGCTGGTAGTTTCAAAAAAAGACGTAAAAGAGCCCTTGACGGCCTATTTACAAAATAAAGTTTTGAATTTTGAATTTTATTTCGAGAATAGTTTACATTCTAGTGAACATAGTCCGTAATTTTACACATCGTTCCTGATACGTTCTCGGTACGGTCATGGTACCATTTTATACAATGGTTGATTTTCACTCTATATATATAAAAGAAAGTCGTGTTAGTCACACTATTTATAACTCGAGAACGGCTGAACCGATTTGGCTGAAAATTGGTAGGGAGGTAGCTTAAAACCAGGAGACGGTCATAGGATACTTTTTATCCCGATTTTCCCAAGGGATTGGAAAATTCCGAAAAGTTGTACTAATAAAGTTACAGACATTCAATTTAGCATGCCTACACATTATTCCTTGATTAGTATAAAGATGCACTTACAAAAGAATTTTTCAAATTTAAGGCGGAACAAAGTTCGCCGGGTCAGCTAGTTTAAAATAAAAATAAAAACTGTTTGGTAATTTTTTTACTTCAAATGCAATTTTCATAGAAATACAATCTTGATAAATACACCCGTCGTCTTACTGCTATCTGATACACCTACGACATTGATATAGAGATCACTAAACGTTATGACTCCTCGATAAAAGCTTCTGTCTCACTCTGCGTCTCTCCGTTCTCTTCTCTCAGTCGGTCTTCTTCTTCTTTCTGTTTCTGTTTCCTTAAAGATTCTGATAGATATTTACACCGCTGCATACATTCCTCCTGTGAAATAAACGTTGTTTTTAGTACATTACACGCCGAGCCGGACTTGTCGCACGAGCCCAAGGCGAGGGTCATAAACATGCGACCTGAGTCTTTCGTCTTCCCCTGACCAGGAAAAGGACATTTATTTTTTGAAGTCTCCAGATTTTTATAAGTAAACAACTCAACAAGAAAGAGATTAGTAACGTGCAAGAAATAAGAAACGTTTATTGTTTAAAATGTGTTACTTAAAATAACCGACGATTTTGACGAATTCTATATATATACACATACACATATCACGTCTTTATCCCTTACGGGGTAGACAGAGCCTAAGGTAACAAGACCTACAGGCCACAATTAGCAAGATTGAGGGTGTATAGGTGGAAAATGGAATCAAAATAGTGATGGGTTGCTAGCCTCATCGCCTATAACATGATTCCTATAAGTTTCGCCCATTCCCTCGATGGCCTTTTACCATCTGCGCGGGTAGAGAAGCAACTGGTACATTCTATGTTTTTTCTTTGCACACACACAAAACATACTAAACAAATCACGTCTTTATCCCTTACGGGGTAGACAGAGCCTAAGTTAACAATACCTAAAGGCGCATCATTGTAGGCGTATAAATGGAAAGGCGAATCGAAATAGTGATGGGTTGCTAGCTTGCCTATAATCATCCTAACATTTTCTAAAAAAATATTCATGGTCAATTATGTTTAACCTTGGTCTTCCCGGGCACGGCGGCGGCTATCTTCTGCCAGCGGTCGCCGGCGCCGCCCTTGGGGTGCTTGGCCAGCGCCGCCTCGAGCGCGCGCTGCTGCTGCTGCGACCAGTTGCCGCTGCTCGTCTCCTCCGCCTTGCGCGTCTTCACCTAACACACACACACACACATTGACTTCACTCGATAAGCAACCACGGTTAAGTGACCGCACTTATAGCGAACTGTCGCGAGAACGTCAAAAGCGTAAGTAGAATCGCATCTTAACCTTTTGGCCGCCACGTCAAATACAAGAGACGTCATATATACAGGGTGTCCCAGAAAGTAGAGTCAAGCGAAAGTCCTGACGTAGATCAACTCAAGGGCATCCGAATCACAATACAATACAATAACTCTTTATTGAACACCACATATAACAACCAAAACAGAAAAAGGTATACAGAATATTACAAGGTAACAATAGGCGGCCTTATCGCTACAGAGCGATCTCTACCAGGCAACCATAATGGACTGGAGAACAGAACAGATCTGAGCAGGTGGTGCAATTTAGAATATATATTAATATACTAAGTAATGAAATACATAATATATTATACATGAAACACACATTTACAATAAATGGAGATATAAATAGACACATACACACATACCTAAAAAAGCCAGCTACAAGATTCATGCACAAGATGACAGGTAGTGCTCCTTCAACATAGATCACCCCAATGTATGTTCCGCGATTTTTCTTAGTTTAGGAGTTATGGCCTTTTTTCACATTTTCTATTAATCTACGACCAAGGAGACAGTTTTGCGTGAGCAAAACCAGAGTGATCTGACTGCAATAATTGAGATAATTGGCTGTTTGTTTTTTTAACGAGTAGCTGAATAGTACGTGCATGTATTTCATTTAAAAACAAAACAACATCGTTGACCGTATGGGCAAAAAAAAATATCGAATCACAAAAAGTGACTAAATTTTGACTGTAGTTCAGACTTTGAAGAACGATTACAAAAAAAACTAGCATAACTTTTTTTTTTCAAACCATGTTTAAAAACTGCCTTATTTTATTGGCTTTCTACCCTATTAATTTTATTGATCTATCATTAAGGGATCATGCCAAAAAAATTATCAAAACGTACTTCGCGGTTCTTCGGGTTTTGCGGGTGGTAGGGCCTTGTGCAAGGTCCGTCCGGATCGCTACCACCATCTTACTCGCTAATCCTGCCGCTAAGTAGCAGTGCTTGCACTGCTGTGTTCCGGTGTGGAGAGTAAGACAGCCGGGGAAATTACGGGCACAAGAGGCATTTCATCTTAGTCCTCTAGGTCGGCAACGCATCTGCAATCCCTCCGGGGTTGCGGGTGTCTATGGGCAGTGGCGATCACTTACCATCAGGTGACCCACTTGCTCGTTTGCCTTCCTATTCATATAAAAAAAAAAAAAAAAAACTTCATCCGTAATTTTCACTTTTTCTAGTAAGGCCAAGTACCAAATCTGAAATTAGACGTGTCGGTGAAAAGGTTAAAAATGTGCGTTACCTTCTTGGGCACCTCAACCGGCACCGGCTCGGGCTCCTGCCCGGGTATCTTGTAGCAGTTGTCCTTCAGCTTGGCGGCCATGTGGGTGACCTCGGAGACGCTCCGCATCATGGCATCAGCTATGCGCTCCCAGCGCTCCGCGGAGCCGCCCGGGTGCTTCTTCACCAGCCGGATCAGCTCCGCCAGGTCGTCGTCAGTCCAGAAACCACCTGATATAACCGGGGCCTGCGCACAAATACATGTCTCAGAATGTGCGTCTTTATCCCTTACGGGGTAGACAGAGCCTAAGGTAACAAGACCTGAAGGCCACGTTTAGCATGACTGTGGGCGTGTAGATGGAAAGGGGAATCAAAATAGTAATGGGTTGCAAGCCGCATCGCCTATGATTTCTAAGATTTTCGACCATTCTATTGATGGGCTTTCACCATCTGCGCGAGCAGAGAAGCAACTGGTACATTCTACGTTATTTCTTTGCTCCCAGACCAGTATGGAAGTAAAAAAATAACAATTCAAAAATACCGGGTGTAAAATACTAAGTATAAATAGCTTGTCCTGGCAACTTTATTCTATACTTTAAGTGGTATTTTATACCTGGTATTTTTGAATTCTTATTCTTTTTGTAGCCCATACCATGTAGTGCCCGCAATATGCCTGGTTGAGTATAATGTAGGATAAAATTAGGATACGATAAAAACCGGGAAGATAACTAAATCATCTTTTATTTGAAGTAACTAAATAATCCGTCATTTATTATTTTGAATTTATCTAGATCAGTTTCATTTTTATCTAGATAAATTAGTTGGGATTTTAAATAAAAGATGAATGTCAGTAGTACAGTCATGTAGAACTAGAATATTATTTTCTGATTATATGAGCAATGTCAGTGTGACGGTTTGACCCGACGTGACATTCTGTATACATTTATTATTATAGTACATACATACATACACAAATCACGTCTTTATCCCTGGCGGGGTAGACAGAGCCTAAGGTAACAAGACCTATGGGCCACGTTTAGCAAGACACTGTGGGCGTATAGGTGGAAAGTGGAATCAAAACAGTGATGGGTTGCTAGCCGCATCGCCTATAACAGAATTCCTATGATTTTCGCCCATTCCCTCGATGGACTTTTACCATCTGCGCGGGAAGAGAAGCAACTGGTACATTCTATGTTTTTTCTTTGCTCCCAGACCAGCAATTTATCTTCGAATAAATTTATTTGAAATAATTAGGTATCTAGATAAGAAATTATCTAAATAATGCCCAACTCTGGGTGGTTGTTGGGTTACCTTGGCGGGCGCAGGCGCGGCTGCCTCGTCGGGCTGCGGGTCTGCCTCGCGCAGCTCCCTGGCGGGCGGCACGAAGCGGCGCTTGCGCACCCTGTTCTGGCGCGCCTCCTCCGCCGCGGCCGCCTCGCGCTCCGAACGCGCCTTTTCTTCCGCCTCCCTGAGTAATGTAGTATAAACAAAATCAGTTTTCGCAAAAAAAACAAACTACAGGTCGATTCACAAGAGCTGGCACAATAAAGAGTTTACATACATACATACGTGGCATCAAGTATATCAGAAGGCAAGCCAAAGGGAATTTAGCTAGCCTTTTCCTCTATTCTGCACAATAAAGTCCCCAACTGCCTTCAAATAGGCAAGCCGGTGGGAATCGAGTTTTACGCCACGCCACTGGTACCTATCCTGATTAGAAGGTCTTTACATAATTTTTTTTTTTTTTTTTTTTTTTTTTTTATTCTGATTTTTGACAAGGCTTTAGTCACTCCAGGTGATCATGTCAGCCTCATGGGTACCCACACCATTCCCTATTTGAGGGACAAATCAATGAAATGGTACATACTAATTGCCTTATCTGATAATGGCTCCGCTAGCCAGCAATTCACCTGGCCGTTATGCATGGGGCCAAAACCCCCTAAAACTCTGTTTCTTAAGTCCGAATTCCGGGCACACTCTATCAGCAAATGGGACAAGTCATCGATTTTCAAGCAATCCTCACACAATGGTGAAGGTTTGATTCCCATCATAGATAAAAACTTGTTAGTAGGGATGTGTCCGGAACGAACTCTAAAAGCAGAGACTAAAACTTTTCTAGCAAGGCCGGCAGAGTCAAACCAAGGTGCCCACAAGGGCCTAGCTTGGATAGTTCTGTACCAGATTCCTATACCCCTTGTAACACTCTGCTCCCCAAAGTGGTATTCCCATTTCTGTAAACACGTTCTTTTAATTCTGGGAATTAATTCACCATAAAAAGGATTAGAATCTATTACAGAACCATCCATTACAGCAGCTTTGGCCAGCTTATCCACCGCTTCGTTTCCAGCTAACCCTACATGGGAGGGAACCCATTGAATTGTTACCGACTTGTCTCTAGACATCATGTCATGAATCACCTGGAGAGCTTCATAAGCAATAGGCATGCCTCTTTCTCCAGACACGCAGCGACTAAGGTGTTGGAGGGCGCTCTTTGAGTCAGACAGTATTACGACTGGGGAACTATCAGCTAGATTATTGGCATAACTCAACGCTTCTTTAATGGCTACGAGTTCAGCTCGCATAACGCACGCGTCATTATGCAGCTTCCACATAAGTGAGACATTACGCTGAGGATCAAACAGAGCCGCTCCAGCACCCTGTACAGACTTGGAGCCATCAGTATATATTTTATATGATTGGTTATATTGCTCACCAAGCATATTCAATGTATAATTCCTCATTGCCTGGTTCTGTAGCTGCCGTTTAGGAACGTCAATGTCACCAATGCTATCAATTATACATGCCCTGACATTAACAAGTGATACCCAAATGTCTAAAGAGTACATTTCCAATTTGTCACTGCGATACACAGCCAAGTCTTTCCATTCATCATAAATATTTGCTAGCAGAGGAAAATTTTTATCAGTAAATAAATTACGTTTGGCCAAAATGCTTTGTATCGCAGCTACAATAGGGCTGTTTGATCTTGAACTTATTCTCAATAAGAATCTGCAACCCAACCAATAACGACGCACAGCCAGAGGAGGAATAGAGAGTTCACTTTCCATTGCTATAACAGGAGTGCTGCGTATGAAACCACCGCACACTCTTAGAGCTCTGTTTTGTAAGATATCTAATTTCTTTAGGTGAGTGACAGCACAGCTCCCATAGATGAAACTTCCATAGTCCAAGCGACTTCTTAAAAGAGATATGTAAAGACGCCGAAGGTGTTTGGGGTGAACTCCCCATGACCTTCCTGCTAAGATTCTTAGAATATTTATGTGTTTGTAATTTTTTTCACAAAGCTCTTTTATATGGACACCCCATCTCAAGGGTGAATCTAGCCATAATCCTAAATATTTAACTCTATTAACAATTTTGAGTGCCTTGCCATTAACGTCTATATTTACAATTACTTCTTTTCTTGATCTTTTAAAGACACAAATATTTGATTTGGTCTCAGACAAATACAAACCAACATTTTCAAGAAAACCAATCATACAGTTGATAGCTGATTGAAGAGAGTCAACAGTGTCAAAAATCCGCCCTCTTTCTACTGTTTTATACAACACGAAATCATCAGCGTATTGTGAAACACAAACATTATTAATATTGTTACCTATATCCCTGGTTGCAATATTAAATAAAAGAGGAGATATAGGATCTCCCTGGGCTAATCCTTGTTGTGTATGTCTCATCAAGGGATCACTTCCACAACTCACCAAAATTCTACAACGTCTATCAGAAAGAAAATTCCATAGGTATTTACATATCTTATTACCAATGCCTATCTTTTGTAAAATTGCAATTAATGAACTTATATTAATATTATTGTATGCATTATCGATGTCGATAAAACAAGCAACAGTTGGTTGTTTTTTACTAAATCCCAGCTGAATGTCAGATGTTAGTAAAGCTAAATTATCTAAACAAGACTGCGAGCGTCTAAAACCGGTCGAAGAACTGGGCAGAAGGCCCCGGCTTTCTACAAACCACTCAATTCTCTTCATAAGAATTAAATGCAAAACTTTACACGGACAAGACATTAATGAAATTGGACGCAAGGAAGACGGCAAGCTGGGGTCCCTCCCCGGTTTAAGCAAGGGTATTATTTGGACATCTCTCCACTGATCCGGGACAATCCCAGTCTGAATTATAAGATTAAATATTTTCAAGAGCAATAATTTGCCTTGGTCTGAAAGATTAAAAATCATAGAATATGATATGTTGTCAATCCCTGGAGAAGTGTCCTTCTTTTTTAAACAATTTAATAATTCAGGGAGAGTAATAGGAATTTCTAAAACGGAAGATTGTACATAAGAAAATGATGGATCCGGTTCCGCAACACCATCCGGAGTCAACGAGCGAAGTAGATTCCTGGCGTTGTCGGGGTCGACACCGGCCCGGCTTCCAGGGTTTCCCTTCATCCATCTCATCTTCCTCCACACGGTAGAAGCTGAGGTTTCATGGTCGATGCTCGTACAGAAATCCTTCCACGCTTTAGAGCTAGCCTTTTTTATTAGTTCCTCGGCTTTTGACCTCTTGCTCTGCCAGCAGGAAAGATTTGCCGGAGTAGGGTTCCGCCGCAACTTTGCCAAAGCTAGGCGTCTTTCAGCGATTGCTTTAGATAATTCCGAATTCCAGTAATGTTTAGGCCGAAATGTTGATATAGGATTATCGCTTGTTTTAATCCATGGAATGTGTTTATCAGCTAATGATTGAATGTTATCCATAAATAAGTCGTAGCTACTTTGGACATCATCAGGGACTGCAACATCAAACACTCTAGTAGATTCCTCCCTATATTCTACCCAGTTAGCCTCTTTATAATTTCTCTTCTTGGTAAAAATCTTAGATCTTCTATAGCCACAGTTCATCTTTACTATCACATGATCACTGCCCAAATTTTCATTAGAGGTCTCCCAGCCGACATTAGTAGCAATGTCTGTTGAAGCGAATGATACGTCGGGTGAAGACGTCTGCAATCTGCCATTAACCCATTTAATGCGAGTATGTGAACCATTATTGAGACATATGAAGTCATTTTCAAACATAGCTTTGTAAACAGCCTCTCCTCTTCTATCGGATTTACACGACCATAGGGCATGGTGGGCATTAATATCGCCAATTATTAGACACTCTGACTTAGCGAAACTGAAGATTGAGTTCCAATCATGTTGATTCGTAGACACAGAAGGAGGGCAATAGATAGATATAACATGTTTGAGACCAGGGACATTAAATATTTCAATAATCATGACTTGCATATGAGAATTACTTGTATTATAAAGTCTCTGCGTAAATTTAATTGATCTGTGTATAATAGCACACAAGCCGCCATAAGAGTCGTCCCTATCTGCTCTTACTACGTTATACCCGCTAAACTTAAGAGTGGTCTCTGCAGAAAGCCAAGTCTCACTTACAAATGCCATGTGAATTTTATCTTGATGTAACAAAAGATCAAAATTTCTAGCTTTAGGTTTTAAACTATTAGCGTTCCATTGATAGATACTTATCAAATTATTTTTTGCTGTGTTACTGGCCATTATTTTGGTTCCCAAAAAGCTTTAACAACATCTCAATTGTGATATATTTCTGTACAAAATTCTTTACTTCATTCCACACAAATTCCATGAACACTTTGATTTTCTCTTCGTATCCTCCCTCTGTAGAAAAGATTTCCTTCATCCTGTCTAAAAACCTTTCTATTAAGGACTTTCTTTCGCTACGAGTTCTACGATGCTGTTGATGGAAGGTACTGAAGGACGAACGAGGCTTGCTTTCTGTATTAGGTGCTTCCTCTGCACTCTTGTTATGGTCCTCGTTTCTTTTCGGCTTGCGGGTATTTTTATCTTTGCTTTCTATATTTTTTTGCATTGAGGGTATATTTCCTTCAACTTCAATTTCAATTTCTGATTGTTCTTCGTCAAAATCAAAACGATTAGCAAAAGCACCAGCACATATGTCTCTATAAGAGGTCTTCGAGGTCTCGCTGGTTGAAAGTAATGGACGACTGGGGTGCAGTATCTGGGATTCCTTCGACTGATTGTTACTGTCTAAATAAGAGGTGTTTCTTTTCGCCTCAGTCATTTTGTTAACGGCTGCTTTGTATGTGCAATTGTTTTCCCCCATGCAAACACGAATCGATCTTTCCCTCTGGAATGCCGGGCAAACGCTTTTCATTAATGCCAAATGGTTTCCTTTACAATTAACGCACTTAAATTCTGTTGCTGCGCAATTTCTATGTTTTCCTCCACATTTGGGGCAGATTTCAGTCTTAGATGGGCACATAAGGCTTACATGGCCGAATCGCCAACATTTTGAGCACTGTGTGACTGGGTACATGTACGAGTTTACCGCCATACGGCATCCATACGCCTTAACGTAAGAGGGCAGAACCGACCCTCGAAAACAAATACGTACGGTTTCACTTTTTACCCACTTGCCCTCCGGATCTTTTTTATTTAATCGTTTGATTGCTAAAATCTCCGTGCCCGAATCACAAACAAAAATCTCTTGTAAGTCCTTCTCATCAGCATCAATATCTATATCTCTCACTACTCCATAGCAGAATGGCATTTCCTTAGTATTTCTACAAATCCACTGATACTTTTCTGCAATCTCACTGTCCAAAAAACAGTCTGCATCTTTACTGGTATTAAATCGGATCAGCAGCTTAAACGGGCTCTTATAGGAAACTCTTGAAACGCCTTGTACGTTATGATTCAACAGAATCTTAGCAAACCCTAACTGTTTCGGAAGAGCATTTTTGGAACTAACTGAAATCTCATGAATAACACCATCAGAATTCTCTGGAGTCAGAGCAGGAGAGCGACGTTCATATCGACGTTTATGCTTGACGACGGTGTAACCATCATTTTCATCGTCGCAACCCTGCTTATCTTCGTCCAAACGGCGCTTACCGCCGCGAGTCTGGTCCTCGCCGTGCTGGTTCCCGAGCGTCATACCGCCGTCGTCCCACTCTAAGTCCATCTCATCATCTTGCGAGGATGGGCCGTCAGAGCCGACTATAATAATCGTCCCTGGAGGCAGCTCGGGACAAGAAACGGGTTCCTCGGCCTCCTCCTGGCCAGAATCACTCATAGTCTATGATATATTATATAATTCACAAATTGAGGGTATTTTGAAAAAACCTTTCAAAGACGTGAACGAATAGACGCGTCCGATCGTAATCGCTGCGCACGCCGCACTCGTCTTTACATTATTATTTTAAATTAGGGAATGGGGTAGTTACATGCTTTTGTTTCGAACTCAAATAGTAGGGTTGTTGTGAGTTGTTGCTTTGAAGTGTCATGAACCACCGTACCTATACAATTTTGCACACACACACACACACACACAGCTACAGTTTCATTACACTAAACTCTAATGATTTTTGCACTGTTTGCTTTATTTTGGAACTTATAATATTTGCAGATTAATTTAATTCGTTTTCGGTCCTTGGGTTGTGGCAGAATATCAGTGTTTTGCTCCCACGAGCAATGTTGACCACTGAGCCATAGCCCTTTTGCACTGCTGCAACGCACACAACAAAATACTTGTAAGTTAAGTCTAATGTGTAATTTCTTGTTTTTCTTTTTTTTATTGTTATTTTTATCTTGATTGTGTGTATTGCAGTATCAAATAAACGATTTATCTATCTATCTATCTATCTATCTTTACCCATTTCTGCGATTATCGACTTTCATGCGTTCGTTGTGGGTTAATTCATAATGTTTGCATGTCATGGTAGGTTCTTTACAATTTATCAAAAAAAAAAAACTTATACGCCTTCCTTCCACGTTATAAAAAAAAAACGAGGCGGAAAGTGTTTATAGGCAAGACCATGACCACACTCAGAAATATGCCAGAAAGACTCACTTGCTAAACACTTGACTTATTTTACATTGGCCAAAATAAAAAATAAACAGGTATGTTAACACTTTTTTGCGAATTTACTTTTTACTTACACACACACACACAAATCACGTCTTTATCCCTTACGGGGTAGACAGAGCCTAAGGCAACAAGACATAAAGGCCACGTTTAGCATGATTGCGGGCGTGTAGGTGGAAAGCAGAATCAAAATAGTGATGAGTTGCTAGCCGCATCGCCTATTCCTATGCCCATGCTTTTAAATTTGTAAATATCTATTTGGCTAAAAAGTGTACAAATAAATTACACAACTTGTTCTGCACAATTCTATTACAACAGTAGACAAATCGAACCTAATTCATTGGAGCGAGACATGAAGCAATTTAATGTGCAAGAAACGAATTGCGTTTGTCTGATAACGAGGTCAATCATGGTTCTTTGTAGTGCAGGGGTCGGCAAGTAGCTATGGGGGGGGGGGGGGGGGGGTCCGGTTACTGTAGGTCAATTTTAACGGGATGCAATAAATACCGTCCCATATTTCCCGGCCCGGAAAAACCGACCCGATATTTGGCAGCCAAAATGTACACGGAATAACAGGTCGGTATTTCCAGGTGAATGAATTTGGATGAAGCGAAAGAGGTATGTCAGGATCGTAGCAAGTGGAACAAAGTAGTCTGCCTGCCCCTGTGGGAAAGAGGCGTGACGGTATGTACATATAAAAAAAAGCTACTTGCCTCTTCTTCTGCCTCCTGGCTTCCTCTTCTTTCTCTTTCAAATGCCGTCTCAGCTCGATGATCCCCCGGGGGATCCCCACGATGGTCCACCACACCAGCCTCGGTATTTGGAAGGGCAGCGTGTCCTTGATGCTGGGTTTTGGCAGCTGGTCCAGTATCTCGGCCAGGCCCGTGTCAAAACCAGACTTCTTTGAGTGCTTCTTGCCTCTGCTGTTCAGTATTTGTTCCTGTTGACAAATATCACTACATAGTATAAAACAGAGTCGCTTTCTCTGTCCCCATGTCCCAATGTCCCTATGTCCCTAAGTATGCTTATATCTTCAAAACTACACAACGGATTTTGATGCGGTTTTTTTAATAGATAGAGTGATTCAAGAGGAAGGTTTTTATGTATAATTCTACGCAGACGAAGTCGCGAGCAGAAGCTACTTATAGATAAAAAAAATTGGTTGCCTTTGCCTTTGCTGGTCTGGGAGCAAAGGAAAAACATAGAATGAGAATGCACCAGTTGCTTTTCTTCCCGCGCAGATGGTAAAAAAAAGCCCATCGAGGGGATGGGCGAAAACCGTCACTATTTTGATTCCCCTTTCCACCTATACACCCACAATCACTCTAAACGTGGCTTTTGGGTCTTGTTACCTTTGGCTCTGTCTACCCCGTAAGATATAAAGACGTGATTTATGTATGTATGGTTACCTTTGTTTTGCTTGATGACATTATAATGGCTTTCTGTTCTACTGTGAAATGTTATTAGCTGTTGCCCGCAACTGTCCGAGGAGTAACAAAATTTGTATCCACACAACAATTTATTTACAGACATTTCCAACAATTGTTGTTATATTTCAACCACTATACACAAAACTTTGACAAACTACTAGAGAAACTACTAGGCACGTCACGTTAAAAACTAAGAATACTGAGTATAAATATGTAGTAACTCATTCCACATACAAGTAAAAAAGCGAGGGTTAAAGTGATGGTTAAGTCATACTAACCGCAGTGAACCTCTTCTCAGCATACGCGGCCCAGCCCACGGCGTACTGGCCGAACGTAATGATGATGAACAGAATAATGGAGCCCTCCGCCAGACCCATCTTCCGTACGTGCCGGTAATAGTAGATGGCTGACCGCCAGTTCGGAAGACCGTTCTTGAGGACTTCATTGTACCTGCACAACACAAAGAATTGCTGACTCGGAGAACTGTAGAGCCCGGGTTAACAATGTGGGGTCAATTAGTCCCCCTAGGGGGAAAATTAGTATTTCGCGGGGATCATGAGCTAGCTGGTTGGCATGGTTGTCTCGAGCGCCAAAATCTTTGCCCCCGCGGGATATTGGGAAGACTTTAGTAAGTTCATAAGGTTATAGAACTGAAAAGGTTAGGAGCCAGTGCCGTAGAGTAAGGTAGCAAAGACATACTAGTACTACTGTTCTGGAATGAATAAATTACTGGACCTAACTGAAACCGAATTTGTATTTCCCGGTACTGGAGTAGATCCAGTGACAAATTGACAACCGGCAGCCATAGCTATAGTGTCGCCAACTCAATTTTATTATTATAACTAAATTTGCATCAAAATATTGCCAGTTTAAGAACTAAAATATGAATAAGTAAATACAAAATAATCAGTTAAAAAAAATTGAGTTAAGGTAAATAACACCTCAATCATCACATTATTGGTCATTGGTCACATTCACATTCGCATGGGTGTTGTTTCCTTAAATAAAACGTTATGTTTCAAATCACCGGCGACTAAAGCAGCATTGAAAGCTTGATAAAAGTTAAAAATATTAAAATTATTATATATTTTTGTAGCACCGGAATTCCCAGGAAATAAGATTTGTTCCCGGTACTGAGGGTGATGAAATTTCCAGGGAACTCCCGGGAGTTCACGGGAATTTCAGTACCGGTAATTCCCTGGAGCAATCCCTACTAACAATGCAGAAGATAGTGATAACAGCTGCCAATTTAAGATTTATGTCTCCAAAGCAATACGTAAAATATATGTTTTATAAACATGCTGGTAGTACTGGCTGGAAATACAACACTGGCTGAATTTTTTTTTTAATTACTTGAAACATGCTGAGGTGTCAAATAAGGTTATATTAGTTAACTTATTAATAGAAGGAAACACTGACTAACTTCTCTCTCTTTCCTGGATCCTTAAGTATATTGTGGACGGAGACCAAGTTCCTAAACTGTACGTCTGCGTCGGGAGAATCGTTCTTGTCCGGGTGAAGCTTCAAAGTCAGTTTTTTGAACGCTGATTTCACCTCCGCGGGTGTTGCTTCCTACAAAATCAATACACAAAGTCAAGGAAAATATTAAGGTTTTTCTAGTTTGTAATCTAATTTCTTGTTTCTACAGTAGGTACCTGTGTAACTCCGAGAAGTTCGTAGAAATTCTGATTGACTTCTTCGACCACATCGAATACTTCCAAATCGTCATCGTCCCACGCCGCAGCGCCCAGTACGAGCGAGAGCAACACGAACGCCACCACCCGCATCTCGAGTGAATATTACGAATCCGGAGTTAATTTATAAAAAATTGCGATTCACGAGAGAAGTTTCTAAATCTGTAAATTTTGACATTTCGCCTGCGCCAGCTGGCTGACGGTGTGATGACTGGAGACCGGTGCTGCCAACTTACCGGATAGCAAACGTCAAGCAACTAAAGCGCCTTGCCAACACAAACAAACCAATTCTAGTGCGAAAAGTGTAGGAACGTCAACCTAGTTCGTAGTTTGATTAAGTTTTCATAGATGGCAGCAGTGTAGTCAAAGTTTTTGACAGACATTTCGGATTTTGGATTCATAATATTATATTATAATTATTATATTTTGTACTCAAGGTTCATTGTAATATATTACATATCTGTGCATATTCATAATCGTTTGAATAAGGGCCAAAGAGAATATTTATAACCACTACGTTTTACTAACTGCATATATGAATTCGCCACTAGAGGCGCTAGTGTAGCGTGATATAGAAACGTCGACGTCTTAGTAAAAGTTGCACTTTTCGATTTTGTATCACAGATTTGTTGTATATACATAATTTAATACTTGTTCCCTATTATTATTACAGACATAATAATATGATGAATAAATGAGCTAATAAAAACGGGCATAAAAAGTCAGCTAATTCAGAAGATAAACGGGACTGCGCAACACTGAGGACAGTAAATAATTTGCCAATAAAGATGAATTAAAACAATAAGTGAATGATGTGAATCCTCGTGGCAATACTTTTTAAACAGCCGAGTGACGAATCTTACTCTGTTGAGCAAAAAATACTTCATTCAAATTATGGAAATATTGGCAGCGCCACTAGCGGCACTTGAAGGCAACATACTATTTTCATAATGTTTGAAATTTTAATTCAAACATGTTAGAGGCTTTTGTCGCGACAGAAAATTTACACTAAAGGTTAGTCTAAGAATATAATAATGCTTATAGGGAAAATAGACCAAGTTGAAAAAAAAACTCAGCATTGTAGTATTTATTACGTCTATCTTTATTAATATTTTACAAATTTTAATAAATCTCAATGTTCTATTTTATAGAAGATGGAACAAAATAAATGAACAAGAGAAAGGTATAGTCAGCAGCAGAACTGCTACTGAACGGTCGAAGGTAAGTACAAATAAATGTAAAAAGACATCGCTTAATTTTTATTTACAACAATTTTTGTTTTTGAAAATTGGACTAAAACTACTGTGAGACTATTTACAAACAAAGAAAACTAATAAAAAAGAACTAAAGCCAAAATGTTCTAAATGGCTTTGCAATAGGCGTTAAGTATTTTCAAGAGCGCCATCTCTCGACGTTATGGCACGATGCGTGGGCTGCTAATAGCAGCGACATCTGTCAGTGGGGCAGCGCGGCGGGTACACGATGCACTGATCCATGCAATATACGTCAGCACCATCGCGTCCTTCTAGCTCACCAATCGCTTCGCACGTTTGCCTACAAACAAGAGGTAGGTTGGTTACAACAACAATCAAATATTTTCTTTTACCTTTTTAGCAATGTTATACTTGTTTACCCCAGTGAATTATCGCTTGGGGTAGTAATCGTGAGTCTCCAATTTGAGGATAGGGCACAATAAAGAGATCGCTCACCAAGATGCTATGCCTAAAGACCAAATTCAAAGAAATAGAGGTGAACTTGAAAGTTGCATTTATGTATCAGTGTTAAGAAACTGCAATAGCGTGTTGGTGCCATCATCGGAGCTAGCTACTCGAGCGTCGTAGCAGTTTTGTAGTTTTAATACTAGGTGGCGCTAGGGTCGCTGCAATACTTACGGGCATGTACACAGCGTTTCGGGACAGTTCGGGGGGTATCGGAGGCAATTAGTCTGGCACCAGTTCTGCATGCCAGGCAGGAGGCGGTACGCAGTTGACGGCACGCACACTTGGTCCCTGTAATCATCAGCAAAATGCTTAATATGGCTTTCAGGTGATGGCAAAATAGTCCTGTTGTAAGTTGTACAGATGGATCAGAACAAAGATTTTCTACTTCGATTTTTGAAATCACATCTGTGAAGGTACCTCGCGAAAGCGGTAAAAAAACAATTTCAAATATTCCAATCCATCCTTAGATACGAATATGAAAACATTTACAAATTATTGTACAAAATAATCATGCCGTGCCAAATAAAACAATATCCCTTAAAACATCAAACACAAAGTATGAAACACAAGAAACCTGAAATAAAACAGAAAACCGATTAAAAATCAGTAGGTAATATACACCGTAAAATATTGCCATATCATTATAAAGTTAGACACAATTAAGGTAAGTTACAGGGAAGTTATCGACAGTTGAATAAAACCACTAGTGGAAAAATTAAGAGTAAAGTGAATAAAAAAAACCCTTAACTTAAGGCCCCATGCTGGTTCAAAGGTACCATAGTTAGTGACAAAATCTTGAGAAGGTACAGACAGCATCACGTTTCAAAATATGTGAATTGAGCTGTATCTATTAGTGGTTTACAGCCCATTTTAGATGCTAACTATACTTCGATTACGAAAATCCCGTTAGAATTAAAATTTCATTATACATGACAGATATGACAAAGATATAAAAATTATTTACACAGTTCTGGTAGATTCAAAAGTTTCTTTTCTTGCGTTCTCGTTGACATCTCAATTACTACAGCCAAAATGGCAGCGCCTCTGTCTAATCTAATCTTAACACAGCAAAATGCCAATGCGTTTGCGTAGTTTGGCCGCCAGATGGCTTGACAGCACCACCTGGCGGCGCCTATTAACAACAAACTAATCCCATAGTATTTTTCATGACTAATTATCTAAACTACTCAGTTAGTCTTTTGAACGGTAATTTCGAGTGACGTGCTTTCAATAATCGGGCCCAAGGTAACAGAAGGATGTGGTAACAACGTAAGAAACTTTTGAATCACCACTTCCGTCCCTGTCAGATATACCCCCACCAAATCGGAGCTCAAACAAAATCAGTACCTAATTATAGGCGGAACAAAATCTTCTTCAATCGAGTTGCTGCAAAAAAATAATATACAGTCGTTATTCACACAAATACTTGTATATACAGTATTGTACAACAATTAGCATTTTTTTACCTGAGTCGTAAAGACTCCTTCTGAAAGTCCTTGGATGTTCTGAAAAAGCATGCAAGAAAGCGATGCAATACATAAATAAACTTATTAGTAAAGATGTGCTATAAAATTAAATAATTACATTATGTACACTATTGCATGAAAAAAAAAAGAAAAAAAAACAGGTAAGTAATTTGTTACATTTTTAACTAAAATGCGTTCAGAAGCCGTTGATAATGACAAGTATTATTAAGCCCTTACAAAAATCTATACTGTAATAACATTAAAGTACAGATTTTACCTACTACCACAGACTAGAAAAAACTTACATAAATCAAGTCTTTATTTGTTGTAATAATGCTGGTCATTTCCCCTTTTTTTTCTGAACCCATCTTGGAGTACTTATATGTGTAGATAAAGTAATGTATGCCACTGTACATAATTAGGCCTTAGTGTGTAATGGTTGCATAAAATACAATAAACCCATAGTAATAGTAGTGTAGTGATAGTAATCCGTAAGCCCCAAGTCTTTCATATAAAAGATAATACTTAATCAAAATGAATCAAGAATTTTTCCGTTTATTTTTACGGTTTTACCGTTAGAAATTAAATTAGAACACATAGAAAAATCCGAAAATTCAAGCTATGGCCGGGAATCGAGCCCGGATCCTCGTCATTTCGTGATGCCTTTTTTTCCGAGCGCCTTCTCTCGTCCCTGGTGAGCAGTAGATGTTCCACGGGAGTTTGTAATTGTGTCGTACAGACACATCATTCAAACAGATGACTTAATTTGAATGAAAAATTGGAAGGCTTACCCACCTGCTATGGGTGGTGTAGGGGTATAGCACGCGTCACGGAATGACGAGGCTCCGGTTTCGATTGATTGATTGGTGTTGTTTAGAAAGATAATACTTATGGCAATTTAAGTATGTAAAATAAATTATAAAAAGCTAAAATTGCATAAAGTAAACGATGTATCTAAAAATTCTAATCCAATCATCCCGAAATAGTTTATAAACCCAACCAACAGAATACTCGTACAGTAACTACATAAGATCTAATGATGCTCATGAAATACCTCGCCTTCTAGAAGTGTATATCCAGCAGCAAGATAGTAGACTAATGATGATGGACTTGCATAGCGCTCGACAATAGCCCACAAACTTTCTATTTCAAGTTGACCTCGTCTACAAGAGCCTACCTCACAACCAATGGATACACGTTCTGTGGGCTGCTGTAATCCCTGTAGTACAACAGGAAGGGATTGTCCCGACGCAGGTCTCCAGCGAAGGCTGGGGGCAGGCCTCCCGTGCTGGTCACCACGCTGACATCAGCGCAGTTCCGGAAGGTTTCCGAGCGTCCGCAACCAACAGCCTCGGTGCCGTTGGGGCAGATACCCCACATGTTCCCTGGTTGAAGAGAAAAGGAGATGTGAAGGCGCTTCTTCAGCGGATGACCTTGACGCGTCGCCCGCGTATAAGACTTCATACAGAACCAGTATAAATCACGTCTTTATCCCATGCGGGATAGACAGTCTAAGGTAACAATACCTAAAAGTCACATTTAGCATGATAGGGTATAGGAGGAAAGGGGAATCAAAACTTTCTGCCAAGTTTCTTGCAGCGCGTTCTTATTGGCAATGATGGTCTTTCCGAATGCGCTGGTAGTTTCTAAAAAGACTTGTAAAAGAGCTATTTGAAAATAGCGATGGATGGGTTGCTAGCCACATCGCCTGCAACATGATTCCTAAGATTTGCGCGCCTAAAGATATATGAAATATAAACCTTATGCAAGTTGGTAAGTCAATGATAATACTCATAACATACATTATACATACATATATCACGTCTCTATCCCTTACGGGGTAGACAGAGCCTAAGGTAACAAAACCTTAAGGCCACGTTTAGCATGATTAAGGGCGTATAGGTGGAAAGTGAAATCAAAATAGTGGTGGATTCCCTCGATGGGCTTTTACCATCTGCGCGTTAAGAGAAGCAAAAGGTAAATTCAATGTTTTTTCTATACTCCCAGACCAGCATGGAAGAATTACTCATATTTTTATAACACTTTTATGTAATCCAAATACCCGAGAGCGTTCAAGGTTCACTATTGCATTTTGGGAAACGAAGTTTATCTTAAATCCTTTGAACTGATCTTGCGTTTTGGTTACTAAAGTTATCATTGGGAATGGCTCCGTATCCTTTCAAATCTAACCTTTCAAACATAAACCTTACCAGTATAATAGGTCCATTGCAACACGCATTGCGTGCAAGTGACGTATGGAGGCAGCCTAACCCGGTATCTGAAGGTTTCCTTTTTCGCAGTGTCCATGGGGATAAGGAACCGGTCCTCTCTCGTGCCTGATAAGGTCAGGGGATATCTGAAACATGATGTTGAAATTCATGAAACGTGTGCCTCAAAAAGTGAAGCAATGCACGCTTAGGACGGAATATATATTATTTGTCTTCTTCTATATATATTTCTTTTATAACTTCTTATACTTAACTAACTTAACTTTAACTAACATTATATGGACTTTGTCTGAAATAAAATATTATTATTATTATTTTTCAATGAATTTTGATCTCGACAATGTTGTCGGCTTTTTTTTTTGGTCCATGATACGGGCGTACGCCAAGTACCATGGTACCATTGTGTATTTAGAAGTTAGTGTGAATGTCATGTTGAGTGTGTGTGTTTGTGTAAATGTTGCGCTGGTCGGTTGTGTGTGTGTGTATGTCTTCTTGATTGTTATGTATCGGTAGGGAAGTTGGGTTAAGAAAGCGGCGTACTATAGAGCAGGTGTCTAAAACTATTGATTTTTGTAGGTGTATGAAGGTGTTGTCGTGAAGATCTAATAATTTGAGTGCTGATTTTAGGGTTTTTGGGACAATACCAGTTGAGGAAATAATTATGGGGACAATTTTTACTATTTCTTGGTGCCACATCTGTTTAATTTCATCTGCTAATGGTTTATTATTATTATTATTATTATTATTATTATTTGTGGAGTACCAGGTCGTCAAAAACATTAAAGTAATAAAAACATTAAAAAATCTTGTCACAAAATGTCGGCAGCGAGCGTTGTACGGTAATACGGTCAAAAGACCCCCCACCCAGTCTGGATCTTAGCCGATAGTCTATGATATCCCTCAGAAAATGCCAGGAAAGCATTAAACTATGCCCAGGGTGCACCGGACCACTGCTCTTCCCCCCCGGACGGATCCAAAAACGAACCGCAGCTCTTTATCACACGAGGAGGCAGCCCGACTCGACTTTGTTCCACTTCCTACGATCCTGACAGAAGTCTTTCGCTTCATCCACATTCATCTCTTCATACATGCTCGTCGGTTTCTGGTACTCTTGACCTGACCTTTTATCAACCCCTACACACGGCATAATCCTACTAATATTATAAATGTGAAAGTTTGTGAGTATGTTTGGATGTTTGTTACTTTTTCACGCCAGAACGGCAGGACAGATCTGGATGAAATTTGGAACATAGATAGATTATAGTCTGGAATAATACATAGGCTACTTTTTATCCCGGAAAATTGCGTAATTCCTGCGGGATAGCGATAGACGAATTCTATGCAGACGAAGTTGCGGGCAACAGCTAGTCTTTAATATAATTATTACAAACCTCTGCTTATACTTAGGGGAAAAGGGAAATTTCAAATATGCCTATAAACACAATACGACTGGGTACCTACATAACATGCAATTCCAATTCCATGCTCTCGGTAATTTAGCCATCAATTTGAGAGAGGGACGGTATTCATAGTGCTCTTACCGATCAAAACATTCTTGCGTTGCTTCCTGATTGGGGTTGTTGTTTGGACAGAGCTTCATCACGAACGTCCCGAGATGGTTCGCGGTCAGCTCGATCTCAACCTCAATTTCCTGCAAACGAAAATCCTATTTAATAAGTAATAACTAATAACAAATAGCCGAACCAATGAATGAGAGAAAGAACAAAACAGAACATAAAGGGCTTTCAGTCGACGCTCAAAATGTTTCATTTTGTTAATTTTTAAAATGGAGGGTAGGTGTTCATAGTATTGGTAAGTGGCCTTTCTCTTCCCTGCGATCTTTCCTTCCAAAATATTGGTAAAAAGTATCGTGCCGAATTAAATGTCGTCATTCTTCTTCTTGTCATCCTAATTTCCAATACAACAACAATACTTTTACAACTAAAACACACTTAATAATACTAAATACCTCTTTTAATACTTTTAAAACGGCTAATTTGATTATACTACGGATAGGTTGGTATTATTCCTTCGCGAACTTTAGCGACCTTAGCGCCACCTATGCACAATTTTAGCAAAAGGTTTGAGTTTGAAAAGTCTTTATAGAAGAACAGTTTTATAAAACAAAATAACAGCCAGTTACAATTTAAAATCCCTACAATATTGTGATTTGTTTTGTTACAGTTTTAAATTTGCCTGTTACTGATTTTTAAAAAGTGTTTTTCGATAAAAAGACATGTCAAGATTGTTTAGGTACCTCATTTCTATTGCTAGAGCATAGTAGACTACATAAACTACTATGACGCACGAGTAGGTACCGCAAATAACGTCACAATGTTCTACATCACGCCAACGAAGTTTCTCAACGTGGTTGCATAAGTACAACTTCCAACTCTCTTCCCTCGGACTTCGGTCCCCAGGCAGATCAGCCTGGTGTCTATTGTGGACACTCCCCACAATACCCTGGCCGTTTATTCCTGGCTAACGCTCCCAAGGATACCCTTCCCGAACATTCCTGGAACTTCGTGCGGACGCGGCACATGCCGCAGCGTCACGAGTTCTGCTCCCACTGGATTGGACAGTATTGTAATTACCTGGCCTACGCTGTAATGTCGGGTAAGGATCCCCTTCCCGAACATTCCTCGAGCTTCATGAGGACGCGGCACGCTGAGGTGGTGGGCGTCTCCGCAAACGCCGCAGCGGCCCGCATTTTGTTCCCACTGGACTGCAAAAGACACCAGTATTTTGATATAACTTTTTCAGAAAAAAAAATATTTGTCAAGTGTCTTGGTAAACTTGACAGATGCTCAATGTGTGAGCCAAACATGCCACGTCTTATATGTATAACAAAATGTTAACAAGTTTTTGTTTCCTTTTAAAAAGGGAAGGTATATCCGGGTCCCGATTTTTGAAAGCACATGGTGTGAAAATACCACTCGAAAGTGGTGAAAAAATGCACTGAATTTGAAATACGAGTAAGCATAGAAGACAATCACAGATCTCATTAATCTTGTGAACTAGACAAAACTTTGATTAGAGCTGTAGTTTTGGAGATATAAGCTGATTTATACCGCTTTCGAGTGATGTGCTTTCAAGACTCGCCCCCCTGAGTTTTAAGGGGTGTTGTGATCTGTAAACTATGATGATTCACTAGCTACAAATTCGAATGGCATAGAAGGGAGCAACATAACCTTACGTTGCTAAGTCCTGCTGAAAATTGCGCCACAACTTGAGGTTTAGTTGAATTTATTTACTACATATTCGCTGGTAAGCGATGGACGAGGGTAGCCGAGGATCGTGCACAATGGCGCGTGGCGTGGCGTACAGTTAGAGAAGCCTATGTCCTGGGCCTGGGCCTAATTTTTGAAAGCACACGTGTGAAAATACCAGTATTCAGTATTCAGTATTCAGTATTTATTCAATTGCAACATTTTTTACAAAGTTTTGTACATAATGATGCCCTGAAAATACCACTCGAAAGTGATGAAAAATTGTGCTGAATTTGAAATACGAGTAGAGAAGATACTTACGGCTCTCATTAATCTTGTGAACTAGTCAAAAATTTTATTATAGGTGTAGTTTTGAAGATATAAACAGATTTATATCCCCCTGGGGCCCGATTTTTGAAAGCACATCACTCGAAAGTGGTATAAATCTTCTATACATATAAAATTCAAAGTCCTGACTGACTGACTGACTGACTTAACTATATATCAACGCACAGCCCAAACCACTGGACTTAGAGACTTGAAATTTTGCACATAGATACCTCATACAATGTAGGCATCCACTAAGGAAGGATTTTTGGAAATTCCCACGGGATAAGGAAAAAACGGGAATTATATATTCGACTCCGAGTGACGCTATCTCAGTATCTATAATAATTAGACTCTTCAAATTTGATACAAAAGTAGGTGATTACAAAACGAAGAAACTAATTTCAGGATTTTTGGAAATTCCCACGGGATAAGGAAAAAAACGGGATTTATATATTCAGTTTAACGAAATCCTATGAACTATAATTACTAGACTCTTCAAATTTGGCATAGAAGTAGGTGATTATGATAGTAAAATAATATTTTAATGATTTTTGGAAATTCCCACGGGATAAGGACAAAAACGGGATTTATATATTCAGTTCTACGGGATCGATTTTTCGTTTTACTGATCGTATAAAACTGAAATTTGGCCTTCAAGTTCCTTTGGGGGGTGTAGGGGAGCACTAAAAAAAGGATTTCCCGAAATTCCCACGGTAACGGGAAAAACGGGACTTTTCATTTTACTGGTTGCAGAAAGCTGAAATTCGGCATATAGATTGCTTCGGGAGTGTAGATGAGCATTTAAGATAGTACTTTCCAAAATTCCCACGGGAACGGGAAAAATATTTGTTTACAAAGAAATACTGCGGTAGGCATAATATGGCTAGAAACTTGAAATTTGGCACACATATACCTTGAGTATCCTAGAGGTGCACTAAGAAGGTATTTTTCGAAATTCCCACGGGATAGGGAAAAACGGGATTTTTCGTTTTACTGGTCGTAGAAAGATGAAATTTAGCATTTAGCTTCCCTAGGGAGTGTAAGGGAGCATTAACAAAGGATTTCCTAACATTTTTACGGGAACGGGAAAAACCGGGATTTTACGTTTTACCTACTGGACACAAAAAGTTGAAATTTGTCACGTAGGTTTATTCGGGAGTGTAGGGGAACACTAAAACGGGAAAAAACGGGATGTTACGTTTCCAGACGAAACAGCGGAAGAAAGAGACTTAACATTTATAACGTGTCTTTCTTTAAAGGCTTTAAGTGTACCTACTCCGAAAGCACTCCCCAAAATTTTCACGGGAACGGGAAAAAACTTATTTTTTCGTTTTACATCTTAGCGCGTAACTACGAAGTCGCGGGCAAAAGCTATTTGGGGTAGGTATATTTTAGGACAGCCCTATAGGTTAGGTTAGGTTTGTTTTATAAAAATCCTGCAATATTTACAGTTTCAGATAAATTAAGGCAGCGGGGCAATGCGGGCGCTTGCTTGCATGCTTGCTTGAGTCCTTGCTTTGCATGCTTGATTGCATACTTGCTTTCATGCATGCATGCATGCTTGCTTGCATACATGCATGCTTGCGTGCTTACCTGCATGCATGCTTGCTTGCACGCTCGCTTGCATGCATGCTTGCTTGCACGCTTGCTTGCATGCTTGCTTGCCTGCTTGCATGCCTGCTTGCATGCCTGCTTGCATGCCTGCTTGCATACTTACATGCTTGCAGGTTTGGGTGCTCGCTTGCTTGATTGCTAGCTTCTTTGAAATGCTCATGGTTCACGCGTGCGAAGCCGCGGGCAAAAGCTATCTATTTATATTTTCAAAACTAAAGCTTTGATCTAATTCTTGACTGGTTCATAAGATTAATGAGAGCCGTAATTATCTTCTATGCTACTCGTATTTTAAATTTAGCACAATTGTTCTCCACTTTCGAGTGGTATTTTCACATGTGCTTACAAAAATGCAGTGGATCTTAGTCTGTCGTACTTACCTAAGTGACGATATTAAAGATGAATCGTTAAGAAATTACCGCGGCCGCAATGTCTAAGTATTGTTTGTGCAATTTTAACTAAAACAGATTATATTACACTTCACTTCTTACGAGAACTTAAAATTGAACATTATTCTTGAGATGAGCTAGTGAGCGTATATATACTAAGAACATAAAAAAGAGGGTAATTTTATACACTGCTTCTATAAAATTTTGTGGGTAGATACATCAATTGCTTGGGTTTGATTCGTGCGCCCGCGCCGAGTGTAAAGCGCCCTGTAAACGATCAAATTTGCTTGAAAAATTTGTTTGTCAAACTTCTTCTTCCGTTGTTTGACTCGACATCAATCAGATTTTCATTAAACGCGACAAACACGTAGATTGTTTGACAAACGCCTCAAACACAGCTGTACACTAACAAATATATTGACAAACACGTAAAATTTAACAAACAATTTGATCGTTTACGCTTAAAACGATGTAACAACGATCATCGAGTTACGCGGACTGGAAGTGGTAGCGTAGTTGTTTCATCAAACTTCCCAGGTCTCACGATACGTGCTTTTTTTATGTGATAGGGGTAAACGAGCAAGCGGGTCACCTGGTGGAAAGTAATCACCATTTATACACTCATAACATGGGGCGTTAAGATCGTGTTGCCGGCCCTTTAAGAAAATAATAGGCTCGTTTTTTGAAGATCTCTAAATCGTACCGATCCAGGAAAATTGGCATTCACATAGAAGCATTTTAGGGGACCTTTTGTTGTTATATCCTGATTATTGCCATAAGCCATTTGGTATGTTAATACTGTCCATGTATCTTTCTCGGCTTATTGATTGGAGTTTTTTAGTTATTATTTTTCGAACTCCTTCTATAATACTTTTCTCAAACATTGTCGTAAATGTTCATTGTATTTTAAGTAACAGAACACGAAGGGCCTCGTTGACGGCCGAATTAAATTGCAGGCGCGATTTTCTGACCATAAATCGGATTGCTGGACTGTTTTTAACTTTTCATTTGTTTTTAACTTTTTTTAAAGTCGAAGAAGCTATGGAATAATTAACAACAATGTCATACAGCCAAGTCGATGGCCGAGGAGTGCGCGTTTTTATCAATGTCTCAAATAGCTTACGGTGACAGATGACATAATAAAAACTTAAGAAAAATGGCGGGAACGTGAAACCTAAGTTGCGAAGAAGTTTAGTCCACAATTTATTTTTATTAACTGTCAATGTTTGAGAAAATGGAAGAGCCTTCCCAGGCCTCGGCATTAATCCTACTACTCGTAATGTTATGAACGCAAAAGTTTGTAAGTATGGATGGATGGATGGATGTTTGTTACTCTTTCACGCCAAAACGGCTGGACCGATCTGGATGAATTTTAGAACATAGATAGATTATAGTCTGGAATAACACATAGGCTACTTTTTATCCCGGAAAATTGCGTAATTCCTGCGGGATAGCGATAATATCTATGCAGACGAATGTATAATTACGGGCACTCAATATATTGTTTTTATTACTTTGATGACTTCAACTGAAAATACTCCTATACTCCTAATAATATGAAGTTTTTGCCGCATTAACCGCAAACTCATGGATATTAATTAAGCTAAGTGTTTATAATTAGTCATCGTTGTCGGCAAGAAGCGCCAAATTGATTGAGGACTCTGTAGTATGTAATCCATATTGTTCGGTTTTTTACACAAGTACCGGGAGGTCGCAGGTCAATGAACCCAGAGCATGGGTTTCCCAAACTGTTTCGGCTAACTGCCCGCTTGGCAAGGCAATTTTTTAAATCGGAAAATAAAAAACTTAGCTATGGCGTGTCGCGGTAACTCGATTTCCACCGGGTTCCTCTAAGCATTCGTTATTTTATTGGAAGTCTTCACCCCCCCCCCCCCCCCCCCCCCGATTACTTATGGAGGGCCATCTAAGGATATCATCATAGATCATATCTAAGGGGCCTCCTTTAGGGGGTGAGATCACTTTGGGAACCTATGACCTAGAGCATTGACTTCTTCATTATGAAGAGATGACACAAGCGAGCAAAAACTTTTTGAATGTTCGTTCTGTCGTTAGATAAAATGTACCAAAAATATACTCACGAGCAATAATAACGTGTCACTTTTTATAGAACTTTGTAGTAGAAGTGAGCCGTTATTTAGCTGTTGCCTTCGTCAGCATAGAATTCGTTTATCGCTATCCCGCGGGAATTACGCAATTTTCCGGGATAAAAAGTAGCCTATGTGTTATTCCACTATAATCTATCTATGTTCCAAATTTCCAGATCTGTACCGCCGTTCTGGCGTGAAAGAGAAACAAACATCCATCCATCCATATTACAACCTTTCGCGTTTATAATAATAGTAGGATTTGATTTAGATGGTCTTTCCAAATGCGCTGTTAGTTTAAAAAAGACATGTAAAAGAGTTTTTTTTCTTGAATTACTCTATCTATTAAAAAAAACTGCATCAAAATCCGTTGCGTAGTTTTAAAGATCTAAGCGACTTTGTTTTATACTATGTAATGATGATGATATCAAATAACATACCGTGTACTTCTAGATATTAAAATTACATTTATAATCTTCAACGAGACCCTAAAAACAAAAATACGTAACCACTGACTACATTACAAACTTTACGAGGCGGCGCCACATAAAGTTTGTTAAAATGTCTATTTAACATATTTTATTATTAATCCATGCTAGTACGGATTCCCGTAAAGGTTGAGAACCGGTGGCCATAAATAACTGACGGTGAAATTATTGTTGGCTTGTTGAAATACTTATTGCTTCGGTTAGTAGTTGTTACCCGCAACTTTGTCCGTGTCTTGTCAGAACTTTGCACTTATTCAGATTATACATATATCACGTATTTGTCCCTTACGGGGTAGACAGCGCCTAAGGTAGCAAAACCTAAACGTCACGTTTAGCATGATTGTGGTCGTATAGGTGGAAATGGGAATCAAAATAGCGATGGCTAAGCTTTTACCATCTGCGCGGGAAGAGAAGCAACTGGTGCATTTATGCTTTTTCTTTACTCCCAGACCAGCATGGAAAAATGGATTATGTTATAGAGTAGTCTAAGTTTTCTATTAATTAAAAAACATTACAAACAAAGTTTGCAAAAGTATGAAAGTATTCCCACTTTGTACATCCTAAGTCAGTGTTAGTCAAACTGTGTACCGCGACCCCCTAAGGGATCTCCGGAATCACTAAAAGGGGGTCGCTCGCAGTAGCTTTAAAATACGTTAATTAAATGAATTAGCTAACTTTTGTCACAAACTACATTTTCTGAGGATTTTTAATAAATAAATAATTTTTATGTGGAACCTTCCTGAGTCAGTCTTATGCGAGATAAACAAAGGTAATTAATAATTATTAATTAATAATTAATTCCTAACCCATTAAAGATTTATTTAACAAGGTGCAAAACTTTAGCTAAAAGTTTAAAACAAAATCATGCTAAACGTGGCCTTTCGGTCTTGTTACCTTAGGTTGTCTACCCCGTAAGGGATAAATACGTGATTCGTGTACGTACGTATTAAAACAAAATCATCTAAATCAGTTCAACAGTTCTCAAGTTGATTAAAAAAGAAGAGAAACGAAACAAATGTGTTTTGAGGGCGAGTTTGTGCCTACCTAGCTGACTTCGCTATCCTTATAAAGTGGAAGCACAGACCACCTATGGTGCGAGTGGAAGTAAGTGAGGCTTGATACTGACCAGCATATCCTCCGCAGAACAGTTCGTTGTCGTTGTAGTTCACAGGGTTGGGGAACCCAAATCGCCACATGGAGTTGCGAGCCGGGGGGTCCATCAGTCTGCCGTGGCCCTCCGCCCCGCTTTGGGGGCTGCCCAGCATCTGGAACAGCCGCCATTTTACATCCGAAGAAACAATGTGTCGCGCAGACGGGTTTTGTTCGAGTGGAATTAAATAAATAAATGCTTAATTGTAGCAATGCGAAGAAACAAACACAATTCACAGAAAACAAAAAGAAAGATTACATATCGAAGCGAAGTATCACGTTTTCTTCTTTCTTCTTTCAATAATCGGCCCCCAGTAAAAATAGCGACCACAGTCCACGCTCTCAACAGTCTCGTACCATTTTGAAAGTGGTGAAATACTGCGTTGAGTATGAAATCGAGAAGATTAGAAGAAAACGACATCTATATTTATAAATCCTGCCTTCTAAGCTCTACTTCTACTTCTCTACTTTGGAACGGTATCTTTCAGTGTGATTTCATAAATCAATATGCCGCCATTTAAAGATATTAAAACACTTTTGTCAAAGATGAAAGATAAAAGTAACTAATTGCAGTCCCTTTCTCAGTAACTTAAGCTTGTACAGAAAATAACGTATAACTCACCTGCAACACGATTATCAAGAACGTTAAAAACGTAATTCCATTCAGCTTAAAAGTGGTCTCCATCTGCAACAATAAAAACATTCGTTAAGTTAAGAATTAAAAACTAAACTATTTAAAACTAATCTTAAAATAAAATAATTAAAAAAGGAGGAGCCCCCGTGGCATAGTACCACAGACGCTGGCAGCATTCCCCCTTTGGACAGCGATACTAATACGCTGTCCAAGGAAGCTGCCAGCTCTGCGGTCACCCGTAGCGTCTATTAGCACTAAGACGCCTCAAGATCGAATTGCATTATTTCGTTCCATCAAACCAATAGTTAGCATATAAATGCCAAAACAATAACGTGATTTAGATGTCCTCATAAAAATAAACTAAATATATCGATTAACGTATATTTCCGCGTCAAACGGTACTTCGCTATAACGCTAAAGACGAGTTCTCTAAGTTAACATGAATCGAATAAAAGTCGATGTTATCGATTCATTGGACATAAATGTCGTATTAAAATTGTGGCCGCGCGTGTGTAATTTATTTTTATTTGATCGTTTGTTTTTGATACGTCGGGGATTTGTTATATTGTTGGGATAAACAAAAGCTTTACTGTATTTGTATATTTTTAACGTCATCTTAGGGCCCGAATTTTGAATTCACATCATTAAATTTGTCAAAAAATCAGATAAAAGTTAACAGACAAAAATTATGCTGAATTTGAAATGCGTCAAAAAGTTCCAAATTTAATGTGATCTGTAATTGCAGAAATAGCTTTCAAAACTCAGGTCTTGTTCTTTAAGCTGCTATCCAGTCGTCAATGTTATTTTAGACTACCTGCTACCCACGACTTAGTCTTCGGTGAATTAACTAAATTATATATAGCACTAGCAAACCCGGCGAACTCCGTTTCGCCACCAGATGGTTTCCTGAATTTTCTTTGCTACAAACCTCACGGAGTCCGAGACCTTCCTAACGAATGCAAAACCGTGGAAATCGGTTCGTGCGTTCTGGAGTTATAGCGTCAGGAAGGAAAACCCGACTTATTTTTATATAGTAGAAGATATGCTACTCAGGGGTAATGTAGCATTATAATGGCGAACAATTTTTTTAAATCGGTCCAATAGCTTTGAGTTTATACGCTGCAAACAAAAATATAAATGTATTATCTATATTATCTAAAGTAAGCAAACAGACATCAGTTTTTAATCAAACTAGATCTAAAAGTTGATATGAAAAAACCTTAAACTCCCTTAATCTAATCCTAAATACCCCAGATCGTTGCCGTTGGGCAAGGTGCTCACAAAGCTGGCTACGTTTCCTCGTTGGAAAGCAATACCTATGCGTTGTCCGAGGAAAGAGCCAGCTCTATGGTCACCTGAAGATTTTGATTTAAAAAAAAATGTTTCAAAAGAAATTTTTGCTTCGGGTCCCCACGGTCCCAGGGTCTCCACAGCAAAAGCCGCAAATACGTAACTGTCAGCCAAATTAGCGTATTTGCCCCGTTTTGCGGTTTAGTAAACAGATGTATTTAGAGAATGGAGATGGCCAAGGTTATGTTAAATAATAAGATGTGACTAACCACAATCAATGCTGTCTCACGGTACGTCACTTTTGCTATCGATTTGCATAGAATGGAGAACAATTCGTCACCACTATGATAATATGGATCAATTATTCATGAATCAGTGTTAAATTCCTTTAAGCAACAATACCTGGTGGCTTGAGGGGTCGACGATTACAGGTTAAAGACCTCATCATCATCATCGTCCACTGAACATTGCCTTTGCCTTCCCCAAGCATCTCCACGGCGATCGGTCTTATGCTACCCGCAGCCACATACACATACACAAATCACGTCTTTATCCCTTACGGGGTAGACAGAGCCTAAGGTTGCAGATTACAAGCCACATTTAGCAAGATTGTGGGCGTAGAGGTGGAAAATGGAATCAAAATAGTGATGGGTTGCTAGCCTCATCGCCTATAACATGATTCCTATTTCGCCCATTCCCTCGACGGGCTTTTACCATCTGCGCGGGTAGAGAAGCAATTGGTACATTCTATGTTTTTTCTTTGCTCCCAGACCAGCACGGAAGCAATCGTATATAGACCTATTTTACGAGTTACATTCAAGTTCTTTATTTGAGAAAAAATGCATAAGGGGTCTATTCAGAACCAATAAACAATGGCAAGGGGTCTGAGTGACAAAAGTTTGGGGACCTCTGCTTCTTTCACGTGACTTAGACAAATAAGACAGCCGATTTCAGAATTCAAAAATATGTATAATAATGTCCAGGAAAGTATCAGATTTTTTGTGAATAAATAAACAGAAAATGTCTAAACAAGAATTAAAATTATAGTCGCATTGTGTTCTAAATCAAAGCAAAATTATGCTACGCGTCGTAATTAACATATTGGATACCGTTTTTAATCGTTGCTTGTAACATAATAGCTTTCGTAGCTTGATTAACAACCTCGCATCGGGGGTAATGACTTGATACTAATTTTGTTTGTTATTAATAAATCATAGAGTTTGAGTCTCACCCAGATAACATTAAGAAAACGTGATTTGATGAAGAAGGTTGAGTTGCCTAATTGTGATGAGTGCGAAATAGTCGAGGATGTAAATCACTTTTTAATGGAATGTGTTAAGACACGAGCCAAGAGGGATGAGCGGTGTAGAGTTTGGAGTTTTACTCTTTTGGATGTGAGTGTTTTTCAATCAATATTGGCGAAACCTTTTTCTGAGCCGGCTAAATTTGTATACAGTTTTTATAAATAGGTAGTTATGCAATTCTGTCGTTTTTAAGTTAAAACATATTACTTTGTAGTTGTTGTGGTTTTTACAATAGGCCTTTGGAGCTGACATGTTCATTCTTAAATGATCCAAGCTTATAAATAAAGATTAAAAAAAAAAAGAAAACGTGTTTGTACGCGGGCATACCAAGACGTCAAAAACATGTAAACGATGATTTTTAAACAGTGATCATGAACCAATTCTTCTAATTCAGTTATGGAAAGAGGTCACGTTAAAATCGCAGTTACATCGAACCAAGCTTTCATTTTTAGACCAATACAATACACAATACAATACAAATACTCTTTATTGAACACCACAAATCAGTACAAAACAATACAGAAACAAAGAACAAAGTAGACAATAGGCGGTCTTATCGCTTAATAGCGATCTCTTCCAGACAACCAAAAAGCTATAAATAAGTTGGAGACAGTTTAAGTAGGTGGCGGAAACAAATAGACAGGATAAACGCAGGGATAATAAAAACAACAATACCACATACAAATATATAGCTAAATAAATAAAATAAAATAATACATACATATACACATAACATTACTGTATAATACTTACTTAAGATAAAATAAATGTGAGAATGTAACAATGAAAAATAAGAAGGCCATACAACAGAAAAGGATTAGATCAGAAGCAAAAAGAGAAGATAAGGTACTAAAGACAGGGAGTGGATTGAATTAGTGATAAATAGTGAGATTTAAGTTGGTTTTTGCGGGTGGTAGGGCCTTGTGCAAGGTCCGTCCGGATCGCTACCACCATCTTACTCGCTAATCCTGCCGCTAAGTAGCAGTGCTTGCACTGCTGTGTTCCGGTGTGGAGAGTAAGACAGCCGGGGAAATTACGGGCACAAGAGGCATTGCATCTTAGACCTCTAGGTTGGCAACGCATCTGCAATCCCTGCGGGGTTGCGGGTGTCTATGGGCAGTGGTGATCACTTACCATCAGGTGACCCACTTGCTCGTTTGCCTTCCTACTCATATATAAAAAAAAAAAAAAAAAAAAAATACCAATTTTCATTGTCACCCAATTTTCTTTGAAGAACCTCTTTCAAAAGCTTGATGTTAACTTATGAGTAATAAGTTGTCATTGACAAATTCAACAAAGTCGTGATTATTGACTCAAGATCTAAGGTTAGGTGCGCACCGGGTGGCATATATTGTCACGGTAGCAGTCGGATCTCTCTGTTTTCATCTTTGTAAAGACAGAGAGATTCCACTGCCGCCGTGACAAAATGTTTCCCGTGAGCGCCTAGTCTAAGGCTTGCGGGGAATGACCAGTCGTTATCCATTTTGCTTCAATAATTAATGTAGGATTACCATGTATCCAGTTGTTAGGAACTCGATTTTTGAAATCATAATAGAATATTACATTATACAAAAATACTTTCATGCTGGTCCGGGAGCAAAGAAAAAACATAGAATGTACCAGTTGCTTCTCGTCCCGCGCATGGTAAAAGCCCGTCGAGGGAGTGGGCGAAATTCTTAGGAATCATGTTTTTTTTTTTATATGAATAGGAAGGCAAACGAGCAAGTGGGTCACCTGATGGTAAGTGATCACCACTGCCCATAGACACCCGCAACCCCGGAGGGATTGCAGATGCGTTGCCAACCTAGAGGACTAAGATGAAATGCCTCTTGTGCCCGTAATTTCCCCGGCTGTTATAGGCGATGCTAGTAACCCATCAATATTTTGATTCCCATTTCCACCTATACGCCTACAATCATGCTAAACGTGGCCTTTAGTTCTTGTTACATTCCGCTCTGTTTACCCCGTAAGGGATATAGACGGGATTTGTGTATGTAAGTGTGTATGTGAAAATTATTTTAAACCATCAATAATCGGCTTCGTAATTGAATGCGCAACCTTACGACTCAACTTATATGTTTCGATAAACATAAAAGCCATTTTATCTTGCGACTGTCAAAGTTACAAGTAAATGGAAATGACATATAAGTTAAGAAACGATCGGAACCCGTCTCAATGTAAAATGACACGTATCGCACTGTCAATAGACTTACACGGCTTCCTATTTGTACTTGACTATAGCTGTACATATTTATAATGCATTAAACCAAGAATAATGCGTTTGGCACCCATAAGTGTTCGCAGTTTAAATTCCAAATCACTTACCCTGCTGTTTTAAAATAATAGCTTGCAAACAAAAATAAGCGATGCTCATTTGTTTCGGTATCCGCGTCTCGCTTCGTTTACATAATTACATGTGATTTTGAATTTCGACGTAGAAACCTTGGGGGCCGAATTTTGAAAGCACGCTTGAACGTATCATTTGAAAGTGCTATAAATGGTATAATTTGCTACGAAACTAAAGATCAAAGTGATTTTTGACTATTTAACAGGGATGTTACGGATATATAATTTCGGATCCGGATATGGATATGGATATTGGTAAAATATAATATCGGTTTCGGTTACGGATATTAATTTTTTAAGGAACTGTAAAATGAAATACAATACGACTAAACGCGCGCGCGGCTGGTCCCCCAGCCGGGCAAAAACAAAAACTTGTCACGACGTGTCATATTTACTAAGTAGTATTTAGTTAGACTCCGCCCTATCCGAAACTATCCAAAACTTTTATATCGGATTCAGTTACGGTTACGGATATTTTTTTATTTCGGATATCCGATAGCTTCGGCTACGGATATGGATATCCATAACAACACTGCTATTTATCTACAACAGTAGGCTTATTACCTAACTCGCTCGCAATCGCCATCGTGTTCATTTTGATAGTTCTTGTATGAATGTGACAGCTAGCTAATTCCGATTCCAATTGTCAGCTCATACATGAACTGTCAAAATGAACACTATGGCGTTGCGAGTGAGTTAGTAAGCCTACGGATTCTAAACCTGTGGTCCTTGAACTCCAGAGGGTCTATGAGTATAAGTGTGGGGGTACGCAGTCTCATCTTTAGTCCTTTTGAAAACAAATAAATGTCACCAAAACTCTCGTAATAGTTACGCGTTGATTTTTATTTTATTATTCCTTGCAAATTTTGCTAGTTTTCTTAGCTTGGTTAGTTCAAGAAACACTGAACTAGATTAATGAGAGCTATAATTTTCTTTTACTCCACTATTATCACAAATTGAGCACAATTTTTCAATACTTAGATACGAGTGGTGTGGTTTTAAAAATCGGGCCCATGTGTTTTTTTTATAAAATTACAGTAAATTATCCTTAAAAAGGACAATTTAAAAGGCATCCATCACTCAGAGTTGACGCCTTCAACGTCATCGCGTGACGTCACTGAAATTATACTCTGACATTGAAATATTTTTTGATTGCATCGGGAGGCACTGCTACGGGAGCTGGGTCCTAATTTTTAAAAGCACGTTGAGGAAAATTGTGCTCAATTTGAAATACGTAGGTAAAAATTTCAGCTCAAAGTCATGTCAGCTGCAACCGACTGAGGAGATCTTTTTTTTGAAACCAGGACAATGGACCAGGACTGGGCTGATTTTCAAAATATTATCACTGCTAAAAAAAATAAAGCTCTAATACAATTACGACACATTACAGTACGACGTTGGTTTGCATGTGTAACAGTTGTGTTCATTAAACTTTGATAATGATCCCGTAGAGGGATCGAAACGCGTCAGTGTTTGTGTGGTGTAAGGGATAATTAAGTTTGTGGGATTTATATGTGTTTTATTGGTAGCAGTGGAGGGAGGGTTTGCATGAAAAACATATATATTTCACACAGGCTTGGTTATCTTGCACGTGAGTAGCGGAGTAGCAAGGTAAATTTTTTGTTCATTGAAATGGGCCTCCGCAAAGTAACGCCTGATTCAATAAAATATCTAATACAATTTTCAACTAGTTATCAAGATAATGAATGTTGTGATTTTTTTCTAATTTACTCGTTAATTATTTACACAATTTTTCGTTTAAAAAACGTTAGTGAAAATATAAAGTAAATGTGACTTCCGTCGTAGGTGCTCTGTGGATTGCAAAAATTACAATTGCTGATATTATTTTAACAAAATTCATCGCCCAACTTGGACGGTATCGATTATAGTTGATATATGCCTTAATCGCGTTTCGAATCATGAGCTTTTTTTTCTAGGGTTACCATTGGTATAAAAATCTTGTTGCTATTTTTCCTGGTATTAAAAAAATAATAAATAATAACGTATCCATACTTAATGAAACGTATCTACGTAGCCTATTATTTCAAGGTGTTGATAAACTTTTTTTGTCGTATCGTACGTAGTACAAAATTGATATTCTTACTAATTTCATCATGCAATTCAATTTTGTAGTTTAGCTATAGTATATTTTTGATAGAACATCTCACATCATCAACATTTAAGAGTAACCCTGGGCTCCAATAGCTGCATTTAGCATGCAATTTATTGGATGAAATTATAGATTATTGTATACACCAAGGTTGAAGAGCCGGCGCCATAAAGAGTAGAGACATATTAATCAATAGTGTGTAATTAGAGAGGAGATGCATCGCTTTTAGGGTACCACATCCAAAGGGTACACTCGAGCCATCATGTGAAATATATGTGCCACCATCCTTATTGTTTATGGCATAAAGGTGTAGGGGAGACCGAGGCGAGTTGAGACAGAGGTGAGTTGATACAAAGCCGATTTCTCTGAACTATGACAGTTTATCGGGCTGGTAACTTCGCTAATTCGTTGCTCTTTCTACACTCCACAGTTTGTGTGAAGTTGTGACCTCGCTAACTGTCATAAGTGCAGAGAAAAAGGCTTTGTTTCAACTCACCTCTGTCTCAACTCGCCTCGGTCTCCCCTAAAGATGTTTATGACGTCTTGGTGACCTACATATATTTATGCCCTTGACTGTACTAACGAGATTCATTGCTATGGTCTACAGTCCATCTATCACAGAGCTGGGTATCGATTTTTGAAAGCACATCTGTGAAAATACCACTCGACAGTGGTACAATCTATGTATTGCTGCAAGAATATAGCTCAAATGACGACTGGATAGCCTAGGGGTTAGAGAACCTGACTACGAAGCTTGAGGTCCCGGACACGATTCCCGGTTGGAGCAGATATTTGTATGGAGAATACGAATGTTTGTTCTCGAGTTTTGGATGTTTAATATGTATTTATCAATATAAGTATGTCTATCTGTTGTCAGTAACATGTTACAAGCTTTGCTTAGTTTGGGGCTAGGTCAATTATCGGTGTCAATTGTTCCAAAATATTTATTTATTGAACTGATATTTCGACTAGTTGACTAGATAAATTAGAGCTGTTATTTTCTTCTAAACTACTCGTGGGTATTTCAAATTGAGCACAATTTTTCACCACTCGAGGGTTATTTTCACATTTATGTGCTTTTAAAAATCGGGTCCCTGTATTATTCGGATTAGCGTTCTGTCGCATTAAAAAAAAAGTGTTATCAATTTTTATTCCTCACGTTAATATGACAGTAGTGCGGACTACGGAACCTTTCGTACGCGAATTCCGCTCCCGCTTGGCTGGTTTGCAACCGTGAGATTTTCCTTGCGATAAGGGATAAAGGGCCTTAATTGTGTGAATACTTAATTGCTGTATTTGTTAAAATGATGCCTGTCTTCCGAAGTAAATATGAAAATCTTGGGTGAATTGTATGTACTTAGCTCAGGAGCCCGATTTTTGAAAGCACATAAATATGTGAAAATGCCCCTCGAAAGTACTGAAATTGAAATACGAGTAGGTTAGAAGAAAATTACAGCTCTAATAGTCAATTAGTGGAAAGTTTAATTCAAACTGAAGTTTTGTAGCAAAATACACGTTTATACCATTTTCTTTCCTAACTCGAAAGTGACGAAAAATTGTGCTCAATTTGAAATACCAGTTAAGCGCAAGAAAATTACAGCTCTAATAAGTCAAATTTAAGCTATAGTTTTTTAGCAATATACTTTTTGATAACTTTAAAGTGATGTGCTTTCAAAAATCAAGCCCTGAGTATAAAAATTGCAATTTATTACACTCAAGTTAAGCATTTCATAATACTTTAAAGCACATGAGTAATTAAAATTGTGCTCAAATTGAAATACAAGTAATGTAAAAAATTCCACTAACCCTTTTTCGACTAGTCGAAAAAATTTGGACTGATGTTTTGTCGCAATACGCAGGTACGCAGATTTTTACACTCAAGCCCCGATTTTTAAATACGAAAAGGCCTAAAAATATCGGAAATTGCGATCTTATCACTCAAGCTATTTGGTTAAAGTTCATCAAGTTAAATAATTTTTAATTAAACTTTTCACATCTCCGTACCATTAACTCAGACACCAATTAAACACCACTTCCCTGAAGCAATCTTTATGAGCCAATCAGCAATATGTACTCACAAGCACAGCGAAGAGTAAATAAATCTAGAAACAAGATGACAGTGAAAAAATTTCTCATTCTACTAATAATAGAGTTGTAAGTATGACAGTTGTTTCGGTAGTCGCGTTGATTGCAAGATGCTTGCTTGGGTCTAATTTTGTAAAACACACACTCTAATCTGTGTATTGCTACAAGGGCACACTTTGAAAGCATATATCACTAAGTACGTCAAAGGTGGAAAAATTGCCTACCTATCGCTACAAAACTACAGCTCAAATTACATTTTCCATACATGCAGACATACATATTACGGGGTAGACAGAGTTCCCGTTTAGCATGATTAAGGGCGTGTAGATGGAAAGGGAAATAAAAATAGTGATGGGTTGCTAGCCGCATCGCCTATATGATTCCTAAGACGTTCGCCTATTTCCTCTATAGGCTCTTACCATCTGCGGGGGAAGAGAAGCGATTGGTAAATTCTATGTTTTTTCTTTACTACCACACCAGCATGGAAGAATATATTTTTCACTAGTTTACTAAATCAATTAGTGTAATGCTCAATTCGTATTTCGAATTGAGCATTATTTTCCACAACTATCTAGTGATATTTTCATAAAAGTAAGTGCAGTAAAAATTGCATGGTCTCCTCGGCTAATTTCGGTTTCGTAGAGCGCTGTCTCGCTCTAACTTACGTGATGCCAATATCTCTTTTCAAAGACCGAAGTGCATCTTTATGACCGGGTACTGTATGTATACGTGCTTTCAAAACTAGGACTCCAGGGGCCTCACCATGACGTCTTAATGCGATTCAATTTCGACTCAGTTCAGTAGGCTTATTACCTAACTCGCTCGCAATCGCCGTCGTGTTCATTTTGACAGTTCATGTAGGTATGGGCATCGGAATCAGCTAGCTGTCACATTCATACAAGAACTGTCAAAATGAACACGATGGCGATTGGGAGGGAGTTAGGTAACAAGCCTACAGGTTGTAGCTGTCATTTTTAGTATAGATCTGACAGCGAGCGACCCTAAACTGAATCGGAATTGAATCGCACTAAGACGTCATGGTAGCCCCGCTGCTCAAATTATTTTTTGTTAAATACCTACAGAATAGTTATTTATAAAACGAAATAAGTAACACCTTTGCTTCCAGCCCGAACATAGTCTGCCATGTTTTGGCACTCTCTCTTAAGTGCATGTATCTGCTTGACCTCTCGTATCCGTGTCTCTTTTGTTTAAAAGTCTACTTGGCAATATAATACTAGGTATTGACAATCGGAAACAATGGCTTGGCGGAGACATGGAAAGTGTCAATACTTCTTGGTGCATGTAAAATAAGTATCTATAATAAGTGACGGAACTACAGATGGTTTTCGTCGCATTTATCAGGATAAACATCGTGTTTTTTGTTTATGCAGATATGGTTCCAAAAGATAAAACAAAAATATAAAAATCTCGATATTTTTTTGCGTTTAGCTGGAATACATTTTTGAAGAGTCGATTTTATGCAGGTAAACAGAAAAGTTTAATATAAGTTTGAATAATATTAATAATTAACTATTGCTATACTAGTCTGGGAGCAAATAAATAACAGAATGTACCAGTTGATTCTCTGCCCGTGTAGATTGTAGAAGCCCATCGAGTAAAATGGGCGAAAATCTCAGGAATCATGATAGGCAATGCGGCTAATAACTCACTATTTTGATTCCCCTTCATCTATACACCAAGTCTCGCTAAATGTAGCCTTTAGGTGTTATTACCTTAGGCTCTGTTTACGCCGTATGGGATAAACACGCAATTTATGTAAGGCTCTGTGGGGACAGCGGTCAACCAATAACAACAGTCAGAGCTTGTCAGATTAAATTTCCAATTATTCATTTCAGAAAGATTCACTCGTTCTTATGGTTAATTCATTTTGATGCTGGCCACCGATTTTTTGGACCTTTTTCTTGTTAATGGTAAGAAAAAAATTAATATTGTAATGAGCTCGCCGCGGGCGGTTAACAATGCCGTAATGATGTCTTTAAGCACATGTGAATAACATGCTTTTGCCGATAAAGAGGAGGGATTAATCATTACTAAGGATGTTGTCTTATTTATTGATGGCGTATCGCGATTGTCTTTTGGATTCAAGCTAAAAGGGCTTCGTATTTTAATGAACAAAAAATATTTACCTTGCTACTCCGCTACTCACGTGCAAGATAACCAAGCCTGTCCGAATATATGTTTTTCATGCAATCCCTCTCCCACTAAAGCCACACAAAACACATATAAATCCCACACGACTACGTCGCCTTTACTAGGCTCGGTCTAGCCCGTACGTACTAGCGGTTGACGCGGCTCCGTCTGCGCAGAATTCGCTCAAGCGCCCGGTAAACGATCAAACTTGTTTGACAAACTTGCTTGTCAAACTTCACGTTTTCATCAAACATAAGCGTTAACGATCAAACCAAATATCAAACAAATTTGTTACAGCGCGCCGCGCAAACGGTCAAACTTGCTTGACAAACTTGTTTGTCAAACTTCTTCTATCGAGATCTTGTTTAACAAACACCGTCGTACACGTTCAAACCTGTCTGTCAAACTCGACATCAATCCAGATTTTCATCAAACACATCAAACACGTAGATTGTTTGACAAACGCCTCAAACACAGCCGTACACGATCAAATTGTTTGACAAACACGTAAAGTTTGACAAACAATTTGGTCGTTTACCGGGCGCTTTATGTTTGATGAAAACGTGAAGTTTGACAAGCAAGTTTGTCAAACAAATTTGATCGTTTACGGGGCGCTTTATCCCGCGGGAACTAAAACTACCTCCTTAAACAGTTACTTTCGCATTTATATTAGTAGGGATTTCTCGCCCCAAAAGACGTGTTACTTTAACAAAACGCGATAATGTGAACAGGATGCGCGCGCATCGTCAGATACTTGTCAGATACTTTACGATCTGATAGCAGGAGCCATTCCATTTGCCTTTAACGGAATTTATCGTACCTACCTGCATGTCAGATACAATTTTTAATATTGATGTGGTTTTTGTACACTGGTTATTCTAGGTCGATGGTAAATTGTAGTCCGAGAGGCCGTGTTCATTTTAGAGCAGTGTTTCTTACACATTTTACACGGACCATGGTCCGCTGTCAAAGTTTATTTAAAAAAAAGAAAACAAAGCATATTGTTACTAAAAAAATGTTAAAAACGCGTAAGTAACTACTTCCGTGTACTTCCATGCTGGTCTGGGAGCAAAGAAAAAACATAGAATACACCAGTTGCTTCTCTTCCCGCGCAGATGGAAAAAACCCATTGAGAGAATGGGCGAAAATCATAGGAATCATGTTATAAGCGATGCGGTAAGCAATCCATCACTATTTTGATTCCACTGTCCACCTTTACGCCCTCAGTGTCTTGCTAAACGTGGCCTGTAGGCTTTGTCACCTTAGGCTAAGTAAATATGACAAAGGTTAACTGTGTTGCTGCGGACCCCTGGAACACACTTTACGGGCCCTTAAGCGGTCCATGGACCCCACTTTAAGAAACCTTAAAACAGTTTAAAACAATTTAAAGTAAATAATTGAGGCAGCGTAAAAACCTCTACCATATTTCGTGTATAATTTACATAGGCTTCCTGCCTGGCATTGCCTGTAAAACAATGTCAGTACAGAATCCCACCGCATTTTCGTAAGCCTCGCCGAACACGATACATTCGCAACCAATTATACAGCTCGCTTCGACATTAACAGTTTAATTTATAATCGATCTGATATCTTTATCGTGGTTGCCGATGGCTAGAGATGCGTTAATTAACGTTAAACATGTGTAATTGTCGTTATTAAGTGATTAAGATAGTTATTTGCGGAATTGTTGATGCTTTAATAATTGTGACCTTCCAAGCTGCTCTGGGAGCTACTCTTCCCGCTCAGATAGTAAAAGCCCATCGAGAAAACGGGCAAAAACATTTGAGATCATATTATAGGCGATGCGGCAGCAACCCATCACTATTATGCTTCCCTTTTCCTACCCACAATCATGATAAATGTGGCCTTTAGGTCTTGTTACCATAGGCTTGGTCTACCCCGTGAAGACGGGCCCAGCGTACGGCGCCCTTCTTGGCGCAGTTTTTTTTTTTTGCCGCGGGAAAATGCGTTACGCATACGACCGCGCCGTAGGGACGGCACGGGAAGTTATGTGGGACTCTCCTTCCCGGCCCCCCTACCGAGTAGAAGGAGGGCGGGGGAGGCCTACTCTTGGTGCGGTCCTGGTGGAAGCCGGGGCCACCGGGGGGGCGTTTGTGGTGAAATCCTAGTGGCATCCCACTGCGTCCCCATCACACCGGATTGAGGCAACGCCGGAGAGTTTTTAGTTCGGGTATACCCCTTCGGGAAGTCTCACATAACCCTAGGCATCCCCGTACCTAAAGATGTCATCTCCGTTAAAAAAAAAGGTAAGGGAATATAGACGTGATTAGTGTATGTAAGTACTAGTTCGCTCGCTGTCAGATCTATACTAAAAATGTAGAAACTGAGTCGGAATTGAATCGCATTAAGACGTCATGGACGCCCCCGAGCGTTCTTACAAAGACCTTCATAAGTCTTCGCAATCACCAACGTCTTGTTAACCTGAATTGATCTTGTTAAAGTAGTGCTAAAATTTTATGAGCTCAGTAACAAGACGGATTCTGTAAAAAGCGGCCATTTGCAAAACGGGAGGCCATCTTGGCGCTGTGGAATATATTTCGTCTAATGAATGTCTTTATTAAACATTAAGTAAGGGAGACGAGCTAATAATGAAACCTACATAAATAAATAAATGAATTAATAAATGATAAATATCTTGGGACAAATTACACCAATTGACCCAGCCCCAAATTAAGCAACGCTTTTACTATCACATCACATACAGGCACATCACTCGAAAGTGGTATAAATCTGTTAATATCTTCAAAACTGCAGCTCTAATCAAATTTTTGCCTAGGTCACAAGATTAATGAGAGCCGTAAGTATCTTCCAAGCTACTCGTATTTCATATTCAGCACAATTTTTTACCACTTTCTAGTGGGATTTTCATACATGTGCTTTCAAAAATCGGTCCACAGCTCTATTTTGTTATTTGCTTGCCGGCTCGAAAATTACTGTTTTTTTCTTAAAAGCCGGACTCCTTTACCCTTTACACCGAAATTAAAAAAACCGGTCAAGTGCGAGTCGGACTCGCGCACCGAGGGTTCCGTATCATTATCTATAAATATCTAAAACCAGTGTAAGCAGAGCCCTGTTCCAAAGCAAAATGTACGCAGTGTGGGGTTACTTTATATTGGTCACTGCTATATACAGACATACATACACATTTACGGTTTTCGCAATTATTCTTTAATCTGTGCTATAAGACCTACCTTCATACCAAATTTCAAGATTCTGCGTTCACGGGAACTACCTTGTAGGTTTTGATTCCCTTGAGAGTTGAAAATTTGCGGAAATTTGCGGCATAAACGGCTGTATCTTTTGATTGCGTTGGCTTAGAAGTTTGATTTTTTCACAGCTTCAAGGGACAGTAGACCTGAGTAATTGATATAAATTTCAGCTTCATACCTCCACGCGTTACTGAGAAAAAGGGTCTTGACAGACGGACGGACGGACGGACAGACGGACAACAAAGTGATCCTATAAGGGTTCCGTTTTTTCCTTTTGAGGTACGGAACCCTAAAAACAACCTGTCACTCCTTCCGTACCCATCAAAATGTCACCGGCCGTTTACACGCCCAATTTGCTGCGGTCGCTTCTTCTAATTGCCGTCCTCCAATACCGCAGTAAATCTTGACCAAAAAACGGCAGAAATGTGTATATGCCTTGACATTCTGCCGCAATCAGCGCGTGCGCATCGCGATTCTGCGATACGCCCCTATCCATTTCAGATGGGGATTATAAATCGCAACAGATTTATAAACGAGTGATACTAACAAGTCGGTATGCGTGTTGTTTACAAAATCGGTCCTATTAAAGCATAGAGCAAACCACCTAATAGAGTGGAAACGAATTCATCACTCCATAGCATAAAACAAAGTCACTTTCCGCTGTCTGTTTGCCTTATGTACTTACCTATGCTTAGATCTGTAAAACTAAGCAAGAGATTTTGATGCGGTTTTTTTAATAGATAGAGTGATTCAAGAGAAAAGTTTATAGTGTATAATTCTACACAGACGAAGTCGCGGGTAGAAGCTAGTATAAAATAAAACTACGCCAAGCCGAAATTGGCGATTACTGCACTTTGATTGGCCAGCCGTAGGTCAAAAGCTTGCCGCAACATTATGCAGGCCCATTTTACACCATATCGGTACTATTCTTAAGTATATTGTAATTTTTCATACTATACATTATATCTACGTGTATCGAATGTGAGTAGGTAAATATGTTTCTCTCTCTCTCTCTCTCTCAAAAAGGGTAAATAAAGTTGAGTAAGCAGCTATTAATTGCGATCGAAATGGGGAGTTAATATTTAGTTGTTGTACGGCATATTGATGACTCTATTAATTTATATAAAAAAAGTAGATATATAATCGAAATCCTAATTGCATAAATGGGTTTGTTCCATGTAGAAGATAAAGAAAAACAATCACGAAAAATTTTCGTTGGTATGGTATAAGTCGAAAAAGACTCGTGTGTTGCCACAATTGGTAGCTTTATTACCACTCTAATTGGTTATTTGCTCTATGTATTAAGGCATTTCTCACTTGGTATCTGTCTAGAGTCAATTCTTAATCGAACGTCGGATAAAAAATCTTTTCGCGAGTGCCTACCGGCCATTCTCCAGATTCATGCGCCCCAACCAAGCTAATTAAACTGTCATAATTTTTTTTCACTTGTGCGACGCAGCGATAGACGGCACAAATCTGGAGAATGGCTGGTGTCCACGCTGATTCTCCAGTTCTGGAGAATGGCCGTTACACATACTTAAATTTTACTAATAATAGTGCTATCGGCTGAAAAATCATTTGTTTTTATTTTATTTAGGTATTTCCTACTTTCAAATCAATATTTAAATTTTAAAATATCATTTAATGAAAAAAAATTAAAAATTACAAATTTAGACATTTAGGATTATTTTAGGTTTCGATCGGTTCTTTTACTTTTTCTGTGTGTCTACTCTTGCTTGATACTTATGTCCTGTCAATCGTTCAAAGGTTAACTGGAAGAGATCCCTTTTAGGGATAAGTTCGCCTTTGTGCATGTGTGTTGTCCTGTATTCATCTTTTTCTTGTGTTTTATGTACAATAAAGAGTTATACCTACATACATACAACATAATGAGTGACACAGTATAGGCGACAAAGGGGACCGAGAGAGGTGCGGGCGGCAGGCTCACCGCCGCACCTCTCTCGGTCCCCTTTGTCGTCCCACCCCGCGCCCCTGTGCCGCGCGGGCGAGGACTCATCTAAGCGGTCGGTCGCGCTTTATTAAGCGCTAAGATGAAACAGAATAGATACATATCTGCCAGTGGCCATAATTATAATGTACCATAAGAATAAATAAGAACATAGTAGAACGGTAACTCCCGCTCCGGCCTGACTCAAGGTCACGATATTAGAGTACCCGTTAAGCGGGTATTTCAGTCGGGCTGTCACGGCCGCCGTCGCCGCACGCGAGTTTGGCTGTTTTCGCGTTCCGTACCTCCAATACGAAGCAATCAAATAACAATGGCGTCAAGTTATTGTGGTGTATCATATTTTGTGGTACATCACATATCTCATATTTTGTAAAACTGGAATAAAATAATGATTTCAAAGTAAATAAAAACTTATATTTTAACGATATTATCTTTAGACGTAAGTAATATTTAACAGTGAGCAACCCTAGCAACACGCCTGGACGACAAAGGGTAACGATGTGAAGGGGGAAATAGGTACATAAATGGCGGCGTTTTGGACGCGATCAAAAGAGATTCCGTTCTACTCTGTTATTATTTATTCTTATGAATGTACCCTGTTTATACTTCTGTCAATAAACTTCGATTTAGTCCTGTTTTTACTCTATACTTGGCACAAATCCTTAATTAATTCAGCATTAATGGAGCAACTTGGGTATCGGTCCGTTAAGCTACCAGCTTCGACGTTGAAAATAAGATATTATTGTTACTCACAGACAAATATTGACATTGTAAGTAGACATACCTACAACTCTAAATAAATGAAAAAAAAAAGAAAAACTAAAACATTTACCCACTTATTCGTAAACGCTCCGTAGGCTTCTGCTAACTTAGCAATCGTTTGTCTTTATCTGTCACTTTGACATTTGCCTTTCACAGATAAGGACAAACGATTGCTAAGTTAGCAGAAGCCTATAGAGCATTTATGAATAAGGGGGTTAGTATTTAATGAACTACGATAGAATTTAATAAACACACAATTAATTAAAATAAATCCTACTAATATTATAAACGCGAAAGTTTGTAAGTATGGATGGATGGATGTTTGTTACTCTTTCACGCCAGAACGGCGGTGATCTGGATTAAATTTGGAACATAGATAGATTATAGTCTGAAATAACACATAGGCTTTTTATCCTGGAAAATTGCGTAATTCCTGCGGGATAGCGATAAACGAATTCTATGCAATCATTTTACTTGCATATTTTTGTATTTTTTAATTTTAGGTTTGAACTGACATCCAAAGCTAGAGGTTAATGACCTCAGATTCATCCATAACCAACAACAAACGACTTGCAAGCAGAACACAAGAATATCTGTAATTAAACCTGCAACTGGACCAAAACATCCAGGAATGCAGCCTTCGCAAGGCTGCTAGTAATACGATTAAGACTTTTTGCTCATTGCAAGCTGCAAGCCACAAGTTATCCGTGGACCAGATACGCCCAAAGATCATCGTTTCGCTTGTTTATGTGCCGTAAAGGCGAAACTACAACACTGCCCAAGTGGCGAGAGGTAGCGGGGGAAATGACAGCTGTTAAAAGTGTTACACTAAGTCACTAACAAATATCATGGGTGCCTAACCAATTGATCTATTCACAAATTAAATAAATGAAGGTTTACAACTTATAAAAACACTTAAGACCGAAAATTTATACATAAAAATAGATTTATTTAAAGTAAAAGGCAACCACAGCGCAAATTTAAAGTATGAAATACGAAAAGAACACAAAAAACAGTTGTATTTTTTATGTTGCTGAAGCGCCCTAGAAGTTCAATTTTTGAAAGCAACATCTCTAAATTAATTTATTATTGAATGTTATTAGAAGATAATGTCAATATTTCATAATTTGATAGGAGATAAAATAGATTCTTGTATGCTTACAGGCAAAACATAGCAGCATAAACCTAATCTTTGACCACACTGCAACCTGTTGTACCTATGTTTACAAATAAACCTCTTGACTTTTTTTCCAAAAGTTCCATTCAATTTTTTTTTTAATTTTAATTTTTCAAAAGTTGTGAAAAATCGGGCAGAACATATATAGACTTTAAAATTAGCGTAGAAGTAAATAACAGCTCTAATTAATCTAGTTTCGTAGTATTACACACTTTTACCCTTTGGTAACCATTCCATTTTCCACCTATACGCCCACAATCTTGCTAAATGTGGCCTGTATGTACCTGTTACCTTAGGCTCTGTCTACCCCGTAAGGAATAAAAACGTGATTTGTGTGTGTGTGTGTACCCCTTGGAATAGCACCTTCGCGTTTTCAAAAGTCGAGCCACGTTTACATTTCCACCGCTCTCCTCTTACCCCCGGGACCACGCCACCTGAAGTAGAATCAGCAATAGCGGAGCGTCGAACTGTCCGTGACATTCAGTTTTCAAGTTTAATGCAAACTGGGGGCTCGTCACAAGCTCGCCGGCGCGGGCGCAGGTGCTACGAAGCTACAGACATGGCAACACCTTTTGAAAGCACATCACTTGAAAACCATTCAAAATTGGAGAAAACTTTACAAAGCTACGGCTTATGAAATTTCTGGTTTAATCTTTGACAAGATACATCATACGGGGTAGACAGTGCTCAAGGCAACAAAACCTTAAGGCCACGTTTAGCCTGATTAAGGGCGTACCTATAGGTGGAAAGGGAAATCAAAATAGTGATGGGTTGCTTGGGCTTTTACCATTTGCGCGGGAAGAGAAGCAACTGGACAAGATACATCGCCCACAATCGTGATAAACGTGCCCTTTAAGTCTTGTTACCTTAGGCTCTGTCGCCCTCGTAAGGGATAAAGACGTGATTTATGTTTGTGCACTTTTGTTTAGGTATAGTAAAATAAAACTTAGTATCCTTGGGCGTGGTGTTATTCTTTCAACATGAAACTACCGTGAGACTCAATCATAATTACACATAAACGGATAACTCACGTATAAAAAGTCGAGTGATGCTCGACATGTTTCTGACTATTTCGTAGTCCTTCTTCCTGGAACACTCGTTCGTTCGTTTCGCTGCCGCCGGGGCGAGCGCTCCAGGAAGAAGGACTACGAAATAGTCCGAAACATGTCGAGCATCACTCGACTTTTTATACGTGAGTTATCCGTTTATGTGTAATTGTGGTGTTATTCTACATACATAGATACAGTCACGCCTCTTTCCCGTAGGGGTAGGCAGAGACTACTTTGTTCCACTTGCTACGATTGAGTCATACATATTGTGAATGGTTGCTTTGGGAGGAGAAGGCCTAGACGGACGTTCCGGGACCAAATAGGAGACGCTTTGAAAAAAGGCCAGTAGGCTTATTACCTAACTCACTCGCAATCGCCATCGTGTTCATTTTGACAGTTCATGTATGGGCTGACAATTGGCATCGGAATCAGCTAGCTGTCACATTCATACAAGAACTGTCAAATGAACACGATAGCGAATATAGCGATTGCGAGCGAGTTAGGTAATAAGCCTACAGGTCAAGAGTACCCGAAACCGGCGAGCATGTATGAAGAGATTGGTGATGTGGATCAAGCGAAAGAGGTTATTCTATAAACCAATAATATTAAGCCTAGGAAAAGATGACAAAATAAAGAAGATAAAGGTGTCCCGTAAAATAGCATAGGTAGTTCCGAGATAGGGATAAAGACAGAGAAAGAGAGAATGATTTACACATTTAACACACACAGAAAAAACAGTACGTTCTTAAAATATTTCATTGCAGACGAAATGCCAGTCCATAGTTAGTGTTACATATGGCTACAATGTATCATATTTTTTATCGGCGCTCATAAACGCGGAAGGACCTTTCGAGACAACGGGGTAATAATTGTGATTAATTTACAGGTTATTCTAGACCATTCAAAGGTCTGTGCAAAACTGGAGCAAACCAAGTTCGGTTTACCAAAACGGGTTTAAATATCGGTCTTATTTTAATAGGCGCATTAAAAATACCAACTGCCGCTTCCGTATATGGTTATCGTGGTTTTTTAAGCTATAAATAACAGTTTTTCATGATAAGGTTAGTGTTAATTGAAGGGTCCAAAAGAAGATAAAAGTATTATGTCATTTAAGTACATATTTTATTGAATCAGGCGTTATTTTTCGGAGGTCCATTTCAATGAACAAAAATTACCTTGCTACTCCGTTACTCACGTGCAAGATAACCAAGCCTGTGTGAAATATATATAAATCCCACAAACTTAATTATCCCTCACACCACACAAACACTGACGCGTTTCGATCCCTCTACGGGATCATTATCAAAGTTTAATGAGCACAACTGTTACACATGCAAACCAACGTCGTACGACGTGGTACGACTTAAATATTATTGATAATGATCCCGTAGAGGGATCGAAACGCGTCAGCGTTTGTGTGGGGATAATTCAGTTTGTGGGATTTATGTGTGTTTTATTGGAGGGAGGATTGCATGAAAAACATGTATATTTCATACAGGCTTGGTTATCTTGCACGTGAGTAGCGGAGAAGCAATTATTTGTTCATTCCCTTATTTTCCATATAAAAGTCACTGGCTATATAACTAGCATTTGTCATAATCACATACCATTATTTTTGAATGGCATAATACTCGAGTGGATGCAAGCCGCTTCCAACCGAGGCAACAGGTCTATGGGGGAGGCCTATGTCCAACAGTGGACGTCCTACGGCTGATATGGGGGCGACCATTAATTACGTGAGGCATTTTTAAGGACTTTTGACCCCCCCTCCCCCCTTGGTGAGATGACGTAAGATTTTTCTCGACCCCCTCCCCCCTACCCCAATCTCACGTGTGATTTTTCAAAACTTGTACTTTGGCTATAAAAGTATTGGATTTATTAAAAAACATAACACAATTTGTTTAATTATAATTACTTTTATTTAAGACTAGCAAGGACTAAGTATTTGCAAATATTGCTGTAATCTTAAATTATTAATTCTCTTCAATTTAACTTAATTTTCACGCAGTTTTACACCGTTTTCTGCTAAAAAAAAATTACTTGATATTTGCCAAGACCCCCTCTCCCCCAAGTGAGTTTTAGTAAGATTCGGCTGGACCCTCTCCCCCCCCCCCCCCCTAAATACCTCACGTAATTAATTTCACACCGAGGATTCTAGTGATAGGCCAAAAAACGCCCGTAATGCCAATGTGATAGTAGCTGAAGCCGTACGTTATTTTATTTCTACTAGTAACACAGCAAAATTTACGATATTCGTTCACTAATCAGCGCCAAAGCGTTATATATATATATATATATATATATATGCACGGGTGGCGCACAGGGCGCTGTGGTCCTAAAACCGTTGTGCGCACACCCGTGCACACAGGACGCTCGACGGGTAAATGGACGCCCCCTATGATGATGATGGTGATTAGTGATTACTCAATTGTCATATAGTGAACTATCCTAACATAACCAATTAACAAAGCGAATAATCTGAGTCGAGATAAAACGTGATGACTAATACGTCTATTTTGGGATTACCAACTCGAGATTGTATTTAAATCATTGAACCTTTTGAAGTTCTTCGTAGCAAGGTAAAAGAGCCAGTAACTGACTGCTTCTTGCCTGTGGGTACTCACTAATTACTTATGACGGGCGACGGTAACGCGCGCCTTCCCCGGTGTCAAAAAAAGGATAGCCGTATGTTGGCGTAAATTGAGAAATGTTTGTTGCTTGCATGTTTCGCATTTGTGCGTCAGTTTTTGTTAACGTATGATTTTTAAGGAACGTAACGAGTTTTGACAAGAGGTTGACGTAGGTATAGCTGTTAATTATACTTTTTTAGACAGAGATAAGCATATTATGAAACCGATATATATTATTATCAGCCGATGTTATGGCGGGGACTATAGCGTGGAGTTCTTTAAAAAAGGAGCGTTATTTTTTTTAAAGAGTCTGCAAGACGCATGCTCGTTCCTTGGACTTGTAAGCATCCATAGGCTACGGTAGCAGCGAACTTGCACTGAACATTATGAATAGAATTCAAACACGTTACTATTCTTAACTTCATGTAAACATTTGTAAATGTCCACTAACTCGCTGTCTTACCCTAATGTATGAAAAACTCAACAAAGCAATGTACAATCGAATCGAAGGACAAAAAAATCTTTTGAAAAATCATCCAAACATCAATGATCCAAGAGCCACGATTAGCATAAACGATTACAGATTAAGATAATGATCTATGGTTGCACTCCCACGCATGACAGAAATCAACTCGCATAGAACAATTGATCGCTGGACGATACTTGAATACTGAGTGGAGTAAGGTGATACGTACATACATATATCACGTCTTTATCCCTTACTGGGTAGACAGAGCCTAAGGTAACAAAACCTTAAGGCCACGTTTAGCATGATTAAGGGCGTATAGCTGGAATGGGAAATCAAAGTGATGGGTTTCTATTCGCAGCGCCTATAACATGATTCCTAAGACTCGCCCAATCCTAAGGCTTTTACCATCTGCGCGGGAAGAGAAGCTACTTTTTCTTTACTCCCAGACCAGCATGGAAGAAATCCTACTTATCTATACTAATATTATAAAGAGGAAAAATTTGATTGTTTGTTTGTTTGTTTGCATTGAATAGGCTCCGAAACTACTGGACCGATTTTAAAAAATCTTTTGCCGTTAGAAAACTACATTATCACTGAGTGACATAGGCTACTTTTTACCGCGGGAAAATACCTATTCCTACGGGAAAATTAATTTATCGCTGGCGAAGCTGCGGACGGAAGGCTAGTAATATTATAAATGCGAATGTAAGTTTGTTTGTTACGGTTTCACGCGAAAACTACTCAACCGATCATCATGAAATTTTGTACACATGTTCTTGGAGGTATTAGAAGTAACATAGGATACTTTTTACAAAAAAAATAAAAATTATGTCGTCACTCTGACGTTATCTGCGCGGACGAAGTCGCGGGCAAAAGCTAGTATAACATAATTATAACTGCTAACCTGCTCAATATATAAATATTTAATTATATGCATATATATACAGTTATCGTTATGAATAGGACCAATGATCGCAACATATGAATAAAAAACGTATTATAACGAAATATAATCCTTTTTTCCTTCCTAACGGCGCATAAAGTATCACAAAGTGTGCAAAAACACGGCAAACCGATATATTTACAATACATACAAACATACACATATTATATATATATATTTACAATGAAATTTGAATATCCACTTTTCGAGATATTTGCAACTTAATTTATTTGACCGCTTTGGGCGTCACATTACAATAAATACTTTTTAGGCGACATAAAAAAGAGGTCTTTTTAGGTCAATGATCCTCCTCGGTATTACTTACTGAAGTTAAAAAAAAAAAGTTTGTTTGTATTTTGAGGGCGAAAATCTTAGGAATTATGCGAGTTCGACTAACGCCCACGCGATTGCGCCGCCGGTACCTACAGTCAGCGTCAAATAGTTGGTGACACCCAAAGTGGCCAAAAAGTTAGCAACACAACCTTATTTCAACTGTAACAAAGACGTGTTGCGAACTATTTGGCTACTTTGGATGTCACGAGATATTTGACGCTGACTGTACCAGTGCTATGACCATCATCTTTCTTTTTGTCATTGCGTACTAAGATCCCTGAACAACCGCCATACTGGTACAAATAGTAATTTGTGTCACTATCTCCCGGCCTAATAGGCGATGCTGTAACCCATCACTATTTTTATTCCTCTTTCCACCTATATGCCCACAATCACGCGGCATGTAGAGCTGCCTTGATGAGGCACTTAGATCGGTAATCGTGTTAAAAGTGTTCCTATTCAAACTGATGTAGCGTAAGGCCCAGCTATTATGAGTTAAAATGCAATCTTTAATACAACTTTGGTTTTTATTCAACTTGGATCATAAATTACAAGGAATAACAAAATTAGCCCTATTGGCACCGAGCGCGACGACAGCGCCACGTGACAGGCGGCCATTATGGACAATATTGTCACAGCTGTCGAACAAGAAGTAAGTAAATATTGTGAAAAATATTAATGAAATCTTGTGTTATTTTACTATATTACAATTCACCGTAACTTTTCAATTTAATACTTGTATCAAATGATAACGTACTTTAAGTAAAATTTTAGAGGTTAGGTAACTTACTTTTTTTTTCTTACGGCAAATATCCACTTATTTCTTTGGTCTCGTTTCCACCATGGTCTTGGAAATTGGTAAAATTTACAGTCGCTATTCTTCTTGGTGTTATTACAATTCACAACAACACATCTTACCAGGACCATATTTTTATCTCAAAATCAAAATCAAAATAAGAAAATGTTTACTGCAATATGGATTTGACAGCTCAAGTCAGCGACAAAAATGACAATTTTAGCCGTAGCGAGCGCTGTGATCGTTTAGGCTACCCCCTCCACCCGCTTTGCACTCTGCCAATAAGGTTCCCGGTCCAAGCTGATCTGAGAGCCGTCCGAAGTTCCAAACAAAATATTTTAAAATATCGAACGAGTGTTCGATATACGGAACTTGAACTACCTAAGTCTCAATACAGCCAGCAACAGAAACCTGCCAGTATAAAACTAGCAGAACCTATTCCTACAGTAGATATACATAGGGATAAAGACGTGATATATGTATGCATGTACGTATGAAACTGTTATAAACGTCACAACATAACTAACAAGTCATAAGCCCTTCTTCATCGGCATGTTATTCGGGTACATCTTGCATGTCTTCAGAGAGAAGACTAAGTTGCCACAGTGGTCCGCTCAACTGGTTTCTTCCGCTGGCTGTGGAAGTTCCTGGCGCGCATCTCCTACGGGATCTTTCTTTATCACATGACTATTCAGGAAGTAGTGTCCGCTGCCACCACCACTCCTGTTCATAATAAAGTGAACCTCGTGAAGTCCTTACCTTAGGCTCACGAGGTTACCGCCATGTGGCCTGTTGATTCAACGGTCACTGTTCCGATAGTCGTTTCGGCGAACGGTCTAATAGCGAAAACTTAGCGAAGAGCCTAGACCATTCACCTTCAAAGGCTCTCGCTAGGTGGTTGGGTCAAGGGCCAGATGCAGAAGGCGGTACTCCTGGACACGGCTCGGAGTCAGGAGGTTCCTCTCCCTGTCGCCCTGACCACTAGCTTAGGCCTCGCCTCGCTGCCGGCGGCACCCTAGGTTAGGTTTTTATAATGTTTTTATATTTTGTATTAATATTGTTTTCTTACTTTTTATATGAATATTGTAAGAAACTAACTCAAGATGAAAATAAATATACATATAATATAATATTTATAGTCATAATTATTCTGAATGAAATTATTGATTCAACGGTGAGGCAACAAACTCATAAAAATTGATTTATTTTTATATTAATCCGTTTTTGATTAAGTTATAGTTTCGTTTGTTTTTCTTTTCATGTACAATGTGTAGTAGTTTCTTAACAGACGTCTCTGAGTGCGGGAACTGCGCGGTAACTCTTAATTAAATCCAAGATAGTGGTTACCATGAAGTCTTAATGCGATTTCATTCCGATTCAGTTTTGGTTCGCTCGCTGTCAGATCCATACCAAAAATGACAGCTAGAACCTGAACTGAGTCGGAATTGTATCGCATTAAGACGTCATGGTGAGGCTCCTGTTCGGTGCTGTCTAAGTATTTGTCTTACACTTGTAATGCTGAATCAATACGACTAATTCCAAACAATATCTTAAACCGTAGCGCAAAAACTAATGTTAGTCGAGTCGTTGAACTGAACAAACAATCTGGTTCATACATACAAACAAACATAGATGGTCAGTTGTTCACACGTAATGGACAGCCAAGGACAGACGGTTAACGAGTTCGACAACCGGAGAAAACAGCTCATTATTCGGATATTAGTGATGTGCGAATGTATCGATAAATTTGTATTTTTTTTCTTCCATGCTGCCAGTTAATAAAAAACAGAATTTACCAGTTGCTTCTCTACCCGCGCAAATGGTAAAAGCCAAAGAATGGGCGAAAGTCTTAGGAATCATGTTATAGGCGATACAGCTAGCAACCACTATTTTGATTTCCCTTTCCACCTGTACACCCTTAATCATGCTAAACGTGGCCTTAAGGTTTAACCTTAGGCTCTGTCTACCCCGTGAGGGATAAAGACGAGATTTTTGTATGTATGTATGTATGTATCAATGGAAAAATATTTGCAAAATTTGCTGAACTGTCTTACACTGCTTTTGGAACGGGTGTATGGGGGATAGTGACACCAGATTATTGTAATCTTATCTGTGGAAATAGTACCTACTCTTAATTAAACATTTGAATTTGAAATAGTGGCGTACAGAAACTTTTTACCACTTTCGAGTCGTATTTTGACAGATATAATTTCAGATATCGGCTATATTATTTCTGCCGTAGTACAATTATTTTTTCAAAAACCAGCGTCAAATCAAAACTTAATTGTACGTGGTTCTTATAGAGTCTAAGCAATTAATCTATACTAATATTATAAAGAGGAAAAATTTGATTGTTTGTTTGTTTGCATTGAATAGGCTCCGAAACTACTGGACCGATTTTAAAAATTCTTTTGCCGTTAGAAAGCTACATTATCACTGAGTGACATAGGCTACTTTTTACCGCGGGAAAATACCTATTCCTACGGGAAAATTAATTTATCGCGGGCGAAGCTGCGGACGGAAGGCTAGTCAATGATAAAGACATAACCACAGTATTTACCGCAAATGGCATTATAAGAATAACATTGATATTAGGTATACATTGATAAGAAGTGACCTGTTAAGCGCCATCTGTGCCCTACACTAAACACTGTTATATATTAAACAAAGAAGTTACATCAGTATTTCCATAGATGGCGTTGTTCTATAGTATAGTGACTTACTGATTATTACTGAAACTAATATATGGGCAGGTCCAAATCCTTTCCGTTGTATAATGAACAGATGGCGCTATTATAATGAATAGGAAAGCTCATTAGTTGTAAGGCTTTTTTTGACTTAAGCTTAGTTAATTTGCTTTTTATTGTCCACCATCGTCACCCTCTTCAACATGACCACTAAGTATCGATTGGTCAGTCGACCCACATCACTATTGAAACGACAAGTTTCTGATAAACGCCGCAAAAGGCCACCATTAGCTTCTGTTCATTAAAATCTAATGCGTATTAAAATTAATTGCTCCATTAGATAATTTAAATAAGTTCTTTAGATGTTTAAAGAGATAAGGTTTAAATACAATCAGCATCAATCAACATACATCTTACTATTTTAATAATATTATAAAGGCGAAAATGTGTAAGTTTGGATATTTGGGTGTTTGGATGTTTGTTGCTTCATGGCAAATAGTCACAGTCCCGGGAAAGGACTTAGGATAGTTTTTATCCCGGAATATAGCATAGTTCCCGCGGGATAGCGATAAGCGAATTTATCGCAGACGGAGTCGCGGGCAACAGCTACTACATAGGTACATAAATCACGTCCTTTTCCCGTACGGAGTAAACAGAGCCTAAGTAACAAAGTTAAAGGTCACGTTTAGTATGATTGTGGGCGTATAGGTGGAAAGAGGCTTTTACCATCCTGCACAGCATCAATATTACTTACTTACTTACTTACTTGTCTAAAAAACAGGGTAATTATAATAACATGTGCATACATACATACATATATCACGTTTTTATCCTTTACGGGGTAGACAGAGTCTAATGTAACAAAACCTTAAGGCCATTTTAGCATGATTAAGGGCGTATAGGTGGAAAGGGAAATCAAAATAGTGATGGGTCGCATCGCCTATAGCATGATTCGTAAGACTTTCCCTTTTTTTTCGTAAGGGATAAAGACGTAATATATGCATGTGTATATGTATGTAGTACTATTTAAAAAAACGTGGAAGATTTAAAAAAAATGCTTCATAAATCTGACCAATTCCAAAAGTCCTTTTCACAGGCACAAACAAAACATACATTTTATTATACCGCTTTTCAGCTTATGTGTTAAAATATGACGGCTTATTTTATAAAAAAAACTCGTGCTACAGTTCTTATTTTGAAATATGAAATTTAATCTCGCAAGCCTTGCGATAAATATGTAAAATTCTGCCGATGGGTGTGGTTTGATAACCGTCGATGCGTGCTCCACTGAAGGAGGCTTCATTGTTTCAAGAACATGAAAAACATGCTTGGATTTACCAATAAACCGTACAGAAGCCTTGACGGTGTGCGGCTGAGTGCGAGCGGGAAGTGAAAGACATGCCTTCCTTGTCACGACCTCTTAATACAGATCAAGACGGCTCGGACGAGATACCACACGTCTGTTTTTATTCGTGCGTGTCTAATCTCTACATACATTATTAGCTGGTTGTCCGCGTCTTCATCCTATATACATACAAACACATACACATACAAACATATATCACGTCTTTATCCCTTACAGACAGAGCCTAAGGTAACAAAACCTTAAGGCCACGTTTAGCATGATTAAGGGCGTAAGTGGAAAGGGAAATCAAAACAGTGATGGGTTGCTAACTGCATCGCCTATAACATGATTCCTAAGACTTTCGCCCATTCCCTTGATGGGTACCATCTGCGCGGGTAGAGAAGCAACTGATAAATTCTATGTTTTTCCTTTGCTCCCAGAACAGCATGGAAGCAAGAAAGGAAAATGGAAGAAAAAGTTTATTTATGACACGCTCAAAAGTAGTAAAAAAAAACATAAAACGTATAAAAACTACAGAAGTAAATTATCACAAAATGGCCCCAACTCAGCATTTGCGGACCTTACAGCCAGCTCTGTAGGCCTATTACCTAACTCGCTCGCAATCGCCATCGTGTACATTTTGACAGTTCTTGTATGAATGTGACAGCTAGCTGATTCCGATGCCAATTGTCAGCCCATACATGAACTGTCAAAATGAACACGATCGCGATTGCGAGCGAGTTAGGTAATAAGCCTAGTCTTACGTTGGGACCATCGGGTGATATAACTGAAATATGATATTTAATCCCGTAAGCCTTGCGATAATAAATATGCATTGAACTGGGGGGTTACCCTGACGTCTTAATGCGATTCAATTCCGATTCAGTTTAGGTTCGCTCGCTGTCAGATCCATACTAAAAATGACAGCTAAAACCTGAACTGGTGGTAAGGCACCTTAACTGAATTTTCTGTTAATTTCCCCCGCCGTCACTGGCACCCCGCATGCGTCACAGTTGACAAATTGTGCGCCGGCGCATGTAAATCAAACACCTTCACTCGACAAGGTGAGTGACGATCGTGACTCCTGTCAGCAAGCTGATTCACCTTCCACCGAAAATAAGGGGACCTATTTTTGAAAGCAGCAAATTGCCTTTAAAACTGTTATCACTATTTTGATTCCCCGTTCTGTCTGGCCACAATCATGATAAATGAGGCCTAGATCTTGTTACCTTAGGCTCTGTCTAGCCCGTATCTCGTATCGGTCTATATTGTGATTTGTGTTGCCTCATAAAACAGCTACAATTTTTTTTTGCCTAGTTGACTAGTTTAATCTGTGTAATTGGATCTGCAATTTTCTTCTTTATACTCTTAGGGCGTCCATTAATTACGTGAGGTATTTAGGGAGGTGAGGGGGTCGAGCCGAATCTTACTAAATCTCACTTGGGGGAGAGGGGGGTCTTGGCAAATATCACGTAATTTTTTTTTAGCAGAAAATGGTGTAAAACTGCGTGAAAGTTAAGTTAAATTAAAGTTGAATGAAAATAAAAATCGTATCTTGAATAAAATATGACAATTGAAAAAAAATAATTTTTTTTTCAATAAATCCTATACTTTTATACCCAAAGCAGAAGTTTTGAAAAATCTCACGTGAGATTGGGGTAGGGGAGAGAGGGTCGAGAAAAATCTTACGACATCTCACCAAGGGGGAAGGGGGGGTTAAAAAATCCTTAAAAATGCCTCACGTAATTAATGGACGCCCCCTTATTTCAAATTCAGCACAATTTTGACCACCTTCCAACACTTCGCCCACATAGAAGGCAGTCGAAGGTTTTAGCTGTCTTTTTTAGAATGAATCTGACAGCAAGCGAAGCTAAACTGAATAAGACTGTGATAAGTAGTCATATATGCTAATTGTACTGATGAAGGGTTAAAGATTTTAATAATTACCTCTCGTAGCGCATAATGTAAAAAAATGCCAAAGGCAAGTAGCTACTATTAAGTACTTAAATAAAATTAAGTAGGTACTTACATGCAAATTGTCTGCATTTTCTTTATGTTGCCGCGCTTTTACTAGGTATTAAGTGCATTCATGTTGGTAATTTAAACATGAAATGAGAACATCTCTTCCATGCTGTAGGCTTATTAACTAACTCGCTCGCAATCGCCATCGTGTTCATTTTGACAGTTCTTGTATGAATGTGACAGCTAGCTGATTCCGATGCCAATTGTCAGCCCATACATGAACTGTCAAAATGAACACGATGGCGATTGCGAGCGACTAAGGTAATAAGCATACTGGTCTGGGAGTAAAGAAAAAACATAGAATGTACCAGTTGCTTCTCTAGTAAAAGCCCATCGAGGGAACGAGAGAAAAATTAAGGAATCATGTTATTAGCGATGCGGCTAGCAACCCATCACTATTTTGATTCCCCTTTCCACCTATACACCACCATCATGCTAAAAGTGGCCTTAAGATTTTGTTACCTCAGGCTCTGTCTACCCCGTAAGGGATAAAGACGTGATTTGTGATTTGTGTATGTAGTAAGATAAGATATTTAAGGTTATAAAGCCATAAAACTCAAAACATGATCAATGCGTTACCATTGTAAACATGAATGGTTTTATCTTTAATTTCATCTGTTTTAAAATTATGGCCCTTCGGCTCTTAAACCGGATGTTTTAAAAAAATGTGTCGACGAAGTACGTTTTTGGAAAACCGAGTTTAATAACACTAATTTATTTGGTATACACTTTTGGAATACAAGAATAATGGCAACCAAAAGAATAGTCATGTGAAAAGAAAGATCTCGCAGGAGATGGGCGCCCTGGGGCCCGATTTTTGAAAGCACATGTGTGAAAATACCACTCGAAATTGGTGAAAAATTGTGCTGAATTTTAAATACGAATAGCTTAGAAGATACTTGCTCTCATTAATCTTGTGAACTGGTCAAAACTTTGATTAGAGCTGTAGTTTTGGAGATATAAGCTGATTTATACCATTTTCGAGTGATGTGCTTTCGAATATCGGTAGGCTTATTGTCTAACTCGCTCGCAATCGCCATCGTGTTCATTTTGACAGTTCTTGTATGAATGTGACAGCTAGCTGATTCCGATGCCAATTGTCAGCCCATACATGAACTGGGACCCCAGGAACTTCCACAGCCATAGCCAAAGGAACCAGTTGAGCGGACCACTGTGATCTTAATCTTCTCTCCTCTGAGGACATGCAAGATGCACCCGAATAATAAACAGAGTTTAATACAGTTTGACAACAAATATAATGCGCATCGGCAGTATTCGTTTGCGCAGAGAAGCGCAGACCAGTTTCCGATGGTAGCCGAACGTGTAAATAATCTATATTGAACTTTATTTGCAAGCGCAACCGACAGAGTATTGCTTGCTTTGCATTCTTAGCTCTGTCCCGCTTACACGATTTTGCCATTGTTGGTACGAAATCGATCGACCAATAACAGCGCCAGAGTTTCCCGCGCTACTAAAATTGGTATACTGCGCAGGTACATCGTGGAGCATTATTTTTGTTGTCAAACTGTAATGCAGAAATGTGAAGAAAAAATATCGCGAGAATTATTTTACAAAAAGACTTGGCTCCCGCAATTTATGGACGAGTGTATAGGGTTTCTTGGTCTTATGTCGTGATCTTGTTTTGTGTTAGGTGACTCTTAACTTCAGAAGGTAGCCCGGTGTCACAACACCTTTTTTTATTTAACTCATTTGAATAAAACATTAATCATTGTTTGGGATATGATTCACTTTTAAATGGCTTCGGCGGTTTTTGTGACAACAGGAAAATGGCTCTGCTCAGTTATATTATGGGCTCACGTCTAAAAGAAAATTTGGGATTTCCGATACTAAAATACACAATCACATATATCCCTTACGGGGTAGAGAGAGCCTAAGGTGACAAGACCGGCCACGTTTTCCTAAGATTTTTGCTCGTTCCCTCGATGGGCTTCTACCATCCGCGCGGGAAGAGAAGCAACTGTTTTATGTTCTTCTATGTTTTTCCTTGCTTCCAGACCAGCATGGATGGAATCGGAAGGGGCTGATTAAAATACATTAAAGATAAATAGTTTTTAGATGGAAAAGCATTCTCTATGTTGTACAGACAGCACCAGAACTTGATAAAACTGGAAGTGTTTAGAATGATCTTCGCGCGACTATCGCCATGGTAATAAGAGGGTGTTAAGACCTTTTTGAGATATTCAAAGCTTCATTATCAACTTTCTGATGCTAGTTACCTTTATGTAGATAAGTTATTTTTCTAGCTTTAAGATTAAGAATCGAGCATACTCTATCCAAAAAAATAGAATCATCAAAATCGGACAACACCAAAAAAATTACGTGACAACTGGAACATCTTTTAAATATTTTATTGAATCAGGCGTTACTTTGCGGAGGTCCATTTCAATGAACAAAAAATTTTTACCTTGCTACTCCGCTACTCACGTGCAAGATAACCGAGCCTGTGTGAAATATATATGTTTTTCATGCAAACCCTCCCTCCACTGCTGCCAATAAAACACATATAAATCCCACAAACTTAATTATCCCTTACACCACACAAACACTGACGCGTTTCCACACAGTTTCGCAGTACCCACTCAGGTTGCTGAAAAATATAGGTCTAGTATTACTTATGTAGGTTATTTGTCTGATAAAATCCATAGTTTATTAAAATCGAAAAATATTAATGTCGCTTTTAAGACAAGTAATTCTTTGCGTGCGAAACTGTGCAATAACAAGGAAAGGGTGGAAAAAGGAAGTAGATCGCGCGGGGGTGTACAAGTTAACTTGTAGTGAATGCAATAGTGTGTATGTGGGGCAGACGGGTCGCAGTTTCATTACTAGATATAAGGAACATACTGCCTCGTATAGGCTTAATCACCCAGATAAGTCTAATTTTGCTAGACATTTATTAGAAGAAAATCATTCGTTGCCGGATTCAGCGTCTTTCGATATTTTGCACTTTTGTGAGAAGGGTTTACGGTTAGATATATTGGAGCAGTTGGAGATAATTAGGTACAATAATAGCGGTCCGATAATTAATGATCAGGTGAACTTGGGTTCATCGCCTTTATTGCGTGTTCATTTTGACGAATAAAAAATATTTTTGTAGAATACATAACCCTATTTGTTTTTACTGTAGTCGGAAAAAAATTTTGAAGGTAGTTGTTAGTGTATATTAAAAATCATAAATAATAGGGTAGTTTGGGAAAAAATATGAATGAAGGTACATTATTTATGCTTATAAATACGGTTTCAGATCAGTACGACGTTGGTTTGCATGTGTAACAGTTGTGTTCATAAAACTTTGATAATGATCCCGTAGAGGGATCGAAACGCGTCAGTGTTTGTGTGGTGTAAGGGATAATTAAGTTTGTGGGATTTATATGTGTTTTATTGGCAGCAGTGGAGGGAGGGTTTGCATGAAAAACATATATATTTCACACAGGCTCGGTTATCTTGCACGTGAGTAGCGGAGTAGCAAGGTAAAAATTTTTTGTTCATTGAACTGGAACATCCTTTGTTTTGGTAAAAATCCCTCCTATCCTTATTAATATTACAAATGCGTAAGTATGTCTGTCTGTCCGTTACCTTTTCGCGCTGAACCGATTTAGTTGAAATTTGGAAAAGGACGTAGGATAGTTTTTATCCCGGAAAATCGCATAGTTCCCAAGATATAGCGATAAGCGAATTCTGCGCAGACGCAGTCGCGAGCCACCAGTAGGATAAAGTGAAAATCATATAAAATAAATAAATTATTTCTCAAGGCAATTAAAAACATATATTGACACTTTGTACGTTCCCTCGGACGTTACACACGTACGCCTTTTTCCCACTTCTGGTTTAATTTACCCCCTGCGACGAATACAAAGATCCTGCGAATCGCGTTGTTACCTGCGCATGCGCATGTCGAAGGACCAAACTACTGTGGATAGATTTATTAATTTCCATTTGTAAATAACATTATATTTTTATGTCAAAACGTAAGTAAGTCACAAAAAGATCGTTAAAAATGTAAATAAAATACGAGTAAAAATAAAAAATCCTTACCAATATTATAAATGCGAAAGTAGTTCTGTCTGTTACTTTTTACCTATCGCTTTAGTTGGGATTATGTATACAAATAGCTTCAGTCCCGGGAAAGGTCATAGGATAGTTTTTACCCCGGAAAATTGCATAATTCCCGCGGGATACCGATAAGCGAACTCAGAGCGCAGACGGAGTCGTGGCCAATCGCTAGTAAGAAATAAAGGTCAAATTGAATGTCAAAGTAACTAAAATAAAAACAAAACAATGTAATAAAATTATGCAATACAGCCTGTAGCATCTAACGTAGCGCGGAGTAAAGAAAAAACATAGACTTTACAGTTGCTTCACTTCCCGCGCAGATGGTAAAAGTCCATCGAGGGAATGGGCGAGTCTTAGGAATCATGTTACGGCCGATGCGGGTAGCAACCCATCACTACTTTGATTTCCCATTCCATCTATACCGCCTTAATCATGCTAAACGTAGCTAAGGGTTTGTTACCTTAGGCTCTGTCTACCCCGCTGGGAACGTGGGCCGCTGAGGGGGCTACGAGGAGTTAACCTCTTTAAAAAAACAGACGGTCACCGGCGGGGGAGGGCGGGGAATCCGGAACCCGCATTCAACGGTGCCGTCGCCACCTGCCCCATCCCGGGGCGGCCAGTGGACGTTGCGGTGGTCACCGTGTGCGCCCGCAACGCCCGCAGTTCAAGGCCTGGAGGGAACGTGTGTGTTTTTAGACGGTAGGCCTCTCCCCTTCTTCCATAGGGAAGGCAGCGGCGAGATGGAGAGCCCGTCATACCTCCGTTCGTATGCTGCCCCGAGCGCGGAGATGCATAAGGCGCATTTTCCACACGTTAAAAAAAAAAAAAAAAAAAAAGGCTCTGTCTACCCCGTAAGGGATAAAAACATGATATATGTACAGTTTGGCAACAAAAATAATGCTCCACTATGTACCTGCGCAGTAGACCAATTTTAGTAGCGCGGGAAACTCTGGCGCTGTTATTGGTCGATCGATTTCGTACCAACAATGGCAAAAACGTGTAAGCGGGACAGAGCTAAGAATGCAAAGCAAGCAATACACTGCCAGTTGCGCTTGCAAATAAAGTTCAATATAGATTATTTACACGTTCGGCTACCATCGGAAACTGGTCTGCGCTTCTCTGCGCAAACGAATACTGCCGATGCGCATTATATTTGTTGTCAAACTGTAAGTATGTATGTATTAAACAAAAATACCAACCAGATCAAGTAAACAGTCCATGGCAAATAAAAATGATTTATTTTGCATCGGCATGCAAATCGCGTTATTTTCACCCGGCGCCGATTTTAATATGCAAATGCATTAAAAGCCGAAGCCGAAACCTTATTGGACTGCATTCTCATAAATTGACGGTTGTCTTTACTCTTTTTTTAATAAATCACGTGGCATTAGAAGCTAATAATCTTGACCTTTTTCTAACAATTTATTCCCCCAAAATTTTATACAATAACTAGCTGTTGCCCGCAACTTCGTCTGCATCGAATTCGTTTATCGCTATCCCATAGAAATTACGCAATCCGTTCTTAGAGGCTGCCTACGTCATAGTAGCTTTTTGCATGCAAAGTCTCAGCCCGATCGGTTTACATTTGACAAAGTTTCATACAAAGTTTCATCCCCTATTTTATCCCCTTGGGGGTAGAATTGATCAAAATCCTTTCTTAGCGGATGCCTACGTCATAACATCTACCTGCATGCCAAATTTCAGCCCGATCCGTCCAGTGGTTTGGGTTGTGCGTTGATAGATCACTATGTCAGTCAGTCAGTCACCTTTGAGTTGAAACACAGCGCAAGCAGTAGTGGAAATAAACCACCTGCTTCTTCCCGTGGAAGAATTAAATACCAGGGGGCCCGATTTTTGAAAAAACATACATACATACATAAATCACGTCTTTCTCCCTTACGGGGTAGACAGAGCCTAGGGTGACAAGATCCAAAGGCCACGCTTAGCATGATTGAATTGAAAACACTTGTGTGAAAATACCACTCGAAAGTGGTGAAAAATTGTGCCGAATTTTAAATACGAATAGCTTAGAAGATATTTAGGGCTCTCATTAATCTTGTGAACTAATCAAAAATTTGATTAGAGCTGTAGTTTTGAAGATATAAACAGATTTAAACCACTTTCGAGTGGTATTTACACACATGTGCTTTCAAAAATCGGGCCCCTGGTGTGATACACAAATCACAAAACACGTCTACATCCCTTATGGGGTAGACAAAGCTCTAAGGTAACAAGACATAAACGCCACGTTTAGCATGATTCTGGGCGTAAAGGTGGAGAGAAGAATCAGAATAGTCATAGGTTAAATTGCTATAGCCCAGGGGTGGCCAACAGGTCGATCGCGATCGACTGGTCGATCGCGACTGTTAGTCTAGTCGATCGTGGCAAGGCAAAAAATATAAATACGTAGACCAGACTGCGCAACGTAATCACCAACGGCTGATTTAAGGTTTCATGAAGCATGTATTTGGTAGATCGCACAGGGTTTCGTTAGTAAACAGGAGATCTTGGGTCTGATCAAGTTGGCCACCCCTGCTATAGCCTATAACATGATTCCTAAGATTTTCATCCGTTCCCTCGATGGGCTTTTCATCGGGAAGAGAAGTCGGTACAGCCTATGTTTTTTCTTTACTCTCAGACCAGCGTGGGCAGACGCGTTCATCCCTTACAGGCATATAAGCGGTGCTTGTAAGCATACGTAAATGTGCCCGACACGCTTCGTACCAATACGGATTTTGTTGGCAATATGCCTACCCTCTGTCAAAACCCACTGCACGCCCCTGAGCGTGGGACTATATGCTAGACGCATCGCCTATAACACAATTCCTAAGATACCTGGTGTAATAGCAGTAATTTATTTAATTAAAACTCCATTAAAACAGAGTTACTTGCTCAAAAACTTGATTAATGCGACAGAATCGTCAGTCGGTAGCAGTTTCCAAGGTGCAATGTTTTAACGTCGATTTATGAGAGCGATTACTTTACACGCGTCGTTTTATCCTCGACGACATTTTTTGGTGGAATTAAATTTATTTAAATTTCCATATCGGTCTGAGAGCAAAGATAAATGACGGAATATACCACTTCTTCCCGCGCGGATGGTAACAGCACATCTAGTCTAAGATCCGAACCTAAGTCGACCTTCACCGAGCTGATAATAGAATGAAACATATTTTATAATAAATTTAGTATATTAGAAAATATAATAAAAATGGGTTGGCTAAAAAAATCCTGGACAGACTATTTAAATATATTACATATATATAATATATTTATATTATATATCTATTGATTTATAAATATAATATATCTATAATAGAAAAGTTTAATGTAATACCTACTATCATATTAAACAATAGAACATCAATGAAATAAATATACTTAAATACATATTTATTGACTTATATGAAAATACTAGTATATAAGAATATATCTATAATAGAAAAAAAAATGTAACTCAAAATATGATAATGTAAATAATAACCATGCCTTCATTTTACTACATTTACTGCAAATAAATATATAATTATTATTATAATTATTATGAAGAAAAAATAGTCTGTCCAGGATTTTTTTAGCCAACCCATTTTTAATATATTTCCTAATATACTAAATTTATTATAAAATATGTTTCATTCTATTATCAATTCGGTGAAGGTCGACTTAGGTTCGGATCTCCTACTAATCGGAATAGGCGGAAATCTTAGGCATTATGACATGATGCGGCTAGCAACCACTACGATTCCCCTTTCCACCTATAGAAAGAAGAAAGAAAGAGAGAAGACATTTATTTCTTTTAACAAGACACACAAATATAAGATAATATACACAATTTTATAGAAAATAATAAAGGTAAAACAAAAAAAACATAGACATGAAAAATAGATCATCAGCGTAACAATCCACAATCATGCTAAACGTGGCCTTTAGGACTTGTTACCTTCGGCTCTGTCTACCCCGTAAGGGATAAAGACGTGATTTATGTATGTATGTAATCTGAATCTCAGAAACGGCTCCAACGATTGCAGGGGGTTTTGGGGGCGAAAAATCGATCTAGCTAGGTTTCATTTTAAGAAAAGGTTCCATAAAGAATCCAGTTAGGTACTGTATTAATATGTTTATCCCAGCAGATCGCAATTGCGGTCCAAAGAAGTGATTCCGCCAGCGTCATGGGGACCCTGCCTCAGCCAACGGGGTTAAACGAGGTATTCTTTTTATGACTTTTCTTATTTGTAAATATAGTTTTTATACTTATTTTTAAATTTCTAAATGTCAGTGAACATTAGAACACATAGAAAAATCCGAAAAGTAAAGCTACGGCCGGGACTCGAAGCCGAATCCTCGTCATTCCGTTATTTTTAGCATAGATATGTAGGTTTAGGATTAGTGTTTGTATATTTTGTTTCAATACCTCTGTCTCTTTATATTTGTACAATAAAGCTCATAGGTACTGTATATATATGTACAAAAAGTATTAAGGAATTTTGGGCGCGTTTTTTACCCACCGTAACTTATTATTCGTCGTTTGAAGCAGCAAAAAAGCCTAATTGATTCATGAGAGATCGCTGCTGACTGACACCTACGGATCGGTACCAAATGTCAACTAAACAGGACCACGGCCCTGACATTAACTGCGGTCCGCGGTCCGCAGGCTAAGCACGGCGCGGGCCATGTATCATAACAATCCAACCTTTGTGTAGTTCCTCATTGATGAAGTGAAAGGGGATTGAAGAGCCGCTTTCTGGAAGGTTTTGTGAGAAGGAAGGTTTCTTCCATGCTGGTCTGGGAGTAAAGAAAAAACAGAATTTACCAGTTGCTTCTCTTCCCGTGCAGATGGTAAAAGCCGAGGGAATGGGCGAAAGTCTTGAATCATGTTATAGGCGATGCGGCTAGCAACAAATCATTATTTTGATTTCAATTTCCACCTATACGCCCTTAATCATGCAAAACGTGGCTTTAAGGTTTTGTTACTGGCTCTGTCTACCTCGTAAGGGATAAAGACGTGATATATGTATGTATGTATGTATGTATTTGTGAGAAAGCCATCCGAAAGAGATGAAAAAACCTTTTGTTCTTCACACATAACCAAGTTACATTGCAAGGACATTCTAAGGTAAAATAAAAATTATTTCTATAGTAAAACAAACATGTTCGCGCACCTAAATATAAATTAATCCAAATTAAGGGTCTATATCGCATGGTCGAATGATCGTTTGATGTAAACTGAATGTATACTGAAACTATTTTCAGCAAAATCATAAAATAAATCTAACATAACCCAACATATTCTACAAATCCATGTAAAATAATTTCTGAAATATTTTCTGTTTTGCGGGTGGTAGGGCCTTGTGCAACGTCCGTCCGGATCGCTGCCACCATCTTACTCGCTAATCCTGCCGCTAAGTAGCAGTGCTTGCACTGCTGTGTTCCGCTGTGGAGAGTAAGACAGCCGGGGAAATTACGGGCACAAGAGGCATTTCATCTTAGTCCTCTAGGTCGGCAACGCATCTGCAATCCCTCCGGGGTTGCGGGTGTCTATGGGCAGTGGTGATCACTTACCATCAGGTGACCCACTTGCTCGTTTGCCTTCCTATTCATATAAAAAAAAAAGCTAGAGAAATTTTAGACCAAACGATCATTCGACCAAGCAATTGTTCGACCAAACGAAGGGTTGGACCAATTAATCATCCAAATTTGGTTTTACCAGTGCAGTGCTGGTAATGTAACTAACCTGGTTTTGTACGAAGAACAAGCTGAATAATAGTGTAAAGGGACGATTATTGAAAGCGCATTATTATAAGTAAAAACCGTTTATCGTATTTTTATTATCGAATAACTTTAATTTGATATCTCTGCGATATAGTTGCCGTTAATCGTACTAAACGTAGATTTTAGGTCTTGTTACCTTAGGCTATCTTTACCGCGTAAGGGATAAATACAGGAACAGCACTATGGCAGCTGTCCCAATGCCAACGAAGTCAAAAACTTAAGTAAATTACCTGTTGTATGTATCTACTTTTGTAAATGTCATAATTAAACTTTTCTCTTTCTTTTTTCTCTTTCTTTCACTCGCTTACCTACCACCTTATTTTATACTAGCTTCTGCCCGCGACTTCGTCTACGTAGAATTATACATAAAAACCTTCCTCTTGAATCACTCTATCTATTAAAAAAAAACGCATCAAAATCCGTTGTGTAGTTTTGAAGATATAAGCATACATAGGGACATAGGGACATGGGGACAGAGAAAGCGACTTTGTTTTATACTATGTAGTGATGATAAAAACATTCGTTAAATTGCCAAGTTACGGTGCCGATGTAAATACACCCATAAATGTCGTAACACTCATTGTTAGTCTGACGGCGCGCGCACCGACCGACATACCTACGCATTGAGCACTCTCGATTGATTTTTTTACAGTACTTCTTAGAAAACACCCATTTAACTCCATACACATACACAAATAACGTCTTTATCCCTAACATGACGTCTTAATGCGATTCTACTTCTTACATACATACATATATCACGTCTTTATCCCTTACGGGGTAGACAGAGCCTAAGGTAAGAAAACCTTAAGGCCACGTTTAGCATGATTAAGGGCGTATAGCTAGAAAGGGAAATTAAAATAGTGATGGGTTGCTAGCCGCATCGCCTATAACATGATTCCTAAGACTTTCGCCTATTCCCTCGATGGGCTTTTACCATCTGCGCGGGAAGAGAAGCAACTGGTAAATTCTATGTTTTTGCTTTACTCCCAGACCAGCATGGAAGATCTTCTTCTTCTTTTTCTAATATGGCCCCATCGATCGATGCGATGATTTCGCCAATGCCAAAGTAATAAATGCAGTATACAAAAATCTTGTGACAAAAATGTCGGCAACGTTGTACGGTAGAACACGGTCAAAAGACCCCTCCTCAGAATCGTTTAGCCTATCGATCCTTATACAAGAAAAAATGTGTCCCAAAATTTCCATTCTGCTTCGTCACTTTTTTAATATAAGTGTGTATGGAACGTGACAAACAGGAAAATAGATTCAATAGTTAAATCTGGGACACACTTTTTCTTGTATGAGAAGCGATAGGGTAAACGATTCTGGGTTAGAAAAACCTAAAATATTTAAATTCTGGAAAACGCTTTCTAATTAAAGTACAGTTTATTTTAATCAAAGTACTTTACCGATAAACACCGTTACCGATGATCTAACACTAAACAAAGCTCTTTACAGCTGTCACGTTATACGATCGACGCAAGAATCGATAATGAAGAACCCAAAACCAAAGCCGAAACCGTCGCACGCGCTTCATTTAATTTAATTTATTTAAATAAGACACATAAAGAGAGGTTTTTATTTCCTGTGCGGTTTAAAAACAGCGCACGCGTTTGCAAGTTGGTATGTAACTGTCTGTTTTTTCGGAAGTTTTTTCAATTCACCATTTTGATTCCCTTTTCCACCCAAAATCATGTCAAACGTGGTTTTTAGGTTTGTTAACTTAAGCTCTGTCAACCCTGTAAGGGATAAAGACGTGATTTATACATATATACAAGTGGACATTTAATTTAGACTTCCATGCTGGTCTGGGAGCAAAGAAAAAACATAAGATGTACCAGTTGCTTCTCTTACCGGGCAGATGGTAAAAGCTCATCGAGGAATTGGCATTGTTAATTTTTTTTAAGCTGTGCTTTTAACACCTTTATTTGATAAAATGGACTATTTCAAGCAACTAATTTGAATATTATGCTTTTACGTAGCTTTGTTAATTAATAATAAATATTTTTTCGCTGTTTGATAATTCGTGAATTTAGACAGAATCCCAATCGCCTTCGTTCGGCTGGCTACAAAAAAAAACGGCTTTGTCTATGGTTTTGTAGATTTGACAGTGACACGTGACAGTTGCCGTAGCCAAACTTTTTTTTTAATTTTTGTGGCAAACATTCGATGCTGGATTCTGTCTAAAAACCCGGTCGTTCGGTCAAACAAAGGTTCAAAGTACTTTTACAAAAATATCTGCAATCATAAAGTATTTTTAAAATCGGACAAGATAAATCAGATAATTGATGGTTTTCCTCGAAATGGTTTTCGAATTGGAGCATACTAAAAAAAATGAACAATGCCAATTGGGCAAAAATCATAGGAATCATGTCATAGGCGATACGACTAGCAACCCATTACTGTTTTGATTCCATTTTCCATCTATAACTAGCCCCAAAATATTGCTAAACGTGGCCCGGTAAGGGAGAAGATTTGTGCATGTGTGTGTGTATTTAATTAAGCTGCGATGCACGATGCGTTTTCAATTTCCTTAGATTGGTGACATATCTTTATATATAGTAGTTATATGATGTATTTTTTGTAAATTATTATTGCTACTTAAAAATGCTAATTTATCGTAGAACCTGTCATCATGTAGCTTTAAACAGCATTATTAATAAAATTTCTAAATATCATATCGACTGGTATTTTTTACTGCGTTGCTACTTTTTATGACAAAACCAAGTTAATTGGATCACAAGTATAATAAACACTAGTGTTATAAAGTGTTGTATGACAAATACGATATAATTCACTATTACACTTCATTACATTTTGATACAAATTCTAAGGGTCAACAAATTGTGATAAAATGTTTTAATATCACGTTCTACAACAAACAAAGTTTTACTATTAGTTTAAAAATCCATAATGACATTAAACTTGCCGGACAAAAACTATTCTATGCCTTTACCAGAATCTCAAGCTAACCCCTTGCAAAATTTTACCACGATCGGTAAAGTAATTTAGGCGTGAAAGCATAACAGACAAACTTACTGTCGCATATTTGTAAATAAAACACAATGTCAATTTTAACTACACAGTAAACGGATATTAATTGCATTCCAATTCAACAATCCAAATAGCCATTCCCGTATTTTTTAATCAATTTCAACAATAAAAAGAAGCGCGCGAAAAAGAATGCCCGATTGCATAAATGCCAGTTTTTAATTGCCGCCATTGCACCATATAAATATTAAACTTAAAGGATCTACGAACACCAGCAGCCAAACCAAATACGATCTTACATTTATTAGCTCAGAATTCATGCCGTAGATTCATTTGCGGTTGGTAAACTTTTTGCATTTTAAAACGTTGTAGGAAGATGAGCGAGTTAAAATTAATATTAAATTAAAGTTAATTGTCTGCGAGCTCTTAAAGTGCCTTTAATTGCGTGTTAAGTTTATTCCGGAACTGTGATAAATAAGCAATATGCAGGACACAATAATACAGCTTGTTCCTCGTACGTAACCAAGTTATATAACCGGCACGGGTAAAACCAATGTAAGTAGATTAATTTGGATTAATTTAGGTTTAGGTGCGACGGGGGTGACCCAAGCAAGACCCACCCTAAGCCGCGAACATGTTTGTTTTAATTTAGTAATAGTCTTTATTTTACCTTAAGAATGTCCTGGTTATGTAAAATAGTTATGTACATGGAACATACACTCGAAAGTAGTAAACATCGTATTGATACAAAAGTATTGAAACCCGATTTCTGAAAGCAAATAAGTTATGTAAAAAAGACACTCAAAAGTGGTGAAAAATTTCATTGAATTTGAAATGGTTTGAGTAGGTAGCTAGATTATGCGGGTAGTGCGCCTGCCGCCCGCACCTCTCTCGGTCCCCTTTGTCGTCCCACCCCGCGCCCCTGCACCGCGCGGGCGAGGACTCATTTAAGCGGTCGGTCTATACTAAGGATGTTCATAAGGTCAGAGTATTTTGCACATCTTACGACGATTAAGAGCGACAGTGACCTTGAACTTTCTCGAGCCGCCCAAAGAAATCAATTTTCAAAATTTAAATCAATTTAACTCATCTTATTAAGCTGTCTACTTAAACGTTTTTAAGCATTGTCATTAACTGTGTTACGTGTCCATTGAAGACCTCCCATGCTGCGGCGAAATTTGCAGGGTACCTTATTCATTGCGGGCTGGATACCCACCAGAGATGTAGTAAGTTATACATATATCACGTCTTTTCTTTATCCCTTACGGGGTAGAAGGAACCTGAGGCAACAAGACCTAAAGCCATGTTTAGGATGATTGTGGGCGTGCATGTTGAAAGAGGAATAAAAATGGCGAATGCTAGCCGCATTGCCTAGGTACAGTTTGACAACAAATATAATGCGCATCGGCAGTATTCGTTTGCGCAGAGAAGCGCAGACCAGTTTCCGATGGTAGCCGAACGTGTAAATAATCTATATTGAACTTTATTTGCAAGCGCAACTGGCAGAGTATTGCTTGCTTTGCATTCTTAGCTCTGTCCCGCTTACACTATTTTGCCATTGTTGGTACGAAATCGATCGACCAATAACAGCGCCAGAGTTTCCCGCGCTACTAAAATTGGTATACTGCGCAGGTACATCGTGGAGCATTATTTTTGTTGTCAAACTGTACTCTATGTTTCGCCCATTCCCTCGATGGACTTTCTGTGCGGAAAGAAAAGTATCTGGTGCATTCTGTTTTTTCAGCCAAGTTAAATAAGTAGATTATTTATTATTAAATAATAAATAAACATAAGGCCTAAAGCATCAATGTACGGTGTATAATTATTTTGCATCCTTGTTATTCAAGATGTCGGCACTTCGACATCGCGCTGGCAGCTTGTAATTTGGCCAAATTATCCGCGTCGAGAAATTTAAGAAAAAAGTTGTTAAGCGTGCTGGTATTTCCTTACTCTTTGGTATTTCTTAAGTAATATGTTCCCTTTGACGGTTAATCACATAATTAATTGTTTTCATACCACACTGTTGCAGTTATTTTAAAATTAATCAAACCTTACTAACATTATAAATTCGAAAACACTTTGGCCAGTCTGTCTGTTACCAAATTTACTAAGTCAAAAGTAATCGAAAAATGGCGAATAAAAATTCATTTAGTGTCTATTATATTTACTTCCAACTTCCGTAGTCTAAGAGCAAAGAAAAAATAAAGAAAGTACTAGCTGCTTCTCTCCCGCGCAGATGGGAAACCCATCGGGGGATTGGGCGAAAATCATAGGAATCATGTTATAGGCGATGCTAGCAACCCATCACTACTTTGATTCCCCTTTCCACCTACACGCCCACAATCTTGCTAAGCGTGGCCTGTGGTTTTTGTTACCTTATGCTCTGTCTACCCCGTGAGGAATAAAGACGTGATTTATGTATGTATGTATATTTATTTATATATGATAAAACTTCAACTGAGCTACTTTTCACACATATGCAGAAGTATCTACGAGTTTTACCTAACTAGTAATAATTACCCGAATGTTAATTATAATCACGTGGTAAAATGGAATGCTGTTGGCACCACAAAGTACCTACGACCGAAGCAGCCACGACCACTTTTGCTCTGCCAAATACGTCACCATTTCGAATGTTGAAAATTGCAGGAACGCGATTTTTGGAAGCAAAACACTCGAAACCAAACCACCATTTGATCTTTACGGTTTTACCCGTTGTAAATTAAATTATTGACGCTTGGCGACAAAAAATTGCATAGTGACAAAGTCACATGACAGCAGCTACAGGGCCCCGATTTTTAAAAGCTCATCACTCGAAAGTACCACAAAAGTAAAAATCAGCTTATATCTCCAAAACTACAGCTTTATCAAATTTTTGACTAGTTCACAATGAGAGCTGTGAAAGCTGTGCTTCTGCGGCTGCGCGACATATAGTTTATCTGCGCGTCGCTAGAGGGCGTGGTGGTACTGTTCCCACAAAGGCAACTCTCGTCAGTTCGTGGTTGGCACCAAAACTAAGTTGCAGTGTGTAGTGTATGCGGTTAAGCCAATAGCTTAAATAGCATACATACGCTGTCTCGTATGTCACGGATTGGCGGAAAAAGTAACTGTCACTAGAGGAGCGGACGACCAAGGCTGAGGCTGGAGTACGTGACGATAAAGTGAAGTTATTGCAATCCGTGGACACTGTCGAGCCAGTGTTAGATTTAATAGGTTGTAAAATAAAACAATACAAATACTACAAGTGGCGACGAGCAAAAAGGTAGGTTTTAATACTAAAATTGTATGTACGACTTACGAGACTAACTGTTTTGGTACAAGATGAGGTTACGAATTCATACTGAAAAAAAAAAAGAAAACCTTCCGTATTACTGCCACATTTTGTTGATTATCAATACAAAAAACTACTATTGCAATATATTTGGTAGTTACTAACCTTAAATTCGGTACTTTACATGATGTTGTTAAGCTATGGATCAAAATACATAACATGTACCTAGGTAGGTACATGTTACACTCGACCCGTACGTAAACAAGAAAGAACTTGAAATAGTTTGGATACATTTTCATGTTATATTACATTTTCAATTATAATTCAAGCTGTGTTAGTAGATACATTATTACCTTTTAAACAGCAGAATTATTTACTATTTTATTTTAAAGTTTCATTGTTTTGCAATGTTGACATACGTGTGTGGAATGGAGAAAAAACCGTCCTAGTAGTCACATTTTATTAATAAATGAGCAGCTATAAATGAAAGCTTGTATTAATCTTCTTTTGTCCAACAAAACATTCTTACTGTACTATTTTGTTATACACAGATGCGCATCTATCATATTCATAGCTATATAAATACCAGTACATATACAATGTGTTTTCATCATTTATTAAATATGGTGGTTACAGATATTATTTACTCAAAAAATATAAAATTCAATTACTGAAAAAAAAACTATCATAGTGTGATTAAAGTGTCTGTAGGTATGTTAGTTTGTGATAGTGGTTACATCCTTGTTATTAGAAGCTATTGTTATTGTGATATTAAGAAATATGAATGGAATTTAATATAATTGGTTCCGTCTTGCATAAATTCATAGAATTGCTTATATTCAAATTAAACCTGATTGAAATATCCTCCATTAAATTGGGAACTGTCTGGTAGTTCTAATGAACACCTTCATTGCATTGAATTCAATTAATATAACATCCCCTATGGGGGAAATATTTGGTATTTCAAATGAATACCTCCATTAAATTGGAAATGGTTGACAACCTTCATTAAATTGAAATAGTCTGGTATTTCAAATGAATGCCTCCATTAAATTGGAAATGGTTGACAACCTTCATTAAATTGAAATAGTCTGGTATTTCAAATGAATGCCTCCATTAAATTGGAAATGGTTGACAACCTTCATTAAATTGAAATAGTCTGGTATTTCAAATGAATGCCTCCATTAAATTGGAAATGGTTGACAACCTTCATTAAATTGAGAATAGTCTGGTATTCCTAATGAATACTTCCATTAAATTGGAATTGATTGACAACTCTCATTCAATTGAGATAAGTGTGGTAGTTTAATAATCCAGGTTAACTAAATTAATATTTCAGATTGCTTTAAAGCACCATGACTCAACAACCATCTCTGGCGCTGGAGGGGTTAGACCTGGATGGTGACCGGAGCTCCATCGGCAGCAAATGGGAGAGATGGAAGAGATCATTGCTTATATATCTTGATGCAGCTGAAGTCAAGTCTGATCTGAAAAAAAGAGCGACATTACTACATTTTGGAGGAACAAGCTTGCAAGATATATTCTACAACTTACCTGGTGCCAATGTTGAAGCTGCAGCGGAAGTCAATGTTTTTGATATTGCTCTAAAAAAACTTGATGAATACTTCATACCACAGACCAACAGAGTTTTTGAGCGTCACATGTTCAGACTGATCAAACAAGAAGATAAAGAGAAGTTTGAAAGTTTCTTAGTGCGACTTCGGAAACAAGCTGAAAAATGTAACTTTGATAAAAAAGATGACCACTTGATTGATCAGATCACTGAAAAATGTAACTCAGCAGAACTACGAAAGAAGATTCTTACGGTAGGAGATAGCATTACACTGGAAAAAATTGTCACAGAGGCTAATACATTAGAAGTTGTCACCGATCAATTAGAAATATATCAAGAGAAAAAACAAGTAAATCATGAGAATAAAGAAATGAACCAAGAAGTCAATGCCATTTACAATAGAAACAAAAAGGGTGGATTTATTAAAACTAAGGATGCGACATACAATAAAAATATAAAACCCTGTGGACGTTGTGGAAACAAAACTCATCAAACAGATTACAAAAATTGTTCTGCATTAGGAAAAACATGTTTTACATGTGGCAAGTTGGGACATTACCGTCAATACTGTAGAACAGGAGGAAACAAAAGGAAATTCAACAATCAATCTAGTACTAATACAAATGGAAACAAGAAAACGAGAGTTGAGGTTGATTATGTTTTCAACATTGATAATGACGCCACAGTTGAATGCACCCTAGGTGGGATCAAGATTAAGATGTTGGTAGATTCAGGATGTATAGTAAATCTGATTACAGAAGAAACATGGGGAACTTTAAAAAGTCTGAAAGCTACAACGACTAACCAGGTGCCCAATCCGAACAAAACACTTTTAGCATATGGAAGTCGCACTCCACTCAAAGTTAAGGGATCATTTGAAACTACAATTGGAATAAATGGACGTGAAGAACGTGCAACGGTATATGTTATTGTGGGAGGTACGCGAGACTTGTTGGGAAAGGAAACAGCCACACTTTTAGGCGTTTTGAAAATTGGATTGGATATTAATAAAATTGATGAAGACATTGTGTCACAATCACAGCCATTTCCCAAGTTCAAGAATGTGCTGGTTGAAATCCCTATAGATAGCACCGTACAACCAGTCTCACAGCCATACCGGAGAATACCCTTACCTGTTGAACAAAAAGTTGAAAATAAAATCCAAGATTTACTTGCCCGAGATATCATTGAAGAAGTGAATGGACCTTCAAGGTGGGTTTCCCCAATGGTACCTATCTTGAAAGGTAACGGAGACTTGCGATTGTGTGTGGATATGCGTCGTGCCAACACTGCTATTATGAGGGAAAATCATCCTTTACCATGTATGGATAAATTAATACCGGAAATTGGAAAAGCTAAATATTTTAGTAAACTAGATATCAAGGACGCTTTTCACCAGTTGGAACTACACCCGGATTGTAGATACATAACTACCTTTATAACAGCTAAAGGGCTCTATCAATATAAGAGACTAATGTTCGGAATCAGTTGTGCCCCGGAGATATTTCAAAAAGTACTGGAAAAGCTTTTAGTTAAATGTGATGGAGTCGTAAACTTCATTGATGACATATTGATTTTCGCGGACAATGAAGAACAACATGATATGCGACTAGGAAGGGTAATGGAAACATTAAAGAACAACGGTGTAAAACTAAATGAACAGAAATGCCTATACAAAGTAGAAAAAGTTAACTTCTTGGGACACGAATTATCACCAAAAGGGGTGAAGCCACTACCGAAGTACATGGAGAGCATAGCTAATTTCAGAGTCCCAACAACCACAGAGGAACTACAGAGTTTTTTAGGACTGGTAAATTATGTTAACAAATGGTTACCCAATTTAGCTACCAGGACAGAACCTTTGAAAGAATTGTTAAGGAAAAAACTGGGAAAAAAGGCAGACCTCAAGCCATACTGGACGAAAGAACAAGACCAAGCTTTCACAGAACTGAAGGATGCATTAACCAAAATACAGTCTCTAGGATATTACGACGTCAAGGATAAAACTCAAGTTATTGCAGACGCCAGCCCTGTAGGCCTTGGAGCAATTTTACTACAAACGGACTCCAATGGACCGCGAATAATTGCTTATGGAAACCGGACACTGACAAACTGTGAGAGGAAATACAGCCAAACCGAAAAGGAGGCCCTTGCCCTAGTTTGGTCTGTTGAGCATTTCAACATTTTCCTTTTTGGTAAGAAGTTTGATCTTATTACTGATCACAAACCATTGGAAATATTGTTTGGACAAAGATCTAAGCCTTGTGCGCGCATCGAACGATGGGTGCTCAGGCTCCAATCATATGATTACAATATTATATACAGGCCTGGGAAGGCGAATATCGCTGATCCATTATCTCGTTTATGCAGATTAATAGATTTACAATCGAAAGGAGGAGATGAACACATACATCAAATTGTGGAGGAAGCAAGACCACGCGCGATCTCGATGTCTGCCATTATTGAAGCCTCAGTGAACGACGAAGAAATAAGAGGGGTAAAAAAAGGAGTATATGAAAAAGAGTGGAACGAGAATGTCAAGAGCTATAAAATTTTTGACAATGAATTATGTTTCTACGGTGACATTTTACTCCGAGGTAATCGAATTGTGATACCCCAGAAACTAAGAAAAGAAGTACTGGATGCTGCGCACGAGGGCCACCCTGGGATTGTTGCGATGAAGGGTAGGCTCAGGTCAAAAGTGTGGTGGCCAAGAATTGACAAGGACACAGAAAATCTCGTCAAGTCCTGCAAGAGCTGCACTTTAGTAGGACTGCCAAACCCTCCAATGCCCATGAAAAGACGCGAGCTCCCCTTAGCTCCATGGGTTGATGTCGCAATGGACTTGCTGGGGCCGTTACCTAACAACGACTACTTGCTCGTTATGGTGGACTATTACAGTCGCTATAAAGAAGTTAAGACAACTAAAGTTATAAACAGTTCTCAGATCATAAAAATACTGAAAGAAATTTTCAGCAGATTAGGGTACCCGGTCTCGATTACTGTTGACAACGGCCGACAATTTGTGAGCGAGGAGTTTCGTTCATTTTGTGAAGAATGCAATATCATCGTCCACAATACAGTGCCATATTGGCCCCAAATGAACGGAGAGGTCGAACGACAAAACCGGGACATAATGAAACGCCTCAAGATTAGTAACTTGGAGAAAAGAGACATTAAGGAAAGTTTGATGGAATACCTGTTAATGTATAACAGCACGCCTCATTCATCCACAGGCAAGTCGCCATCTGAGCTGTTTTTTAGACGACAGAACAGGGACAAAATTCCATCAATAGATAGACTAGAAAGTACTAATGTTGACCCTGATGTGAGTGAGCGAGACAAAATTCAGAAGGAAAAGGGGAAGGAGTACGCAGACAAAAGGAGAGGTGCAGTGGAATCTAGCTTAACTGAAGGAGACAAGGTCTATGTTAAAAATATGGATAAAGTAAATAAACTTACCTCAAACTACAACCCTACGCCTCATACAGTACAGAGTTCAAACAAAGGAGATGTCACTGTAAAGAATGATTTAACAGGGCAGGTGCTAAGAAGGAATGTAGTTCACCTGAAAAGAGTAGAAGGACAATGGGAAGCCGTTACAAGGAAGGATCAAGGAGAAGGGACAGATGAAGAGGGCAATGATACTGAATGTGAGTGAATGAAGAGAAGTAAAGAAACGAGGCTGTTGTTTAATGTGCCATACATAAGTACGTTGATTTTCTATTGTTTAATATGTTATAGTTGTGGATGTTGATAAAAACATTTGTTCTTAAAAGATATATTATAAAAGAGTTGTGCTGTGTTAATGATTAACCTGGAAAGACTGATACAGTATTGTAGAAATATAATTTGATTTAATTGAAAATCTGGTGTTATCATTTATATCTAATTTTACTTCAAGGAAGGGATGTAGTGTATGCGGTTAAGCCAATAGCTTAAATAGCATACATACGCTGTCTCGTATGTCACGGATTGGCGGAAAAAGTAACTGTCACTAGAGGAGCGGACGACCAAGGCTGAGGCTGGAGTACGTGACGATAAAGTGAAGTTATTGAAATCTACCAAGCTAAAATGACGGGTATGCTTGAATAGTAAACAACGTTAACTTCTATATTTTTATTAAACTTGGTAAACAAAATCACAACAACAAAAATAATCCTATTCCCTATGCTTCCCCAAGGAAAATTATTAACAGAAGAGAGCTGCGCTGTCCACGTCGTCCATTTTATCACCTCCTGCTTCTACCCCTTCTCTAATCTCATACGTCATGTCGGCGATTCGCTCGTAGTCTTCGAGATGGCGCTGTTGAGTCATCGCTGAGGGTGTTGACGTCCGATGTGGTTCCACCTCGATCGGCCAGGTGGCGCCACTCCTGCACTCGGTTGCCAACACGGCTGTCCTGCTCGGCGTCTGCCCCAGGCGCCTCTCGAGTTAAGATACATGCTGAAACATAAGCATAAGGTCCAAGTGAGGGCTATGTATAAATACCCCATGTAGGGTCACTCTGTCTATGACGTTGCTGGTCTGTTCCACACTTTAGCGACCGGCACAATGTAAATCATTTTTATAGACCGCCTATGTTTAAAGAGGACTTCTCACTTAAACACGTTCGCCTTCGGTTCACTTAAGTTGATACCCACTTAAAAGCTTGCCACGCAACTATTAAGATTTTACGTGTATCCAACCCAAGGTTCACCAATAACTTACACTTGCCCTCGAATAAAGTGTGGGTAAAAGTACAGCTAAAGTCATTATGAAAGATTAGCAAAACATACTGAAGCATTTATCTTAACTCTGAACTTTATTTACTTAAGCTACTTGAATTGTACTAGAAATTAAAACTTGTATATGTATAGCTGTATTATATCTGAAATGAAGCAGAAAGAAAACGAGGATCAACAGTTCACTCACACATTATCATCTTACTTTGCCAACATGGTTTAAATAATAATAATAATAATAGAAATGAACTTATACTTTTAATCCATATTCCAGTCATCGATATTAATCCAGGGTTTAATATTTTCCGCGGCAGTCACACCTGTGTACTTCTTGTTACATCTTTCGCTACCTCTTACCTCCGTCACCTCATATCTATCATTTCCTATCACCTTGCTGACTTGAAACGGTCCTTTGTAGACTGGTAACAATTTCTTGCTTCTTCCATCATTACTGTGGCTTTGTATCGTAACCATAACCAGATCTCCTACACTGTATATTCGTGCCTTAGTTCGAGAACGATCAAACCTTTCTTTCTGATACTGTGCATTGGACTTAATATTATTATCTACGTCTTCACGCAACTTTGTCACATCTACCAGACTGCCGTCGGGTTCTGGCGCTAAGCTATCACTGTCAGTACGAATCCTGTATCCAAAAAACACTTCGCTAGGAACAGCTTTTATCGTTTTGTGTATAGTACTGTTTAAGCCTTGCTGTAATATTTTCACATACTGATCCCATTTATCGTCGGTTGAATTAGCGCCTAGTGTTTTTAACGCGTCAAGAATAGTCTTGTTAAATCGTTCGACCTGGCCATTGGAACGAGGCATACCAGTCGCGACTGTATGCAAGCGTATATTTTTACTAGAGCAATATTGCGAAAAATCATTTGAAGTGAAACTACTACCAGCGTCCGTTATTAAACGTCTAGGGTTCCCAAAGGTTTTTGACAAGTTTTCAAGTTCTTTAATGACGCACACAGTTTTAGTTGATTTTACCGGGAAAATAAACACAAACTTTGTGAACGCGTCTACAGCTACTAACAAGTATTCGTTTTTATTTTTAGTTTTAACAAAAGGGCCTAAATGGTCCAGGTGCAAGGTATGGTATGGTTGTGCATATTTGGGTAACGGATATAATTCACCTTCTTTAGCACCACCTTTTTTCTTATAATATATACAGTGAATGCAGTTTTTAATGTATTTCTTTAAAACGAGTCTCATTCTAGGAAACCAATACTGGGAGCCTATTCGTTCGAGGGTTTTGTCTACAGAAAAGTGTCCCAGGTCATCGTGGTTACATTTGATGACCTGCCATATGCAGTTTTTAGGCACAACCCAACGACGTCCTTGGGATGTTTTTCTGTAAACTTTGCCCCCTAGAACCTCATAAGTATTAAAAAGGTCTTTGTTACTATCGTCGGCATCTCCTGACTCAATTATCGACCTAATACGCCTCAGTTCCGGATCTTGCAATTGGACTGATAATAACCAATCTGATTCAGTTATAGATAGAACGATTTCAGTTTCAGACTTTTCTCCGGATAGCACAGGGTTGCGACTTAACGCATCTACATGTTGCATGCGTGTCCCTTCTCTATGTGTAATATCGAATGCGAATTCCTGAGTCGATAACACCCATCGTGCTATCCGGGGAATAATCTCCTTTTTAGTTAAAGCATATCGTACCGCGCTACAATCTGTGACGATCTTAAAAGGGGTCCCTAAAAGGTACAACCGAAATTTTTGAAGTGAGCAAACAATGGCAAGTAACTCTAACTCGAATGAATGGTATTTTTTTTCGTCATTTGTGGTTTGTCGACTATAATAATGCACAGGTTTTTCGCCTTCTTCAGTAATTTGCATTAAAATTCCAGCCAGTCCTTCCCTGCTGGCATCCGTGTACAAAATATTATCTTTATTTGGATCATATATCGACAAAACACAATCCGATGTAAGTTTATGTTTTAGTGTTTGAAAAGCCTGCTCGTGAGCTGTGTCCCATACCCATACCGCATCCTTCTTCAACAATTTCGTTAAAGGTGCAGAAATCATAGCACAGTTTTTTATAAACTTTCTAAAATAGCTTATTAAGCCTAGAAATTGTCGAAGCTGGTGTACGGTTTTTGGGACTGGGAAATTCTCTACAGCCTCGAGTTTGGACTCGTTCGGCATGACACAATTTGGTTTTATTTTATAGCCTAAGAACTCAATTTCAGATTTGAAAAAGTGACATTTTTTTAAGTTCAATGTCAAGCCATTTTCACGAAATATTTTTAAAACGCGTTCAAGTAGTTTCAGGTTTTCCTCAACCGTTTCAGTTACCAAATATACATCATCTAAGTATAAAATCACATTTTCAAATCTGAGATTCCCTAGTACTTTGTTCATCATTTGCTGAAAGACCGATGGTGCGTTGACTAAACCGAACGGGAGTCTAAGGAAGGAATAATGGCCGTCCTCTGTTATGAAAGCAACTTTATCTACAGAGTCTGGATGCATGGGAATCTGATAATATCCACTCTTCAAGTCTAAGCTGGTAAAGCATTTATGACCTTGAAGCCTATCAACGAGATCTTCGATTCGCGGCATTGGGTATTTATTCTTAACAGTAACTTTATTCAGCATCCTGTAATCAATGCAGAGCCTTTTCTCTCCATTTTTCTTACTGACTAGTAACGCGGGACTCGCGTATGGAGAGTTGCTTTCGCAGACTATGTTATTTTCTAAAAGCTCATTAACCATCTCTCTAATAATCTTGCGATCGGTGTTAGATGCTCTGAAAGGTCTGCATTGAATAGGTTGCGGGTTAGTGACCTCAATAGTCATTTCATGATTAACAACCTTTCCTAACTCTTTAGTGTTAGATGCGATACAATCTCTGTAATTCCTAAACATTGTTGTCAATTCATTTTGGTGAGAGTCTGCATCCAATTCGAATTCTTCGATTTTATTACAAAATTCGGTAAATGTTTTCGCGTAATCGAATTGGAGGCGGTCTCCCACCCGCGAGTACACCAAGTCAGAGCGCTCAGTTACGTTTCTTCCAATCAACATCTCACAGCCCGTTAAATCATTAATCACGAAAAAATCAACATTCTTTAAACACACTGAATCCAATTTAAAATCAAGTACAACCTTACTATACACATATTTCGAATTTTCTTTCGTAAACCCTTGCAGCAAGACGGGAGAAGTCAGCGGAACACAATCAAGAGAGTATTTATTAACCAGCGATTGAGATATCAACGAACAACTACTCCCCGTGTCTATAAAAGCATCACAGTAGAAGTCGTTAACGTAAACTTTCTTTACAAATTTATTGCGTGGATCGAGGGTAGAAATAAATTTGGTCTCTTGTTGTTTCTCTGGCTTTATCGAATTCTTTTTATGAAAACACATGGATTCTTCATGTCCCCGTTTGCCACAAAATTCACATTTACGGTTTAACTTCTCGCAATTTATCTTTTTGTGATTACCGCCACATACATAACACTCGATTGGTTTTCGTTGTGCTTGGATATTAACTTGGCTGTTTGAAGTAACACTCTGACTTGATCCACCCGTTACAGATGACTTAACGGAAGTATTAGGTTGTGTGATTGGCGCTTGTCTGGCTAGCTTGCTTTGCCCGTCGCGTGTATCTGAACTTAATTGTTTCGCGTTCCTTGATTTGTAAATTCGTCCATGAAGGAAGCTAGCCAAACTATCGCACGATGTAAAATTACTAGATTCGACGGATGCCCCTATCCCGGAATCGCCTATATTACCGACAATTATGGATATTATATCCATTTCCGTAAAATTTAATGATAATCGATCAATTTTACTTTTTTGCTCGAAATAAAATTCATACAGCGATTGGTTGTCAGCCGGTTTCCTATCTACTATTTCTTTTAACAGTTGATACATATCGCGCCTTATCTGGAAGCTGGAAGCTAATCTTCGTTGCCAATCCGCCCAGCGCCATGAAGGCCATTGTTGTTCTGTACGCAATAGTGAATCATACCAGGTCTTAGCGGAACCTTTCAATTTGCTAAGAGCCTGGTATCTAATGACGTCATCTGACCATGAAAAAGTGTTAGCGTAAGACTGGATAATATTAAGCCAAGCACCTATATCGTCTCGTAAAGGGTCAAAATCTGGTATAATATTGTTCAGTACAGTAGAAGGTTTTTCTGTACTCACAGTTGAGGTATCAGCTTTACGTGATACCTTAGCCTTCTTCTTTTCCTTTCTTTTGTGTCTCGGCGGAGGTGACGGAGTTCTCGTCCGGCCGCTGCTGCTGCTGCTTGAAGCAGAAGTCGAGCGTGCACGTGCACGCTTTGTCCGCTTCCGTTTACCCATGGCGGGCGCTGTTAATCCCAAATTCTGATGAAATCTACCAAGCTAAAATGACGGGTATGCTTGAATAGTAAACAACGTTAACTTCTATATTTTTATTAAACTTGGTAAACAAAATCACAACAACAAAAATAATCCTATTCCCTATGCTTCCCCAAGGAAAATTATTAACAGAAGAGAGCTGCGCTGTCCACGTCGTCCATTTTATCACCTCCTGCTTCTACCCCTTCTCTAATCTCATACGTCATGTCGGCGATTCGCTCGTAGTCTTCGAGATGGCGCTGTTGAGTCATCGCTGAGGGTGTTGACGTCCGATGTGGTTCCACCTCGATCGGCCAGGTGGCGCCACTCCTGCACTCGGTTGCCAACATTATTGCAATCCGTGGACACTGTCGAGCCAGTGTTAGATTTAATAGGTTGTAAAATAAAACAATACAAATACTACACAGTGTATTTTTAATTTGCCCGAGAATCTTAAGATTGTTGTTACAGTCCTAGAAACAACCAGTAAACGAGTAATATCTGGGCTATGACCTATGACTTGTTTTACACTAGATTTGCCCGCGGTTTTATCCCGGTTCCTGTTTTTTTTTAATGTTTGTCGTACAGTACAGACATATCATTCAAACAGATGATGCTTGGTGACAAAAATTCGCATAGCAACAAGGTCACGTGACAGCTAGTAACAGATAGAAATATTCTAATAGCGCCTCCAAACGCTCCCCGAGAACACCCGAGAAGAGTGCATGTGATCGCTTTCTCGCCGTCTCGTTCTCCGATCGGTGTCGGTATTTTTGCCCGCTTCAAAGGGTTTCTCGGGGTTTCTATGAGAAGGTCGCAAGAATATTTGCCTTCTCGGTTCTCGCGTAATTTCTCGGCAAGACTTCTAGCGTGAGTCTGTAGCCGCTATATGGCTTACCCACCTGCTATATTGGTGTAGGGGTATAGCACGCGTCACGGAATGACGAGGATCCGGCTTCGATCCCCGGCCATAGCTTTACTTTTCGAATTTTTCTGTGTTCTAATTTTCAGTGTCATTCTTCATTTTTTGTGTTTAAGAAGCAAAAATTCTTGATTCATTTGAAGTAAAAAAAGAATAAAAGCTGATCCTGTTCACGCTTGACTTTATCATAAATCCTTAGTGACGTCACGAGACACGGTAAGGAGGTAAGCTGAGTGAAAATCATTACCGCGAAACATAATAGCGTCTATATCCATAGTTTTAAATTCACCGTAAATACCAAAGGAACGAATGCCCGTCCGACCTTTATCATATTCTTATACTGTTATTTAAGAAAATGTTGCTACATTTAAAAACGCTTATTTGGTCTTATCCATTTTTTTAAATCATGCGTAAATTTTATTTAAAAAAAAAACTATTAAGTGTCAGAAGGTTCCTGGGGTCTAAGCGTGACGTCTTAATGCGATTCAATCCCGACTCAGTTCAGTAGGCTTATTGTCTAACTCGCTCGCAATCGCCATCGTGTTCATTTTGACAGTTCTTGTATGAATGTGACAGCTAGCTGATTCCGACGCCAATTGTCAGCCCATACATGAACTGTCAAAATAAACACGATGGCGGTAGCGAGCGAGTTAGGTAATAAACCTACAGGTTTCAGCTGTCACTTTTGGTATGGACCTCACAGCGAGCGAACTAAACTGAATCGCATTGTGACGTCATGGTAAGGCCCGTGTTCTTTTCACCCAAATATTTTTTTTTAATCTTAAATTTTAACGAGGCTTGAGTGCACCAATGGTGACCACTCAAATCATGATCTCCAGCCTACGATACATCACACTGATGGGCACAGACCTGATCCCCTGGGCCCGTCTTCACGGGGTAGACATAGCCTAAGGTAACAAAACCTAAAGGCCACGTTTAGCTAGATTATGGGCGCAGGTGGAAAGCGGAATCAAAATAGTGATGGATTGCTAGCCGCATCGCCTATAACATGCTTCCTAAGATTTTCGCTCATTCCCTCTTTACCATCTATGTTTACAGTTTACACATACAATTTGTATGAAACTCGTTGACCTTCATTTGACATTGACAAGTTCTAATACAAAAGACATCAACGCGTTTCTACCACGAACTTTTTTTTTTAATTACAAGATAATTTATAATGAATGATTGCCACCGTTTAAAAATAACAAATAACTGTTACATCGTGGCAACATTACAAACATGGGCTGTGACATTTCGCACACAATAAAAATGTTTCATACACCCATACATCCATTTATGACAGTTCGTGTTTTAACAGTGGATTTATGGCGTATATAAATATTTAATATGGCTTCATTCATATTTATGCATGGGGTTATTAACTTGTTAATGTGATATACGAGTATCTTCCATGCTGGTCTGGGAGCAAAGAAAAAACATACAATGTACCAGTTGCTTCTCTTCCCGCGCAGATGGTAAAAGCCCATCGAGAGAATAGGCGAAGCCCATACAAGGGCGAATCCAGGGGGCGTCATGGGGGTCATGACCCCCCCCCCCTGAGCTGGTTCCAGGACTTGTTATCTAGTTCCAGGACTATTGTTATCAAAATTAAATTATAAGTTCTTGACTTGACCACGACTATGTGACCCCCTCCTGGCGCCAAAGCTAGATCCGCCCTTGAACTCATAGGAATCATGTTATAGGCGATGTGGCTAGCAACCTATCACTATTTTGATTCCATTTTCCATCTTTACGCCCATAATCTTGCTAAACGTGGCCTGTAGGTCTTGTCGCCGTAGGCTCCGGTCTACCCCGTAAGGGATAAAGTCGTGATTTGTGTATATGTGTAGATATGTATGTAATGTGCTATGGAGATGTTGTAAGTGAGCGGTTAAAGAAAATGTAATCGTCTCCAGCTCGTACACATCCCACTGCTGGGCACAGGCCTCCTCGCAGAATGAGAGGGCTTGGGCTAGAGCCACGCTGGCTTAGGTATGCGCCCATTCGCAGCCATGCGATTCCGATGTTTTCCTTCACCGAAGCAAAAGTAATTTCGCAAATAATTGAGCGAGCCCGGGATTCGAACCTTTTTTTTTTATGGTGTGGAAAATGCGCCTTATGCATCCGGCCCGGTACGGGAATACCAGGGGTATCTGGGGCTCTTCCGAGGCGTCAGGCATACCCAGTAAAAAACACACGGATTCCCTAATTTGGCACTATTGGGAGAACTTTCGTGAACCGCGATGCCCTACGGGCCCACCCTGGGATGGGGCTACCTCCCTGCGACACCTGTGCAATGCATGCACCGGGATTCGAACCTGCGATCACGATCCTCTGCCTGAGACGCCATAGTTCTAACCACTGGGCTACCGCGGCTTAAGAAATGAACTTTCTTAAATAATTGATTATTTAATCGGAGGTGACGTGACAGATTAAACTGTCTTGTTTGCAATTGTACATTTAAGTATTCATATCGACGCTTGAAAGTCAAAATGTCACAAGCGACAAAATGGTAATTTTACAGGAGAGCCAAAACCTCGACGCAGAAAAATCTGCTCTGAGAATAACTCAATATCACAAAAAATTTCGCTTATTCCATTTCGCCTTTCAAGCGTCGATAGAAGCTTTAATCCAGCCGCCAGGTAGCAGCGCCGCGCTGTGTAGTGAACTGTTTGACAGTATGTTACTTTACTTACCTTGTTCCACCTACCTTGTTCTTGGTTTGTGTATTGTTTTGTACTGATTTTTGTTCAATAAAGAGTATTTGTTTTGTATTGTTACTTAACATACATATATTAATTTATAAATAGATTTACTTTCGACGGATGTCTATTAATTAAAAATTGGTATAGTAAAAATAACGAATCGGTTTTTTATGTAATAAAGTTGCAAATGTGCGACATTTGAGAGAGCACCACTAGGCGATTAAAATTTACTTAATCACCCGAATTTCATTTTAGGATTAAAAAAATACTTTTTTTTCATAAAAACAAGTGAATTTTATTAATTACCAGCTGTTGCGGCTTCGCCCCGTTTCAGTACTTTTTTTTTCAAAATATTATTTTAGACAAACCTAGTCCAAACAGTAACAAACACAACTGAAAAATAATTATCCAATTCGGTGCAGTCGCGCAGATCAGAAAATCTTAGGAATCATGTTATAGGCGATGCTAGCAACCCATCACTATTTTGTTTCCCCTTTCCACCTATACGCCCACAATCATGCTAAACGTGGTTTGTTATCTGTTACCTAAGGCTCTGTCTACCCCGTAAGGGATAAAGACGTGATTTATGTATTATACATACAGGCCACATTTAGCAAGATTGGGGGCGTATAGGTGAAAAATGAAATCAAAATAGTGATGTTGCTAGCCTCATCGCCTTTAACATGATTCCTATGATTTTCGCCCATTCCCTCGATGGCCTTTTACCATCTGCGCGGGAAGAGAAGCAACTGGTATATTCTGTTTTTCTTTGCTCCCAGGCCAGCATGGAAGAAACGTATTATGTATTATGTTTGTATGTAAATTGTATGATATCCACTTTATTGGTTAATTCCTCGATGTGTGTAATTTGGACGCTCACCTTTACATAAAGGCCGTCGCATCCTCCGCCAATTCAAAACCAACTTATGTATGAAGAGATGACAGGAGTCAATTTAATTTAATGAAGAACATCAACAGTATTAAAGTTTATGCTTTTTAGGGTTCCGTACAAAGAAAAAACGGACCCCATTTGGTTCACTTTGTTGTCCCGGTTGTCCGCCAAGACTATCCCAGGATTCCCAGGAACACGTGGAGGTATAAGTCGAAATCAATTTGTAAACCAGGGAGGGCTTGAGGAAGATGTGGCTCACACCATCTCCTTAAACATTGCATGTGTGTACTCTTATTATATATGTAGTGTGTGTAATGATATTTAGTAGTTTATTTATGAATAAAATTGTTTGTTGTATTTTGAGATGTACGCTCTATTGTGGCTTTCACTATATAGATATTTTAAACTCACTCTTTGTCGGTCTGTCGCTTAATGCTCCTCTCATTTACTCAAAGGTTAACTGGTAGAGATCGCTTATAGGGATAAGTTCGTCTTTGTGCCTATATTTAAGGTCTTTTTTGTGATTTGTCTCTGTTTCTTTACATTTGTAGACATAGACATAGACATAGGCATTTACTTACTTATTTATTAAATCAAACGTTAAAGGCTTCTTCTTCTTCTCTTTTAATATGGCCCCATCGATCGATGCGATGATTTCGCCAATGTCAAAGTAATAAATACAGTATTCAAAAATCTTGTGACAAAAATGTCGGCAACGTTGTACGGTAGAACACGGTCAAAAGACCCTCCCCCCTGTCGGGCTCATAGCCAACGGATAAAATATCCCTTAGAATCTGCCAGGTAATCATTAACCCATGCCCAGGTTGCACCGGACCAAGCCCAACTTTTAAGTCAATGCAATCAAAAGATATCTATGTACAGTTATAAGCAAAGGTATTTTTTTATACAAATTGCAATCAAAAACTATGGGGTAGGTACTTAACTCCAGTTGTTCTAGAAATTAGAAGTTTGGTAGCTCTTCTAGCAGATCTAACATAGCGGGAAATGTCCTAGGGACTGCATTATGCATTCACGCCACTGGCCAGGTCTTCCTCCCTTGGAAGAGCCAGCGACAACTCGCTATATAATGCTTCTCGCTCTCTCTTTAAGCCTCCCGCCCGAAAAAGTTAGGGACTACTGTAGTCGCTTAGACGCTTGACGGGTTAAGCATTGTAACTTACTAGCTATTAAAATATATCTAAAAATATTATTAGTTCAACACTGGATTTTCACATTCAATTGCTAAATTTGTACGGAACTCTCGCTGCGTAAGTTCCACTCGCGCTTGGCCGTTTTTTTATGAAAATGTATTAAAAATGTGAGCAATAATATCATACAGATTTAACGTGGTTGACAAAAAAGGCAGACGAAATTTACATTGAACAGGGTGTCACAAAAAAGTGATTCTGTAGGGTGGTCAAGTAGATGCGAATGCGAAACTTTCCGTATTTTTTTTTAAATTGATTACCTACTAAAAAAAAAAATTATTCGGATTCATTGCATATCATTCACTTGTAAGATTTCTAGCTACTTTTGATTGTCGTTATCTTAAAATGAACTAATTTAATCTTATATTTACACCTGTTAAAATGGTAAACACATATTTTAGTAACACTGTATAGTGCCATTCCGTCTCTTCCATCGACTCGATCATCTTTTTTTATTGAAAATGTCACAGACTATGAACCGTTTTATCGTTACCGGTTTGTGTTTGTTATTTTAAGTTGGCAGTTCCTATGCTTGCTTTGTTGTTCGGTTTATTACTGAGGTTTATTAGCTTTCTCGATGGCCAGTGTTTTTTTCTTAAATAATAGCTTTTGACAGCCTGTGTTTTTTTTACTTCTTTGTAACTGGCCAGTGTCAACGCGGGAAATGCGAATAAACTTTTTAAAGATGCAAACAGCGTGTGGTCCAGGGCCTAGGTTTAAATGCCAACTGAAATTAAATAGGCTTTAAGAAGATGCGTGTAATGACTTGTACATAATTATGCAGTCGGCTTCTTGTCGTGTAGAATATTATTATTATTGTGTTAATATAATCCCACAGTAGAGCTTTAATGATGCTGCCAACTTTAAAGAAATAAACAAAAATATAAAACGCAGAATAATTGTAAAAATTATAAATGTGAAACTAAAAAATAAAGCTTCGTTTATAAATTTTAGAGTTGAATTTAGTAGATTTCGTAAGGAAGATATTTAAGCGTCTAAAATTGGATATTATTCTTTGTGACCTTTGTAATTTCACCTTTAGAAATATGGCTGTAGATAATACACTAATAACTAGATAATAATTATAGAACTTAATTCAATTGACCAATGTTCCATAGTATTTGCACCTAAGTAACAATTTCAACAAAAAATTCAAATTAATATTATTAATTAGTATTTTGGTGTCCTTTTTGTATAGCTACGACTAGACAAAGAGAGTATTTATCAACACGACATTCTCTCGACCTTGACATTCGACAATCAAGCTCAAGGACCTAACAAAGCCAAGCGTCTAAAATTTAAAAAAAAAACTTACCTTAAAATCCAATTCCAACTGGCACTTCACAAAAAACAAATAAAATTCGAAAACTTTGTTCTAAATTCAAACAGCGCGCGCAGATATGTGTCAGTGGCGCGTCGAGCCGGCCGTCCTAGCGCGAAGTGCGTGACACGAATCGAGATGCGGGCTCCTAAATCGATTTTTCCGAATATTTTATATGGCCACGTATCGTTTGGGACGTCGCGCGCAGACTGACCAAGGCGGCTCAGGACATCGACTTTAATTGAGTTTGCTGATGTCCATCGTAACTGTAACGTGGGTTTGATGACAGATGCTAATTGGTTATTGATGTGTGGTTGACACACTTTTGAAAGAAGGTCTAAGCCGAGAGCAAAGTGTTGTGGCGAGGAGTCCCTTTACCATTTTTTTATAGTCATGAAAAAACACTATCAAACCGATCTAATCCAAATATAAAATTGTTTGATTATGAATTTAACATTAATTTGTCTTTATCTATCACTTTGATATTTTCCTTTTCCAGACAAAGACATTTTTTTATATAATAAACATAAATATGTTACGTAACAAACCACAGGAGCTAGAATGATGTAGGTACATTAAAAGATCCTTATAATTTTCTACTAGCTAACAAGAATAAAAAAGTACCTATCATATGAATCAAGAATTTTTACTTCTTGATTTTTTATGTTTACTCTTACGGTTTTACCGTTAGAAATTAAATTTCAAAACGGCACTGAGAATAGGAACACAGAAAAATCCGAAAAGTAAACCTGATGACCTGCTACGGGTGGCGTAGGGGTATAGCACGCGTCACGGAATGATGAGGATCCGAATTCGATTCCCGGCCATAGCTTTACTTTTCGGATTTTTCTATGTGTTCTAATTTTCAGTGTCGCTTAGTTTTTTTTAATTAATAAAATCCGTATTTGCGTGTGTTGCGTGTCCCACTTGCTCGTTTGCCTTCCTTGTCGTATAAAAAAATTGTCTTTTACTTGTTTTTTTGAATTCAGCCCAATTTTTCTGGCAATGGCATTCTGGTCAGATGCAGAAAGAAATAGGCGTATGCCCAACGGTGGGCGATTACGCGCTGATGAAGAAAAAGGAGATACATTTTTTAACCACTTTCGGTTGGTATTTTTGGAATTTACGGACCGGTAACTCTCCTCGGGTTACTGGTTCTTATAAGGGCGGTGGTCGCTTACCATAACATAGTCCACTTGCTCGTTTGCTTATTTATTTATTAAAAAAAAAAAAAAAAAAAAAGAATGATGTCATTTTAAAAATCGATCTCAAAATCACCGATGCGCCAAACAACGGCGTAAAACATCGAATAAAAAAAAACAATTTAAAATACGCAACTGCAAAACAAATGGTCAATGGCACCGAAATGGGGGGCGTAAGGTTTATCAGGTGTCTCTTCCAATAAATAAGTTAGCCGATACATTCGGAGATGGTATCTACCGGTAATACTTGAATCCGTCGCCGGCGCAGGTCATAAGCAGACAGCGGATTATTGGCGGAAATCCCTAGCCGAATAGCGGCCCGATTTTTGAAAGCACATCACTCGAAAGTGGTATAAATCAGCTTTTATCTCCAAAACTGCAGCTCTAATCAAAGTTTTCACTAGTTCAAAATATTAATGAGAGCTGAGATTGTCTTCTATGCACAATTTTTCACCACTTTCGAGTGGTATTTTCACACATGGGCCCGATTTTTGAAAGCACATGTGTGAAAATACCACTCGAAAGTGGTAAAAATCTGATTATATCTTCGAAACTACAGCTCTTATCAAAGTTTCGACTAGTTCACAAGATTAATGAGAGCCTTAAGTATCTTCTAAGCTACTCGTATTTCAAATTCAGCACAATTTTTCGCCACTTTCGAGTGGTATTTCCACCCATGTGCTTTCAAAAATCGGGCCCCAAAGTGTGTCGAATTTGACTTACAAGTATTGCCCAAAATAAATAAACAACAAAGCTTGTTAAAAAATGTAACGCAAATTGTGCTTCAAAACGGCAAATCAATATACATAAATCACATCTCTATCTTTTATGGGTTAGACAGAGCCCAAGTTAACAAGACCTAAAGGCCACGTATAACATGAGGGGCGTATGGGTGGAAAGGTGAATCGAAATAGTGATAAGTTGTTAGCCGCATCGCATATAACATACAATACAATTATCTATACTGTCGGTGTTGAAAGCCTTGGTCCGTGGGGTGCTAGCGCTATTAGCCTCTTCAAAGATATTTCGAAGAGGCTAATAGGGGAGCGTTCAAGTATTACGTAACGCAATTATTGAAGATTTTTGACCCTCCCTCCCCCCCTTGTAACGCGCCGTAACGTTTTTCTGTGCCCCCCCCCCCCCCTCCCCATCTAAATGTTACGTAACACTCAAGTGACCATTTTTACCCGAAAGTATCAAAATGTATGTTGCGCAAAGTACAAGAAAGTCGCTATAATATCCTTGTTATAGTTTTAATCGCCTTGGCGGTAATAATATTAAATAACACAAAAGATGTTTAACCCGCAATACATGCGTAGTTTGTTAACTTGGCAGTTTTAATTCCTTTTTTTTTTTAAAAAAAGAAAACGTTACGTAACGTGTTGTAAGAAAGACCCCCCCCCCCCCCCCCCTCTGTAACGCATCGTAACGTTTCACGATACACCGCCCCCCCCCCCACCCCGCAAATTGCGTTACGTAATACTTGAACGCCTCCTAGACGCTACGGGTGACCGCAGAGCAAACAGATTTTTACTACTTTCGAGTGGTACTTTCGAGGGATGTGCTTTCAAAAATGGGGCCCTTGGACAACGTATTAGTATAGCTGTACAAAGGGGGAATGCTGCCAGCGTCTGTGGTACTATGCCACGGGGGCCCCTCCATTTTTAATTATTTAATTTTAAGATTAGTTTTAGTTCAGTTTTTAATTTGCTTTTAATTCCCCTTTTGTATTTTTATGATAAATACGTTGGGAGTTTGTAATTGTGTCGTACAGACACATCATTCAAACAGATGACGCTTAGCGACAAAAAATCGCATAGTAACAAAAAGGTCACGTGACAGTTAGTAACGGGTAGAAAAAATCGGAGACTACCCACCTGCTATGGGTGGTGTAGGGGTATAGCACGCGTCACGGAATGACGAGGATCCGAGTTCGTTTCCGGCCATAGCTTTACTTTTCTGATTTTTCTGTGTGTTCAAATTTTCACTGACATTTACAAAGATAAATACATACTTAAATACATATTAAACATTATCTATATCAACAATCGCTTCCTCTTATAATTAAAGGCAAGCCTTTTCACATAAACATAACCATAATTTCTGTGTTCGCTTATCACTTGCAACAGACACAAATCTCTTTCCACGATGCGTGAACAAACCGATCACTTTGTTCGTCATTATTCGCCCAAGTTAATTTGTTGTGCCACTATGGAACTTTGTCCAATTAAATCCCCTAGGACTAGGAAATATAGAAAGAAAGAAACTTTTGGTGCTATTTATTCAATTGATTGAATCTTACATACATACGCAAATCACGTCTATTTCCCTTAGGGGGTAGACAGAGCCTGAGGTAACAAGATCCAAAGGCCACGTTTAGCATGATTGTAAGCTTATAGGTGGAAAGGATGATAGGTGTTAATCTTAGGAATCGTGTTATAACTTATGCGGCTAGCACCTCAGCACTATTTTGATTCCACTTTCCACCTATATACGCCCACAATCATGAAAACGTGGCCTTTAGGTTACCATGGCCACTGTCTACCCTGTAAGGGATATAGACGTGATTTGTATGTACGTAACTAATATTATTTGTAATTATGGGTTGCTAGCCGCATCGCTTATAGCATGATTCTTACGATTTTCGCCCATTTCCTCGATGGGTTTTTACCATCTGCGCGGGCAGAGAAGCAACTGGTACATTCTATATTTCTTTGTTCGTTAATATTTTATAGTATCATATTAGTTAATATTTTATTTATTTCCACCTAGCTTCTGCCCGCGACATCGTCTACGTAGAATTCCACATATAAACCGCTCCATCTATTTAAAAAAAAAGCTTCTTTGAACGGACTTTTGCTGTTAGCTTCAGGCCTTTACAGCTTACCGAGAAAGGGCCAAAAAAACCGCATGAAAATCCTTTGCGTTGTTTTAAAGATCTAAGCTTACATAAGGACAGTTAGATAGACAAACAGTGGAAAGCGACTTTGTTTTATGCTATGTATTGTTGATAACTATCTGATAAAAAAATGCGAACACAAACAAACGAACATTTTTTTTTTATATGAATAGGAAGGCAAACGAGCAAATGGGTCATCTGATGGTAAGTGATCACCACTGCCCATAGACACCCGCAACCGCGGAGGGATTGCAGATGCGTTGCCAACCTAGAGGACTAAGATGAAATGCCTCTTGTGCCCGTAATTTCCCCGGCTGTCTTACTCTCCACACCGGAACACAGCAGTGCAAGCACTGCTACTTAACGGCAGGATTAGCGAGTAAGATGGTGGTAGCGATCCGGACGGACATTGCACAAGGCCCTACCACCCGCATAAATCACGTCTTTATCCCTTACGGGGTAGTCTGAGGTAACAAGACCTAAATACCACGTTTAGCATGGTTATGGGCGGAAGAATGGAAAGGGGAATCAAAATAGTGAAAAATGCGAGATTTTTTTAAATCCCCTTTCTAGTACGCGGGAAAGTTGGTCTCCCAGTGTCTCCACAATACCACAGTTATAACAAAACAACGGGTGGACCAATGTTTTGTCTCCACATACCGCATTCTTTGCTGATGAGCCGTGACATTCTATTATTTTACCGGGGCGACTAGAATACAATATCCATGGAACTAGGTAAGTGGGTGGAACAGGCGCCCGATTTCTGAAAGTACATCACTGGAAAATTCAATTCAATGGTGTGTGTGAAATTCCCAACCCGCACTGGGCCCGCGTGGGACATATAGCCCACGAATATAGGCTAGAGATGATGTTGATGACTATGATTTCTTTTGTTCTGTTAGGTATCAGATAAAAGACGAAAGTCGTCGACATAGCCCGAAGGATTAGTACGTTGAAATGGCAATGGGCTGGTCAAGTTTGCCGTAGAACTGACAACCGTTGGAGCAAACGTATCCTAGAGTGGAGACCACGTTTGGGAAAGCGTAATAATGGAACGCCCTGCGACGCGTTGGACGCACAGTATATATTATATAATCTAAAGCAGTAAGGAAACTACGAACAAATCGGTTGAAACGAAACACGCACACAGGCGCGCGCTTTACACGGCCCCTAAGCGGACCTGAGCCTGAGCCGAGTGGACGAGGTCCGCTTAGGGGGCGTGTAAAGCGCGCGCCTGTGTGCGTGTTTCGTTTCAACCGATTTGTTCGTAGTTTCCTTACTGCTTTAGCTTATATATATACTGTGTTGGACGGATGATCTTAGGACAGCTGGCAGTGGCTGGATGAGGGAAGACCAGGATCGCGAAAGTTGGCGCAATATGAAGGAGGCCTACGTCCAGCAGTGGACGGACAATGGCTGTAGCTAGATAGATATTAGGTTCCATACCTGACAGATTATGCGTTTAATGACGCATTTACGGATTAAAATGGTGTTAAATGATTTATAAACATTTTCAACATTAATTTTACATTTTAGATTAAAATAATTAGGTGTGCCTAATAGCTCTATAATTTTTTGAGCTATTTCATCTCGATAGGCAATCGTGACTTTAGTTCAGCTATAAGTAGGTTGATTTGATATTGGGCAATTTTTTTAGTGGGCGCTAAATACAAACATATGATTTTTATGTTACCTCATTAAGCTGCCAGTTTTCGGTGAGATAACTTAATAGGACATTTAACCGACGACCGGATAGCCTAGTGGTTCATGACCCTGACTATGAAGCTAGTGGTCCCGGGGTCGAATCCCGGTAGGGGCAGACAGTTGTATGATGAATACGAATGTTTGTGCCCGAGTCATGGATGTTGTACGTATTTAATTGGCTAAGTAAAGTTTTTGGAAGAGGTGCAAATTATATTTTTTTTCGATAGTCGACGTCTTAATAATCCAGGAACTGCAGCTCTTTTATTTTTATTCCCTATTATTAATGAGATATAATTTTTTAAATGCTCGATATGACATTTGTGAGATTTAACGGCCGAAAAGCTCTGTTGCCTAGAACTAGCTTGTAATAAAAAAAAACTACGTCAACTGTCACGTTTGACGTTGTCAAAAAATAATACCGCGGTTCTGTTTATTTGCGTTTGCGTGTAATCAGTGTTAGCAGTGTGTTTTTTAATGATATTTCAACGACCTCAGCACAACCCCTGGACTTTCGATATTGCCGCACTTCTCTTCGACCTTTGCACGATATTTGGACTACGATTTCAGCTACTTTCGACGACTTAGGCACTGCTTCTTGGACTTTTGGACTTCTACACGAGTATAATGGATTTGGTCGATCCCCAAAGCACTGCAGAGGAAATGAAGTATTACAGGGATGTACTCCAATGCTTTGTACCGTCGTGTAAGAAGTATAGACGGGATTTTCCAAATTCCGTGTATTTGAGCTTACCAAAGGCTTTACAAGCGACTTGGTGCCGAACTCTAGATATCAACTGTCCGAAACGGAACTTGTATGTCTGTGAGGAACATATCAATGTGAGTATATTGCAGTTAATGTCGCTGTAAGAAATTAAGAGTATTGAATGTAGTAAAATGCTTTTCTTATATTTACAGATTGAGGAAGATTGCTACAAAAGTAAATCTGGCAAGTTACGCCTAAAAAATACTGCAAACTTGATATTAACCAAAACATACAATGAGATTGTAAGTATCAGCTAGGTGTCTTATTTTATAATTTGTAATTTTTCTCCACTATATTAATTAACAAGTTTATATAAATGTTCAATGTGTTATTATGAACGTAAACACAGGATATTTATCCCTTGCCTATTGTACAGTTACCTACTAAAAATAAATCAATTTTTACACCTTAGTTCATTGCTACACCTATTGTTTTATTTGGTGAATCTTCTCCTGTCTTCTTAAGGCAAAAAATTAAGTGTTAAATGGATGCTCATATGTACTTAATTATGTGCTTATTTTTAGGAAATGTCGAATGATGAAAGCAGCCTAACGGAACAGCCACTGGAAAACACAAAAGATCTGGCTACTATGTCAAAGCAGTTACTGCAACATGGGACCAATCCATATTCAAAGGTAAAATTATGTACCTGTATAAAAAGAAAAATCAAGTGACCGATTGAGCGATAACAATTTTTCTATGGTAGGAACCATAAAACCCTACATAGTAAAAAGTTGTCAAAATTGTGAAAGTGTAAAACAATATAAAAGCTAGTTGTTATTATAAAGGGCTAGTTTGTAAAATTAATTTGATTCTTTTTTTCCAGTGTGATTCTTCAACTCAGACCCAAATCATATACTCAAACAAAGCCGTTATGGTGAAACCATCAGTAAAATGTGTAGCCTGTTCAGCTAATATAAATGTCTCACTTATTGCTGAAAAAATCATGCCAAGCAAGCCATCATCTTCAACTGCAAGTCGTTCATCAACACCAACATTATATGAACCCTCTAGCCCCTCATCGTCAAGCTCAACCAAGGAGACAGTAAAGGAAGGGAATGATATGTCAGGACGTACACATATCTTAAGAATTATTAAGGAAAACCCCAAAATGTATCTTGGTCTTCCTAAGTCATATTTTTGGTTGATAATTTTTTTAGCCAAACAATGCAAATTACGCCCCCTGCATGTCATTATCACCTTATTTAAATTAAAGCAAAATGACACAATACAAAGGGTATCAGCGTAATTCGTCCCATTCGTTTTTCGTTCATTTCTTATGTACGTCTCATTCTGTGTTCGTCACTCATTCTTTATTCGTCTCGATCGCTATATGTCCCTATCGTTTTAAGTACAATTATGTAACCTGTCTCTTTCTTAACAAGTCTTTTTCGTTTTTCGTCACGGTCTTCCTAGGACTCATTCTTTCTTATTCCCTTTCGATTTTTGTCTCATTCACTTATTCGTCTCATTTTTTTTCATGGATTCGTTATTAGTCACATTCGTGATTAGTCTCATTCATTTTCAGTCTAATTCTAAGTTCGTTACATTCGTTTTGCGTCTCTTCAATTTGTTTATGAATTCCGATCCGGAGGACATATGAATAGCAACTAAGACCTACTAGTACGGGACGATTAGCGAACCTGCCCAAAAAAGAACGGAACGAGTTACCATTAAAGACAAAAAAAGAGTGAGACGAATAACGAAAGTGACTAAAGATAAAGTGCGAATGATACCAAAAAAGAGAGACACAAACAAAGGCATAGTCCTAGGAAGACCGTGACGAAAAACGAAAAAGACTTGTTAAGAAAGAGACAGGTTACATAATTGTACTTAAAACGATAGGGACATATAGCGATCGAGACGAATAAAGAATGAGTGACGAACACAGAATGAGATGTACATAAGAAATGAACGAAAAACGAATGGGACGAATTACGCTGATACCATACAAAGAATAAGTCATCACTTTCATTTAAGTCAAGTGACATTGCAAGAGCTGTTAAGAATTTGTATTGGCAGAGTGCAAAGCGGGTGGAGGGGGTAGCCTAAACGATCACAGCGCTCGCTACGGCTAAAATTGACATTTTTGTCGCTGACTTGAGCTGTCAAATCCATATTGCAGGAAACATTTTCTAATCGTTTTTGAGATAAAAATATGGTCCTGGCAAGATGTGTTGTTGTGAATTGTAATAACACCAAGAAGAATAGCGACTGTAAATTTTACCAATTTCCAAGACCATGGTGGAAACGAGACCAAAGAAATAAGTGGATATTTGCCGTAAGAAAAAAAAATTTTGTTACCTAACCTCTAAAATTTCACTGAAAACAACAATTTTAATATTATTGGCAATAATGTTACTGACTACCATTGTCCAAAATTGTGTAATATAGTAAAATAACACAAGATTTCATTAATATTTTTCACAATATTTACTTACTTCTTGTTTGACAGCGGTGACAATATTGTCCATAATGGCCGCCTATCACGTGGCGCTGTCGTCGCGCACGGTCCCAATACCGCATCTGGCAACTTATTTACAAATGTTTATATACCTGCCAGAATCCATCATGATTAAAAAAACATTGCCCCCTGTTTTTAAAGTGAGGTTTGCTAACGTACAATGCATACTTGACTGTTTCGAGATCCAGATTGAAAAAGCCTCAAATCCTGTTATGCAATCAAGGACATGGTCACAGTATAAATCATGCAACACATTAAAATACTTGATTGCATGTTGCCCAAATGGCTTCATATGTTATATTTCGAAAGGGTTATGGAGGAAGGATTTCTGACAAAGCTATTACTGAATGTAGTGGCTTTGTCGATATTCTTCCTCCGGGGGCTGTGGTTTTAGCCGATCGAGGCTTCAAAGGCATAGAAACTCTCCTATCGCAGAGACACGTGAAACTACTTCGGCCCCCAAGTGTTTCCTCACAGGAAACGCCAACCAAAAAGGAGGTGATCCAAACCAAAATTATTGCCAGCTTGAGGATACATGTGGAACGTGTGATAAGGAGATTGAGGGAATTTGCCTTTTTAAAGCCTCACTCGGTTATAAACCATAACCATGTCAGATATGTGGACGAAGCAGTTATTATAGCATGTGCTTTAGTCAATTTGCAAGGCGACATAATAAAAATACAATAATTTTTGCTTTGTTTTATTTTAAAATGTACAAATTAGTTATAAATATAGACTTTTTAACAAAAATCTTTTTGAAAGACCTATCCAACGAAACCTGATGTGGTATATAAGAAAAAAATCACCATACTGTACACACATACACAACACATAAATCACGTCTTTATCCCTTGCGGGGTAGACAGAGCCTAATACTGTACAGTTGAACAAACAGAATTGCATACCTCTGTGGAACATTTTTATCATAAATTACACAATGATTTCTTTGGACGTATGAGTAAGGTTTCGACTGTACCTCTTCTACATAAAGTCATATTTTAGCTGGGGTTCATGATAACACACATCAGAAGTCAGAATGGGGTCCTCATATTATGAAAATGAAACATCCTTCGGAACTTAGTCTATCTTAGTACAGATTTAGCCCATGGTAGTCAGACCTTTGTTATCCTTACTAATATTATAAATGCGAAAGTAACTCTGTCTGTCTGTCTGTTACCTTTTCACGCTTAAACCGCTGGGCCGATTTGGTTGAAATTTGGTATACAGATAGTTTGAGTCCCGGGAAAGAACATAGGATAGTTTTTATCCCGGAAAATTGCATAGTTCCCGCAGGATAGCACAGCCCAAACCACTGGAATTTTTCAAATTTAACGCGGAACAGATTCACCGGGTCAGCTAGTATAGTATAACGGCTAAAGGCATCCATAGAGAAACTCCTTTATACTATGACGAAGGTCTGGCTATCATGGGATTTTTCTCCAATATATTTAGGACAAAGCGTTAAGTAAAATTTTGGGATAAATCGCATTTTTCCAAAACTTTTCTGATCTTTCTAACAAATTGTTGGCATAAGCCACGTCAAACTTAACCCATTTTATTTCGATTTTTTTGTTGTGTTCGAAATCTGGGTCAGCAACACAAAAAGCACACTTTTTATATCCTGTGGCCAGCATTTGGAACTGGCATTGAGCCAAAAATTTTTCTTTTATTTTATTTTTATCTAGATAGTTTTTCACGGTTTTAGCAGTGCTAGGGCATTTTACTTCAACAATGAAGTCATTGGCTACACCATCAGGCGAAGCTCCACTAAAAAAATTAATTAAGTGAAATCCACATTCTTCAATGTGGACCCCCAATAGCCGTTCAACTTCTTTTATTATTGGTTTTTCTAATATTTTTCCTCTCTTCATTGCTTTGGTATCATAAATCTTGTAACCACCAAGAATTTGTTCCACAAGAGAGCCATCAGGTGTGTCACAATGACAAGCTTCATGTACTTTTGATGCTGTTATTCGGCCCTGTCTTATGCTATGCCATAACTTTGACTCTGCCTGCTTTTTAGTGCTTTTTGCTATTTGATTTTGCACAGATTGAGGCACAGATACGTTACTTTTAAAATATTCAAAACTGTGATTATTAGTTTTAGTTGCAAAATCAAGTATCATGTCAAATATACACCATTTTGTCAAACCATTATCATGATCTGGTAAAAATGACAAAATCAGAGAGTCCCCAATTTTTCTTTTCTTACATTCTTCATAAAATGCATTGAGTTTCTCCGGATCTCTTGGTCCTAGTTCTATTCCTCTTTTCTTGGATGGAAAAATATCCTTGGAGGATATTGGCTGTGTTCCCTCACTAGCTAATCGTGGTTTAGCCCAATAACATTCTATGGATGTAGATGATGGTTCTGTAGATTTTTTTTGTAACCAATATAACACCACCAATGTGTGTTTACATCCACCTGAAAGTAAAACAAATCAATGAAAATATTTATAATCCTCATTAACCATAAATATTTACTCTATAGTGTAAGTATTTACCAGCTGATGCAGGACAACCATCACATGTTGCATCAATTATATTACTATTCGCCTCTTCTAAATGAATAGTCACAAGATAATATTTCATCCTTATTTTGTGCTCCGGAACAACTTTGGCCCTGACAACGCATTCAGTGCTCCCTCTTTTAATTTCAACATAACCTACTGCGTTATCAACATAACCACCTCTGGATGACCTAAAATGCAATGGAAAACATTATAACACAAGATCTTTCATCATTATCATCTGCCTATTTATGTCGCACTGCCTGTGCCCGGCTTATTTATAACCAAATAAATGATTTTGATTTAATTTGATGCACAACAATACACTATGTATATACATGTTAAATATTTGTAATCATAATTAATTATTATATGCATCAGAATGTATGTGAAATTCGCCAGTACGTACATGAGTGTCTTCACACCTCTTATTTCAGCAACATTGTGCTTATCGTTTGTGTGGAAATATTCCATTATCATGAACATATCCATGTGTGGCAAGTTTCTTGAATCCGCTCGTACAAATTCGCTCATTTTGTGATCAATAGCGAAGCCTCAGTATTATAAAAATCAGTCCAAAAGTCAAGGCGGGGGTCGTCGCAAAGCAGAAAAACGTTGTCCAAGAAGCAGTGCCTAAGTCGTCGAAAGTAGCTGAAATCGTAGTCCAAATATCGTGCAAAGGTCGAAGAGAAGTGCGGCAATATCGAAAGTCCAGGGGTTGTGCTGAGGTCGTTGAAATATCATTAAAAAACACACTGCTAACACTGATTACACGCAAACGCAAATAAACAGAACCGCGGTATTATTATTTTTTTTTATTATTATTATTCATCCCTTTTGGGATAGGCAAAGGAAACAGAGTCCATACAGCCAAGTCTTTTGTATATTTTCATTCTTCAATTTTGTAATAAAAGGCCGAAGCCAAGTCTTTTGTTAACAAAGTCTTATTTGGTATTTATCAAGGCCATAGCCATCGTCTTTTGTAGTCAAATTCTTAGTTTAATTTTTTGTCAAGGCCGAAGCCAATTCCTTGTAGTTTGATTAGTCTAGATTAGTATTTTTTTTTTTCCTTCATGTCCAGGTTGTATTATAAATATATAATATGTCAATATCAATATTTTTCCAGTCCAATTTTTTTTTTAGTTATGTTTTTCAAATACTTTTCATTAAATGATTTAAATGTCAACAACAGTCGACACTATGAATTCATATATTGCCTTGAAGCAATCTCTTTTCTTTAATAATTGCTGAAGAGAGCGCGGGATTTCTTCAGCATTGCCATATAATTCCAACAAGCTATCTATAAAAACTAACCGGGCGATAGAGAAAGTGGGACAATCAAAAAAGATATGGTGAAGTGTTTGAGGTTCATTATTACAAAAATTACAAGTTGGAGAAGACAAAATGTTAATTCGATGTAGATGAGCATTAAATTTGCAATGACCCAGACGTAGACGACATAATATCGTGAAGAATTTTCTGTTATGATATCTTTTTCCCTTAATAAACCACGGCAAACCAATTTTATTATTGATTTCAGCATACCACTTCCCTTTACTTTCTGTGATTTGATTCCAAAGGCTTTTAAAATCTCGAGCCAATATAGCTTTAACATACAATAAGAGATCAGAATCGGGTAACGGGATTTGTTTGGTAGTAACATTGATATTATTGGTGGTAGTTATAGTCCTGGCAAGAAAGTCCGCACTGTCATTACCAGAGACTCCCACATGGGATGGAGTCCAAAACAGAATTACAGATTTATATTGAGATATCTCAAAATATTTTTCTCTTATAAGGTGAATAATGTAGCTTGTTTTAGCGTTATGTCTAGGATTGTTCAGAGCCTTCAGAACACTCATACTATCAGAAATGATAACCCACTTATCATACTCTTGCTGTTGAATATGATCCAAAGCAGCTAAGATTGCAGACGACTCAGCAGTGAAAATGCTGGCTGCCTCTGATATCATATAACCCGAACCCATTTTTATATTAGCGTCATAAATAGCAATAGCTACAGCTTTATTATTCTTTGCACCATCAGTATAAATTTGACGATACTTCACAAATTCGTTCAATTTAGCATAAACATCTTGTTTATATTTTAATGTGCTATCTATTATAATGTCCATAGCACAAAACTTACTCAGATAAGAGCCTGAGTAGCAGGGTAAGCATGTATAATCAATCAGGTTGTATCGTAATTTCAATTGTTTTATTTCAGGCCAGTCTTGAACAAGATAAAAAGAACTGTGTTGATCTAAATAGTAGTTTAATTTTGAAATAAGTGGGTGATTTCGAATAGACGATAATGTTAATAAAAATTTGAATTTAAGGAACTTGAAACGCAGTGATAGAGGAGGTACATTGGCTTCGACCTGCATTGAAATAATTGGAGTTGATATCATGGCTCCCATTATTATGCGTAAGCACCTATTTTGAATTTTATTTAATTTTTCCACTAAAACAGATTTGTGAGCGTAACACATGAAACCATATTCAAAGTGACTTCTCACTAGACTCTTATACAAAATTAATAGAATTTTGGGGTCAGAGCCCCAGAAAGTGCCTGTCAAGGATTTCAAGATATTACAGGCTTTTAAAGCCCTGTCAGACAAACATTCTACATATTTATTCCATTTATTATTACTTTGAAAAATGACTCCAAGAAACCTTGTATGCGACTTTATTGGAAGTAAATGAGTATCATAAAAAATGTTAATAGACCTGATAGTGTTAGAATTAAAAACCACAATTTTACTTTTTTCATGACTGACCTCCAAGTTTAAATAATTGAAATAGGTCTTCAGACCAGAAAGTGCAAAGTTCAGCTTTCTATTGATTTCTTGCACATTATTATCTGAACAATATACTACCAAGTCATCAGCAAATTGTAAATTGCTTATCCCAGAACCAAGCTCTAGATTCAACCGATGAATATACAGAATAAATAGTAATGGACTTAATATTCCACCTTGACTAACCCCTTTAAATGCTAGCCTAGAGCCAACTAAACTGTTGTTATGTTTAACAAATATCTCCCTACCATGTAAGAAATTAAAAATCCAACTAATAACTTTTGTTGGAATCTGCAGGGAAACCAAAATAGAAGACAGTATATGCAAATTCACATTATTAAAAGCGCCAACTATATCTAGAAAGATAGCCACTAACATTTTATTCTCACGACAGGCACCATCAATGTCTATGGATAAATGACCCAGGCTCTCTCGGGCAGAACAACCACGACGGAAGCCAAACTGATTTTTAGGTAATAAATTGTTTTGTTCAATAAAAAATTCCATTCTCTGTTTGAGCAACTGCTCGAAGATTTTACCAACACAAGAACTGAGAGTAATAGGTCGATAGGAGTCCGCAGAATTAGGATTTTTTTCAGGTTTAAGAATTGGGACCAGACAGTCAATTTTCCATTCTCTGGGAATTAAGTTTGAACGCCATAACAAATTCAGAATATTCAAAAACGACTGCAAGCTGGAATGATCTAAGAGTTTAAACATTTTGTACGACAAACCATCCAAACCACAAGCTGTGTCTTTTCTTGATTTGAGAGCAGCTTTCAATTCAATTAAACTAAAACTATCAATTAAATATGAAGTTGAAGGATCTGGGCTATTGCAATAATTTAGTTCAGGCATATTTTCAGCTGTATCTGGTGTATATTTGTGTAAAAAATCCTGTATCCATTCAGAAGTAAGAAAACTTTTGTTACAAATATATGACCTGTTAAATTTTTTCATTTTTGCCCAAACATGACTCATAGGAACTAAACGATTAATAGAAGAGCAAAACTTTTCCCATGCAGCACGACATTCTGTTCTTAAAACAACCTTCTTTATGGCCTGAGCTCTTTTAAATGTTATAAAATTATCTAAAGATGCTGCCAGTTTAAAAGACACATAAGCCTGTTTGCAATCATCGACCACCTTAGAACATTTTTCGTTCCACCAGGGCAGAGGTAAGAAAGTTTTCCTATTCCCACCCTGAGGATTTGCTGTATTACTTTGGTTATTGGAATGTGGAATCGTTTTTGGTCGAAAGAGAGAACTTTTCACAACAGAATGCAAGATCGAGCAAAAAATATTGTAGCTATCTATTGGATCTGTAATATTTATTGTATAGTTTTTTAGTTCTTCATTGACTTTATTTTTGTATTTAGCCCAATCTACTGAATTAGGATTATTATGTTTGGGTATATTACAAGAAGATTCCGACAAATAACTAACTGATTCAACTGTGTATTTTGTTATAGTTGGAAGATGGTATCCAGCAAGGGGAGTGTCGCAAACCATCCACTCGCAGGACAAAGACAACGAAGAAGAAACCATTGTTAGATCGAGGCCATTAGGCCTATGACTAATTGAACCTACTGTAGTCGGGCTTCCATCGTTGAGAAGAACTAAGTCATTCTCTTCCATGACATCAATGATGTCCCTGCCACGAGAATCAATATTTGAACAGCCCCAAATTGTATGATGCGCGTTAAAATCTCCCGCAACTATCATAGGCCCTTGTAAGCTTTTTAGCAAAGTATTAAAATTATTTTTATTAAATCTTGGTGTGCTGTTTGGAGGACTGTAGAAACTAACTACTGAGATAAATTTTCTATATATTTGGATTTTAATTACAACATTTTGTAGAGAATCATCAAAATAAGTTGAAACTTGTTGAAAATGTAAACTATTATGGATGATAATAGCTACACCATTGTGTGAATTGCCACAGTCATTTCGCACAACAGTGTAACCATTAATATTGAATTTAATATGTGGTTTTAACCATGTTTCAGATATAATAGCAATATGAATAGAATTGTCACTGAGAAACTTTTTAAAAACATTTTTATTATGAGATAAGCTTTGTGAATTCCACTGCATAATATTTATTACTTTTGGGTTGAATGTGAGGGATTTTTATTTTTTTTCTGTAAAGTTTCTTTGATACATTCTGCTATTTCTTTTGTGTTTATACTTGTGTTATTCGTTTTATTGTTTGTTAAAACTTTTGTTAATGATTCCATTAGTAATGCTAACGCATTACTGTCGCCTAAAAGAAAAGTTAGTAAATCTTTGGTGTTTATGTCTTTGTTTGTTGAGGGGAAATTCTTCATTTTTAGAAAGTCAGCATAAGGGTTGGCAGAGGCTTTATTATTATTTTCTGTAATTTTTTGTTTTTTTATTGGACACTGACCTGAAATTGAAATATGGTTGCCACTACAATGCACACATATAGCATTGGCTATAGGCACTTGACATTCCTTGAATGAATGAGGTTCGGTGCATATGGAGCACCTCTGCCCATTCTTACAGAACTTAGCCAGATGACCGTATCGCAGGCATTTGAAGCACTGCTTTACAGGAGGTATGTACGTCAAGACAGGAATACGCCACATTTTCAAATAGACATAATCTGGGAGGCTTGTCGAGGAAGCAAATGTTATAATCACAGTTTGTGTAGGTTGCAAGGAGCCGTTAACTTTTTTCAGTATGCGCCGGACGCATATAACTTTTTTTGAGCTAGCCAATACCTTGAAAATTTTTTTATTCGACATGTCCGTGGGAACTTGGTTGATTACACCAGACAACTCAGTACATTGTGCGGGTATTTGGGCTTTGAGGCCCTGTTCCTTTAAAAAAGTTAGATTGTCTAAGAAGGCATTTGCCAGGCTAGGCCTTTCAAATACCACACCAATTTTAAATTTGTTCACCTTTTTTAGGTACTTGATGCCCTTAACAAACCGCGAAAAGCAGCCGTTGAGAAACATCATGTCTCGAGACCCGATAGGATTATCAGAGTTTGAACTCTCGACAAAAACCACAAATTCGCTGCCCACAGCGCTGTCCTCGGGGTACCTCCTGTTGTAGTCGGCGACCCTGTAAGGCGTATACTTATCAGCGTTGTCATCACATTCGACGAACTCTGAAGATTCGCTTGACCCGTCGCTGGTTATTGACTTTGTTTCTTCTTCTTCATTGTTTGGTTTAGGTTTTTTTCTTTTCTTCGCCATTTTTTTACACTATTTTTTTTTTCCTTTTAAAAGAGCTTTATGTACAAGTTACTATTTACATTCAATGCTATATTATATTTACAAGACTTAAAGCGATTATTTTATATACAAATTGTACTTTTTATACAGAATTTACAATAAAAGTTTTTTTTAGAAATTAAAAGTTTTTCAAGACACCCGCCAACTTCGACACTTTCCCGCGCTTTCTTCCGGTATTATTTTTTGACAACGTCAAACGTGACAGTTGACGTAGTTTTTTTTTATTACAAGCTAGTTCTAGGCAACAGAGCTTTTCGGCCGTTAAATCTCACAAATGTCATATCGAGCATTTAAAAAATTATATCTCATTAATAATAGGGAATAAAAATAAAAGAGCTGCAGTTCCTGGATTATTAAGACGTCGACTATCGAAAAAAAATATAATTTGCACCTCTTCCAAAAACTTTACTTAGCCAATTATGTATTTATCTACATCATATAAGTATGTTTATCCGTTGCCTGGTACCCATAGTACAAGCTTTGCTTAGTTTGGGGCTGGGTCAATTGGTGTAATTTGTCCCAAGATATTTATTATTATTTATTTATTAAATCTTTGCTTAGGTAATTAGACGTTCGGATTTATTTTAATTTTTTATGCCTCTTTAATTTTTACAAACGCGGCAGGAATCCTAAAACCTGTTAAGCCAGTATCGCCATCTAGTTGCTACAGTTGAGACTGTTGTTCAGTAAGTCTACCAAGAGATGTCGTTAGTAACATAATATTACACTTTCAGTGTGAACTCCAATGCATTAGAAAGGGCACTTACGCCTATTAGCGCATATTAATAGTAAACCGATCTAATAGCAATTTCTTAACGCAATCGAGATATTTTCGAGCAGAAATACATGAAACATTCGTTTTTCTGATTGCTTGTTAAACGCTGCTTACTTGGTTTAATGTGTTTATAATCCAATAGATGGCGTTACTTGTCATTATAGTCTGTTGCTCATCTAAATTAACATTTGCCACTTTTCGAAGCCAATTTCTAGCGAATGCAAAATTTTGCTGGCGAAAATCTTAGGAATTATTTTATAGGCGATGTGGCTAGCAACTCATCACTATTTTGATTCCCCTTTCCACCTATACGTTCACAATCATGCTAAACGTGGCATGTAGGTCTTGTTAACTTAGGCTCCGTCTACCCTGTAAGGGATAAAGACGTGATTTATGTGTGTGTGTGTGTGTGTGTGTGTGTGTGTGTGTGTGTGTGTGTGTGTGTGTGTGTGTGTGTGTGTGTGGTTATCATTTTGTTGAAATGAAACAAAACTACCTCTTATAATATATATATTGTAAATTAAAGTTTCTTGTTCTTAAAATAATCTACAATAGAAACATCTCATATTTACAAATAATTAAAACTATTTACAAGTCATTAAAAAAAACACAAATTACGAAACTCATGTACCGTCGTCACCTTATACAAAGAAGCTTCTGGAGATGCTCAATAGTACATAACAAGCAAAAAGTGGGGAAATAAAGAATGTTCTAGATCGTAGGAACTCGTCGCACGAGCCATAGGTGAGGGTGATAAACACGCCAACCGAGGTCTTTATCACCGCCCGACGTGTACGCAATTTTACGCCTTCCGCGTACTTAAATCATGTCTTTATCCCTTACGGGGTAGACAGAGCCTGGGGTAACCAGACCCAAAGGCCACGTTTTGCATGATTGTGGGCGTATAGGTGGAAAGCGGAATCAAAGTAGTGATGGGTTGCTAATCGCATGGCCTATAACATGATTCCTTAGATTTCTGCCCATTCCCTCATTCACTAACTAATATAGTACAGAACCCAACTGAGTAACGCACTAATCTACGCACTAAAAAAATTTGAGTTACACTCAAACTGGTATAAATCAGCTTATATCTCCAAAACTGCAGTTCTAATCAAAGTCTTCACTAATTCACAAGATCAATGAGAGCTGTGATTGTCTTCTGCGCTACTCGTATTTCATATTCAGCACAATTTTTCACCACTTTCGAGTGGTATTTGCACACATGTGATTTCAAAATCTATGCTATGGAGAGGGCTATGCTGGGAGTCTCTCTGCGAGATCGAATCAGAAATGAGGAGGTCCGTAGAAGAACCAAGGTTACCGACATAGCCCAGCGGATTAGCAAGTTGAAATGGCAGTGGGCAGGGCACATAGCACGGAGGACGGATGACCGATGGGGTCGAAAGGTCCTCGAGTGGAGACCACGCACCGGCAAGCGCAGCGTGGGACGTCCACCCACAAGGTGGACCGATGACCTCATTAAGATCGGAGGATCGCGCTGGATGCAAGCCGCTTCCAACCGGTCTTATTGGAGATCTAAAGGAGAGGCCTATGTACAGCAGTGGACTTGTAATGGCTGAAATGATGATGATGATGATGATTTCAAAATCGGGCCCCTGAGACATTGTTTATTCCCCCACCCTCGGAATGTAATGTAATAAAATTATCTCTACAAGAAACTGGACACAGCTGATAGTTCATAAAATGTCTAAAACACCTTTGTATTTGTTGTGTTCAAAAATTTGAGCACCTAACCTAGGCTTCTAAATCAAAATGGCGACAGCACAACGAACATTTGTACATTATATTACATGCGACATATATATCTATATACAACAATACTGCCTGATTCTTGGAATTGTATGAGTATGGAAAAATGAGGTCTGTGGTAGATTGTAAATGGGTTTCCAGTATAATTTTATAATTTTTGTTTTGAATTTCTAAATGTCAGTGAAAATTAGAACACAGAAAAATCCGAAAAGTAAAGCTATGGCCGGGAATCGAACCCGGATCCTCGCCATTCCGTGACGCATGCTACACCCCTACACCACCCATAGCAGGTGGGTAAGCCTTCGAATTTTTCTATCTGTCACTAGCTGTCACGTGACCTTGTTACTATGCGAATTTTTGTTGCCAAGCGTCATCTGTTTGAATGATGTGTCTGTACGACACAATTACAAACTCCTGTGGAACACCTACTGCTCACCAGGGGCGAGAGAAGGCGCTGTTTTTCAAATGATGTTTTATTAATTTAAGTTCATTAGTAAGAACAATTTACCACAGACTGTAACAAACATTTCTCCACAGTTGCTCCCACATGGTCGGCCCAACACAACCACCCAACCCCATACAAGTCAGATCCAACCATGCAGCACTCATAAATTCTCTTATATTGCTCGGCGTCAATTCATTTAGTTAGAAAATGTATGAAGTTTTATTTAAAAAATAATACTGAATTCATAGAACATGATTTTCAAAGTTATACTTATAACTCAAAATGCAATTTCAATAAATTAATTTAAAGGTTGTTGAGTAAATTCATTTATTTTCAACTGATCACTTGAATTATTCCTATTTTGATCAATTTATTTGCTTAGTAAGAGCGCAAATTTATTTGAATACCTAACATAATAATTTCTAATGAAATTTGTAGCTATCAGTATCACATTGATGCCTTAACTGTGACAACACGGATCACTGATATCTTTATATCACTGACACATTTTATACACAAGAAAAATTTAACATCAGTGACACTTTAAATCATTGACACATTTTATACTTGAGACAAATTTGACATCAGTGACACTAAATCATTGACACATTTTATACTTGAGACAAATTTGACATCAGTGACACTTTATATCATTGACACATTTTATAAGCAACATTTTTTTTACATCAGTGACACTAAATCATTGACACATTTTATACGTGAGAAAAATTTGACATCAGTGACACTATATCATTGACACATTTTATATACATAATTGACGCACAATTATTGTAAAAGTAGTAAATACACAACTACATTAAAATCTGAGATCAAAACAAAATGTATCAAAAAAAAAACATTAATAAATCATAGTCGAGCCAGTCATCCAACTACATATTTACAAACTTCATACACTTCCCAACAATCATACAATAAAAACTAATGTAAGTGAAACAAACTACTGTCACACAGACATATAGGGCTATCACAGGCTTTAATATATACATTAAATATTGCAACCCTGACATTCACACAATGATTAAAGGAACCAGGTTCCTGTCACTGTGACAGTCCGTGTTTCATGTTTCCACTAGCGTTTACTGACACAAAAATCTAATATAAATTACCAGATCATTGTCAAAATCATAATAACAAACATCTTAGGGTCAGATCTAGAAATTTGTCGAACCAATAGCAGACCGTGTTACACATACATTATGCCGTGAGCTCTTGTCATTGGTATTTCTAGTTGTCTCCCTCACTAGGCTGATTCAAATATCAAAACCATGCGAGTGAGTGAGACAGTTAAACCCGAATAGCATTCTAAGAGCTTACAGACTGTACATACCATGGAAAAAAGCAAAAGTAGAAGTGGCATATGAATGAGACACGCGTGCCACCTTTATGCTCGAATCGCATGTACACACAGCAAAGGTATTCGGTAAGCAGGATAGATACGGCGCGAGCGTGCGTAGGTGCTTACCTGATTATATTGCCGTGTGTACAAACGTCAGTTAGTCAGTAGCAATTCTCGAATGTTCCGCTGCCATCAGTTAGGATTTCAATTACTAAAAAGCTAAATCCCACGCAGCAGAGTTGATTTGGCAACGTACAACTACAGTTCAGTTATCTTTCGGCTTCTTCATGCTAGATGGTATTTATATTATTGCTTAAAAAATGGTCCTACTACAAATAACCTGCAATAACCATTATAATTAATATTGATTTGATAGTAATTTGAACTTTCCACCCACAGAATATTGCTCGACGTCCATTGTACAGATATATAAACACCATCTAGCGTGAAGTAGCGAAAAGAGAAGTCTGAAAATGTCAGTTGTCTAAATAATAGTTTTGCCATTGCACAACAGATGTCGTTAAAAAACTGCTTTTCAAAATGAACTCTGCTGAATGCTATTTAGGTATATGTTACTGAAAATCTAAATGATGACAGCTGAACGCTCGAGAAAATCAGATTCAGGCAGAATCATTCAGCTACTCGAACCGTCAAATTCAATTTGACATACATACATGCAATTATCCACTTATATGTGGCACGCGTCTCTCGTTCACATACCACTTCTAGGTTTCTCTCTTCTATGGGTTAAATCGTAACCCCTTATACATAAACGCTCTATAGGCTTCTGCTAACTTAGCAAACGTTTGTCCTTATCTGTCACTTTGACATTTACCTTTCACAGATAAGGACAAACGATTGCTAAGTTAGCAGAAGCCTAGAGCGTTTATGAATATAAATTTTCGCGATAGTATCAAGCCTCTCCTATAATTTCATCTACTATGTATGTTAGTATAATACAAATATCTTTTAACAAACTGTACTTTTGACATTTGACGTAACAGAATAACAAGACAGTCGATCCACCCATCACACGCACTGGATGTATTCCAATTCCAGTAAGAGGGTATATTTTTAACTTAATCTGCCATTGTCGACAATCTCTAGTCTCATAGCACGCGCTATTTTATCGCTTGTCAACAGTATTGACCCTACAGCCCGCTGTAGTATAGCCTAGTCCCAAATACCCAAAGAAAGAGGTGATGGTGGAAATGCCACATAGGATCTTAAAATTAGTCCGGAATATCTCAGCAGGCATTTTAATAGCCTATCCGGTGTCACTGACCCGGGCAAAAGATCATCCCGCCATCTCTTTTTTGGTCTGGTTTCTCTCAGCAGGTTAGTTAAGACTAAATAATCCTGTAAATCTTTATCTGGATTTTTGAATCATGGTCAATGTTTCCACTCATAGATTGATGTTAAAAGTAAACCACACCAAGGGCGGGACAAAATTTCTAATCAAAAATTTACATTTAAAGTTAACAGGCTTGTTAGATTATTTTGCCATAACTTTTTCTTTGTAGGAAATTTCCTATCGCGTTTTTTTCACAAATGCAATTTTTCCAAGTCGATTTTTCTGTGTCGCATTTTTCCCCAGTCGCGTTTTTTTCACACGGAAACAGTGTCGATGGAACCCTGATATCGCAGAGCTCCTGTTTAACATCATGTCTTATGTATCGCAGTACTAAACCACACATCTAGGCTTAACAGCTCATAGGTTTAGGTTATGTTAGCTTTGCATCCGCCGGCAGAACTCAGTTGACAGTTTCTGTACCAATTGGGATCGAGTAAAAACGCGACTGTGCAAAAATGCGACACAGAAAAAAACGCAAACGCGAAAATAAGCTTCATTAAAACATACTAGGAAAAATTGCAATAGTGAAAAAAATTGCTATCAAGAAAAAAATATGGAAACACAATCTAACAAATCTTCAATCCCACTAACCAGCTGTAATGTCCGGGAATAATTTGTAGACACTTCAAACTGAGAACACCCTCTAATCAGCTCTGTGGAGTACAGCCAGAAATACCTGCAAGTATCCGGGGCAAGGCCACGGCATGGCCTTAATCGCTCATCGTGGGCGATGCTGGGCCAACATCGGATCAGGTCACCGTGCGATAAGCGCTAGCACACACACACATCTAGCCAACTAGCGTCATGTCACAACACTCTACGACGCGCGTCGTTTTATCGTCACTTTACCGCGGGCCAGCTGCGAGACGAATAACCGAATACGTTCCGGATTCGACGTTTTCTTCACCCACACCTGTAATTAATACAAAAGGTATTCTAAATATATATAACTCAAAGGTGACTGACTGACTGACATAGTGATCTATCAACGCACAGCCCAAACCCAGGTAGATGTTATGACGCAGGCATCCGCTAAGAAAGGATTTTGATGAATGAATTTATAGAGCAACGTAAAGTTAGTATGCCATACTATAATTATTAATTAATACGAGCGCCTGGCAGCTTTTCAGCGGTGGGTGACTTTGGCGGAGTGACGTGATCAGTGTTGTGTGCTGCCCTAAATTTGACAATAATAAAAATGACGATGAAAACGAGGGTAGTTGTGCGCCGCTGTCAGTTGCGTCGAGCAGCCGCGCGAACAAAGCGCTGGCGCGCAGTGTTCGTTTCGCTGCCGCCGGGGCGAGCGCTCCGAGAGGACGGACTACGAAATAGTCCGAAACATGTCGAGCATCACTCGACTTTTTATACGTGAGTTATCCGTTTATGTGTAATTATGATTAAGTCTCACGGTAGTTTCATGCTGAAACTTTTTCCCGCACCTTGGATGTCCACCTGGCACTACTTTTCCACCAATTGGCATTGTTCATTCTTTTTAGTATGCTCCAATTCGAAAACCATTTCGAGGAAAACCATCAATTATCCGATTTATCTTGTCCGTTTTCAAAAATACTTTATGATTGCAGATATTTTTGTAAAAGTACTTTGAACCTTTGTTTGACCGAACGACCGGGTTTTTAGACAGAATCCAGCATCGAATGTTGGCCACAAAAATGAAAAAAAAAGTTTGGCTATGGCAACTGTCACGTGTCACTGTCAAATCTAACAAAACCATAGACAAAGCCGTTTTTTTTTATAGCCAGCCGAACGAAGGCGATTGGGATTCTGTCTAAATTCACGAATTATCAAACAGCGAAAAAATATTTATTATTAATTAACAAAGCTACGTAAAAGCATAATATTCAAATTAGTTGCTTGAAATAGTCCATTTTATCAAATAAAGGTGTTAAAAGCACAGCTTAAAAAAAATGAACAATGCCAATTAAAACGCCTGGCAATACGAATTAAACATATAATTAGCTATTATATCACACCAAACTCACGAGATCTATAAATTGCACACCTTTAATTGCCTCAAAAATACAGACGAATTGAGAACCTCCTTTTTTTAAGTCGGTTAAAAATACTGACCGCGTCGTCGGTTATGGCGTGTATGTGAGCGGGGAACCGGGGCATCTCCCTTCCCTCAACATAAACGCTCTGCCCGCGGTGGAACCACCGCCTCTCGAACAGCAGCTTGCCGTCCTCGATGCGCGTGTCGTGCGTCTCGCTACCCTCGCGCACTGGGGACTCGCCTGCACCAAAACGTTGTGTCATAAACTAGGTATCTCAAAACAAATGCAGAATACTACAGAATAAAAAGCAATGCTTGGTCTGGGAGCAAAGAAAAAACATTAGAACCAGTTGCTTCTCGTCCCGCGCAGATGGTAAAAGCCCATCGAGGGAACGGGCGAAAATCTTAGGAAACATGTTATAGATGCGGCTAGCAACCTATCACTATTTATTCATATATTTATGTTTTCTCGTTTTGCCGCCGAGAATCAATGTTTATTTGTCTAATTAGAGTTGAATACTGTCGGAATTTTAGGATATTGTATGTTAGGCTAAAAAACAATAAGACCTAACAACGTTATGAATATAGCTTTTTAGGGATAAAATTTTTAGACTAAACGATATTAAACTAAAAATGTTGAACAAACAATGTGTACGCAAAAAATCTTTATAAAATTAAATTTTATGAGCGTTTTCCAAAAAAATGTCCCGAAACATATTTTCCAAAATTTAACTATTACGGGTTTTTCTTACTCAAAATCGTTTACCCTATAGATCCTTATACAAGAAAAAATGTGTCCCAAAACTCCCATTCCAGTTTGTCACTTTTTTTAATATCTCTATAGGTATGTATGGAACGTGACGAACAGGAAAATAAATTCGATAGTTAAATCTGGGACACACTTTTTCTTGTATGAGAATCGACAGGGTAATCGATTCTGAGTAAGAAAAACCCAACATTAAAATTCTGGAAAAAAAAATCATGTAGGCTTTTTTTTGGAAAACACAAAAAAAAAATACATAAAATTTTAGGCCAAGCAAATGGCACCCTATTGGATTGGTATAACTTACAGCTGGTGGAGCTGAGGTGCTTCCTAGGCTGCGCGTGCGCATGCCTCGGCGGCGCCGGCGGCGGCGAGTGCCGCGCTATGGCCCTCAGATCGGCCTCTATCTCGCGCTCGTCCAGTTGGAACGTGACCGTGGTGGCGGGCTTGCGGCGCTTCTCCGGCGCCGGCGCAGGCTCGTTGGCGCGCCGGCGCAGTATACGCTTCATGACCGGCTTCACCTGGCAAATGATGGACTGGTGATGGGTGGATGATAGATTTGAGGTGATGAGAAAATTATAAAAAATGCCTAACCAATTTTTTTTTTGTGTAAATTTTTAATGCCTCTAGGTTTTTGTCGATTAGCAAAAGCTGGGCTTTATATGAGTAACTAGCTGCTGCCCGCGACTTCGTCTGCAAAAATTAGTTTTTCGCTATCCCGCGGGAACTATGCAATTTTCCGGGATAAAAAATAGCCTATGTGTTAATCTAGGGTATCAGCTATCTCCGTTTTACATTTTATCTAAATCCATTCAGTAGTTTTTACGTGAAAGAGTAACAAACATCCATCCATCCATACTTACAAACTTTCGCGTTTATAATATTAGTAGGATAGTAGGATAAATCACTATACATATAATAGGGAATATTCATGTTTTTTTTTCATAGATTTCATAAAAACCTCATTTATGTAATAGAAAATATAAAAAAAATATTTTTCAAAAATATTTTTCAAATAACTATAAAAATAAGATATAAAGCTCTCAAAGATTTGTCTTTATCTCTTTCTAGAAAAAACGGAATTTTAATATGGACTTTATATGGCTGTTGTGACTAATGACGTCACAGTCATATCGGATCGGATTATTTTAAATTAACATTTCAAAGAGAAAATTAAAGAAAATATGGACGCAATGGACACTCAGGTGAATTTGTAACAATGATAATAAAATTTCAACTAAGTATGCTTAAATCGGCTTATCATTATCACTACATAGTATAAAATAAAGTCGCTTTTTCTGTCCTCATGTCTCGATGTATGCTTATATCTTCAAAACTACACAACGGATTTTCATGCGGTTTTTTTTAATAGATAGAGTGATTCAAGAGGAAGGTTTATATGTATAATACATGCATAATATACCGTGCGAAGCCGGGGCGGGTCGCTAGTTTTTTTATATTTCTCTGCAACTGTTTGCCTTTGTTAAGCTTCCTTACTTAAATCAAGTTTACTGGATGACATTCCTTTCTAGCACTTGATTTTATGACATTTGATATTCTATTTTTATTGTAATGTTATCTCTTTATTTTACATGTGACATTTAGCATTCTTTTTTTATAAATTTCCTAACGACTAATATGAATTATCTTCGATTGACTTGTTTACCAATGTATTTTTTTAATTGAATGAATAATAAACTATTTCTTTTTATTTGGATATGTGTGATTAAGGTGTTAATATAACTTCGAACGAAACCCACCTCTGCTGAGTCTCCGTTCAACTCCATACTGTGTCTCTCGTTTTCAATCATCTTCCGCTTGTCCTCAAAGTCATTGAGCAGGTTCTCTTTCAACTCTATCTTCTTCTCTTCAAACTCTTTTGCTGCTGCTTTCTTCTCTGCTATGTACTCCCTCTCCACGACATCGTAGACATGGTCTCTAGAAATCAGAAAGTTCACATAGTATAAAACACTACACCATCTCATATATTTTATTGTTTTTTTTTTCTTTTTATCCATAACTACTTTGTTTCATTTTCAACATGAAACTACCGTGAGGCTCAATCATAATTACACATAAACGGATAACTCACGTATAAAAAGTCGAGTGATGCTCGACATGTTTCGGACTATTTCGTAGTCCTTCTTCCTGGATGTTACTTTGTTTCACTTTGACTAGTAGAGACTTTATACATCTCTACTATAGACTAATATAATTTAAGGCTCGGGGACCTTATACATCCCTTTTACAAATGTATTTAATTTAAATAGAATTGAAGTATTGTAGTAGCTTAATGTAATTTATTTTGAAAAAATGACTTTCTGCCAAGTTTCTTGCGGCGCATTCTTCTTGGCAATGATGGTAGGTATTTCCAAATGCGCTGGTAGTTTCAAAAAAGACATGTAAAATTTGCAAAAAAAAAATTGAATTTTGAATAAGTAAATGCTTCATTGTACAAATAATTATATAAAGAAACAGATACAATTCACAAAAATATAAAAATCATATTAATATATGCACAAAGGCGAACTTATCCCTATTACGGATCTCTACCAGTTAACCTTTCAGTAGATGAGAGGCGCACCGGAGGAGGGACCGACAAAGTGTGAGTGTGTGTGTGTGTATGTGTGTTGTATACTCGCATCTATATGCTTATATTTTTCATACATACTATGCAACGGATTTTAATGCGGTTTTCGTCAATAGAGGTAAAAAATAGTATGAAAATAATAAAAAAATAACTATGAGGTTGAAAGTTGACACGATTAGAAAGCAAAATGTGATAAAAGCAATAAAGTTAAATTCAATGCAAGAATTGCAATCTATCAAAGTATGAACATGTCTTATCATTCTGTCCAGAATCAGAAAGTTAATACACAAGGTTTTCAAGACAGATTTTTTTCTTTTCTTGGCCATATCTGCCAGAGAATTGTTACTTAATTTTTTTATATTATATTAAACTTTTAAATGCATGTTTCATCTATAGCTGACAGTTCCTATGTTAAACATTCAGCTAAGCTTCATGCTAACCCACCGAAGCATTCAAGATTAATTTTAAGAAACAGTGTCCTCATCATTACACCCTGTAATCCCTGATCAGCGACATGGGGCTCTCAGCATACTTTTTCACTTGGGACAATCTCTCACCGCAACCTCCAGTTCTTGCTAGGTCATGCCCAGGGATCTCAATTTCTTTTCAAGCGCTGCCATGTTGTTTTAAGACAGTATGAGCGTGTTCCAAAAAAAATTCCACATGAACATTTTTTCTAGAATTTAACTATTTTGGGTTTTTGTTACTCAGAATCATTTACCTTATTGAACCTCGTGTATGAAATGTGACGAAGAGGAAAAGAAATCCATAGTAAAATCTGGGACACATTTTTTCTTGTACCTATTAGAATCGGTAGGGTAGGGTAAATGATACTGAGTAAGAAAAACCCAAAATATTTTAATTCAGGAAAATATGTTGCTGTAGACTTTTTTTTGGAAAACGCCCATATACGTATTATAACTATCGCACTTACTTATATATCCTGTTTAACCGCAATCTCTCGTGCAACTGATGCTCGAGCCTTTTGACCCTACGTGTGAACTCTGGATGGATGCCATCCTCCAACTGCTGCAACTGCTTTTTGAGGCTGGCCAACTTAAATTGGTACATCCTGGGAACGGAGTTTCATTAACATTTATTCAACCGTCATCACCTTATTGCTATAGAACTTAACTATAAATTCTAATTGGTTCTCCTTCTTCTTATTTGTGGTGTATCAAGTCTTTATAGCGACGACAACTTTGCCAATGTCAAAGTAACAAAAATATATTTATAAAATCTTGTGACAAAGTATCCACAACATTGTAGGGTAATGGTTCATTCTAATTGGTTTAGAAGGGGTAAATAAAACCCGATTTAAAAAACATGTAAATGGAGAAATTACCCTCCATTATTGGAAAAATAAACATAGGCAGACTTACTGCTCTTTATGCTCCATAGGTTCGTCATTGTTGGGTATTTCTGTCTCACTAGCCTCTTCAGTATCTGAAACAGATAATCAAGCCGTTATAATGAGAAATCTGACACAAAGCCATGAATTTTAAGTCACCCAGTTCTTGACCAAGTTGTGGCCAGTGGATCAAGGTGAAAGTGACATCTTTACGGCGTCGTTACGTCACTGATGACTGGCACAACAATTAGGCGGGAAGAGTTGCCTGCTGGTAATCCTAACCATCCTAACCTATTTACATTTACGTAACTTCTGTTTATAAACAACGTGTGCACTTGTGTCATAGCCAGGAGTGACGAATCGTGATAAAAATGACGGAAAATGACGCCAAAATCACCTGATGACAATCGTCGTAAACAAAACATACCTTCGTCGCTATCGTCCACGGGTAGCGGCGGTATTGCATCCTCCTGCTCCCTGTATTCGTCCTGATCGTCGTACCCGTCGTCTTCGAAGTCGTACTCATCGCCCGGTCCCGAATATGGAGATCCTTGGTAAGACATAGTCGAGGCGACGCGTAAAAGTTGCATACAGATTGACTGCGAACACCGTCTCAGAAGCAAACTCTGGACACGCGGACGTAAGGTAACAACCCAAGCAACAACTTACAGGTGCCAGTTATGTCACTCATATAAAGAAATTATTTTATAATGCACAACGAACGTACGGCGAAATTGGAGCAAATTGAAGTTGTTTTACGTCAAATTCGACATCGACAAAAGCATCGTACGAAATAAGTTGGCTAAGTTTTGATAGTCAAATATTCAAGGTATCGAAAGTAACATGGCGCTAGTGGACTACGAAATTATGCCTAGATGAACAAATTCCGATGAGTATCTTTCGCAACATGACGGGACATTTGTTTTTAGTTGTATTATATCATAGACAATGGTACTTTGTTTTATTCGTTTCAGTTGATAAAATGCGATTGAAATTTATCGATAGTTTGAAATATTTTTATTCGTTATAAATAAAAGTTTTAGCAGGGGAAAAATGCTAAATGATATGGCACTAGACATATAAAATAAAAAAAACTATTTTTTTTCTTCCTAATCTTAATTTTATGTTATTTTGAGCAAAACGTCTTAGTCGATAAAATGTAAAAGTGGGTGGACATTGGTCACTACGGCATTATTTAAAAACCTGCAACGTAGTCTATTGTTATGATTTGACGTCATGAAGTTGGACGTCATCTTGAATGAAAAATTCTTACTTTATTATTTATGTAGCTAAATTAAACACATTACGCGAGTGGTGTGTGTTGTTTCTGTTCGTTTGACGACTAAATTAAACCAGGTGTACAGTGATGCGTGCTTGATTGGGACTCGTTTCGTTAATTGGAAGGCCGTGTAAAGGTGACGCTGTGCGCTCAGTGTCGGTGATGTAATTTAGGTGGCTTCGTAGTGGCAGGCGCTACAATGGAAGAATCCTCATTTACTATCCCCGCGGACGACAATGGTGATACAGAGCTCGATCCTAGAATACAGGTCAGTCAGTGACTATATAATGTGTTGAGTACTGTTAAAATTTGCTTTAATATCAGCAAAGATGAGTGTCTTCGTAGATTATTTCGCCAGCGAGCACAATGGATACGATATTTTATATCAAAACATGAAATACGGGCTTATAGCAAGCAAGGAGTTTTCTGAGTACCTTAGAGAGAGATCGAATATTGAGGAATCGAATTCGAAATTACTGACCAAGCTAGCTAAACAAGCGAATAGCAACTGCGCGCAAGGCACTTTCGCCCCCTTCTGGGGCGTATTGAAATGTTCCGCCGAGAAACTATCCAATTTGCACCAGCACATGTTCCAGAAAGTGAGTGAACTGGTTAAAGATGTGGCCCGTTATGCGGATGAGCTGCACAAAAAGCATAAAGCTGTCAAAGACTCTGAATCTAGTACCCTAGACGTAGTAATGTCCATACAAACTACTAAACAGGCCTTACAGAAAGCTAAAGACCTTTACACAAGCAAAGGTACAGAGTTAGAGAAACTACGCAAAGACAATGCATCAGCCAAGGACATAGAGAAGGCAGAGGTGAAGCTGAAGAAGCTGCATGATGATTATCGTCTGCTAGTGGAAAAGTACAATAATGTGAAGCAAGATTTCGAAAAGAAAATGACCCAGACATGCAAACACTTCCAAGACGTAGAGGAAGCTCATTTAAAACAAATGAAACAGTTTGTTAATGTGTATGCTGACATCATACAAAACAACCATGACCTTATGGGCCAGGTGCACCGGGACTTCAAACACCAATGCCTCGAGTTGACAGTGGAAAAATTGCTAGAACAATTTGTTATGGAAAAATACAGTGCAATGGAAAAAGCCAACTTAGTGGAACTGCCCATTTCATTGCCTAAGCCAGGATCTGCTAATAACTCTATATCTGAAGCTGATCAGATATCAACTGTCTCGAATGGTTCCCACAAACCAGCACAACCAGCTAAGGCACCTAAGAAGGAGAGCCAGTCCTTTGCAAGTAAGACTTCAAGACGGACCACATCCTTATTAAATCTGTTTACACCCAATTTCCAAAGCAAAGATGAGCCCAGTGGTAGCATTGAGGGTGCCGCTCCATGTTCTGCTCCGTCCAGCCCCAGTGGAACACCTGCTACCCCTGTAGCCCCAGATAAGGACGATAACATGGGACGCACAACCCTCCGAGAATCAAAATGGTTCTTACGTAGCAGGAGGACCAAGACGAAACTGAAAAAATCCAAAAAGAAAAAGGATGAGATCTCCGAAAACTCTAACATTGGTGACAAGTCAGATCTAGAAGAGAAAGAAGAAGAGGTTCCTACCAAGGATGATCTGATGAACTCTCCAGAAGTGGATGATGAAGGGTACTGCATCAGGCCTAAAGATGAAAAAGGAAGTGTTTATTCTTCGACAGACACAGATTCAGAGGAAGAGAGAGAACAGAAGATCCATGTGGAGATCAAACCTATTACTAATGGCAGTGCTCCTATGTCAGCAAGCGTTGATGAGCTCAGAGCAACTGTAGAAAACATCTCACTTTACAAAATTGGAACTAATCCCAGACGGGGGTCTAATGCGAACACAAGTAAAGCCAGCAGTGACTTGTTAGACTTGAACTTTTTCCAGAGCCCCACAGCCAGCAATCCCACCTCACCTCACGGCAACGTTTCGAACCCCTACGCGCCCCTACAAGCCAACCAATCGCATTTATTGGAAAGCCCGACCCCGGTGTCTACGGCGGACGTCGGCGACCTCTTTTCTGAAGTCGGCGAGATGGGCCAGACGAACATACGGACGTCGACGCCTACTATATCGACCATCTCGCTCCCGCGCCCGCCTTCAAGGCGATCAGAAGGTGACTTCCGAACTGCTGGCTCCTCAGGGTCACGTGGGCCCTCTCCACTTACAATCGGCATGGCTGACACCATACCCTTAGCTGTCGCTTTTCATGAGATTATACACTCGTATTTCCGTGGCGCGGACGAATCAAAATGCCAAGTAAAAATGTCTGGGGATATGATGTTATCATTCCCTACGGGAATAGTCGGCGTGCTCGCAAACAATCCTAACCCAGCGAAACTCTGCTTCAGACTGAAAAACATCCATAGACTAGACAATGTGCTGCCCAACAAACAACTGATCAGCATTAACGCGATGATGTCCACTCGAGATTCGACTGTCGTAGAATTTAATATGCCGGCTCTCACGTCGCTCCTGAAACGCCAATCTGAAAAGAATCCCACGGCTCAATACTTTAATGTAGACATACTGAAGTATCAGATACGTCCAAAGGCTGGCGCCGCGTCGTGCCCTTACCAGCTCGTGGCTTACTGGAAATGCGAGAGCGAGCACACAGATTTAAAGGTCGATTATAAGTACAACCTTCACGCGATGAGTCCCCCGTCACCGCTGCTCAATGTTTCAGTGTGTGTTCCGATGGATGGTTCGGTCACTAATGTTATTGCTATGCCGAAGAATACTTGGAACGCGGAGAACGAGCAAGCCCTTTGGCGTTTTACTGAGCTTTCGCAGCATTCTGAAGATAGGGGGGTGGGGTCCCTCCGTGCGAGGTTTGAGCTGGAGCAGGGGCCTTCTACAAAAGGCACTATCTCAGCTCAGTTTAACTGCGAAGGTGCGACTCTCTCTGGCATTGAGTTTGAGCTGATAGGCAGCGGTTACCGTCTTTCGCTCGTCAAGCGCCGCTTTGTCTCCGGCAAATATATTTGTGATAGCGATATTCACTGATTGGTCCAAACCCTTATGAATCCACATGTTTGTACATTGTACATACCTTGTCTTGTATGCGGTAGATTTGATTAAATTTGTTCGATATTGTACATTTTTGGTACCTTATAGGACTGTTTCCTGTCCACACGGAATGTAATGATCATCTTTTATTATTAGCTATAATTTCTTATAATATACTTACACAACATAATGTAACGACTTATATTCATAGTGATAATTATTATTCATTGAAATTATGTTACTAAATTATTCTCAGTATAATTAAGAGATGTGCCATTTATAAATACAACTTACATTTGATTTGGACAATATTAAATTTGCTATGGATTTTCTATAGCAAATTGATGTATCAGAGCGACATGTAAATCTTTGTTATGGTTCACGCATATCTGAGCTTATCTAAACGGCTAGCACGTGCGCTATTTTCCCCCCTGTAGCTTAGTAATTTATTCATACTGAGATTTTCGGAAAAGGTTGCACTATGTGACAAAAGTCACTTGTGCTAGCCGACCTCTTAAACCCTAGGGCACCATGTAAACATCACAAATTTAAGTTAATTAATGTAATAATAAGTTTTGTAATTCCTAATTCGTGTATAAACCCCTATTGATTAGCTTTCTGATGTCCACTTTGAAAAGTATTCATAAACATGAATGGGAAATTTTTCATTGAACTGTATTTTACAGTTTTTTTTATCAGATTCATTAAATGCCTTTTTGTAAATGTAATTTTTAATTTTATTATTAGTTCGTAATTTTTAATTATGATAGTTATAATTTAGTAGGGGCCTAAATGAGATGCAATAAATATATAATGTTACATAACAAACATATTTGACTAACAACATTTAGTTAAGGTCACATGATTAACGGTTTTTTTATTATTTAGTACCTACAAATAACACAGAACGATTTTAATTTAATAACGAAAAATTAACTTCCAGATAAAATTTTCTTTCGTAATTACCTACAGGTAATATTTTTAGTTAATTTGGCTTTTTTTTTATGAATTTTGTTGAATCTCGTTTTTTGTTTTTACTTAAACATTAATAATTAAGTGTTTAATTGTAAGTCGGCATTTAGTTGTCAACCACCGCATAAATATCGTTTTGTCGTACTATTGTTATTTTTTTATAATTTGTTAGGTAAAAAGTAATCTCATTTATGTATGTATTTTATTCCATTATAAAATTAAATGTTATATCCATATCTTAATATCAATGACTGACACAACCTAGTATATTTCGTACATGGCACACAGTTTTACTTGCCTATCATGTAAATGCAAGATATATCAAATCCTACTGGGATTTCCAAAGATTAGCCTTGAAAAAAATTCTTCAGCTTTTTAAATAATTATTCCTTTCCTATATCTGTTTACTGAACACTATTTATAATCTGGATGTCTTCAAATCAAGGGTGACTGACGTTTGCTACGGAGGTATCCTCATTCTTTGACCACATCACATCATATACCTACCAACAGGATTGTGGTCAAAAACAAGCCTATGTTGAATAAAATAAAGAATAATTATACAAGGTTGAGTCTTAGAAGCCATTGATTTACCTATGCTTTTTCAAACCACAGAAGAATAGCAAGATATATTTATACTTTTCTTTACCATTAGTTTTTATCTTTTTCTCCTTTCAAATATTGTAGCTTGATGAATGCTAGACTTATCTTATTGGCCTAATATTATGTATTATTGCGACCCACTGTATTTGCTGAGACTTGCTTTAACAAAAGTGAAGTGTTCATAAATAAACTACCATTTTATAAATTTAGAAAACTTTCTTAGTACAAGAGAACCATTCCATTCTAAACTTAAATATTGTAATTGTTAAGGGTTTAATTTTGTATAACAAAGCGTTCCCCTATAATTTTAGTTTAATGGTGCGTTCAGAAATTTTGCATTATTTTATTATATTCGATCCTTGTAGATCACTTCAAATAGATAACTACTCGGTATAAATTTATTAAGAATTATATAAAAAAAAACTGTAAACTGAATGCGTATTTTTGTATTGTAAAATTTATCGCATGTGTAATTTCTATATAATGTAACTATTTACAATGATTATAATTTGAAAATTAAATGTAATTCTAGCCTTATAATTGAACTTTTATTTACCAATAAGAGTAACGAAAGTGACTGATAAGAGTGATAAGTAAGTATATTTAAGTATTGTATTTGCTTAGCTAGTGACAGGAAACATTCCTTGAGGTATACAGGGCAGTCTTTCTACAAACCAAATAAAATTATAATACTGCTATTTAAGTTATAAAATATGTACACATAGATAAAAATGCTACAGTTAAAGTAAACAATGGTCAACGGTTCCCGCAGATAGACACGCGATAAACCACCAAAACAACAAGACAACCCGTGTCTTACATGTTTGTACAAAAACTGTCCTGTAGCAATCTTGACTAAGGTACACAGAGATAGACAATCTTATCATTACAGTGTCGAGAAGATAATATGACGGCACGGATGTTTCCCGTCCCTACGTGTTGCTTGCTTTTGCCATACAACTGGGATTATCGTGTATGGGTGCCATGTGATTGTCTAAAGTTTTTCAAAACTTTGCAGGTTGAGTTGGAGAAGTTGAATGCTGCCACTGATGAAATCAACAAGCTGGAATTGGAGCTTGATGTAAGTTATTCTTTTTTACACGAACTTTTTCCCAATTAAACTGTCTCTATCATAGTAAAAATGCCCCTCCGTGAGATTATACTTTGCTTATGTGCGTTTATTTGGTTATAAGGAATCTGTTGTATCACTCTTGAACCCCGAAATGCAAATTATTGTAGCCAAACTAATTTATAAAGTGGAAGTTCTGCCGAGTTTTGGCCGCTTACCGTGCCAAGTAACCGAAAATTCAAATCCATAGTACATACATACGGGGTAGACAGAGCCTAAGGTAACAAAACCTTAAGGCCACGTTTAGCATGATTAAGGGCGTATAGGTGGAATAAGGAATCAAAATAGTGATGGGTTGCTAGCCGCATCGCCTATAACATGATTCCTTAGACTTTTGCCCATTCCCTCGATGGGCTTTTACCATCTGCGCGGGAAGAGAAGCAACTGGTGAACTCTATGTTTTTTCTTAACTCCCAGACCAGCATGGAAGAATAGAGGTTCTCTTAATCAGATAACATTTCTAAATCAATTTTCTCAAACGCTATGAACAGCCTATTTGAATAAAAGCTTCCTATGTCGACATAAAAGCGAAAGCCAAGGTCTTCACAATGATTTATGATCACAAAAGAGCCTTGTAATGTTTCGTAATATTCGGAATATCGGAAATGTTAAGTTAGGAGCCTAACAATAGAATACGAGTCCTTTGGGTACTGGGATATAACTTTTACTGTGACTATCGTCGCTCGTGGAATAGACAACCGTTGGGGGAGCAGTGGCGTAGCTACTGTAGGAATAGGTTCGGCTAGTTAATGCTGGCAGGTTTTGGGTGCTGGCTGCTCTGAAATAGTTCAAGTTCCGAATATCGAACACCCGTTCGATATTTTGGAAGGTTTTTGTTTTTGGAACTTGGGACGGCTCTCAGAACAGCTCGAACTGAAAGCCGCATAGGCGGAAATCTTAATAATTTGTATTGGTAATTTAAAGTTGAAATAAAATCAAGAATTAATAAGTTTGTGTTTTAACTTGAGTAACTTGGCCTTCTGCAGCAACAGTTTGGTTAGGAACTTTATATCCCGATTCCCGTATAGTTTGAAGTGCCTCTTCAGGGCAGCTCCACACTACCTAGGGACTAGGCGGGGCAGTGCCCCGGGGCCCTCAAACTCAGAGGACCCTCGAATCCTTACCAGAAAATCTCGATCGAACTATTATTATTAAAACATAACCAGTTTAGATAGTAGTGGGGCCCCATTTTTTTATTTGCACCAGGGCCCTTGGTTACTTAGCTACGCCACTGTGGGGGAGAAAAGTTCTCGAGTGGCGACCGCGGACCGGAAGACGCATTGGCAGGCCTCCCACTAGGTGGACCGACGTCGTGAAAGTCGCGGGAAACCGGTGCAGGTGGCGAGTTGTCGTTCATTATGGTGTGCTTAGGGGGAGGCATTTGTTCAACAGTGGACGTCTTCAACTGATGATGATCAGTGAGAGAGACAGTGCTATCTCGTAATACGTGTCTATTTAAAAAAAAAACGGAATGTTTGAGCTGGTTGCTGGGTTAGTTTCACTTAATAGTGTCAATATTTTTTCAGGATTTTTGAATCATACATACATAAATCACGTCTTTATCCCTTACGGGGTAGACAGAGCCTAAGGTGACAAGACCTAAAGACCACGTTTAGCATGATTGTGGGCGTATGGAAAGGGGAATCAAAACAAAACAGTGATGGGTTGCTATCCACATCATTACTACATAGTATAAAACAAAGTCGCTTTCTCTGTCCTTATGTCCCTATGTCCCTATGTATGCTTATATCTTCAAAACTACACAACGGATTTTGATGCGGTTTTTTTTAATAGATAGAGTGATTCAAGAGGAAGGTTTTTATGTATAATTCTACGCAGACGAAGTCGCGGGCAGAAGCTAGTCACCTACATAATATGATCCCTAAGATTTTCACCCAATCCCTCGATGGGCTTATACCATCTGCGCGGGAAGAGAAGCAACTGGTACATTCTATGTTTTTGAATCATAGTTGACAAATATTTTCATACGAAGGCGATACTGAATTTTGGATCAAACATTTAAATGATAAATCGTCGTGGGGATGCAGACAAACTAATTAAGTCAACCCGCTGAAACTTGGGTATGGCAAAAGAAGCAAAAAATTGAAAAAAGAAACTGAACGCTGGCTAATGAGTTTGAATCATGACGAAACCGAAAATATTCTTACAGCCTGTAATTAAATGCACTAACACTCACATACTACTCACACACACACACACAATTTATTTTGGATTTTTATGTTAGTCCCTTATTGTTATAACTGTCTCTACTCTCTAGTCTCCGCGACACAGGCCCTGAGTCTAGTGCGGAGGCTGCCGTACAAACATGTTGTAACCTTTTGCATATTATAAATAAATACTTTTTTACTTTACTTTACTTTAAGTAGAATAAATGCAATAGAAATGAGAGCGTTAAGGAGTATGGAAGGTGTTTCACTGAAAGATAGACTAAGGAACAGTGTGATAAGGGAACGTGCTGGTGTGAAAGAGGATATAGTGACTAGGATAGAAAGAAGTATGCTTAGTTGGTTTGGGCATGTAGAGCGGATGGATGAAAGTAGACTAACTAAACAGATCTATATGGGGAGTGTGTATGGTTGCGTTGGGAGGGGAAGGCCTAGACGGACGTTCCGAGACCAAATAGGAGACATTTTGGAAAAAGGTCAGGTCAGGAGGTACCCGAAACCGACGAGCATGTATGAAGAGATTGATGACTGTGGATGAAGCGAAAGAAATATGTCAGGATCGTAGCAAGTGGAATAAAGTAGTCAGCCTACCCCTGTGGGAAAGAGGCGTGACGGTATGTATGTACCCGCTGAAATATGAGGGAATAAATCTTAGAGAAGTTATTCTGTAAGAGTAAGAATCAATTAGTTAAAACGGGGTGAAAGAGTAATTTAATAAGAAATGTTGGTTAACGTCCAATCCAACTGCGGGGCTCAGGCCTGCTCCCAGAATGCGAGGGATTGGGCTGTAGTTCGCAGGTGCGTGCAGCTTTCCTCAAAATGATTTACTTCACCGAAGCTCGTGGCAAAATATCAAAAATTACGCATATAAATTGCGAAAAACTTAGGAAGCCCGGCTTTTTTTACATAAATATAATTATCTTTTTATTTTTTCTATCATAATAATATTAAAAATTGTACGTATTATAGTATTAATAGAATATAATTCAATACGTAATTCTGTCCTAATAGAAACGTACGAACAGTGTTAACTACAAAATGTGCCGCTAGATGGCGGTGTAACGTGAAACAAACATGCTAACGTTTGGTCGCCGCAGAAAATACAGATTCGTGAGCGATGTCTTGTTCGTCAGACAAACAGACAAACTTTCGCTTTTATACTGTGTAGGTTTGAAACTAGCTTTGCCCGCGGTTTTATCCGCATATTTTTGAAATCCTTTCCCTGATAAAGAGAGGGATTCATAAAATGTGAAAGAGTGTACGAACGAAAGTACTGAGACAGTCTAATATGGAATCTTGTCTCATACGATTTCGCAATTATTTCTTTGGAGGTTTGTCTGTGCGGGTAAGTCATGACATTTTGCAGTGACAGTGAAAAGGTTCTATAGTGGTACGCGATTCGTTTCCTTCACTGTATCTAGGTCATGCACTACGATTACGATTGCCCGTAAATGGATTGCGATATTTGCGATTGAAATGAAAGAAAAGATATGAAAGCTTGTCAATGTCATGTTTTATTGCCTACAGCTCTGGTAGATATGTGCAAAAATCTTAGGAATCATTTTATAGGCGATGCGGCTAGCAACCCATCACTATTTTGATTCCCTTTTCCACCTATACGCCCATGATCATGCTAAACGCGGCCTTGTCTTGTTACCTTAGGCTCTGTCTACCCCGTAAGGGATACAGACGTGATTTATGTACGTATGTATTGTTTTTTCGCTTTTTTAAAGCGTTTTTTTTTATTATGTTGACAATTTGTAACAATAATAACATCATGGCCGGTTCGTCGGCCGCTAAACCTGCAAGTCTAATAAATATTGATTTTCTCTTGAATCCGTATAAAGACCTCGCCTTAGACGTCAGAACTGCAAGGATTCCTATTATACATACATATATCACGTCTTTATCCGTTACGGGGTAGACAAAGCCTAAGGTAACAAAACCTTAAGGCCACGCTTAGCATGGTTAAGGGCGTATAGGTGGAAAATGGAATCAAAGTAGTGATGGGTTGCTAGCCGCATCGCCTATAACATGATTCCTAAGAATTTCGCCCATTCCCTCGATGGGCTTTTACCATCTGCGTGGGAAGAGAAGCAAATTCTATGTTTTTTCTTTGCTCCCAGACCAGCGTGGAAGCAAGGACGTCGCAGTTGAAATCTGCATGGATTTAAATAATGTATATTCTATCTCTTTATTCACTGTGTTATTTCTTTATCTGAGGTACTTTTGTTTAGAATTTCACGCCTCAATGCAACTATTATATTCTTTTCCGGTACTTTTTCATCTCTAGGTTAGCTTTTTTTTTTTTTTTTTTTTTTTTTATATGAATAGGAAGCCAATCCAATTTGTTTAGGTCTAGAAAAAATTGAGGGAGTCTCGTGACTCTATTGAATGATGTCAGAGATGATTCTAGAACTTATACAGCCCCGCTAGCACGAGAGCGCACGAAAGACGACGACTACCCGTCTCTTTCTTGTTGGTACAGTAAGAAAAGGACGGGCAATCTATCTCGCGCGCGACGCGACTCTTGTGCGCTCTCGTGCTAGACGTGCAGGTGACTTCAAATTGGTAATACAAAACACTTGATAGCGGTTCGATTGATTTCTTCCACGCTGGTCTGGGAGTAAAGATAAAACATAGAATTTACCAGTTGCTTCTCTTCCCGCGCAGATGATGAAAGCCCATCGAGGGAATGGGCAAAAGTCTTAGGAATGTCATGTTATAGGCGATGCGGCTAGCAACCCATCACTATTTTGATTTCCTTTTCCACCTATACGGCGTATATACGCCTTTAATCATGCTAAACGTGGCCTTAAGGTTTGTTACCTTAGGCTCTGTCTACCCCGTAAGGGATAAAGACGTGATATATGAAAATCGGGGCCCTGATAGGCCCTTGCTTTGATGTTATTCTGCATAGCTCCCGCATTACAAGTTGTAGTTACCGTGACGTTAGCATTAACAATAGAGTAAATTGCGTAACCAGGTACAAAGAAATCCAGTTATACGTGCTGTATAGATAACAGGTTTTAGACAAAGGTTCATAGACTATGGTACAACATAACCTTAAGAGTACCTTTACGTTTATTTACAGCGCTTCCAGTTTCTTAATGTATTTGAAAGTTGCCGTTTTTTAAAGAAACATGAATGAAAAATGTTAAGATCCAGAGCATGTAAAAGTTTATGGATTATCACTACTACATAATATAAAACAAAGTCGTTTTCTCTGTCCCTATGTCCCTATGTATGCTTATATCTTCAAAACTACACAACGGATTTTGTTGCGGTTTTTTTTTATAGATAGAGTGATTCAAGAGGAAGGTTTTTATGTATAATTCTACGCAAACGAAGTCGCGGGCAGAAGCTAGTGTTGTATATTTTATCTGCGTATCGTTTCGTGAGTCACAGACGGTTTTGGCTGAAAGACATGAAAAATAGATCATCAGCGTTGTGTGTCTTCGCAAAAGTGGAACGGTCGCTGGCTCAGCATTACGCTGAGGTGTTAGACTGCAGCACTGATTTTCAGCCAGAACCGTCTGTGACTCACGAAACGGTACACAGATAAAATATACTTTATTATTATAGCCTTTTTTATTCCGAATTTGCTACAATTTAATTTTTTTATTTTATTATTATTATTATCTGTACATTTATTATTATTATTATTATTAATTTGTCGCGTAATTCGACGTGCCTCCTGGCATAGGCCTCCTCCGTGTATTGGAGGGTTTGGGCTATAGTTCCCACGCGCGCCCAGTGCGGATTGGGAACTTAACACACACCATTGAATTTCTTCGCAGATGTGTGCAAGGTTTCCTCACGATGTTTTCCTTCACCGAAAAGCTCATGGCAAATTTCAAATGTAATTTGCGCACATAAATTCCGAAAAACTCAGATGTGCGCCCCCGGGATTTGAACCCACGACGCTCTGCTTGAGAGGCCACAGGTCTAACCACTAGGCTACCACGATAAAATATACTACATAATCGATAAACTTTTACGTAAACAAAGCAATAAATAGATAGAACCCGACTTGTGCAAAAAAAATTATATATATATAAAATAAAATAATACATAGGTAAATTAATTAAATCATTTATAATAAACAAAAAACAGGACGAGAACGCGCAAGAGTCGCGTCGTGTGCGAGATTGCCCGTCTCTGTCTTACTGTTCGTTCCAGAAAGAGACGTACTCGTGCCAGCTCAAACCTTATTTAGCAGTCTGTTACATAAATACGAAGGAACGCTAGCAATTGACCTCATTCCGACCTCAGGAGCTAATTTTCGTAATTGTCACTAAGTATATCTAGCTACGTTTTAATATGCATTATACAATTTATACACCGAATTCATCCTTTATTACCTTCATACATACATAAATCACGTCTTTATCCCTTACGGGGTAGACAGCGCCTAACAAGACCTTAAGGCCACGTTTGGCATGATTGTGGGCGTAAAGGGGAATCAAAATAGTGATGGGTTGCTAGACACATCGCTTTCATGCTGGGAGCACAAAAAAACAGACCGTACCAGTTGCTTCTCTTCCCGCGCAGAATGGTAAAAGCCCATCGAGGGAATGGGCGAAAATCTTAGGTATCATGTTAAAGGCGAAACGGCTAGCAACCCATCACTATTTTGATTCCACTTTCCACCTCTACGCTCTCAGTGTCTTGCTAAACGTAGCCTGTAGGTCTTGTTACCTTAGGCTCTGTCTACCCCGTAAGGGATAAAGACGCGATTTATTGTATGAATGTATGTAAGAACTTCATCATCATCATCATCAGCCTATGTTAGTCCACTGCTGGACATAGGCCTCCCCTAATGAGCGCCATAGCGCCCTGTCTTTAGCTTGTCGCATCCAGCATCTGCCTGCAGTCTTTCGCAGATCGTCACAAGACACAAGAACTTGCCTAATATAATACTCCTTTCATCCACTCAAAGGTTGACTGATAAGTCCGCCTTTATGCATGTATCTCAGTGTTTGTCAATTGTATTTATCTTGTTTATTTTGCACAATAAAGAGTTTACATACATACATACATACTTGCTTGAGTATATTGCCAAATGTCCCTTGCTCACTTCATATTAGCGTAATCATAGAACCTTAAAGGTAAAAACGTTAAATGTTTGCAGGAGTCCATGAAGACATTCCATCTGCTGCTCAACGAGACGAGCCGCCGCCTCCAGGGGCTGACGAAGCGTCTCGGCGCGTGCGTCGACAAGTCGCGGCCGTACCACGAGGCGGTCGCAGCCGCCGCCGCCGCGCGCGCAGAGTGCCAGAAGGCTGCCGTCCAGTTCCAAAGGGCTAGCGGTAAGTAGTCCAGCGGATTAGCAAGTTGAAATGGCAGTGGGCAGGGCACATAGCACGGAAGACGGATGACCGATGGGGTCGAAAGGTCCTCGAGTGGAGACCACGTACCGGCAAGCGCAGCGTGGGACGTCCACCCACAAGGTGGACCGACGACCTCATTAAGATCGGAGGATCGCGCTGGATGCAAGCCGCTTCCAACCGGTCTTACTGGAGGTCTAAAGGAGAGGCCTATGTCCAGCAGTGGACTTGTAATGGCTGAGATGATGATGATGATGAGCGGTAAGTTGACGTCCACTGTTGGACATAGGCGTGAAAGAGTAACAAACATCCAAACATCCATACTCATAAACTTTCACATTTATAATATTAGTAGGATAGGATTCCCCACAAAATTCAAAACGACGCCACGGAGGCAGACTGCCTCATGGAGGTCTGTAACCGATTCCACAGCCTAGCATAGTGAACTGTGAAGGATTTGAAATAGCTTCTAAATAGTTGCCAATAAGTCCATTGTTTTGCTCGCTAAATGAATACCGTCATAGCTAAAGGTTAACTAGTTTGTTAACATGTTAGATTGTGTTGTACACAGCATCAGTTAACACATCAATGTGTGCAACGCGGCAGATGTGTGCGTTTAGATTACGCATGCGTTGTGTAGAGCGGCGCGGGAGTTGATGGAACAGATCTAGGTTACATCATTACCTCGTACTAATTCAAATACATACATGAATCACGTCTTTATCCCTTACGCGGTAGACAGAACCAGCGACCGTTTCACTTTTGCGAAGACGCGATCATTTAATTAACAATTTTTTTTTTTCATTTTCATCGTCATATTTATTGGGTAAAATTGTTATAACATCAGCGTTAACAACATTATCTATAAACGAACATTGCAAGCTAAGTATAGTTGCATCAGTGACAATACACAACATACATACACAAATAAATCTATATCCCATACGGGGTAGACAGAGCCTAAAAGTAACAAGACCTAAAGGCCACGTTTAGCATGATTGTAGGCGTATAGGTGATGGGTTTCTAGCCGCATCGCCTATAACATGATTCCTAAGAGTTTCACCCATTCCCTCGGTGGGCTTTTACCATCTGCGCGGGACGAGAAGCAACTGGTACATTCTATGTTTTTCCTTTGCTCCCAGACCAGCATGGAAGAATCAATCAGTGACAATGTGCGAAAGTTACGGAAACGCTGATATGAATTCATTAATTTGTTTGAGGATGTCCTGAATTATATATTCGTTATTATATTAGCTGATGCAACACGATAATGCTTATATAATGCAATCGGATTGTTATCTCACGTAATTTGATTATTGATGCAAAATCTTTGATTGTCTGCTGTAATGTATTACATTTCTGGTAATTAATGATAAGCTTTAACCGTGACTGCTCGTTGGCAACAGCCAGCCTTTTTTATGCTTTTTTTAAAATACTTTTTCGATTTTGTTTTTTATGTCAGTGTGTATCTTCAACTTCAACGTTGTTGTGTCTACGCATTAAAGAGCTCAAATTACTTTAAAATTTGATTTACTTAGTAACTAGCTTCTGCCTGCGTAGAATTATACATAAAAACCTTCCTCTTGAATCACTCTATCTATTAAAAAAAAACAGCATCAAAATCCGTTGTGTAGTTTTGAAGATATAAGCATACATAGGGACATAGGGACAGAGAAAGCGACTTTGTTTTATACTATGTAGTGATAGTAGCAGGCAGCTTCGGATGGCCAACACTGCTATTTCCTGAAACTTCGTCTGCATATATTTTTTTCTCACAACAGCGAGGTGTTGTGCGAGGACGTGAAAGAAAGAAAGAACTGTTTATTTACTTAGATCACGTACAAAAAGATGTTAATTAGAACTGGAAGCAGTATTCAGACATCAGCATGCAGACGAGTGGAGATGACTACACCTTGGGCGTTAAGCACGTGTGTACTCAGTGGCCACAAGATGGCTGCCGGGCGCCGCGGCCGAGGTGGAGATGCCGGGACGACGGCCATTTTGAAAAAAAGTTGTACACATTTAACTTTTTTAGAATTAGGAGCACTGTCGATTCTAATAGAAAATATGCGTCTCCAAATTTTCATAGTTACCTTTTGAGACCAGACCTTTCGTCCCTTACATTACCGTTTTACGAATTTGTGTGAACGAAGTGGCGGAATGGAAAAAGCCGATAAAAATATAGACTATCAGCTGTTGCCCGCAACTTCGCCTGTATAGAATTTGTTTATCGCTATCCCGCAGGGATTACGCAATTTTCCGGGATAAAAAGTAGCCTATGTGTTATTCCAGACTATAATCTATCTATGTTCCAAATTTCATCCAGCTCTGTCTAGCCGTTCTGGCGTGAAAGAGTAACAAACGTCCAAACATCCATACTAACAAACTTTCACATTTATAATATTAGTAGGATTCGCTACTCGATTCGATATTCGATTTTTAGTACCTCGTATGCTTAAATATATTGAAACATTGCGTCAAATCTCCATCGTCAAGTTAAAAAAAGGCATTGACTCTCAAAAAATGTCTCGTAAAATTGTTCTATCGAAGTTAGAAATTTGATACTTAGTAAATATTCGTGACATGCGCATGCGCAGCGCCGAGCCGCGCCTGAAAGCCGGCTGATAAGCGCCTTCCTGTCGCAGATTGACTCGCATTCCATACAATTGATGCCCAAGTGAAATCTGTTTTAGTTATCGTTATAATAATACAGCGCGTGTGACAAGAAGGAAAAACAAACAATAAGAACATACACACACAGAACACATCACATCACACATGTAGACCTAATCAAAATATTCCATCTTATGCCTGTAATGTGATTTACAATCAAAAAAAAATGAAAAAAAAAAAAAAAGCCATGGTAGCCTAGTGGTTTGACCTGTGGCCTCTCAAGCAGAGCGTCGTGGGTTCAAATCCCGGGCGCGCACCTCTGAGTTTTTCGGAATTTATGTGCGAAAATTACATTTGAAATTTGCCATGAGCTTTTCGGTGAAGGAAAACATCGTGAGGAAACCTTGCACACATCTGCGAAGAAATTCAATGGTGTGTGTTAAGTTCCCAATCCGCACTGGGCGCGCGTGGGAACTATAGCCCAAACCCTCCAATACACGGAGGAGGCCTATGCCATGAGGCACGCCGAATTACGCGACTATTTAATAATAAAAAAAAAGACAACAACAACAAAAAATGAAATTGTAGCGAATTCGGAATAAAAAGGATATATAAATAAATAAAAATTTTGATTTGATTTGACATAGAATTTACCAGCTGCTTCTCTTACCGTGCATAGATGGTAAAAGCCCATCGAGGAAATGGGCGAAAATCTTAGGAATCATGTTATATTTGTAGGTGGCCTTTAAGTCTTGTAACCTTAGGCTCTGTCTACCCCGTAAAGGATAAAAACGTGATTTATGTATGTATGTATAATTTGTCTTAGGATTATTCTGGAATACTTCTGCAGTTCGTTGGACTGGTTTGTCTGAGAACACTCCTAGGGTTTTTCAGGATTCTTGAATTGTAATTGTCGAACGTTTTCATACTTTGTTCGATGTTCAAAAGCGTGAGTTAATATTGATTTATTTATTTATTCATTGTCAAATCATGTACACACAGCAAAGCGAATCGGTGAGCACCCTAGTTATCCACGTGTGTCATTCTATACACACATCCGCACTTATCCGCTGCCTTATTACGCACACAACAAAATGCCATATCTGTGCTAATTGTGTTTTCTGACTACCTTCACGCATAGTTATTCAAACCTGCTGGTATTTTGTTCAATGGAAGCATAATTTTGCCACCAGTATTATAAGCGTGGTGGCTCAGGTGTATTGACCTAGAATTATGAAACCTAAAGAACCCGGTTCGAATCCTGCACAAGTGTTTCTTTTTTTGTTTTCAATTTTAAATTACTAATCTCAAAATAAACTCATGTTTACCTAAAACAAGAAAAAAAGGACGTAAAAGAATAAAACAATAAAATGCAATTATTGGTTCAAACTGTTTATTGCAACTTTTAATTTTTATTGTATTAGCCTCTGTTTGTGTTATTATTATTATTACCAAAAGTAATTAAATTAGCTAAATAAAACTGCACACTTTTCCTTATAGAATAATATTCATAAAATAACACACACTTTAGAGGCCAGTATGATTTTATGTTTACTAAAAAGTCTTATGTCACTAACATAATAATTATCTTGCAAATTGAATACACAACCATAATAGGGCTATTTTTAAGATGACACATAATTAATATCTTAAATTCTGGTTTATTAGGTTTAAGTCTGATAAAGATGAACGAAACGTTTTATTTGCGGACGTGTAAGTCAGTGGTGAAATGAATAGACATGTTAAATGACAGCCATTAACAATAACATCATTTCACACTGGGTTATAATCTCCACTTTGAAGCGACTAAGCTACCTATCTCGATTTGGTTTGGATTTGGACACCAGGGCCCATCGATGACATCCAACCCCATAGCCTAAAGTAACACTGCCACTCGTTCTGCACTGTAAAACATTACTGTGTTTATATATTTAATTAAGTTAATATATTTCGTCTTCATCACTAAAAATCACTACATTTGACTTTGATTGATGTAATAATCAAAGTCAAGATATTCACGAGCAAAGGTTTCTTCTATGCTGGTCCGTTAAAGCATGTTTTTGCTGGTCTACGGCAATGCAATCCTGCAGCATGCAGATGGTTTCGCACAGGTTGCAACGTAGCATTGTGTCTTGTTGGTGTGAAATGGGTCACTAGCGGGTGCGGCAACTACATAATAGGTTTAGGCCCAGAACGAATATTTTTATCGTGTCCGAAGTCTGCGTAAGGGTGAATCCATAATGGCACAGTCTTCCGCTGAAAAATAAATGAAGTTTAAATAAAAACATTTTTCGTCAAAGAAAGTTGTTTAAAACATTACCGATAAAATAATAAGTCATTGTTTTTAACACCGTTTGTCTACTTACCCATATCAAAAAACGCCTAGCGATTCCTTATATAAATAGTTATATTGTTTTGCTCTTTTCAACAAAGATAAATGAAAATCCATGTTTTGCAAATCACAAGGTATTCGAAAGGCAAAATTAAACAGTTCGTAAGTATAACACACGGTTCATCCCGCAGCTAATAATGGCTGCCAGCGGTGACAGTTGTTTGTTCACAAAATCATATTATTAGAAATTTGAGGGTAGAAAACACTTTATATTGTTTAAGACGATAACGACCAAAATAGCCATCAGCTAGCAACTTTTAAACTCCAGTAAAAAGAGTCATACCTATTAATAATTATATTAAAAGAAAACACAATGCGTTTGCGTTTTTAACATATTATATAAGAGTAAAATTAAACATACAACAGACTGCAACCACCATAAAATTAAAAAGTTACGGAAAAAAATAAATTATAATTTCAACCTTATTTCAAAGCACATAAAACAGCTATTTACACAAATTGCAATACAGTAGTCGCAGATTGAACATAATTCATAAATTCACCATGTAACTTGCATACCTCGGTGGCCTAGCGGTCAAAGACAGGTCGAAGATTTGACTTCTGCTTTAGTGAACCGGGTTCGTATCCGAAGAAAACGGAATATAAAATAGTAATAATAAAATGACATTTTTGGATGTTATTTCAATGGCCATGCTGGTTGTGAGGAATATTGCTTTGGAATTGGAATCTCAGACTTGTTGAGAAATAATAATATAACATCGTCGCATCAGTGAGATGGTAACTACTCTTCGCTAGTAATAATAGTTCAATGCGTGGGATTGCATAAATTTGAAGATTCAAGGTCGAAGGAAGCTTCGATTCGGTTCTCTCGCTTACACTGGGGATGACAATATCCAATGTAAGATTAGGTAAAGTATTTTTAGGACAGTCTAAATAAAAAAAATACTTTTACATTATTTTTGTAGAAGTAACTGAAACCGGAGATATTGCATTTTCAGCCTTTGAGTGTGACACGATACCGGGGGGGATTATTTTTATTTAATTTGTAATTATTTTTTACTTAATTTATTATAAACTAACTTAAATAGTTGTAACTTTCTTCATTGTTATTTTATAGTTAGTTCTTGTTTATTCAATAAACAGGTAATTTACAGCGACATTGCTCATTCATCTTGTTGCTAAAAAATCTGTACTTAGGGGGTAGATTTTATGATCGAACTCACTCACACATTCACATATGTCATAGATTCTACTTAACGTTCATGTCGATACTCAACACGCATAGACGTGTGCGTGGCTGTGCTAACCGCATTATTTTGCTGTGTGTACATACATATGAAGTTGTTAACATTGTTCTAAGTCAGTCCATGACGCCCTATAAGGGCACACAATAGTAATTAATACCTAAATCTAGGATTGTAGTGTGATGTCAAAACATGCCATGAAATTAATTAAGTACATTAAACTATACATTGATTTTATTAAATTAATTAATGTAATTCTATTCTAGTTAATTGTTATGTTGATAAAATGAGATTATTTCAATTAAAAGTATGATAAAAAACTGAAATAAGACCTCGTGCGCCCTCATAATTTAATTAAATCGTTATTTTTTAATGAAAGGACATTTCTAACTCTTTCTTTACGCTACATACAATAAATTTATTTACTACATTTTTTCAAAAACACGTGTGTTACGCACACAATAAGCATACCGAAAAACACGTGTAAGTATAAATGAAAAACTTAAATGACCTGTTGTATGTGTGAGTGTGAGTAATGTGTGCGAATAGACAAATTGACGTTCCAAATTAGAAAAATGGCAGTCCCATATCAGTTCTGTACACTACTACACACAACAGGGGCTCGATTTTTGAAAAAGCATGTGTGAAAACACTACTCGAAAGTGGTAAAAAATTGAGCTGAATTTGAAATACGAGTAGCATAGAATATACTTACGGCTCTCATTAATCTTGTGAACTTGATTAGAGCTGTAGTTTTGTAGATATAAACAGATTTATACCACTTTCGAGTGGTATTTTCACACATGTGCTTTCAAAAATAAGGCCCTAGGTCATTTTTACTTAAGTTTTTCACCAATACGCATTGTAACGAACGCCGCTTAATACACTAATGTGTTTTAATTTTCATATTTTCTTATCAGCAACACTGACCTTGTCTGGCGGCGCGCTGGCATTGAAATGTGTCGCTGTTGCCTTAAGCCTTAAAAAAATGTATAAATGTTTGTAGATGTTTAGAAGCGTTAGTCAAGTATGTAAAAACTCGTAGCTTTCTGACACACTCTATCTCATTTAGACCTGGATTTGGACGGCGTTGTTTTCAATGATAGATCAATCAATCATTTTGACGACCGGATAGCCTAGTGGTTAGTGACCCTGACTTCAGAAGCTAGAGGTCCTGGGTTCGAATCCCGGTAGGGGCAGACAGTTGTACGATGAATACGAATGTTTGTGCCCGAGTCATGGATGTTTTATGTATTTATCTACATTATATAAGTATGTTTATCCGTTGCCTGGTACCAATAGTACAAGCTTTGCTTAGTTTGGGGCTGGGTCAATTGGTGTAATTTGTCCCAAGATTTTTTTTTTATAAAAAGCCAACCATAGCTTTACAAACATACTTACACTTCACAAATCACATCTTTATTCCTCACGGGGTAGACAGTGCCTAAGGTAACAGGTACCTAAAGGCCACATTTAGCAACATTGTGGGCGTATAGATCGAAAATGGAATCATGGCTTTACTTTTCGGTTTTTTATAGGGTTCTAGATTTCAGTATTGTTTAGAAATATAATTTGTAACAGATTAACCGTCTGCGTATATTATGTGCATGTATGTGTAGTGGTTGCTTCTCTCCCCGTGCAGATGGTAAAAGCCCATCGCAATGGGCGATAATTTTAGGAATCATGTTATAGGCCAGCCTTTCCCAAAGTGGGCGATAACGCCCCCTTGTGGGCGCTGCAGGCCTAAAAGGGGGCGGTAAGAGACTCAGAAAAAAAAATGGGGGCGTTGTGTAGTATAGTGGTTTTTAAGTAGGTGAAAAAATGGGGGCGCTAAAAAATAATTTATTCTGAAAGTGGGCAGTAGACAAAATAAGTTTGGGAACCCCTGTTATAGGCGATCCGGCTAGCAACCCATCGCTATTTTTACTGCCGTTTCCTTTGGTATAGGTATACCACAATCATGCTGAACGTGGCCTTTAGGAATTTTACTTTAGGCTCTGCCCCTTAGGGGAAATGAACGTTTTCCAAAAAAAAAAAACTACACAATATTTTTTTTTCAGAATTTAACTATTTTGGGTTTTGCTTGCTCAGAATCGTTTACCCTATCGATTCTCATGCAACAAAACATGAGTCCCTGATTTTACTAGGGATTTTTTGCTCCTGTACGTCACGCACGTTCCATGCATGTAAAAAAAGACGAACGGAAACGTGACGTATTGGATTGAAAGTTTTGGGACACCATTATTTCTTGTATAAGTATCGATAGGGTAAAGAATTCTGAGTAAGAAAAACCCAAAATATTTAAATTCTGGGAAAATTTATTGCGTTTTTTTTTTTTTGGAATAAAGTGATTTGTGTATGTATGTACATATGTATGTATGTAAACTCTTTATTGTGCAAAATAAACAAGAGAAATACAATTGACAAACACTGAGATACATGCACAAAGGCGGACTTATCCCTTTAAGGCAGTGGTTCTTAACCGGTGGTCCGCGGACCACTGGTGGTCCCTGGAAGCATCCAAAGTGGTACGCGGGGCCAATCAAATAAATTAATTAGACAAGTGACAACCAGACACAGCGCGTGAAGGTGCAATTCCGATCGAAGCCATACGTTATATATTATGTAGTTACTAGGTGGTCCATGGCATGACAGAAATATTGATAAATGGTCCCTCATGTCTGAAAGGTTAAGAACCACTGCTTTAAGGGATCTCTTCCAGTCAACCTTAGAGTGGATGAAAGTAGTATTATATTAGGGATGGACGAGTGAGTTTAAAAATTACAAACACTGAGCCACAATACATAACTACCGAATATAATACATAAACTACTAAAACCTACCAGTCAATAAACTACTTTATACTACCTATAATATATATCATTAAAATATATTACATAAAGTAAATAAATAAAGAGAATTGTGTATAAAAAATTGAGAAGTAAAATTCTGGATTCATTGATGGCGCTGTTCTCGCTTCCAGAACTCCACGCGGCAGCCAAAGAGACTGTGACGCTAGCGGAGCAGAGGTTCGTCAGCAAGCAGGACGAGTGGCAGTTCGACAACAACTGGCAGGAGGTCCTCAACCATGCCATCATCAAGGTAACCTCTTCCAATCAGGCCCCATTTTACCAGCTCGACAGTTGTCAGCTGACAATTGGCATTGTTCATTTTTTTAAGCTGTGCTTTTAACACCTTTATTTGATAAAATGGACTATTTCAAGCAACTAATTTGAATATTTTGCTTTTACGTAGCTTTGTTAATTAATAATAAATATTTTTTCGCTGTTTGATAATTCGTGAATTTAGACAGAATCCCAATCGCCTTCGTTCGGCTGGCTATAAAAAAAACGGCTTTGTCTATGGTTTTGTTAGATTTGACAGTGACAAGTGACAGTTGCCGTAGCCAAACTTTTTTTTTCATTTTTGTGGCAAACATTCGATGCTGGATTCTGTTTAAAAACCCGGTCGTTCGGTCAAACAAAGGTTCAAAGTACTTTTACAAAAATATCTGCAATCATAAAGTATTTTTGAAATCGGACAAGATAAATCGGATAATTGATGGTTTTCCTCGAAATGGTTTTCGAATTGGAGCATACTAAAAAAATGAACAATGCCAATTCAAAATCCAATGCGCTTTCTATATGGAGCCGACCGGCGTAGCCTTTCGTCGAGTTTGTAATATGATAATGTGAACAGAATTGTCACAATGTGATGTGTTTTGTAACTTGTGTGTGTATGCACGCGTCACGGAATGACGAGGATCCGGGTTCGATTCCCGGCCATAGCTTTACTTTTCGGATTTTTCTATGTGCTCTAATTTTCACTGACATTCTGAAAAATAAATTTACAAGATTTTTTTACACTGAAACTAAAACAAATCTAAATAAGTTTCTGTCAAGAATTTCATTTTTTAATACAAGCTTTTTTGCTGACTGTACTTAGGTATATACGAGTACGTGATTTGTGTGTATGTAATAAAATCTCCAATGGTCGTAACACAAAGGAAACAATTAGTGTAGAATTCGTTTGAAAAATACTTTTATACCGAAGGGGCCATTCAAGTATTACGTAAGCAGATTTTTTACAATTATTTACCCCCCCCCCCCCCCCTACCCCTTGTCAGCAAAAGTAAGCAAACCTCTTAACCCCCCCCCCCCCCCCCTCCCATGCTTACGTAATAATTGGTACCTTGTTGGTACCTATGTGCATTTTACTATTTATGGATTCTGCATTTTATTGATTCGTGAGCAGCAGTTCGAATCGAAACTGCTGACGTGATCATCATATCGACCCCCCCACCCACCATGTCATCAAAAATAAGCAAAGCAAAGACCCCCCCCCCCCTCAAGCGCTTACTTACTTGAACGCCCCCGAAGCTACATTAGTCTGGCTGCCTTTTACCTTTATTTCCTTGTGCTGATATGCTTATTGAAACTTTTAGGTCATGGACGCCGAGAAGAGGAAGGCGGATAGCGGCCGCGAGCACCAGAAGAAAGCCGCTGCCTTCATCACGGCTGAAAGAAAGGTCTGGAACTTGTCTTAGCATACCAAATAGCCCTGTGGTTAGAGCACCTGGCTATGAAGATCGAGGTCTCGGGTTCAAACTCCTATCATATCATTTACTATTACTAGCTTCTGCCCGCGACTTCGTCTGCGTAGAATTATACATAAAAACCTTCCTCTTGAATCACTCTATTAAAAAAAACCGCATCAAAATCCGTTGTGTAGTTTTGAAGATATAAGCATACATAGGGATATAGGGACAGAGAAAGCGACTTTGTTTTATACTATGTAGTGATGACAAAGCCAGCTTCAGCTAACGACTTCGCTGCGACCGGTGCGACTTAGGGATCCTCAAAAAACTAGCCTATTATTCTCTTAAAGGGCCGGCAACACGCTCGTAACGCCCAATGTTATGAGTGTTTGGCAGCGGTGATTACTTTCCATCAGGTGACCCGCTTGCTCGTTTTCCCCCTATCAAATAAAACAATCGGTGTGTGTGTCTATATACCAAATTACATCCGAATCCATCCAGCGGTTTTAGCGTAGAGGAGTAACAGTCTTACAAACTTTTGCATTTCTAATATTAGTAGGATGGATGTTAAATATGTATTAATACAAATACAAAAATATGTGTTAAATATGTATTTTGTGTATTTATATATTTTCATACGTTGTTTGTACAGGTTTTCTAATTTGGAGCTGGATCAATTTGTATTGTTTGTCCTAAGTTATTAAATTATTATAAAGCCTTGTCAAGGCACTGAATTGGCGATTTATCGACCACATAGGTTTAATGTAAAAATGACTGAATGTGTATTAATAATTTTTATATACATACATACATACATATATCTCGTCTTTATCCCATACGGGGTAGACAGGGCCAAAGGTAACAAAACCTTAAGGCCACGTTTAGCATGATTAAGGGCGTATAGGTGGAAAGGGAAATCAAAATAGTGATGGGCTGCTAGCCACATCGCCTATAATATGATTCCTAAGACTCGCCCATTCCCTGGATGGGCTTTTACCATTTGCGCGGGAAGAGAAGCAACTGGTAAATTCTATGTTTTTTCTTTACTCCCAGACCAGCGTGGAAGAAATTAATATTTTTTTATTTCAGAAATACCGTAGCTGTCAGAATAAACTCGACAGAAAGCTCTTTAAAGATGGCAATATAAATGAACAAACAAAACAAAATTAATTACTTAATAAAAAGTAAATAGTGGAGCACGGTCGATTGGGAATACACTAATAATAGATTTCAACTTCAAATCAATTTCAATGCTCTGCTTTTGAAAAATATAGTTTTAAAAGTAATCTATATCAATGTTCCAGGTGACACAACTGGAAGAGAACCTGAAGCGAAACATAATCAAGTCCCGTCTCTACTTCGAAGAGAAGAAACTGTGCGACGAACAGCTCCAGACGCAGAACTCGAAGATAGAGAAGCTCCAGCGCCTCATAGCCGACGCCAAGTACCGCTACTCCAAATCCTTGAAAGCTCTAGAAGAGATATCAGAAGAAATACACAGAAGGAGAGGGGAATATCCTCCTGACAAAGACTCCATTCCAGTAGGACCGCGAGAACCAGGCGTAGGCGCCGAAAGAGATCCAATACATGATGAAACTAAAGCTAATGATGATGCTACGGAAAAAGACGAAGAATCCAGCCTACAAGAACTCAGAATGCGTGTTAGAGAGCTAGCGCTAAAACCTATAGATAAAAAGGACGTTGGGACAGACGAAGCTTGGGCATTAGAGCTTAACGAAACGATAAACAAGCTGGATCAGTTGTTAATGATGAAGGAAAATAATCAACAGAAGAGATCGAAGTTCACAACGACGTCGCCGAGGAACGCTAGCGAGCCGTCGACGAGTTCGAAAACTGGACTGAAATACAGTCAACCGCCGAGCGATTCGTGGAAGAATGAGACTAATCTAATGCGGACCAGATCAAGGAGTCGTGAAATTGTTTTTGAACATAGCAACCCACCGATAAGTAAATCTGAGAAGTCGAAGAGTATGATGTCGTTGGATGTGCTTGCGCTGGCAAGGGACACAACTATGATGGATAGAGAGTCGTATTTGAAAGCTGTTATTGAAGACAAGAGTCCAAGTGGGACGTATACGGAGAGTAATTCTGATAGGAACGATAGTCCTGATGAAATTTTGATGGTCGAGTGCGACTCTAGCGACTCTACGCAGAATCCTGTCATACGGATGACCAGTTCGACGGTCACTGACAGCGATCACAGTTGAATTGATCTCGAATGATCGGTTGCGAGTGTCTCGATCGCCTTGTCCCGTGTTACGAATTCCCATGAACTGAAATCTGCGCAGCTTTTTCAAAATAAAGGAATTTTTGGGTTTACCTAAAGCCACCAGCGGTTTTAAGAAGTCTTTGTTGATGGGAAAATTCATTGATTTTTGTGATGCACTGGATTTGGCGAGAGAGTAGCTTCGCGGCCTCGACCAGTTGCAGACTTGGAGCATAAAGTACAGGAGGGCGTGTGCCATCCTAAATCTATCGCAGTCTCGGGTGTTGTGTCAAAATGACAGCTGTCAAATTTGTTTGTGCGTATGTACGTGAAATAACGGCGATTTTTTTTATAAGATTTTATGGCCTGGATGCTAGGTCCTTTAAGCCAGCTAATGTTTGTGTGTCGCCTCAGCTGTGCGAAGAAAAGATACTAAGCGATTTTGGTTCCATTTTGAAGTATTTTATGGTCTAAGACTGCAACTAAGTTACAAGTGTTTTCAATTTAAAGCTTACCCTTTACTATTTTTTAAATTAAAAGAAATTGGATTTTTCTGAATCAGAATTACCAGCACTATTTATTTTTGTAAAAAAAGTGTCATCTTTGCTTTTTTTTTGGGCGGGTCGTCGCAAAACGGCCACGAAAAAATTTTATGGAAATTATCGACACTTTTTTTTTACAAAATAGGATAGTGCCGCGTTTTGATTCAGAAAAGCCGAAAATTTCAACATTTTTGAAAAAACTTTTTTTTAAAACAAAAAGGATAATACGAGCGGCATCGTCTGTACTCTTTAAAAAAATGTCTTTTAAACATACAAGTCAATTTCAATGTTAGTAAAATGTGTGTAAGTGTTTAATAAAAATTGTATTGATTGGATTGATGTCTGTTGATTTGTATCGCTGTTTTGATATAGTTGTATTACTTGTATTTTGCTCACTACGTATTTGTTAATTTTTAAAAAAAGCTGTCTAGATATTTTTAGTGTATTTCGAAATGACTACTTGGGCTTTGTTAATGACAAGAATTATAGATTTCCTTTTCTAATTTGTCTTAGTAGAAAAAATTACGTTTCTGATCTGCATTTCAACCATAACACAACGTACAAAATAACTAAATGAAACGATAACAGACATTTTGACAGGCAGTCATTTTGTGTTAATATAGTTTTATAATTAGCAGTTGCCGATTTTAAAAAAAGCAGGTCAAGAATTTCCGATTTTTTCTACTAAATACAAAATATAGTTTTGTAAATTATTTTCAGGTTGTATTTTAGTTGTGATTATCGCTATTGTATCATTTATTTAGTTTTTTCTCCATTAGAACATAGTACTTAAAATATTATCTGTAATACTCGACACTATTTTACTCCTTCTTTGACATTTAAGTCGCGTACTCAGCCCTTATAGTCATTCAAAATTCGCACATATCAGATATACCATAGATTAAGCTAATATAGTAGAAGATCCGAACCTCTTTTTATGGTGTGGAAAATGCGCTGTGCATCCGCCCGGTACAGGGTTACCGGGGGAATGTGGGACTCTCCTTCCCCACTGCCCCCTTTCTTAGCGAAAGGAGGGGGGGAGGCATACCCACTAAAAACCCACCGGTATTCCCTCACCGCCAATGGAGGACGCCACGGGAGCATGACGGCACCCAGCCTACGCCAGAGCTCCCGGGCTAAGAGGGGTGGGGGGGATACTTGGTCCCTCCCCTAGACTGGTGGGCCGGCAGGCACCACTAGGGGGGGAGGGCAGCAAACTGCCGCCTTCTCGTCCGTCTAGAAGATCCGAAACTAAGTCGACCTTCATCGAGCTGATAATAGAATGAAACATATTTTATATATATAATAAATTTAGTATATTAGAAAATATATTAAAAATTGGTTGGCTAAAATCCCTATTATTTTATTATGATATAGGGCGGAAAACGGGCAATGTGGTCATATGATGGTAAAATAACAGCACTTAAAACAACCAGGTCTTTGAAGATAGGTCAGAGCCAAATGTTACTTTAGTTGTGAAACAATGGCACGTCCGCCAAAAAAGGTTCGCCACCCCACATCTAGCGACATCTAGCGGCTAGGTCTATGGTATATCTGATAGTGTGGTAATTGTAAAATATAGTTATTAGATATCTCTTTATAATGAGCCATATCAGTCCACCGACAATAAGCTCACGAAACACTTTAGCTAGCATCCTAGTTGTCTATGTATAAGCTATTTAGTATTATATGTTAGAGCGTGCATTGGAAGGTCGACAGCACAAAAAGCAATCAAATGAATCAAGATTTTTTTATGTTTACCATGACGGTTTTACCTGAAAATTAGAACACAGAAAAATCTGAAAAGTAAAGCTATGGCCGGGAATCGAACTCGGATCCTCGTCATTCCGTGACGCGTGCTATACCCCAGGGATGTAACGGAGGTAGTTTTATCGGAACCGAAGGCGGAGTCGGAGTTTTTAAATTTGCTTTATCGGAGTCGGAGGCAGGGTCGGATAATTGACGATAGAGTGCACGTAGTGGGAGTCGGGGGGATTCCCCGCGCGACATGTGTGAACCTGTTCATAACAGTCGACACAGGCCGCCGCCGCCGCTATGTTATGCTTCGACCTCCGATTAATACCTTCGATTTAAAAGTGTCGGAGCCGAAGTCGGAACCGAAGGTGTAATAATAATCGGAAGTTCCGACTTAACGGAACCGGAGTCGAAGCTCCGTAACATCTCTGCTATACCCCTACACCACCCATAGCAGGTGGGTAAGCCATCGAAACAGCGCCATCTATCGTCCCTGGTGAGCAGTAGATGTTTCACGGGAGTTTGTAATTGTGTCGTACAGACTCATCATAGTAACAAGGTCACGTGACAGTTGGTAACAGATAGAAAAATTCGAAGGCTTACCCACCTGCTATGGGTGGTGTAGGGGTATAGCACGCGTCACGGAATGACGAGGATCCGGGTTCGATTCCCGGCCATAGCTTTCCTTTTCGGATTTTTCTGTTCTAATTTTCAGTATCGTTTAGAAATTTAAATTGTTGCGCCATCTTCCCGCTGTAGGCAGCGGACCTATTGGACCGCCACTGCACGCTACTGAATAAGTTTGTAAGAGTGATATTGGTTGGTACTTATCTGAAGGTTGTGCACTCATAATAGATAGTAAAGTCGATTATAGCTGACTATCATAAAACCGGGTCTGAGACTAACTAGCACACATAAATTAGCTGGGGGTAACATGACGTCTTAATGCGATTCAATTCCGATTCAGTTTAGCTTCGCTCGCTATACTTAAAATAAAATAAATAAATACTGTCTCCAACTTATTTAGCTTATTGGTTGTCTGGAAGAGATCGCTATTAAGCGATAAGACCGCCTATTGTCTACTTTGTTCTTTGTTTCTGTATTGTTTTGGACTGATTTGTGGTGTTCAATAAAGAGTATTTTGTATTGTAAATAAATGATAAATATCTTGGGACAAATTACACCAATTGACCCAGCCCCAAACTAAGCAAAGCTTGTAGATAAATACATACTTAAATACATACAACATCCATGACTGTCGCAAACATTCGTATTCGTCATACAACTGTCTGCCCCTACCGGGATTCGAACCCAGGACCTCTAGCTTCATAGTCAGGGTCACTAACCACTAGGCTATCCGGTCGTCAAATGGCAGATAAAAACTGAACTGAGTCGGAATTGGATCGCATTAGGACGTCATGGCCTATGTATACAGTGTCTGTGTCTCCACGTCTAGCATACAAGCGCGCGAGATAGATTGCCCTTCTTTTTCTTACTGTTCGTTTTAGAAAGTCGGGTATCGTATGAGGGATACGACAAACTTGTGAGGTAGGTAGATGGGCAGGTATCAGGTAATCTACCAAGTATAGAAAATCGGCTCAAGTATAACCTTTCTCTATAGTATTCGATTTTTGTTTTTTTTTTCTATTTTGCTATTGGTATGGACGAAATAAGGCAGCGGCCCGATTTTCGAAAGCACGTGTGAAATTACCGCTCGAAAGTGGTGAAAAATTGTGCTGAATTTGAAATAAGAGTAGCTTAGATGCTTACGGCTCTCATTAATCTTGTGAACTAGTCAAAACTTTGATTAGAGCTGTAGTTTTGGAGATATAAACAGATTTATACCACTTTCGAGTGGTATTTTCACACATGTGCTTTCAAAAATCGGGCAACAGAACGCGAAACTTGGTTCCACTCGAACAAGATAGATGGCGCTCTTTATGTAATCTATTGTTTTTCTGGACGCAACATTGCGATAGTGAGAAGTCGAATAATAACTCGTATTACGTAGCGTATACCATTATATCATAGGTAAATTGTTAGTTGATACTTATAGTGACATCTATCGGAATCTTTTGTATTTAGATTCGCGTGGTCGCGCTTGGTAGCGTTTTTGTAAAGTTGGAGTTGGAACAAAGGAGCGAATGCTCATTCTATCAAATATATTGTGTACAGCAAAAATAACTGGTCACTCTCCATACAAATTTGTCTGAAATGCGAAGTTATTTTTGCTCGACACAATAAATTTGGCAGAGTGAGGATAGAATGAGCATTCGTTCGTTTGGTCAAATTCCTCCTTAAGACGATGGTCAAATTGTCAATCCTGCCTTCTTTTGTACATACATACATACATAAATCACGTCTTTATCCCTTACGGGGTAGACAGGGCTTGGTAAAAAGACCTGAAGACCATGTTTGGAATGGCGTTCTTTCGTCCATGAGCGTTTTCTAGAATTTAACTATTTTGGATTTTTCTTATTCAGAATCATTCACCCTATCGATACTTAGACGAAAAAAAATGTGTCCCAAAATTTCCATTCCAGTTCGTCACTTTTTTCATATAGGTATGTATGGAACGTGACGAACAGGAAAAAAATCCATTGTAAAATCTGTGACACATTTTTTTTGTATGAGAATCGATAGGGTAAACGATTCTGAGAAAGAAATCCCAAAATATTTAAATTCTGGAAAAAAATTACATGGACTTTTTTTGGAAAAAGCTCCCATGCTTTTAGCAAGATTTCATCTCTTGGTAGTTGGTGCTGTTTTTACGCTTTTTCTAAGGTAACTTTTCTACATACATACATACCGTCACGCCTCTTTCCCACAGGGGTAGGCAGAGTTATTCCACTTGCTACGGTCCTGACATATTTCTTTCGCTTCATCCACAGTCATCAATCTCTTCATACATGCTCGTCGGTTTAGGGTAATTTTTCTATGTTTGCTAGATGAGCTTCCCACCTATTCCATTAAGTTTGTCGGTCTACTTACAGGACACCCTGTATAATTACACTAACTTACAAGCTAATTACTAAAAAACATGCGAGTTGCAAGCATAATGTATACCCGCTTTGATGCCGTTCTTAACGGTTAACGGCTAAGCGAGCTATCGTTTGTCGCAGATACAATTATGCAGTCTCTGTTACATCATATACGTTGAAAAGAGACGTGAAATTTATTAGCAACAAACGCGTTTATCGGAATACTTCTGAATACGGTTTAGATTATTTTTGTATTGCACCAAGTTTTACTTTCACTCGCTAAATTCGACACTACTAGCGCCATCTACACACGAACTGTGGTACTATTAACTTCCAAACGCAAAACATAGATGGCGTTACTAGTCTCCTTAAAGCTCGTTTTTGAAGCATAAAATCTCTACGGGTATGAATTTGAAAGTAAAATAACAGTTTATTATTGCCTTAGTTTATCGAAGTAAATATGTAATTCGTAAATAATTTAAAAATATCTGGAGGCCGTCTTAAAACACATCTGTAGAAATGCCAATCGAAAGGTAGATGCTACAAAATTGCCGCATGATTTTTTTTCGTTTAACACAATGATTTAGAACTAAATTGACCAATACCTAAGACTAAGCGTGTCGTAAAAAAATATGGTGCCCAAAGATTTTCAGGGTTTATTTTATAAACGACAGAATCTAAAATCAAGCGATATATGTATACATCTGTTCTTATATTATATGTATTGTATTTTTAAAATGGTTACACGCATTCAGAAGTATTCCTCCAAAATAATATAAAAGAATGAGATAACAGGAGTTAAAAACGTGAATGCCTTATATAAGACGGAAACTTAGGATAAACTAGCACTTTCTTATTAAATGTACTAATATTTTCTGTCTCCCTTTAATGAGTGTTGCCACTCGTTCACTAAAATTAACAAGTAAGAAAATAATTAAGGTTTTAATGCATTTAAATGAAATATTGAGTGAAATTTCGCACTTTAAAATTGTGATCTTTTTATTATAAAAAAAAAATTGTCAATGGAATGGTACTTAAAACGAATTTATAATAAAACCTATCACATCATTTAAACGTAAAGTTGCCATAACATTGAGTTTTAATAAATTATTAAAAATACATATAAAAATATAATACACGTGCACAAAGCACTCATAAATATTAAACGCAAATATTTTATTGAATCAGGCGTTACTTTGCGGAGGTCCATTTCAATGAACCTAAAATATTTATACATATATTTCGCACAGGCTTGGTTATCTTGCACGTGAGTAGCGAAGTAGCAAGGTAAATATTTTAAGTTTATTAAATGCAAGTTAATGTTAAAATAATCCACATTACTCCTTGTGACTTTGATCCAGTGAGTTTTCTAGTAAATCACTATGAAATGCATAAATATACTTGGTGTTACAAAAAGCATAAATGATGTTTCACAAACCCGTCAGGGCTTACACACATATATCACGTCTTTATCCCTAACGGGGTAGACAGAGCCTGAGCTAACAAGACTTAAAGACCAAATTTAGCATGATTGTGGGCGTATGGATGGAAAGGGGAATCAAAACATGTGATGGGTTGCTAGCCACATCGCCTATAACATAACCTAGTCGGTCTAAATACCCCTCAAAAGTCAAAATCAAAAACATCAAAGCCGCCAAGGCTTTTACACGTATTAACATTCGTATTCTCATACAAATATCTGCCCCGACCGGGGATCGAACCCGGGACCTCTAGCTTCATAGTCAGGTTATAACTACTATAGGCCGACCGCTTGAGTCCCCGCCCGCAAGGCACGGGCGTGGTGCAGGCGACCGCGGGGTGGGAGCTCTGTGCGGGCGGCAGGCGCACTACCCTTTTTTTTTTAACGTGTGGAAAATGCGCCTTATGCATCTCCGCGCTCGGGGCAGCACGAACGAAGGTATGACGGGCTCTCCAACTCGCCGCTGCCTTCCCTATGGAAGGAGGGGAGTGGCCTACCGTCTAAAAACACACACGTTCCCTCCAGGCCTTGAACTGCGGGCGTTGCGGGCGCACAAGGTGACCACCGCAACGTCCACCGCCCCGGGATGGGGCAGGTGGCAACGGCACCGTTGAATGCGTGTTCCGGATTCCCCGCCCTCCCCCGCCGGTGACCGTTTGTTATTTTTAAAGAGGTTAACTCCTCGCAGCCCCCTCAGCGGCCCACGTTCCCAGCGCCTGAGGCGCACTACCTTCCCCGCTCTCGGTCCCCTTTGTCGTCCCACCCCGCGCCTGCGCCGTGCGGGCGGGGACTCAGTCAAACGGTCGGGCTATCTGATCGTCCAGATTTCAAATGACCTAATAAACTGAGTAGTTTGTGAAACATTGTTAATCCATTTTGTTAAAATAAAACTTGTACAATGTTATAATGAAAAACACTGTTCTGTGCACATTAAAAACAATAAAACTTATCACTAATAAATCCCGATCTTTAAATTGAACCTTATCTCCAGCCTATATCCTTCCCACTGCTGGACCCAGCCCTCAGAATGATAGGGTTTGGGCTATAGTTCCCACGCGGGCCCAATGCGATTGGAAACTCAACACACCATTGAATTACATTGCAGGCTTAAAATAGTTATTTGTGTCACAAGGGAGCAAACGGATGTATTTACGGCGAGGGAGCTACATTGAATCCAGAATGTAGCGAAGGATTCGACAGTAGAATCCAGAGCGTAATGGGATTCAAGTGTTAACGCCCAAGATGATAATAATTTTGCTACCGTGTGGCTCATACAGTTCACGCCGAACGAAAAAACTTGAAAAAAGAATCTCTAAATATATATAACTCAAAGGTGACTGACTGACATAGTGATCTATCAACGCACAGCCCAAACCACTGGACGGATCGGGCTGAAATTTGGCATGCAGGTATATGTTATGACGTAGGCATCCGCTAAAAGGATTTTGATCATTCTACCCCCAAGGAGATAAAATAGGGGATGAAAGTTTGTATGAAACTTTGACAATTTTATAACCGATCGGGCTGAGACTGCATGCATAAAGCTACTATGACGTAAGTAACTTCAAGAACGGATTGCGTAATTTCTGCGGGATAGCGATAAACCAATTTTATGCAGACGAAGTTGCGGGCAACAGCTAGTTCTAAATATAATTAAATAGCTACTAGGGGGCCGATTTTTGAGAGCACATCACTCGAAAGTGGTATAAATCAGTTTATATCTCCAAAACTACAGCTGTAATCAAAGATTTCACCACTTTCGTTTGGTATTTTCACACATGTGCTTTCAAAAATTGGGCCCCAGCATAGAAAATGGCGTGGTTTTACAATTATCAACTTCGAAAAATTGCATTTGCAAAAAAATTCTTAGAAAAGCCTTGAACAGAAAAGTTGCACTTTGGTCCCTGTCGACAGGGCGCAAAGCTTGCTTTTCTGAATAAGAGGTATGAAAAATAAGTAAGTAAGTAAGTAAATGCTTTATTGTACAAATATAAAGAAACAAATAGGTACAATTCACAAAAAAAAACCTTAATATATGCACAAATGCGAACTTATCCCTATAAGGGATCTCTAACCTTTGGTTAGATGAGAGGAGCATTAAACGAGGGACCGACAAAGTGTAAGTCTAAAATTCCAGATAGTGAAAGCCACAATAGAGCGTATCTAAGTACAATAAAAAGAACATCCTACTAATATTATAAATGTGAAAGTTTGTGAGTTTGGATGTTTGTTACTCTTTCACGCCAGAACGGCTGGACAGATCTGGATGAAATTTGGAACATAGATAGATTATAGTCTGGAATAACACATAGGCTACTTTTTATTCCGGAAAAATGAACGGTTCCCGAGGGATATATGATGATGATGATGGTGCTGAATATATTACTACTAAGTGGGTACTATTACTACTATTACGTTGAGATTTGTGATTGCAGGTAAGAAATCAAATTATTAGTAAAATTAGTAAAATATGTCCTACTAATATTATAAATGTGAAAGTTTGTATGGATGTTTGGATATTTGTTACTCTTTCACGCCAGAACGGCCGGACAGATCTGGATGAAATTTGGAACATAGATAGATTATAGTCTGGAATAACACATGGCTAATTTATTTCTTTCTTATTCCAGAAAATTGCGTAATTTCTGCGGGATAGCGATAAAGATAAAGCTAGATAAAGCTATTTAGGATATATTTTAGGACAGCTCTATAGGTTAGGTTGGGTTTGTTTTATAAAAATCCTGCAATATTTAGTTTCAGAAAAATTAAGGCAGCGGGGCAATGCGGGGTCTTGCTTGCATGTTTGCTTGAGTCCCTGCTTTGCATGCTTGATTGCATACTTGCTTTCATGCATGCTTGCATGCTTGCTTGCATGCTTGCTTGCATGCATGCTTGCGTGCTTACTTGCATGCATGGATGCTTGCGTGCTTGCTTGCACGCTTGCTTGCATGCTTGCTTGCCTGCTTGCATGCCTGCTTGCATGCCTGCTTGCATACTTACATGCTTGCATTCCCACGGGATAAGGAAAAAAACGGGATTTGTATATTCAGTTCGGGGAGCGGGGGAAAGTTGAAATTTGTCACGTAGGTTTATTCGGGAGTGTAGGGGAACACTAAGAAAGGATTTTCCGAAACGCCCACAGGGACGAGAAAAAACGGGATTTTACGTTTCCAGACGAAACAGCGGAAGAAAGAGACTTAACATTTATAACGTGTGTTTCTTTAAAGGCTTTAAGTGTACTTCAAAAGCACTCCCCATAATTTCCACGGGAACGGGAAAAAACTTATTTTTTCGTTTTACACCTTAGCGCGTACGAAGTCGCGGGCAAAAGCTATTTAGGGTATATTCTAGGACAGCCCTATAGGTTAGGTTAGGTTTGTTTTATAAAAATCCTGCAATATTTACAGTTTCAGAAAAATTAAGGCAGCGGGGCAATGCGGGGGCTTGCTTGCATGCTTGCGTGCTTACTTGCATGCATGCTTGCTTGCACGCTTGCTTGCATGCTTGCTTGCCTGCTTGCATGCCTGCTTGCATGCCTGCTTGCATGCCTGTTTGCATGCCTGCTTGCTTGAAGGCTTGAGGCTTGCATGCCTGCTTGCATACTTACATGCTTGCATGCATGCTTGAAAGCTTGCAGGTTTGGTTGCTTGCTTGCTTGATTGCTTCATGTTCAGGTTCATGCATTCTCGCTGAGTGCTTGCTTGCACGCTTGCTTGCATGCTTGCTTGCATGCTTGCTTGCATGCTTACTTGCATGCTTGCTTGCCTGCTTTCATGCCTGCTTGCATACTTACATGCTTGCATGCTTGCTTGAAAGCTTGCAGGTTCGCTTGCTCGCTTGCATGCCTGTTTGCATGCCTGCTTGCATGCCTGCTTGCATGCCTGCTTGCATACTTACATGCTTGCATGCATGCTTGAAAGCTTGCAGGTTTGGTTGCTCGCTTGTTTGATTACTTCATGTTCAGGTTCATGCATTCTCGCTGAGTGCTTGTTTGCACGCTTGCTTGCATGCTTGCTTGCACGCTTGCTTGCATGCTTGCTTGCATGCTTGCTTGCATGCATGCTTGCTTGCCTACTTTCATGCCTGCTTGCATACTTACATGCTTGCATGCTTGCTTGAAAACTTGCAGGTTCGCTTGCTCGCTTGCATGCCTGCTTGCATGCCTGCTTGCATACTTACATGCTTGCATGCATGCTTGAAAGCTTGCAGGTTTGGTTGCTCGCTTGCTTGATTGCTTCATGTTCAGGTTCATGCATTCTCGCTGAGTGCTTGCTTGCACGCTTGCTTCCATGCTTGCTTGCATGCTTGCTTGCATGCTTGCTTGCATGCTTACTTGCCTGCTTTCATGCCTGCTGCTTGCATGCCTGCTTGCATGCCTGCTTGCATACTTACATGCTTGCATGCTTGCTTGAAAGCTTGCAGATTCGCTTGCTCGCTTGCTTGATTGCTTGCTTCTTTGAAACGCTCATGGTTCACGCGTGCGAAGCCGCGGGCAAAAGCTAGTTTAAAATAAACTACTAAATATCATTACACACATGCATACATACAAAATACAATAAGAGTACTCACATACAATATCTAAGGAGATGGTGTAAGCCATATCTTCCTCAAGCCTTCCTTGAACGACGCCACGAAGAAAAAAAAATTTGCAGTCTTTACCGCTCGTAAACCTGTCGAAAATTCAATTCGAGCGCTCGAACATAGCATACATAGACTTTTACCTACTATCAAATGATAAAGTCACACATATTATAAATTTAACTTGAGGGTAGTACTCTAGAGCTTGGAGGGCACGACCTCGCGCCACCACGTCGCCCTCTGCAGGGCACCGGGGTTGTGGAACAACTCCTTCTGAAGGTTTTGGTACAGCTGAAAAGAAATGTATTTCGAATTATGATACCTTGCTCGAAACTGTCTGTACATTGACACCAGGGCCCGATTTGTGAAAGCACATACGTACATACAGTCACGCCTCTTTCCCACAGGGGTAGGCAGAGACTACTTTGTTCCACTTGCTACTTGATCCTGACATAGGTAATATACTTCTTTCGTTTCATCCACACTCATTAATCTCTGCACATGCACATGTGTGAAAACCACAGCTCTAATCAAAATTTTGGTTAGTTTACAAGATTAATTAATGAGAGCCGTAAGTATCTTCTAAGCTACTCGTATTTCAAATTCAGCGCAATTTTTCACCACTATCGAGTGGTATTTTCACACATGTGCTTTCAAAAATCGGGCCCCAAGACTCGAGAATAGACATTCACATTTTTCAACCGTAACATATGCCCTGACCGGGGATCGAACCCGAAACTTCAAGCATCGTAGGCGATAAGTGTGACTACACAAATGCAAATGCGTTTCATTATTGTCAATTAATGGTCGACAAATGTTTCCATCATTGTGCCATCCATTCAAAGTATTCCGCGTCAAAAAGGGGATTTCATTTTAAACAAAAGTTATGATGAAAAAACTACAGGGTGTTCAGACAAACCAGCCCAACCTGCTCGAATATTCCAGAACTATTCTAAAACATTTTGTATACATTTATGTTATTGCGGAGTTCTAATTCATTATTATTACACTAGCTGTTACCCGCGACTTTGACCCGTACCAGTTTTTTTTTAAATATTGTTACATAAGAACCTTCTCCTGACAATAACAAACACAACAAAAAAAGAAGCGAAATCGGTCCAGCCGTTCACGCGTGATGCCGTGACCAAGGGAGATAGGGATACATTTTTATCTATAAAGAAGATTAAATCGTACCTTGCCATCGCTCTTCCCTAGCACCGAATTGAGCACGAAATCCGTCGGTCCCAACGCGTCCACGATGCTCACAACCTCGCTCTTCGCGTCTGAGCAGAGCTCCAGCACAGCCTGCCTCAGCAGCTTGGCCAAAGCCTCCCCCTGGGCGTAGCCGCCTTGGTACAACTCCACCAGATGCCTATCTAAGCACCACAGCCCGTACAACAGGAACTGTTTCTCTAGCATCGGCTGGAGTTCCTTCTCCTTCCTTCCTATGGATTCCAGACTGAATATAATCGCGAGGTACTCCGCGTATACTTCTGTCAGGGTCTGCCATTTGTAGACTTGGCTTTTGGCTTTGGCTTGGAATTTGGTGAGGCCCGAAGCGATCAGGGATTCGTATTGGTCGTGGGTTTCCTTCAGGAGCCAGCAGAGCAGCCATCTGTAGGTCGACAGTATGACTGAAACAAGGAATATGATATTAAATCACAGAGTGCTTATGACAGAGTAGCCTCTAGCTCGATGTAATTTATTTTTTCTGTAATTCTTTGCTGGGTGTCTTCACTCTTGAAATTGCATGCAGATGCGTGCAAAGAAAAGGGCCGCAAAGTTGTCTGAGGCTTTTTTCTTCGATAGGACTTACGGCACTGTTTAAAAAACATGTTTACGTTCTTCAGTAGGTACATACACATACCAAAAGTCCAAAAACAATAGTAGATTGATTAACGAGAACGGAAAAACACGTGAGACACTGCCCGAGCAAAGCTAGGGTGCCAGTAATTCTACGGTGATGTTGAACTCTTCCCGAATTAAACACTTTGCTTTTCACTTCGACTGCAAGAAAACATAATTTGTACTCACAGTCTGTAGTCTTCAGGTCGGCAGTCTCCCGGGCCTGGAACCTGGTGGCCAGCACGTCCTCCCAGCGCGCCAGGAAGGCCACGGTGCCGAGCGGCGAGTCGACGGGCTGCGCGGCGCGCGCGCAATCGTATTGCCGCAGCAGCCAGTTGCCCGCCTGCTGCGACAGCACGCTGTTGTCTCCCTCGTACGTCACCGTCACCTCGTGGTTGTTGCGTATGTCGCCCAGGTTTGCTTTCTGCAAAAAATGTACGTTCTAATCTTTGTATCCCTTTTAATCAACGTAGTGAAATTTATAACGTACGAGACTAAATCGACGGAGCTCTTCAGCGAAACCCATCAGAATTGGATCCTAATGGCCTGTTGGTTTGTGTATCTGCTGCCTACCTTGAGGAAGCCGTGTCCGCCGCATGCCTCGCGGCACTGCTGCGCGGCGCGGAGCACCGTCCACGTAATCATCGGCTTGCTGCTAGACACCATCGCATGGATCTCCGACACCGTCTCACTCTGAAACAGTACACTTCCGTAAAGCAGATCGACCACCTTGTGCTGCTTGGACAAGTTTAAACCACCGCATTAAACGATGAAATCAACTACTTTCCCATAAGTACTGTGTGCATTTTTTCTGTTTGATTATTTGTATCTAGGAATGCTGGTCAGGTCGCGATAGAAGAGGAGCACTGGTAAGGAAATGACGGGACGCATTAAGCGTGCCTTCTACGGGGACTTGAAACATTATATCGTGAACAGTTCTTTAAAAAGTATAAGTACCAAGTTATCGACTTTCAGGCCGGCGCTGGAGCTCTCCGCAACCTTCAGGTACACCTGCGCTATGTTCCGGACGGATAGCTTGAACACCACCGCCGCTGCCACGAACCCGAACAGCCGCCATTGCTGTTAATCTATACATATAATAAAATCGTTGAGACCAAAAAATCTGTACATTGAAGATTTTAAAAAAAAAACCGACCAGGGTGACTTAAAATCGGTAACTGAACATATTAAAACCATTTTTAAAATTTTTGTTTGTTTGTTTGTTTGTTTGTTTGTTTGTTTGACTGAGCATCACGTAAAAACTACTGAACGGATATTAATGAAATGTTCACAAATCGATTCCAATAAATTCAGAATAGGATATAGGCTACAGAAATTGTGGAAAATTTTGGAAAAAGGGGGTGAAAAGGGGGGTTAAAGTTTGTATGAAAAAAGAAAATTAGATTGTTCTAGAATCATGAAACTCAGAATAAATACTTAGTAATAAAAATAAAGAAATACCTGTTTTAGCATTTTTTTTAAATCTCATCCAGAGGCGCAAAAAAGAGGGTTTTGTGTTTAAAATTAATTAACTTCATACACCTATACAATAAAAACCAATGAAGCGTAACCTTTTGAAATTGCTAAATAATACTTCCAATTTAATACAGGTAAATATAATTTCTCAGTTTTCTTGAAATTTGATTTTTGAGGTAAATACGCACAAAATAGCGGAACTCAAGAAAATCAGCTTCCTCGGTATAAGTAGTTGGTAATAGTTACAAACAAAATAATACTACGAAGAAAATAGATAGATACAAATGTACATAAGACATAATAGCCGGAAAAGCGTGTCAATTTTGAAAAAACATTAATATAATAATTACATGCTGTACAGGCATTTTTTCAACGAAGAGATTTTGTCGATCCTAAATCAACCTAAATTGGCGTCCTAAATTGTGTTCTTTACCTAACACCTAAAGTTCAATATGCAATACCGTTACTTTTGTTTTTATTTATTGCGCCATTATTAACAACGTGTTCGGTTTTTGAACGCACTCTTATTTGAAAACCTGGGCTACGTTCAGTAACTAAAGTGTCAGTGTGATTATCGTCGGGTGAAAATCGTCCGATCATGAACACACTTACTGAACGACTTGGGGCGTTCTTCTGTCAAAAGTGTCAATTGAAGTATGATTTCGTATTCGTAATACGTAATAAGTTTATATCCCCAGCGTTCGAATTATAAATTTTGCCTCATATCAACTGTCAAAGTGACGTCTGTGCGTTTTTTACCCATCTATTTTACGGGGTGACCGGTGCGATCGCCCGACGACGCCCGACGATGTTACTGAACGACTTGGTGTGATCGTCCGATGATCGCACTGACTTACTGAACGGGCCAGTGCGTCGTCGGGCGTCGTCGGGTGATCAAACTGAACGCACCCCTATATTAATATGAGGGCGGCGTGAAACGCTTGGCTGTATGTTCTTGGTACCTTTGCGCATATAAAATCAAAATCAAAGGGCGCGTTTACGCCTGCGCTACGAACATGTCAGAATTTTATTGTGAAAAGTTGGTGCTTTTAGTATAAATCTGACAGCGAGCGAACCTAAACTGAATCGCATTAAGACATCATGGCAACTATGGCAAGGCCCCTGTAGGTAATTAATTTGTAGAATGATAATAAGTGTTAATAATCTGTAATTACGTACCTACTTAAACCAAGAAAATAAATTAAAAAAGCTTCTGCTAGAAAAAATTGAGTCGCAAAATATTAATTAAAACGGATTAGTAAATGAATTGTTAGTTGTAAGGTAAAAACAGGTAAACATTTATGTATTATTTGGTTAGAATAGATTTAATTTTTTAAATTAATCAGGGTACAAATATCGTTAAAGTGAGCGCAGTATTCGCCAATAAGCGTCATAGTTTGGCGAAATTAATAGTGATGTAATTAAAACTGTACTTAGCTTTTTTGAATAAAGAAACTATAAACAAAACTATAAATAAAACTATTTGTAAAATAAAGTATAAATAAATGTGATGAGTCATTAACCAGTTTGCACTTGATTTTTTTTCAAGATTCCGTGTCGCAAATTATTATTTTCATGACGTAATTCTATAAGTATAGTTTCGTACATACTTTCAGTGGTTCATGTGACGAAGTTAATAGTCATATCGAGAAAATTAACATTAAAAAAAACTAAAAAAAATAAAAAAAACGAGATTGATATCGAGAAAAGCCGTAAGTATCACAAAAACACACGCGGACGAAGTCGCGGGCAACAGCTAGTATGTAAATAAAAAAGGTAATGTTGCTGTAGCAAACTAAACTTCCCAAAGCCGACATACAAAAATCCCAGCATTTGGGAAACAATGAACCAATTCAAGCGAACTGAAACAAAAAAGGTAGAAAGAAAGAAAGTAGACATTTATTGTTTTTTGCAAGACACAAATACAAGAGCATACGACACAATTTTACAGACAAGAAACAAAAAAACACAGACATGAAAAATAGATCATCAGTGTTGAGTGGTCTTCGCAAAAGTGAAACGATCGCCGGCAAATGGATGGTAAATGGAAATAGATGAAAAACTTAAGTAAATGACCTCTTGTAGAGGTATGTAGTAGTGTACAGAACTGATATGGATTACATTTTTCTTATTTGGAATGTCAATTTGTCTATTCGCACACCAATACTCACACATACAACAGGGGCCCGAATTTTGAAAGCACGTTTTTTTTTTATATGAATAGGAAGCAAAACGAGCAAGTGGTCACCTGATGGTAAGTGATCACCACTGCCCATAGACACCCGCAACCCTGGAGGGATTGCAGATGCGTTGCCAACCTAGAGGACTAAGATGAAATGCCTCTTGTGCCCGTAATTTTCCCGGCTGTCTTACTCTCCGCACCGGAACACAGCAGTGCAAGCACTGCTACTTAGCGGCAGAATTAGCGAGTAAGATGGTGGTAGCGATCCGGACGGACCTTGCACAAGGCCCTACCACCCGCAATGTGTCATATGTGTGAAAATACCACTCGAAAGTCGTGAAAAATTGTGCTGAATTTTAAATACGAGTAGCTTAGAAGACAATCGCAGCTCTCATTAATCTTGTGACTAGTGAAAACTTTGATTAGAGCTGTAGTTTTGAAGATATAAACAGATTTATACCACTTTGGAGTGGTACTTTCGAGTGATGTGCTTTCAAAAATCCCCTGACCCGTTATTTTTTCTCGTCAGGTTTCCATTTTCGAGTGATTTGCATTCTCATTACCCGAAAGTAAGTAGCTCTCAGAAATGGTGTAAAATTCTAGTAAAAATGAAATAGTTATGAGTACAGAACAGAACAAAATCGCTGCTCTAGCAATTAATCATGTTGTTTGGTTACTTATTTAATTTCATCATGTCAGCCGAAAGACAGGGCATAGGCTCGAGGCTCAACTTAAGATGATGATGAATTAGAGACGGTGGATGTGATTGCGATGGCGCGCGCGTTGGAACAGGTCGGCACTCACGTGCAGTTGGTACTCGATGAGCGGTATTTCGTGCGCGCGCACGCCGAACTGCTGGCGCGTGGCCGCGTAGCGTATCGCGATGCAGACCACGCTTGATATCGAGTTACAGCTCTCCTGCATTATGGCTATACGACCTGGAGTAAAAGTTTTTTTGATTCACGTACACATAATTTAACAGGTCGAGACAGCGGATGGCTGAGGCTCGGAGGCAAAGGAGCTGGGCCGCAGACTGACAGATAGGGGCTGCGATCCCCGCTCTGGTTCGTGGCTGGTTCAAAGGGTTGCCATTGCAGTTCAAAGAGGCAACGCGGCCAGCATAATGGGAACCTTTGAACCAGGCACGAAACAGAGGGGGGATTCTTTAGGTAAAATTTTAATCATTTTTAACTTACTTCACTTTAAATCAACTTTCCTAGTTTTAGCGTTCTTTATTGTTATTTAATTCTAAATAGTTCGTATATTAATAAAAATGTATTTAACAGGTACTTAAGTAAATAAAACAGAATTCCCATCTTTCAAAGGAGATCACTCGAAGGTGGTAAAATCTGTGTAATGCAGCCAAACTACAGACGAAATTAAATTTTCGATTACCTAGTTGACAAGATCAAATTAGAACTGTAAATTACATTATTGGTCTTAAGCATCTTGTCATTCAAGCCGTAATTTTGAAGCCGAGCAATTTTCAAAAAAAAGTCCACATGATCAATTTTGGGACACATTTTTTCTTTTATGAATCGATAGGGTAAAAAGGGGATAGAGTAAGAAAAACCCAAAATAGTTAAATACATACACCGTCACGCCTTTTTCCCACAGGGGTAGGCAGAGACTACTTTGTTCCACTTGCTACGATCCTGACATACTTCTTTCGCTACATCCACACTCATCAATCTCTTCATACATGCTCGTCGGTTTCGGGTACTCCTGATCTGACCTTTTTCCAAAACGTCTCCTATTTGGTCTCGGAACGTCCGTCTAGGCCTCTTCTCCCAACGTAACCATTCACACTCCCCCTATAGATCTGTTTAGTTAGTCTACTTTCATCCATCCGCTCTACGTGGCCAAACCAACTAAGCATACTTTTCTATCCTAGTCACTATATCCTCTTTCACACCAGCACGTTCCCTTGTCACACTATTCCTTATTCTATCTTTCAGTGATAAAATAGTTAAATTCTGGACAAAAAGTTTTTGTAAAACGCTCAAGCATAGGTACATACTCATGCACATATTTTCTGCATGGAGTTTTACCAGTTACGAGTTGTGTTTCCAAAAATGTGCAGTCCAGTTTCTATAACGATCACACCCCTATTTCACTAACTCGAAATTTGTCGGTGACCGTTGACAATTCGACATGCATGCGCATGCGCATATGAAGCCAACCGGCGTAGATTCTCGTCGAGTTTGTAACGAGTAAAGAGAATTGTCACATGTCACCGACAGTTGTCGTTTGGTGACATAGGAGCCTGGTTGTCAAAGAGCACACTCACAAAACCATCATCTGTAATTACCTAAAGATAAATTCTCCAAGGCGGCGCCAAGCATCTTCGAGGGCTCGGAGAACTTGCTCTCGTAGACGCCCTCCTCCGTCACGTCGGCCGAGCGGTTGAGGAGGTTCTCCCGTGGGATCCGGTACTGGTTGAACATCACGAACCTGGCAACACGACATTTATAAATAAACCGGCTAAAGGTGCTGTTACACCGGAGCATTCACTTGTAACAGAACAGCGAGCATTCGCGCAAAGTTACTGTTACACTTGAGCATTAACTTGTAACAGAACAGCGAGCATTCGCGCAAACGTGCAGAACTAAACTAAGTAGTAACCGGAAAAAAATCTGTTGTCTTTGTCTCACCCGTTGTCTATCCCGTGGACGCCTATCTTCTCCCCCATGTCCCCCACAATGAGGCCGGGGTAGGTCTCGAGCGTGGCGGGGTCCCGCACGGGCACCACGAACCCGTGCAGCCCGTGGTTGGTGCCGTCCGGCGTGACCAGCTGCGCGAACAGAAGCGCATGCGTGCACGTCCTGCCTGGAAGTAAAAGCAAACACACAGGTCAAGCGATAGGCTGATGAGAACCGTACGGTATTTTAAAATTACTATTTAACTGTATGATCTAACAACAACATCGAAAAAACACATTTTCCTTAGCCATTCATAAACGAGTGCACGGCTTTGGCTAATTACCTACATAGAACAGGTACCTAACTAACCTTCTTATACCTAATATGATTTCCTTTACCGAAAATTTCATAATACATTTCAAATAAGATTTCACAATGTGTAAATTATGAAACAGTCAGAGGTGCGAGGTCGGGTTCGAACCAACGAAACGACCCTTGCTTGAAAGTCCTGGTCAAACAAGACTACCACGGCTTACTTTATCACCACTTTCGAATGGTACTTTTGAGTGATGAAGCAGATTTTTCCACTTTCGAGTGGTATTTTCACGCATGTGCTTTCAAAAATCGGGCCCCAGCATGGAAGAAATGGGAAGATAATTTTTCGAGTGATTGCAAAAACCGGTAGGTACCCTGTGGTATGTGAGTCTTACCCAGGTTTCCTTGCCAGCACTTGGCCGCCTCGAAGTCGGGCGAGTGTATGACGAACTCCCTCGTTTTGGCGTCGTACGTCGCCGTGGTGCGCATGAGTCGCGCGTCCGAGCCGTGCGCGACCTCCGTCAGAGCAAAGCATGCTAGGATCTACAACACAATATGAGATTTATTAAGTACTAGCTCTGAGGTCTGACTTGTAACAACACATCGTCTGGATCCTCGAACAACGACGGATCCAACAATTTATTAAATCATCCCTAAAATGTTCAATAACTGTCATTTTTATTTTCTTATTTTTTTGTACTAATTACAAAAATATCGATTCGGAATACCGACGGATTTGATTTTTGGTCGAAGAATAGAACTATCCATTCTTCCATGTTGGTCTGGGAGTAAAGAAAAAACAGAATGTACATATTATTGCAAAATAATTAAAAAAAAAATTAAATTTCAAAATCCGACAAAAAATATCAACGTTATTCCCTAAGACATAGCGCGTGATTTTTATATTTTAGTGAACAAGCTGTTGCGTTTCTTAATATTTCAAAATAATATGTCATGTCATTTTTTATTACTACATATTATTGCAATAGATATATTTATGTGTTTTTTTTTTATTTCAAATCCGACAAAAATATCATCGTTATTCCCCAAGACATAGAATGTGATACGTCACTTGATACAGTAAGTTTGTCCGTTAAAATAACGACGGATTTAGACATCCGCCCCTCTATACATCCCTCGAACATAGACGCAAATGTCTTAATTTGAAAAAATGACTTTCTGCCAAGTTTCTTGCGGCGCATTCTTCTTGGCAATGATGGTCTTTCCGAATGTGCTGGTAGTTTCAAAAATACATGTAAAAGAGCCCTTGGCGGCCAATTTGCAAAAATAAATTTTCATTTTCATTTTCACTAACGAAATCTAATTAAAATACATTTATAAGGAACTTTTGTCAAAACCTTAATTGGGTCAATTTCCCAAGCAGTAAATTTTGATGGCAAGACTGAAAACGCAGGTGCAGAAGGCTTTGATAATGTAGAACTATTTTTTTTAGGAAACAGCCCCCTATTGTCTACCTCGGGCAACAGCTAAAATTAAAATATTATGTTATTTAATCATTTAAAAAAATATATTTAGACCGTATTTCTCATCGAGGTGGGTTGTCCCGGAGCCGGTTTTAGTTACAAAATGCTGGATAAGTCGAACACTATGCGTGACAACAAAAAAAAATTAGCTTTGTTTTATTACCATATAAACAGGTAACAAAAAAAGCACATCACCTGATTTTTACCTCATTTGTAAACCTCTGAATATGTGCATATACATTTGTCCGGAGAGACGGTTTCATTCCGCGGGCAAATTTTTGGAAGGATTTATTTGCCGAGTTTGACCCTTAAGCCCCTCCGTCTCCCGCGCACCCCGAGCGATAGTCGAACTGCGGCGCTCGGCGAGAGTAGACGTGTGTAACGACGAACGTTTCCGAGCAAAACATGAGTATTTCTCATCGCCATGGTGTGGGGACAAAAAAAGTTTCATTCCGGAGTTAGTCATAACTTTTATATTTTGTATCGCTTTTCTTTTAAATTTATATATGTCACGTCTAATGTAGTCCTGATTTCAAGAGTTTAATTAGTTTAAGAACACGAGGCTTACTTTTTTTTTAATATTTATTTTTATGTCGAGTTTCTCATTCCACCATATTTATTCCGGTGTTTCCGGTGTAGTAAAACCGGAATGGCATTAAATGTAGCTTCACTTTATTATTATGAAATGGTTCCGTAGCATAATTTCTAAAATCAAACACTGAACTTATTTTATTGTACCACAGCTCATGTTCTTAGATAAAATTTACGCTTGTAGGCCATCAGGGGGCGCTACAAAAAGGGTTTAAAAATTTGGTTTCTGTACCCAAAGGGCAAAAACAGGACCCTATTACTAAGACCACTGTTCGTCTGTCTGTCTGTCATCAGGGTGAATCTCATGAACCGTGAATACCGTTATAGCTAGACAGTTGATTTTCACGTACGATGTAGGATTCTTTCGCAGCTACACAATAAATACTAAAGACAGAATTATTTTTATCTTTGTCTGTCTATGTAAGGTATTGTCATTCTTACCTGTCCTATTTGGTAAACAAAATTCTAACCTCAAAAAGTCTCATTTTCATAATTTTTTAACTATTTCAACGTAAATAAAGGAACTGGAGATAAAATATCAGCAAAATTATGTACAAAATATTACCTCAGGTTTATTAATTACATAATAAATCCTGTACAATACTTGAAAGCGTAGTGTATTGCTATCAAGTATTGAAAACATGACACATATTGTTGTGTGTAGAAATTTATAATGCTGCATCCAATTATTATTTGATAACTGGAAGGTTTATCATCATTTGATAAACAACATTTTTCAAACAATCACTTCTTTACAAACAACGATTTACAAACTATTCATTTCACAAACCTGTCATCCTAAAAATGATCAATTTACAAATAATTCAAATCGTTCAAAGGTTAACTGGAAGAGATCCCTTTTAGGGATAAGTTCGCCTTTGTGCATGTGTGTTGTCCTGTATTCATCTTTTTCTTGTGTTTTATGTACAATAAAGAGTTATATACATACATACATACATGCATAATTCCTCGGTAATAATCTCAACATAATTATCATGTTTTTTCAAGTAACCAATGTTTTATGCAATTACTAATTTGTGAATCGTTGATTTGCCTAACGTTGTTTGCAAAATGAATACCTATTCATGAAATGTTGTTTACCAAGAGATGAAATACCTACTTAAAACATATTCATCTCATCAACCGGCACCAAATTTTCGCTCTTAGGACTATTAAAATGCCACTTACTTAAGGTCTGTCTGTATTTTTTCTAAATAAAAGACGTGATTATGGAACCCTGTTTATTACTTTAATTCCGGTGGTCTATATTTCATTCCAGTGGGCTGATATTGTCATCCCAGTGTATATTTATCATTCCGTTGTAAGGTATCATTCATTCCGGTGTACATTTATAATTCCGTTGTGTGTTTAGAAATTCGACCTCTAATAACTCAAAAACTATTTAAGATTTCAGGTTCCCTTTTACATATGTCTTGCAAAATAGTCTAAGGTATCATTTGACATTTAAAAATCTAAAATAAAAACACATATAAGGGATCACACCGAAATGATACAAAAAATGAGTACTGTTGAAATTGACCCAATTGCCAAAATGTCAAGCGTAACCGATAAAAAGTTATTAAATAAATAGCAATTTCCAATATTAAAACAGCTGTACTTTATACATAAAGTTGGCAAATATCACATCCGTCTTTGTTCTACGATCATGAGCATGAGACATGACGAATGTGTAAATACCTCTTGAAGTTGGTACAAAATTTAGTTGAATTTGGAATATGATATGAGTGGAGTAGAGCAAAATTATTAATTCCAGCTCTTAGTTTTGTAGAAATACATTTTTTTCCAATTTGGAATGGTATTTTATTTTCATGAAAATTCCACTCGAAAGTGTTGAAAAATTATACTACATTTAAAATACATTACACTCACTTTATCCCTTACGGAGTAGATAGAGCCTAAGGTAACAAGACCTAAAAGCCACGTTTAGCATGATTGTGGGCGTACCTATAGATAGAAAGGGGAATCAAATATTTAAAATACGAGTAGCTAGCATACAAGCAAATATCTACAGCTCTCATTAATTGCATACATAAGTCACGTTTATCCCTTACGGGGTAGACAGAGCCTAAGGTAACAAGACCTAAAGGCCACGCTTAGCATGACTGGTGCATAGGTGGAAAGGGGAATCAAAACAGTGATGGGTTGCTGGCCCCATTGCCTATAACACGATTCCTAAGGTTTTCGCACATTCCCTCGATCTTGTGAACTAGTCAAAAATTTGATTAAAGCTGTAGTTTTGACGATATAAACAGGTTTATGCCACTTTTGAAAATACCACACAAAAGTGGTACAAATCTGTTTATATATTCAAAACTACAGCTCTAATCAAAGTTTTGACTATTTCACAAGATTAATGAGAGCTGTGATTGTCTTCTAAGCTCGTATTTCAAATTCATCGCAATTTTTCACCACTTTGCACCAGTGGTATTGTCACACATGTGCTTTCAAAAATCGGGCTCCAGATTACGCTCTCAACTCGGCGTGAAAGCTATTGTACTGTAGTAATAGGTTCTGCTAGTTTAATACTGGCAGGTTTCGGTTGCTGGCTGCATTGAGATTGAGCCCTAGTTCAAGTTCCGGATATCGAACACTCGTTCGATATTTTAAAATATTTTGTTTTGGAACTTGGGACGGCTCTCAGATCAGCTAGGACCGAGACTTGTAGGGCTAATTTCTGTTACTTGATGTAAAATAAGCTCGGAATCCAAATAAACCAAAAGTATAATCAAAGTTTGTGTTTTAACTTGTAGTAGCTTGGGCCATATATGCTACATCAGTTTGTTTAGGAACACATAACATGATTTCCCGTACAGAACTAAGTGCCTCATCAAGGCAGCTCTACAGTACTTACTTTTCTCTTTATCAACGTGTCGTCGGAGAACTTGTAGTGTCGCTCGGTACCGAGAGACAACAATGCGTTCGAGATCGTATATATCCCGATGCCCATTTTGACGGAGACACTTGGGTTCAGGGACTGGATCGCCTCGTTGACCGTCGTCATTGCCTGGGTCTGCGGACAAGGAAAATTACAGGAAATAAGCATACATTCACTATTGAAGCTGTTGGAAAACCAGTTTCTAATGTAAGATAGGTAGTTGTTGACAGAAAGTCAGTGGAATATCGACGGTCCTGCATGGAGACGTTCTGGGACCGATTTTTGAAAGCACGTGTGAAAATACCACTCGAAAGTGGTATAAATCTGTTTATATCTTCAAAACTAGCTCTAATCAAAGTTTTGACTAGTTCACAAGATTAATGAGAGCAGTGAGTATCTTCAAAACTACTCGTATTTCAAATTCAGCACAATTTTTCCCCACGTTCGAGTGGTATTTTCACGTATGTGCTTTCAAAAATCGGTCCCCTGGCGTGCCTGGCGGGCAGTCAATGATCAAGGGGGAGGGGGCTATAGGTAAACCGCTTAAATGAGTCCTCGCAAAGGGCGAGGACGAGTTCTCGCGAAAGGTACCGTAACCAAACCTTTTTTCTTTAATTTTTGTGGCAAACATTTAATGCCCGATTCTGCCAAAAAACCGGGCCGTTAGGACAAACAAAGGTCAAAAGTATCTGCAATCGTAAAGTACTGCGAAAACGGACTAAACGGTATTTTTGAAATCGGACAAGATAAATCGTATAATTGGTTGTTTTCTCCAAATGGTTTTCGAATTGGAGCATACTAAAAAAAAACTAATAATCGAAGCGATCTATAGGTATATCGAAGCTGGAACTCCTACCTTTTTACTATAACATGATCTCCAGACGTCATCCTCCAGGAACTTGTACTGGTTTATTTTGAGGACTTGCAGCTGCGCGATCCGCTTCTGTTCCTCGGTGGAGGGCGTCACCGAGTGGTGGGAGAAGAGGGGGTCCTTCTCTAACGTCTGCCATATTCTGTACTGAAATAAAAGTGAAAATTTGACCCAATTTTTCATTTCTTTCGAATGGTATTTTAGTAATGTGATTTTTGAAAGCACCAGCAAAAATGCAACTCGAACATACACATACAAATGCACAAATCACGTTTTTATACCTTACCTTACCGGGTAGACGGAGCCTAAGGTGGCAAGACCTACAGGCCACCTTTAGTAAGATTGTGGGCGTATAAATGGGAAAAAATGGAATCAAAATAGTAATGGGTTGCTAGCTGCATCGCCTATAACATGATTCCTATGATTTTCGCCCATTCCCTCGATGGCCTTTACCATCTGCTCGGGAAGAGAAGCTCCCAGACCAGCATGGCCACTCGAAAGTAGTCAAAAATTGTGCTCAATTTGAAATATGGGTTAAGTAAATAGAAGTACCCGAAAAACGTAAATACCTTGAGTTTAAGATTCTCTAGGTCTCCTTCTAGAGCGAGTTTTAAGCGCTTCCAGTTGAACGAAGCGGCGCTCCTGTACGCATCCAAAGGCCCGCTCGGGAGATCCGGCACGAAACTCAAGTCTTCCATGACTAAATCTTTAAAAGAATGTATTTTAAATTTTAAGTAAGCTATTGTTCCAAGGTCCCCCTGAACTTATAGGCGAGTGTCGCGATTAGATTGCCTGGAGCTCGATTTTTGAAAGCACGTAAAAATACCACTCGAAAGTGGTGAAAAATTGTGCTCAATTTGAAATACGAGTAGCACAGAAGACAATCACAGCTCTCATTCATCTTGTGAACTAGTCAAAACTTTGAGAGCTGTAGTTTTGGAGATATAAGCGGATTTATACTGTCGAGCGGTACTTTCGAGTGATGTGCTTTCAAAAATCGGGGCCCTGGTTTATTGTCACGAGATTTTAAGCGCTATATAATATCTTAAAATAGTGCCCTGGATCATCCTGTATCACCCGATAGTTCTATCGTTGAAAGTGGAAGAATCAGCTCAAATTATTTTTCTACTTTGCCATTTTCACTTATTTGTGATTTTTTAAAGGTTCGTGTATTATTTTTACTGAGGACTCTAAGTCAAAAGATTTTTAAATCACATCACTCAAAACAATAAAGATAGACATTTACACTATAATGTTGACACATAAACTCGATTTTTAAACACATCACGCGAAGAACAATTCTTTAAAGTGTGGAAAAGTGTGGTGAAAGTACAAAAATCATATGCAAGACAGCCGATACTGTGCGAAATATTGTGCATGCAAACCTGTTCTGCTTCCACAATAATCCAACTAAGTAACCTATGCCATCATCCAGTCATCCGTCTCATCTCCAGCCTATATGCGTATGCGTCCCACTGCTGGGCACCTATCCCCTGCATCACACAATAACGCTACGTTTCAAACCCTACAGGGATCCACTGTCAAAGTACCTATACACCGTATAATACGAGTACAATTTATCTAGAACGCAAACCAACGACGTAAAAGTGGTGATTTTGAAAATGGAGAAGAATTATACAACTTTTCATCGCTTTGGGGTGTATTTTCACATATGCAGCTATAGTTTTGCAAAAAAAAAACACTGTCGAATGGTACTTTCGAGTGATGTTTGATCAAAAAATTGGGCAGTTTATTATTAACCATGACACTCACACGCAACGCAAGCTACGCGTTCCAACTGTAAGAATTGAATGGAGGTGCTGTAAGGAATTTATGTAGTATTATATATTATAAAAGTTTTTCGAATGAACGACATTAGTGTCGTCACAGTGTGTCGACGCAAGTGCACACTGCGCGGCCTCTACTAATATTGTTTATGTCAGATCAGGAGCCCGATTTTAGAAAGCACATATGTGAAAATACCACTCGAAAGTGGTGAAAAATTGTGCTCAATTTGAAATACGAGTAGCAGAGAAGACAAGCGAGGGTGTTAGGATTTACCTGACCAAATACGTCTTGTTATGTTTGCCTAACGGATTTTTTACGAAACGCTACTGGGCGTTTTCCAAAAGAAAGTCCAAATTTCCACTGCAATTCGTCACTTTATTGAATACTAGCAGTTGCCCGCAACTTCGTCTGCGTAGAATTCGTTTATCGCTATCCCGCGGGAATCACGCAATTTTCCGGGATAAAAAGTAGCCTATGTGTTATTCCAGACTATAATCTATCTATGTTCCAAATTTCATCCAGATCGGCCCAGTACTTTTTGAGCCTATTCATTACAAACATACAAAAATAAGTACAAATCTTTCCTCTTTGTAATATTAGTATAGATAGGTATGTATGGAACGTGACGAAGAGGAAAAAACATGCATAGTAAAATCTGGGACACATTTTTTCTTGTATAAGGATCGGTAGGGTAATCGATTCTGAGTAAGAAAAACCCAAAATATTTCAATTCTGGAAAAAAAACATTTGGTCTTTTTTTTAAAACGCTCTACTTGCATGCTCCTACCACAGAGGAAATGAATGCGGTAAAGTCCGGTCATAGACAATAAAACTCACTTAATATTTATAATAAAAAAAACAAGATAATATGGGCATCTTCCTTGCTGGTCTGCGAGTAAAGAAAGAACATAGAATGTACTCGCTTCTCTTCTAGCGCAGGTGACAAAAGCCCAGGGAATGGGCAAAAATCTTCGGAATCATGTTATACCTAGACGATGCGGCTAACAACCCATCACTACTTTGATTCCCCTGTCCACCTGTACGCCCACAATCATGCCAAACGTGGCCTTTAGGTCTTGTTACTTAAGTCTCTGCCTGCCCCATAAGGGATAAAGTCATGATTTATGTATGAAAACAAACACATTTTAGACAGAAGATACTTTATTTATAAATTGTAGTATAAATATTCGAGGAAGGCACTTCAAGGACAGACAACACGTACTCTGATGACAAGATAATGCGTTAGGTTTAACAAATACTACAAAAAAATAACTTAATAATTTTATAATTTCATATTAAATTCTAGGATATTATGTAGCATTACTAACAAATTTTAGAAATGGAAACTTGTGTTTATTAACACTTGACTTTACATGACTTTTTAACATCTTGACAGCCACACTACGAATGAAGTGACGTGCTCTGAGGGGCTACTCCGAAATTCGATTTTCGAAGTTCGTTTCGTTCCGTTCCACTCACACTAATTGTCATTAATTTGAGATTGAAAGGGACGGTATGACACGAAGTTCGAAAATCGAATTTCAGAGTATAAGGCCTGTACGCCACGGAACAAACCACCTAGTAGGATGCAGGGTGATCAATCTAGTAGCCATGGCATCGATTTTAATATAACCGGGAATCGAACCAGATGAAAATATAAAAATTTGCGTAAATATATATATTTTTTTTATTTTCTTTTAATCATTTAACAAGACTCCATTAAGAATGTGTTTCTTGTGACTGAATAATAAGCAACACCATCAACAATAACAATGAAAAACTTGCAGAACCAATTTATGACATTTTTCGCAGAAATTAAAAAAAAATGTACGAAAAATATATACAATTAAAAAAAAAGCCATTTTATTAAATCTAAAATCGATGCCATGGTTCCTAAGAACAGATTCCCCTATCTCTTATAGTTTTTGGTTCTCCCTGCGGACCCATTTGGATCGATCACCCTGTACCTATCGCTGATTAAATACAAAAGCGACACATTCCGAGATCGGACACTGTTGCATTTGAAACCTTATAACGACCGACTTTTGTTTTTACATGCAATGACGAATGATTTTGGAATGCGTCCGTTTTGTATTCAATCAACGCTATATGGATTTTATTTTGTTGGCCATGTATTGATTACCTTGGCGTGCGAGGCGTTCCTGACTGTCACGCCTGGACGACTGTACATAAATATTGGTATGACAGGGGACTGATTTTTGAAGACATATCACTAGAAACAGAAACCACTCGAAAATGGTTTAAATTTTAAATAAACGAGTTGAGCATCGCTTGCCTTGTATCAAATAAAAGTGTAGAACAAAATGCCAGCTGTGAATTAACTCGCCAACTAGACAAACATTTTAATTAGAGCATTTTTGTAGCTTTACACAGATTTTTAACCACTTTTGAATGAAAAACGTGCTTCCAAAAATCGTTCCCCTGAAACAGAGACACTTATTTTACACAGATGTATTTTTACCTATTGACAGTAAATGGAGACAATGTTTCGATATTGATTTGGTTATATAGAAGTCATAAATAATTGTCATAATAAGAGTTACAATTTTGAACAAAAATACCCGTGCCATTAAATAAATATATGTAGGTATAAATACATTGAATTTATTGTAACCAATTTGAATCGGTTCTTTACGACACAACTAACTATGGGATAGAGGTTTGTCGTTTATTAGGGTTAAGACCCACCATACCCCTGGCACTACCCCTGGGGGTAGGGTCGGACTGAACCTTACCACCATAATGCTGTAAGCTACGGGTATATAGGTAGGTTAGGTTAGTTAGTCCTTATACCCGAAGGGCAAACCCAGGAATAGGAGCCCCGCGCGTCGATGTTTTTTCAATTTCTCAAATCCCAGCACTACTATGGTGGTATGGTTCAGCCTAAACCCCCAGGGGTAGTGCCAGGGGTATGGTGGGTGTGAAGGGGTTTATTATAGCTTTATTAACATGCGGTAGTTATCGTGTTACACGGCATCTCCCCTTTCAAGTATTTTTTTTTATTAAAAAGCGATAAATGGATTTTTCAAATGTGTGTCCTTATTTTTTGGTCGCTGTTGTCATTTTTCTACTTCAATACAACTTTTCAGAACCAAATGAAAACACGGAAAACATTCTAGATTCAAACTTTTATCTGATCCATACAAATGTAAAACAAATAGGTTTTATTCACGTTAAACGAACAGACAATGACAACACGACATACCAGTAACGTTCTATCAGACAACAATCATTTAATCATCAACTATACGTACACCGTTAAAATATTCTGACTACCCTGCCAACAGTTACTTAGATACGATATTTAGAATTTATCAAACAGGTTTTATTACATGGAAAGATACCCCGCACAAAGTAACTTCACAATACATAAGTATTATATTAATAAATATGAATATGTCGAAAAATTAACATTGGTTAGTAATACAGGAGCTTCGTTGGGAACTTGAAACGCCAGTGTTGTCATGCGAGGTGAGGTTTCCAAAAAAAGTCCACCTGACCATTTTTTCGAGAATTGTACTATTTTGGGTTTTTACTCACAATCGTTTACCCTATCGATCCTCATACAAGAAAAAATGTGTCCCAGACTTCACTATGTTTTTTTACCCTTCGTCACGTTTGCAAACCGTAAACACGCTCTGTTAATGACCAATGTTCATTATTCGACAAATACATCTGCTACATTATGCGTCTGACACATGTTAATATTTAAAGTATAACAGTAATTTTCATATAACATATATTATGTTTTAAATTTAATTTAGAATACTTCAGCAGACAGACTAGTTTGGCTAAGCCCCCCGCCCCCCTGTATCTTTGTAATTTTTAATTATGGTCGACTCCATACTCGGCAGTACAAGTATACGTCGACGACTTCGTTATAAACAAAAATTGCGTTAATCTTTAAAATATTGTTCAATCGAACTAAATAACTGATGAAATATTTGAGAATAATTGAAATCACCAACAATCAATTAAAGAGTAATTAAGAATGCGCCAATTTCCTTGCAGCACTCGCAATTGTGACGTAAAATATATGAAAATGGCAACAATTATCTTAGGTATCATGTTATAGGCGATGCGGCTAGCAACCCATCACTGTTTTGATTACCCTTTCCACCTATACGCCAGTCATGCTAAACGTGGCCTCAAGGTTTTGTTACCTTAGGCTCTGTCTACCCCGTAAGGGATAAAGACGTGATATATGTATGTATAACAATTATCTGCCGAAAAATGAAATTCCTCTCTTCTATTTTCTGATCTTTATCGTCGAGACGTAGTCTACTAATATACGGCCTTTTTGCATATATTTGTGTAGCAAGAAAGCTTTACCTTGGAATTGTTTTTTCTATTCACATCTTCCCACAAAACATACTATTATCTATTACTTTACTTAAACACAAGGAATGCAGAACGTTGTACGAGACGTACAGTATCCGGGCATAAAGACTGCACTTCGGTTGGAAAGAGACAATTGGAGTCACTTAAGTTAGAGCGAGACAACGCTATACGACAAAAAAATTGGCATTGTTCATTTTTTTTAGTATGCTCCAATTCGAAAACCATCAATTATCCGATTTATCTTGTCCGATTTCAAAAATACTTTATGATTGCAGATATTTTTGTAAAAGTACTTTGAACCTTTGTTTGACCGAACGACCGGGTTTTTAGACAGAATCCAGCATCGAATGTTTGCCACAAAAATGAAAAAAAAAGTTTGGCTATGGCAACTGTCACGCGTCACTGTCAAATCTAACAAAACCATAGACAAAGCCGTTTTTTTTATAGCCAGCCGAACGAAGGCGATTGGGATTCTGTCTAAATTCACGAATTATCAAACAGCGAAAAAATATTTATTATTAATTAACAAAGCTACGTAAAAGCATAATATTCAAATTAGTTGCTTGAAATAGTCCATTTTATCAAATAAAGGTGTTAAAAGCACAGCTTAAAAAAATGAACAATGCCAATTCTAACGACGCTGAAAATCAGAACACAGAAAATTCCAAAAAGTAAAGCTTGGCCGGGAATCGAACCCGGATCCTCGTCATTCCGTCATTTCTCGACACCACCCGTAGCAGGGGGGTAAGCCGTGGATTTTTTCTGTATTACTAGCTGTCACGTGACCTTGTTACTATGCGATTTTTTGTCGCCAAGCGTCATCTGTTTGAATGATGTGTCTGTACGACACAATCACAAACTCCCGTGGAACATCTACTGCTGACCAGGGACGAGCGAACGCGATGTAAAAGCACCGGAAAGCAAACATAAAAAATCAAAAAGTAAAAATTCTTGATTCATTTGATAGTAACGCTCTGCGAAACCGAAATCAACCGAGAAAACCGTCGTGCAATCTTTATGCCGGGGTACTGTAGACGTTTCTTATCATAACTTCACTTAGTATTAAATAACACGAATAAGATTAAAAATACAAAAAAAAATAACATTTCAACTATCAAAAAAACTGATACAAAATAATATATTGATATGCAATACTGCATAGTATCTTAAAATTCGGCGGCGCGTGCTGTGAGCAGAGTTGGGCGTTATCTAGATAATTATTTCAAATAGAATCATTTCAAATAAATTTATTCGAAGATAAATTCAATCACAAATAGTGCGTTGACAACTTTTTTATTTAGATAAATTATCTAGATGAAGATAACCGACCTCGTTTGTTATTGAAGTAAGCTTATAATTATAAATGTATACAGAATGTCACGTCGGGTCAAACCGTCACACTGACATTCATCTTTTATTTAAAATCCCAACTAATTTATCTAGATAAAAATGAAACTGATCTAGATACATTCAAAAATAACAAATGACGGATTATTTAGTTACTTCAAATAAAATATGATTTAGTTATCTTCCCGGTTTTTCGTAAATAGATAATTTTTGCCCAACTCTGGCTGTTAGGCAGCGGTTGTGGAATAATTATAACGCGAAAAACACTCGGTACAGTAAGCTTCAGATCTAATCTCATTTGCTCTAATTTCGTATGCCATAATGTAATTTTTGCCATAATGATCATATGTCATAACTCTTGTTATCTGAAACGGTATTTAATTTCGTGATCTTTGAAAATCATATTTTGGGCCTTGAATGTACATCCGACGCTGACTGTACGCTTTACCTATGGGGGCGTTCAAGTATTACGTAAGTGCTTGAGGGGGGGGGGTCTTTGCTTTGCTTATTTTTGATGACACGGCGGGTGGGGGGGGGGTCGATCTGGTGATTAAGTCAGCAGTTTCGAATCGAACTGCTGCTCACGAATCATTAAAAAACAGAATCTATTAAAAGAAAAATGCATATAGGTACCAATGATTACGTAAGCATGGGAGGGAGGGTAAGAGGTTTGCTTACTTTTGCTGACAAGGGGAACGGGGGTAAATAATTGTAAAAAATCTGCTTACGTAATACTTGAATGGCCCCTGTGTGACATTACAAAGTAAACTAATAAGATAATGTCTAATAGATTTAAAGTTTCTCAACGGTTTAACACGAACATTTTACGATAAAAATATTTGCGACACCGATTTGTTACATAAACCGCCATTTAGCACATTGTTTTATATTTAATACTTGTTTAGGTAACATAATAAGTGCGGCCGCTGGTGACGGGCACATTTGTACATGGACAGACGGATACACAGTTGTATATATGTATATCAACGTGGCATGGCGTCAAGTATATAAGAAGGCAAACCGAAGGGTATTTAACTATCATTTTCCTCTAATCTATCATCTTCTGGTCTGGGAGTCTGGGAGCAAAGAAAAACAGAATATACCAGTTGCTTCTCTCGCGCAGGTAAAAGCTCATCGAGGGAATGGGCGAAAATAGGAATCATGTTATACGCGATGAGGCTAGCAAGCCATCACTATTTAGATTCCGTTTTCCACCTGCCCACAATCTTGCTAAATGTGGCATGTACCTGTTACCTTAGGCCCTGTCTAGCCCGTAAGGGATAAAGACGTGATTTGTGTATGTATGTATTTTCAGTAATTCTGCACAATAAAAGTGCCTAACCCGGTGGAAATCGAGTTCTATGGACGCCACGCCATTGATATCAACATACATAGTTATTTAGAATTAACCTTTTCAACGTCAACGATCTTTATACACGTCCATTACTTTAATACAAAAGCAACCTTCGTCCAATTGGGTTTAGGTTCAATTTAAGGCATCGCAATAAAGTCTGGCGTACGGTTGCCGGCTCTTGTATTTGACGTGACGGTGAAAAGGTTAAAGATTTAATTCGTTATTATTATAACGTTCAACCACGTTAAACCCTGATCAGTAGGCTTATTACCTAACTCGCTCGCAATCGCCATCGTGTTCATTTTGACAGTTCTTGTATGAATGTGACAGCTAGCTGATTCCGATGCCAATTGTCAGCCCATACGTGAACTGTCAAAATGAACACGATGACGATTGCGAGCGAGTTAGGTAATAAGCCTACTGATATTAATATTGTATGTGATTTAGAACTTCCACTATTTTGAAGTCGGTTAATGAGCAAAACATACTTTAGGTTCAATGATTACGAGCGCCATTTTAGATAAAACACTCGAAGAGGTAATATGTTTGTTATATAATGTCATTATAAAGAACTTCAAATAAAATACGCTTTTAAGCGTTAATTAATATCGAATTGTTACCAATTGAACAATTTAATTACATTATTTCACAAAAATAATTTTCATTATTAAAATAGTACCATAGAATCTACAATTATTTATTATATTCTCAATTGGGGCAAATATGATGCCAGGGGCAGTTTCATACTTAAAAATGATCTATTAATCAGAGACTAGAAAAAACGTCGCTACCTCTGCTCTCCTGCTCTCTATATACTTTAAATGCGTATTAGTAGTAAATAAATGCAATAGTTAGTATTATGCATATCAATTATACCAAAAAGGTATAATCGGTACCGTCATCCTATTTGCCCCAACTGACCTCACCTATAACTAAAATAAAACATAATATACGAAAATAATTCGTAATACTCATACAATATTTGGCGTAAAATGCTGATTTTCAAATGCACATCTAGTGACAACTTGTATTACGATATTGCTTTAGCAATATTCTGATAGAAGTATTTTCGTTTAAAATGAAAATAATGATGGTCTTCATGCATTAGACCATCAAAAATCTTAAAGAAATACAAAATGGGACATTGTCGAATAGAAAACACGTCAACTTGCCCCTGCTTTCGGCAAATAACATAATTTACTATCTTATTTGGAAATAAATTACCATTTCTTTTTACCGTCAAAATAAACGATAACAGATTAATATGATGTCAAAAGTAACAAAATACCCCATGGAATTTGACAATGACTCAAATATAAGTTAGATCGTAAATGTCTGATTTACTTTTTTGAATTCAAATAGAAAGCTGTGAGTTTTCTGTCTCAAAATGAAACTTTACTAAATCATACGGAAACCCATTTGACTGTAACAGTTATCGACGTCCATTAATATTAGTTAATTAAAATAATTATGACACTAATAAATTTTTCTTCAACATAGTAACAGACAGCCCAGGTCCACGTTACTCTGTCAAAATAAACATCACGACCAACTGGGGCAGTTATGAACAAAGGGGCAAAAGTAAATTACTAGTAAAATCTATATAAAAAAATAAAACACGATCTAAATTAGACTTGCAAATAATTTGACGAAATAATTTTACTAAACATGGTTTAATTTTTAGTTCAACTTTTAGGTCACATATATGTATATGAATGCCCTTACCACTTCAATTCGACAACCAACACTTAATTATAACCCTTCTTTTCATGCAGCTAATTTGCAGACTACCTTTCCTTTCCTTCTTCTTGAATTTTCTTAATCTCACGTCAAATACCTTTGGGTCCTTAAAAATGTCAGCGTGTAAGTACTCTAGAGCTTGGAGGGCACGACCTCGCGCCACCACGTCGCCCTCTGCAGGGCACCGGGGTTGTGGAACAACTCCTTCTGAAGGTTTTGGTACAGCTGAAAAGAAATGTAATTCGAATTATGATACCTTGTTTGAAACTTTCTGTAGAGCGGTCAAAGTCATAGGACAAGTGATATTTCTCTATATAAGTACGTGTGTATATCGCTGTCTGCCCATAACACAAGCCTTACTAGCGCTTACTTTGAGACTAGGTAAATTTGTGTGAATTGTTCCCTTCCAACTTTTGTACGTCGGTCTGTCTATTTAAGTAACCAATATAAAATAACCTCGTACTTCGTGGTTCATTTTCCATCGTCAATGGGTAGCGGTTCTGGCGACAGATTGGTGCAATGGTGTCATGGAGCACCTAGTTACCCTTAGCACCCCTTAGCACCTAGTTTAGTAGTATACCCTTGTGTACCCTTCAACGGCCAAGTCATACAACATTAACTATAATAATAAAGAAATCGCAGTAAGCAACCTTAGACTTGGAACGATTTTGTCTAGATTTCATTACTTTTTAGAGATAAACAAGCAGCTCCATCGAGACTTGGCTAGTTATTTACAGAATGTTTTGGTGGGATTTCACTTCTTTTTGTAGAAACGTGGGCATATTGATTTATTTTATTAGGTTTTCTTATTTGACACCTTTTTTTTTTAAGTGTATTTTTTTTCAAACATCAAATGAAGCGGCCCACCAAGTTGAATATTTTTTGTAAAGACGGTATATGTCGATCTCTAATAGTTTGGTTGGGCTCTTGTGTTTTCTAATCAGGGTCACCAGGTACTCCAGATCTTCGATTATCCTAGTTTTTATAGTTTTCCCTTTATGTGGTCATTAAACCCTAACTCTGTACCAAATTTCAGCTCTCTGAGTTTATGGGAAGTACTAGTTATATTTTGATGATCATGAGTGAGTGAGTTAGTGTCATAAATGCGAATCTTTGCTTTCGCTTAACTTTGGAACTAAATGACCTACAGACTTGAAATTTTGGATTTTAATTATAGCTTACTGGATGACGAAAATTTCTGCGTTTTGGTCTTATCCAGAGGTTCTCAAATAGGGGCCTGAAAATGCGGCGAAATGGTTCCAGTAAAGGATGGTACGGCAGTGTTTGCTTCGCGCTCGACTTGGCGGGGGCACTGCTGTGCCCCCAGATAAAATGACCGCGTACTGCCTACATTTTGCTTTGTACTGAACTCTCTTTTCGCGAGTCCAACTCGCACTTGGCCGTTTTTCATTAATTATTATTATAATAAATCCTACCTTGCCATCGCTCTTCCCTAGCACCGAATTGAGCACGAAATCCGTCGGTCCCAGCGCGTCCACGATGCTCACAACCTCATTCTTCGCGTCTGAGCAGAGCTCCAGCACAGCCTGCCTCAGCAGCTTGGCCAAAGCCTCCCCCTGGGCGTAGCCGCCTTGGTACAACTCCACCAGATGCCTATCTAAGCACCACAGCCCGTACAACAGGAACTGTTTCTCTAGCATCGGCTGGAGTTCCTTCTCCTTCCTTCCTATGGATTCCAGACTGAATATAATCGCGAGGTACTCCGCGTATACTTCTGTCAGTGTCTGCCATTTGTAGACTTGGCTTTTGGCTTTGGCTTGGAATTTGGTGAGGCCTGAAGCGATCAGGGATTCGTATTGGTCGTGGGTTTCCTTCAGGAGCCAGCAGAGCAGCCATCTGTAGGTCGACAGTATGACTGAAACAAGGAATATGATATTAAATTACAGAGCTGTTATATTTTCTGTCTGATGAAGCGTATTCAACAAGGTGCAAAAAAGGGAGGAAGGACTACGAATTAGTCCGAAACATGTTGAGCATTACCCGACTTTTATACGCGAGTTAACCGTTTGTGTAACTATGATCGAGTCTCACGGTAGTTGCATGTTGAAAATGGATAGTTGTTAGCGGAAAACGCGCAAAGCTATCTTCTGAGGGTTTAAATTGGACTAGACATTGTCTGCCTTAGTCTGTGACATGCTGTAGTACAGTCTCAATTTCAGACACGCTTATTTCCGGTTTTCGGCGACGTGATCCGCAAAGCAATAAAAGTTACAATCAAGCAACATATCACTGATATACAGAAGTAACAACGTAGGAGATAAGACACAACCTTGCGAGACACACTAGTTCACAGACTTTAAGTCGGAGCATGAAACGTCAACTAACACTGTACAGCTCCGATCTGAAAGACTAGTGTCCTATGTGCATAATTTTTCAGGTCTCCCACGCGCAGGTAAGAAGGTTAGAGAGAAGAGCTCCGTGCCATGTCGGCACACATGATCGAAAGCTTTCGCTATGTCCAAACTACCTTTCCTTTACTGTCAATCGCCACAGCCCAACGTAGCCAGTTCATCGGCTGAGCAATCACGGCGGAACGAGTTATAATGTTAAATACTTTATTTTAAACATAGACACAGGGGCGATCAAGTCATTGCATGCACCCTACATCTACGAACACGAACTATATAGGCATGAGAAATGAAATAGTACATTGATCAACGAGGGAAAAACCAAAGGAGCCAAGCGAGTGGCAGTTTTTCATGGGTAACATTGGACTTTTCTCATTATTTGTACTCACAGTCGGTAGTCTTCAGGTCGGCAGTCTCCCGGGCCTGGAACCTGGTGGCCAGCACGTCCTCCCAGCGCGCCAGGAAGGCCACGGTGCCGAGCGGCGAGTCGACGGGCTGCGCGGCGCGCGCGCACTCGTACTGCCGCAGCAGCCAGTTGCCCGCCTGCTGCGACAGCACGCTGTTGTCTCCCTCGTACGTCACCGTCACCTCGTGGTTGTTGCGTATGTCGCCCAGGTTTGCTTTCTGCAAAAAATGTACATACATACCGTCACATCTCTTTCTCATAGGGGTAGGCAGACTTTGTACCACTTGCTACGATTGTGACATACCTCTTTCGCTTCATCCACATACATCAATCTCTTCATACATACTCTTGACCTGACCTTCTTTCCAAAACGTCCCCAATTCGGTCCCGGGACGTCCGTCTAGGCCTTCCCCTCCCAACGCACCCATTCACACTCCCCATATAAATCTATTTAGTTAATCTTCTTTCATCCATTCTCTCTACATTACCAAACCAACTAAGCATACTTTTTTCTTTCCTTGTCACTATGATAAGTTCTTTCACACGAGCTCGTTCCCTTATCACACTATACTTTTTCTGTCTTTCCGTGTCACCCCTTTCATACATCTTAACGGTCACATTTCTACTGCATTTATTCTACTTCCATACTTCTTTTGCCATACCTAACATTCGCTACCCATTAGTGTTGAAAGGAGCATCCCTGTGTACGGCCAGACGTGCCTTCTTTGACAGCTTCTCACGGCCCACAAAGGCGCGCGGCGCTCTATTGACCATGTTTCCTGCATTCACTCTCCTTTCAATATCACATTCACACATTTTTTCTTAACCCTTTAATCAAGATAGTAAAATTTATAACACATCCTTCTTCTTGAGGTGTCATCTCCTACCGGAGGTCGACTATCAGTGCTATCTTTAATGTCGACACAGCAGCACGGAACAGTGAGCTTGTGCTAAGGTAGAACCATGTCCGGAGATTCTTAAGCCACGGAGTACGCCTTCAGGATGGTCGCTTTCCCTGGATTTTCCCCTGCACGATCAATTGAAGCAGGTCGTATTTATCGACGGTCGAATCGACGGTGCTCTGCTGGGCGAAGCTCTTCAGCGAAACCCATCAGAATTGGATCCTAACGGCCTGTTGGTTTGTGTGTCTGCTGCCTACCTTGAGGAAGCCGTGTCCGCCGCAAGCCTCGCGGCACTGCTGCGCGGCGCGGAGCACCGTCCACGTCATCATCGGCTTGCTGCTAGACACCATCGCATGGATCTCCGACACCGTCTCACTCTGAAACAATTCATCGAATAAGCAAACATATAGAATAACCCCCTTCTTCATAAATGCTCTATAGCAGGGGTTCCCAATCTTTTTCAACCTGCGGCGCAGTTACAAGTTTAGTATATTGTAACGGCGCCCTGCCTTAGCTAAGTTGTATTGTTGCTATATTATTTACCGATGCGAGCGCTCAAATAGGTACCCGCGAATATTTGGTTTCGGATAGTGATAGAACTCACGGCGCCCCTCTTTACTTTCTACGGCGCACCAGGGCGCCGCGGCGCACACTTTGGGAACCCCTGCTCTATAGGCTTCTGCTAACTTAGCAATCGTTGGTCCTTCTCTGTGAAAGGTAAATGTCAAAGTGACAGATAAGGACAAAAGGTTGCTAACGTAGCTGAAGACTATAGAGCGTTTATGAATAAGGGGGTAACAGTGTAAAATTATTCACATTTAATCGCATTAGACATATGTTTTGACAGGATATCCCATGGGATAGAGAATGAAGAGAATATTTTTTTTTATATTAGACACTGTCTCTAGAACTATAATTACTAGACACTAGCCTTCCGTCCGCAGCTTCGCCCGCGATAAATTAATTTTCCCGTAGGAATAGGTATTTTCCCGCGGTAAAAAGTAGCCTATGTCACTCAGTGATAATGTAGTTTTGTAACGGCAAAAGAATTTTTAAAATCGGTCCAGTAGTTTCGGAGCCTATTCAATGCAAACAAACAAACAAACAAACAATCAAATTTTTCCTCTTTATAATATTAGTATAGATAGCAAAATTGCCACGCAGGTTTACAGTTAATGCCATGTCAGTACAGCGTTGCCAGATTGTCAAATATATGTTTATTGTTTGTTTTCTTTTTTTTTTTTGTAAAAACCGGAGAAATTTCGTAATTCACGTCTGGCATCCCTCTGTCAGTATGTGTCAAGTGTTAACTATATTCGGGCATTTATCTGAAAACAAATCCACTCACCAACCTCGATGGCAGTTCTGGCCAAAGTCTCCTTTTTTCATTCCTTTTCCTTTACTTCTTAAGAAAATGGAAAATTGAAAATTGTATGAACACTTGCCATAGGCATACTAAAATCAACAGCGCTCGTGATTCTGACCAGAACAGCCATCGTATTGTAAAATTTGAGGCAGAGTGGGTTATTTCCCGAGGGATAACGCGATACAATTCAGCACGTCTAGCACGAGAGCGCACAAGAGTCGCGTCGCGCGCGAGATAGATTGCCCGTCCTTTTCTTACTGTACCAACAAGAAAGAGACGGGTAGTCCAACTCGCGCGCGACGGGACTTGCGTGCGCTCTCGTGCTAGCGGGGCTGGTGGTGAGACAAGTCACATACCAAGTTATCGAGCTTCTGGCCAGCGTTGGAGCTCTCCACAACCTTCAGGTACACCTGCGTCATGTTCTGGATGTACAGTTTGAACACCACAGACGCTGCCACGAACCCAAACAGACGCCATTGCTGTAAATAAAGGGCAATTCAGAATTGTTCCTTACAATAACTACACGTAAGAAATCATTCATAATCATAATCATAATCATTTATTTGCATAAAACATGGTACATACAGGGTGTTAGGTAATGAGTGGATAATCCTTGAACTATGGATAGAGGGCACTTAGGACGTTATAATAAAGCTAAAATAGGTTTAGTAAAAGTTGCACGGTTTCCGAGATATTCGGACTTTTAGGTTTTTTTCGAAAATGAACACCCTTGTTCAATGTTTTGATCATAGCACCATTTTAAGCTAACTTTTTCAATTTTTTATTTTTGCTCAATATTCTTGAGTACTTGTATTTTCAGATAGGCAATACTATTTTTGTGAGACTACATGGGATTTTAAAAAAAAAAATCGCAAACTTAATTTTTGCCTTTTCAATCGTACATTGATCGAATTTTCAGCTCTCACGGTGAAAAAAAATACACTACCGCCTAGTTGCCAATAAGCTTAAAAACATGCCGGTTTATTGACAATTTAAAAATGGTAATTACCTTTTGAATTTAAATTCAAAATGACAAAATAATAAAAAAAATACACGCTCACCCACATTTTTCCCGATTTACTTTTTGTATCACGGGCGTAGAACTCAAAAATTTTTATTGCAAAAATAACATTATTGGCCACTTATTTAAATGCAAATGGCATTTAAATAATTCCAAATCTAAAAAACATGCTGACTGCCTTTTGTTTTTTTTTTTCGACTTCGATTTTGAATTTCACTATTATTGCATAATGAATGGTGAAGTTGTGCCTAGGCACTCACCATAAATGTAATGCATTTGGGCATATTCTATCAGTGTGTATTATGTTCGAAGCAGTATTAAAGTAAAAAACTTCAACACAACGATCTAAACGCAAAATTAACCATTCATTACGCAATAATAATAGCGAAATTCAAAATCGAATTCGAAAAAAAAACAAAAGGCAGTTGGCATGTTTTTTAAATTTGGAATTATTTAAATGCCATTCGCATTTAAATAAGTGGCCAATAATGTTATTTTTGCAACAAAAAAAATTTTGTTCTACGCCCGTGATACAAAAAGTAAATCGGGAAAAATGTGGGTGAGCGTGTATTTTTTTTATTTTTTTGTCATTTTGAATTTAAATTCAAAAGGTAATTACCATTTTTTAATTGTCAATAAACCGGCATGTTTTTAAGCTTATTGGCAACTAGGCGGTAGTGCATTTTTTTTTTCACCGTGAGAGCTGAAAATTGGATCAATGTACGACTGAAAAGGCAAAAATTAAGTTTGCGATTTTTTTTTGAAAAATCCCATGTAGTCTCACAAAAATAGTAATGCCTATCTGAAAATACAAGTACTCAAAAATATTAAGCAAAAATAAAAAATTGAAAAAGTTAGCTTAAAATGGTGCTATGATCAAAACATTGAACAAGGGTGTTCATTTTCGAAAAAAACCTAAAAGTCCGAATATCTCGGAAACCGTGCAACTTTTACTAAACCTATTTTAGCTTTATTATAACGTCCTAAGTGCCCTCTATCCATAGTTTAAGGATTATCCACTCATTACCTAACACCCTGTATATTGTGGTATGAAAGAAACAGTTTCACATGTCTTGTCACTATATGACGTACAAATTTAAATTACAAATTTATGTTATTATTTTTAATAATTCAATTAAACTTATTATTGGGTTACAGTCGAAGGGCCGATTTTTCAATCCTCAGATAAGCACTTAACTGACAGATACCCATAGAGTTGTCCGTCGAATAGGGCTTATCTGACGATTGAAAATCGGCCCTAAGTACATTAATATTTATATAAAGGTACCTACATCATTTTGTTCTGAATAAATAGATGACTGGCAGTAAAAATTAGTGGATGTCAAAATAGTGGCTGATAGTAGAACAATATATTTCAATAATAAACAATAATTTCAATAATTTCGAATTTTAGTAGCTAGCCACGCCCAATTTGTTTTCGTTTAAGAAATTCATTCAGCGAGTAAAAACATTCATTTTGGAGCCAATGAGAGAGTGTACGTTTAAATTGCTTTATGGACAGACTTTTAAAGTCATTATACAAAGTGTTTTTATAATACATATATCCGCTGGTGGTTGAATAAGGTTGCTGGCACCGTGCACGACAGTAGCGCCACCTCGCAAACGCAACTTTAGGGGCGTTTGTCAAATACTTAATGACAAGTGCTTATCTATACATATAACAAATCAGTAGAAAGTTCGTGTCAGAACATTAATTGAATTCATCAAAAATAAGAGTGCTAACGATTAGGGAAGAGTAATAAAAAGTGTATGTATGGATGTGTTCATTTAACTATGTCTGTGTTCGCTAATCTCCAAAAGTATTGGACCGATTTAAATGAAATCTTGCGTGGTGGTACCTTATATCCCTGGTAAATATTTTAGATACTTTTAATCCCGGAAAATTGAAGAGTTCCCGTGGGATAGTTAAAAACAATAATAACTTATGCAGCTTAGTTCACGACAACTTAAGCATCTAATTAAGTGAAATTGGCGTGCTGACACCTTACATTGCCGCGGTTGCATTAAACATACATACATAATTAGTTGAAATCCGGTATACAGTTAGTTTCAGTCCCAGAGGTTTCAGTTACATATGGTAGTTTTGATCCCAGAAAATAGCACAGTTCCCGGGGGATAGCGATAAGCGAATTCTGCGCGGACGGAGTCGCAGGCAACAGCTAGCTATTTTATATAATATAAAGTAAATAAATATTATATAAAAAGACAATAAATAGTATTTTAAGAGGAATTTGTTATAAACAGTAATAGGAAAAGTGGATGTTATGTGGACTAGGATAGAAAAAAGTATGCTTAGTTGGTTTGGTCACGTAGAGCTGATGGACGAAAATAGACTAACTAAACAGATCAATATGGGGAGTGTGAATGGTTACGTTGGGAGGGGAAGGCCTAGACGGACGTTCCGAGACCAAATAGGGGACGTTCTGGAAAAATGACAGGTCAAGAATACCCTAAACCGACGAGCACGTATGAAGAGAGTGATAAATGTAGCGAGTGGAACAAAACAGTCTCTGCCTACCAATATGGGAAAGAGGCGTGACGGTATGTATGTATGTATAAGTGTGATAGGACCGACACGAAACGAGCTTCGAAAATCGAATGTCAAGGCATAAAGCCCGTGACTGGAGAGCTGTCAAGTACGGAACACTCACGTGCAGTTGGTACTCGATGAGCGGTATTTCATGCGCGCGCACGCCGAACTGCTGGCGCGTGGCCGCGTAGCGTATCGCGATGCAGACCACGCTTGATATCGAGTTGCAGCTCTCCTGCATTATGCCTATACGACCTGGAATAACAATATTTAATTTTAAAAACAGCGCCATCTCTCGTCCCTGGTGAGCAGATGTTCCACGGAAGTTTTTAATTGTGTCGTACAGACACATCATTCAAACAGATGGCGCTTGGCAACAAGAATTCGCATAGTAACAAGGTGACGTCACATCTGGTAACAGGTAGAAAAATTCGAAGGCTTACCCACCTGCTATGGGTGGTGTAGGGGTGCACGCATCACGGAATGACGAGGGTCCGGGTGCGATTCCCGGCCATAGCTTTACTTTTCGGATTTTTCTGTGTTCTAATTTTCAGTGTCTTTTAGAAATTTAGATAGAGTGATTCAAAAGGAAAGTACATGTATATTTCTACGTAAACAAGGTCGCAGGCAGAAGCTAGTATTGGAAATAAAGAAAAACCAAAAACAATAAATACTTCTACTAAAAAAGTGCTCCGCCCCTGCGCACCTGGGCGGAGCTCTGTCGAAAACCAGGACCCACAAAGACCGGCTGGTATTCTGCCAGAAACCTGCGGTATTTATTTCACAAATTTCTAAATGTCAGTGAAAATTAGAACACAGAAAAATCCGAAAAGTAAAGCTATGGCCGGGAATCGAACCCGGATCCTCGTCATTCCGTGATGCGTGCTATACCCCTACACCACCCATAGCAGGTGGGTAGTCTCCGAATTTTTCTACCTGTTACTAACTGTCACGTGACCTTTTTACTATGCGAATTTTTGTCGCTAAGCGTCATCTGTTTGAATGATGTGTCTGTACGACACAATTATAAACTCCCATGGAACATCTACTGCTCACCAGGGACGAGAGAAGGCGCTGTTTTTCAAATGATAGGTACTATCAAATGAATCAAGAAATTTTATTTCTTGATTATTTTTATTTCACAAGTCAATCAGACTGTGCCTTTTTGTACCCAGACCGTCTTTTCATAATGTGCAGTAATTACCTGCAGATAAATTCTCCAAGGCGGCGCCGAGTATCCTCGATGGCTCGGAGAACTTGCTCTCGTAGACGCCCTCCTCCGTCACGTCAGCCGAGCGATTGAGGAGGTTCTCCCGCGGGATCCGGTACTGGTTGAACATCATGAACCTGGCAACACGACGCTTATAAAAAAACCGGCTAAAGGTGCTGTTACACCGGAGCGTTCGCTTGTAACAGAACAGCGAGCATTCGCGCAAAGGTGATGTCACACTTGAGCATTCATTTGTAACAGAACAGCGAGCATTCGCGAAAAGGTGCTGTTACACTTGAGCATTCACTTGTAACAGAACAGCGAGTATTCGATGCAACACACACACATACAACACAAGTGTGCTGAAATGTAGTCCCTATACCGTGAGAATTTAAAAAAAATCTCTTCTCAGTGCTCCTCTGGAATACTCAAGATGCGTCTGCCAAATCTCAAAAAAACATGCAACATAGGTAATGTCATTTTAGTATCCGATATAAAAGAACATACAAACATACATACACAAAGCACGTCTTTATCCCTTACGGGGTAGACAGAGCCTAAGGTAACAGGTACCTACATTCCACCTTTAGCAAGTTTGAGGGCGTCTAGGTGGAAAATGGAATCAAAATAGTGATGGGTTGCTAGCCTCATCGCCTAAATATAAAAGAACAGACTTTAGGCATCAACCCGCAAAACTATCGTTTCATCATCATCATCAAAGGACGTCCACTGCTGGACATAGACCCAAAGAGCGCCACAAAGACCGGTCTCGTGGAGCCTTCGCACAACCTTCACCAGGGTAGCCTTCCTTCCTTGATCACACGAGAACCTAAAACTTAGAACTAAACTAAGTAGTAACAAGGTGCAAAGACTGGCATGCCTCATGATAACAGGGGCTATGAGAACCACCCCGACACAGGCAATGGAGGTAATGCTGGGACTGAAAGCACTCCATTTGGAGATAGAAAAGAGGGCCATGGAGCAGTGGCATAGAATGAGAGTATGCAAGGAGTGGAGAGGTAACTTCACGGATAAAGGGCATGCACTCATTGAGAAGGAGGCGAAACTAAAGCTGGGAATGCTGGCGCAAAATAACGACCTCATTAAGAAAGAGAAGATCTTCGACAAAAAATATAGAATCCACATCGGAGACAGAGACAACTGGAAGGCAGATCTGGTACATCCGATAACAATCTGCTTCACGGACGGCTCAAGGAAGAAAGCGACGAAACTCGCGGGAGCGGGCGTCTTAATACCAAAGATGAACGTCCGGGAGGCCATACCGCTAGGCAAATACGCCAGTGTGTTTCAGGCTGAAGTATGCGCAATAATGAGATGCGCTCAGATCATACATGAGAACCTGGGAAAAGACCGAGAAGTAGGAACAGTGGTGATCTACTCAGATAGTCAAGCTGCGCTAAAAGCACTGGACAAGCCAGTAGTCAGCTCTTCACTGGTAAGGGAATGCAAATCAGCACTCAATAGACTAGGGGAGAACACGAAGGTAACGGTAGCCTGGGTCCCGGGTCATCAAGGGGTGATGGGCAACGAAAAAGCAGATGAACTAGCGAGGGAGGGAGCGGACACGGAATTCATAGGTCCGGAACCGGTACTCCCAATATCGGGAGATGTCACCAAGGGGGCAATCGATAGACTAAAGGAACAAGAAGCTAACGAAGAATGGAGACAAGCTCCGGGATGCAGACAATCGAAGATGATGCTGAAAGGCATAAACGGCAAAAGGACTAGGTATCTCCTGAATCTAGGTAAGAGTAGCTTAAGAATATTAACTGGCATTATTACAGGCCACAATACTCTAAATAGGCATCTAAGCATCATAGGTATAGCGAGTGACTCCTCCTGCCCACAATGTGGGAAAGAGGAGACAAGTAAACACATCCTCACGGAGTGCGTCATGTACGCGGCAGCGCGGCGCGAAGCATTCGGGAGCGATGAACTGGAGGAGGACGAGCTTAGCGACATCAAATTAAAAGATGTCCTTATGTTCGGCAGGAAGATACGAAGATTTGAGGAGAGTTGCTGTGTGGGAGCGACGCTGGGACAGTAACCGGCGGCTCCTGCCAAGGGGAACTGGGCTGAATGATCGCCACAGCGGATCGACAGCCCGCCTGATCCAGCCAGGCGTCCCCACACATCATCATCATCATCATCAAGTAGTAACCGAAAAAAAAACTGTTGTCTTTGTCTCACCCGTTGTCTATCCCGTGGACGCCTATCTTCTCCCCCATGTCCCCCACGATGAGGCCGGGGTAGGTCTCGAGCGTGGCGGGGTCCCGCACGGGCACCACGAACCCGTGCAGCCCGTGGTTGGTGCCGTCCGGCGTGACCAGCTGCGCGAACAGGAGCGCATGCGTGCACGTCCTGCCTGGAAGAGGGTATAGTTTACTCTACCTTAATACTTATTTATTTCAAACTAGCTTCTGCCCGCGACTTCGTCTGCGTAGAATTATACATAAAAACCTTCCTCTTGAATCACCCTATCTATTAAAAAAACCGCATCAAAATCCGTTGTGTAGTTTTGAAGATACAAGCATACAAAGGTCATAGGGACAGAGAAAGCGACTTTGTTTTATACTATGTAGTGATATACAGTTTACGAGCACACCGCACAGATCGTGGTTAACCGCCATTCTATCCTCCTTCTCTCTCGCACACTCTATCTCTGTCACTCGCTTACGTTTAGTTCTACATATATAAGGGGCCGTCCATTAATCATGTGATGTTTTTTTAGCACTATATAACCCCCCCCCCCCCCCCACCTCCCTATTGGTGATACGTGGTGAGGTTCAAAACTACCCCCCTTCCCCCCTTCCCCATCCAAAATCACGTGTTTTTTTTTAAATGTTTAGAATATTATCATTAAATACAGGTATAAAAGGAGAGCGTACATATCTAAATACAATAAACAAATCATAAAATAAACTACCCACTATTGTCCACCTTGTTCTTTGTTACTGTGTTGTTTTGTACTGATTTGTGGAGTTCAATAAAGAGTATTTGTATTTTATTGTATTGTTGTGTTTACCAAGGTTGCCAAGCCAGCACTTGGCCGCCTCGAAGTCGGGCGAGTGTATGACGAACTCCCTCGTTTTGGCGTCGTACGTCGCCGTGGTGCGCATGAGTCGCGCGTCTGAGCCGTGCGCGACCTCCGTCAGAGCAAAGCATGCTAGGATCTACAACAATTATAACGTTCAATTAAACATTTAAAAAAAATCGCATTAATCGAGTAATCATACGTTTTTTAACCCCCGACGCTAAAAAAGGGGGGGGGAGCTACAATGCTATAGACAGACAGACACACGAGGCAACATGCTTGACAGTCACCCCTTACGCGGATTGTCAGTGACTAGTGTCAGACTGAAGTTTCAGTTTCCGGTTTCGGCCTAAAAATCATTTCGGGCAAAGGTTCGGTTTAGAGCGTTTTAAAAAAAATCCGAAAAGTAAGACTATGGCCGGGAATCGAACCTAGATCCTCGTTATTCCGTGACGCGTGCTATACCCCTACACCACCCATAGCAGGTAAACGACGATAAAAAAACGACGAACAAAAAAGTGACGAACTGGACTTCTTGTCTGAGAATCGATAGGGTGAACAATTCCGACTAAGTACAGTGAAACCTTAAGGGAATCTTAAGGGACCAGCAAATCTGTGTCATTTATCGAGGTAATCCATGTAACGAATGTACCAAATACCAAGGTTTGAAAAATAACCCGAGTTAAAAATGAGAAAACTCCCAACACGAAATTATTCGTTCCATTAAAGCGGAGATATTCATGAAAACTCATTTATCTTATTTTTTTTCTTCAAAAATAAGAAGGGAATGCTGAAATTTAGTATAGCACTTACTAACGTGACCTATCATCAGAAAAAGAAATCAAGCGGAGAAGCTATTAAGGCACAAGATGTTCCCTTACCCTGCCATGGCCTTTACAACTTATAAACGTGACGTTCGACACGTGACACGCTATGGTTGTCATGGTTACGTTCTGGGTCACTCTATAACATAAGTTTATAGCAAGGCTGCCCAACCTTTTCTACAGTCGGGCAAATTGGATGATTCAAAAATCACAGGCGGGCCACTGACCACTGACAGTTCGTATTTTAAATTTCTAAATGTCAGTGAAAATTAGAACACATAGAAAAATCCGAAAAGTAAAGCTATGGCCCGGAATCGAACCCGGATCCTCGTCATTCCGTGACGCGTGCTATACCCCTACACCACCCATAGCAGGTGGGTAGTCTCCGAATTTTTCTACCTGTTACTAACTGTCACGTGACCTTTTGTGCGAATTTTTGTCGCTAAGCGTCATCTGTTTGAATGATGTGTCTGTACGACACAATTACAAACTCCCATGGAACATCTACTGCTCACCAGGGACGAGAGAAGGCGATGTTTTTCAAATGATAGGTACTATCAAATGAATCAAGATTTTTTTTATTTCTTGATTTTTTACTTTTTCGTATTTCGTAGTTCGTATTTTTGTTATTTCTTATATTATTATATCATCTTCTTTTGGTACCAATTCCCAGAAATCTACAAATTATTCTGAAGAAAAGGGTTTTTAGTGCAGAATGATTTTGCAAGTTTGAAACTTACTCACGCGGGCGGCGGGCCATTTAAATTTCGTTCGCGGGCCACACCTTGGCCCGCGGGCCTAGGGTTGGGCAGCCATGGTTAATAGCATTAAAAATTTGCCAAACATGTATTAGTGCGGTAGTCTTAAGCCTCTTACATTACTGGTCATCTACTAAGCATGTTAGTATAATGTGACACAACATTTCTTCTATAGTCTTTCCAATCATTTATTTTCTCGATGACAGCTCCCGTAGAATGTAACTGCGCTTTTTACGCAAAAAATAACTTTTAAATGCGAGGTATAAAAAATATGACGACTGCCTAATTTTGTTCCTTGATCCCATATAATATGCATCGAAGACAAATTGAGTCCATATATGCAGTAATATCTTTTTAAAGTACGATAAACAATAAACGTTTTAATAAAGTTACATTCTATGGGATTGCAAATAGTGATGTTATGATTAAAATATCGATATTGTATCGGTATTGTATATATTGAACTAGATGTGTTCCTGCGACTTTGTACACGTTGTAATTTTTTACAGGGATAAAAAATAGCCTATGTTACTCAGGAATACTGTAGCATTTTAATGGTGAAATATTTTTTGTTTGTCCAGTAGTTTTTAGTTTATTCATTACAAACATACTGTCATTCGGCCATTTCGCACGCTTAGTAATAAATTAGCATTCAAGTCGGTTGTTTTATTGGCTCCATAGCTGAATACTTCTCAACTACTCGTATTTATATAAAATAGGATCGATATCGTATCTACACTGATCATTTATTAGGTCACAACACTATAACTATCAAACTACATCTGTCATCGAGAAAATAAATGATTGGAAAGACTATAACAAACTGTACTACTTTTGTCCCTTCGCTGATGGGGCAGGAAAACAAGAAATAGTTGATGCACCCATAACCGCGTGTAAAAATATTATTATTATATTGCAATTGTTCATGCCCGTCTCTGTAATTATAACTAGTGTCAGACGAAAACTGATTTTTCAGCCGAAACCGAAACCGAATTTTTGGTCTTGCTCTCTGTTTCGGCCGAAACCGAAAGCGAAACTTACTACAACATTAAAAATAACGATTATTTACTGAAATTTACTGTTTTTTAACATTTATTAACACATATTATACTTACCAAATCACTCAATTGCAAAATATAGCCTCAACTCACGATTAAATGAACGGAGGCGAACTGAGCCGGGGCCCCGCCGGCGAGCAAGCACGAGTTAACAGCGAAGTTTACCGAACGACGCACGAAAATTCACGTACACTCGAGTTCCGGCGGGGTCGAAAGTTTCGGCTATATTTTGGCCGAAACCGAAACTAAGGCCGAAACTAGATTTTTTCGACGAAACTGAAACCGACACCGAAATACCTTACCTCTCTCTTGATTAACGTGGCTTCATAGAACTTGTAGTGGCGTTCTGTGCCGAGCGACAGGAGGGCGTTCGAGATCAAATATATCCCGATGGCCATCTTGACGGAGACACTCGGGTTCAGAGACTGGACCGCCTCGTTGAGCGTCATCAGCGCTCTGGTCTGGCGACAATGGAAACAACACGGTGTAAGCTAATGGATACTATCAAATAAATCAAGAATGCATTCGCATTAAACCATCAATTTAATATAATATTTAAAAAAACACAATTTTTCTCACAAGTAATGCAAATTATATAAAATTGATGGGTTAATGCGAATGCCGAGTCAATGTATTTATTTATAACATTAACGATTTTTAATTTTGATATGGGCATTATATGTTGTTAGGTTAGCTAATTACGTAATAACTTAAGACAGGAGGTCTCTTTAGTATTAGGGACTGAATAAATTAACCGACTTGGTATTACGTGGATCTCACAACTTTTTACGGTAGAAGAACTGAGTTGCGAGACTTGGTTTTTTTTACAAGTTTTGTTTTGATGGGATACGCGGATATGGGATTACGCGATAAAGAATCGACTTAGCATACATGCATACTTACATACATATATCACGTCTTTATCCCTTACGGGGTAGACAGAGCCTAAGGTAACAAAACCTTAAGGCCACGTTTAGCATGATTAAGGGCGTGTAGTTGGAAAGGGAAATCAAAATAGTGATGGGTTGCTAGCCGAAGACTTGCCCATTCCCTCGATGGGCTTTCACCATATGCGCGGGAAGAGAAGCAACTGGTAAATTCTATGTTTTTTCTTTCCCAGATAAAATATTGTTACTGTAAAATCTGAAGTCTGCGCATCTATACTGATAATACATGTTATAATATAGATAAAGCGAGATTGTATCGGCAAATATAATCAGATATCATTGGTTTAAGATAAAAATAGCATTCTTTTGAGTCTTCATGGCTTTGTCCAATGATGGACGCAACTTTAGTCAGGTAGAGAATCCATCCATCAATCATCAATCATGCTGGTCTGGGAGCAAAGAATCATGGTATAGGCGATGCGGCTTGCAACCCATCACTATTTTGATTCCCTTTTCCACCTAACTTGTTACCATAGGCTCTGTCTGCCCCGTAAGGGATATAGGCTTGATTTGCCTGTGTAATATCAAAGGAGCTTAGTACTGTCTCGTTTTCATACTAATCTGGATGGAAAATTGCAGTTTTTTTTTTCTCCACAATTTTTTTTTAATCCTGTTCCGATTCTGATTCCGAAAAATCCAAAAAAAAAAATTACGCTCAGAAACAATTGAACCAGTCAACAAAATCAGCTACTGTCAGAAAAGAGCTAACTCGGCTGATTTCACTTTACTCCATTGCCATCATGGTAAAAAAAACCTTTGACACTGACTGTTCAGTTCACACCTGACTAGACACGTACAGACTTAGCGTGAAGACAATCGATAAATTAGATAATGACATTGACATTCGTTTTTTTTTCAAAACTTTATAAATTACTAGCCGTTGCCCGCGGCTTCGTCCGCACAAAATTAAATATGCAAAATAAACATAAAACAAAATACAATTGACAAACACTGAGATACATGCACAAATGCGGACCCCTTTAACGGATCTCTTCCAGTCTACCTTTGAGTAGGGGGTTAGGAACGGACGAGTGCGTTTAAAAATTACAAATACTGAGAGCCAATATAAAACATAAACAATTCTACTAGTGGCTTTCTATTGGTAAAATATTGTTTATAATTGATTCAGTAGATCCAGATACCGCCAACAACCTCACAAAATTGACCTCTTTAAAATATTAGTAAGAAAAAAAAAGAAAACGTTTATTGACACAAAACGACACAAACGAAATGAAAAAACAAAAAAGAATAAAAAATCATTACAAAAAATAAAACTATGTGCCGAAAGTGCAACACATAATATAGTATAGATTCGATTCTAACGAGGTTAGTATTATACTAAATTTATCTATGGACCGATTGGGTGCGAAGCGATAGAATATAGCCAGTGACTTACAGACGAAAAACAGACGATGAAATGATATGTTTAAAATTAAATTATCTAGTTGCGGCTTTAGTAGTTTCATGCAAGGTTCGTCCGGAGAGCTCACCATCTCACTCACTAGTCCTGCCGCTAAGCAGCTGCTGTGTTCCAGCGTGGAGTATGACAGCTAATGAAATTACTGGCACGTGAGCTATTCTATCTATCTTAGCCCTCTAGGTTGGCAACGGATCTGCAATTTTACGGTGTCCAAATGTGGCGACTACGTAAAATTTTATTTAATACGAAAAATACGAAGCTCGAAATTTAGATGGCAATGAGTTAATCTTACACTGTTAAGGTGCGACCACACCTGCGTATACGCAGTGACGTGTCGTATGCGTCACGTTCTCTCACCGTTTCTTCATACATTTTGTTGCGTAAACGCACCGTCGACGTCTTTTACGCACTGGTCTGGCCGGACCTTTAAGGTGCGACCACACAGCCGTGTATACGCAGTGTCGTGTCGAGGGGGCTGACTGAAAACCAGCGCTGCGCAGACGCAAAATGCTGAATCTTTTCTTTTTTCAGTGATACATACCGTCACGCCTCTTTCCCACAGGGGTAGGCAGAGACTACTTTATTCCACTTGCTACGATCCTGACATATTTCTTTCGCTTCATCCACAGTCGTCAATCTTTTCATACATGCTCGTCGGTTTCGGGTACTCCTGACCTGACCTTTTTCCAAAACGTCTCCTATTTGGTCTCGGAACGTCCGTCTAGGCCTTCCCCTCCCAACATAACCATTCACACTCCCCATATAGATCTGTTTAGTTAGTCTACTTTCATCCATCCGCTCTACATGCCCAAACCAACTAAGCATACTTTTTTCTATCCTAGTCACTATATCCTCTTTCACACCAGCACGTTCCCTTATCAGTGTGGTAATAAACGATTTTCTTTCTTTCTAACAGTTTGTCATTATTCGCGGAGCTCCTTTATTTTTCCGAGTAATTTAATCAGTCTCTAAACCAGTTCAAGCTATGTCGAGACTAGATGGCAAAGTTAGCAGCAGTTCATGGTACTTACCTTTTTACTGTAGCACGATCTGAAAACGTCATCCGCCAGGAACTTGTACTGGTTTATTCTGAGGAGTTGCAGCTGCGTGATCCGCTTCTGTTCCTCAGTGGAGGGCGTCACCGAGTGGTGGGAGAAGAGGGGGTCCTTTTCTAACGTCTGCCATACTTTGTACTGAAACAAAAGAGACAACGTACAGGAACTGGGGGCTACTTCGACATTCGAAATTCAAACTTCGTATCGTACCATTCCTCTCACTCTATTATTGATGTCGGTGTGAGCGGAATGGGAAACGAAATTCGAATTTCGAATGACTGATAGGCCAGTTTTCAATAAGAAAAAACTAAGTAAGGGCTCTTTAATTTTTTTTTCTACCAGTCAATGCTTTTGGAAAGACCAGTGCCAAAAATGCATCGAATCTTGGTAGATAGTTTTTTATTTCATTTCGACAATACAACACTATGAACAAAACCAAACAAATTAATTAATAAAAATAAGAGAATTGAACTAAGTTAAATTATGGGTATGTTCACCCAACGTATTTTTGTCATCACCAAATCATGGTTACGACTTAGTGTAATTGCCCCATTAGGTAATGTGCATTCTTTTTCTGTGTCCGACCGAAACTTATTTTTCAGCCGAAACCGGAACCGAACTTTCGGTCTTGCTCTCTGTTTCGGCCGAAACCGATTGCGAAACTTATTAAAACATTTAAAATTACGATTATTTACTGAAATTTACTGTTTTTTTAACATTTATTAACACATAATATACATACCAAATCACACAATTTCAAAATATAACCTCAACTCACGATTAAATGAACGGTGGCGAACTGAGCCGGGGCCCCGCCGGCGAGCAAGCGCGAGTTAGCTGCGAAGTTTACCGGACGACGCACGACAATTCACGAACACTCGAATTTCGGCGGGGTCGAAAGTTTCGGCTATATTTTGGCCGAAACCGAAACTAAGGCCGAAACTAGGTTTTTTGGCCGAAACTGGCCGAAACTGAAACCTAAACCGAAATTTCGGTCGGTCACTACCTAAACAGGGGTGCGAGTCGAGTTACCTCCGCGTGTGGTCAAGAACTGCGGTACGTTTTTGGATCCCTCCGGGGGGAGGAGCAGTGCTTGGTCCGGTGCACCCTGGGCATCGGCTAATGATTTCCTGGCAGTTTCTGAGGGATATCATTGACCGTTGGATAAGAACTTAAGCACAGCATAAGCTGAGCCTGCTCCTTTTGCCATGTATACAAGTTTTTATTTGTTAACAAAACAATGTAATGTTAATTCGTAAGTTAAGTCTAAGTCTTCCACTTGCTCGTTTGCCTTCCTATTCACATAAAAAAAAAAAAAAAGTCTGTATTTCTTTTATTTCTTATTTTTAATGGCAATAAACGTTATCTTATCTTATCTTAAGAGCCTGACTGGAGGGGGTCTTTCGACCGTATCACCGTACAACGTTGCCGACATTTTGTCACAAGATTTCAGAATTATATTTTTATTAATTTCACATTGGCAGGTTGTCGTCGCTATAACGACTCTCTCACTCTCACTGCTTGGTACAGGCCTCCTCTTTCCATTTCTACCTGTCTCTGTCTGTTGCGAGGCTTCCCCACTCCGGCGCAAAGGACTTCAAATCCCGCCAGTTCGAAATTCGAAAAAAAACATTTTTTTTTCATAAAATCCTCGCCCTGACCATAACACAACCAAAATATAATTATCTAACTTGGTGCCTATTCTCAAGTTATGGCTTGACAATGGGAAATAGAGATTATTTTTTATAAATATACATAGGCTATACCTAAGATAAGATAACCAGCAAACTAACTTAACTTCTTAACTGTGATAGTGTTCTTTTTTAAATCTGATTCATAACTATTGTGATTTTTTTCACAATACCAACTTTCTAAAGCTTGATTTTCGCAAACGGGCCCTTGAATTAAAAAATACAAATTGATCACTACATAGGGTAAAACAAAGTCGCATTCCGCTGTCTGTCTCTATGTATGCCTAGATCTTTAAAACCTCGCAACGGATTTTGATGCGGTTCTTTTTAATAGACAGAGTAATTCAAGAGGAAGGTTTATTTGTATAATTCTACGCGGACGAAGTCGCGGGCAGAATCTAGTAATAAATAATAAACAAAAATAAATATCTTGGGACAAATTACACCAATTGACCCAGCCCAAAACTGAGCAAAGCTTGTACTATGGGTACCAGGCAACGGATAAACATACTTATATAATGTAGATAAATACATACAACATCCATGACTCAGGCACAAACATTCGTATTCATCATACAACCGTCTGCCCCTACCGGGATTCGAACCCAGGACCTCTAGCTTCATAGTCAGGGTCACTAACCACTAGGCTATCCGGTCGTCAAATGAATTAAGATCTTGAGGCATTTGACACCAATTGACCTATCCCCAAAGTAAGCAAAGCATCTGGGTACTAAGCAACAGATAAATATACTTACGCGGATAAGTACATTCTTACCCCCTTATTCATAAACGCTCTATAGGCTTGTGCTAACTTAGCAATCGTTTGTCATTATCTGTGAAAGGTAAATGTCAAAGTGACGGATAAGGACAAACTATTCAGTGTTGCCGTTTGGTTCCGAAAGTTCCGTTTTGCGGAACTTTTGACACCCCCGCGGAACTTGGGAGGAACTTTCTATTTTGGTACATTTTTCGGAACTTTTGGGGTCCCGGCATAAAGATACGTGGTAAAAAAACTTTAAATACCACACTGAAAATACAAGCTATTTTTTCGTTATTAACACAAATATTGAATGCATGAGGTAAAAAAAAAAAAAGGTCGTTCCCCAAGATGATTTAAATTAAAATGGAACTTTTAGGGATGACAATGTAATTTTCAAGGGAAGTGACCTGGCAACACTGAAACTATTGCTAAGTTAGCAGAAGCCTACAGAGCGTTTATGAATAAGGGGGTGAGATATTAAGCATCCAAGGCTTGAGACAAAACATTCTCATTTTTCATTCGTAATATCTGCCCCAACCAGGGACCAAACCTAAGACCTCAAGCATCTTTGTCAGGTTCTCTAGCCACTAGGCTATCTGCTCGTCAATAATTTCAAATCCTACATACATACACAAATCACGTCTTTATCCCTTACGGGGTAGACAGAGCCTTAGGTAACAGATACCTACAAGCCACATTTAGCAAGATTGTGGGCGTATAGGTGAAAAATGAAATCAAAAAATCCTATCCTACCAATATTATGGATGGATGGATGTTTGTTACTCTTTCACGTAAAAACTACTGAATGGATTTGGATAAAATTTGGAAAGGAGATAGCTGATACCCTAGATTAACATATAGGCTATATTTATCCCGGAAAATTGCATAGTTCCCGCGGGACAGCGAAAAACAATTTTTTGAAGACGAAGTCGCGGGCAGCAGCAAGTCCCTAATAATGCCAATGGCAAAGCACTTCTCTGTCTACTTATACTACTAAATCTAGATACTCCGCGATTTTCTATTGCATAACATTTATCAAGATAATCACAATCTTACAATTGTTTTATCATTATCACAATTTTTATGATGCATCCCTTTAATTCCAAGAATTTACTGATTGTCGACTTGACACACACATTCTGAGTAATACAGCTTAGTAAACTGAGTCACCGAAACAAACATGAACTAGTAAGAAAACCCCATGGCAGTGGTTGATGTTTTTTTTTTTTTTTAATATGAATAGGAAGGCAAACGAGCAAGTGGGTCACCTGATGGTAAGTGATCACCACTGCCCATAGACACCCGCAACCCCGGAGGGATTGCAGATGCGTTGCCAACCTAGAGGACTAAGATGAAATGCCTCTTGTGCCCGTAATTTCCCCGGCTGTCTTACTCTCCACACCGGAACACAGCAGTGCAAGCACTGCTACTTAGCGGCAGGATTAGCGAGTAAGATGGTGGTAGCGATCCGGACTGACCTTGCACAAGGCCCTACCACCCGCAAAATACACATACAGTACAGTAGTACATAGACTATAGTAGACTGAATACCTAAATGAGTCCTAGCCGGTGCAGGGGCCCCGCACCGCTCTCGGTCCCCTTTGTCGTCCCACCCCGCGCCCCTGCACCGCGCGGGCGAGGACTCATTTAAGCGGTCAGTCTATAACTGAGTCCTATTCCTATTTTCATTGTGGTTTAGTAAAAAACTAAAAGCCGTGGTAGCCTAGTGGTTTGACCTGTGGCCTCTCAAGCAGAGGGTCGTGGGTTCGAATCCTGGGTTATTCGGAATTTATGTGCGAAATTACATTTGAAATTCGCCATGAGCTTTTCGGTGAAGGAAAACATCGTGAGGAAACCTTGCACACATCTGAGAAGAAATTCAACAGTGTGTGTTAAGTTCCCAATCCGCACTGGGCGCGCGTGAGAACTATAGCCCAAACCCTAATAGCAGTATCTAATAAAATTGAGGCCAAGTACAAATTTCTTTTATCTTTTTATTTGCATTATCCGAAAAAGCAAAAAGTGGTTCCGCACCGTATCAATCATGTAAGCCTTTCTTAAAAAGCTTTGCATAATGCCTATGCCTTGTCTGTATAATTTTGAAATCTGCATTTTCGTAAAGAGATATATGTATTTCAGTGGTTCTTAACCTTTCAGACACGAGGGACCATTTGACAAAATTTCTGTCTTGCCATGGACCACCTAGTAACTACATATCTAACGAATGGCTTCGATCAGCCCTAGCGGAATTGCACCTTTACGGATTGTCTGGCTGTCACTTATCTAATTATTTATTAGATTGGCCCCGCGGACCACTTTAGATGCTTCCAGGGACCACCAGTGGTCCACGGACCACCGGTTAAGAACCACTGATGTATTTATTTAAAACAGCCTGGCATCTCAACAAGAAATAGACGGAATCCAGAAAGGCTGGTTCATGTTTGTATTCCTAGGACCGCATTATAAAGGAAACATTGTGCTGCTGTGTGTCTAAAATGTATTAACAAGCTACCAAAGTACATACAGGAGCTACCCCTATATACATTTCACACCCTTCGTGGAAGAAAGACGTAAGTCCTATTACGGCTTAACAGGACTTACATCTTTCTTCCACGAAGGGTGCGATTTCAAAATAGCTTAATGCAGATCCTGATAGAAAAAAAGTACTTATAGGGATAAGTTCGCCTTTGTGCATATATTTAAGTTCTTTTTTTGTGATTTGTCTCTGCTTCTTTATATTTGTACAATAAAGCATTTACTTACTTACTTACTTAGTACTATAGTGTAAATGATTTCCTCTTGCAAGATAACTTTGTATAGGGTACATATTAAAATACATAAAGTTTAAAATGTATAATGGGTTATACATAATGGTTTATAATATATAATGCGATTTTCTCAGAAAGTTACAAATTAACAGGATTGTTATAAAACAAACCTAACCTAACCTAAACCAATCTATAGATTATGATATCAAAAAAGTTCATTTAGCTAATAGTTTTACAGAAAATTGCGTTATATATGTATTTTAACCCATTATACATTTTAAACTTTATGTATTCTGATCCGCTCCCCTTTGTATAATCTAAGCAATCCAAAAAATTAAATGTAAATCTGCATGCTAGTATGATAAAATTGTACAAATAGCAGAACAAGCACCCTATTGTCTCTGTGCCACCCAATGCCATTGTTATATCTACTTATGCTTTGCAAATAAATATATTCTATTCTAAGGGCATCAAATATGTCACTCTGTGGGGCTTTATTATATTTCGTGTTGCGTTTATTTAACTTGTAGCTTATAATATAACTCATCTTCCCACCGGAAGACACAGAATAATAAAAGCGGTATATGCTACTGGGCATACTCGGGAGCCCATGTTGTGTTGAATGAATTGCTCGGATATTTTTACGGTTCTCTCAAAATTTCGTTCATTACGTCTTAAGGAGACTTGAGACTTGAGCATACCTTTTCAAAAAGAACTACAATAAATACAAAATCAATTTTCATAGGCAGTTTCTTTAATGGGAAAAAGTTATAGTGTACAAATTGCCCAGCACATACTTAGTCCAATAAAAATGAAAAATAAATTCTTGCAACAGTTTCCAATGAAATTGGCTATTGCCACATTTATTATTATTACCATACATGTTTATAGCCCATAATAAAAGGAAGGCAATACATCAATTTGATATGTGCAACAAGGCAAGCCATAAAACCTCTTCCTTATATGATAACATGTGACATCACACTGTTATCTATGACTCATTGTTAAGTGAAACAGATAGCAAAATTATTTGAATTCCGCGCCAAAAATATCTTCATCGGCAGTTTTACGATACGCGCCAAGGCCAACTAACAGTATCAAATTTTAAATGATACAGTTAAATCGATGTAGTTCTTTTTATTTGTGATAAAATTAAATATGTCGAGGGCATCACACGATCTTTTGCAAATGATTTCATATCATGCAGACTGATAAATCACTTTAATCAGATAGCTAAACACACTCACCTTAAGTTTTAGATTTTCTATGTCGCCGTCTAAAGCCAGCTTTAAGCGCTTCCAGTCGAATGAGGCGGCACTCCTGTACGTATCCAGAGGCCCGCTCGGGAGATCCGGCACGAAACTCAAGTCTTCCATTATTAAATCTTAAAAAAAAACAAATGTTTCGATTCGTCCTAACCTTAAACAACTGCGCGCGTTAGTTATACTACCGGCAATAACCAGTACGACAGAAACAGATATCCGATCTGGCAGGGAACTAGATTTTTTCCTGTCAGGCACAGGTTTAAATTAATAGGACACTAAACTAAACACTGCTTCGAATATAATCTCACCTCTTGATTAGTTAAATGAAGAATGCGAATGGTACTCAAAGACGCTTTTGGCCGGAAAGCGATAGTGTAAAGTTGCGATTTAAATAATATTATGTTTAAACGAGCTACACGCCCCAAAAGCAAAGATTGAATGCGGAGCGGTAAAGTAAAGAATATACAGTACTCCTCGTAGAGTTTTTGACTGGCATTGACAATGACAGCCTACCCAACCAGACGGCCCGCATACGGGCAGACGTGACATTGACAGATTGAGTGTTGCTACATCACGATCCTAAGCACCGCGACGTCCGCGATGCAATGCAAATAAACAAAAATATTGTACATATGTATTACAAACATATTGTATATATATATATATATGTATAAATATTGTATATGTATATATATTTATAGTTTAGTATAATTCATTTGAAATGCAAGTAAGTTAAATATTATTTATAAAACTTTTTACTACGGCCTTCACCTTTTTTTAGGGCAATCATTTGCAGCATATTAAGAAACAATTTATACATACATACATACATAAATCACGTCTTTATCCCTTACGAGGTAGACAGAGCCCAAGGTAACAAGACCTAAAGGCCACGTTTAGCATGATTGTGGGCGTATGGAACAATTTATTTTTTATGTAAATTAGTTTCATCCGGTTATCATACTGTTGAAGGTCACTATTATGTTATGGCTTATGCGTGCTCTAAATATCGTATGGCGATTTCGATAAATTATTTTGGCAATATTTACTCTGCAAAAAGTGACCTTCTAGACATATTTCTTGGGTATTTTTGACAGTGTCAGTGGCAATGGCGGGCATTATTTAAAACTAAAACTCCAAGAAAAATAAGTTTTGATGTTTTTACCCACTCACGTGCTTTCGATTTTAAGATAAGGTAGCCTAAATTGCTTTGACATTTCACAAATACGACGGCACAGTGTCACGTTATTTTCAAAAATCGATAACTTTGTTTCTACTCAACCATTTTCAAATATTTTTACCATTTAATAAAGGTGAATAAATGAAGAATTAGATAGCAGCGCTATAATTATGGGTTATCATACCAAAAATATTTTTTAAAAATGCACAAAGTTGACATAGTGAAATAATTGCTGAGTTTATGTCGAAAACTATTTTTAATTAAAAATATAGGCTGATAACATGTATTTTTCTATTAATTAATTTAAAGTAGACTAAACAAGCTTTCATTTGATACCAAATAACCAGTTCGTCTTCTTAGAAAAAATATTAAATAAAAATAGTTTAATTTTCGATTCAAAACTTTACAGAGCTCAATTTGTCGCGAAACAATATGTTACGTTCATGATTTTTTTTCTGGATCATTTAGGCCCCGAATTACCAAAATATAGTCATAAACAGGATGAGAGACTAATAATCTTTAAATAAAATGCATATTATGTGCAATTTACACGGTAATTGTAGCCATATAATTCAAGATAACAAAAAAGTATTTACGTACCTAGAAAAATCCTAAGTTTTGTTAGTGCCAATCACTAAGAACTGAAATAAGTTGTAACCACAATATCACGTTTAATAAACACACCACAGCACACACTTTATAACCATGTAACCATTATAAGCCATATTAGTGCTTAACATATTAATAATTACACTCAATCACAGTAAATAAACAATCGAAATGCCATTTTTTGCGACATCTCACCGCACGCGCTGACCGTTACTGACCTTGGAATAGTTCAAAATTCAAAATGGTTGCCTATTTAGGACGGGGATACAACGGGCGCGGCACAGGTGTGCAATAGAAATGGGTTTAGCGATTTGAAAATTTTAATGGTGTGTATGATAATTATATATTTAATTCTCTATTGTGATTTAATGTATGTTTATTATTAAATGTAATCTATACAAAATAGTTATTGTCGATTTGGATTTGGATTCGACTTTTGTAAACATCCAGTATATCAGCAAAACATTTTAAAAGTAGGTTTGTAACTTAGTTTAATCCATAAACTGCAGTTGTAAAAAGTGTAAAATAAGAATAAATAATGTTTTTTTATTAAAACAGGAGCTGAGCCCGCGGCTTTGCCCCCGTGAAAAAATTAAAAGTCTAGTTCCTTATCCCGATCCCTTTTGTAAATTCCTTCTTAGTGCACCTTTATGATCCTCAAGGATTATGTCTATCAAATTTCAACTATTTAGGTTTAGGCTGTGCGGTGTCTGTCAGTCAGTCAGTTACTCTTTTATAAATAGTTTTTTTAATGAAGTGTACCTACCTATCTTTCATTCAAAGTTTCCACTGTAACTTTCAATCATTTGCTGGGCTCCAAATAAGTCGCATTTTGTTTAATTTATAAACAACGACAACGCAATAATAATATTAATAGGTACAGTCAGCGCCAAATAGTTCGTGACATCCATAGTGGCCAATACGTTAACAACACGAATTTGTTTCAACTATAACAAAGAAGTGTTGCGAAGCATTTGGCTACTTTAGGTGTCACGAACTGTTTGACGCTGACTGTACCATCGAGTTAATCTAATTACGGAAATGGCAAAAAAGGATCAATTGTGATTTGTTTTTATTTTAAATTGCTTATTAGGTTGTTCTTAACGAATAAAATACAAAATATTAGTAGAATGCCTTTTAATGAACAGTTCACACAAATTAAAATAATATTTAAACAGAAGTAAACACAATATGTTGTAGTTAAAATATTCATAGGTGCCTATGTCGAAAAGATCACCATCGATTGTGAAAAAAAAACAGCGCCTCAAAAAGAACCGGGCTAAAAATCTCGAAAAGTCATTCAAAAAGTAAAAGAGACAGCCGCTAAATAGATGTGGTAGCCCGGGCCCTGAGTTCTTCGGAATAAATTTTGTGCGAAATTTGCGATGTTGTCCGTCCACCTAGTAGAAGGCCAGCACTGCTTCATAAACAAAATACATAATACAATACAAAATGTTCTTTAATGAACACCACAAACCAATACAGCCAGATTACTAAAATCAGTGTTTTTTAGATTTAGATTATTTATTCATTCAATAAAAATTTATGAGTTGTACTGTCAAGTTAGTAGAATTTAGATTGAAAACATAAATGAATTAAAATACATTTTCAAGCTAGGAGAATTTAGATTAAATTGGTCAAGAGTAAATGGAATCAAATACATTTTCAACTAGGGGAATTTAGATTGAAATCGTCATGAGTAAATGAAATAAAACACATGTACATACAATACATACGGTAGATACAAATATAAACCGGAAATAGATACATGCTTTTTTAACCACCAGCGCTTTCGTAAAGACCCTCGTTGCCAAGAATAATTCGCCACAAGAAACTAAACATTAAGACATTACAAACACTGCACTATCCTTCTTTTTTTAGCATCAGAAAAGAGGTAAACTATTTTGACATGTCTGACACGTATACATCATCCACCAATATTATTATTATAATTATAAAAACAATGCAAGAACATATAAATATAGATAAACTATCATTATTTCCCATGGCATCAGCTTTTGAGCTGGTGGGGTGCTTGGAGTACCATCACCCAAACTGCACGGCGATTTTGTTGGCGACTATTTCCTGAAATACGATTGCAATTATTTTTCTAACTAATATTACAACTGTATTTAAATTTAATTCCGTGCTTATAGTCACATGAATAAAAAAAGATGTATCACCTTGTCTGTTTGCGAGGTGAAGCATCAGGCAAAAGGAACCGCTCCAACTGGCTTGCCCTTTTTCGCCGACCTAGTTACAAGTGGCGCGTTTCGGATGGCAAGTCCCGAACACGTCTTTTAGTGTCAGCAAGACACTTCAGGACTAATTTTTTTTCTTCGTCATACGTCCTAAAAAGAAAAAAGAAATTTAACACGTTTTTATGTCATATGCATATTTGAAGTGAAAACAGAAAAATCTAACCATCAACAAAATCCCAAAAAAATATTTATTAAAGTATTCTCGTATTATTATTGCTAGGTATATTGTAGTGTTTCCTTGACATGGGAAGCACCAGCTTTCAAATAAACAAAGAATCATTTAAATCGCTTCGCCCAGTCGAAAGTTATGAGGTAACAAACATAAAAAACATACGAATTGAAAACCTCCTCTTTTTTGAAGTCGGTTAAAAAGTAAAAAAAAACAGTCGGTAGGTAATATGCGTTCCGTCTCCCAATTATACATTTAAAATCACCTCCCGTTGCGCTATTTACCAAAACCTGAACTGATAGTGTATTTTTAAATTTAAAATTAGTAGTAATTAGTATTATTAGTAATGTTTTTTGCTAAATACCAAAATAAGAAATATATTGAAAGAACGAAAAAAAAACACAAATAAGTACTATGAAATGAGACAAGTGTACCCATGCCTTATGACCGGTCATGTTGTCAAAGCGTATACCAGAATTGCTTCTGGTAGCTACAGTTACCGGGTTGTACTCATAGTTAACCGTCACATGTTTTGTTCGCTAATCCTGTGTGATAAGCTGTGGTTTAATACATTTTATGGTTTATAAATAAAGTTTAATACTACAACTATTTAATAACAATTGATTAAACAAGAAATATGTGCTAATCTTAGAAATGTAGGGCAATAAAATACAAACCTCGTCAAAAAACTACTTAGCTATTCTTTTAAAGTGAGATTTGTTGATGATCAATATGTAATAGGCCAAAAATATATAATTGATCTCATACACCAATAAACACTGAGTAGTTTGATGTATAATACTCATAGAAATATATAGATTTGAATACTTACGGCATTTGAAAAACACTTGGCACTTTTTGACGAACTCACTGTCGAAACACCTTGCAAAGTAATTCCGATTTAAAATATTTTCGTTGTATTAAATACGATGAAACATTTTTTAAACGTTGTTATGTTGGTTATTCTGTATTGTGAAAACGGTTTATAGCATATCTGTGGCACCGTTTACAGATTAAAAATCGAAAACCGTCCATACTCTCCTTGGTAGCCACAGCTACCAGAAGCAATTTAGAGGTGCACAAAGTTGGTAGCTACAGTTACCAGAAGCAAGTGAGTGGTTAATTATGAACGAATCGAGGCATATAAGACGCTTTTAGAGCTGGTTTATGTGGATTCTCCCCTGAATTTTCGATGCAAAACTGCATCACACACAGAATATGTAAAAATAGTTAAATTGCAGTGTGCTGAAAGGTTCCACGCAAACGGCTTTCTTGCTACAACTCCATCAATGCGATTACAGGTTCATGTGTGACTTAACATTTAAAAAAAAGTCAAAATCCGAGTACAAAATATTGAAAACCGCTTAAAACATAAAACCGTCACGGTAGTTTGATTAAAAACACGACATACTTGATGCCTATGGGGGCGTTCAAGTATTACGTTAGCGCTTGAGGGGGGTGGGAGGGGGTCTTTGCTTTGCTTATTTTTGATGACATGGTGGCTGGGGGGGGGGGGGGGGCGATATGGTGTTTACGTCAGCAGTTTCGATTCGAACTGCTGCTCACGAATCAATGTAAAACAGAATCAGAAAAATGCATATAGGTACCAATGATTACGTAAGCATGGGGGGGGGGGGGTAAGAGGTTTGCTTACTTTTGCTAACAAGGGGTAGGGGGGGTAAATAATTGGTAAAAATCTGCTTACGTAATACTTGAATGGCCCCTATGGCCTTTTACACAACTTTGTCCACATCTTCACATCGTGTCTGCGATTAACTGAGATCATAAACCATGAGATATATTTGGCATGATTTATTAAATCAGGCATTGTCACGTTCTCATAAACCGTAACTGAAACTAAATTACCTTTTTCTGCAACCACACAAGTGCAATATGTCTTTGTTCTTATCGACCTAAAAACTGGTTAGCAAAAATACCGAGTCACGTTACGCACAAATTTGAATGAATATTTTTGATCGTCATATTATTGTATCTATAAATTTTACACACGCCCAATTTTATTATACCTAAATACTTTTTAAAAGTTAACCGAAGTGAATCACAAGTACACTACACGAACCGATAAATGTTAACTACAATCTACATTTTATCTACAACAACAATACAGCCTCATAAGCACCTAAAACATTTACAAGGCTAGAACGAATAGGCTGTTTCTGACCTCACTGAAGTAAGTTATGACTTCATATGCACATTCCATCAGTTGAGTTGTCTACCACTGGTCAATTAACTACTGAAAAAAAAACCCTAAATATGATAATCATTATCATTTAAAATCAAAACAAAGCACCTCCAAACATTTGCATAGTATTCAGGGTCATGAATTAAGAGTAATTAAACAAGACAAGTATCTAATTAAGGTCGCCTGGTTACAATACTTCATTACCCGGCGATAGAGATTGCACGTCTTTTCTGCTAATTTCCGCTTCGGCACTTCAGTCAGCCCGCTCGAAATATCATCCTAGCTATTACAATGTATTTTTTACTCGACGTAAGTTTTAAAGTAGATAGGTCATTAAAAAATAGTCAAGCAGACGTGTTTTCCTAAAATTAAAGAATGCGCATAATTTTCGTTTAGTCACACTGTCTTTTTATTATTAGCCAGCTTTGCTTTACACAAAATTTTGCCAAAGAATTAACTATAACGAAACTCATAATTTTCCCATACAAATCTATGCCATCATATTAATGGCAGCACCATAGCTTACTTCGCCATCTATCTTACAGTGCGAGAATCAGAACAAACAGTTAACGTCAAATCCATGCGCCTACGTCTGTTCTGTTGACCCTACTCGCTGTCAAAATTTTACCGTTTAACTCCGTTAGATGGAGGTATAATCAACAAAAACCACTAATGAAATGTTAGACAAGGATGAAGCAATGTCTCGAACATACAACAAAACGAGATGGAAATAGTCACCACTACATACAAATGGTTTCACACATTGAAGCCAACGCAGTACACTGAACAAGAAAAGAGAAGTTGTAAAACAACAACTTCGCTGCTTTTCTATCAGATGTAAAATGGACGGGCGGTCGTGTCGCTGCGCGCTCGCGGATTACGCGTGTTCTTTATAATATCGATGTTAATTGTTTTTAAAATTTGACGTCATACCGATTTTTGTTTACGCGATTCGACTTCGGTGTTCGGTGGCCGGAGATTGTGTCAGTGCATGTGTTTTTGTTTGACGTTCGCGCTCATTTCACTTGCAGTGATTTCTGATAGCTCATTCACCGGTGGGCGCGCGCGTGATAAACTTATAATACGTGTTTTAAGGCGAATTTATCGTCTAGTGTTGGTGTTTTACAGTAGCTCCATGCTGTGTAAGGTGGTGACATAGTGAACGCTGAATGACCCTGACCCCTGGCAACCATGTCTGGGCGATCGGACTGCAGGAAATTCGCTCCAAACATCTTCAATAAAAGCAAATGTACAAATTGCTTTCGGCAGAAGGAGGAGCACAGTGCCGAAGCTTTGGAATCTAATCGGGTATGTTAAACTTTTTTGTTTATGGCAATAAATTTAAAAAATCGAACAAGTTTCTAATCAACAAATTCGCGTGTAGGTGTGTACGATAGTTCGATTGGAGCATGTGTGTGTGCGTGGGCTGACCACTCTTGCTGTTGACCTAACGGACTTCATTTCATCGTATTATTAAATATCTAACTTCTTAGGTAATTAAGTAGTAGTTGTTGGTATGCAGGTAGGTTTTATTCCTAACTAGAAATTCCGTGGGAAAGTAATTTCTTTAAACGGACCTACCTTGAGAACTTAATAACTATCGTAATTCATCATAACTTTGTGTAACAAAATTGTACCTACCGTCAGTTCGTAAAAAAAATTGCCCGTAAAGTTCCGTAACTGCAAATTAACCTTGAGGAAAAACGTGCTTGAAGTGTTAAGGCCAAGTTCGCAAAAAATAGTCTAGCGCATTAGTACTCTGACTCAAGATTTTCGTACCGTTATCAGCATATAGACAAAAAAGCGTGATAGTGCCTAATAGGAAACTAAGCATAACTTCGTCAAATTACTTTTGGTTTCATCAGTTATGAAGAAAGTCATTACAAGCAGTATGATGTATGCTAAAAAGCTAAAGACACAGAAGAGGTGTGAGTGTGATAATTCGTTAACCCCGCTGGGTAAATCAATAATATGATAGGTCTTTTTCTCATGTCGAAATCGCAATCCTATCTTGTAACATCACATTTTATCGATAGCCATGAATACCATTGATAACAGAGTAATAAATAACCTAATCACAGTTATCTTATTACCGGTGCTCTTGAATCTTGACCATCCATTTGTTTCCCATTGTTTTGTGCCAAGTGGAGTGTCGAAACGTTTGGCAGATTGGTGCAACGTCCAACTCTAGTCAGAATGACGGTGATGAAAAAAAAAAGTTATCGCTGCGTTCATTAAAAGATTCTTTTCGATAAGATTAGCGCTGAATGTCGACATAATTGTAACGATTAAACGTTTTTCCGTGAAAAAGTGTTTTGTCTGTCATAGTGAACATTTCTTCGTATTTATCTACCTATCTTTTTTTTACGTTACTGAGTAACTAACTTGACGTACCTGCTATATTACGATTAGGCACTTATTTATTTTTTATCTGTATTGTATGTAGGCAGGTTCAACTCGAGTCAGAGCTGTATGAATAGGAAAAAAATTAAATTATTTTAAGCACGCGTGACCATTTTGTTTAATTAAAGAAGTCCTAATCGAAGATATTTAACGATAGCTTGCGCCAATTGTTTTTATCTTTTGCATAAGCAGTTCCGCATAGAGTTTTTGCTATAACATATGATAGTAATCGTGAGATTAATTCAAATATAAGTTTAGGATACTGTAATCAGTTCTTTGTTAATTAGAATAGGTATCATTTAAATAATCGTTGCAGGCGTAGCTTTTTAAATACATAATCACTTTATGTGGTCACAGTACGTAACGTTAATTTGACTTTATAAACAGGAGTAAAATGTCTAGCCCCTCGGTTTTTGTCTGCTGACTGTACAAAATACACATTTTATTGGGCGTGATATATTACGTTCCAAGCGTAAATAATTGAGAATGAGATAGTTATAGATTATAGAGCCCTGCTTTTTTATTATCTTGTCGTTTCGATAGTGTTACCAACTTATTTCATTTATATCTAACCCTTGAAGAAAAGGTCAACACCTCCACTTTAAAACATCTGTGCCTTTCGTTCTGTTTACTTACATAGGTATTGAATATTACGTTTATAATTTTTCACGCCCAGAAATCGTTATCGCAAATCGTTTCAACCAGAAGTCAACTGAAAAACAAACCCGTCTATATGTCGGTTCAAGAAGTCAAATAATGTAAATCACAGTGCTAAAGTGTCCTAACCCAGAAAGTTGAGAAAGTCAGTAGGTACACAAATGTAAACAAAAAGCAATTGAGGTCGTTTTTACGCATGCCCGTGCATGATTCATTTTTGTTTATTTAACATTTTAAAAATAACTAAACACATTAACAAAACGTTTGTCTTGTTGACCGCAACCTGCCAGCCACATAAGCACGTACCAACCTAACCAACTTACCACAGATACAATACAAAACAATTTCGTGACAGCTGTCACTTCGTTTCCGTTTATAATTATTTTAATCAGGTAATAAGTTTGTATTAAACCTTAGAGTAAGTATCATGGTGATATTGTAAATTATGCTGATAATTTCGGTCTAAATAAATATGACTTACTTGCGTCTGTGCGCACCTGTACCAACACCTTCACGATAAGTAACCCTGTTGGGGCCCGTTCATAATATTCCGTATTTTATCGCTATTTTGTAAACAACGTTACGAATCGCCGTATTTAAATAACGCTTTTAACATAACTAAGTAACTTTATTATTAACCCAGTAGGACATGATTTAAGAAAACTAATTAAGAACAGAAAAATACTCTCACTCAAGGGTATGTATGCATTGAACTGTGAGCGGTGGGTGTGTATTAGCCTAATGTAATTTGATATTGTTGCGTTATACGGCGTACGCTATTCCTTAACTACACGATCTATGCGTCGTCAAGCAAGCTGAACAAAACCCGATATGGCTTCTACGTGTCAAAGCCAAGGTTGACTCTTAAGCGGCTGAAATTCACCATAAACCCGGCAACCTGAACCTTACGCCACCACATTAAAGGTATAAAACAAGTATAAAGTTCGCGTTTAACGTTCATGTTAGTCTTTATTCATAATGCGGAAACGTCCACCTAAAATGGTTTTGTCCGGACAATTATCTTGACAAATGCTCGGCTAACGAAGCTGACATACGCGTGCGCGCGCGCAAGGTGATGCGACGCGAATAGGAAGTTAACGATCGATTGAACGGTCGCTTCGCTAAATAGCCGACATTAGGGGACAGTAATGAGTGTTGTTAGCTTTATGGAGCTACAGGCTGGACGTCGTTGGCTAATGAATAGATTTAGTTACTTGTGCTTTAGTTACTGTCGCTATTATGTGAAGTAACAGCCTTGATTTAGAGGCTGGAGCTCCGGCTGGCCAGTGGAATGTTTCGGTTTCCGATTAGCTCTACTTGCTCTTTTAACGCTTTACGACTATGATTTTAGAGGATTCTTATTGGTTTGATTTTCAACTAAATAATAATAAATGTTGAACAAATCATTTTCAATGCTAGTTTTTTTGCGGAACATGAACTTAATATGTATTTATTTGTACCAAACCGTCCGGCTAGATCCGTCCACTGCATGTTGAAAAATGGTTAGCAAATTTTGAAGCAGACAACTTAACTTAGGCGCGGCGAGCAGTTACACCCTGTTGTAGATATTCCTCTATTACGCACGAAGCGGTTAGCCTCTTTCATTATGCGGGTGGCTAAAGAGTGGAACTCTGCCGAGGTCAGTTTTTCCGGAACGCTATAATCTGGACATCCTTAAGGCCAAAGTGAACAGACACCTAGGCAAACGTGTGCCATCGTAGGCCTCATCTTCGCCTTCCGTCAAGCGAGAAATCGAACGTAAGCCAAAAAGAAAAATTATGAGCTCGCAAAAAATATCAAAGCCAGTAAAAACATGCAAATTTTTAACTTGCGACTTATTAAATAGTTGTCACGCGAGTGAAAGTTAATTAAATAAGCGAATTGCCTTCCTACTAATAACCGATTGGCATAGTCTCTTTTGCATAAAAACTGCATAATATACGACATGCTCCTTGATATTTACTACTGATTCCGGGTCTTTGCACTATACATGATTACATATAAATGTGGTCATAATGAGCGCATAATTAATACCTTGTCATATAGAAGTCATTATTCTTGATTTTAAAGTAGGCGTCCGCATTATGTTGGCACAGGTTTGTGGGTTACATTTGTTTATTTAAAATCAACGTGTTATAAAAACGGGCCGTTTTCGTTGACCGGTGGCGCCTGCGCAACCATTTTTGCGGTTAACATGCTACACACAAACGTAATGTTTTATTTAGTACTTTGACACACTTTCATGCAACTTCACTAAAATTAACTGGTTATTAACGACTATGCGTCGGATTTCATAGAATTAATCAATGTTAAATGCCTACTAAAAACCCGTAAAGCTTATTAAAAATCGGGCAGCTCGAGTGTGCTCGATAATTCGTTGTGTCAAAACCTGAGTGCCTATTTAAGGCTTCATAAATCTATCGGGACGAACACAGGTTTCACGCAGTGTAAATATTTGTTAATACTTAGCCCGGCGCGCGCGCAGCCTGTAACGCTGAGCCGGCCAAAAAAACTTTTGATCCAAACAAAGACGTGGAGATGGAATAGTTAAATTAAAAAAAAAGAAAATAGATACGTTCCGTTCCTATAAAGGTAGCCAGTTAAGCGGGAGCCGGTGCCGCGTGCTACCGTGACCTTTTCTAGTCCGCGGTTGTATGAATAGGGGAGGCGGGGAGGTCCAACTTACAATGGTTGGGCTAAACTTGTAGTGTAGCATAAAAAGGAGTGCGTGAGGAATGCGCCGGCGATCGCCAGGTGCAACGGCCTCGCCCGCCGGCCGGCATTTTTGTGAGCACGCCTAATGTATGAGAATGAATGGTTTGGAAATCGATCTTAGCGCCAATTAACACTCTACTAGAAACACGAGTAATCAACTCGTATCTTTGTTGACAGCTTTCGTTTCCTCAATCATCAGACGATGTTTGACATAAAAATTTAAAATGCGATTTGTATTGTACCGCTCTATGGAGTTGACTTCGGGCGCATAAACAGTGTCGCTCGTAGCGTAGTGCTATCTGTGGACCGTTACCAGCACAATGGGGCAACAGCATTATTATGTGGGTCGCGGAACGTACGTGACACCGGATAAAGCCAACAATTAAAACCGACACCTACTTCCAGCACAAGTGTTCGGCGTAACTCGGCTCTGTTTCGTTGTTTTTCGTTATTTCCAAAAACCGGTCGGGATCTCTCGCTGCGTCACGATCAAGTATTTCTATCCTTATCTTTTTGTCGTAAGCTAGTTTTTTGGAATGCTTTTATTTCTGATGGCGATCTTGATATCACTTTATAGGCTCTAAAACACAGGGTGAAAAAATGTGCTAAAAACCAATGAATTACATTTAATAACATAAATCTGGATGTTAACCATGTAATAAGGAGCTGATGTGTTCTAGATTGTCTTTGACGTATGCCAGTCATGAAACAGCGTTTCCTAAGAAATCTGGGTTTGAATTCTTAATATTAATCCTTGTGTTTCCCAATGTTCCCGAACATATTAACTATGCTAATGATATAAAAAAGAGGTAAATAAGGTAAATTACCCTTGTGTATCTTTGTATGCAAAGGAATACATAATAGATAAAAATGTATTTCACTCAACGCAAGCTTCACCAATTTCACCATCCCATATTAAAATATACTTCTTAATTCCTAGAAAAAAACAAAGTTCTCGCGGGAGTCGACGAAGCTGCGGGCAAAAGCTAGTTACATAATTTAAATTTTCCGAAACTCAACTAGTCAATTAACCTACATTACATTCATTAAATAACATTAACTGTCGTTAGTTTCCGTTTCACCCTGAGCAGGCCTTAGTATTTATTTTATACAACAAAGAAGAGTTATAGCAGACCTTCGTGTATTTATTAGACTTTATGTATAAAGTTTCAGCCCGCGACTGCGTCTCAGAATTATACATATAAACCTTCTTCTTGAATCACTATCTGTAAAAAACGCATCAAAATCCGTTGCGTAGTTTTAAAGATATAAGACAGCGGAAAGCGACTTTGTTTTATACTATGTAGTGACTACATGTATAACTATAGTAAACATAGTGTCAAAAAAGCAGGCAATACCGAAACTATCATACTAGGTCTTGAATAGGCTAGTATAGCTTAATGCAAACCTTACATTATAACAAAACCAATATGCAAAGGTCTTTACATCAGAAAATGATGTAAATTAAAGCAAATAATGTTACAAAACAAAAAGGCAAAGGAGTGAAATAAAGACAATGAGGATCAAGTTAGTGATAAAGGGTGAGCCATGAAATAATTCATGAAAAAAAATTAAGGAAGAAAATTAACGAATCAATGTCGCAAACGCAATAAATAAGTTAAATGGATACGTTTAATTATTTAGACGTGGAAATAATGTTAAAGCGGCCGTTGGATGAGAATGGTAACTCGATAGCCTTGGTATGCCACAATGCAGTTATCTAAGTAGGCTGGAGGAACAATATCTTATTCAACAGTTTAATGAATGAAACCTGAAGTGCTGACATACGAGTTGTGAGAATCTAAAGCCCAGTTTAGACTGGGGGTATAGGCAATCCGGATGCGGCTAGACCCATCACTATTTTGATTCCACTTTCCACCTGTACGGCCAGAATCCTGCTAAGCGTGGCCTTTGAGCGTTGTTAGCCTAAGCTCTGTCTACCCCGTGAGGGATAAAGACGTGACTTATGTATGTATTTATGTGTTACATTTGCGGCACGGCCTGGCAATGTAATGAAACAGGCAGGATTTTTCTTGCCAGTCTAAAAACGGGCTTAAGGCCTATATGTCTTGAAGTTCGTATTTAAAAATATGGGTTCCGTAATTTTTGTGGATAGCAAACTATGAATGAACAAGATGAAATATTCCAGCTGACTTTATAATGCGTTTACGCAATGATATTTTTACTTAGTTTACGCCACAGATCACTATCTCGCTTGCGTACTACCATTATCTCACCACAGACAAATATTAGCTTTCTTAATCTTGGTAATGTGTGTAGTGTGACGCTGTGCTTTTTTACACGACGCTATTTTAAGAACTATATATTTCGACTTTTCAGTTCATTATTTTTTACCCTTCACGTCTGCGTAGAATTCTTAGCTTTCCTTCAGAAACGTGTAGCTTTTTCGTGGATAAAAGTAATATATTTATACCGTCTCTGGGCTAATGAAATTTAACCATCAACAAATGAAAGCTAATTTATCGGCAGGTACGCTTCTTTTTTGTCAGAACTTGGGCACCGGAGTTTTGCACTTCCGTGCGCCTTATCGTAGCTGGTCAAAATAGCGAAGCTTAATTTGTAGAATAGCCTCATATTATTATGTTTACTCTGAGACCATTGAGGGACTATACTATAAACATCCTTTAACAATGTCCCTTGGTAGCCGGTGATGGTGACGACAGTCGTTGATTTTTTTTTTTTTAAACTTCGATTTTTTCAGTACTTTTTTAAAAGTTCCTTGCGCCGCAGAATCCCAATAGACTGTAGAAGAGCAATTTGCAGCCAATTTATTAACAATGATTTTCAATTTTCAGAAATATTAAATTAACCATTTAAATAACCATCAAAACGCGACGCGCGTTATTTTATAAAAATATTTATTACTTACCTAACTCTTACACCAACCCGACCAGGCACAATCCCACACACCTTACAAAATCCAAAGGGCTTAAGCGCCATTATAACTCCAAACACTTACGTCCTTTTACTGCCAAAGTTCAACGAACTGATGCCTCTCATTAATTCATTGTGCGCATGCGATCATAGAGCCTAATGGCTGTCCTTTATTCACACTTTACACCCATTCTTCAAGGGGTATAACGTTTCAAGACATTACATCTCCATGAACAATTTATTCGGAGATTTGTCGAGGCGTATGCGCTCAATTTTTAATCGGAGTGTCATACGGCGTTGTTTTGTTTGTAGAGGCCACGACGGTGTACATAAAAGCGACAAAAGGTATCAAGTAACGTAACGAAATAATGTTCTCAACGATCTTTTACGTTGCAACTCGATGTAGGGACTTACATTAATTTATTTGTCCCGAAAACGTTATTCTTTTAGGATAATTCAAAAGTTATCGTAGCTTTGTGATACGTTCAAACTTGAAAGCATTTTTTTTAAACGCTCAAGTGACGTATAAACAGAGTGTTGCCAGTCAAGTCGCTGTTTCATAGAAATATCAAATGAAGCGGGTTCTCACGAACGCATCTGTCAGATTAGCTCTTCGTTCGACGGCTTATTTTTTTTTAACTTAAACATCGGCCAGTATTATGTGACGATGTGGTCAAACAGTGTTATGGATATCGATTATCGGTTCGGGTATCGAGTTAGTGAGAAGTTTTGGCGCTATATGTTGGTAGCGTGCGAGTGTATGCCTTCTCACTGAAAGGGTATTGGCGCCAAAATTCTGCCGCTGTAAAATATAAAGTGTGTGATGTCTTGTTTTACTTTTAATTAGCGTATTGAACGCTAATAAGGCTAGCCGAGCTCTTAACTACGTTATAAAACTATAATCTATTTAACGGCGAAATCTCAAATTATTTACGACTCTGGCCGGGCCATGTTACGGCTCAGGGCATGCACTTGAACGCCGCCTTATCCGTGGTACTGCAGTCATTAACAGGTTTTATTTACTTTACATTATCTCGTATGTAAATTATTTCTATGAGTCACGACGTTCTTAATACATTTAACAGAGATAGCGGCAGTAAAAAAGCGGTTCTAATTAAAACATTAAAAGTCACAATTTGTTTCGTTTTCTGAACGCAGCCGTAAAAAGTCAATATGGCGGCGTTTGCATACACAAATGAGCGGGTAATGCAGCGTGTGGTTTTAATCGTCGATTGTTTTGTTAGTTTTGTTGAGCAACTAGTTTGTTGCGATAGTGTCAGCGTTTTCGCCGGCCGTGCGGCGTGTTTGTTAAAGGCGTCTAATTAAAAGTTCCAAGTTAACGTGTGCTGTGCATCATTAGTAAGAAGAAATGCTTTAAGAAAACCTTAGTAATTAAACGTTGGCGATAAGCGGATACAAGATATATGGGAAGATCATGTCCCAGTGCTGTGGAATAGGGAACTGCTTTCGAATAAGGACCTGAAGGGAATAAATACCATTTGTAAAAGTTCACAAGATAACAATAACTTGAATATATATAATCGAATAGAGCACCAGGAGCACGCTCTTGACAAGGACTAGTGGCGGAAAGAAGGGGATATATTTTTCCAGCATGGACTCTATATTTGTGTAAATTATTTTGTCCTGTTTTTCCTTGGTTTTCGAATTTTGCCAAACCCACATATCTGACCTACCATAGATTACCAGCCGATATAGTGATGGGAAATCCAAACCGATTCAAATACACTGATGCCACTCCGCCGCCCTTCAAAATGTCTTCGTATTTTCAGTGTATGGGGCAAACCTCGACGCTCAGTCGCTAGTAAATGAATTTGCGTAATCTATGGTATATCTGTAGTGGAAGTGGAACCGGCACTGTACTTCTGCTGTAAGTGTTGCAGTTTCCCAGTAGCACCGTCCATTCAAGAGCTAATTGAAAGTCATTCGATTCAGTATTGTATTAAACAAGAATGATTGAGTGTTGGAGTTATCTTGGCCGTGTCTAGTGACATCAATAGCAATAGGAAAGCTTCATCAGCGTTGCGTGCTTACACTTGCAGTGTCGGCGTTTTTCGGAACTGGCAACATTGTTTTTTTTTTGTTTGACTGCACTGTTTTAACTGGCCAGCTATTAATTCAAAAATGGTCTTGAGTTGGCCTTGTTTGTTTTTCACATTTATACTTTTATTGTCATTGATAATATTTCCAGTCGCTTTAGGGCGTTAGGGACTTCTTGTACTTATATTTATTTAGCAAAGTGCATCGATCACTCATGTATTTGTAGTCGAAGTGCACCTGACATTTTTTGATCCAATCCAATCTTTTTAAGGTTACCCGTGATGTTAAAAATGATTAATAATTATGTCAGTCTGTTATAGTAGTACTTGTAATTGATTTATTTGGTGGATTTCGGAAACGGCTCGGAAAAGCTAAAAATAAATAATTAACTTGGACCCTTAGGGTTATTTAGGGATTTTTCGGGACGAGAAATCCATCTGGCTAGTTTTCATCTCTGAGAAAACCTTTATCAGCGTTTTGCAAACACCGAACTTTGCTCGATCGCCTAGTTAATGATCCCAAATAACTTGCTAATATCCTTGATGTTTTACGAAAACAGCGCAATGCTGCCGCCGCATGCGCAGATTGCGCAGCTTTGTCAAATCCACGAACGCAGTGTGTCGCCAGTTCCCACCACGCCGGTTCAAACTCGCACCGTTAATATGCATCCAATAAGATACCCAGTGCGTATGGTAATTCCATAATAGCGTGTTTACCGTGACCATCGAATCAAAAGGAAGTATCTCCTCAATAAATACATGCACATACGCCCTTTCGCGCCGGACGTGCGCAAGCGTGTATTTAACCGCAAAACGCTCCGCGAAGCGGAATCGCTTAACGAAATAATAACAGATCGATTACTTTGAAAATAAAATTGAGGGTATAATGGTACGCGCGTTAATTCAATTACGTGAGGCCAGTTCTACCGTACAAATAAACAAAGTTTTTTTTTTAACTAGGTACGCTATATTGCTATTTTCCTTTGTGTTCTCAACACAGGGTTGCTAGCTCGCTATTTAATAAGGGCAATACGACTTCCTTCCTTTCGAGATTTAAATTTAAAATATTTCCAGCTAGTGTCGCGGGACTTGACAGTAATATTTTTTTTAAACTAACTGGCCGCTAACTCTTCCCTTCAAAACAAACGAAGCCAATGCCGCGACCAGAAAAAAAAAACTTGGGCAACGCGTGATGCAAAAACGAAACGCAACTTGTAACTCAGCGCTTGTAAACGATAATAACAGCTTACGAGCCGCGGCGCGAAACGGCGTACGCGCATCGCGGTCCAAATGACAATACGACCTTCTGGTATTTGTTTCATTTTTACGAGTGCGTTTGAAAATTGAATTAACCGGGTGTAAAGCGTGGTTTCGCAATAAAATAGATGAAAATTGTATGGTATTAATGCGCATGCACTGGCATAGGAGCGTCTCAGTGGCGCCAAACACCGCCTCGAAAGTGTACAAGAATGTTTAATTAAGCGATAATTTAATGGTAAAAGAAACATTGCTCGGTTGCGCTAGGACGCCTAGGGGCGCTTGCTTCCATGATCGATGCTGCCTTCAATAAGGTTTTACGACTATAAAGTTTACGTTTCATTTACAGTTTATATGCAAATGGGATTGTTATCGTGTGACGATGATTTCAGATGAAGGTTATGTTCTCAACGAATATAATAGCCAACCTTCCGTGAAATGTGTTTGTTGAAAGCCTATTTCACCAACTCTGCAATTGGTACTGTCCATTTGTTTAACCCCCCCCATTTTTATGTATTTTTTAGAAAATATAGAGTGCTTCAAGAAACTAATTTGAATATTTTGTCTATTCTATTCTCCCTTAATGGCGGCCTAAAGGCTTGGGCCAATGTCAGTTTAAGAATATTTTGTCATTTCATGGCTTAATTTGACAGTGACAGTTCGAAATGCAATTCGTATTCAATATGCCAACCGGCGTAGATTCTCGTCGAGTTTGTAATGTAAATAGATTTGTCACTTGTCACTGACAATTGTCGCGTCATTTCATTTCATTTCTATGTTGTTGATTTTCAGTGGTAGGTACTATTTTTTTACTAGCAGCGAGCACTCATTGATCTGACGTTGAATGTCATCGATGTAAACAAGAAGAAACATTTCGCAATTTTAAAAGATCTTGCCACAAAAATGACAAAAGGATTGGCAAATTTGCAAGAAAGCCCAATTTGAATGCAATAAAATATTTACATCAGAAAAAAGACGAAGGATTGCATAACATTCCGATAAACAATGTTTTGAATTTGGTCGTTGACATTGCATTGTCATGATGACATGACATGACCGGCACTGACATTTTGTAGTGCGTGACGTACATTATTGTCATATATAAGCGGTTTGTATTTGTAGCGACATCTCAGGGCCCTATAAAAAGTTTTTTCTCAAACATGCTCGGAAATGTATGCGTTAATGTCCCGATATGAGGACATGAAGTTTCTCGTTTATGGCTCCCTACATTACTTCTTGGCTTAGGCCACAAAAGTTAGTATGAAAATCCATTTTTGTCCGCTGCTCTAATTTTTTAAATTTCTATACTAAAATTAAATTGGCAAAGGAAAAAATTACATACAGCCAACCACCACCACAATCTGTACCTAAGCATAATTGCGACATAAAAAAAAAATCTATGGTAGTATATTTATGTGCGGTTAAACATGGTGCTCAAATAGCTGGATCAAATTAGTACATTTAAAAAATTAAAAAGGTGGCAAATCGAAAATCTTTTTTTCTGCTTATGCGTATTTCGTAGTGATTGTTATTATAATTTAACAGAAATAAAAATGACTTCTAGTGATGAAAGTGACGGGGAACTTATGAACTGTACTCCGCCTCATTTAAAAGAGGAGGCAAATTTAGCTATGCAAAATATGCTACCGGAAAAAAGTAAACTATGATTTACTTGATTGTCTAGTAGTTATTTTAATTTTAATATTTCCTCACATTGTTTGAGAAAAGCACTATACAAGCTTTGGCCGGAACAGGGATTGCAGGACTCGTTCTATCTGGCCTCGTCTTCGACTCGGCCACCTACCCCAAACTCGTCCAGCAATCCCTTACTTCACGGCCTCTGCAGTAATGTACTATTACAAAGCGCGGTAGCGCCAATGAAATCCTTTCTACGTAGCGGGACGGATGCATCGGTGTTTTTGAATCGGTTCGGATTCCCCGTCACTATTTCGTCTGTGACGTCACTACTGTGGTAAAGTTGGCACGCTTGGTTTCGATACAAATTATATTTGCTTAATCTGTGGTATATCAGACGTCTGTGCTTATAGCGCCATATGGACCTTCCGCAGCTCAAAGATTAAAATAATTATTAAATTAAAAAAAAATCCCCACGCATTTAATCGAGTTCGAGTAGGTAATCAAACCGTAAATTTAAAAAAGTAAATTTTATTCCAAACATGCCTTACATTACTTTGGAAAAGAGCCGATATTCTTCAAACTGCTGGACCGATTTTTACCAAACATGGCTAAAACCACCGCAAGGAAACTGGCTTTCGAATGGAAAACCGCACACAGAGAAAGAGACATTGACGGCAAACACCTCTCTTTTCGCGTCAAGGGTTAAAAAGGGTAAGCGGCATGAGCGCAATTTAATTGCGACTGCCATTCATTAAATCCGTCAGAAATGCAGGTGTTGAATCTCCACACTGCAGACAACAGTAACCAGACACCAATAACATCCGACGTTCGCACAAACACGCAGACAATGATGTGTTGACATAAGCGTATCACAATGGGCGGGAGTTAAGAAACATGATCCCGCATTGCAACGGTTTCTGAGTATCCCAAGGTTCTTCGATTTTTGAAGTTTCGTGTCGTTCCGCTCACACTGTCCTGTCAGACAATTTGAAAGAGAGTATGGTATGATACGGAGTAGCCCCCAGTATCCTCGAGGAACCATTGAGGTTTTGGCGCAGGCTTTTGTTTGTTGTAAGGAGTGTAAGACAAGGCATATCCTCAAAATATGACGTGATTGAACGAAGCATGAACACTGTTGCAGTTTTTTGTTTTCATCATCATCATCATCATCTTCAGCGTATATGTATGTCTCGTTGCTGGGCTGGTTAAGCTGGTTTTTTGGGTTCCGTACCCAAAGGGTAAAAACAGTGCCCTATTTCTAAGACTTCGCTGTCCCGTCTCTTGCCGCTATAACAACAAATACTAAAAACAGTATTTTTATGCATGTCTGTCTATATAAGTAACCAATATAACGTGACCTCACACTGGATACAGTTTGCTTAGGAGCAGGGCTCTGCTAACACTGGGTTTTAGAGGGCAGTGCGCGAATCCGAAACGCACTTGACAGATTTTTGTTTTATCAGGCGAAAAATATCTACTAGTATTATTTGTGGTTTCCGCACAAAATACAACGCTATTCGAGCCACGTCTAAAACTGTCAATAGCTTTGTTGTGCAGCGCTAAAATGTCAAATTTAAACGCACCTATGGCGCAACCGCGAATACGAGTGTACCAAACGAACAATCGAACGTAGCCGTGTACCAACTTAACAAAACATGTACCAAGGAATTAGCATACTCGCAGGACGCCTGGCCCACGCACAGAGCGGCCAATCCATCATATTTGCTGCTGTGTGTGTAAAAGCAGTTTTAGTTGAAAACCAATACTTCGTTACAGTTCCTTACGCACCTCTCAACGTCCTTATAACTCAGAACCAAAGTTTAATTCCGAACGCCGGGCTGAATTTGCAAGTTGTAGCTGAACGGTTTACGCGCCAATTTCAACTTTATAGGTTAGAATTTTGGCGCGAAGGCAATGGCGTAGGGCGGTTGTGCCAGCTCTTAGCAGGAAAGGTGACTCTGTGTTCGTATGAAGTGTCTTTGTGGTGATATCGGCGTGTAGTTAAAGTGCAAATCGACAGGATCGTGCTAGTTATGTATTCGAGATTTGAACTTCTGTCAGTTCAAATTGAGAACCCGTTGTGGATGAGTCAGACTGCGGGAGAAAAAGTTGAGAATTCTCGCATATAGTAGTATCTGTGGTATGTTATGTGCATAGATTAAATAGAGTAGAAAAAGGAGTCGCTTGAAGAACACGGTTAAACGTGGTGTTGCCAACATGACGAATCGTCAAATCTGTCACTTTTCGGAATGAATGCGTTACTCCAGTTTAGGCCGCGTTCGTAAGACATTAATGTAAATAAACTCTAAAGTTGAGAAATAAATGATCTTAGGTAGGCTCTCTTAAAAGTTTGTCGCATTTGTCGTAAGATCTCTACGTGTTTAACTAGCAATCTTAAACACATACTTTTCTGAAATAAATTAAGTATTATCCTTTAACAGGTGTTCTACCGATAATCGTAAAAATAATCACTAGGAAATAAAATAATGATTTCCTATTTCCTATTGATTTATGATTTAATTAACTGCAGTTGTATTAAATAATTTAACATTATAAAAGGTAAGTTATTCTTAATACGGACTATATATAATTGCAGATAATGAAAGAAAAAATCAACTTACGCAACTTTAACATTATATACTTATACAGCTCTGTAGGTACCTACTCAGGTAGCAAGCCATACTTCCACACTAATACTATAAATGCGAAAGTGCGTCTGCCCGTTACATTTTCCCGCTTAAACCGCTGAACCAATTTAGTTGTAATTAGGTATAGATAGTTTCTTCCTGGGAAGGACACAGGATAATTTTTGTCTCAGAAAGTCTTATAGTTCCCGCGGGATAGCGTTAAGTGAATTCCGCGCAGACGGAGTTGCGGGCAACTACTAGTTAAATATATTTCTGCTAATTGTTATGTAGTTTTCTATACTAATATTATAAAGAGGAAAAATTTGATTGTTTGTTTGCATTGAAACTACTGGACCGATTTTAAAAATTCTTTTGCCGTTAGAAAACTACATTATCACTGAGTGACATAGGCTACTTTTTACCGCGGGAAAATACCTTTTCCTACGGGAAAACTAATTTATCGCGGGCGAAGCTGCGGACGGAAGGCTAGTATTTCATATTTTCATTATTAAGCTGCGAACTAAAATGGAACAAAAACTCCAAACATCCAAGTATAGGTGACATTTTTATAATTTTTTAAATATTTATTCGAATTCGTTCGTCGCAATTGTGTAATTACAACTGCATCTTGCATCCGACTATCTGATAACATTGCTATCGATAAGATAATCGATTAGACGTTCTAGAACTTAATAATATCGACTCAATAGCCGTTATCGGCAAGACTGGCTGGAAATGTTTTATAATTACTTTTATAATTACGCCAAGTGCGCGTAATAAGTTAAATAGGTTTCCTCGCGCCGTCTTCTCTACTTTGCTTTCTTTTTTCTCGATGAGGACGTTTTATCTGCTTAGTCTGTGGTAACTGTAATGAATGTGCATGGTAGTACCTGCAAAATTAAACATTTTTATTTCGTCATATCCGTAAAGACGTGTCTTTTAAATAGCAAATTAAAATCGCACAAAGTATACCAACGAAATCGTGTCTTAGAATTATCAACGTTTTTCGATAGTCCAATACACCTTACAATCTATGTAGTAGTTTTGCTAGTAGTGTCAAATCAGATTTTTACACTACGCCCGGAATATGTCAGATTTTGTGATTGTGACACTATTTATCACACTTGTCGCTCTCTCAAAGGTCCTTGACATGGCACCAATCGATTTCCAATAAAACAAAACACCAACCAATTTATAAATTCAAATAAAGAATGTAGGCCAATTTGTCACCCGCACAATGCTGCCAACATTCCGTCACCATTCAATTCGTAATTCATTGACTGTTTGCTAAGAGGCGCGTATGTGTGACCTCGACGCCTACGTTCAATCTAATACTATCTGTTGGAATTCTAAAACAGCGTATGTACATAAGAAGATCAAACTCACTTATGACCTTTTTTACGAACATCACTATTAGCAAAACTGCGCTAACGAAATGACTGACATAAAATAATTACCTTCTGTTTTAGCAAAAATAATCACGTCTAACATTTTAGACGCCCGTGCATTGTATATGACCTAATAAAGTTAACTTTTTTTATTTTAGGTTTTTTGGAAATCAAAGGCGTAAAAAGTCAATTTTTTTTCACGTCATGCTGTCAGTCTGAATTTAATTGAAACACGATTTTATTCGCAGTACCCCAATAAGTCTGATAACGGTACATGCCCTGTAAATAATCTTTAACGTTTTAAATTTCGAAGCTCTTATAAATTGTAGCCAGCCAGCATTATCGTCTCGTTTATTACCAACATTAAGAAGCGATTTTATACGCAAGTCGTTTGAGCCCTCATTTTAATTATCGAATTTTCTGTTCCAGGTACGTTTTAAGCCGTCGAGATTGTTGAAAAGAAGCAAGTTGGTACAAAATTGCAAAATTACTTAAAACTGTGAAATTACATTGGTTTTGTTTAAATTATTTTGAATGAAGGTTTTGTAATTGGTAAATCAATAGTTTTACTAAAGGTTTCACAACCTGTCAAACTATCGTTTCGTTTTTCTTTAATATTAACGCCATATTGAATTCCGTTACCTAGAAAATTTCTTTAAAATTGTTTCATTCATTAACGGATTCTTAAGAAGCCGCAGATAAATCAATATATTTTTAATTTATTCCAAATTAATGTCCTTTTAAACATTTATTAACTTGAAGCAGCTTACGTCCAGTTAATTATTAGTTAGTTAACCCACTTTTAATATTTTTACCGTGCCAATATTGGCTCTGAATATTTGACTAACATTCTAATGATCTTGATTTAGCTAATTGATTTAAACCAGCTTTAAAATTGTTTGTTTAACGCACAAAGTACATATCATATGAGACGGTAACTCAGCAATGGTCATCGAAGTAAAGGCCTACTAAAAGTCCATAAAAAAAGTTTATACTTGCAAGCGTGCGTGGAACAGACAGCTGGCTGAAAAGAACGGAGGCCTTCGACGAACAAGGACAAAATAAAACGCTATTAAAAAAAAGGTAGTACAGATAATGCAGAGGTTACCTACTCTGTGGTCTGCACCTTAACCTATTCATAGTAGCTACTAAAAAGCAATGAAGAACCGTAGCCGTAAAGTTTGACATCATTACATTAATTTAGAGTTAGCTGTGGTGCGTAATAAAATGAGGAGTATATTGAGTGCCCCGGGCATTTGAATTTCTAATAGCAATGTCAGTATTATTAATCGTTCATTGGAATTGAAATATTGCATCGGCCTTGAAAGTTTTGAGGTTAGAAAAGCTGGCCTTTTTCCTGCCATTTTGTGTCTGTGGAAAAGCGCGTTCCGATTAACGCATCCAAAAATCAAGTACCTAACATTCATTCTGTAATTTTGTAGGCTTGTAATCAATATCGGCGAAGTCCAAGTTTAAAGTAACTAAAGTTGGAATTATTAGTTTTTTTTAATGGTCCTACGTGCAAAGGCGCCTCAATAAAATGAAATTATCACTTTAAAAAACATAAATTCTCAATTTGCAAGTATCGGTTTACGACTAAGCTGGCCATCCTACATACTTCGGTATAACAGGTTCTCTAAAACAGGACTTTTACAGACCGTTTTACCTCTCAATAAAATAACCTTCAATAAGGTAGACAACATAATTATTTAATACTGAAAATGTTCTGGAAATCGCTGTTTAAAGATAAAACAGTTATGTATTATGATTTGCAAGCAGCAGCTCATGTACTAAAAGATGAATTATTTTTTCAATATCGTGTTAAGAAGCTCTATGGAATGTAATTTTCTTGTATCAAAAAAACAGCGTGGCATTGTTGCACCATAAACAAAGTTTTATTTTTCAATTTACACGGCGGACCACGGCGCGGCCGCTATTCAGCCAACGCACGATCTCTCAAATTGCTCATTCTTAATTAAACAACTGCTACTCTAGCGGTTTTGAATAATGAAAACGTTAAACAACCATTCCAAACTGAATAATTAATTTAACGGCATTATTTAAAAATCGAATGCCTAATTTGTACCAAAATACAATCAATAAACGAAATAAAACGAAACGATCCTTATCGATTTTATAGTGTGTTTATAAATTTAAATAGAGTTTTCACTTTGGCTACTGAGTATTTATGCTTAGGAATGTCTGTTTAAGCTTTGCTGATACGATAAGCGATCGAAATTAACCAACTGCCAGCGATCGACTATTACAATGTCTAGCTGGCAACCATTATCTATTTCATATCCCCCATTGCGAAAGGGACATTTGTTGGCCCATAACCATACCCACTCCCCATTTTTATGTCAATAAAATTCTGTTAACTAAATAATAATCGATTTGTAATCGATCCTGTTCGATACGCTGACACGATGATTTCCGAATGATAGTATCATGGCGGCGTGCCACAGATTGTAAAGCTATCGAAAGTGAACGCCGCACCTGTGACGCGCGTGACCGGTCGCGCGTCCTCTTTCCGCCAGGTCACTGAGTTGCCATAAAACTACCGTTAAATATTTCAAAGTTGGAACAAAACGTCAACAGATTATGTTAGACACTTTCCACAAGTAAGAGAAAATGAATGAACGATCTGTGGAACTAGGCGTTTAGTATTGGCAGTATTCGAGGATTTTAAGACTTATGGGAATTGATTGGAAGTGATAATTAGGGACCGCACGCGAGCGTGGTGCCAGTTGTGACACCTCACTTAATAAATAACTGTTATTTAGCCGTAAACAAAGCAGAAGCACCGTTTGGTCTAAGGAAGTGAATTCAGCAATAAAGAAGTTTTACGTCAAAATTTATTTACTGCCCATAGTAAAAGTTCTGTGAGACTGATAAGTAGTTTAGTAATATATGCACGTGGACTGTAAATTGTTTTACTGCCGGCTACTCCGGCTAACAATAGACAGTTTACTGTTTAAGTGCAATTGGGTCAATTACTAAACATTGTACGCAACTGTTTTTTTTAGATTATAATACGTCATTAAAATCTTTAAACTATAACTTTTATGTTTCTTATCTTAAATTCGTCTCTGAAACCAACCAATATCAAATTGTTTACTTTAACAAAATGTTATTAGGCAACTTACAAAAACTATCTTGTTCGAAGTATGAATTCGTTCGATATTTTCAAATAATTTATTGAATCAGGCGTTACTTTGCGGAGGTCCATTTGGTTTTAAATATGGAATACTGTCCACAGAGTTGAAAAAAATCTTCCACGTTGCCAGTACCATTTATAGTAGGTATTCGGTTTGCTCATCGCTCGTTCCTCGGACAGGACAATGCGACCGGAAAAACGTCTCTACTTACAAACGGGACGCGCAAAAAAACGTCCCACTGAAACATTTACCGTTACAGACATGATTGAGTAATAATGCGTGAATTATTTACGATGTGGTAATTTCCTGGCCTCCATTTTCGGTTACTCGCGGCATGCGAGGTATATGTTATCGCTTTGCTGGGTGCTGATTTACGATGAAATTTTCTTACATAATATCTTCAAGGGACGGTACTCGTATGTAGGTTTAACTGTCAACGGAGTTTTCCATTTCCAGATGATTACACAACTGACAAACATGGCATAGTGACCCACTGTGACAAACATTTTATTTTACGACCATGGAACGAAATGTTCATTTCGAAACGAGAAATACCATGGAACATTCAAGCGTACAAAAGTTTCTTGTGATTTCATTAAAAGTAATTTTGCTGAAGAATTAACAATCGGTGCTTTCTCTTCGCAATGCAAATTCGTTATTAACAGGCTTTAGTAATAATGATTATGCCCGTAGAAATACTGAACAATAGATAAACGCCGGTTGCGGTTCGATTTTAAGAGCTTCAAAATCTCTACTATTGAAAGTGGCGCCGTCATGTAACATACACACACCGTAGATAGAGCCTAAGGTAAACCTACAGGCCATATAAAGCATACGTAAATTTTGTTGGCTAAATTTTTAGTTCCAATTTTGGCCACTGAGTCAGACAAGTTTGTGCTGGAGCTATGAACTCCACAGATAAAGAATTTCATCGCGCGTAGGCGGGCGTGTTGGCGGGAAACCAAACGTCACGATGACAGTTTTTTTAAGTACCCCATTGTTTGCCATCGGCCCGTTTGACTCTATAAATGGAGGTGATAAGTGTTTACACAAGCGCAGTTGCGTGAAGTCGTCAATTTCTATAAATGGTAAAAAATTTAGCTACCATATTGACAGCTTCGGCCTTCAGCACATATTTCCCATGAGACGTTAGAAGTTTTTACGGTACGTTTAAGAAGTAATTCTATTGAATCGCTTAGCAATTTACGCAATCATGCTAACAGTTCAATAAACAACGTTCTAAACTATAAAAATTTCTGAGGGCGTTTTATCTAATGCACTCGTAAGAAATCACAATCTACTTTACCATTTCTTTCTACCGCCATCTACTGTTTAACTGAAAGAAATTTAATAGTCGCATTAGACGGTCTCCTGCTAGCACTTCTTATTTCTTAATCTGCGTTCGCAGCGGTACCAATTTCGAATATAGAATTCGTCATTCTAATTTTGAATACCACGCTAAAGGAACAGATTTTTTTTCTGCTTCCTGAACTTCTTAGTGGCCAGAAACTGTAAAGGTGTTGAAAAAACGTAATACGGTGACATAATGCCGCCCGCGCCGCCCACTCTATAAGCTAATTAGCTGCGCCCGCGCACCTGTTGCCGAACCAGTAATTGGGCCAAGTGCAGGCTGTTTAATTGGCCTATGATTAACACTGGCTCATTCATTATACGTGTTTTGTATTGATATAGTTCTAAAGACCTTGCTTTTAAAAATGTTACGTTGGAATTGTTTGTAAGTAAAAACGTAAACAAAATAGTTTAAATGTGCTAGATATCGTTTGCTGTATTGTTAGCAGCTGTCCTTGTGGATTTGTTTTGCTTAATTATCATCTTTGGTTCGAAATTTGAATAGAATACTACACTGTATAGTTACTATAACGCACTGGCCGCTTCGCACCCGTCTAATTTGAATTTTAGAACGTCTTTCGAATGACGGTGTTGTCGTAATGAAAAATAACAAATCCCTTGACTTTTAGTAGCTAAAACTATCCTTTCTTACGTGGTGGAGGCGCTGCTTATTTTTTCCGGGTTGCCAACTTGAAATTTTCCTGGACCAAAACGGTATACAGACAATTTTTTTTTGTACATGCAAAAATACGATACCAACTGCAGAACATCTATTTCCGGCGTCGATTACCGTGCCCTGACCCGGTACCGGTGCTATCGGGTATCACAGTTTTAATTATCTGGTGTCCAGATATCGTTGGGATTAGTGTGGACATTCTCGTTAACTACGGTATAAATAATGTAAATAAAGATGAGAGGGCCAGCCGCGATATGGAACTAAGATGATATTCCCGTTTTAGCGAGCCGAAGTGAGCGGTATTTTTAGAAATAGAGAAATATCAGGAAGTTACTTATCGTTATCGGGTTTCATAGATGTTTTGCTGCGGGATGATAAAATCATAGGGGTTATATTAAATAACTAGTTTTAAATGGTATTTACTGTTGGAAATGCAGATTTTGCGCTGCTAATCGCTTGTTTATGTTTATGGTGTGATTGCATTCAATTAAAATTTCTCTTACGCCACACTCTGCAGTGTTGCCATCCTATTTTTGAATCAGTGGTAGAGGTTAATAATATTTAAAGAAGTGTAGCGATTATTTTTTATAATTAATCAATTATTCCATTCACATTTTTTTCCTGAAGAGTAATTTTGGTACAAGCGAATTTTTCTTGTCGCATATTTTACCAATACTAACTTCATTATGTAGTAAAACTATTCCGTGTCTTCCCCTTGCCCTATTTTTAAAGCATGCAATTCTATTTCCTTACATGAAAATTTTTACAACAGGTTCAACCTCCTTGGCGAGCAACTGGCCGCTTAGAAATAAAATAAAATTCAAATTTCGGACTCACGATTAGCTTTTGTTTTTTCGTGTCACATGCTCAAACCAAATAAAATTTGGATTCAGTTCCTGATTTTTCCTGTCTTCACCGAAACTGGCACACGCATAAATCTGTTTCGGACTAAAAAGGACATGAGATTAGCTATTTCCTGGCTAGCAAATCGGAATCAATTATCAAGCATTTCGTATATCAAAGAGTTCGGACCGTGTAAATAGCCCGCCCTAACATCGTCTATTTTCACGTACGCATCAATCCGTCCGTCTGCGCCTGCGCCTTAACGTTCAGGGTTGCCAAATGTAAAAAAATTGCAAACTGATAAATAATTTATAATTATCCCCAGACTTACGTTATATATTTGTTTCACTGCACGTAAAATTCTTTTTAGTACGAAAGGCTATGAGCTACGATGGCTCCTTTGATGTTGTCTAACCTCATAGTATATTTTTCCTTTTGGTCGAATGATTTGGTATAATTTTTGTACAGTAAAACTGAAAATGTTACGAAAAATCTTTCGTATAACCCATTTAGAATAGGTTAAGTTAGGTTTATTTTATAACATTCCTGAAAAGTCGACGCTTTTAGCCTAATTTAAATTCGACGAAACTATCACTCGACCAACATCGTGCACAATATTTGACCACATAAACCCGCATGCACACCTTACCGTTCGTAACGTGTTTACTTTTTGGTCTGCTCGTATGTCTGCCAGCCCTGCTGCACCACCTGCGCCGGCGCTTATTATTAGGCGTCGCGACGCGGCCAACGACCCCGGCGACCTGCTTACCGAAATAAATCGCACGCGCACGTGCGGCTTCAGTGAAACCTCAGCTTTATCGGTAGCGACAGTTATGGCGGCCCGGCTGCCAAGAGTTGCGAAAATTGCTTTGAAAAATGGAGGTGACCTGGGCCTGCCTGTAAAGACATGTCTAGCGAGTTAAGCACCAAATTTACTGACCCTTTTACTAAGACCTCGCTGTCACCAGGCTGTATCACGAACCGTGATAGCTTACCGTTAAAATTTTTGAGAATACATACATACCGTCACGCCTCTTTCCCACAGGGGTAGGCAGATACTTTGTTCCACTTGCTACGATCCTGACACTTCTTTCGCTTCATCCACATTCATTAATCTCTTCATACATGCTCGTCGGTTTCGGTTCCTGACCTGACCTTTTCCCAAAACATCTCCTATTTGGTCTCGGAACGTCCTTAGGCCTTCCCCTCCCGCAACCATTCACACTCCCCAGATCTGTTTAGTTAGTGTTTTTGAGAATATTCTTTCTATTTTGAGAAAGTTCTGCAATTTGCACATTGCTAACTAACGCTGACCTAATGCGGATTGGTGACACCATTGAATTTCGCAAGCGTGTGCAGTGCCCACGTTTTCTTTCGCCGAAAATAGATATTTCGCACATAAATTTCGAAAAACTGATGACCTGCTTGAAAATCTATAAATCAAACCACTCTACCACAGTTTTTTTAGAAGCGGTTGGACAAACATAGGCTCCAATGTGTAATTGGGTTATTCCGAGCATTTAATGAGGATCCGAGGCTGAGCTAGGTTAAAAGCTGAGAACTGCAACGTTGTTAAAAGTAATCATATCGTCATTGATGTTTTTAAAAGGTCGTCGAACTGTCTTAGGTCATCGCGACCCCGAGGTCACTTATAAAACGTTTGCATAAACGCAATGAAAAATACATTTTATTGAGCGCGCCGCATCGCATTTTATTGCAGTGTTGCCAGGTCTCCTGATTTTTCAGGTGTTATTCTGATTTTTACTATGTTTACTGATCTACTGAATTTGCAATCGAATCTACTGAATTTTATGAGTCTAATTCGAACCTAATAATAATAATAATTATTTTTTCTTTTCTTTTGGACTTGGGCTTTTGGTGTTTCCCTTAGCCATATTCAAGTTTGGGAAATTCGATACGGATAAGGAATGGTTCGTCTTAGGAATAGGTGCGAAATTTGGAATAAAGGGTCAGGGTAGGTAGAATGTATAGATACATAAGCATATTATAAGTATTATATTTTGATATTATTTTTAGAAATACTAATAATTATTACCCTGATGAATAATTAAATGATGATGATGAGGTTTTGAGGATCTTTTATACCCACGTGTATGCTAAAAGTGGCACTGGAACAAGTTTCATGTGCTCTTTCTACCCCTTTTGGGAATAAAGGCGTGAATCTATGTATGTTATTTTACAGTTTCAAGGGAAGACATCTGGATTGACATAAGGTAGTTAGTATGTACCAAGTATTATTTTTCAGATTAACCAATCATTTTATACATTGTAAATCAGCATACTAAAATCAAAATAATCAGAATACATGAGAAGATTTGCTTTTAGGTAAGTTTTGTGACTTCTAGCATAAAATTTGATCTACCGTTTTTTATTCAATCTCCTTATTTTTAAGATTTTACTCTTCTGAGATTTCCTGATTGGACCTGGCAACACTGTTTTGTTGGCGATGCTTTTTCAACGTGCGTGACTATCACCCTTTGGTTCGCTGTGAAGTATACATTTGAGATTAGTTCTAAGCTATCTTTTTATTATTATTATTATAAGCTTTTATTTTACTTGCAACGTATGTATGTATTGTATGTATGTTTGTTCGGGTGGAATCTTGCGACTCAATTTAGAAGTAGATATCTTCAACCGATTGAGCTGAAGTTTTACTTATGTAAGTCTATGGTGGAGTGCTGGTGACCCAGCCAGGATCGTCTCCGCAGGAGGGAGCTCGTATCAGGTTGGTCTGATAGACTTGAAATTTGGTACTCTTCTTCTTCTTCTGGTGCCATCTCCTATCGGAGGTCGGCGATCATTATAGCTATTTTTACTTTGGAGACGGCCGCTCGAAACAGGGATCTGGTATTTGGTACACACGTATGGAAAGCTTGTATAAAAAAAATTAAATTTTTGACAGAAACTTTTGCTTAGCGTTTCAAGATGACACTAGCTGTTGCCCACGACTTCGTCGAGTAGCTTGACTAAATCACGATAATTCCAAAAATGGTTACACACCCACCGGTTTTTTTTTTTTTTTTTTTTTTTTATATGAATAGGAATGCAAACGAGCAAGTGGGTCACCTGATGGTAAGTGATCACCAATGCCCATAGACACCCGCAACCCCGGAGGGATTGCAGATGCGTTGCCAACCTAGAGGACTAAGATGAAATGCCTCTTGTGCCCGTAATTTCCCCGGCTGTCTTACTCTCCACACCGGAACACAGCAGTGCAAGCACTGCTACTTAGCGGCAGGATTAGCGAGTAAGATGGTGGTAGCGATCCGGACGGACCTTGCACAAGGCCCTACCACCCGCAACATTTTTATTACAATACGCGTATTCCGAGTTGTAATCACAACGCACGGTTAGTCACATTGATTCATAAAACACACTTCTTAATAACTAATCATTGGCGAAACAGCTGTGCACACGCACACTGACCTTGCGCAAGAGACCTCCAGCGTACAGTGAAAGAAACGCGCGTCACAGTAGAACCTTTTCACTGCAAATGTCATAACAACTTACCATACACCAGCCAAAGAAATCATTGCGAAATTGTAACAGAAAAGGTTCCTCGGAAGTACGTAGTTTCTCCGACCGTTCAAGCGCGCGCATTCTTTCTGGCTGTTTGGAAAATGCTTTCCGATTAGCCATCTATAGAAACTATTTCACACCAATGTTGACTGAAGTGAAAACTTCAGCGGCGATGTGCACTTTTGGGATAGGTAAAAAAATGTTAAACTCGCGTCAGGGTCACGTGACTGTAAGTGCGCTTGCGCGAGTGTGCGTGTGTTTAGTTTTTTACATAAAGTACCAGGATCGCAGCTCCTCTAAGAGTTTATTTACAATGAAATATGAATGAAGCTGGAGTAGCGTTCGATTTCAGAAGTGAAATATTTTTGGGATAGAAAAAATGTATATCACTGTCACTACCTACATAGTATAAAACAAAGTTTTACCAAAGTTTTCCTACACAAACTTATTTGTGCTGATTCCGGTCCAACGCGTTTGATGCAAAGATGTGAGGGGTTTGGCTGAAAATCAGCGCTGTAGTAGGCACCTACTGCAGCATAATGCTGAGTCGAATACCTTTTCGGCATCATCAACTCAGTATGTTTTTGTATTAGTTTAAGAGTCTGTGTATTTTTTGATGTCGAATAAAGTTATGTCTATGTCTATGTCTATGTCAAAGTCGCTTTCTCTGTCCCTATGTTCCTATGTCCTTATATATGCTTACATCTTCAAAACTACACAACGGATTTTGATGCGGTTTTTTTTAATAGATAGAGTGATTCAAGAGGAAGGTTTTTATGTATAATTCTACGCAGACGAAGTCGCGGGCAGAAGCTAGTATATATATATAAATTACAATTACACGCTGAAACACACCGACACTTTCTAAAGATGTACCTATATCGTTTTTAATTTGTTCTCTGGCAACAAAATGGCTAGCAATCTCGGGCCAGTCGTAAATTCGCACATGGCAACCATTTACGATACAACACCTGGAACATAGACGTTGAACGAAAACCCGATCCTTTGTCTCTTATTTTTGATCGAAGTATCTTCGATTTGCCAGCCAATAAAAGTGGAGTTTAATGGGAGGCTCGTCATGCGAGTTCGTTAGTACGTATATGTTCCTTTAATTTTATTATTAAATAAATTATACATACATACATACGTAAATCACGTCTTTATGTCTTACGGGGTACATAGAGCCTAAGGTGACAAGACCTAAAGGCCACGGTTAGCATGATTGTGAGCGTATAGGTGGAAAGAGAATCAAAATAGTGATGGGTTGCCAGCCGCTTCGCCTATACCTAACATGATTCCTAAGATTTTCGCCCATTCCCTCGATGGGCTTTTACTTTTCGAATCTGCGCGGGAAGAGAAGCAAATGGTACAATCTATGTTATTTCCTTACGGGATAAAGACCTGATTTATGTATGTGTGAATGTATGTATAACTTGTATGAATATTTATATTCGTTGATAGCGATTTGATAAATTACTTCCAAAAGGTAACAAAGGCTATGTAACTACCTAAAGAATGTGACCTTTTCAACTCGTTTATTCCAATACTGCAGACGAGCCAGACAGAATAAAAGCAAGTCTGTAGCGTCTAGGCGCTATGTTTAGTCTAATCGATAGCAGACGAGACCGTCCGCCATTTTGTTAGTATCTGGAGGCACGGCAGTGTCTTCGCCAAGTCGAGCGCAAGGCAACGGCTGTACCATCTTCTGGGAGAATTTTGGCGAAGTTTGACGAAGAAGTTTAGCAGCATTGTGTTGTAGATGGCTGAAATTCTCTTTATTTTATACTTGCCTCCCGCCCCAACTTCGCATAGGTCAATAAACTAGGATACGTGTCTATTACGTTAGTGTTTGAATTTGAAATGTCAAAAAGTCATGGGCGCGAGGCCAGCTCGTTCTCAAAGTGACACATGCTACTTTTGACACTTATATTCTAACTCACAGTGTAGGAGTTAAAATTAATTCAGAACACTTCGGCAGGTGTTTAGTTCGACCAAACACCCCTGGAAATGGCTGGCAAGTTAAATAGGTGGCTTTTTGAATCAAAAATCACAATGAAATGACCAGATACCCAAATAAGTTAATTTATCCTAAAACGAACACGCTTTTGTATCGCAGAAACTGTTTCCCAATGGCAATACGGATATTTAACAAGCTGCCTAAGAACATAGCTGAGTTGCCCCAAAGCAAATTCAGATTTAAATTATTTCAATGGCTTAAGGACAAAGCATTTTATTTAATCAAAGATAACTTAAAATAAATAACTGCAATACTAATAATTTATTTACGATACCTTTGCAAAATATGCTACTTCAAACTACCAAAAACCACTTTAGAAAATAAGTTAATGTTTGCATGCCAATTTATTTGGTTAGACGTGTCGCCGGACATCAACACTAAATACTAGATCACTTTTTTACCATGTCTAAAGCGAAACAAATTATTTCATTACATATTTCATTTCATTTACTCCAGAATAAGACACGTTGTGAAATTTTACAAAAAATTGCCAAGTTCTAATACTAGTCAAAACATATGTCATTCCGTGAAACTTCACACACATCATTAACTTTTTAATCAGAATAAACTGTTCTTCAACATGTATAGTTAGACTCGTTACTAAGTGGACCGAATCACAGTACAAACCACAATTAAAAGTGCATTATGTTCATTCAACTGTACATCTAATTACGAGTGGCGATCGGGGCCTAATTGGTTAATTGTTTTCCCATAACGTTACATTCATAACGGTCCAGACCGTACGGTTGGTAACAAAAGACTATACCATTTCGTAATTAGTAATAGCGCTGACAGAAAAATTGTTTTTTTTTTAAATCTCATTTTATAAGCCATACCTACATCTTATGATTTTTTTTACCTTGCTACTCCACTACTCACGTGCAAGATAACCAAGCCTGTGTGAAATATATATGTTTTCCATGCAATCCCTCCCTCCACTGCTGCCAATAAAACACATAAATCCCACAAACTGAATTATCCCTGACACGACACAAACACTGACGCGTTCCGATCCCTCTACGGGATCATTATCAAAGTTTAATAAGCGCAACTGTTACACATGCTTACAAATAATAACAATATAACTTAAACTTTAGGTGTTAGTACATTAGGGATTATTTCTTAAGGAGTACCTCTATAGTATTCAAATCTAAGGTTCAATGAATGTGCAATGAAATTTAAAAATATATCACTATGCTCGGTAGTGCACCCTGAGCTTAAGATTTGGTGGAAAAAGAAGAGATCCCCCATAGAGCACTGAGTTTCTTTTAAGAGCTCCAACCTAGGTTGTTCGTTGATTTTACACTCGAGAACTAAGTGGGGGTCCTCCTCTCTCTCACATCGTGTACGATCGTCTCTCTTTTGCGATAGTAAAATTGTTTTTTTTTCAAAGAATTCGTAAAGACTTGACTTGAATCGCTGGCACACATTGCTACGCTTTACATTGGTAATTTGTAGCAGCTTCGTAGCAAAAACTGTCTACAAATAGTAAATCCAACAGTTGGATCCTCTACGAACATGAGCCTTACCACGACGTCTTCTTTTTCTAATATGGCCCCATCGATCGATGCGATGATTTCGCCGATGTCCAAGTAATGAATACAATATTCAAAAATCTTGTGACAAAAACGTCGGCAACGTTGTACGGTAGAACACGGTCAATAAACCCCCCCTGTCGGGCTCTTAGTCAACGGTCAATGATATCCCTCAGCAACTCAGGAAATCATCAGCCGATGCCCAGGGTGTACCGGACCAAGCACTGCTCTTCCCCACGGACGGATCCAAAAACGAACCGCCGCTCTTGACCACTCGTGGAGGCAACCCCTTTCAATTCAATTTAACTTAATGCTATTCAATTCCGATCCTTTTGCTGTCATTTTTACTTCTAGTGGGGATCTGACAGCGATCGATTCAACTTTGATACGGATTAAATCACATTAAGACGTCAGTGCTGCAGGTGTCTAACCTCAGCGTAATGCTGAGCCAGCGACCGTTTCACTTTTGCGAGAACACAACGCTGATGATCTATTTTTCATGTCTGTTTTTTTCTTGTTTCTTTTCTATACAATTGTGTATATTCTCTTATATTTGTGTGTCTTGGAAAAAGGAACAAATGTCTTGTTTCTTGGCAAGGCACGAGATAACCCAATTTCGAAGTCAATTTTGGAAGTCATGCAGCAGCTATATGGGGAGTGTGAATGGTTACGTTGGGAGGGGAAGGCCTAGACGGACGTTCCGAGACCAAATAGGAGACGTTTTGGAAAATGGTCAGGTCAGGAGTACCCGAAACCGACGAGCATGTATGAAGTGATTTTTTTTATTTTTATAAGAGGGGGCAAACGAGCAGACGGGTCACCTGATGGAAAGTAATCACCATCGCCCAGGGACACCTGCAAGACTTGGGGAATCACAGGTGCGTTGCCGGCCCTTTCAGGAACAAGAAGGCTCGCTTTTTAAAGATCCCTAAATTGTACCGCTCAGGGAATGTTGCAGCAGGAAGTTGGTTGGTTGGTTGGTGAAGAGATTGATGAATGTGGATCAAGCGAAAGAAGTATCAGGATCGTAGTAAGTCGAACAAAGTAGTCTGCCTACCCCTGTGGGAAAGAGGCGTGACGGTATGTATATACATTCCCATGCTGTCCTGCTATTAATTCACAGCGCTTAAACCCTTATAACACATGTCCGCAGTACCAGTTAAGCACGGCCAATTCAACTAACTGGACGTAATTGTCCCCGCTATTGTGTACCGAAATTAACCTCGAATGCGCCTGCGCAGATGCAATCGACGTTAACAGGGGATTAAGGGGGCTTTACGGCGCTTGCGTTTATGTTTAGAGGTATTTTAAGATAGTACTGACTGATTTACACGATCATTTTTACTTCCATGCTGGTCTGTAGCTTCTTGACCCGCGTTGATGGTAAATATCCATCGAATGGGCGCAATTCTTAGGAATCATGTTATAGGCAGATGCTGGATGCGTCAATCTGAAGACAGGGCGCTATGGCGCTCATTAGGGGAGGCCTATGTCCAGCAGTGGACTAATATAGGCTGATGATGATGATGTTGTTATAGGCGATGCGGTTAGCAACCCATTACTATTTTGATTCCTTTTTCCACCTGTACGCCTACAATCATGATAAACGTGGACTGTAGGTCTTGCTACCTCAGGCTCAGTCTAACCCGTAAGGGATATAGACGTGATTTGTGTATGTCTTAGATTACAGGATGTTTATCGTGTTGATGTGAAATGTTTGTTGTGTTATTACGAACAATAGATGTTTATTCCTTCTGTTTATTATTTTACTTTTGTTATCAAACAATCGCATTCATTAACTTGGATGATTACATATAGTCATCAAAAGAATATCAAAAACCTCATGTGCCAGGGATTTACTGTCCTCCACGCCGAAGCACATCAGCGCCAGCACTGCTGCTTCAGCAGGAATAGCGAGCTGATACCAATCTACATACATGTATGTGTGTAGGACGGTTGACAATGCAAGTACAGCCAGCAAAAAAGCTTAAAATGTATTTTTTGGCAGAAACTTATTTTTTTAACAGACTTCAAAAAAAGGAGGAGGTTCTCAATTCGTCTGTATTTTTTTTTATGTTTGTTACCTCATAACTTTCGACTGGGCGAAGCGATTTTAATGATTCTTTTTTTATTTTTCCTGAAGCACCAGGCCCGGGGTCGAGTCCCAGTGGTTTAGTTGTTAGGACGCTCCGCTTTTATAGCCTTGAAGCGCGGGTTCGAATCCCGGAGCACTCTAAAATCTTTTCCGATTACTTAAAAATTTACGTACTTACTTTTTAATTTAGTTTTAGTGAAAAAGTTGCTTCTCTTCCCGCGCAAGTGTTAAAAGCCCATCGAGGGAACGGGCAAAAATCTTAGCCATCAAGTTATAGGCATGCGGCTGGCAACGCATCACTATTTTGATTCCCCTTTCCTATACGCCGACCAACTACGAGGCCTTTAGGTGTTGCTACTTTAGGCACTGTCTACCCCGTATGGGATATAGACGTTATATGTGTATGTGTTAGTTTATCAATTTTGTCGAGGCCCCTGGCTAGCCTAAGCCAGCATTTTTGAAAAGCGACCAACTAGAAAAATCCTAGGACACGAAGTCCCGATACAGGGTGAACGGTAATTACGAGACCCGTTAGGAGCATCTCCGCTTATACAGCGTGTCCGGCCCCACTTATATAGCAGACGCCCTTTTTCGCCGCGTGCGCAGCATATGGTTACTTCATGCGTAGGACATAACAAATGGCACGGTTTATAGATAATTGTAGCTTCTATAAAGGAGCAACCACACTGCTGCGAATATGCAGTGACGTGTCGTAGTCAACGTCTTTTACGCACCGGTGTGGTCGCACCTTAAAATACTAGCTTTTATTAGCTTAGCTCAGCGGTTCTCAATCTTTTTTGGTGACGGAACCCTTTTGGAAAGCGAAATACTTGATGGAACCCTGTAATAAAACAATAATAAAAACAAAAATAAACAAACAAACGCGTCAGAACGGTCGACCAGACAGAGGTGTTTTAATTTTTTTTCTAAATTCTTGCGGAACCCCTACAGGGGTATCGTGGAACCCTAGGGTTCCGCGGAACACACTTTGAGTATGGCTGGCTTAGCTCGTGTGACCTTTAAGATGTAAGAAGGCAATCGAGTAAGCACGCAAGGAAGAATGCGGGAAAGCGCAGCGCGTCAGCAAGCGATCATGCAGGCGTAGCAAGCAAGCAGCATAATGCAAGTTGCTAGCTGTAAATTCTGTCATCTTGTGCATGAATCTTGTAGCTGGCTTTTTAGGTATGTGTGTATGTGTCTATTTATATCTCCATTTATTATAAATGTGTGTTTCATGTATAATGTATTATGTATTTTCACTACTTAGTATATTAATTTGGTATTCTCAGTTGCACCACCTGTTCAGATCTATTCTTTTCTCCAGTCCATTATGGTCGCCTGGTAGAGATCGCTCTGTAGCGATAAGGCCACCTATTGTTACCTTGTAACATTTTGTATACCTTTTTTCTGTTTTGGTTGTTATGTGTGGTGTTCAATGAAGAGTTATGGTATTGTATTGACTCTAGTTCCAGAAAAGAGCAACGGCGAGGAGAGGTTTATTTTGACAGACATCCATTTTACGTTCATCTGGCATTGAAGATTGATAAATAAACTGCTTGAAATTAAAACAAGTAATAGTCCAAAAGTCTCCAGAAAAAGTAGCTAAAACTTTTTATAGTTACCTGGCTAAAGTCGCCATTTCTAGCGACAAAGTCACTAAATTGGCAACACAGCCCAACCAGGATGCTTAACGTAAATTTTCCCATCTCTTACGTCCCCGTTTAGCTTAAATTAGAGAGGTCGCGGGTCCTATCGATAGCTAGGTGTCGATAGTCGACAGCACCGTTATGCACTTAATTAGTGCTGCGTGTTTTGACTGTCGATATCGATAAGATCGGGATGAGGAAAAAGGTAAGCGGTAAATTATTAAGATAGGGCTGCTTGAAGATGGCTACTTTGTTGGTTGGGAACAATATGAAGATGCTTTGGAAATTCCGAGTAAATATTTTGGTCTTTGTTCTGTATTTACCTTGGTGATTTTAAGTTCTACTTAAGGCATATCATTAAAGAAGTCTGTCTTGTATTTGACGTGGCGTTTTTGGATCTGTCCGAGGGGAAGAGCAGTGCTTGATCCGGTGCACTCTGGGCATCGGTTAATGATTTCCTGGCAAAGAGCCCGACAGGGGGGAGGGGTCTTTTGACCGTGTTCTACCTTCTACCGTACAACGGTGCCGACATTTTTGTCACAAGATTTTTGAATACTGTATTTATTACTTTGACATTGGCGAAATCATCGTATCGATCGATGGGGCCATATTAAAAAAAAGAAGAAGGAGTGTCTGAAATAAAATTGTAACTCCAACTAGTGAAGTTATTTTTGGTAGTATATTTGAATAATAAACTCCAGACCCTCGACGCAGTGATAATATTGTGGTTCCCACTAAACGCGGCGCTGCAAACACTCGCGGTGCGCAGGCGCATGCTTTGTTTCCTCTTAAAAACACAAAGTATTGTTTTGCTCTGTTTGATTTCGTTCATGCATTAAAAAAACTGCGTGATTTTTTCGTATGTTAACTTGTCAAGACAAAAAACAAAAAAAAATGACCAATTTGTGCAGTTGTTCGGAACACTTCGACATACATACATATATCACGTCTTTATCCCATTACGGGGTAGACAGAGCCTAAGACACAAAACCTTAAGGCCACGTTTAGCATGATAAGGGCGTATAGCTGGAAAGATAAATAAAAATAGTGATGGATTTCTAGCCGCATCGCCTATAACATGCTTCCTAAGACTTTCGCCCATTCCCTCGATGGGCTTTTACCATCTGCGCAGGAAGAGAAGCAACTGGTAAATTCTATGTTTTTTCTTTACTCCCAGACCAATGGAAGAATACTTTTGCACGATATACTGAAATCCTCGTCAGAAAAAATAAATACAGACCGCCTCTTACTTTACACGTCAACACTCAAAGGCAAACAGGCAACCAACGTAAACATTCTATGGATTTCGCTAAACAGGAAAGCTGCTTTTGTTTATGCGCAGGAGTGTTGACAAACGCCCAGCACTAAACGCAAAGTCCAATAGTAAACGGATCCAACAATACCTGAACTGGCTTCGTAAACAAACTTTCAAAGGAAGACGTATTCATACGAAAGTTCGCGAGTTAAGAGCTGACAGCGACATCTACAACACCGGAGCTAAAAACTAGAAGGCTAAGTAAGATATTAAAAAAGTAAAAAAACCCCACATAATAAAATTTCTGAACCACACTGAAAATTAGAACAGAAAAATCCGAAAAGTAAATATGGCCGGGAATTGAACCCGGATCCTCGTCATTCCGTGCATAGCAGGTGAGTAAGCCTTCGAATTTTTCTATCTGTCTCTAGATGTCACGTGACCTTGTTACTATGCGAATTTTGTCGCCAAGCGTCATCTGTTTGAATGATGTGTCTGTACAACCGATTTTTACCAAACATTGCCTAGAACCATCGCATAGGAAACTGGCTTTAGAACGAAAAAAAACCGCATCGAAATCGGTCCACCCGTTCGAGAGCCACGGCAGGAAGAGCGAGTAAGATGGTGGTCGTGATGCAGACGGACTCTGCACAAAGACGGTCCATTGATTAATTTCTGCGTGTAATTGAGAATCGCTTGGCACTGCGCTTTGCACCGAACAAACAAGAGGACAACCAGACAACGGGTAAATACAGGATCGCGTGAGTTGGAGTACCTGTTCTGTGTTAAAGCACTTACGACTGGAGATGTGCTTCTTTCCTGCCCAAATCTTTTATTCATTGCACTCTCGACAACACTTCCATGCTGGTCTGGGAGCAAGGAAAAAACGTAGAATGTATCAGAGTTTTTTTCTGTATGTCAAGAACGTCAGCTTCATGGGTGCTCCACTGGACACGAGCTACTCCGGTCTTTCACTAAGAGACTCGTCATTATAGCATCCTGTAATGTTAATTCTTAAGTTAAGTCTGTATTTCCTTTATTTCTTATTTTTAATGGCAATAAACGTTATCTTATCTTATCTGTAATCTCTAATTCTTCCATGCTGGTCTGGGAGTAAAGAAAAAACATAGAATACCTGTTTCTTTTCTTCCCGCGCAAATGTCAAGAAGCCATCGAGGGAATGGGTGAAAATCTTAGGAATCATGTTACAGGAGATGCGGCTAAAGGTATCTCCTGAAGTAACTGCTTCGTGTTTCGGTTAGAACTAGTATTTGCAAAACACGAAACAGCAGACGTTTTCCTGTACGAATAAAAGGTGTGAAATTACCGAGTGTCCGGGCTGACAAAGTTGTCTTGCAAGAATTTGTACGGGACTATCCAGAAAGACCCAACCTAGAATTTCTACGGAATTGCTCATGCTACTTATGTCATGCATTCGTGTCATCTCCAGTATACATACGTACCACTGCTGGGCACAGGGCTTCTCTCAGGGCTTGGGCTATAGTTCCTACGCGGGGATCTTCGCACACCATTGAATTGCTGTGCGGAGGTTTCCCTCGATGATTTCTTTCGCCGTACAGCTCATGGTAAATTTGAAACGTGATTTCACACATAAATTCCGACAAACACTTGGCTAACGTGGCTTTTTATGTCATGCATAACTAAGTGACGTTATCGGGGAGACCAAAGCGTCACCAAGGTGGCTTGGACATGTGGAGAGGGTGAGTGAGGATCGAGCCATAGAAAAGCGGACTTGGGCCGGCCGAGCGGGCGTAGACCGGTTGTCCGTCCTAGGTATTGTTGGAGCGACTTGGACGATGGCTGGCGAGAGCTGGCTCAGGATCGCAAGGCGTGGAGGTGTCGGAGGCCAAGATCCACTTCGGGTCACTGCGCCCACCCAGCAAGTATAACTATGGTGGAAGATTGTCATTGTACTTAATACAATGGAAACTAAAACCACAAGGAAAGGAATAAGCAAGCACTTTAGATACCTAAACTGCTTGTGAGCAAGCCATGCGGTCAATTGAAACCTAAACTTGTGTTGAAGGTAAACGAACATACTTTGTTACTTAAGTCATAATACGTCTTCGTTAAGTTTACAACCATTGGTCCAGTAGATAGTCATATTTTGTACAGAAAAGAACGTTTATGTGCAAAAATATGATTGAAAAATACTACACACATAAATCACGTTTTATCCCTTACGGGGTCTACCTGAGGTAACAAGACCTAAAGACCACGTTTAGCATGTGGGTACGCGAGCGTACCTACTTTCCTTGACTTGATTACCAAAGAAAAAGATACTGATTATGTAATGTGAAAGGCGTAATGAATCATGCGTTACTTTGCAAAGGTTCTGGTGTGTCTTGCCGTCTTCCTCTCTCGCCGATTCAAGTATCAAACAAGAGCTACTTGAGTAGTGGAGTAGCAAGGTAGTTTTTTGGTCTAAGTAAAAGGCATCAAGCAAAATATAAACCCTTTAGTTTCTATCGCATGTTGGTTAAGACAGCGTATTCAGAGCGCATGCTCAAAATAAGGCTAATTTTGTAGCGGGAATTAGATCATAAAATCTAAACATAGATCCGTTAATGCCGGCAAATACCATAAACATATTTGTTTTGTGATTATATTAATGCTTAAACGCCAAACTGCGAAACAATATGTTTACGCCCTTGCAAATGGAACATACCCAGTTAGGGCAACGTGATGTATTTTAAAAGTTTAAGTCGCCCTGGCATTTTTTTTCACACGGGCACAATTTCCACTTTCTGATCAGGGGACGTAAAATGGTAAACACACCATGGGCGGTAATAAAGAAAGCCTCTGGTCGTACGTTCCTGCTCAGACATTCTACATTTCACATACGACTATATAGAAACATTCGTCGTCCACAACTAAAAATCCTAACTAAAAACATTCACAGAGCTCACTAATCCAACCACCTGGTATTCTGTATCAATCTAGACAGTGTATAGAACCCTGTCATACCATGTTGCCAGCCAACAGGTCCTAAGGGCCGCACCGTTAACCTAAGTAATTGCCTACGAAAAAGGTCCAACAAACAAATGGGCTCCGTCTACCTTTTATGGTGAATAACATTACTCGAGAATCGGTCGAGGTTGCCGACTGACGATTGACGACCGTCTTGTGTGTAGCTTACAGCTATAAGCCAAGGAGGAGCCATGCGGGACAGCTACAGCACCCGGCTACAAAGATTGCGCTTCGGTCTTTGGAAAGAGACCATTGGCGTAAGCTAGAGCGAGAACGCTCTACGACGCCGAAATTTGCCGAGAAGACCGATGACCAATCTTTATATCCGGCTAACTAATGTACTGTCGTCAGCAAACTTCGAGATTAGCTGTGAAACAGAAGCGATAACCTTTTAACCCGTTAAGCGTCCAAGCGACTACAGTAGTCCCTTACTTTTGCGGGCGGGAAATGTCCTAGGGACTGCATTATGCATTCACGCCACTGGCCAGGTCTTCCTCCCTTGGAAGAGCTAGCGACAATTCGCTATATATGCTTCTCGCTCTCTCTTTAAGCCTCCCGCCCGAAAATTTTAGGGACTACTGTAGTCGCTTGGACGCTTGACGGGTTAAATACAATGCAATACGTTTATAACATACATGATGCAGGACCGCTGCTTCTATACTTGTGGGTGTACCGTTGTTCCCTCCGGTTGCTTTAATACTCTAAGTTAAACCACTGAATAATGGTGGTTGGAAACGCTGAAGGGTCATTAGTCTCATGTTTTAAAGGATTTAGAAACACTTCGCCTTTTTTCGTCTGTTCGCAATCTCCATGCAAAGATCTCCGGGAAGCAAGATGGACCTGTGGAAAGTTTGATTGATTTCACGACGGCATTTCATTACAACTTCACCTTTGATTTGAATAAATCTAAACAAAAGTTAATTCTTGAATCCCTACAGTAAATGTGGGAGAGTCTGTGTATAATTTCATGATCAATTGTCTTCAAATCTCTATCTTAACCAGGGACCTTACCATCCCCGCTAGCACGAGAGCGCACGAAAGTCGCGTCGCGCGCGAGTTGGACTACCCGTCTCTTTCTTGTTGGTACAGTAAGAAAAGGACGGGCAATCTATCTCGCGCGCGACGCGACTTGTGCGCTCTCGTGCTAGACGTGCATGACGTCTTAATGCGATTTAATTCCGATTCACTTTAAGTTCGCTCGTTGTCATATCCATACTAAAAATGACAGCCAAAACCTGTAGGCTTATTACCTAACTCGCTTGCAATCGCCATCGTGTTCATTTTGACAGTTCATGTATGGGCTGACAATTGGCATCGGAAGCATCTGTCACATTCGTACAAGAACTGTCAAAATGTACACGATGGCGATTGCGAGCGAGTTAGACAATAAGCTTACAGAACTCAGTCGGAATTGGATCGCATTAAGATGTCATGGTAAGGCCCTGTCCTCTTCGCAAACTTCGTGTTGACATTTGGAGTCACGCTACACTGGCGCCTCTAGCGGCAAATTCGCGATAACCCTCCGTTCAACCATGATACGAATCAGCCACATATGTGAAGGTTCACTCCAAACACCAAAGAGACTTCCGAACGGATTCCCACGCTTCTAGCCACAACCTTTATTGTATTCTTAACCCTATAGATTGTCATCGAAGACCTTGACTCCGCGATCTGCCCGTCAAAGTACCGTTGTGGAGTGCATTGCTAAACCGATGTAACTTTTGCTTATCTGAACATCTTGCTGCTGATTTGCTGACTAAATATAGTCTGAGAATACTGTTGAAGTTAATAGTAAAGCCAACCTAAGCGTGACATGCACCAGGCTACTTTTTTCAAATGACAAAGAACTCGAAAATAACGGTAACGGTGACCAGTGATTTTTGACAGAAATACATACATACACAAATCACGTCTATTTCCCTTACAGGGTAGACAGAGCCTAAGGTAAAGACCCAAAGGATACGCCTAGCATGATTGTGGGAGTATTTTTTACAGAAAATCTATGATTATATTATGTCAGAATCGTCGGTTATGGATAAAGTTATTTAAAGACACTTGCGATGGAGGGAGGGAGGGAAAGAGGGAGAGAGAGCGAGAGGTAGGGGGAGAGGTAGGGATGGAGGGGTGGGAGGGGGAGAAAAGGAGGGAGAGAGAGTGAGAGAGAGAGAGGAGTTCCAATGCTTTTATACCCAAAATACCTACTTTTTTTTAAAATCTCACGTGACATTAGAATGGGGGAAGGGGGTCCAGAAAAATCTTACAATATCTCACCAAGGGGGGAGGGGGGTCAAAAATGCCTCACGTTATTAATTCGGTGCATTCTTCTTGGCAATTATGGTCTTTCTAAATGCGCTGGTAGTTTCAAAAAACGACATGTAAAAGAATCCTTAAGGGCCTATTTGCAAAATGAAATTTGAATATTTTGTATTTTTTTATTGGACGCCCCCTTACCACCAGGCAGGCCGAACGCTAGTTTGCCATAGCCGTGGTATAAAAAATCAGATACCAAGATAAACAGCTTAAACAAGCCACACCTTGTATGTCACAGCTCTTCAACAGATATGTCACAAAAATGCGAAAGCAGCGATCGTTATCAAGATTCGATGTCGAAATGTTTGTAAACTATCGATATAGTCGATAGTATCGATGATCTTAGTGAACTGGGACGATTATCCGATAATAGTTCCATGTAATCCGTTTAATTGCGCGGCCCGCGCCGAATTGACTGTCATAATAATATCTAATCTATCGCCTTTTGTTTTTGCATCTGGCAATGATGGTTTGAGTCGTTTTGGAATTAAAAAACTTCGCGGTTAAAGGAGTTCGTACTTATAACAAATAAGTAATGTAAGTATTTTTTTGATAACTAGCGGATCCGGCGAACTTCAGCTCGCTTTAGAATCAGTTTCTTCCATGCTATCAGAGATGGCGTTGGATACTTTTTTTTGTGAAGTTCCAAATCCGCGCCGGGCTTAAAATGAAACTAGCCCAAGCCCTTTCTGAGAGGCTAGAGATGATTATGATGGCGATGAATGAATTTAAATGGAATCTAATTCATTATACGTAAGACAATTACGTTCGTTTCCTCTTTACTAACTCTTCTGGGTTGCGTGGGTAAAACAGTTTTGTGTTTAGCTTACTCTGACAGGAAACAGATTGCATTATAAATAATAACTTTGAACCTTTAAAATAAAGCGGCTTCGTTTACGGTGGGTGGAGGCCAAGACCATCGGGCGGTTAAAAAAACACGTTTGAATCATAAATATTAATTAATCAAGAGAGAATTAAAACCGCTTCCCGAAGTGGACTGTAATCTGACAGACGAGGACGTAATAAGGACTTGGAAAAAAATGCTTATTGGCAGAGTGCAAAGCGGGTGGAGGGGGTAGCCTAAACGATCACAGCGCTCGCTACGGCTAAAATTGACATTTTTGTCGCTTACTTGAGCTGTCAAATCCATATTGCAGTAAACATTTTCTAATCGTTTTTGAGATAAAAATATGGTCCTGGTAAGACGTGTTGTTGTGAATTGTAATAACACCAAGAAGAATAGCGACTGTAAATTTTACCAATTTCCAAGACCATAGTGGAAACGAGACCAAAGAAATAAGTGGATATTTGCCGTAAGAAAAAAAAAGTAAGTTATCTAACCTCCAAAATTTTCACTGAAAACAACAATTTTTGTATTATTGGCAATAATGTTACTGACTACCATTGTCCAAAATTGTGTAATATAGTATAATAACACAAGATTTCATTAATATTTTTCACAATATTTACTTACTTCTTGTTTGACAGCGGTGACAATATTGTCCATAATGGCCGCCTGTCACGCGGCGCTGTCGTCGCGCTCGGTCCCAATAGTAGTGGCGTTGGCAAAGATGGCGTCTGCGCAGAATCGCTATCTCGCGGGAACTATGCAATGTTCCGGGATAAAAACTATCCTATGTCCTTCCCCGGGACTCAAACTATCTGTATACCAAATTTAAACTAAATCAGCCCAGCGGTTGAAGCGTGAATAGGTATCAAACAGACAGACAGAGTTACTTTCGCATTTCCGTCTTCTCTCCATTTCTTCCATGCTGGTCTGGGAGTAAAGAAAAAACATGGAATGTACCAGTTGCTTCTCTTCCTGCGCAAATGGTAAAAGCCCATCGAGGGAATGGGCGAAATCTTTGGAATCATGTCACAGGCGATGCGGCCAACAACCCATCACTATTCTGATTCCCCTTTCCAGCTATACGCCCACAATCATGCTAAACGTGGCCTTAAGGTTTTGTTACCTCAGGCTCTAATTACCCCGTAAGGGATAAAAACGTGATATAAGTATGTATATATGTATGTCTCGCCATATTTAATTGTTTTATTTTCGTATATTATTTTTAATTCGCTTGAATTTTTTTATAATCTCATGTTCACTTAATACAATCTATATGATAACCTAAGGCATTCTTTCTTTGACAATATCACCATGGTTCACTACGTAGGTCCATTAAGTTTCGTCGTGGACTTAATGCAAATGTTTCTTTCTAACCAGTTGTCTGCGTAAGGGACGGATGCTTTATATCAATGCTAAACGCCGGTGCGCTAGTCTCAGAGTAAGCACGATCAATATATTCCGACGTCAACAATCCACAAAGCTCATATAAAATTTCTCGGAAACTTATGGCTAGCGGTACTGTTGGAATTTTTAGTGCTGGCAATAAATGCACATGAATAGCTCGTGTGAATCCAGGGAGCCAACAGGAAGACCTTTGCAGCTATAACTCTGTATGAATGGTCTGAATAGGCGATATATCACTCGGGGAACACGTCTAGGCAATGGACATGTGCTGTCGGTTGTAACACATGGAAGGTTCAGCGTCAGTCTTCACACGTTTCTATTCGTTAATAAATCTGTATGTTAGCTAGTCCAGGGTTTCCAACCTTTATTGAACGTAACGTAACCATTACGCAAGCTTTGTGAAACTATAATGCGCAAAAGATCCACTTATCTTTATTTATTAATTTTAACGGAGAGGAATTCTTTATGGATGCCCTAGGCACGGGGATGCCTAGGGGTATGTGGGACTCTCCCAGAAGAGGTATACTCACACTAAAAACTCTTCGGCGTTGCCTTAGTCCGGTGTGATGGGGACGCAGTGGGATGCCACTAGGGTTTCACCACAATTGGCCCCCTGGTGGCTAGGGCTTCCGCCAGGATCGCGCCAAGAAGGGGACGGCCCGTGCGCTGGGCCCGTCTTCCCTTAGACTATGAGACCGTGCAATGCAGGTAGGTAATGCCCCGTTAATGTTTCCGCTGGCCTCAAAGGATCGAACAGTAGGAAACCCTAGATTAAGATAAGATAAGACATATTGCGCAACTTTCATTAAATGTACCTTTTATGCAATCTTTATTAAACGTACCTATCTAGCCCCCTAGAAGGGCGTCCCGTCCTGCCTGAGAAGCCCCGAGTTAGTCCTACAAAAGCGGTCTTAAGAGTTGTTTTTATGATGACTTATAAGCGTTGTAATTTCTTTGATTTCTGATTAATAATTAATACTTTATCACTAATTCTTCCCTCTTCAATTTGCTTTTAATTGCTGTTAACGGGTTATCTTTTATGGCTGTGGCCAATTTACCTCGATTCGAAAAGTTGCCAGGAATAAGTTTAAGGGGTTATAATTGTGTTACCTTTTAAGACCGCGAACCGGAACAATGTACAATCGTCAATAAACAAAATAAACAAGTAAAAAACGTTATCTAAACATGGCAATGCTACGCCTTATCTTATAAACGCGGCGTTAACAATATCTAACGGTGTTACCAGCTATGACCGTCAAATTTTCCCGTATTTGTGGCTTGTGCCTTTAGTGGGTCATTTTTTACATCGACGACAGGTTTTTGAACGCGTGTTGAGAGTTGTGTGAATTTTAGATTCCGCCTATTTGTGATTATATCGATGTTTTTGTTATTGGTCGTTGACTCTAGCTGACCTGCGCGGACTTATTGTGACTATAACTGTCTTGTTTTGAAATACGATGTTGAAGTAGGACAGGTAGAAGTCGCCGATGTGATGGTTTTGTATCTGGTGCCGCTAATTTCTCTGATGCCGCTTAGATAGTTCTTTAATCGATTGTTGTTTTAACTACAAAAAATGTTACCAGCGCTCTACCTTGACAATTGGGTCTAGCAAGCTAAAAAATGTGCAAAGAGGTTCCCTAGATGTCTAGGTACACTTGTACCTACAGCTACGGTAGCCGCTTACCATCAGGGAGACCTTATTGCTGCCACCGACGTGGTAAAAAAATCCCAGGGAAAGACAATTGGCATTGGTCATTTTTTTTAGTATGCTCCAATTCGAAAACCATTTCGAGGAAAACCATCAATTATCCGATTTATCTTGTCCGATTTCAAAAATACTTTATGATTGCAGATATTTTTGTAAAAGTACTTTGAACCTTTGTTTGACCGAACGACCGGGTTTTTAGACAGAATCCAGCATCGAATGTTTGCCACAAAAATGAAAAAAACAGTTTGGCTACGGCAACTGTCACGTGTCACTGTCAAATCTACAAAACCATAGACAAAGCCGTTTTTTTTATAGCCAGCCGAACGAAGGCGATTGGGATTCTGTCTAAATTCACGAATTATCAAACAGCGAAAAAATATTTATTATTAATTAACAAAGCTACGTAAAAGCATAATATTCAAAAATAGTTGCTTGAAATAGTCCATTTTATCAAATAAAGGTGTTAAAAGCACAGCTTAAAAAAATGAACAATACCAATTCAGTGCATGCGGAGCGGCAACAATTAGAACTTATTAAAGACGGATTTTTCGCACATCCCCTGGTAACGGGAATTATTGAAGAAATAAGGAATTTACATCTGAAATGTCACGGCGCCGCGTAACAAGCTTTGAGTTTCCGCATGCCATGCTTTGCGTCTTATTTCATTGCATCTTAAACTGTTCAAATTACGACCACTTTAAATACTCTGTGCTACTTAAACACTTCATTAGTTTAAGCCGACTGTGGTTTAGCTGGTACCCTTATCAAAATGTTTATTAGCCATTGCTGTCGCGCTGTTCCAGAAATCGTGTGTCCTATTTAGGGTAAAACCAGGATAGATGCCCCACTTTTTGAAATTACTTTATATCTCTTTGTACAAAAAGCAAGATTTTTTATTTGTAAAACGGGTAGGTACTTTGGTTTATTATCTTCAAATTTATGAGAGGAATAAACATTATCTTTGATATTTCCAGAGTATTGGCGATTTTTGCAGACCTCTAAATTTTGGGACAACTGTCCCATATAGGGGATAGTTGCCTAAACCATGTAAATTACGTTTAGGATAGTTGCCTTGTTGAGAAAGAGGACATTTACCCCGCTAGAACTTTGATCGCACCTAGGCGTCTCGTGCAATCGCACAGAGACATGCAACACGGTCAACTTAGTTGTAGTTGAAGAGTCTCTCGATAGATAAATAAAATAACATGTGTTTCATTCGCGAAAGTAGAGTAATTGCAATCAAGGCAACTATACCCTCGGGGCGACTATCCGGGTTTTACCCTACTTCTATCAATTGACAATGTTTTATCCCTATCATTGTAAAAAAGTGTAAAGCGATTTTTTTTTAGAGAGGCCAGACAAACGAACTAGTGGGTCATCTGATGTTAAATGATCACTGTCCATAGACACCCGCAGCGCTTTACGCGATGCCAGTGCGTTGTCGGCTGTCGGGCGGTCGTATCTACGAGAATACTTGGGAAATACAAGGGATTAATGATAGATTGAATGAAATAATGAAATAAAGAAATGAAGAAGACATTTGCCTTACCTTAGGCTCTGTCTACCCCGTAAGCGATAAAGACATGATGTATGTATTTTTAACTGGCCGTATCAGTATCGCGCGAACCTGTCGCCACTCAATATCGATATCCGACTCAAGATCGCGACACCCGACAAAAACGCTTCCGGCCTATCGGGTTACCCTTGCCGCGGTATAAGGGACTCGCCGTCCTTACTACCTCCGATAACGGAGTAAACGAAGGTCGCAATTACACTTTATCGGACCCAATGAGTTCGACGAATAAGGCAGTTGACATATGAAAGGCTAACCCCGGCCAAGCGCAAGTCGGACTCGCCCACGAAGAGTTCTGAGTTACTCTTGCTATTGTGTACAAGATAATGCATCAGTTGCTTCTCTGCCCGCGCAGATGGTAAAAGCCCATCGAGGGAATCGGCGAAAATCAAAGGAATCATGTTATAGGCGATGAGGCTAACCCATCACTATTTTGATTCCACTTTCCACCTCAACGCCCTCAGTGTCTTGCTAAACGTGGCCTGTAGGTCTTGTTACCTTAGGCTCTGTCTACCCCGTAAGTGATAAAGTCGTGATTTGTGTATGTGTACGTATTGAGCTGAAAAGTCAGATGACAATACAATAACCTTGTAGTAGAATTCTGGTGGCCCGAACAGGATCGTCTGCGCAGGAGGGAACTCTTCAACGGTTGGTCCGATTGACTTGAAATTTGGTACACAAAGGACGGATGACAATGCAAGTACAGTCAGCAAATAAACGCTTGTATTCAAAAATTTTTTTTTTTAACAAAAACATATTTTTACGTTACTTTGTCCATCGTAAATCTTAGTTGGGTTAATTGATGGATCGATAAACAGTCTTATACTCGTAGTCTTATTAATCATGTGCAGATCTCAGTGATAGGATTTTGATGGATTTAAAACCATACATTAATGTATGTATGTCATTAATCCGACTGTCACGGATAACGACGGACGGACGGGTGTCTTCCACGCTGGTCTGGGAGCAAAGAAAAAACATAGAATGTAACAGTTGCTTCTCTACCCGCGCAGATGGTAAAAGACCATCGAGGGAATGGGCGAAGCTTATATGTAGGAATCATGTTATAGGTGATGAGGCTAGCAAAGCAACCCATCACTATTTTGATTCCATTTTCCACCTATACGCCCTCAATCTTGCTAATTGTGGCCTGTACGTACCTGTTACCTTAGGCTCTGTCTACCCCGTAAGGGATAAAGACGAGATTTGTATGTGTGTGTGTGTGTGTGTGTCACGGATAAGACGCGCTCTCGTATTTTCGGATAACACAAGTTTGAAGTCATATTTTTTTCTTTGTTGGTTTTGCCTTTACAACTTTACAGAAATGGCCAATAAGAGGACGTTTACAATACGGCATAAAACTATATTGTTACGTTAATTTTATGGCAGCCATTTGCAGCGGAAGCGGCCACGTGCGCCCGCGCAGGTGGGCGGGTGTCATGTGCGCATTGTCTGCGCTGCGCGAATCACAGGAAAGCGGTTTAAATGATCTAAATATTACTAATAAACCAGTGGCGTAACGTCTTTCTTCAATATACTTGACAGATCATCTATGTATGTAGCAACCAAGGGCATAATGTCTGGGCTCTATGATGAGTGTAGCGCGAAAGACAAACAGGTACAGACAGACAGATAGACACTGACAAACATTCGCATTTAAAATATTAAAATACGCGGATAAAGCGGCTGTAGAAAATCCCAGAGTATGATTTTCCTGCAGTAGGTTTGTGAATCACTTTAAAAACTATTCATAACATTATTAATAGGTTCTGATGTAAAGATATGAGAATTTCCTCTAGGTCAAGATCACATACAACCGGTATTCGATCAAGGAAACCGTGAAGTATAAATTCGCTTTACTTGGTATACAAACCAATTACTACGCCTTAAAACAACGAATTGGGGGCACAGACACCAAAATAATAATCCCACAAAAATAACAACAAAAATTCGCATAGTAACAAAAGGTCACGTGACAGTTAGTAACGGGTAGAAAAATTCGGAGACTACCCACCTGCTATGGGTGGTGTAGGGGTATAGCACGCGTCACGGAATGACGAGGATCCGGGTTCGATTCCCGGCCATAGCTTTACTTTTCGGATTTTTCTATGTGTTCTAATTTTCACTGACATTTAGAAATTTAAAATATTAATCATTAGGCGACCGTACATAGCTATAGCTACTTGTAATTTTATTGGTTAGCTAGACTTTTTAGTGGAAACTATTTTCTTTGACAAAGCCGAGCGCTTCCGAGCGCCGGCCGAGGACTGCCGACCTCAAAGGTCGAGTGCATGTGCGGTTTCAAACAGCAACTGTCTAACACTTCTTGCCGTGGTGATCTGTCATCCTTACCACACGCTTATTCCTTATTGTTTTCTAGCTTCCCTATTCCTTGTATACACAGTCTTTCAGTCTGTCTTGCTATCTCACTCTTATGGGTTTGCTCCTTGAGTCCGAGGGGGTACTCACCTATAGACAGTCCGCTTAAATGAATCCTCGCCCGCGCGGTGTGGACGCGGGGTGGGACGACCGCGGGGGCCGAGAGAGGTGCGGGCGGCCGCACTACCCGCCCGTACCTCCTCGAGAGTCTTCGTCCGCGCGGCACGACAAACGGGAGCGAGAGATGTGCGGGCGGCCACACTACCCGTCCGTACCTCCTCAAGAGTCCTCGCCCGCGCGGCACGACAAAGGGGACCGAGAGAGTTGCGGGCGGCCGCACTACTCGCCCGCACCTCCTCGAGAGTCCTCGTCCGCGCGGCACGACAAAGGGGAGCGAGAGAGATGCGGGCGGCCACACCACCCGCCCGCACCTCCTCGAGAGTCCTAGCCCGCGCGGCCCGACAAAAGGGACCGAGAGAGGTGCGGGTAGTGCGGCCGCCCGCACCTCTCTCGGTCCCCTTTGTCGTGCCCCGCGGGCGGGGACTAAGCGGTCGATCTATCGAGTCGTTCTTCTGGTACTGCTAAAGCATCATTCAAAGTAACTCTTTATCCAATTTATTCTATGCATCAAACCACACTCTCAGTTCTCGATTGGCTCCAATATCCACAAATAGGTCACTAGGTGGCGATAAAGCTTTCAATCGTTCATGTATTCAAAACAAGTTTTTTTTATACAAAACTAACTTGATTTATCGTCTAAAATTGGCAGTTATTTGAGTAAATCTTTTCACGTCGCGCCTTTTCAATTTGAGTCTTAATTGTAGTAGTGTATGGTTTATTTTGAATGGTGAGATGATTTTTGGGGTTCCGTAGCCGAAGGGTAAAAACGATACCTTATTACTAGTACTCCACTGTCCGTCTATCTATCTGTCACCAGCCTGTATCTCATGAACCGTGACAGCTAGACAGTTGAAATTTTCGCAGATTATGTACTTCTGTTGCCTCTATAACAAGAAATACTAAAAACTAAATATTTTATCGCTGTCTATGTAATATCCCAATGTAAAATGACCCCATAGTCCGAAAAAACTGTAGGCTTATTGTCTAACTCGCTGGCAATCGCCATCGTGTTCATTTTGACAGTTCTTGTATGAATGTGACAGCTAACTGATTCCGATGCCAATTGTCAGCCCATACATGAACTGTCAAAATGGACACGATGGCGATTACGAGCGAGTCAGACAATAAGCTTACAGGTTTCGTTTTTTTACATTTTTAGGACATGAATCTATCACATTAATTATGTATAAATCCTTACAAATTAAGATTTATATTTATATGTCAGAAAATAAAAAAAACGAAACCATTGCAGTTTTTTTGGAGATCCGTCTTTTTGATTTAGGACGGTAGATATATTTGATATTATGGCAGTATAGATTTATGCCCTCGACTGTACGAAGCCCTCGGTGCGTGGGTCCGACTCGCACTTGGCCGATTTTACTAGTTTATTAAACGGTAAAGGATTGAGTGAGCCGTCAAAAGCTACTGAATAACTAATGATTGTGAACAGTAAAAGTTGTTGAAAATACGATACTAGTTTTTGTTGACCTATTGGCGTCTATCAACTAATAAATAAGTATAAAACTTTTACACATACATACACATATCACGTCTATATCCCTTACGGGGTAGACAGAGCCTTTGGTAACAAGACCTAAAGGCCACGCTTAGCATAATGGTGGGCATAGGTGGAAAGGGAAATCATAATAGTGATGGGTTGCTATCCGCATCGCCTATAACATTAGTAATAGATTTTCGCCCAAATCCCTCGATGGGCTTTTACCTTTTTTTATGTCATGTCACCGTAAGCTATTTGAGACATTGATAAAAACGTTAGACTCGAACAAAACGCGCACTCCTCGGCCATCGACTTGGCTGTATGACATTGTTGTTCTTTATTCCATAGTCTCTTTGACTTTTTAAAAAGTTAAAAACAAATGAAAAACATTTTCAGCATGAAACTACCGTGAGACTTAATCATAATTACATATAAACGGATAAATCACTTATAAAAGTCGAGTGATGCTCGACATGTTTCGAACTAATTCGTAGTCCTTCCACTTGGAGCGCTCGCTCCCTAGTGGCGCCTGCCGGCGGGGGATGGGGATCCCCTGCTGTCAGCTACGACCCACCAGTCCAGGGGAGGGACCAAGTATTCCCGGTCCCTCTCTCTTGGCGCGAGAGCCCTGGCGTAGGCTGGGGCGGCTGGCGGGCGTTCAGGGTGCCACCATCATGCTCCCGTGGCGCCCTCCAATCGCTAAGAAAGGAAGCAGTGGGGAAGGAGAGTCCCATTTAACTCCCACGCCGTCCCCATGGCGCGGAAGTATGCGCAAAGCATTTTCCCACCGGAAAAAATGGGCAGTGTAATGGGTAATAATTCTAAGCGAACTTCCTCTCGGAACTATGTCAGAATTAGCTTACTTATATGCTAGTTCTTATACGTTTTATTTCACGTCTGACTAGATTGACATCTTAACTAGCATGTGTTTAGATGTAAGTGTTTTTTGTATGAAACATTTCCAAATGTAACAGTCGGTCCGTTTGTAAGTAGCTAAGCTCGGGTGACTATGATTCAGATGGATTCCCGGATAAGTCCCGTGTACAGAATAGGACCCCGACCACAGTTATAACTGATATTTATTTTAGTTAACAACATTAGGTACTTAGTACCTTTTGAAACAAGCAAACTGACACTGTCGTGTCTATAATAGACGTATTATAACCATAACTAGCTACTGCCCGCCACTTCGTCTGCAAAAAAATAGTTTTTCGCTATCCCGCAGGAATTATGCAATTGTTAATCTAGGGTATCAGCTATCTCCGTTCCAAATTTTATCCAAATCCATTCTGTAGTTTTTAGGTGAAAGAGTAACAAACATCCATCCATACTTACAAACTTTCGCGTTTACGTATAATAGTAGGACATCTATTGATTATGCTTTCTTGAACATCCTACCTGCGTATAATCCACTAGTCAATGTGCCAATTATTTTGTTATCCTTTTATCAAAACTGATAAGATTAGGAATCATGTTATAGGCAATGCGGTCTTACTATACTGATGCAAAAATAATTTCACAAGGTGAAACACTTTATCCTGTCTTGGAACCGCGTGGTCACCCTAGTCCTGCGCGTGCGCCGAAATTTAGCCGCGGCTTTTTGTGAATGACTCGAGCGACAGGTTCTGTTATCCGATAGAGCAAATTTAACGGTACCGCCCACTGTACACGTTTTTGTACGCTGCGGTACAATCTACAAGATACAAGCTTTTGTAGATGCGCCTCCTGAAGCTCCGTAGAATAATAACACAAGATAGGCACTCCAATATTTAGTAGAGTTATCCAGTACTAGCTGTTGCCCGCAACTTCGTCTGCATAGAATTCGTTTATCGCTATCTCGCAGAAATTACGCAATCCATTCTTAGAGGATGCCTACGTCATAGTAGCTTGCATGCAAAGTCTCAGCCCGATCGGTTTAAAATTGACAAAGTTTCATACAAATTTTCATCCCCTATTTTATCCCCTTGGGGGTAGGATTGATCAAAATCCTTTCTTAGCGGATGCCTACGTCATAACATCTACCTGCATGCCAAATTTCAGCCCGATCCGTCCAGTGGTTTGGGCTGTGCGTTGATAGATCACTATGTCAGTCAGTCAGTCAGTCAGTTGAGTTATATATATTTAGAAGAAGAAGGAGATAAGGTAAAGTTTGAGCGCGAGGATTAAGGATCGGCTGCAGCAAGGGGGCTGGTTCACGAGACCGTCTGTGTCGCTGGATGGAAGACGCGGTTCCACACGCCGGTCGGTAGATGTTCCGAGACTAAACTGCCAGCACGCGTAACCGACTGCGTTCAGAGGGCTAATGAATGTATCTGGCCGCTTTTGTGCAGAGTACAAGCTGCTAAGTCAGCGTGTTCGAGCGATGATTTTTCGTAGGTTTGGTCAGGAGTCCCGGTGCAATTGCGAGGACTCTTGGCGTGTCTAGGATACTAATGTCACTTGACAATCATCAGGGTAGGAGCATACAAATTGCCTACCCTGATGACTCTGCAGGTCACTGACGGGAGCTACCGTATTCGTTAACAATGTCAGTCTCACGATAGTTTTATGGTTAAAAATTAGAGCTCCCTCACACAACGACGTCTACATTGAAGAGAGCCGGAATGACAGTCCATACATACATACTGCTACACACATCAATCACGTCTTCATCCCTTACGGGGTAGACGGAACTAAGGTAACAAGACCTAAAGGCCACGTTTGGTATGATTGTGGGCGTATTGGAAAGGGGAATAAAAAAGTGCATCTGTTGAAACATGATTCCTAAGATTTTCGCCTATTCCCTCGATGGGCTTTTACCAGCGCGGGAAGAGAAGCAACTGGCACATTCTCTATTTTCTCTTTGCTCCCAGACTAGTACGGACGGGGCGGGTAAGGTAACAAGACCTAAAGGCCACGTCTAGCATGATGATGATGATGATGATCCTTCCGACCGATTTCGGCCATGGCGACCACTTCGACTCCTAGTTAGGATGACGCTCATGCGCCCGAAGATGGCTTATATAGCCGATCTTAGCGGTGAAACCTCGCGCACAATGAATGCACGTGAGCACACCGTTGACGTAATGGTAGCGAACGGCAACCGGCTGGCGAGTCTTCAACTCATCGCGTTTAGCGTCGAGGTCAACTAAACGCTGCTCCTCGAACTCGCGAACCTTGTCCTGCACCAACCTGCGCCATTCAGAGCGCTGTGCTGCGAAACCCTCCCACTGAGAAGGCTCGATGTCGCATCTTTTCAGGTAACGTTTTTGAACGTCTTTGTACGTCTAGCATAACGACAAGATTGAGGCCAAACGCTGTGCTAGCAGTCGACTTATGCCGTAAACTGTGGTTTAAGTCCCATAGTTAAAAATGTTATTGCTGTTTTATGGCTTTTCCATGTGGGGGTCGAGTGTGTGACCATTTTCCTGTGGCTTTGGAAATACAAGGTTATAGTGTGACGTCAAATCGGTAACACCAAGTCCCTCTTATGTAGTTTATTTTATCTGTGTATCGTTTCGTGAGTCATAGACGGTTCTGGCTGAAAATCAGTGCTGCAGGTGTCTAACACGTCAGCGTAATGCTGAGCCAGCGACCGTTTCACTTTTGCGAAGACACACAACGCTGATGATCTATTTTTCATGACTATGTTTTTTTTTTGGTTATGCCTTGTTTATTTTCTATAAAATTGTGTATATTATCTTATATTTGTGTGTCTTGCAAAAAGGAATAAATGTCTTCTTTCTTTCTTTCTTTCTTTCTCTTGGTCCTATTTTCCTTGAAAATTGTCTAATGGTTTAATGATCAGTGTTCAAATTGTTCTCTTTGTCATCCATTAGGATCGACCTCCTCCGTCCGCTACCTTTCATATCTTGTTTTGTATTTCTACTTACATATTTTAATTGAAGTTTTTCTAATGCTATACTTAAATTAAATGCTGCTTTAAGCCTGTTATTATTACACCCTTACAAAAAAAAACGGGAACCCATGGTTTTTGTATTTTATGTGAAAGAGTAACAAACATCCATACTTACAAACATTCGCGTTTATAATAGTAGTTTATTTTCTGATAAACCATACGTGCCCGATTTTTTTGCAAGGGGGTGTATACATTGTTAATTGTTGTTTGACGACTTAGTTGGCTTAGTTGGTAGTGACCCTGCCTGCTTAGCACGCGTCCCGGGTTCGAATCCTGGTAAGGGCATATGTTTGTTTGATAAGCACGAATATTTGTTCCCGAGTCATGGATGTTTTCGTCTATTTAAGTATGAATTTATCTATACTAGTCTAGGTCAATTTGCGTGAATTGTTCACTATTTTTTTTTCTTTATTTAATACTGTCTGTGCTATTAATGCTAATTTCTTTTTTTTTGTTTTCAGGTACGTAACATCAAAATGACTACAAAGAAATTAAAAACTTCAAGGTACCTTTGTACGAGTTAAAAATAGGTAACATACACACATACAAACACAAATCACGTCTATATCCCTTACGGGGTAGACAGAGCCTGAGGTAACAAAACCTAAAGGTCACGTTTAGATTTCTAAATGTCAGTGAAAATTAGAACACAAATAAAAAAATCCGAAAAGTAAAGCTATGGCCGGGAATCGAACCCGGATCCTCGTCATTCCGTGACGCGTGCTATACCCCTACACCACCCATAGCAGGTGGGTAGTCTTGGAATTTTTACGTTTAGCATGATTGTAGGCGTATAGGTGGAAATGGAATCAAAATAGTGATGGGTTGCTGGCCGCATAGGCGTACAACCTGATTCCTAAGAATTTCGCTCATTCCCTCGACGGGCTTTTACTATATGCGCGGGGCGATAAGCAACTGGTACATTCTATGTTTTTCCTTTGCTCCGAGACCAACAACAACAATTACACATATATAACAATTATTTACAAATTTCTATCATGCTCTCAAATGCGGCTCGCTAGACCGACTTTGTTTTTAAATATCCTATCACAGGAGATGCAATAGAGCTGGCCAAGGCTTAGGTCTTTTTAACCGACTTCAAAAAAGGGAGGACGTTCTCAATTCGTCTGTATTTTTTTTTTTAATGTTTGTTACCTCATCGTCGGTGTCAGCCAAGGAAACACTACAATATACCTAGCAATAATAATACGAGAATACTTAAATAAGTATTTTTTTACAAATTAATTTTTATACACAAACACATCTCACCTATGACTATGTATGTTGTTACAAGCGTACGTTGGCTGACACCGACTCCAGAAATAACAATAATTGTAACAACATTAGATAGATCGCACCTTCATGTTGATAAGTAGAAAAGTAAGTTGATTATTAAGTTGTAGAAGAATACGCAATTATTTTTTTCTTTTTAGTGCGTATTAGTTTGTTTTGGAATAGTTTCTTTTTGTGAAGTCGGTTTTTTTTGTTAAAGTTTTTGTTTATTGAATTTGGCGTTGTAGGTCAAGCAAAATCAGCCGGGTTTACTCAATAATACCTACAGATTTATATACTGTCGAGCGCCAGTAAACTAATAGATAACTGGCAGATACCACCGGCTATAATGCGACATTGTTGACAGATTGCAATGTAAGTAACACCGTTGTTAATACCGTTCTGACCGACCAATACGGTTGGCTCGCAACACTTGTGTTGAAATGGGCCAAAGCTCAAACGACAAAATAGTTCAGTTAATCTATCCTACTAATATTATAAACGCGAAAGTTTGTAGTATGGATGGATGTTTGTTACTCTTTAACGCCAGAACGCGGCGTTTTGCGGGTGGTAGGGCCTTGTGCAAGGTCCGTCCGGATCGCTACCACGATCTTACTCGCTAATCCTGCCGCTAAGTAGCAGTGCTTGCACTGCTGTGTTCCGGTGCGGAGAGTAAGACAGCCGGGGAAATTACGGGCACAAGAGGCATGTCATCTTAGTCCTCTAGGTTGGCAACGGATCTGCAATCCCTCCTGGGTTGCGGGTGTCTACGGGCAGTGGTGATCACTTACCATCAGGTGACCCACTTGCTCGTTTGCCTTCCTATTCATATAAAAAAAAGAAAAAGAGAACGGCTGGACGGATCTGAATGAAAATGAAAATTTATTTTTGCAAATTGGCCGCCAAGGGCTCTTTTACATGTCTTTTTGAAACTACCAGCGCATTCGGAAAGACCATCATTGCCAAGAAGAATGCGCCGCAAGAAACTTGGAACATAGATACATTATAGTCTGGAATAACACAGGCTACTTTTATCCCGGAAAATTGCGTGATTCCTGCGGGATAGCGATAAACGAATTCTTTGCAACACAATATATGCCCTTACCAGGATTCGAACCCGGGACGCTTGCTTCGCAGGCGGTCACTACCAACTAAGCCAACCACGTCGTCAAAATATGTGTATGTAGATAAAATTACTATATTAATAATCTAGATAATAGCTCTTCCATGCTGGTCTGGGAGCAAAGAAAAAACATAGATTGTACCAGTTGCTTCTCTACCCGCGCAGATGGTAAAAGCCCATCGAGGGAATGGGCGAAAATAATAGGAATCATGTTATAGGCGATGAGGCTAGCAACCCATCACTATTTTGATTCCATTTCCCACCTATACGCTCACAATCTTGCTAAACGTGGCCTGTAGGTCTTGTTACCTTAGGCTCTGTCTACCCCTTAAGGGATGGAGACGTGATTTATGTATGTATCTCCGGACCTTCGCAATATTTCTAAATTGTCGACTGTTAACGGATAATACCGGATAACCGTTCGGTAATAAATAAGAAGACTTTTAATCCGGTAATACCGGTCGTTACGAGAGCCCTGTGGCTTACCGATTTAGAGTTCAGCCACGGCTCTATTTAAGTAGATGACATTGATTTTATAACAAAATCCTACTTCCTACTAATATTATAAACGCAAAAGTTTGTAATGGATGGATGTTTGTTACTTTTTCACGCCAGAACGGCTGGACAGATCTGGATGAAATTTGGAACATAGATTATAGTCTGGAATAACACATGCATACTTTTTATCCCGGAAAATTGCGTGATTCCTGCGGGATAGCGATAAAAGAATTCTATGCAGACGAAGTTGCGGGCAACAGCTAGTTGACTATTCGATGCCGCGCGTATCTTTGCTGTAAAGGTAGACAATTCAATTTTAACCAAATTCAATTTGACAGCAAATAATAAAAGGATATGTATTAGGTACCTATATTATTATACTTCTTCCATGCTGGTCTGGGAGTAAAGAAAAAACATAGAATTTACCAGTTGCTTCTCTTCCCGCGCAGATGGTAAAAGCCCATCGAGGGAATGGGCGAAAGTCTTAGGAATCATGTTATAGGCCATGCGGCTTGCAACCCGTCACTATTTTGATTCCATTTTCCATCTATACGCCCGTAATCTTGCTAAACGTGGCCTGTAGTTGTCGCCTTAGGCTCTGTCTACCCCGTAAGGGATAAAGACGTGATTTGTGCATGTGCATTATACACGAGGGCCACATTTTTTGCCGCTGAGTATTAAGTATTAAATACAGCTTCTGCCCGCGACTTCGTCCGCGTAGACGATTCTATAAATCGTGTCCTTACCAGGATTTGAATCCGGGACGCTTGCTTCACAGGCAGGGTTACTACCACCTAGGCCAACCGCGTCGTCATATATATGTCAAACATTACAAATTACAAAGGCGAACTTATTACTTTAAGAAAGTGAAACTAAATAAAAAAAAAATCGGTACGGTGGTAACAGTCATGTTATTCTATGAAAATACATACAAAATCAACCGAGTCTCGAATTATACAGGAAATACTTAAATAACGCGCGAAAACACGAGCGATCAATATTCGATCACAGCGAATCGATTTGCCGGCCGTCCGATCGAATGATTTATTCGATTCCCACCCAGTATCGATAGTTGAAACGATTACATTCTCCAGCGCGTATTGTGTTAGTGCCTTAGTAGTGTTTATGATTTAGAGTGCGACGGCAAATAGTAGATAAGGATAAAAAATAAATTTAATCCGTAAATAAACGTTGCCATCGTTTACGACCAAATGTGTCAGTTAAGAAAATATTTCCCTGGTTTAATCTTTATTTTTTAGGCTAGTTAATTCCCTAAAAAAATTCCGCTAAAAACAAAGAAAACTGTTTGTATTACAACAAAACAACATTCATAGGTTCTGACTGAAAAAATACTGGCTGGAACAGAACTGCTCGTTCGTAATAATAACAAAAAGAAAGATTTAAAAAAAATACAGAAAAAATCGGCCATCATTTAAAAAAGCGTATAATTGACGCTTAGGTTGCACTTTCCATAGACCCGGGACAGGACTGAGAGAGCATCCAACCAAACCCTTACAAGGTAGACAGAGCCTAAGGTAACAAGACCTAAAGGCCACATTTAGCTTATTGTGGGCGTATAGGTGGAAATGGGAATCAAAATAGTAATGGGTTGCTCGCCGCATCGCCTATAACATGATTCCTACGATTTTCGCTTTCCCTCAATGGGCTTTTACCATCTGCGAGGGAAGAGTAACAGCTGGTACATTCTGTTTTTTCCTTGCTCCCAGACCAGTAGGCTTATTGTCTAACTCGCATTTTGACAGTTCTTGTATGAATGTGACTGCTAGCTGATTCCGATGCCAATTGTCAGCCCATACATGAACTGTCAAAATGAACACGATGGCGATCGCGAGCGAGTTAGACAATAAGCCTACATACAATCGCATTTATATAATTAATTTCCACGTCTAACACCATTCCCTTTATAACGTTGCAAAGTAACAAAATTCTATGATGTGACTGGCCCATTCTGCACTCTCCGCAACTCTGGAATAGCACCCTAAATTTCTTCCAATTTGTGCTCCGTTTTAGGCATAAAATAATTACTATTGATAGAGTCATTTATCCAGTTTTATTCATCTTTTAAGGGCATCACAAACAATTCGATATAATTAAGACGCGTAGGCGATTCGATTCTCGCTCGACAGATTTTTATCGATTTATAATGGCCGTGGGTTTTATCGCCCATTTTGTTGTAAATTATTACTTTTGAAAGTTAAAATGGACTAAATACCTGGTTGATATGAAAATTCTTTTGTCTTACACGGTCGACTGGTTTTCTATTCGATTTATGATTTTAAATGAAGTTTAAATGCAAATGAGCGCATCAGTGATTCCAAAAAATATAGCTTTGGTCTTTGTTTCGAAATTTCCGGATCGTCTTTGTTCTTTTATTACCTACTCGTGCAATATTTGATAATTTGAGTTGTCTTGTCTTTTATCTAATCAGCCCACATCCACCCACTGCTGAAAGGCCTCTTCATTTTCACGTCACTTTCCCGGTCCCGTGCCAGTCTCATCCACTGTTTTCCAGCCGAATGACAGATGTCATCTCACCAACGGGCTGATGGTCTGCCCACTGACCTTCGACCCAGTCTTGGCCACCACTCTGTGCCCGCCTTCGACCTGTCGTCATTCCGTCAACAGGTCAACAGGTCAACAGTTGGGTCTGTAGGCTCGCATACCGGTTAAATTCTTAAACAGTTATCACGTATCACGTAAGTTTGTATAAGTTTATAAATAAACGAAAAAGTTTTCGAATGGTGGGATTTGATCCCGCGCGTCGTAGCTTACGCGCCGTGCGTCCTCCCAGTTAGGCCATCGGGTCTCCCGACCAGACCTCCGAAAAACTTGATCGCTTGCAAACGCCATTAGTGGCGTGTGCTGCCATCTATCGCAACTTGATCACGGTCAACCTGGAAACCTGGGCCACTGTACCCTTATCGCGTGACAGCTTGTTATTTGTGTCTGTCACTGTCAAAGTAGTCTAACATTGATTGTGAAAAGGTAGAGTGGCCTAGGGTGCCGCTGACTGTAGTTATTGCAACCTTTTCATTACCATTCCGTCACTTATAAACCGGTATTTAGGGGAACATTTCCAGGTTTCCAGAACAATAAAAACCAGTTTATTCCAGCGTGCTGTAACAACACTGTTTCCTACATTCTGCGTTTGTACTCGTCGCTAGTCGAATAAACCGGTTTGAGCCGTTCGCATTCTTATATTTTTGAGTAAAACCGAAATAAACCGTATTTTTTTTTACCGGTTTTAACTGGGTAATGTGTTTCAGTTCATGACAGTGTCAGTGTTTGATTAGCATGAACAACCAATCGCGTGTGGGTGTAAGACGCGCATAAATCATGCAATTTGTCACTTCTACATTAGCATATTTATGCCGATGCGTAAATTAGTTGGACAAAGAAATACATAATCACGTCTTTATCTTCTACAGGGTAGACATAACCTAAGGTAGCAAGACCTAAAGGCCACGTTTAGCATGATTTTGGGCGAATAGATGGAAAAGGGATTTAAAATAGTGTTGGGTTTCTATTGCTAGCCGCATCGCCTATAACAAGATTTCTAACTAAGATTTTCGCTTATTCCTTCGACAGGCTTTTACCATCTGCGCGGGAAGAGAAGCTCGTAGCTGTTTTTTCTTTGCTCCCGGACCAGCGTGGAAGCTTTACTTACATAATAAATCACGTCTTTATCCCTTACGGGGTAGACAGAGGCTAAGGTAACAAGACCTTAAGGCCACGTTTAGCATGGTTGTGGGCATATAGGCGGAAAAGGGAATCAAAATAGTGATGGGTTGCTAGCCGCATCACCTATGATTCCCATGCCCATTCCCTCAATGGGCTTTTACCCTCTACGCGGGAAGAGAAACAACTGGTACATTCTATGTTTTATTTTTGTTTTATTGTTTTATAATCAACATGATTCTCTTTCATAACATAAAATATGGATCGTCGACGGTGTAATAGTTGCACCAGCGATAGATCACCGCTCTCTGATTGGCCGGTATCGGCTTGATTGCGCTCGCGCACCCTATCTCGTTACCCGATAACTATGAAATAATATAGCGGATTATCGCCTTTCGCATCAGTATCGTTTCCTTGTTGGCGGGTTTTATTTATAACCACTACTAGCTTCTGCCTGCGACTTCGACCGGTAGAATCAGTTACTTGTAAAAAGTCTGCGCTAATGTTATAACGAAGCGAGATTTGATTGTTTGTTTGCATTGTATTCTTTCAAGATTAGAATACTACATTATCCTTGATGCTATATTAATTCTGCGCGAACGAAGTCGCGGGCAGCAGCTATAATAGAATAGAATAGAATAGAATAGAATAGAATAGAATAGAATAGAATAGAATAGAAAAGCTTTATTGTATAATCTGTGTAAGTTCAAAGATGGTGAAAATGTTTTACTAAGTTTCAACAGTCACCCTTCCGGGCATACAAAGTTTTATGTTCTTAAAATCTAATTAACAATTTACAGCATAAAATTCTTTTAAATCATAAAAAGCTTTTTCTATTAGCCATTTTTAAGTGTTCGTTTAAAAGTGCTAATACATGAATAGCTGATATTAAAGCACTTTTTTTAACATTGAGTTGTTGATCTTGGGAAGTTTAAGATCATATTTATATTGAGATCGAACATTAAATTTGCAGGATCTCATTGGAAAATATTCTGGCTGATTACTAACAAATAAACATAATTCTAGGATGTATATGCATGTCAGTGTTAGGAAGTGTTTATTTCGAAAAACGTTTTGAAGAGACTCATCGGCGCGCATACTATATATTATCACTACATAGTATAAAATAAAGTCGCTTTCTATGTCCCTATGGCCTTATGTTCCTATGTATGCTTATATCTTCAAAACTACACAACGGATTTTGATACGGTTTTTTTAATAGATAGAGTGATTCAAGAGATAGGTTTTTATGTATAATTCTACGCAGACGAAAACGCGGGCAGAAGCTAGTCCTTAATAAAGCAACTCTATGTTCGTATTTCAAAATTCCACGTCTAATCTCCGGCATACCATTATATAATAGAGCGTGTTCACAAAAATGAACAAGAGCATAATTCCACGTTGCACTGCGAGCTGCGCAGTAGCAGATCGCCGCCGGCGCAGGCACTGTTCATCGACAACTGAATCGGACAGTAATTGCTACCCTTAAGAGCGAGAGATGCGTGGGCGAGAGGGATGGAAGAGAATGCTAATGTTATGAATGCGAAATGTTTGTTTATTTGTGGTTCAATCACGTCTGGTTTTATTTTGCAATCGAAATCATTTGTTGGTTTTAACAGAAACATGTTTCAAAAGGATCCTTCGTCTTCATCTCTTACAAACTTTATGGTAACAAAACCTTAAGGCCACGTTTAGCATGATTAAGGGCGTATAGCTGGAAAGGGAAATCAAAACAGTGATGGGTAAATTTCTAAAAGTCAGTGAAAATTAGAACACGTAGAAAAATCCGAAAAGTAAAGCTATGGCCGGGAATCGAACCCGGATCCTCGTCATTCCGTGACGCGTGCTATACCCCTACAGCACCCATAGCAGACAGTGATGGGTTGCTAGCCGCATCGCCTATAACATCATTCCTAAGACTTTCGCCCATTCCCTCGAAGGGCTTTTACCATCTGCTGGGGAAGAGAAGCAACTGGTACATTCTGTTTTTTTTTACTCAGACCAGCATGAAAGAACACAACTATCAAATGTGATAATGTCAAACGCCTGTCATTTGAGACTAACCATCATGCCTTTTCACGTCATAAGACCTGAATTTTCTTTAAAAAAGATTTTATAAGCAACTAGATCTTGTCCGACATAAAAACTATCCTGTTTCCTACCCTGGTACTGAAACTATCTCAATACCAAATGCCAAAAAACGACGACTTGTTATTTTTATTAATAACGATACCCAATAGGTAACTTAACTGCTTGACATTTTCTGGAACCAGTAATTATAAAGCATACAAAGTTTCGGCTTTGTACCATGTATTCAGTTATAAACAAAAACCCGTGTATTGTGAGTGACACACATACTGACATGTTAACGTGACACAAAAAGAAGTCACGACTGTGATCTAATATGGACTGATAAATCATTTACAAAAATTATGTAATGCCTTCAGAAGATAGCACGTGCGAGATTTCGCAATGGTCATCTCTACTCGTGGTTTTGTGTGGTCTAGAGAACAATTTATAATGAATTCTGCTGTTTCGACTACTTTTGATATGTACCTACTATCAAAATGAATCAAGTTTTTTTTTGTTTTCTTTTACGGTTTTACCGTTAGAAATTAAATCTACTAAACGATCATTCCGTGACGCGTGCAATACCCCTACACCACACCTAGCAGGTGGGTAAGCCATCGAATAAGGTGACGTAACAGCTAGTAACAGATCGAAAAATTCGTGGTATTGCACGCGTCACGGAATGACGAGGATCCGGGCTCGATTCCCGGCCATAGCTTTACTTTTCGGATTTTTCTGTGTTCTAAATTTACTTTTAATATGTCCAGTCTTGTTTCTGCTGTCCTTTCAATCGTTCGAAGATTAATTGGAAGCGGTCCCTAGAAAATTTCGGTGAAGGAAAAACATCAGGAGCAAACCTGCACATCTGCGAAGCAATACAAGGGTATGTGTAATGTTCCCAACCCGCACTGGGCCCGAATGAAAAGAGCCCAAGCCCTACATTTTGAGAGGCCTCTGCCCAGCGGTGAGACGGGTATACGAGCCGGAGATGATGATCATAAAATGACCTTACCATTTAGCGGAGTAGCAAAGTAAGAGTAAGTAAATTAGTAAAGTGATTTAGTGTTAAAAGATATAAATGAAATGGGTTCTGACCAAAAAATATATTAGCTTGATATTCTGCTACTCAGAGCAAAGCGAGATTTTTTTGTTCAGTGTAATTGAATAGACCTCTGGATAACGCTTGGTTCAATAAACAATTTAAATGGTCAGGCCAATAATTTCGAAGAATAGAACTGTCTATTTGAAGTAACCGTTTGTTCTAGTGATAGACATATATATTCAGTAGGAAACGATTCATATGAAAGTGTTGGCACGCTCGCGGGACTGCTCCGTTCTAGAGCGTGACGATTGTGGCGCAAATTAAGTACAGCAGCGAAAATAGGCATGGATTTACCGTCTAGGTCAATATTATTGCGTCATCCATGCATATCGCGATCCCTATCTATCATGATAGGCATGATGGCATTCATCATCATCATGTCAGCCGAAAGCCACTGCTGGACATAGGCGTCCCCCGAGGTTCTCCACTCAGACCGGTCTTGTGTTTTCCGCATCCGCCGCGATCCTGCGACCTTAATCAGGTCGTCGCTCCATCTTGTTGGAGGCCTATCGACAAGTCGTTTCTCAATCCGCAGACGTTATTCGAGAACCTTCCGACTCCATCAGTCCTGCAAGCAATGTGCCCCGCCCACTGCCACTTCAGTTTCGCAATTCTTCGGGCTATGTCGGGTTAGTTCTACTGCGGATATCGTCATTTCTGATTCTATCCCCCAGAGAAACCCCGAGCATAGCCCTCTTCATAGCCCTCTAGTGACTGAGCTATGGCATTCAGATACCCTAAAATAGAGGCTTCTCGAACACAGTGTAATTACTACACTGTAGTACATCAGTCAATTGTTTTTAAACCTATTGTAGTATTCCTCTTCTAGACAAAGGCCTTCCCTTTTTTCCGCAACTCTTCCTTGTCAAGAGCTTGCTCTTGCTACCCTATTTGATAGGAGTCTAAATCCCACCATCTCTTTGGTCTGGATTGATAGCCATCCCACGGAACCCAATGCTTAGCAATTTGGGTTTCGATGGACAATTAGGGGTACATACGGCAGACATGATCAGCCCAGTACCATTCAAGCTTGGCGGTCTTGACACCCACATCTCGAACGCAAGTATTTAGTAGAATCTGACGAGTTTGAAGACACTTCTAGCCAACTGATGGACACTGGGTTGTTTAGCTAGTGTTGTGTTGTGAATACAAGACAATCGAAAATATCTTTTTGATCAGTTGACTAAGAAAGTGCTTTGTCATTTTTTCATGACAGTTCCTCCATCAAAAAAAAAACATAGGCTTTGATGCTTTAAGTGTTACAAAAGACATTGAACCTTAGGATGGTAAAGGACTTTGGTCGACACATGCCTGTGGTTTTCCAAATGTCTACAAAGTGAATTGAAATGGACTTCACGTTTGACAAATTCCTTCATTTTTTCTGAAAAACGGTCTCCTAAAACTTGGACCGCGCGGGAGCATTCAGAGTGTGAAGTTAAGCGACGCCTGCGCCCGCGCACACGCTATTAAGTAGCGGAGTCGGGCGTTGCTTGCTCAGTGACATTAGCTTAACGGACACTCTCTCACTTTTTATTGTCGAGTATTATAAATGGTAGTTGTTCTTTAATGTAGTTATATGTAAATCGTCGCGTGGCTGTTTAAACTAGAGATGTCACGAATATTCGGCTACTATTCGGTATTCGGCCTATTCGGGCAATTTTTTGGTATTCGGTATTCGGCCGAATAATACGTACTATTCGGCCGAATACCGAATACCAAATCATGAAAAAAAAACACGTCATATTACTCAAGATTATATGTATTCATTACCAAATTACAATACTTTAAGTAAGTAAAATTGATCAGTGGTAAGTTGTGATGGATACACGCTATTCCCAGGAGAAGAAAGATAAACTTTATCAAATTTCGAGAGGTTTGGGTATTGTTTTTCGTTTGCTGACGGAACAGCCTATAGACAAGCACGTATTTTGTGCCGAATATTCGGCGCTTCGGCCGACAGCGTTGTCGAATATTCGGTATTCGGTAATCGGCCAAATCACTATTCATGGCAACTCTAGTTTAAGCATGATTACTTTTGCCCGTGCAATTGTTTTTGCGTAAGTTTGTCTGTCTTGACTGTACATGGACAGTTAGGGCATTCAATCCCGGGATTGGTTTGTACTGTAAATGGGTCGGGATCTTGGGATCCCGGTACATATGTATAGTCCCGGTATTGAATGCGCTGAATGACACCAATGGCCCGGAAAATAGCGATAAGCGAATTCTACGTAGACGACGTCTCAGGCAACAGCTTGCTCTTAAATAAATATTAACTCAAGACTCGAGAACAATCCTACTAACATCATAAATGTGAAAGTTTGTGAGCATGGAAAGATGTATGTATGTATCTGGATGAAATTTGGCACAGGGATAGATCTGGAGTATAGGATACTTTTTATCCCAGACATTTGCTGGTCTGGGACTAAATAAAAAACGTAGAATGTACTAGTTTCTTTCCTTCCCGCGCAGATGGTAAAAGCCCATCGAGGGAATGGGCGAAATTCTTAGGAATCATGTTATAGGCGATGCGGCTCACTAATTTCATTCCCCTTTCAACCTATACGCTCACAATCATGCTAAACGTGGCCTTTAGGTCTTGTTACCTTAGGCTCTGTCTACCCCGTAAAGCATAAAAATATAATTTGCCTCGATTTGGGATCGAAGCCGGGACCTCTAACTTCTTAGTCAGTATCTAAAACCACTAGGCTGTCCGTTCGTCTAACTTCGTTAACTTGATTCCGTGTCGGCGTAGATATAGACAAGTTAATATCATTTATTGGCTAGAATTCCGAGTAATGACATATCGGAACTACATAGCGGAAGAACATAACACCATATATGTACCGAAGCCATGTACGTCAATTATAATCGCTACATCGATAAATGCAATTACAAGGCATAAATCATGATAATTATAAATAATGTTAGTCTTCCATGCTGTAGGCTTACCTAACTCGCTCGCCATCGCCATCGTGTTCATTTTGACAGTTCTTGTATGAATGTGACAGCTAGCTGTTTCCGATGCCAACTGTCAACCCATACATGAACTGTCAAAATGAATACGATGGCGATTGCGAGCGAGTTAGGTAATAAGCCGACGGGTCTGGGAGCAAAGAAAACACAGAGTACCAGTTGCTTCTCTTACCGCGCAGATGGTAAAAGCCATCGAGGGAATGGACGAAAATAGGAATCATGTTTTGAATATTTTGATTCGCCTTTCCACCTATACGCTCACAATCATGCTAAACGTGGCCTTTAATTCTTGTTACCTTACGCTCTGTCTACCCCATAAGTGATCATCATTTCCAGCGTATAAACGTCCCACTGCTGAGCACATAGGCATAAATCACGTCTTTAGCCCATAATATGTTATCTCTTACGGGATAGGCAGAGCCTAGGGTAACCCCAAAGGCCACGATTAGCATGATTAATAACTAGGTATAGGAAGAATCTAATGGACGTCCATATTAGCACCTATGGGAATCGTTCAAGGATCATGCGCAGGCGCAGGCACCGCTATCCCGTTGAAATGATTGCTATGCGCGATCCATCCACGGGCGATCATTAGCGCCAATCCGTCTCTGTCGCGCTGTAATTAGTGCGCGCGCGCAGACGGGTCCGCGCCAGCTGTAGAAAAGAATTGACCAGTGGCCTTACCATGACGTCTTAATGCGATTCAATTCCGACTCAGTTCAGGTTTTCGCTGTCATTTTTAGTATGGATCTGACAGCGAGAGAACCTAAACTGAATCGGAATTGAATCGCATCAAGACGTCATTGTAACCCCGAGACGTCGCCATAGCGTCGCCGAAGTGACAGCTACATTTCTAAGTGACGTTTGGCTGCGGTAGCTGGCGACTGGCACAAAGCTAAACCTAAGTCTAAAAACTAAAAAAAAATAAACCCACGGGATAGGGAACTATCATTATATACACAGATCACGTCTTTATCCCTTACGGGGTAGACAGAGCCTAAGGTAACAGGCACCTACAGGCCACATTTAGCAAGATTGTGGGCGTATAGGTGGAAAATGGAATCAAAATAGTGATCGGTTGCTAGCCTCATCGCCTAAAACATGATTCCTATGATTTTCGCCCATTCCCTCGACGGGCTTTTACCATCTGCGCGGGTAGACCAGCAACTGGTACATTCTATGTGTTTTCCTTGCTCCCAGACCAGCGTGGAAGTATATATATCGCATCATTATATGTATATATCGCATTTTTTTATAGTTTGTTGCATTCTTTAACTGTATTGTTTTGTGCCTTTAAAACTGTACCTAATAATATATTGAATAAATCTCTTTAATTTTTTTATTTATATTTTTCCTTCATAAAGGCAAAGACTTTCCTTTGTCTACTAAATATACGAGTAAATCTATACTAATATTAGAGTTTTTGAGTTTGTGAGGCTGTAGGGGGTAAACTCTGGATCTCCTGAACCGTTTTGAAAAATTATTTTACCAAATAGTAAGCCACATACATATTTGAGTGCCATAGGCTATATTTAATTCTGCGGATAAAGTCGCGGGCTGCAACTGGTTAACATTAAGGCAATTGTTTTCCATTGATATAGAAGCCTGTGCAGTTGGTGAGAACCCGTCTATTGACAAATCATTTGACGAGCAAGCGATGAACGTAAACCTTTTTTTTAATTCACGCTTTTAATTAACACAAAGGCGGTGAAACTTCTTTTGTTTTTGTTTGGTGATGTAATTGGTCTGTTTGGTTTGTAGGAGCGCTTTATCGGGGTAAACCCAGCTGGTTCTGTAACTGTGTGTTTTTGTCATAAAGTGGTTCATTGACTGTTATCTATTATACGTCTAAAACAGTTAAGTGACTTACAGACAACGCAGTTTAAACCACTAACGCTACTTTTATATATATATATATATTTTTTTGTATGAATAGGAAGGCAAACGAGCAAGTGGGTCACCTGATGGTAAGTGATCACCACTGCTCATAGACACCCTCAACCCCGGGATTGGAGATGCGTTGCCAACCTAGAGGACTAAGATGCAATGCCTCTTGTGCCCGTAATTTCCCCGGCTGTCTTACTCTCCACACCGGAACACAGCAGTGCAAGCACTGCTACTTAGCGGCAGGATTAGCGAGTAAGATGGTGGTAGCGATCCGGACGGACCTTGCACAAGGCCCTACCACCCGCGAACTGACTTGAATTTGGCAGACATGCCTTTAGTATCATAGAGGTGCATGCACTAAGAAGGCGCTTTTCGAAATTCCCACGGGATAGGGGGTAAATGGGATATATATGTTTGCTATCTCAGTCTTGAAATTTGGTATGCAAGTTTTTTTTTCGCTCAGAAAAGACTGTATAGCGCTCAGAGTTATTTTATGATATAGTAACAGCCTTCTAAGCGTGTTTCACGCTGGTTCATTTCACATGTTTTTTTTGTCCATGGGCTTGTAGTCTATATATTGCTATGATTTATTCTGTTTCTCACGGCTAGGTGGGATTGTGCGGAGTTCTTTTCAAAAATTGCCGCGTGCGTCATTTGTTTTTGTCTTAGACGCCGCCATAATTGCGTCTCAAATCGAACATTGTCAATACTTTTTTGTGCCCGAGGGAAATCCGGTGTCGTCGAGACTTCCTTGTGCTACACGTATGCCTTACGTAATATGTCATGAGGTAAGATTAGTTCTTGAGCGATTTTATTAACGGCCGGATGCGACTATGCGCCAGTGCATCGACTTATGCGTTCATTGCGTGCTCGAGAGGTTCACCTAACAGCGTTTAGTTTGTAACACACGCAATGAAAAGAAAAATGGCCGCCGTGTCACACCGGTCGCTCAAACTGTCCGGGCCTTAAGAATGAGTTTTTAACTTTTCCACAAAGTTTGATGGCGTGAAACCACTTTTGATCTATCTGTAACCGATATCGTGCGTTCAGATATTGTAACAAATCGTGTCTACAGTCCTGCATGTGAGGAGAGGCCACAATAGACTTCTCCCTCGCTCTCTATGCTGTATCGAAAAATTATACATGTCATTCAGTGTTATACATTGTTGAAATCATGGCATGAGTCAAGCGAAGAAGTTCGAAACGATAAAGATGGCTATTATCTGCTATGAACCATAGATTATCTTATCAATATTATCAGTAACAAACATTTTTAGAGTGAAAAACTTTCCCCCATGACTCGTAAGCTAACGAATGACCATTGAAATCAACAATACAATACAATACAAATACTCTTGAACACCACAAAACAATACAAAAACAAAGAACAAAGTAGACAATAGGCGGTCTTATCGCTTAATAGCGATCTTTTCCAGACAACCAATACAATGTTATCTTCAAGAATGGCTGTTGATATCCTGCGGTATACAGCTGAAGAAAGCAAAGCCACATGCTAATACGAGTATACGAGCAATGTTTTACTCTAGTTAGTGATATCTTCCATGCTGGTCTGAGAGCAAAGAAAAACATAGAATGTATTGTTGCTTCTCTTCCCGTGCAGATGGTAAAAGCCCATCGAGGGATCATGTTATATAGGCGATGTGGCTAGCAACCCATCACTGTTTTGATTCCCCTTTCCGTCCATACGCCCTCAATCATGCTAAGATTTTGCTGCCTTAGGCTCCGTCTACCCCGTAAGGGATAAAGTAGTGATTTATGTATGTATGTATGTAGTGAGATAGTTTGGGAACCTAGGAAGGAGATAGAACACTTTTTATGTTGTAAAATTGTATAGTTCCCGCGGGTGCGATAAACGAATTCAATGCAGACGTAGCGGTCAACAGCTATAATAATATCAAGTTAAAATGTCTAAATATTCGGCAACCAACTTCGAACTTTAAATTGAATCAGTTATTTCTACTCGTAGTTGTTGACTCTTAAATCAGCCAAGTGACAAGTGAGACCACCGCGCAGCGCTCCCACGCACTCCACTCCTGCGCATGACGCTGCAGTATTAAATACCACATTTAGTTCCTTGTTAGAAGACTAGCTTGCGCCCGCGGCTCGACTTAGTCACAAAACTTATCCCGTGTGCAGGCGACGCATTTCAGTGCGTGTAAAAAGGTTTACTCTATATTTAAGATTGGCTGATAATAAATTTCGAATGCGGAAAGAAAAACAAATGAAAATCAGTTGTCTCGTCATTCATTTCTCTTTTATCCACGCTGCGTGTTGTTCTGGTTGCATATTAAAAATTGTTTCATTTAAAAGTGTTACAGTCTACACCGTGGTAAATTCGAAAAATCCCTCTGTATACACATATACCACAAATCACGTCTTTCTCATAACAGAGTAGACAGAGCCTACGGTAACAGGTACATTTATGCAAGATACGGTAATACGTATAGGTGGAAAATGGAATCAAAATAGTGGCGGGTTGCAGCCGCGTCGCCTATAACATGATTCCTATGATTTTCGCCCATTCCCTCGGTGGGCTTTACCGTCTTTATTCCTTGTGTATATCCGGGGAACTTTAAATTCAACCTACCTGTTGCAAAAGCTGTGTCTGTGAGAATTCATGTTATCGTTATACCGCGGGATATGTGCAATTTTCCGCTACAAAACTATTCCGGGGAAGGTTTCGGTATTAATTTCATTTAAATCGGTCATATTTTAAAACAGTCATATTTTAGATATTTATCTAAAATATGACTATTATATTAAATAAACATCAGGAAACAATTCACATATTAATATTAAATAAACATCAGGAAACAATTCACACAAACTAACCTAGTCTCAAAGTAAGCGCTAATAAGGCTTGTGTTATGGGTACTCCAGTCCGCCTCTGTGCATGTATCTTACAGTATGTTACTTAGTGTTTGTCAATTGTATTTGATTTATGTTTATTCGTGGACTCCAGCCCTGACCTTTTCAAAAACGTCCCTAATTTGATCACGGAACATCCGTCCAGGCCTTCCCCTTCCAACGCACCCATTCACATTCCTCATATATATCCATCCTTTACGTGACCAAACCAACTAAGCATACTTTTTTCTATCCTAGTCACTATACCTTCCTTCACACCAGCGCGTCTCCGTTTTCAAATTTCTGTGTTGGCAACCCCTAACTGTCAACAGCGAACTCAATTAGTGCGCTTGCGCATGCCGCGATGCCCGCTGACATGCGATAAGGACGTGACGGCTGTGGTAATGGAGAAAATTTGAATTTTATAACTCGCGGATATCACCCTTGGGTCACCGAAATGACTGCCAAGATTACACAGAAATTGCATGCAATTATTCCTGTGCTTATTTTATTATCTATAAAGAAACTGTGATGGCAATTTAAAAAAAAAACTTCATCATTTCACACTTTTTAGGGTTCCGTACCTCAAAAGGAAAAAACGGAACCCTTATAGGATCACTTTGTTGTCCGTCTGTCTGTCCGTCCGTCCGTCCGTCTGTCAAGACCCTTTTTCTCAGGAACGCGTGGAGGTATGAAGCTGAAATTTATATCAATTACTCAGGTCTACTGTCCCTTGAAGCTGTGAAAAAATCAAACTTCTAAGCCAACACAATCAAAAGATACAGCCGTTTATGCCGCAAATTTCCGCAAATTTTCAACTCTCAAGGGAATCAAAACCTACAAGGTACTTCCCGTGAACGCAGAATCTTGAAATTTGGTATGAAGGTAGGTCTTATAGCACAGATTAAAGAATAATTGCGAAAACCGTAAATGTGTATGTATGTCTGTATATAGCAGTGACCAATATAAAGTAACCCCACACTGCGTACATTTTGCTTTGGAGCAGGGCTCTGCTTACACTGGTTTAAAGATATTTATAGATAATGATACGGAACCCTCGGTGCGCGAGTCCGACTCGCACTTGACCGGTTTTTTTTTAATATTTTTAGAGATATGAGTTTTAGGCTCTTTTTGACCCGTTGCGGTCAAAATTCAAAACTCAAAAGTTTATTTTGCAAATAGAACGCCAAGGGCTCTTTTACTAGTCTATTTTTGAAACTACTAGCGCATCCGGAAATACCATCATTGCCAAGCAAGAATGCGCCGCAAGAAACTTGGTTTGGAAAGTTTCTATTTTTGCAGAATAAAATAAATTTAAAACAGTACTTAAATTCTACTTTACATTTATAAAAGTCCCCAAGTTAAGTAGGTACCTTAAATTATATTAGTCTATAGTAGAGATGCATAAAGTCTACTGGTCCATTTTTTATTCCATATTAGAAAATATACTTTTAGTTATTTCAATTATCGCCCTGGTCTCGTCGTTAGTTTAACATTAAATTATATAAATGGTGTTATAATTTTATATTGAATAAACCTAACGATAGTGTTAGACCACGGAAATGACAAAGAAACGGGGAAATGAGGAACAACAATTGCATTTTGCGGTGAGCTGTTTGTTTTTATCCCGCAGCGGCGGGGTTAGATAATTTCCGCAAGGGCGTGTCTAGAACAACCTGAGGTTATTTTTATCATGTTTTCTTTGTCTCATAAAAAGGAAGCTTGCAAAAGAATTTGATTGAAGATCGTATTTTTAGTGTGCTTGCAATTTCTCATAAAGGTAAATTGATGAAATCATGCCCAAGTCCGTAGAACAGGAACTTTACAATATTTTAATAAAGTTTACATTAGGATAATAAGCTGTGGATTTAACAAAAGAAGATTTGCCACGACTAACTTAGACGAACCTAGGAAAGTCATACACGTAAATCTGATTAAAATGTTGGCGAAAATAAATGTCATAGTGACTGCTAGACAAGAGAGTGATGTATAAGCATTAACATGACATCAACCAACTACTTTTATGACTAAATTAAATTAGTATCACCCAACATGCCCTTTAAATTATAAACAGAAGCTTGACGACTCAAGGAAGTGCTTCTACTAAATACATAAACAAGATAAACTAATCTTAAGAATGCTCTAAACTTTGCTGATAAATGTTTCTTTTTGCAGGTAAGTGCAACTAGACAGCGGAATGATAAACATCGTTTTATCTTCACGACATGACGAGTCTGTGAGTAATTTTAACATTCTCAGAGCCTTAACCCACTAGGACCAGGACGCCGTGGCAACGTTTCCAGATACCGTTGCACTAAGCGACGGTTTGGCGACATCTGATATGTATAAGCTGGCGATATCGTTATAGCGTCCTGGTGCCGTAGAATAGAGTTACAAGAGTTATGGAGAAAGTGAGATAAAAAACAATTAGCTTTGTGTATGATTACACCCAATTGCTGCCTGCATGAAGGATCATTACTTGGAATGGCTCGATAAATCGTAATTTTTGGGTGTGAGTTGTCTTGTGGTTTTGTATGGAAGTAAATTTTGGGGAAAAACTGTGACGAGGGCGAAGCTAATTTTAAAATAATTATACTTTTGAATGTAATCAGATGAAGAATGTGTCGCTAAATGGTCCAACTCAACATGATGCTAGCCTTGCGGTCAGCGCTGATCATCATGACCCATCACGTGATAAAGAACTGCAATACGCTGTAAAGTTGATTACATTACCTTTGATAATACTTCTCATCACGTAAAGCATCCCAACAAACAAATATTCAGCAAAATTAAAACGAGATTGCTACACCAAAAAGTAAAAAATAGACCAGCATTTCAGCTTGCAATATTGTAGGTAATGTTAAGTTGCATGGATTAGTTCCTTTTCCTTTCCAGGAAGGATTAAAAAAACCATGCACTAAACAATGGATTTCTAAGTCAATAATTGTTATCCATAAATTGCGTAGAAAATCTTACAAATTTTTTAAATGCGAAAGTTTGTGAGTGAGGATGTAAGAATGTGAGTGAGTGTGTTTGTTCCTTCACGCCGAAACGACTTAACGGATTTGGATCAAATTTGGAAAGGAGATAGCTGGTATCGTAGATTAAAACATAGGCTACTTTTATCCCGGAAAGTTGCATAGTTCCCGCGGGACAGTGATAAACTCAATTGCAAATTCTACGTGGACGACGTACCAGCTAGTACGAGATATAATCAAACGCATACCTCGACATCAGCCGCATCTGAACGTTGACGCCGTTTGTACAGTCCAGCCCAATTTAACAGATAAGCATCAACATGGGGCAACCACGCCGGCTACATAACGTTACATATGTTAACAAGATATAATAATAATAATATAGCCTTTTTATTCCGAATTCGCTACAATTTCTTTTTTTTTTTTTTGTTGTTGTTGTTTTATTATTAAATTGTCGCGTAATTCGGCGTGCCTCATGGCATAGGCCCCTTCCGTGTATTGGAGGGTTTGGGCTATAGTTCCCACGCGCGCCCAGTGCGGATTGGGAACTTAACACACACCACTGAATTTCTTCGCAGATGTGTGCAAGGTTTCCTCACGATGTTTTCCTTCACCGAAAAGCTCATGGCAAATTTCAAATGTAATTTTCGCACATAAATTCCGAAAAACTCAGAGGTGCGAGCCCGGGATTTGAACCCACGACGCTCTGCTTGAGAGGCCACAGGTCAAACCACTAGGCTACCACGGCTTTTTGTTAACAAGATATATGTAGGTATTATGTTATTTATATTTTTTACAATTGTTATGTTAATAGCTGTTGCCTGCGACTTTGTCGACGCAGGATTGTGGCAACCAGTGGCGTAACTATACGGTGGCAGGGGTGGCCAAATGCCAGGGGCCCCTAGCTTTAGGGGGCCCCCAACTGCCTTGGTTCAGAGCACAGACGGGACGCCGATGCACTTTATATTGAGGAAGAAGCCCCATCTGACGAATTAGCCGCGGGCCCCAGCCGTTATAGTTACGCCAATGGCGGCAACTACGTAAACTCCAGCAATTTAGTTTACTCACCTTTTCATTTTTTGTTAATTCCAAATTATTTAATTAATTTATGTAATTTTTTAGTTAGGAGGGTACACATATGTCGTGTTCTATTTGTCAATTTGTTTACGTATAGGTTTAAGGTTTATGAAGCATATTTTATTTGTATATCGTTCCTCGAGTCACAGACGGTTCTGGCTGAATATCAGTGCTGCAGGTGTCTAACACACTCATATACCATTCACTTGTATACCTGTGTGTTTTGTAAAAGGGAATAAATGTCTTCTTTCTTCTTTTTTTCCTAGTGTTGACAATGGGATCGCGTTGCCGGCCCTTTAGGGAAAGAATAGGCTCTTTTTTCGAACATCCTAGTATTAGTCCGGGAAAATTGGTGCCGCTAGTTGATGTTTAAATTATATATGAGCTTGGAGGACTTGTTTGTTTACTAAAGCGTTAAAATGGGCTTAAATGGACTATACGCCTTGATTGTGAAATCCATTAGACCTTATAAATAACCGCTCAAACGTGTTTTTAAAATATTTGCAGAAATTTAGAAATCCTGTCAACACACGTAATAATGTACTCACTGTCGGCGCGCGCGCAACTCTTATTCGCGATCACTTGCTAAAGCGTTAAGCAATCCGTTTAAATTTCGAATCCGTTTACATACATACACAATGAACAAAAAATTTTACCTTGCTACTCCGCTACTCACGTGCAAGATAACCAAGCCTGTGCGAAATATATATGTTTTTCATGCAAACCCTCCCTCCACTGCTGCCAATAAAACACACATAAATCCCACAAACTTAATTATCCCTTACACCACACAAACACTGACGCGTTTCGATCCCTCTACGGGATCATTATCAAAGTTTAATGAACACAACTGTTACACATGCAAACCAACGTCGTACTGATCCGAAACCGTATTTATAAGCATAATGTACCTTCATTCATATTTTTTCCCAAACTACCCTATTATTTATGATTTTTAATATACACTAACAACTACCTTCAAAAATTTTTCCGACTACAGTAAAAACAAATAGGGTTATGTTTTTTACAAAAATATTTTTTATTCGTCAAAATGAACACGCAATAAAGGCGATGAACCCAAGTTCACCTGATCATTAATTATCGGACCGCTATTATTGTACCTAATTATCTCCAACTGCTCCAATATATCTAACCGTAAACCCTTCTCACAAAAGTGCAAAATATCGAAAGACGCTGAATCCGGCAACGAATGATTTGCTTCTAATAAATGTCTAGCAAAATTAGACTTATCTGGGTGATTCAGCCTATACGAGGCAGTATGTTCCTTATATCTAGTAATGAAACTGCGACCCGTCTGCCCCACATACACACTATTGCATTCACTACAAGTTAACTTATACACCCCCGATCTACTTTCTTTTTCCACCCTTTCCTTGTTATTGCACAGTTTCGCACGCAAAGAATTACTTGTCTTAAAAGCGACATTAATATTTTTCGATTTTAATAAACTATGGATTTTATCAGACAAATACCCTACATAAGTAATACTAGACCTATATTTCTCAGCAACCTGAGTGGGTACTGCGGCGTAAAGCATGCTATTCACTATCCGCCTCTGCTTCTTTCTAACTAGACCGTTAATCATTGCTACACTGTAACCATTTGAAACCGCAATTTGATAGATAGTACTTAACTCGGAATCGTAATGTTCTTCAGAAAGAGGGACAGTTAATAATCTATGTATATAGCAATGGAAAGCAGCCAGTTTATGCTGCCAAGGGTGAGTGGAAGCAGCCGGGATAACAGCATCGGTCTGCGTAGGCTTACGATAAATTTGAAAAATATGCTTGTTATTTACTCTAGATATCGTCAAATCTAAAAAATTTAATGAGTGGTTATCCTCTAATTCTCTCTTGAACTTTATCCTTGGATGCCTATCATTCAAGCCATTAACAAATAAATCTAGTTGTCTCATACTTCCCCTCCAGCAAATAATCAAATCATCAACATACCTATAATAATAAACAATATTCCTATTACCAACAATGTACCGAGTCTCAAAGTTATCCATAAAAATATCTGCCATTAGTGGACTAAGAGGAGAACCCATTGCCAATCCATCATTCTGTAAATAAAACCTTCCATCAAATCTAAAGTAGTTCTGCTTCATGCAAACAGTTATTAAATCTATTATTTCAACTACCTCCCCCGGATGTAACCGCTTCCTTTCCAAACGCAAAGTAACGCCTGATTCAATAAAATACATACACAAATCACGTCTTTGTCTCTTACGGGGTAGACAGGGCCTAAGGTGGCAAGCCCTACAGGCCACGTTTAGCAAGATTATGGGCGAATAGGTAGAAAGGGTAAGCAAAATAGTGATGGGTTGCTAGCCGCATCGCCTATAACATGATTCCTATGATTTTCGCCGCTTCCCTCGATGGGCTTTTACCATCTACGCGGGTAGAGAAGCAATTGGTACACTCTATGTTTTTTCTTTGCTCCCAGACCAGCATGGAAGAAATTTATGGCTTTCACTATATGGATATTTTAAACTCACTCTTTGTCGGTCCCTTGCTTAATGCTCCTCTCATATACTCAACGGTTAACTGGTAGAGATCCCTTATAGGGATAAGTTCGTCTTCGTGCATATATTTAATGTTTTTTTTTGTGATTTGTGTCTGTATCGTTTCGTGTACTTATGTACTTATTTATAAAAAGTTCGGTTTCAGTTTCGGTTTCGGCCGAAACTTTAGTCAAAACCGAACTGTCTCCGGTCTCGGTTTCGGCGAAAGGTCTCAATTTCGGTCGGACACTATTAAAATTCAAAATTCAAAAGTTTATTTCGCAAATAGGCCGCCACGGCTCTTTTACACGTCTTTCTTCGAAACTACTACCAACTAAAAGTCACTCGTTTAATTTATGCCTTGCCAAGTGATGTAACGAATGTCATTTTTTAAACATTCGCGAATGCGAATGCAAATGTCTGCTACTGACATTCGCGGATGCGAATGCGAATGCGAATGTAGAAGTGTTCAAATTTGGCGCCCATTGTCTATGGCATTGGAGTAAAATAATGACTACCTAAATAATACCTGATAAAGTGAAGACTGTTAATGTGCTTATGAGGTTAAGTTACATTTTCTTGCATTGAAAACATAAGAAATGAATGGGTTTTTGATTTTATTAACCTAACATTATCTTCAAATTGTTTTTTTTCTGATATTCATATTCGCAAAACATTCGCAGAAATTTTGCGGATGCGAATGCAAATACGAATATTCAAAAATATGCGAATGCGAATATTCGTTACATCACTATTGCCAACTTTATGATTTTCGCGCACACCTTGCTATTCCCCGCGCGTGCGCCTAACGGTCCGCAAGGGTTGCCTATTGCGTTACAAGTTACAATTTATAGGACAACTGTATTTATGGGGAAGCTTCGACTCAAACTGTTTATTCGTCGTAACAAGTATTCTGTAATTGTTTGATACTGTTTTGGATTTATGTAGGCGATGACGCAAGGATTCATGGGTTCGTAAATTGAAGTGATAGGATCATGCTGAAAGGCTTAGATTTATGGAAATTGTTACCACGGTCTTTTGGTGCATTAACTCTAAAGAAAATGAAGTAAGTATAGAAAAAAAAAACAAAAAAAATATAATAATAGAAAATATAAGACTCCATCTAACGGGCACATAAAGAAAATGGTAGAAGTATTTGCCATGGGTAGAAATATAAACGAATGGACAATATAGAGCAGCTGAAAGATTACTTATTCACGCTCCAAAAATCCTTAAAATAGTCCTCCAGCACTTTGCACATTGATATGCCAGCTTGTTTTTAAGCAATTTAGTTTCCCCTCCTTTGTAATTTTTGTTTATTGTGAACTATTTAATAAATTTATGTATTTTTTAGTTACACATAAGCCGGGTTATATCTATTTATACTTTATTTACCTAAAGATCTGTATTTGTGTATCGGTTCGTGAGTCACAGACGGTTCTGGCTGAAAGTCAGTGCTGCAGTTGTCTAACACTTCAGCGTAATGCTGAGCCAGCGACCGTTTCACTTTTACGAAGACACAACGCTGGTGATTTTTCATGTCTTCTTTCTTTCTTCTTATATAGACAACGTCATCGCCAAGGATTCTACCATTTTCTTTATGTGCCCGTTAGATGGAGTCTCATATTTTCTATTATTATAGCCTTTTTTTTTTTTTTTTTTTCTATACTTACTTCATTTTCTTTAGAGTTAGTGAGTCCTATTCCCCACTACGCCGGACCGGTCGATTTGCCAGATCGGTAAGACCACCGGAAAAACTAGTAGATAAAGAATTAGTATTGATATTAATTCTACATCTGTCGACAAATTTAATGTGAACCTCATTTAAAATTCTCCATCCGTAACTTTCCGGCAATTAACCAACGTAGCAAGTCCCCCGGTCGCCTTCACCTAGGCCAGAGATGTAATTTTACGTAACAAAAAACATCCTGTGATAAAAATACAGTATTGAACCCTTATCTTGAAGAAAGTATAATTTTATCAAGTGAATAATATAAAAATACATACAAGAATCGGAACAAGAATGACAACCAAAAGAATAGTCATTGGTAAAAGAAAGCTAGAAAGCGAGCCTTCCTGTTCCTCAAAGGGCCGGCAACGCACTTGTGATTCCCCAGGTCTTGCAGGTGTCGCTGGGCGACGGTGAATGCTTTCCATCAGGTGACCCGTCTGCTCGTTTGCCCCTATTTCATACAGGGTGTCAGAAAACCTTTTAACTTCCTTTTACAGAATTGTCATTGGTTGATTTTGAACTAATTCATTTAGGCTGATTGGCTGATTAACGAAACTTCGGTATGCCGAAGTAGTCACCAACAATAGTTTGACGTGTAGAACTATGAGTAGGCATGTGAGTAGCTTAAGCCTGTGGCACACTGAGCAAAGCTATTAAATTATTTTTTATAATTTTTTTTTTTAGTTGTAATTAGGGTCTCATACTTTGCAGGGGTGTTCAAACCAATATAGCGAACAAGCTCGTGAATTATCGTTAAAGGGTTTTATGACACCCTGTATAAAAAAAAAAAAAGTAACACGCAGCCATAGCGAAAGGAACCAGTAGAGCGGCCCGCCAACCTTCATCGCTGTGACAACCCTATATTTTTGTGAGATAGCATCATACATCCTACGCATTGACGAGTCCACCTGCCTCAAAGATAACAGTGATATGTAACCCGTATATGGGTTAGGCTCCAAAAATGGTAGCTTAAAAAATGGCAATGGTGTTGGATCATTCCATACCGCCAATTCTGGCTTGAGTAAGTTCTATTGGTAATCTTGGCTTCGATCAAAGGGAATATTCAAGTTTTTAGTTCATTTATGTAATAAACAGTTTAAAAAATATATCATCTTACGGGGTAGACGGAGCCTTAGATAGCAAAACATTAAGGCCGCACTTAGCATGATTGAGGGCGTACTACAAAACTAACTAAGATATATAAGCTATCAAAGATGTTTGTCAATTGTATTTGTTGTATGTTTAGTATGCACAATAAACAGTTTACATACACACATACAAAGATTTGTATCTATCTCTTTCTAGAAAAACGGAACTTTCATATCATGTCATACTCCATCCTAATTCAAAAGGAGGCATATCTGTATGTATGTATGTATGTAAACTCGTTGTTGCACATAAAAATTTTAAAAATACAGAAATTCAGACAAAAAAGTACAAAGGCGAACTTATCCCTAAGAAGGGATCTCTTCCAGCTAACCTGCTACAGAAAGGAATAGTGGACAACAAAAAGGCAAGCAGTCATTATGCGCAAATAAGTAGTATTAATACTTAATAAATTAACAACTAAAGTACAATACATTATAAAACCATAATAAAATAATATATAAATAACGGAATAAAATTTAACCAATAAACTTACCTATCTTACTTACTTATCTGTTTCATATGTATTGAGGAAATTATGACAGACTGATGTCTAATCTGCCCAAAGATTTAAAATTCAAATTCAAAATTTGTTTTTGCAAATTGGCCGCCTAGGGCTCTTTTACATGTCTTTTAAAACTAGCAGCGCATTCGGAAAGACCATCATTGCCAAGAAGAATGCGCCGCAAGAAACTTGGCAGAGTCATTTAAAAAAACTGTATCAATTTTTTTGGACATACGTCCTTTCAAATTAGGACGGCAGAGCTCTTATTTCCCCAAAAAGTTTCTAAGCTATAAAAAAACTACATAAACCATCTGTTTAAATAAGCAACTAGCATTTACTTTATATTCATACATGTTACAACTTCCTCGGTTTAATACAGAAATTAATTCTCACCCGTTAGGCTGGACTTAATAAATTATAATTATGGTCGTTTACAGACGAGGTTATTTATGAGTCAAGTAATTAGCTGTAATTTCTTAACAAGATTTAATTTTCTGTTATTAACATTATTTACCTTCGATTTTGTTGGCATTATTATTTTGTAGACACGGTTGCTTGACTTGTAGAGACTTTATACATCTTGCAGCATTATTTTTGCTGCATGGTGATTTAGCCTTTTTTATTTATTATTTTGTTAGTAACCTTTTTTCCGCCGTTCATACTGGTCATTAATCATTCTTTTGAGCAGATTCGTTTGAATTTTAAAATTGGTGTTCGGTATCAAAAATTCAGAACTGACATTAAGGAAAAAGTGATTCAGATCTGATTCTCCTGCTGAGAGAGAAATATTACACAAACAACAAGATACTCCGTATTGCGATTTCCGAGTTCCGGAGGCTTGTTTTGTGGTGCAGCGTTCCTGTGCGTTTCTTTTCGCCGTTTATCACCTTGTACGGTGGTTTTAAAAAGCCGGATTTTTCCATTTCGGGTGAGTGTTCTGTTTGGTGGCTGTTCGTAGGGTTTTGCGAGTTCTTGGGTTTCCTTACATTGTAAGTTTTATTTTCAGCTTTCTATATTGGACGGGAAATTAACCCATAACTTGATCATCAACACCTTTTCACCGTACTCCGTTCTCCAACGTCAGCGCCTAGCTGTACATTCCCGAAGACGTCGCGAGCCAACCTGGCTACACCTCCAAGCATCCACAACGGCCGGCGCTATCGGATCTTGCAACGGCAGTTTCACACCTGGACAACCGAGGCAACAAACTAACATAACTGATTCAAAACTGCGTTCTATATTTATCCTGTGATTTGCTTGATTAACCAGAAAATTCCTTTTGACAGCGGCATAGTTGGTAAATCGCAAACGTTACCGTATATATTCCTATTGTTTCTAATTTGCCTGTTCATTGTACAATGCGAACTTATTTTGGTTGAGGTTGTGCGCACAATTATTAAATCATTATAGGTGGCGAAGGTATTTTTTACATGTTTACCCATTTCTATGGTAATGTATGCGTCTTTTGCTACATGCGTATCTGTTTATATATAGTGTAAGTTTTTTTCTAAATTCTAAAAGCCCAAGTAGGCCTTCTTGTTTTCGGCTCGATTACTAAAGCAGAGACCTAACCTACTACCAGTTAACGAAACCTTTCGCGTGTCGATTGTTGCCTTAAAAAAATAAAGTTAATGTTTTAACGTTTGTGTCATGTTTTATTTTAAGCGTTATGACCTGTGAAGTGTGTAAATTCAACGTGTAAGTTAGCATATTTTTTATTGTGCTGCAAAATGGCGCCCGAACGTAAGTAATTTTTTTTTCATATTTAATTTATTTAGTTGTGAAGCAAATATATTTTTCAAAATATTTTGTAAGGGGAGGGTGACCGATCCTCGGTCATCATTTTAATTTTTTCAGTTTTTGCTTTCAGATGCATTCGTGCCTTCCTATCTCCAAGTGGATCGACATTTGCATAGCTGCGTGACATTGTTTCGTGAACTTCAATCTATATTTATTCTCTGCGTCAAATCTTTTAATTATAAAATTGTGTAATTTTTTACAAATTAATTACGTCTTATTATTTTACTCCTACTCAACCAATCCCGTGTTATTTTCTTTCCTAGCCTGCTACCTTAGTTAGTACCCGTAGTCTTAGGGAACTACAAGGTGAGTCTGTTAGCTTTCTTTTACATATCGTCCTTGTTGTTTCAATAATTTGGTCGTATTTTAGATATCGTTGTAATGGATAGTTTTGAGGATATATCGATCGGCGACACTCCGCTTAGGCCACCAGCAAACCCCTTCATCACACCGCGACCATTCCCGCGTCGCGTTAATTCTGCTCCGACTTTCCCCATCCAGCCAACCTCTGAACAGACAACTGCTGCCAAGAATCTTTCCACTCACGCTTCGGTTCCGAACCAACCAACAGCCTTGAATTCCAAAGCGTCTGGTTGCTATCCTGCCACTGCAAAGTCCGAGTCTCTTACCAAATGGAATCTTACTTTTTCGGGAGATTCATGCGTCCGTGAGTTTTTTACACGCGTCGAGGAAGAAGGCATCGCTCGCGGAGTCAGTCCCGCTTATGTAGTTATTCGCTTTCACGAACTTCTTTCCGGGAGTGCGCTTAAATATTTTAGGGCTATCCGTTTTCCGGGTTTGACTTTCGCTAGTCTCAAATCGGCGTTCTTGCGTACCTTTGATACCGTCGACTACGACTTTAAGGTTGAGCGACAATTGCGTGCGCTGAAGCAACGTAACGATCAGACTGTCGTTGATTTTGTCATCGAAATCCGTGATCTAAATGCTAAATTACGTTCTCCGATTGACGAGGACGATTTGTTAACGATCGTTAAGTACGGATTGCATGCGCGTTACCACCCATGTCTGGCTACGAATATCGTGAAAGATATGGATTCCCTCCTGGAAATTGCTAGAAATTTTGAAACTTTTCAGTATAAGTCTACTTGTCCCGTCGTTGTGTCACCTGTTAGCACCGAAACTTATCCCAAGTGTTTGAAGTGCGATGAATTTGGACACGATTATCGGGGATGTCCGAAACTTCCTGGTATCGTATGCTTCAACTGTAAACGCATAGGGGTATCTACTCGAAATTGCCCCCAATGTAACCCCTCTTCTTCAAAAAACTAAGCGACGAGGTTATACGGCTCGGCTCAACCGTGTCACCTCTAGTCGTAAACGATTCACCTGACAATCGTCTCTTTATCGAAATCACAGCAGCTGGTTGTAAAGTAAAAGCACTTCTTGACTCTGGTGCTCAGATGTCACTCGTCGATGTCTCCTTGCTAAATCAACTCGGTTTGAAATATAGTTCGAAAATTCAGCCTTCAGTTGTTTCCGCTGATAACAGTCCTATTAAAATTCTGGGTGGTGTGGATATTCCAATTTTTTTTAATGGTTCGTCTTCTCCTCACCCCTGCCTTGTTGGTTCTGGTTTACCAACTCAATTCATTTTAGGGATTGAGTTTTGGAATTATTTTGGTCTCACGTCGGTTTTAAGTCAGTTTTTCGCTGGCGACAAGAGCGGCAAGCTTTTTGTGCCAAAGCCTCCGACACTGGTGGACAAGTCCATTGATTCTAGTGAAGTTCGTTATATCCATCCTCGTGAAGTTCTCACACCAGAACAAGAGGTCAAACTTCAGAAAGTTATTGACGATTTTTCCGCTATTTCTTCTGATAAGATTGGTCTCGGATGTACTAAATGGCTGTCACATAAGATTGAAACGGTAGGACCTCCCGTCCGTCAAAGATATTATCCTCTGTCACCGGTTAAGTTGAAAGTTTTAAATGAGGAGATTGATAAGATGTTGGAGGTAGGTGTTATTCGGCCATCTAGGTCGCCGTGGGCGAGCCCTGTCGTAATGGTGACAAAGAAAGACGGTTCAGTTCGTTTTTGCGTTGATAGCCGTCGGTTGAACAACGTCACTATTCGTGATTCGTACCCGTTACCAAGAATTCAAGATATTTTGGATAATCTCCGCGGGGCGAAGTATTTGACTTCATTAGATTTTCGTAGTGCTTTTTGGCAGATTCCTTTGGCAGATGAAGCCAGCTGTGAGAAAACCGCTTTTATAGTACCACAGCGTGGTTTATTTGAGTTTGTCCGAATGCCTTTTGGTCTAACAAATGCGGCGTCCGAAATGCAACGTCTTACAGACATGATAGTTAATTTTGAATACACTCATGATTCGGAGGACTTCGTATTTGGCTATGTCGATGATTTGATCCTCGTCTCTCGTGATTTTGATAGTCATCTCAAGCTTATCGGCAAAGTACGGGATCGTCTTAAGGATGCAGGTCTTTCAGTCAATCTAAAGAAGTGTGAATTCTGTAAATCCGAGCTGAGGTATCTAGGTTACATTGTTAATGAGAAGGGATTGCAAACGGATCCAAAGAAATTGGAGGCGATTGGCGATTACCCGGCTCCGACTACCGCAAAGTCATTACGAGCTTTTCTCGGTCTGTGTTCTTACTATCGTAGATTCGTCGACAATTTCTCTACAATCATTTCGCCTTTGACAGCGCTGATTGGCAAAAAGAAAGGAAAAGATCCTATTGAATGGAATGACACTGCGGAAGCCGCCTTTTTAAGGTTGAAGCAGGTTCTTATTGAGTCTCCAGTTATGGCTTGTCCAGACTTTACGAAGCCGTTTATTTTGCAGTGTGATGCTAGCCAAGTCGGACTCGGATCGGTCTTGGTACAGGTTTTTGACGGTATCGAACACCCGATCGCATATTTTTCCCGGCTTTTCTCTAAGGCAGAACGTAATTATAGCACCACGGAGCGTGAACTTTTAGCTGTGCTGGATTCCGTAAAACACTTTCGTGGTTATTTAGATGGTGTAAAATTTAAGATTATCACAGACCATATTGCCTTAAAGTGGCTCCTTACCTTAGATAACCCAACAGGTCGATTAGCTCGTTGGTCTACTATCCTTTCTCAGTACAATTTTGAACTAGAGCATCGAAAGGGCGTTCAAAATGTTGTACCAGACGTGTTATCTAGGCCCGAAGTGTCCCTTATCGCCTTTGAACGTGGTCAAGTTCCTACTGGTGATCCTTGGTATGAGAGGGTGTATTCTGGTGTTTCGTCTACTCCACAACTTTTTCCGGCGTATTCTTTGCGCAATGGTATTTTACTCCGCAGGGTGCCGGTAGATAACCCACTTGTTGATGACCCTTGGAAGATAGTTTTGCCTGCTTCTAAAACGAGCGAAGCGATAGACGAAATCCACAATGAATTTCCTAATGTCCATCCTGGAATTATGAAAACTTATTTCAAGACACGAGATCTGTATTATTGGCCTAACATGTACAAAGATATTGCTTCACGTCTCTCATTGTGTCAGATTTGCAAATCTTTTAAGATCGCTAACACTCAGCCAAGAGGACAACAGTTATATCCGCGTGCCGTAAGTGCTCCTCTTGATTTGCTTTCAATCGATTTGGTTGGTCCTTTACCTACCGCATATTATGGGTACAAGTATATTCTCACGATGGTAGATGTCTTTTCGAAGTTTGTTTGGTTAGCACCTTTGAAGAAGTCCGATACAAAGTCAATTACACACGCATTAGAGTCTGAGGTAATTTTGAGATATGGAACTCCACTCAACGTCCTATGTGATAACGCTACTGTGTTTAGGAGTCGTCAATTTGAAGATTTCCTTAGGTCGTATCATATTTCGTCACCTATTTTCACTCCCTACTATAGTCCGAATGCGAACGTAGCTGAGAAATTTAATCAAACTGTGGTCACTACTTTAAGTATACTTGTGACTGATGATAACCGTACTTGGGCCAGGCAACTTCCTAAGGTTGCCTTATATTTAAACTCTTGCGTTAATTTGGCTACAAATTATACCCCTAATTTCCTTATATACGGACGTGAGGTTGATGTTCTCTGTAATCGCAGAAGAGTTCAGACTGTTAACCCTGGGTTGGATAACAGTCGGAACGATCGTGCGGAAAACCTCAGATCGTTACGGGAAGTTTACGCAAAAGTGGCCGACGCGTTGACGCAAGCCTTCGTGCGAAACGCCCGTTACTACAACCGAAATCGTATTCCTGTTTTGTTTGAAGTTGGTCAGGTTGTATGGCGTAGGAATTTCCAAAGGGGTACTCCAGATATTGAAAGGGGTGGTAAGTTTGCTCCTCGTTTCACGGCGTGTCGTGTAATTCGGCGCGTTTCATCTCAAGTTTACGAGTTAGCTGATTTAGACTCTCCACACATTGGTACTTATCACGTGAAAGACATTTTAAAATAATGCTATTCTATTGTGGTATGGAGATTTATTTAATATATAAATTTTCCCCCTAAATTCCGAAAGACGCATCGTCCGTCCTATTTTTTCCGGTCTCTCATTCGACGAATAATGTACTTCATTTCACTGATATATAATTTTTCCCCTAAATTCCGAAAGACGCATCGTCCGTCCTATTCTTTTCTGGCTTCCAGTCATTTGATTTATAATTTCCCCTTAAATTCCGAAAGGCGCATCGTCCGTCCTAATCTTTTCCGGTATCCTATTCGTCCTATTCTTTTCTGGCCTCCTATCATCTGATGTAGGAAGACGCATCGTTCGTCATACCTTTTCCTTTCCTATACGCTACCTTGTAGGCTATTCTTTTCTGGTCTCAAGTCAATTGGCAAATAATGTACCTTATTCTCTTTTATTTTTCTCTAAAAGACGCTGGTTCATCGTTTCTTGACGACGATCGCATAGAGATACGCGTGTTTGTCCTTTCTTGACGAGACTCGCATAAAGATACGCGTGTTTATCGTTTTTCCAGGCTGACTGTACCTACCTCTTTCCTAGTTTATACATTATTTCGCCTTATCTTGTGGTGGTCGTTTTTTTGCCGACCGTACCAGAGGTTGTCCCGATTTTTTCCAGTCTGACTGTACCTACCTTTTTTCCTAGTTTCGACGTTTTTTCGCCTAATCTTGTGGTGGTCCTTTTTTTTCGCCGACTGTACCATAGGCATAGGTGTTAAACTACCTTTTTTTATACTGGCGCTGGGTCAGACTCGAGTTTTGTGGATTTGTTAAGAGTCGGACTTGCCAGGTCTCGTGTAATTATCTTCAACCTATGGTATTCATTCGTTGTATTTTTTGGATTGTTTAGGTTACGTTTTTCGAAGACCACGTTCTGGTATTATGGTTTGCTTCAAGTTGTGGTAGAGCCGCCTCATACTTCGTCGCGACCGTATCCAGTTTCTGTGCTTCGGTAGTTAGGAAGTTAAGTTAGCTTAAGTCTTTAGGTTAATTATATTATAAATGCGTGTCGTTTACAGTAATTGCGACAGCGCGTTCAATTTTGTGTAGTTGACTGTATATATGAGGTTTCGTAGTTTCGCCAATAGGGGGCGTTTTAAATTTTGTTCTGAATTTTTATCTCAGACAGAGGGTGTTGGTTCAGATTTAGTCACATAGATGGCGTCGTGAAGTTTGTTCTTAATATTATTTATAGGTGGCGTTGACAAGTTGAAATCTTCATGTGACAGTTTTTTTGTCAGTTTGAGCTTCACTTTGTTTCAATGGCCAGTAGTTAGTGCTTCGGTGTGTTGATAGATGGCGCAACTTTTAATTAGTCATTATGCGTAAGGTTCATTTTGGTTCGTACGGTATTGGGTTAAGTCTTTCAGTTAGATATGCGGTTGTTTTGTTTTATGGTGCGATTGTGTGTGGGGATGTGAGTTAGCTTTTCTAACGTTCAATAATGGTTATAGCTATTATTGTCCAGTAGTTTCAGCGGCTTGTTTGAGTTGTTTTATTTGTTTTTAGGTTTCCGCATTCTTCCAATCCAAGTTTCTAGAAACATTTTGATTTCAAGTGGGTATCGGTACATATTAGGGTATCGTGATTTTTTGTTTTAACTCAGTGGTAATTTACATTGCGATTTCATTATAGATGTTGCGGTGATATCCTTTTCGGCTTACGCTTTGGAGTTTCGTCAAGCTTATAGTAGGGCTGTTTAGGTTTTGGATATTCAGGGTTGACAAAACATTATTGATTAGGGTTGTCAAATTTTTACAACTTCATGGTATTTGAATGTCAGTGTTCTCTCTTGATTTAGATTTTAAATTTCTTTTGGTAGGGGGATGTCTGCAGCATTATTTTTGCTGCATGGTGATTTAGCCTTTTTTATTTATTATTTTGTTAGTAACCTTTTTTCCGCCGTTCATACTGGTCATTAATCATTCTTTTGAGCAGATTCGTTTGAATTTTAAAATTGGTGTTCGGTATCAAAAATTCAGAACTGACATTAAGGAAAAAGTGATTCAGATCTGATTCTCCTGCTGAGAGAGAAATATTACACAAACAACAAGATACTCCGTATTGCGATTTCCGAGTTCCGGAGGCTTGTTTTGTGGTGCAGCGTTCCTGTGCGTTTCTTTTCGCCGTTTATCACCTTGTACGGTGGTTTTAAAAAGCCGGATTTTTCCATTTCGGGTGAGTGTTCTGTTTGGTGGCTGTTCGTAGGGTTTTGCGAGTTCTTGGGTTTCCTTACATTGTAAGTTTTATTTTCAGCTTTCTATATTGGACGGGAAATTAACCCATAACTTGATCATCAACACCTTTTCACCGTACTCCGTTCTCCAACGTCAGCGCCTAGCTGTACATTCCCGAAGACGTCGCGAGCCAACCTGGCTACACCTCCAAGCATCCACAACGGCCGGCGCTATCGGATCTTGCAACGGCAGTTTCACACCTGGACAACCGAGGCAACAAACTAACATAACTGATTCAAAACTGCGTTCTATATTTATCCTGTGATTTGCTTGATTAACCAGAAAATTCCTTTTGACAGCGGCATAGTTGGTAAATCGCAAACGTTACCGTATATATTCCTATTGTTTCTAATTTGCCTGTTCATTGTACAATGCGAACTTATTTTGGTTGAGGTTGTGCGCACAATTATTAAATCATTATAGGTGGCGAAGGTATTTTTTACATGTTTACCCATTTCTATGGTAATGTATGCGTCTTTTGCTACATGCGTATCTGTTTATATATAGTGTAAGTTTTTTTCTAAATTCTAAAAGCCCAAGTAGGCCTTCTTGTTTTCGGCTCGATTACTAAAGCAGAGACCTAACCTACTACCAGTTAACGAAACCTTTCGCGTGTCGATTGTTGCCTTAAAAAAATAAAGTTAATGTTTTAACGTTTGTGTCATGTTTTATTTTAAGCGTTATGACCTGTGAAGTGTGTAAATTCAACGTGTAAGTTAGCATATTTTTTATTGTGCTGCAATCTCTACTATAGAATATATTTTAAGGCTCGGGGACCTTATACATCCCTTTTATAAATGTATTTAATTTAAGTATTCTTCTGTCACTGGCTGGTCTGGGAGCAAAGAAAAAACATAGAATTTACCAGTTGCTTCTCTTCCCGCGCAGATTGTAAAAGCCCATCGAGGGATTGGGCGAAATTCTTAGGGATCATGTTATAAGCGATGCGGCTAGCAACCCATCACTGTTTTGATTCCTTTTTCCACCTATACGCCTACAATCATGCTACGTGGCCTTTAGGTCTTGCCACCTTAGGTTCTATCTACCCCGTAAGAAATAAAGACGTGATTTGTGTATGTTTGTATCAGCTATCTCCGTTCCAAATTTTATCCAAATCCATTCAGTAGTTTTTACGTGAATGAGTAACAAACATCCATCCATACTTACAAACTTTCGCGGTTATAATATTAGTGGGATACAGCAAAGAATTATACATAAAAACCTTCCTCTTGAATCACTCGATCTATTAAAAAAAACCGCATCAAAATCCGTTGTGTAGTTTTGAAGATACAAGCATACATAGGGACATAGGGACAGAGAAAGCGACTTTGTTTTATACTATGTAGTGATAGTGATATTGGGATATTACATTTGACTTGAGCAGTGAATAAATGACAATAGTACGTCAGTGTATGTATTTTAGTCAGCCGGGCCCCATTTATAGTGCAAAAACTCAGTGGGTCACGGAACAGGTCCCGTGGCATTTACCATTAACAAGTGACGAATATTACGAAGAAACGAACCTGTTCCCAAATTGCGAAACGATTACTCCAAACCACGGACAACTTGCAACGGGAGTCGCCTTAATTTATCTTCAGACCGCACTTTTTGTAGCATTTTTTGAGGTTACATCATCGATTCCCCTTTCCATCCATACGCCCACAATCATGCTAAACGTGGTCTTTAGTCTTGTTACCTTAGCCACTGTCTACCCCGCAAGGGATAGAGACGTGATTTATGTATATTTCAGTGGCGGCTTGCCTATTTTAAGGTAGTTGGGGACTTTCTTGTGCAGAATGGGAGGAAAAGGCTAGTTATATGCCCTTCGGCTTGCCTTCTGATATACTTGACGCCACGACATTGGTATGTGTATGTATGTATTTTTGAGGTTTACAGCGTGTCTACGTATTTCTAAACCAAAATTGCCATACGTGAAACACATTTGCAATGACCAAGGTGCTCATAGCGCTAGAAAAGGCAAAAGTGCCCAAACTGCCCAGGAAACCTATTTTTCGCTGTCGTTTTGTGTCATTGTTGCTCAGGGGCGCCGACTTTTAGAAAACCTCGTGGGTGCTCATGCTTATTTGATGACTCGAAAACGGGTCGTCAGGTAATGAAAAAACACCTATCCCTAAAAGGCGATTACTGATCTGTTTCGTGGTGTCTATTCTCATGGGTGCTCGAGCCCCCGAGCACCCACGGAGTCGGCGCCCCTGTTATTGCTTCTATACATGTTGAGTAATTTTGTATTTTTTTAATGTTAGTCCTACAATGCTGTCTTCAAATCAAGGGTGATTGGCTAGGCAAGCGTGCTCCATTTTAGACCATATCTCCGCTTACCATCGAGCGTGATTGCTGAAATGCATGCTTATGCGTAAAAATGTAGCGGTACTGCTAAAATCGTAACAAAGTCATATCTTTCGTCTCCCGTCATAAATACTACATGTTCGATACCGTGGGTCGACTTAATTTGATGTGTCGTTTGTCACATGTACCGCCGTTTATAAACGGAGTGCGACTTGAATTTTTGTGATGTTTTGTGGGTAGGCCTTTGCTCAAAGTTCATCAGTTCACTACCCTCTATTCTGTCTTTGTCTACGGCCCGAGTGGACGCTCGAGCGGCAGGCGGGGCGTGCGGCGTTCATGTTGAATTCAAGCAAGTGAATGTGAGCGTCCAGTACCCTCATTTTCTAACTCGCTCGCAATCGCCATCGTGTTCATTTTGACAGTTCATGTATGTGCTGACAATTGGTATCGGAATCAGCTAGCTGTCACATTCATACAAGAACTGTCAAAATGAACACGATGGCGATTGCGAGCGAGTTAGACAATAAGCCTACTGGGTACACGCTGCAGTCCCTTGCTGCTGCCCACCCCCCTGAAAACTCAATCAACTGGACACGAGCCCTATTACCTTGATCAGATATTACAGAATGCTATAATGACGAGTCTCTTAGTGAAAGACCTGAGTGGCTCGTGTCCAGCGGAGCGTTCGGCGGGGCGGGCAGCGGCAAAGAGCTCTATGGAAGCGTGAACTCAGGACGCTGACGTACATTTGCTTGAGTTCAATATAAACGCTGCACGCTTCGCTCGAGCGTAAACTTACTCCCGTACACCTTACAGACTGCTACGGCTCACACAGCCATATCTTAATGTTGCTTCTTGCGTTAGTTACAGACTAACCACTTTTTATCTATTATTATCTAAAGAGCTTAAAGCATTATCTTTGCGAAAGGTAGTCTGTGACAGGTTCCGAAGTGGCCTGATTAGCCAAACATGGAGGGTTATGCGTTCTGCTAAGATGCCTTAATGTCTGATGTTGAAAGGTTTTGTTTTGTAAATTGAGACACTTGAATTTATCACCGGATTAGGAGGATTCGGACCAAGGTTTGTTGGAGATTGCGTCGATTTGGTGACCAGATGTTTATTCCTCTGAATTGTACTAATCAACAAGCTAGATAATTATAAAAACTAAAAGCTAACTAAGGAAGCGTCGTGTCTGAAAAGTGCGTTTATGGAGCGATACAACTTTGAGGACTTTCGGGGCTCGTGGCTCCGTACATACATACATATCACGTCTTTATCCCTTACGGGGTCGACAGAGCCTAAGGTAGCAAAACCTTAAGGCCACGTTCAGCATAATTAAGGGCGTGTAGGTGGAAAGGGAAATCAAAATACTGATCGTCGTGGCTCCGTAAATATTAATTTATCGATAAAACGTTGAAAAGCCTCATTTTTTTAATACACACATGCACATACACAAATCACGTCTTTATCCCTTACGGGGTAGATAGAGCCTAAGGTGGACCTAGGCCACGATTAGCAAGATTGTGGGCGTATAGATGGCAAAAAAAATGGAATCAAAATATGGCTTGCTAGCCGCATCGCCTATAACATGATTCATATGATTTTCGCCCAATTCCCTCGATGTGCTTTTACCATCTGCGCGGGTTGAGAAGCAACTGGTACATTCTATGTTATTTCTTTGCTCCCAGACCAGTATGGAATAATTATCAAGAAATACTTGCTCCAATCTTAACACCAAAGCAAGTGGATTAAAACCAGGACAAGTACCAATGTCGTCATGTAAATTCTCCTGGTTGCTGTGACGAAATGGAATCGCGACAACTTGTCAAGCGGTAGCTTACAGCTGCGCGGGCGCACTAATTCGCGCAATTTAAGCGAAGTATATTCCACTTACGCACCAGCAGATATCGCATCGGCAACAGAGAAAGAGCGATGTGATACGCTTATGTTAGGGCGAGATAGTCGAGTAAACTTTTCTTACACGCCGTGAGTCCAATTGGCATTGTTCATTTTTTTTAAGCTGTGCTTTTAACACCTTTATTTGATAAAATGGACTATTTCAAGCAACTAATTTGAATATTAGGCTTTTACGTAGTTTTGTTAATTAATAATAAATATTTTTTCGCTGTTTGATAATTCGTGAATTTAGACAGAATCCCAATCGCCTTCGTTCGGCTGGCTATAAAAAAAACGGCTTTGTCTATGGTTTTGTTAGATTTGACAGTGACACGTGACAGTTGCCATAGCCGAACTTTTTTTTTTATTTTTGTGGCAAACATTCGATGCTGGATTCTGTCTAAAAACCCGGTCATTCGGTCAAACAAAGGTTCAAAGTACTTTTACTAAAATATCTGCAATCATAAAGTATTTTTGAAATCGGACAAGATAAATCGGGTAATTGATGGTTTTCCTCGAAATGGTTTTCGAATTGGAGTATACTAAAAAAAATGAACTATGCCAATTGGACAGTGATACTCTATTTTTTTAATAAATAAATAAACAATTAATAAATTAACAAATTGCTTCCAAGCTGGTCTGGGAGTAAAGAAAAATAAAAAGTACCAGTTGCATCTCTTCCCCCGCAGATGGTAAAAGCCCATCGACGGAATGGGCGAAAATCTTAGGAATCATGTCATGGGCGATGCGGCTAGCAATCCTTTATGACTTGCTACCTTAGGCTCTGTCTACTCCGTAAGGGATAACGGGTGACGGGTGCAATGTAGATGCTAAGACGGCGCTGCCAGTATTATGGCCATATTTCAACCAATCTACAAAAAACTCTTACCAATTTGAAAACATAAACCTTCCTCACGCATCACTATCTATTAGTGAAAACCGCATGAAATTCCGTTCAGTCGTTTTTGAGTTTATCGCGAACAGACGGACGCGGCGGAGAAGTATTGTTTGAGTTATAAATAACTTTTATTGCGATTTATTCCCATTAAAAAAGTTTTCCAGAACAGTCGCTAACCCGTATTTGGGTTTATAGTAATTTGCAGTACCCGGCCACAAATCTCGGCTAATTTCGCCTTTGTAGAGCGCTGTCTCGCTCTAACTTACGTGACGCCATTTTCTCTTTCCAAAGACCGAAGTGCAATCTTTATGGTACTGTGTAGGTACTCGAGTAAGCCTAATTTATGGATCATAAGTGGAACACATCAGTCTGAGCCGTCATTTTTGGATTACCATCAATCAGCTGACTCACTGGTCAGGTGACAGCTGTAATGAGGCCATCGCGATGCGGTGGGTTACAGTTTTATAATAATTGTTTTGAATTTCGTAAAGTATTTACGGAGGTTGTTGAACTTAACGCGTTCTTTCAATGTTACCCTATGTCACGGTTTTTTTTAATGCAAGCGTACTCAATGTGTGGCTGAAAGGCTGTCTGGCCAGATATAAATAAAAAATACGATGTTTTATTTCTCTAAATTTAAAACAATTTCGAAGCGAAGACACTCGGGTCTCAATTACAAGGAAAATTCAACCCTATGTAATGTTAAGTGTTAATGTAATGCAATTATTTCTAATTACCTACCGCAATTCAACGTTCATTTTTAACTTAGACATTGTTTTTTTCTTAGCACTAGATTTAACTTTCTTTGCAGTTCCACATATTTTCTTATACTTGTCTTTCTATTGTTTATTGTAGTTATAGCCGCAACTATTAACTTTTTTTTTGTTTGTTACAGGTAATTATTAGTTAAACAGCCACAGGAATTTGGTAAAAAAAAACAATAGAGGAACATCAGCTTCAAGCCAGCACGTATTTCGTTAGACACTCCAGATAATAAGCACTCGCGTCAGAAACCTTTTTACTTTAAATTAAAAAAAAAACTGACCCAGTCCACGGTCCTTAATGAGGTGCCGCTGCCATATTTGTTTTCGAGGTTCATAAATTTAAGTGAGCCGTGAGAAAGTTCATTTTGTGTTACCAGTGTTAATAAATATCGTTGTGTTCGAAATTATACAATATTTTTATTGAAATTTTGTGATAATTAAAATACTACTAATCTTCCATGCTGGTCTGGGAGTAAAGAAAAAACATAGAACGTACCAGTTGCGTCTCTTCCCGCGCAGATCGCGAAAATCTTACGGATCATCTTATACAGCGATGCAGCTAGCAACCCATCACTATTTTGATTTCCCTTTCCACCTATACGCCCACAATCATGCTAAATGTGGCCTCAAGGTATTGTTACCTTAGGCTCTGTCAACCCCGTAAGGGATAAAGACGTGATGTATGTATGTATGTGTAACGAATTCGTCAACCGAATTTGTTTTTCGTTACCTCTGTAAGTGATCAAGTGACAACCACAACTCTGAAGCTACACGGTTGTTTGTTTACTGCTTGGCTGGTGTATTTATTCATGTTGACAGTTTTTTTTTATCCAGGCCAGTACGATTCGAGATAATATCACAAATGCTTCTTAAAACATAAAAATATCAGTTCGTGATAAAAAAAAAAAAAAAAACACTGAACATTTTATACTCTACGTTCCAAAAGTAAGCAAATCGAATTCTGGAAATGATATCTTACGCAGCGCAAATAAAATATGACATACAATGTATGGTAGAGATCATGGACCCATACTTTTGTATGCTAATAAAGTCCCCAAATGCCTTCCGATAATTCGATACTGTAAGGTTGTATAAACCATGATTCACTTCAGTTTTGAGTTATTTTACTCACAAAATACGTTTCCAATCATGCAGCCGTAATCGCAACTTTGTAATTTAAATCTCGACGATCCGGTATCATGAGCCAGTTTTCCTTTACTTTAAAAAAAAACGGAACATGCGCGCCAAAACTCAAAGTCCTCTTCTGGAAAGGTTTTATTTTGTTTCCCAATCTTACATCCCTATTGCTATATCGTTGTAACTTCCGTCGGGTAAAAAAGTTACAATACACTCACTAATAGATATTTGATTTAAACCGCATCATAATGGTAGTTGCCACAAATCCGCAATAAAGAATACAAAGAAAACGACTACGCGGTCAACGAGCGAAACATTTTATTTACTTTCACAATTAGATACATTTCATAACTTATTTCGTTCAAAACGTGACACTTAGTAGTTCTGCACCGTTACACAACTAGCAACCCTAGCCGAGTTGCCAGCATCATTTTTATTTTACTGATACTTGGGAAATTTTACAAAAAACACTTACCACATTTAACTAGTAGTGAAAATATTAGTTTTAACAATATCCTACTAATATTATAAATGCGAAAGTTTTCGAGTGAAGTTGTAAACTGAGTTCACTCACTCATGTTTGTTCTTTCTTCACGCTGAAACGACTGGATGGATTTGGATTAAATTTGGAACGAAGATAGCTGGTACCCTAGATTAAAATATAGGCTAGGTACTTTTATCCTGGAAAATTGCATAGTTCCCGCGGGATAACGATAAATATGTCAAACTGCTAATTCTGCGCGGACGAAGTCGCGGGCAGAATCCAATGACATTAATAAAGTTTTTTACATTTTTTTAAATACTTTTTTTTGTAAGTAATTAGTAGTTAAATCCTTTTTGCTGAAGTCGCGAATAAAAGCAAGTTGAATAAATAAAGCTGCATAGCCGTAACATCTTTAACTTTTTTTGCTCATCAGACTTGAATCACAGTAATGAGAACGTACAAACGTCTTCGCTGCCCTTCCTAGAATCTCGTAGGACACTCCGTAAATGCGCTCATGGCTTCCATAAGTGCTGTAATCTTTTTATGGACGCATTCTCCATAAGGCAGGTAGCGTTCGCGAAGCATGCTTCTTGTTACTGTTAAATACAAGAAACGTCAGTTTTAAGGCGTGCCATTTGTCAACAATGAGATAAAATCTGTAGTGTTGTTTTAATTAAATATTAATTCCATACTTTTTATTACTAGCTTGCCACTCTGGTAAGTGCTAATCGTTTCCCATGTACGTCTTGGATACAAATCAGTTGAGATATTTTTAGGCTCTGTCTCATCGTGTAGCCTCAAAAATGTGTCAAGTGAATGTATTTCAAAGGAATAACATGTGTGCGGTCGTATTTTTAGATTTTGCCCAAGTTTTTCCTGTAGGTATTACAATAATTGCATTAGACATATCTCTCTTCTAAGAAACCTCAAGGATCCGGCGCAAGACTCGAAATAAACACAAGTAGAATACTAATAAATATTCAATATCTGTCTAATGAGTCAGCAATTCCAAATAAATTTGTCAGAACCAAATGGCTATGCTACTACGAATAACAATTGAAACTCGGTACATTTTAAAACTGGCCGTTGGCGTGTAAACAATAAAGTAAAAGAGGAATTTGAATTTAGAGTGCTTCCAAAATGGCGCGCGAAATGACTACAACACAAATTTACAAGAGGCAGTGGTCGAAATTGGAACTAACATCGGCTGGTACTGTTTACATATTACAGGTTCGATTGCAGCGCCTCTACTGCCGGTAGAGTAAAGTTTGTAAGTGATACACGGCTCTAGTATTTTGACGTGCGGCGAAAATCGTTGAGGCATGCGTTTGACTATATCCCTTGAGTTCTCAATATTCATAACGGTGTAGCCATTGTTTCCCGCCTTTAGAAACGTCACGTATACGCCGGCGCCATGTTGAACTTGAAAGGGACGTGCTTTAACGTATCCAGAATTAATAGGACCCCGAACAATCGCGATGTTCGCATTTTTGCTCGGAGTCGAAAACAATGGGGGTTCTTCTTAGAACGGTGGTTTTCTTGACCCAAAGAAAATTATGAATGTATTCCGGTGAGGTGTTTGGAATCGGTAGCGAGCAGTGTGGTAGCGGTGTCGCCACACATTTTAAATGTTAGAGGCATTGAGCTATGTGGGCCCAGCTGTCAAGTTTACTTATAGGAATGCGCGTTGCGTTAACAGCTACTCATAGTACGATGAAGACAGTAATGTATTCATACTATTTCGTGCGCGAATACAAATACAACCGTCCGGTTCAGTAACTTTTCTATTCGGCCGCGTACTTAACGCTTTTACGACGCCGTTGGATGCGTAGTTTCAAAACATAATTTATAATTCGTATTGTAAACTCTTAAGCTTTATTAAAACTTTCAAAAGTGACCACTTAACTTGATTTACGGGCCGGCACAAGTGTAAACTGTTTTGTGGGATCGTAAATAACCTTTTTGACAATAAATTAGCGTTCGAGATAAGGTCATAAAAAGTATGACCTCGTGTGTTATGTTTTTATAGCTCTTCGGTTATCCTTTGAATACGACCGAGTTACGGAGGGTGTTTGAGTTATGTTTCGTATTGAAAATAAGGTGTCAATTTAAATAGTATAGATTACTGTGGACGTATAAACTGTACTGGATACTAAAGTAGTAGCTGTTGAGTCATGTTGACACGGTTACGGTTTTTAACGATTAATGCTATGCTCTGAATAAAACTAATAAATACAGATTAGTACGGTCGTTTTAGCCATTTTTCTTTTATTGGAATTAAACAGCATTAATCGAACAACCTTACTGGCTGAATGAGAGTAGGTATTAGATTTAAAGTGACAAATAAAATACATTATTCCATGCTGGTCTGGGAGCAAAGAAAAAACATAGAATGTACCAGTTGCTTCTCTTTATCGTTGGTCTTATGAATCAGATCGAAACTAGCGATAATTTTCAGGCTTATCGGAAATTAGCAGTTTAATTTGAGTTAGTACAAATCATATCTTACAGAGATTTTAAAATGTCATCCCGACATGTTTCGAACCAATCCATGATCCCTGCTTAAGGTGTGCCAAAAAAAAATATTTGCTCCGACAAACTGATTATCTAATATTCATATTGTAGATATAATAGTCAGTAAATAATAAATCTTGAGTACTATGTTGGCGACCCCTGCCGTCAGTGGCGTGCGAAACGTCGTCAGGATAGGCAGCACCAAAATACGTATGCGCTGCTTATTCTGGTTCTCCCTGCGCGCACGCATAGCCTGCCGTATAGCATACTGAAATATCTTATAGTCTGTGTACAGCGGCCACATGTAGCCAAGCCCTTAAACTACACAGTTACGCAACTATAGTTAATCCGTCAAGTAGAAAGTCGCACGTCACGCCGCGAATTACACAACCTCTCACTTTACGACGCGGTTAGCGAACTGAAAATATTATGTTTATTATAAAAGTCAACTTTCCGCCGGAACGCATCGATTTAAATAATTACTTAGGCGTCTGAAGTCGTTAGCGCTTAGTTGCAGAACTAAGCAAACAATTTATTGTGCATGTTATATTTGCAGAAATATAACATGCACAATAAATTGTTTTACTAAAACTAATTTGACGACCTATAGTATTTCCAACCATTTATTTTCTCGATGACAGCTCCCGTAGAATGTAGCAGCGCTTTTTACGCAAAAAATAACTTTTAAATGCTAGGTATAAAAAATATGACAACTGCCTAATTTCGTTCCTTGATCCCATATAATATTCATCTAAGACAAATTGAGTCCATATATGCAGTAATATCTTTTTAAAGTACGATAAACAATAAACGTTTTAATAAAGTTACATTCTATGGAAATACAAACAGTGATGTTATGATTGAAATATCGATATTGTATCGGTATTGTATATATTGAACTAGATGTGTTCCCGCGACTTAGTACGCGTTGTAATTTTTAACCGGGATAAAAAATTGCCTATGTTATTCAGGAATAATGTAGCATTCTAATGATTAAATATTTTTTGTTTGTCCAGTAGTTTTTAGTTTATTCATTACAAACATACAAATCCTTCCTCTTTATAATATAAGTAATATAAGTATAGATAGGTAATCGACAATGAAATGAAATAATTATAATGACAGGTAGTTTTTATTTATTAATTTTAAATAGGATCGATATCGTATCTACTGATCACTTATTAGGTCACAACACTATAACTATCAAACTACATCTGTCATCGAGAAAATAAATGATTAGAACAACTAGGTATAGCAACCCATCACTATAGGAGAAAAACTTAAGTATATGACCTGTTGTAGGTATTGTACGGCTAAGAGGGATGTAGCCAGTACTACAGCAAACTGATTGGACTCTACTCGATTTACTCGAGATGTACGGGATCTTCCATGCTGGTCTGGGATCAATAAAAAACATAGAATGTACCAGTTGCTTCTCTTCCCGCGCAGATGGTAAACGCCCATCGAAGGAATGAGATGGATGGATGTTTGTTACTCTTTCACGCCAGCATGGCTGGACAGATCTGGATGAAATTTGGAACATAGATCGATTGTAGTCTGGAATAACACAGGCTACTTTCTATCCCGGAAAATTGCGTAATGCGGGATAGCGATAATCAAATTCTACGCATACGAAGTCGCGGGCAACAGTTATGTATATATTTAAGCAGGCACACATAGCAGGTACTGAGAAATTAAAGTAATATATTTTGATGGAAGTACGTCTTTGGTTTCTAAATATATATAACTCAAAGGTGACTGACTGACTGGCATAGTGATCTATTAACGCACAGCCCAAACCGCTGGACGGATCGGGCTGAAATTTGGCATGCAGGTAGATGTTATGACGTAGGCATCCGCTAAGAAAGGATTTTTATCAATTCTACCCCCAAGGGGATAAAATAGGGGATGAAAGTTTGTATGAAACTTTGTGAATTTTAAACCGATCGGGCTGAGACTTTGCATGCATAAAGCTACTATGACGTAGGCATCCTCTAAGAACGGATTGCGTAATTTCTGCGGGATAGCGATAAACGAATTCTATGCAGACGAAGTTGCGGGCAACAACTAGTACTAGATATGACGGTTGTTACTGCACGATAATTACTTAGCAGACCGGGTAACTGTTTTATGTTCATAAATGATAGTCTCAGATGGATACTTGTCACATCGCCTCTGTTAATTCGAAAATCAATTTAAAGCTACCTCGGTTACGACTTGAATTAAATTAATAACGCATCCTTCGCAGATATACCCGTCTTTCTATAACAAATAATAAGAAATAAAACGGGTAGTTAGAAAAAAGAAAGAAAGAAAGAAAAAATATTTATTACCACTAACAACCATAAGAAAAACATCAAAACACAAAAAAAAAAGTATTAATTAGTGGTAAATGGTTCGGCGTCAGCAAATGCTGCCAAGTCACACAACATTAACTATTATTAATAAAGAAATCGCAGTAAGCAACCTTAAACTTGGCACGACTTTGTCTAGATTTCATTACTTTTTAGAGATAAACAAGCAGCTCCATCGAGACTTGGCCAGTTTTTTACAGAATGTTTTGGTGGGATTTCACTTCTTTTTGTAGAAACGTGGGCATATTGATTTATTTTATTAGATTTCTCTCTGAGGTTATGGGAAGTACTAGTTCTATTTTGATGATGAGTGAGTGAGTGAGTGTCATAAATGCGAAACTTTGCTTTCGCTTAACTTTGGAACTAAATGACCTACAGACTTGAAATTTTGGATTTGAAGTATGTGATTATTGCTTACTGGATGACGGAAATTTCTGTGTTCTGGTCTTATCCAGAGGTTCTCAAATAGGGGCCTGAAAATGCGGCGTTTGCTTCGCGCTCGACTTGGCGGGGGCACTACCGTGCCCCCAGATATGCAGTTAATTATGATAAACCTTATCTAAAATGGCGCTATATGACGTAAATAATTATAAGTAATCTTTAGCTCAAGTGATATGTTAAGCTGTAATCAAAGGAATATATATACATAAAAGTAATAAAACAAATAAATATCCCGGACGACTAGTGCTTAGAGAACCTGATTGTGAAGCAAGAGGTCCCGGGTTCGAACCCCCGTCGGGGCAGATATCCATACATACATACATAGATCACGTCTTTATCCCTTACGAGGTAGACAGAGCCTAAGGTGACAAGACCTACAGGCCACTTTTAGCAAGATTGTGGGGCTAGGTGATGGAAAATGGAACCAAAATAGTGATGGGTTGCTTGCCGCATCGCCTATAACATGATTTCTATGATTTTCGCCCATTCCCTCGATGGGCTTTTACCATCAGCCCGGGAAGCGAAGCAACTGGTATATTCTATGTTTTGTCTTTGTTCCCAGACCAGACATACATACATACCGTCACGCCTCTTTCCAACAGGGATAGGCAGAGACTACTTTGTTCCACTTGCTACGATCCTGACATACTTCTTTCGCTTCATCCACATTCATCAATCTCTTCATACATGCTCGTCAGTTTCGGGTACTCCTGACCTGACCTATTTCCAAAACGTCTCCTATTTCCCAGACAATACAATACAATACAATAACTCTTTATTGAACACCACATATAACAACCAAAACAGAAAAAAGGTATACAGAATATTACAAGGTAACAATAGACTTACACGACACACTTACACGGAACATATTTATTTATTTAATTTAACAACAGATTCATACTGTTACTGTTTCAACCTCATTGCAATTTATATTTTTTTTATTGCACTTACAACATTTAAAAAAATACGGCCGGATTTACGCCAAGTATTTGGCTTAAAATGGCAACGTGAACAATCTCAAGTGATTAAAAATTATAACTCGTAATTAAAAGCAAACAAGCAACGTCGCCGTGCAATTTGTGTACAAAAAGTGCGCGGGCGGCTATTTTAATCGGCGCCCGCGCACACTGCCTATTTCGAGCAATAACAGCCGTAACGACCCCCGACCAATTTAAAGACCTATTCATGTGAGCAAATACGAACGGGGGTGGTTCCGTAGAATTATAAATTAAAACTAAGCATTAGATAAACTCACATTAGTCTTCATTTGAAAAAAACTAACAATTGACATAACAAGTTCTGAAATAAAATAATTTCTCGTTTATTTTTTACATATACATACACAAATCACGTCTTTATCCCTTACGGGGTAGACAGAGCATAAGGTAACAGGTACCTACAGGGCCTCGTTTAGCAAGATTGTGGGCGTATAGGTGGAAAATGGAATCAAAATAGTAATGTAATGCTAGCCTCATCGCCTATAACATGATTCCTATTATTATCGTCCATTCTCTCGATGAAGTTTTACCATCAGCCCGGGAAGAGAAGCAACTGGTACATTCTATGTTTTTTCTTTTCTCCCAGACCAGCAAGTATAAAAAATTAAGAATTAAAAATTCTTGATTCATCAGTACTTATCATTTAAAAAACAGCGCCTTCTCTCGTCCCTGGTGAGCAGATGTTCCACGGGAGTTTGTAATTGTGTCGTACAGACACATCATTCAAACAGATGGCGCTTGGCGACAAAAATTCGCATAGTAACAAGGTCACATGACAGCTAGGTACAGATACAAAAATTCGAAGGCTTACCCACCTGCTATGGGGGTAGCGAGCACGCGTCACGGAATGATGATCCGGGTTCGATTCCCGGCCATAGCTCTACTTTTTTGATTTTTCTGTGTTCTAATTTTAGTGTCGTTTAGAACGGAAAATAAATCACATCGGTTAAGGATCCCTTGTTATAAATCTACGAACCTCTTGGGTCGTTTCACGCCGCCGACCAGTAATCACAGACCCATCAATTCTCACCCACTAAATCCCGAAAAAGATTATACCTGGAAATAATAGCAGTCTATAAAAATATTTAGGAGTCAGTATGACTGCAGTCTATCCCCCTTATTCATAAACGCTCTATAGGCCTCTGCTAACTTAGCAATCGTTTGTCCTTATCTGTGAAAGGTAAATGTCAAAGTCTTGCGGGTGGTAGGGCCTTGTGCAAGGTCCGTCCGGATCGCTACCACCATCTTACTCGCTAATCCTGCCGCTAAGTAGCAGTGCTTGCACTGCTGTGTTCCGGTGTGGAGAGTAAGACAGCCGGGGAAATTACGGGCACAAGAGGCATTTCATCTTAGTCCTCTAGGTTGGCAACGCATCTGCAATCCCTCCGGGGTTGCGGGTGTCTATGGGCAGTGGTGATCACTTACCATCAGGTGACCCACTTGCTCGTTTGCCTTCCTATTCATATAAAAAAAAAAAAAAAAAAAAAAAAAAAAAAAAAAAAAAAAAAAGTGATAGATAAGGACAAACGATTGCTAAGTTAGCAGAAGCCTACAGAGCGTTTATGAATAAGGGGGTATATCTTTACAAATATTCTTCTATGGTTCTTCCTTAAGCAAATATTGTGCGCGCATACCAACATAACTTGAACCGTTTGCTCGTAGAATTTATACGGAGTCAGGTGTTTTCACGCTGGTCAGTGACAATGCAAGACCAATAAACACTGTCATCTACCTCCGTTAGTGGCAATAATAGCTCAAACCCTCTCATTCTGAAAGGAGGCCTGTGTCTAGAAGCAGGACGTTAATAGGGTCGAAACGACGACGACAAAGAAAGTGGCGCCCTCTGTTAATTTCATTTCTATTGATACAAGCATAGGTAGGTGGGTTAGAGTCGATTCCCGCCCGGCCACAGCTTTACTTAGGATTTTTCTGTGTTCTAATTTTAGGGTTCCGTACCTCAAAAGGAAAAAACGGAACCCTTATAGGATCACTTTGTTGTCCGTCTGTCCGTCCGTCCGTCTGTCAAGACCCTTTTTCTCAGGAACGCGTGGAGGTATGAAGCTGAAATTTATATCAATTACTCAGGTCTACTGTCCCTTGAAGCTGTGAAAAAATCAAACTTCTAAGCCAACGCAATCAAAAGATACAGCCGTTTATGCCGCAAATTTTCGACACTTGCAAGGGAATCAAAACCTACAGGGTGCTTCCCGTGAACTCAGAATCTTGAAATTTGGTACGAAGCAACGTCTTATAGCATAGATAAAGGAAAAATTACGAAAACCATAAATTTTTAGTTACATTACATAATATATTTTTTTTTAATAATTTTAACCTTACTACCCATTTCCTCATAAACGCGTAGAGGTATTAAATTGAAATTCATACCAAATACTCAGGTCTATAATACCTTTAAGCTGTGAAAAAATCAAAATTCTAAGCCAACGCAATCAAAAGATACAGCCGTTTATGCCGCAAATTTCCGCAAATTTTCAACTCTCAAGGGAATCAAAACCTACAAGGTAGTTCCCGTGAACGCAGAATCTTGAAATTTGGTATGAAGATAGGTCTTATAGCACAGATTAAAGAATAATTGCGAAAACCGTAAATGTGTATGTATGTCTGTATATAGCAGTGACCAATATAAAGTAACCCCACACTGCGTACATTTTGCTTTGGAGCAGGGCTCTGCTTACACTGGTTTTAGATATTTATAGATAATGATACGGAACCCTCGGTGCGCGAGTCCGACTCGCACTTGACCGGTTTTTTTAGTTCCATGCTGGTCTGGGAGCAAAGGAAAAACATAGAATGTACCAGTTGCTTCTCGTCCCGCGCAGATGGTAAAAGCCCATCGAGGGAATGGGCGAAAATATTAGGAATCATGTTATAGGCGATGCGGCTAGCAACCCATCGCTATTTTGATTCCTTTTTCCACCTATACGCCTACAATCATGCTAAACGTGGCCTTTGGGTCTTGTAACTTAATTTTCAGTCATTTAGAAATTTCTTCTGTATAGATTTAACTGTCAGACAGACCTTAAGGCTCTGTAACATCGATCTCCAGATGACGTCGGCGATTGCTCAATTCAAATGTGTGATCGGCGCAGGCGCAGTTTTCGCGGTTGGACAGGTGCGCTGGTCTGCAGTTGCGTAACATGCGGTATCGGTATTTGTTGGAAATGTTTCGGAGGTCGTTGAACTAAATTTTTTGAAATTCGAAAGATTTAGGCGCCGAGATATTTTTTTTATTACAGCCGACAAACGGGCTTGGGACCCGATGTTAAGTGATCACCGCCGCTCATAGACAGCAACAGTACCATTAGGATGGTGCGTTGCCGGCCTTACAAATAGTGGTACACTCGTCTTTTAAAGGTTCCTATTGATGACGGAATTTAAAAACGTTTCCGCTATGCAGTAGCGTAACTATAACCTCTGGGGCCCGCGGCCAATCTGTCAGACTCCTTCCTCAATATAAAGAAGTGCATTAGCGTCCCATCTGTGCTCTAAACCAAGCCAGTTCGGGGCCTCGAAGAGCTAGGGGCCCGCGGCATTGTGCCACTACTGCCACCCTATAGTTGCGCTTGCGCCACTGCCGCTATGGTTTAAATGGCGTAATAAAACAAACTAACACAAAAACAAAGTAACTTGGAGCCTAATAAGGAACAGCTGTTTATGCTAGCTGTCTTTACAATTACAAAATAAAAATGTACTTAGGAACATCATTTAAAAAAGCGAAAATTTACCAGTTCAAAACCATTTTATTGTAATGGCAACACATTGGTAGCTTTTTTGGAATCTCACGACGATTATAGCTCACAGTCTGTTGCTATTTAGAAGGGGTGTGTAATGATCGACATAAAAATATTTAATATATTTTCTATCTATATATCAACATTTGATATAATTTCAAAGGGTATAATCACTCATTGTGTATAATAAACGTTTGATATAATTTTAAAATATATACATTTATTTCGTATATTTATTGTTCGGTATAACGCTTATTTCTTATAACGATTATATGGTATAACGCTCATTTTATATAATGAACATTGTGTTTTATTTACCTAACCTAACCAACTTTTTTATAGCAGTTCGTTTTTGTTGGGGGACGCAGTTCAAACCTAACCTAACCTACTTTTTGATAGCAGTTCGTTTTGTGATTAAATAACGTTATACCATAAGTTCATTATAGGAAATAAGCATTATACTTAAAGAATGTTATATTAAATGATATTATATCAAATGATCATTATAAGAAATGATAATTATGTCATATGTAAATATATTAAGTGTTGTTATATGATTTAATAATTATATCAAATGAGCGTTATTGCTACTAATATTATACCAAAAATTTTTATAGCCATCGATACGCACCCATTTAGAAGACCATTTCCTGTCATAACTTTGTCCAAACACCAACCTGTGCCGACACGTCGTTGACCTCTTTAGCAGAAACAAAAGACACTCAAACGCAGTATGCGCGACAAAAACAATTGACAATACATCACAACTCTATCGCCGTGCTTTTAGAGTTGCCAGTAGAGTCGCGCGATTTCCACAGGCGAAAGTTTTCCCAACAATTGTGTGGAAAGTGGTGTTCCACGGTGGAAAACGTAATTCACTCAGTGAAAACGTATTGGCTTGTACGGTAATGGATTGCGGTCGCGATGATATGTGTGGGATCGTTTTTATAGCTGCGGTGGAAAATGTTTAATTGTACATGCAACGTTGTAACTTGTTAGAGAAAGTAATTTTTAACGTGAGAAAGAAAGAAAGAAGACATTTATTCCTTTTCAAGACACAAATATAAGAGAATATACACAATTTTATAGAAAACTAGCCTTCCGTCCGCAGCTTCGCCCGCGGTAAATTAATTTTCCCGTAGGAAAAGGTATTTTCCAGCGGTAAAAAGTAACCTATGTCACTCAGTGATAATGTAGCTTTCTAACGGCAAATGAATTTTTGAAATCTGTCCAGTAGTCTCGGAGCATATTCAATTCAAACAAACAAACAAACAAACAATAAAAAATTTCCTCTTTATAATATTATAGTATATTATTATACGAGTAGATAAACAAGGAAAAAAGAGACACGAGGATTTTCATTCAATTTTTTTTATTTGACGCCACCGTTTTGGACCGCCACTGAACGTTGATTATTTTTGTTTTGATCAGTGATTATTAACTTCCATGCTGGTCTTGGAGCAAAGGAGAAAAATAGAATGTACCAGTTGCTTCTCTTCCCGCGCAGATGGTAAAAGCGGGAGCGGATCAGAATACATAAAGTTTAAAATGTATAATGGGTTAAAATACATAATGGTTCAAAATATATAACGCAATTTTCTGTAAAACTATTAGCTAAATGAACTTTTTTGATATCGTAATCTATAGATTGGTTTAGGTTAGGTTAGGTTCTGGAAGGGGTGGGTGGGCAGACGGCCGTTAACACCCATCTTGGAAAGCAACCTTGTGCGTGGTCCTTCTAGGGGCGCAAACGTCCTCTCAAGGATGCAACCGTCCTTTTAAGGGCGCAAACGTCCTTTTCAGGACGACGAGAGGGATCCTTCGGGACTTGACAACCGTCCTTTTAAGGGCGAACCAACCGTCCTTCTAAGGGCGAAACGTCCTTCTGAGGGTGCAAACGTCCTTCTAAGGATTGAAGCGCCCTTGGCTGCTGGAAGGGGTGGGTGGGCAGACGGCCGTTAACACCCACCTTGGAGAGCAACCTTGTGCGCGGTCCTTCTAAGGGCGCAAACGCCCTCTCAAGGATGCAACCGTCCTTTTAAGGGCGCAAACGTCCTTTTCAGGACGACGAGAGGGATCCTTCGGGACTTGACAACCGTCCTTCTAAGGGCGAACCAACCGTCCTTTAAAGGGCGCAACCGCAACCGCATTCGTCCTTTTCAGAGCGAGCGGGTAACAGTCTTTTTCAAGACTTAATCGTTCTTTTCAGAGCGGCGGGGTCCTCCGGGACATGACGAAGCCGTCCTTTTAAGGGCGCATCCGCAACTGCATTCGTCCTTTTCAGAGCGAGCGGGTAACAGTCCTTTTCAAGACTTAATCGTTCTTTTCAGAGCGGCGGGGTCCTCTGGGACATGACGAAGCCGTCCTTTTAAGGGCGCATCCGCAACCGCATTCGTCCTTTTCAGAGCGAGCGGGTAACAGTCTTTTTCAAGACTTAATCGTTCTTTTCAGAGCGGCGGGGTCCTCCGGGACATGACGAAGCCGTCCTTATAAGGGCGCATCCGCAACCGCATTCGTCCTTCTCAGAGCGAGCGGGTAACAGTCTTTTTCAAGACTTAATCGTTCTTTTCAGAGCGGCGGGGTCCTCCGGGACATGACGAAGCCGTCCTTTCAAGGGCGCATCCGCAACCGCATTCGCCCTTCTCAGAGCGAGCGGGTAACAGTCTTTTCAAGACTTAATCGTTCTTTTCAGAGCGGCGGGGTCCTCCGGGACATGACGAAGCCGTCCTTTTAAGGGCGCATCCGCAACCGCATTCGTCCTTTTTAGAGCGAGCGGGTAACAGTCTTTTTCAAGACTTAATCGTTCTTTTCAGAGCGGCGGGGTCCTCCGGGACATGACGAAGCCGTCCTTTTAAGGGCGCATCCGCAACCGCATTCGCCCTTTTCAGAGCGAGCGGGTAACAGTCTTTTTCAAGACTTAATCGTTCTTTTCAGAGCGGCGGGGTCCCCCGGGACATGACGAAGCCGTCCTTTTAAGGGCGCATCCGCAACCGCATTCGTCCTTTTCAGAGCGAGCGGGTAACAGTCTTTTTCAAGACTTAATCGTTCTTTTCAGAGCGGCGGGGTCCTCCGGGACATGACGAAGCCGTCCTTTTAAGGGCGCATCCGCAACCGCACTCGTCCTTTTCAGAGCGAGCGGGTAACAGTCTTCTTCAAGACTTAATCGTTCTTTTCAGAGCGGCGGGGTCCTCCGGGACATGACGAAATCGTCCTTTTAAGGGCGCAAACGTCCTTTTCAGGGCGAGAGAGGGATCCTTCGGGATATTACGAATCCTTCGGGATGTCGGCAAAACGTCCTTCTTAGGACGAAACCAAAACCGTCCTTTTAAGGACGCAAACGTCCTTTTCAGGACGAAAGTGGGAGGGGGTGGCTCGAAAGTGCATTTTCAGCCCTGGAGAGCAACCCTCTTGTGAGGAATCCTTCGGGACTTTGAGAGGACAGGGGCGGCTTGAAGGGACATTTTCTGTCCTGGAAAACCACCCCTTTGTGACGGAGGCGCCTTAGGGTGCCTGTCGTGGCTACGCGTAACCTTGGTGTTCCTAATGCCGAGGCCGCGGGTTACTGCAGTGACTGTGAGGAGAAAACCTCTATAAAAAATCCGCGGCACCTGCGGGGGAGGGCGGGAATTCCCAATCCTGCATTGCACAGGTGTCGCAGGGAGGTAGCCCCATCCCGGGGTGGGCCCGCAGGGACGTCGCGGTTCACGAAAGTTCTCCCGCGGCCCCCTGCAACAGTGCCAAATGTGGGAATCCGTGTGTTTTTTACTGGGTATGCCTGACGCCTCGGGAGAGCCCCAGATACCCTCGGTAACCCCGTACCGGGCCGGATGCATAAGGCGCATTTTCCACACCATAAAAAAAAAAAAAAAAAAAAAAAAGGTTAGGTTAGGTTTGTTTTATAACAATCCTGTTAATTTGTAACTTTCTGAGAAAATCGCATTATATATTATAAACCATTATGTATTTTAACCCATTATACATTTTAAACTTTATGTATTTTAATACGTACCCGGTAAAAGCCCATCGAGAGAATGGGCGAAAATCATAGGAATCATCACTATTTTGATTCCATTTTATCCATCCACCTATACGTTCACAATCTTGCTAAACGTGGCCTGTAGGTCTTGTTACCTTAAGGATAAAGATATCCCGGATATCCCGTAAGTGATAAAGACGTAATAAAAAAAATTAAGGTCTCCGTCCCCCACACTTTAATCGAGTAATCAATCAGGAAATTAAAAAAAAAATTTTTTTTTGCCAAATATGCCTTACGTCACTTTGGAAAAAAACTGATATCCTTCAAACTGCTGGACCGATTTTCACCAAACATGGCTAAAACCACTGCAAGGAAACTGGCTTTCGAATGAGAAAACCGCATCAAAATCGGGTCATACTTATAACATCGTTCGGGGATTAAAAATAGCTATTGCAAAATACCTGTTTGGGCCACATTTTGTCGTGTATGCATAAAGCCTACAATAATACAAAATGAAAAATGTCATGAATTCAAAAGTCAAAATGAAATAAAAAAATCAATATAAAAATATGGATTCAAATGTCAAGTTCATTTACATTGTAAAACGAGTTTTCAAACAAAATAAGTGATAGTTTATTTATTTATTTCATAACTAGCTGTTGCCCGCAACTTCGTCTGCATAGAATTCGTTTATCGCTATCCCGCGGGAATTACGCAATTTTCCGGGATAAAAAGTAGCCTATGTGTTATTCCAGACTAAAATCTATCTATGTTCCAAATTTCATCCAGATCTGTCCAGCCGTTCTGGCGTGAAAGAGTAACAAACATCCAAACATTCTCACAACCTTTCACATTTATAATATTAGTAGGATTGTATTAATTATCCTTCACCAAACTGGTTCAATTATCAGCGCAATTAAATCATAACCCTGCTCAGCGTCGCCGCAGTTGAGTAACTGCGCGTACGCAGACCTGTCACCGAGGACATGGTTTAGAGCAAGTCTGAGTTTTAAATAAACTTTACAGGCTATTTGTTTAACTTTAACTGCGTGCACGAGGTTAGGTCGTAAGTTGCCATAGCACATAGGTTGATAAGAATGTTATGGTCCTCCAAGTGTCTCTTTTACGTCCATTGAAAGTCCGTTTTAGTAGCGCACATCTTTTTATTCACTTGCTCAACAACAGATTACATTGAGCTAGTTCAGTATGACCCTCCGCGGGAACTAGCAAGAAACCTCACGGGCATTGCATTTTATTATTGACTAGCTTCTGCCCGCGACTTCGTCTGCGTAGAATTATACATAAAAACCTTCCTCTTGAATCACTCTATCTATTAAAAAAACCGCATCAAAATCCGTTGTGTAGTTTTGAAGATATAAGCATACATAGGGACAGAGAAAGCGACTTTGTTTTATACTATGTAGAGATTACTACATCTTCTGTACATATATCAGCTTCTCACAATCAGCACAACAATACCTTCTTCTTCTTCTTCTTTTTCATATGGCTCCATCGATCGATGCGATGATTTCGCCAGTGTCAAAGTAATAAATAATTCAAGAATCTTGTGACAAAAATGTCGGTAACGTTGTGCGGTAGAACACGGTCAAAAGACCCCTCCACCCCGTCGGGCTCTTAGCCAACGGATAATGATATCCCACAGAATCTGCCAGGAAATCATTAACCGATGCCCAGGGTGCACCGGACCAAGCACTGCTCTTCCCCTCGGACGGTTCCAAAAACGAACCGCAACTCTTGACCACACGCGGAGGTGACCCGACTCGCACCCCCAATGACTTACAGCGTCCCTTCTCGAGCGCTTGGCGCCAAGACTGCCATCTGTCAACTGTCAACGTCACTGCCCTGCAATGAGTGTGTTCTCTTTAACAAAGTCTGTTTTCATTTACCATAACGAAGGATCAGTTTCGAATTCTTAACGCAAGGTTGGCGGTGATTGTTTAAAAGTATATTCATTCATACAGGTTTCCTATAAAGTTTCGTAATTGCTGATGAATGAACAACAAATATTTATGACTCTAAAACGTTTTTTTTTTCTAATCGGTGTCCAATCAGTCCACGCTAACAATATCACATGTAACACAAATTATATCATTAGCAAATACGTCAAAGGAAATTGCTAATACTGTCAACTCGTGTTACAAGTCGGTGACAACGTTGACAGCTGGAGGTCGAATGTCAACGGTGTTGCTACAGAAATTTGACCATGCGAATATTTGAGACGGCTCAATGGCGTCAGTAATTATAGACATAGAGCTGCGGTTCGTTTTTGGATCCGTCCGGGGGGAAGAGCAGTGCTTGGTCCGGTGCACCCTGGGCATCGGTTAATGATTTCCTGGCAGATTATACGTTGGCTAAGAGCCCGACAGGGGAGGGGTCTTTTGACCGTGTTCTACCGTACAACGTTGCCGACATTTTTGTCACAAGATTTTTGAATACTGTATTTATAGGCATTTTGACATTGGCGAAATCATTGCATCGATCGATGGGGCCATATTAAAAAATGAAGAAGAATGATACAACTCAGCCCTGTTTGCAACTCGCGTCTTAAAAAGAACACTTAATAAAACTATAATTGAACAAATAGGAGACGCAACAGGTACATTCTGCTTCTTCTTTACCCATACCAGCACGGAAGAACACTATACCATTCAATTCCATACCATTTTTAACCTAAAATTTACAGTAGCAAAAAGGACTTACAGTAAGCTAGGAAGCACTTGACTAACATTGTGTAGAAATGACAGCTAGAAGCACAGCCGGCGATCTAAATAAAGCAACCGATAAAATAGAACAACCTATCAAAATTAAGCTAAAAGGTGAACAAAAACCAGATATGTCAGCAGTCGACTCAATCGGATCTTCTCATCCGCTAATTGGGCTATCATTACCTGCGCCCGCGCACAATGCACAGAATGATTTACAGGCGATAACGATCGACCGACGTTTTAATACTTAGCAAATTGACTTGGAAACGTCTAAATTTGATTAGGAACATGATCTTTGATACCAGTATTTTCTTTACGGACTCTGGAATTGATAACGTTTTGCTAAGTAGCCACGGTTTTGATGATTTTGTTTCATTGACCAAGTAAAAGCAGAATTTTAAAAGCCTTGTAAAAAAATCATCTAAATACATAAACACTCATTGTATGCAATCAACTTGATATTTCACGACATTTTACAACAATTAGACTATGATAATTAAATATCATATTGAAATTTCCTTCCTTTTTTGTTTATTCTAAATTATTTAATAAATGTATGTATTTTTTAGTTACACATAAGTCAGGTTCTTTCTATTTATTCTATCTATTCATTACTTTATTTACGTAAAAGTTTATGGTTTATGTAGTATATTTTATCTGTGTATCGTTCCGTGAGTCACAGACGGTTCTGGCTGAAAATCAGTGCTGCAGGTGTCTAACACAGCGTAATGCTGAGCCAGCGACCGTTTCACTTTTGCAGAGACACAATTCTGACGATCTATTTTTCATGTCTGTGTTTTTTTTTCTATAAAATTGAGTGTATGCTCTCATACTTGTGTCTTGCAAAATGAATAATGTCTTCTTTCTTTTCTTTTTAAGTTTTATATGAACTTGAGCACACAAATTGAATATGTAAATATATTCCCCGTAATTAGTTCCCATTGTTATCCATCCTCATCCTTTCAACGAGCAGTTTATTTTTGAGCGTAACATTGATAGACGTCACACGCACATCGTTTGGAACGACTTTACTTAGACGCGAAATTTTACAAAAATCATTAGAAAGCGAGAACGTTCACAATTAACGAGTTTTAAAGGGTTTCCTCGTATATCTTGATAATGGAATGCTTACTGACTCAGTGTCCCCCGATGCACTTGGTATCTTTGCCTTTCGCGTTAAAGTTCTGTTTGGAGCGCTGCGGCGGCGAAGATAAGTCATTGGAAAGTGAAATGAGGGCGCACCTGACGTTGCTTTCTTTACATCGTGGCGTTCTTTTTGCCGCAGTGAGAGTGGTCTACATTTGATAATTACGCCGGTAGCGGTTCTACCTCCCGGTGTTTCGACACTTGTCGGTCGAACGCGTCTCCCTGTGACTACATTGTTGGCTTTATTTTTCCTTGAACCCAATCTGACGTTTTTACCTGACCCAGTTCAACGCTCCGTTTTCTTGATTGCTTATTGGCACCGTGTCGATTTTCTTGAGTTTTAGAAAAACGATGCGGCGATACGGATTGATTTTTTCCGTCTGTTATTTATCAGTTTTGACCCGATCTTTCAACAATTGTGGATTCGTCGATCGGAAGCGATAGCGAGTATATTTCTCGACTTTTATCGAGTGGCGTCGTGACTTCATCGACACGATTCGTTCTCGCTTTTTATTTCATATCTCATTGTCGTTGATAGAAAGTGTCACTTTTGTTGGTTTTTGCCTATTGTTCGACATCCTTTGTTGAGTTTTGAATTGATTATACTTACATAGTTCTGATTCAATCCGTGCGAATATTTCTGTTTCACTTTCCTTGTCAGTTTTATCATCATTTTTATCAACCATCGCGTATATATTTTTTATTATTTCATCGACATCATGTTGTCTGATTTTCTCATTCCCTAAATCATCATTCTAATGCAATCAAGCGTGATCACTGGATCTCATTAACGTCGGATCCGAAGATCTATCTACTTCATGCTGTGTGCACACATTGCGGTATAAATCCTAAACTTTCACCAAGGATCCACGGGGCCCATGTGTAAGCATGATAAATCTATGAGCTTGCGCGCGCGCAACTATCAGGGATCAACGAAAGTGCAAGTCGCCCAGTTCCCACGGCCTCGCTCCCGGGTTTGGAAATCGATTAATGCTGTAATGAAACTATTGCGAATTTTCTCTAAAAGTATTAGGAACAAAATAATTAAACAAAATCAAACATAACCTTAAACAGATCTGTTTTAACACATCACACAAAAGTACTGCACATACTTAGTTTTAGTCTCCATACGATCCACATATAATTTTGACAAAATATAAGATTGTCGAGGGATTAGGCGAAAATCTTAGGGATCATGTTATATAGGCGATGTGTCTAGCAACCCATCGCTGTTTTGATTCCCCTTTCCATCTATACGCCCACGATTATGCTAAACGTGGTCTTTAGGTCTTGTTACCTTAAGTTCTGTCTACCCCGTAAGGAATACAGACGTGATTTATGTATGTACGCATGTAAGATTGACTTCATAAATCTAACCAACCCTTTAATTACTGGTTGCTTCTAAAAATAGAACCTATTCTTGTTCCATCTATTTTCCCAACATAACATTTAAAGGCCGCTATTCAAAGGACTATATTTATGGCGCCAAATGAATTATCGGTTTTTTGTAATCAACTAAGCTACTACAGTAGTGGAACTAATTAGGAACGGCATAAATAAGTTAGGGCTGATAGATGAAGCGATACGTCATCTTAATGTTGGTTTACTGGTGTTGCTGCTGACATAAATTATATTATTGGTGTGGCAGTGTGGGAGGGTGCAAGTCAAACACTGAGCTATGAAGGGCTAGTCAAAGGAAGCTTAAATGGTTAGGATTTAGGATTGTCGCTTATTTTGTTTTGGCAGCAGTATTAGATGAATTACGAACGTGTAAGTGCGTTATTACGAAAATCGAACGAAGTCGCATATTACGAGATTTATTATGTGTCTATACTAATATTATAAAGAGGAAAAATTTGATTGTTTGTTTGTTTGTTTGCATTGAATAGGCTCCGAAACTACTGGACCGATTTCAAAAATTCTTTTGCCGTTAGAAAGCTACATTGTCAATGAGTGACATAGGCTACTCTTTACCGCGGGAAAATACCTTTTCCTACAGGAAAATTAATTTACCGCGGGCAAAGCTGCGGACGGAAGGCTAGTATTTAATAATACTAACTTAAAGTTTAACATAGGCATAAAATTAAATATAAGTAGATTTTTTATCAAGTAATACGTTAACACGTAAATAAAAAAATTATTAAATTTTTGTCGTAAATGCGTTACATAATTTGGGAAAAGCTGATCCTCTACAAACTATTACCGAATTTTACCAAACATGGCTAAGACCAGCGCAACTGGCTTTTTAATGAAAAAAACCGCGTCGAACTCGCTCTATCCATTTGAGACTTACGATGCCGGAGATAGATAAACACAAACACACACACACACACACACACACAAACGTAGAAAGAGAGAGAGCCGAGAGAGTTATCGACGTCAGACTTACAAGTCTTATAACAATAACACGAGGGGTGTAATTTTATTTTTGCGTTGGAGAAAAATAAGGATTCTCCTGCAAGATTCCTTACATACTTTTTTTTTCTTTTCACAAATATATATTTTGCTAATACTCCGTTAACATGTCCCGGCGTTTCACGAGTGTCGATTTTGACAATTAGAAAATCGCTCGTCCTTTTCCCTCTGTACCGAACAGAAAAGGATAATCGTAAATCATCTCGCGCTGATCCCGCGGGTTTACGCCTGTCTGTGAATGAATTTACGAGCCAAGGATTGTGGGCCCACGGCACGGAGTACTCAAGACCGGAGTCGCCTCTACCTTATAATACATTTGTTCTGCCCATTCTAGTAAGCCTACTAGCTACTATCTTTTCACACTTAAACCGTTGAACCGAAGTTGAAATTTGATATAAAAGTAGTTTCCGTCCCGGGAAAGGACATAGGGTAGTTTTTATCCCGGAAAACGGCATAGTTAACGCGTTAGGCAACGCAATAAACGAATTCCGCGCAGACGAAGTCGCGGGAAACAGCTAGTAATCTATATAAATAAAAATTAATGTTACTAAGCTCAAAACTCAAGGACGGCTGAACCAAATCGCCTTTTTTTTTCATGTGTTCCGTCCGTTCCACGCAATGTTTTTATAAAACACACACACAAATCACCACTTTATCCGTTACGGGGTAGACAGAACCTAAGCTAACAAGACCTAAAGGCCACGTTTAGCATGATTGCGGGCGTGTGGAAAGGAGAATCAAAATAGTGATAAAAGTCATGATTCCTATGCCTATAAAAAAATTAAAAGGGGGCGAAGTCCAGGGAAATAGCACACAAGTAAATGACATTAGTTGACGTAACCCCAAACTAAGCTGCCATAGCTGTTTAATTTTTATTCCGGGAGTAAAATCGCGCGCTGCCATCTCCTCCCGTAGGTGCTCTATGCTCAACGACCATTAACCAACTAACAGACACTTATCTAAATTTGGAAGTAGTTTAAAAAGGGATGATGGCGCACGACACCGGGAGGCGCAGGCGCAATGTGTTGCTACCCTCAATATTAATCCTTGATTTGAAGATGGTCAGATTGTAGTGGAACAGACGTAAACAAGGAATATATACATACATACATACATACATACATACATACATACATATATCACGTCTTTATCCCTTACGGGAACAAGGAATACAATACACTATAATGACTGTAACACCACATACTAAACAATATATTAGATGACCGGATAGCCCAGTGGTTAGGGAACTTGACTATGAAGCTTGAGGTCCCGGGTTCGATCCTCGGCCGGGGCAGATATCTGTACGAAAAAATACAAACTTTTTGTCTTGGACGTTTAATATACTCGTATTTATATATGTAAATATGTTTATCCGTCTAGCCCTCATATTACAAGCTTTGCTTAGTTTGGGTCTAGGTCAATTGGTGTCAATTGTCTTAATTGCCTCAATATATATTTAATACTAGCTTTTCCCCGCGACTTCGTCCGCGCACATAACGTCAGAGTGACGACACACCCCATACATCCACTCATGTCTCCAAGTATAAGGTTTTTATTGCCTATCCCGTGGGAAATTCGGAAAATCCCTTCTTAGAGCACCTACAGATCCTCTAGGAATATTATCTACTAATTATAGTCTTAATTATTTACCTTGTGTTTTTATCCCGTGGGAAATTTGAAAAATTCCTTTGTAAGTGCATCTAATTTAATGTCTGTAGCTTTATTAGTACAACATTTCGGAATTTTCCAATCCCGTGGGAAAATCGGGATAAAAAGTATCCTATGTCCGTCTCCTGGTTCTAAGCTACCTCCCTACCAGTTTTCAGCCAAATCGGTTCAGCCGTTCTCGAGTTATAAATAGTGCAACTAACACGACTTTCTTTTATATATTATATAGATGAGTATAGAAACAGAAAATCTTAGAAATAATGTTACAGGCGATGCGGCTAGCAACCCATCACTGTTTTGATTCCCGTTTCCACAGCTTGTTCCCCGTACGTAACCAAGTTACATAACCGGCACTGGTAAAACCAATGTAGGATGATTAATTTGGATTAATTCAGGTTTAGGTGCGGCGGGGGTGGCTTTTGGGTTGGGCCACCCCTAAGCAGCGTACATGTTTGTTATAATTTAGAAACAGTCTTTATTTTACCTTAGAATGTCCTGGTAATATAAAATAGTTATGTTCGCGGAACAAGCGGTTTCCACGTATACGCTCACAATCTAAACGTGGCTTAAGTCTTGTTACCTTAGGCTCTCTACCCTGTAAAGGATAAAAGTAATTTATGTGTATGTATGGACTTTAGTGACCCCAAAAAATGTATGACGACCGGATAGCCTAGTGGTTAGTGACCCTGACTATGAAGCTAGAGGTCCCGGGTTCGAATCCCAGTAGGGGCAGACAGTTGTATGATGAATACGAATGTTTGTGCCCGAGTCATGGATGTTGTATGTATTTATGAAAATGAAATGAAATGAAAAATGAAATGAAATGAAAATGAAAATGAAAAAGTGTTTATTCCAAGCAAATTATACAGGAGGATAGCTACAACTAAGGGCCCTGTGCTAGGATACCCTGTGTTACAGGACCCTTCCATACAGATACAATGTTAAATGCTACAAGTCGTACAGAGAATAATAAAAATAACAGCACGCGTACAAAGCGAGTAAAGATGTACCTAGTTGCCTACTCATGAAATTAGGCATAGGCACCATTGTTGCGGAATAATGTGCGCGCGTGCATGCTTATGCTTACGTAAGTGATGTGTATGTGTGAGTGTGTGTGGGTATGTGGAAGTGTGCAAAATATAATTTGAATAGATATTATAATCTGTATATATTCCTAAAATTGATGTATACTTAGATACATGAATTATTGAGCTACTTGCAGTAGAAGCTCTGTTTCGAGATAGTCAAAACTCATGAGCCACCTAGTCAGCATGAGCTTACTAGGGGGCCTGGGCTCCCTGTAGGATTGACAAAGCGTTTTCAATACCAAGGGGGCAATAAATGGGCCAAATTTATGGGCAAACTTAGTACTACATTTCGGGGCTTTCCAGCGCTGACGACACCTCGTGTCAGCGGTTATATGTGTTTATCTACATTATATAAGTATGTTTATCCGTTGCCTGGTACCCATAGCACAAGCTTTGCTTAGTTTGGGGCTGGGTCAATTGGTGTAATTGGTCCCAAGATATTTATTTATTACTAGCTGTTGCCCGCGGCTTCGCTCCCGTTTTTTTTTCTTCTAAATTTTAATATTTTCTCATCGGTAAACCTTCCCTGGGCTTCCACGAATATTTTAAGACTAAAATTAGACAAATCGGTTCAGCCGTTCTCGAGTTTTAGCGAGACTAACGAACAGCAATTCATTTTTATTTATTTGTATAATTATCTTACGATATTTCTTTTGTTCGCAGGCCAGTCGAAAGATATCAAAATGCGGGTATCTGTTCGTAGCGCCAGGCTGGGACTTCTCGAATCCGCTCTACAGAACAAAGGTAACGTAAGAATGTATCTAATAATAATAATGTTAATGCTAATGTTTTTATATTTTGTATTAATATTGTTTTATTACTTTTTATATGAATATTGTAAACACCTAACTTGAGACAAAAATAAATACACAGAATAATAATAATAATAATATACAGTCGTTTCGGCAAACGGTTTAATAGCGAAGAGCCTTGACCATCCCCTTAAAAGGCTCTCGCTAGGTGGTTGGGTCAAGGGCCAGATACAGAAGGCGGTACTCCTGGACACGGCTCGGATAGTCAGGAGGTTCCTTTCTCTGTCGCCCTGACCACCGGTAGCTTATGCCTCGCCTCGCTGCCGGCGGTACCCTAGGTTAGGTTTTTATAATGTTTTTATATTTTGTATTAATATTGTTTTATTACTTTTTATATGAATATTGTAAAAACCTAACTTGAGACAAAAATAAATATACAGAATAATAATAATAATATCTTGGGACAATTGACACCTATTGACCTAGCCCCAAACTAAGCAAAGCTTGTAATATGGGCACTAGACAACGGATAAACATACTTATATAGATAAATATGTACATACTTAAATACATATTAAACATCCAAGACTCGAGAACAAACATTCGTATTTCTCATACATATATCTGCCCCGACCGGGGATCGAACCCGGGACCTCAAGCTTCATAGTCAGGTTCTCTAACCACTGGGCCATCCGGTCGTCTAAATCATCATCAGTCAGTAATCTAACTAACCCTCTGCTTCAAATTCAATTGATGGCCCTCTACCCAATACCTGAGTGTCAAGAGTTATCCCTTACCTTTATCGTGCTGCATTCTTCAAACACCCTTTTTATTGCTGCAAAGTCTCGGATTTCAAAAAAAGCGTCGATCCTCATATAAAATTGCTGTCCTTTTTTAAACCCAAAACGCATTAGAGCCTAATCGGTTTTTCGCGGAACCCTCATATTTATGGGCCCATAACGGCGCTGCGCTTGCGCATATCGCAGCTATCAATAAAGGATCGATTATTTATCGATCAGACAGTCAGGCTTGATACAGGATGTCAAAAAAGTTAAAAGTTTTTTTTTCAGTTTTGTAGGATTTGCAGGAAATAAAATATGATAATTTATAAAAGGTATAGTTTGAGGTTGGATTTAGATCATAAGTTGAATATTATTATACATTTGTTTATTTTGATGTTTGTGAAGCTATATTAGAAATCGAAAGGGTATGAGGCAAAGCGAAATGACACTATCGTTTGTACTATTGTTTTATATCTGTGTTTGTACATATGTTTACAAATTAATAAATGATTGATTGATTGATTGATATTGCCTTTGACAGCAAAACTTTGGCTCTAAACAGCTTAATTTGTATGTTTCTTTAAATGCTTACTGATAACCTCAAAATTGCCGCCCAATTTGGAAATTCATATTTCATATAAACGTATCTTTTTTATGTTAGAGAGGCCAGACAAACGAACTAGTGGGTCACCTGATGTTAAATGATCAACACTCCATAGACACCCGCAGCGTTTTACGCGATGCCAGTGCGTTGTCGGCCCTAGCATCTCAAAAGTAACCTACCATTTAAAAATTAAGACATTTTAATTCGACATATTGGCAATGGTATATAGTATAGACCGCGATTATTTTTCATAAGCGCCCAATACGAAGTCCGATTGATTTATTTTGTAAATAATTACAAAAATATAGATTATAGCTGCCTTAAAGTAACAAAAATAAAACTTACGCTATAAACTAAAATGTTTAATCGCCGTAGAAAATGACTGTCTAATGTAATTAACAGTCAATCGTTTCGAACTGTCATTAAAAGTTACATATGTACTGTATTATTAAATCACCACATCCTGTACTCGCATTCTTGGCCAATTTGACAGCTTATTACGTGGCGTCGGTAACAATTACTGTCAAAGTGTTAAATTAAGCGTAATGACATGCGATCTGTCAATGTAATTAATATTACCGACATCTACCGGCGATGTCCGAAAACGCGATGGGATATTTTAGTGTACTTGTCGCTGGATGATTTATTGGTGGGGTGATCATTAATATCTGATGGGTATTGATGGGGTTAGGGAATGGGAATTCAAAGAAGGATACAAGTTGCTTCTCTTCCCGCGCAGATGGTAAAATCCCATCGAGGGATTGGGCGAAAATATAGGCGATGTGGCTAGCAACCGATCACTGTTTTGATTCCCCTTTGCATCCATACGCCCACAATCATGCTAAACGTGGTCTTTAGGTCTTGTCACCTTAGGCTCTGTCTACCCCGTAAGGGATAAAGATGTGATTTATGTATGTATGTACAAATTACTCATCTGCAAGGTGTAACCATAACTGTTACATGTTACAGTAACCAAAACCCCAGCATGAGCCACATGGGCAGGTTGAAAACCAGCGCTGGCTTCTGCGTAAGCGCAGCATAAGCTGGGCCTGCTCCCTTTGCCATTGTGTACAAGGTTTTTTTGTTAACAAAACAATCTAATGTTAATTCTTAAGTTAAGTCTGTATTTCTTTTATTTGTTATTTTAAATGGCAATAGACGCTATCTTATCTTATCAAAAACTCTAGTGTGGACGTGGCTCGTGAGCAGAACGCCGCGCCGTGCGACACTAGAGTTTTTGGTTACTTTAACTAGCAACAGTTACGGCCTAAGGTAAAGTTTTACATAGGAAAAAAAAACACAGAATGTACCAGTTGCTTCTCTTCCCGCAGATGGTAAAAGCCCACCGAGAGAATGGGCGAAAATCTTAGGAATCATGTTATAGGCGATGCGGTTAGCAACTTGTCACTATTTTGATTCCCCTTTCCACCTTTACGTCCACAAACGTGCTAAATGTGGCCTTTAGGTCTTATCTTAGATTCTGTCCACCCCGTAAGGGATGAAGACGTAATTGATGTATGAAGTTTAACGTATACTTTGAACACTTATATTCTTTATCGTATCAGATTTTTTTTCTGTAATATGTAGTACATATAACCTTCCTCTCGAATCACTCTATCTATTAAAAAAACGGCATCAAAATCCGTTGCGTAGTTTTAAAGATCTAAGCATACATAGGGACAGACAGACGGACAGACAGCGGAAAGCGACTTTGTTTTATACTATGTAGTGATGATATATAGTGATAGTTCATGCAGTTGGTAAATAAAATGAAACGACGTTGAATCTCGCACTGTTAGGTCATCTACGTAAATAAACGGTATTATGCTCGTTTATTTAATAAATAAGAAACAATATCATTACATCAGTATGCAATTGGGTTCCGTAGTCCCACTGCTGGGTAAACTTCGTGATTGCGGGGCACTATTTTATCAATATTTGAATCTGGCACAAATTTGTACATTCGGAACAATAAGAAAGCAGGAACGCTAATCGTGCGGACGCAAATAGATAGTGGCCTATTGGAATATTTTGTCTCATTCGGTACAAAATTTTCCCATGGTCTCCTTACCAAATTGAAGATTGTGGGCGTAAGGTGGAAAATGGAATCATAAGCGATGGGTTGCTAGCCGCATCGCCATGATTCCTATGATTTTCGCCCATTGCCTCGATGGGCTTTTACCGTCTGCGCGGGAAGAGAAGCAACTGATACATTTTATGTTTTTTCTTTGCTCCCGGACCAGTATGAAATGAAATGAAATGAAATGATGAAATGAAATGATTATTTATTCACAATGAACATATGGTTACATATGTTCTTATATAGTAGTATTGCTGCCCTTAACATGTTCAGCCAGGTTAGGCATGTGAAAATCTGAGGTAAATGTCGCTCGGTCGATGTTAGTAACATTATCCTTGATAGATGGTTAGAAAATATCTTCTATCTTCTATATATTTATAAAAATGTATGTTGCTAAGCGCTAAACTAGGAAACGGAGGAACCAATTACCAATTAGGCTAATACTTTTTTTCATACGTTCCTGAAGTTAAAAGGAATGTTTTATAGAGAAAAAAAATATTGAAAAAAAAAATTCAAACGCTTTTAGAGAACCCTAAAAATGAATTTTGATTTGCGCAGATTGCGATAAGCAGCAGGCGGCCAAAAAGCGTCAAAAAAACGTCGCTTGCGCACCCAAGACAGGAATAACGCACATTGTAATATAGCTACATACAAATGCACATTTGAAATTCAATCGCAAATGAACTGATCAAGGTTCAAGATTACGATTGCATATATTGTGATTTGTGAGTTACCTTTTGTTATGGACAATGGTATAAATGCTTCGATATAATTAATCAAACAGTTATCAATGCAGATGTCAAATGTTTTTTTAAGCCCTGTCATAGTCAATCAAATTCTAAGTGGCCAGTTCGAAAATTGTCTCTGATTTATTTTATTCTTTCGAGCAGCTAAAATAAAAAAAAATGTGTTCCATTTTCGTTTTTGCCACAGCAAGAAGCTAACGCCGAACGAGCGTGCTCAAAAATATTTCTCAATGTTACCGTTAAAAAATTAGCAAACAAACCAAATTCAATGAAGCCATGTAACTGTTCGCGGCGTGTAATAAGAGGGCGCGCTTCGATTGTGCGTGTGCGCAGCCCAATGGTACTGCACAGCGATTTACATAAACGCATGGTTGACATCCAAGTCAAAATATAACTGAGAGGAAGTCTTTAGCTGCCTCAGGTGGGGCATATGAAGATGTGTACCACAGGCGCTCCTGTGCCCAACTGTAGGACCTATATAGGCTGGAGAGAGAGAGAGAGAGAGAGAGAGAGAGAGAGAGATAGAGAAAGAGAAGCTTATGTAGTGAGTGACGTAACCTTTACGATAACTTTTTGGCAAAACAGTGTGGTGATTTCCCTTTGCCTTCCGCACCGCAGTGCTGGAGGCAGTTCTCAGTTGGCAACAGAGAATGCTGCGAATCGAGTAACCAGTTTGAGAGCTACGATGTCACAGACACACAAACTTAAAATACCCCTCCTTTTGCGTTGGGAGTAAATAAAATAGTTAGGACTGATTCAAAGGAAGTGTGAATGGTTGCGTTGGCAGGGGAAGGCCTAGACGGATGTTCCGGGACCGAATAGGAGACGTTTTGAAAATGGGCAGGTCAGATTGATTAATGTGGAAGAAGCGAAAGACCCTGCCTACCCCTATGGGTCCGTCCGGATCGCTACCACCATCTTACTCGCTAATCCTGCCGCTAAGTAGCAGTGCTTGCACTGCTGTGTTCCGGTGCGGAGAGTAAGACAGCCGGGGAAATTACGGGCACAAGAGGCATTTCATCTTAATCCTCTAGGTTGGCAACGCATCTGCAATCCCTCCGGGGTTGCGGGTGTCTATGGGCAGTGGTGATCACTTACCATCTGGTGACCCACTTGCTCGTTTGCCTTCCTATTCACATAAAAAAAAAAAAAAAAAAAAAAAAATGGGAAAGAGGCGTGACTGTACGTTTGTGTATGTACTTTCCGTTTTATAATATTAGCTGTAAAACACAATGACTTCGTTGTGCAATGATGAACGGCAATCTGGGCGTTACCCGCAAACAATTTGTTATAAAACCGTACGAATGTTTAACATTTATAGATAGTATCTTGTGCTAAAGTTTACTGGGTCCAATCTGTGGATACCGTCGGCGACGGATCTTACCCGCATTTAAGAGGATTTTTCTTACTAAAAAACATAGAACATGCGCAAGCGCAAGTCTAGGAGCAAAGAAAAAACATAGAATGTACCAGTTGCTTCTCTACCCGCGCATGGTATAAGCTCATCGAGGGAGTATGAAAATCATAGGAATCATGTTATAGGCGATGCGGCTAGCAACCCATCACTATTTTGATTCCGTTTTCCATCTATACGCCCTCAATCAAGCTGAATGTGGCCTGTACGTACCTGTTACCTGAGGCTCTGTCTATTCCGTAAGGGATAAAGACGTGATTTGTGTACCTATGTGTGTGATTCCTACTTAGTTGGCAACGTCGCATTTTTGGTGATTTTTTACGATTAATTCACAGAAACCCGAAACCGACGAGCATGTATGAAGAGATTGATGACTGTGGATGAAGCGAAAGAAATATGTCAGGATCGTAGCAAGTGGAATAAAGTAGTCTCTGCCTACCCCTGTGGGAAAGAGGCGTGACGGTATGTATGTATGTATGTATGTAATTCACAGAAATTAAATGAAAGTTTGAAATGTGCGTGTGTTCTTCGTTTTTGGTGTAATGATACAATAATTTATCGTGATGGAGTTTTATTTTCATCCTTTACGGGGTAGGACAGAGCCTAAGGTAACAAGACCTACGTGGATGGGATATTCAAGAACAATTTTAAAGTATATTATTTTAGAAAGAGTCCTCCACGCTGGTCTGGGAGCGAAAAAAAACATAGACTGTACCAGTTGCTTCTCTTCCGTGACGTAAAAGCCCATCGACGGTAATGGACTAAAACAGGAATCATGTTATAGGCGATGCGGCTAGCAACCCATCACTATATTGATTCCGTTTTCCACCTATACGCCCACAATCAAACTAACCGTGATCTTTTTGTTAACTTAGTCCTTGTCTTCCCCGTAAGGGATAAGGGCGTGGTTTATGTATGTATTTATTGCTTTAGAAATTTTGAATTTAGAATCGTCCGCTCCCCGATTGGCAAGTGGATCGGCGCTCGCGCACGACTGCCGATGGAAAGTCATTTCTTGTGTTTAGTTTACAACAATCCATTTTTTTAGCATTCTCGGCAATATATACACGACAGTTACACGATTGCTTTGAAAAATCTACAGCCTATCCGGCATATCGATAATTTGATGAATTAGTTATCTTTCAGGAATACATTGAATGCATTTAACTGAATAATTTTTCATTTAACTGACCGATGTTTATATTTACGTGTGTAATTTTCGGTCAGTTTTATAATATCACTATCACTATCACTACTCACTACATAGTATAAAACAAAGTCGCTTTCTCTGTCCCTATATGTCCCTATGTATGCTTATATCTTCAAAACTACACAACGGATTTTGATGCGGTTTTTTTTAATAGATAGTGATTCAAGAGGAAGGTTTTTATGTATAATTGATGAAGTCGCGGGCAGAAGCTAGTAATAATATAAAATAATATAAAAAAACCCTTCTTTTTAATCTCGTGGCTAACATTTTTTTTTTATTCAGACTAATATCTAGTCTATTCTTCCATGCTGGTCTGGGAGCAAAGAAAAAAACATAGAATTCACCTGTTGCTTCTCTTCCCGCGCAATGGTAAACGCCCGTCGAGGGAATGGGCGAAAATCATAGGAATCATGTTATAAGCGATGAGGCTAGCAACCCATCACTATATTGATTCCATTTTCCACCTATACGCCCACAATCGTGCTAAACGCGACCTGTAGGTCTTGTTACCTTAGGCTCTGTCTACCCCGTAAGGGATAAAGACGTGATTTGTGTATGTATATGTATGGAATGAATGTTATTAATGCACAACATAGTATGTTATCGTTCATGAATATATTCCTTATTTGTACAGAGGCAGAAGGAAACAGCCCACCGTAACAAAGCCGCGTAAGTCGGTTTTTTAACAATTTCAGTTTTTTGTGAACCACGATTAGATCATCGTTTTTTTTTAAACGCCACCTGGGCCTAAGTGCATTTTAATGGCGGCTTCCTTTGTTACGTTACCGCGTTTTTATTTAAATTTGGTTCTAAATCAAAGTTAATAACATTCGTGGTGAACGTGACCGATCGTTTTTTGTTATTTTATTTTGTTGTTAATTTGCCATCAAAATTTGAGGTGGATTAAAAAAATATGACAGGGATACGATAAGAACTAAATTCAATTTTTCCATCCATCTTGTTAACAGATTAATGCAAAAAAAACTAACCACCACTGGCCACTTATTGTTTCGTGCTTTATTTTTATGAACATTTCAAAATCCGAACACTGAGCTTATTAAAACGTCATAATTTAATTCGAGAACCGTGTCCAAAAGATTAATTAATTTCTGATTGTAATGCAATTTTATGCTGCACTTTTTTTCGCCACCGCTTTTTTGATAAAACGGAGTTACGTCGCTTCTTCCTTTTTGATGTTTTTGTGAATAGCTTACATAATAATTTAATAATCCACGTCAACGCACAACTTATGGGAAGACTCCATACAATGTTTGCTGGCGAACGGGTTGAGTTATGATTGTCTCCCGAGAGTAGCGAGTGCTTCACAGACGACGTATTTAAAAAAGAATACAGGCTCACTGACTAGCGCTAGTGACTGCTTTTCAAACATGAACGCAAGTAGCTTACCTGATGGTAAGTAATTGTCACTGCCCAAGAACATCCGCAACACTGGAGCACAATTGCGTTGCCGACCTAAAAACCTAAAATACATCATTGTTTTTATACGACGAGGAAGGCATACGAGCAAGTGGGTCACCTGATGGTAAACGAGCACCACCCATGGACACTCGCAACAATAGAGGATTGCAAACGCGTTGCCAGCTTTGAGGATTAGGATAGAATACCTCTCGTGCCAGTAATTTCACCGGCTGTCTTACTCTCCACGCCGGAACACAGCAGCGCAAGTTTTGCTGCTTGGCGGCAGGAGTAACGAGTAAGATGATGATAGAGATCCGAACGGACCCTGCACTTATACAAAACGACCAAGTATTATAGAGGGAATGGGCGGAATCATGTTATAGGCGATGCGGCTAGCAACCCATCACTATTTTGATTCCCCTTTCCACCTACGCCCACAATCATGCTAAACGTGGCCTTTAGGTCTTGTTACCTTAGGCTCTCTCTACCCCATAAGGGAAAAATAATAATAACAATAACAATAATAATATCTTGGGACAATTGACACCAATTGAGATGGGACCATTTCGTGATATATGTCCTTATGTTTTTACCTCTTTTTCTTGTCTTTGTAACTATTATCTATGTCACGAATAAATGTTTTCTTTCTTTCTTCAATTGACCTAGTCCCAAACTAAGCCAAGCTTGTAATATGGGCACTAGACAACGGATAAACATACTTATATAGATAAATACATACTTAAGTACATATTAAACATCCAAGACTCGAGAACAAACATTGGTATTTTCATACAAATATCTGCCCCGAAAGGGGATCGAACCCGGGACCTCAAGCTTCATAGTCAGGTTCTCTAACCACTAGGCTATCCGGTCGTCATTTATGTATATATAAAAAGACGTGATTTATGTATGTATGTATGTATGTACCAAGTATTATGTCAAAGCGATTCAACCAACAAAGAATCTACGTCAGCTTTAACTCAAAAACAATACAGCGAGCAAATAAATCAAAAAGTTAACCTTTCTGCTAAATACAAATTCTCACACAATCCCTGCGATAAATAATAAAGCGACGGGCGTAGTCACGAGCGTTCGGTATTAAAATATGCTTATTTTGCGACTCCCGCGCATTGAGTAACTTTACCATGTTTGATTGCTTAAGGGCTAATCTTGCATATCAAATAGTTACACCTTCTAGCGCAAGCTGCAAGATCACTTATTGACATGAAACTACCGTGAGACTTAATCATTATTACACATAAACGGATAACTCACGTATAAAAAACAGCAGCAGCAGCAGTGCAGTGCGCAGTGTTCGTTTCGCTGCCGCCGGGGCGAGCGCTGAAGAAGGACTACGAAATAGTCCGAAACATGTCGAGCATCACTCGACTTTTTATACGTGAGTTATCCGTTTATGTGTAATAATCACTTATTGACTTTGATTTTTTCTTATTATTTTTTCTAGAAAGCTCTCGAGGGCACTCGTGCTAGCCGTATTGGTCTCCAGCAAGCGTTTACTTTACGAATTTGTCCGTTTTACAGCATATAACGTAAAACAGGGTGATTGAAGTTCAAACGTCGATAAAAAAAATATATATTTGGCAGGTTGATTTTTATAGATAAAAAATGTTTAATAATGATCACCTGTCGTTTAGTTTCATAGTTTTTACAATAAACACTAAAGTATAGACAAATACGATAACAAATTACCAGAAAAACATACACGCACACCGTCACGCCTCTTTCCCACAGGGGTAGGCAGAGACTACATAGTTCCACTTGCTACGATCCTGACATACTTCGCTTCATCGACACTCATCAATCTCATGCGTGCTCGTCGGTTTCGGGTACTCCTGACCTGACCTTTTTCCAAAACGTCTCCTATTTGGTCTCGGAACGTCCGTCTAGGCCTTCCCCTCCCAACGTAACCATTCACACTCCCCATATAGATCTGTTTAGTTAGCATGTAGCTATGTGGTTAGTTACCAGAAAAAAGGAGATATAATATGTCTAAAAAACCAAACTACTTTTAGAAGAAGTTGAGCCAGAATTTTTAAGTAGCAAGTGAAACAATATTAGTTCTACCCCTTCTCCCCCCCGCACTCCCTTCTTACCCCGTTTTACGGTATAATTCGTACTGTTAAATTCTGCGGTACCAAACAACACTCTTGTGCTCAGGTTCGTACCTGCGCACGCGCAGACGAGCATGCGTAATGCATATCGACTGACTTCACGGCCATTAGCGCAGATCCCTACTGACGGGATATCGATCCCAGCATCCTTAAATCCAGATAACACATTACCATGATGTGTGAGGGTAATAGCTATTCAATGGTAGACCAAATATTTCTTCCATGCTGGTCTGGGAGCAAAGGAAAAACATTGAATGTACCAGTTGCTTCTCATCCCGCGCAGATGGTAAAAGCCCATCGAGGAAATGGGCGAAATTCTTAGGAATCATCTTATAGGCGATGCGGCTAGCAAGCCATCAGCTATATGGAATTTTAATGCACTCTTTGTCGGTCCCTCGTTAAATGTTCCTCTCATCTATTCATAGGTTAACTGGTAGAGATCCCTCATGGGGAAAAGTTCGCCTTTGTGCATATAGGTATTTAATGTTTTTTTTTGGCGTGACAACGTCTTATAAATCGATGAACGCCGGCTGCGCTCACGAAAAAGCATGACTCCTTGCGTTACGTTACGTGACGTCAGTGTGCAAGCGAGAGCGCGAAACAAGTGATAGAGAGGCACGATCTTCTCAGTTCAGCCAGACGTTATCACATAAAACTATCGTTCGTAAACCGACTTTTGTGTCTGTTTCTTTATATTCATGAAATAAAGCATTTACTTACTATTATCCACTTTCCACCTTTGTTTTGTTGCATCAGGCTCTGTCTACCCCGTAAGGGATACAGACAGTGGCGTAACTATAGGGTGGCAGGTGGCAAAATGCCAGGGGCTCCTAGCTCTACGGGGCCCCGAACTGGCTTGGTTTAGAGCACAGAAGAAACGCTGATGCACTTCTTTATGTTGAGGAAGGAGCCCCATCTGACGAATTTGCCACGGTCCCCAGACGTTATAGTTACGCCACTGGATATATACGTGATGTATGTATGTATGTATAGCTCAGCTAACGACAGATTGCGACTCAGAGATACTTGATCCTCTAACGCTTTCTCAAACTATAATTTCCCTGTATACCAGATTGGGTTGGGTACCAGATATAAATCAGAAACATCCGAAAGGGAAAACTCTATCAGTTCACGCGCATTATAGATTGATCATTTTGAAAGGGGACTTAATAACTTAGAAATCGATAATGCTAAGTTTCTAGCTGGGCTGATTGACTTTCATGGAGGCAATTTACTTTACGGGCTATGTTATTTTTAATGAGATTTTAGAACTTGTTAGAACTTGTTTCGCGGGAGTCTGTAAGGGTTTCAGATGTTAGTAATTGGACTATTAATTGGACCATTGAATCATGTCTTTATCCCTTACTGAGTGGACAGAGTCTAAGTTAACAAGACCCAAAGCTAAAACAGTACATAGGATAAAACAAAGTCGCTTTCCGCTGTTTGTCTGTCCCTATGTATGCTTATATCTTTAAAACTACGCAACGGATTTTGATGCGGTTTTTTTAATAGATAGAGTGATTCAGGAGGAAGGTTTATATGTATAATTCTACGCAGACGAAGTCCCGTACAGAAGCTAGTAGTATATAAAAGCAGTCATAGGTTAACATCCATTACACACATTCAAACATTCTTCCATGCTAGTCTGGGATCAAAGAAAAACCATAGAACGTACCAGTTGCTTCTCTACCCGCGCAGATGGTAAAAGCCCATCGAGGGAATGGGCGAAAATCATTGGAATCGTCCCATCACTTGATTCCATTTTCCACCTATACGCCCACAATCTTGCTAAATGTGGCCTGTAGGTACCTGTTACTTAAGACTCTGTCTACCCCGTAAGGGATACAGACGTTTGTGTATGTGTGTTAGTTTAGGCTAACAGCAAGTCCACTTTAAAAAAAACGCTGTTTCACAAAAACAATAATTTCAATATGCAAACTTCCCTTCTCAGTTTTCTCACGCGTATTTCACGTTATTTATTATGCAAAAACTGATTTAATTATCGCTTTGAGCGCCTTAACCGACATTGTATGAAATAGGGTTATCGAAACCGCTAAGTGAGTGCGATTCAAGTTGTCACGTATCTCCTACAATCAGCTACAATGTATGTGGGAGTAACCGGTTGTACAGAGTAGTGCAGACAGGGCACTTGAAAGGACGACGCTGGGATTACGTACGCCCTCTGTACAAAAAGTTGACCTGTTATATCAAATTGTTTTTTATTTCTGTATCTGTATCGCCGAGGCAATCTACGTTCTAATTATGATACTGTTTTTAAAATAAGCTTCAGCCATGCTTGCGCATTATTCTTGGCATTGGTGATATTTAAAATGACATGCTAAAGACCTTTTTAATAATTATACCCCCTTTTAATCTGTTTCGCTACAATTTCAGTACATTGTGTAGTATTTTTTTTAATATAAATTATGGCGTAATTCGGCGTGCCTCATGGCATAGGCCTCCTATGTCTAAGACTTTTTTAATGATGACAATCAAATGTTTTATAAATAAAGAGCTTGGGAGCATATGTTCGCACGGTTTTACTGAAAATGTAACTAAGTAAGTAAGCAAATGCTTTATTGTTTAAATATAAAGAAACGTAGGCAAATTACAAAAAAAGACATTGACATGCACAAAGGCAAACTTATCCGTATAAGCGATCTCTACCAGTTAACCTTTGAGTAGATGAGAGGAGCATTAAGCGAGAGACCGACAAAGAGTTTATAATATCCATATAGTGAAAGCCACGATAGAGCGTACATCTCAAAATACAACAATGTGTAATGTGTTAAGGAAAAAACATTAAAATGACGTCTTATTGTCAGATTTGTTTTTAGTTTCTTGTACATAAGCTCTTGCGAATGTTGTCGTATCATAGAATTTAAGGATTGCGTGGGAGTAAGTTATGTGTCAACCTCCTTACACACAAAGTTGCTAAAGTGTTGTAAGCAAATTATGTTACGTTTACGTCTAGAGGCTAAGGCAAACGTCGAAGCGACAGTAACAGCCTGTAAATTTAAATTTGACATAAGCTTTACAAGTGTTTAAATTTGCACGATATCTTTGCAAACTCTCCTATTTACCATAACTATTAAAAGCAATGAACTGACTTAACAATCCCTTATTTGGGTTTACCATCATTTGCTAAACATTTCTCAAATACATCGTTTGACAAACACTCCATTTGACAACCTTTTATTTCATACTAAAATATTGACTTCTTGGAAAACTTATTAAACAAGCCTAACCTAACCTTTTATCTGAAAAAAAAGGCCAAAAAGGTTTTTAAAGGTTTTTAAAGGCTTGTCAAATGTCAGTTTTGTCAAACGTTTGTCGGTTACACACATGATTGCCCTAATTTGTAATGATTTGAGAACGTCTCCAAACGGTCCAAAATACACACGTTTTAAAATGTATAAGGTTGAGGACCAAAAAGTTACGCCGTTAAAGTTGCGTTACAGGTAGTTAAAATTCGCAAACTTTTTCCATTGTGACACTAAAGTTATCCATACAAATGTTCTACTAATTTTCGTGTCACAATGGAAAAAGTTAGCGAATTAACGGTGTGTAACTTTTTGGTCCTCACCCATAATGCTTGAAAATAAATATACTACTAGCTAGATTCACTTTTATATGTATATTTTGAGCCGTTTGCATATCAAACTTTATGTATTTTAATACATACCCATACACGCGATTGTAACTGTTAATTAGCGTTTTATTCTAAAGTGGTGAAGCTGTTTTTATCTGTAGCAATACACATACACATAATGTTATTTTAATGCTATGTCCTTTAATGTAAAAATAATATGGGCATTAGCGGCTGGCGCGAATCGGCGCCGGCGCACTCGTGTGGATGATCTATCCAGATTTCTTATACACTTCAGACTAAATCAGGTCACCGAGACTTTAAAAGTAGGTATTTGAAAAAGTCGTGAAAAAAAAAGCCGTGGTAGCCTAGTGGTTTGACCTGTGGCCTCTCAAGCAGAGCGTCGTCGGTTCAAATCCCGGGCGCGCACCTCTGAGTTTTTCGGAATTTATGTGCGAAAATTACATTTGAAATTTTCCATGAGCTTTTCGGTGAAGGAAAACATCGCGAGGAAACCTTGCACACATCTGTGAAGAAATTCAATGGTGTGTGTTAAGTTCCCAATCCGCACTGGGCGCGCGTGGGAACTATAGCCCAAACCCTCCAATACACGGAGGAGGCCTATGCCATGAGGCACGCCGAATTACGCGAGAATTTAATAATAATAAAAAAACAACAACAACAACAACAAAAAAAAAATGATTGTAGCGAATTCGGAATAAAAAGGCTATATTATTATTATTATTTGAAAAAGTATTGCCGTTTTCTCCATTTGAGCCCTTTTACTTTTTTTACTTTTTTCTTGTTAAATAAAAACACTTTATCGTCTGTTTTGTACAAACACAAAAATGATACAAAACCAACTAAAACAAACGAACGACTTTTTTTCTAATGACCGCGTGTCCACGTGTATTAGACTAGAACATCTGCTGTCTCCCTCGCACAGTTTCACATATGCCATGCAAATTAACTATGTTCTGCTTTCTATTAACGTTTGAATAATACATGTGTATGCATGGGAATATTGCTATAGTAAAAAATATTCACACGACGCCATTATTGTGTTCAAGGAAGATGTTAAGTATTAATGACCGTTTGCTTTTTGTTTGTTGGCAACACTGGCTTCACGCTTCAATAGAGAATAACTTTTTTTTTTACATTAGAATAAAGTAAACAATCCTCCATCAGGCAGTCTGCCGTGGCGTCGTTCGAGGAGGGCTTCGGAAAGATGGCTCACACCATCTCCTTAGATATTGTGTATGTGTACTCTTATTGTATTTAGATATGTACGCTCTATTGTGGCTTTCACTATCTGTAATTTTAAATTCACACTGTCGGTCCCTCGTACAAATATCGAATCATTTTTGTCAATTGCGTTGGTATCTTCATTTTTGTTGCATTAACTTATTTAAATTACTGAAGAGATCTCAAAAGCGAACATAGTCTTAAGTGTCATGAATGGCGGCAAGAAAGCGTGGCAACGTGCGCCTGCGCAGTGTGACGGTAACGGGGTAGAACGAGGTCCCTCTGTTGCTATGCTAATTAAAGTTGCATTGGCATTGGCATGGATTACAGGGGTGGCCAACTTGATTATACTCAAGATCTCCTGTTTACAAACGAAACCCTGTGCGATCTACCAATTACATACTTCATGAAACCTTAAATCAGCAGTTGGTGATTACGTTGCGCGGTCTGGTCTACGTATTTATATTTTTTGCCTTGCCACGATCGACTGGACTAACAGTCGCGATCGACCTGTTGGCCACCCCTGAATTACACGGCCAGAAATGATGATATCCGATGGGGTGCGAGTCGGGTTACCTCCACGTGTGGTCAAGAGCTGCGGTTCGTTTTTGGATCCGACCGGGGGATGAGCAGTGCATCCTGGGCATCGGGTAATGATTTTCTGTCAGTTTCTGAGGGATATCATTGACCGTTGGCTAAGAGCCCGAGGGGGTCTTTGACCATTACCGTACAACGTTGCCGACATTTTGTCACAAGATTTTATATTTAATAAATATTTATATCGAATTACAAAAAAAATTAAACTATGATAAAATCTAAAAGTTAACTAAATATACAAAACTTAAACTAACTCACTTTATTTATATTTATATTTTTGTTACTTTGACACTGGCGAAGTTGTCGTCGCTATAACGACTTGATACGCCACAAATAAGAAGATGATATCCGCAGTAGAACTAAGGTTACCGACACAGACCGAAGAATTGCGAAACTGAAGTGGCAGTGGGCGGGGCACATTGCTCGCAGGACTGATGGCCGATAGGGTCAGAGGGTTCCCGAATGGCGGCCGCGGACCGGGAGACGAGCTGTCGGCCTCCAACAAGATGGAGCGACGACGTGCTTAAGATCGCGGGATCGCGGTGGATGCGGAAAGCACAAGACCGGTCTGAGTGGAGAGCCTTGGGGAGGCCTAGGTCGAGCAGTGTTCTTTCGGCTGACATGAGGAGACGGTCAATATTATCGTGATATTGGTATTTACATACATACATATATAAATCACGTCTTTATGCCTTACGGTGTAGACAGAGCCTCAGTTAACAAGACCGAAAGGCCACGTTTAGCAAGATTGTGGGCGTATAGGTGGAAACGGTAATCAAAATAGTGATGGGATAAATTATCTTAATAGCTTGTAGCGTTTAATTATTATAAGAAACTATCTGTTGCCTGCGACTTTGTCTGCTCAGAATTAAATGTAGTCTATGCTTATCAGGGATAATGTAGGATTCTAATGGTGAAAGAATTTTTCAAATCGGTCCAGTGGTTTTAGAGCCTTTATAATATTGCAGAAGTGTGGAAGGTACATACACAAATCACGTCATTATCCCTTACGGGGTAGACAGAGCCTAAGGTAACAAGACTTACGGGCCACGTTTAGTAAGATTGTGAGTGTATAGGTGGAAAATAGAATCAAATTAGTGATAGGTTGCAGCCGCGTCGCCTATAACATGATTCCTATGATTTTCACCCATTCCCTCGATGCGCTTTTAAAACTGCGCGGGAAGAGAAGCCACTGGTACATTCTATGTTTTGTCTTTGCTCCCAGACCAGCATGGAAAGGTAAATGCACATATAGCCGGACTCTTATCCGTGTAGTATAGGGTAAGGCGGCTATAAAAAGCTCCCGCATTTGCGGTTCAGAAATTCGCGGTCGCCATTATTTTATATTTTCTCCAGCGCACGCGCAATGCGGAAGCGCCGACCGCAACACTGACAGACAGACACACATAATTTGTATGTACATTAGCTTCCCGCTGCGGTGAGCCCTCTTTGTCGGCTTTGTCGGAGAAAACAAATAATTTAGATGAACCGGTAATAAATTGTATGGATATATTTATGAAAACATTATATTGTACGGTGGGCCAGTGTGGTTTGTCGCTTTTCACCCAACTTCTTATCAAAGACGACTCACCATGGCGTCTAAATGCGATTCAATTCCGATCCAGCTTAGATTCGCTCGCTGTCAGCTCCATTCTAAAAATGACAGCTACAACATTTGTCGCTTTTCACCCAACTTACAAAACAGTACAAATACTCTTTATTGAACACCACAAATCAGTACAAAACAATACAGAAACAAAGAACAAAGTAGACAATAGGCGGCCTTATCGCTTAATAGCGATCTCTTCCAGACAACCAATAAGAGAAATAAGTTGGAGACAGTTTAAGTAGGTAACTTATCAAAGAGACTTACCATGACGTCTTAATGCGATTCAATTCCGATCCAGCTTAGGTTCGCTCGCTGTCAGCTCCATACTAAAAATTACATCTAAAACCTGAACTGAGTCGAAATAAATAAAAAAACGAACACATTTTTTTTAGTATTCCATGCTGGTTTGGAAGCAAAGAAAAAACATAGGATGTACCTGTTGCTTCTCGTCCCGCGCACAGAGTAAAAACCCATCGAGTGATGCGGCTAGCAACCCATCAATATTTCGATTCCCCTTTCCACCTAGACGCCCACAATCATGCTAAACGTGGCCTTTAGGTCTTGTTACCTTAGACTCTGTCTACCTATATGGGGGATATAGACGAGATTTCTGTATGTGTGACAAAAAATATTGCGTAAAATTAAACTGTGGTCGACTCCGGTCGTAAGTGGTTTGTGGTTTAATTAAATTAAATAGATTGTCTATGGTCGGTTCCGCGTTTAGTCACGAACCCAAACATTATTGTCAGCGAGCGATCTAAATCAATAGTACTATGAAAATAATACTTGGCGGATATCGTACTGGCACGAGAATTAAAACCACGATGATATGTGTAGTTAAATACAATTAAAAACTAAATTATTTTAAAGGACTGTTCTCTTGGAGTCCATGTTCCAAGATGGCGTCCCATTATCCCGACTAGGAAGAGGAAGATACTCCCTCAATTACCACAAAGAAATGGAGTAGTCGGTCTCACGGACACACTGCCGGGACGGTTGGGAAGCATTCTTTAAACTGGCTTTAGAAACATCTATATTCTAAATCTATAAGTTTTTTTTATTTTATTTAACAAAACAATCCGTTGACTATTTATTGAACACAACATCACTACACAGTATAAAACAAAGTCGCTTTCCGCTTTCTGTCCCATGTATGCTTAGATCTTTAAAACTACGCAAGGTATTTTGTTACGCTTTTTTAATGGATAGAGTGATTCAAGAGGAAGGTTTCTATGTATAATTCTACGTAGACGAAGTCGCGGGCAGAAGATAGAGGCAGAAAACAGGGTACATAGAGAAAACCACGGTGACATGATCATGTTAGTAATTACTAAATGTCCATGCCTTACGGCTTCCATTAAGAGAGAATAGAATAGAATAAATGCTGAAAAATATCACCTGCCAAAGATTGTCGGCTTTTTAAAAAAAAAACGTCAAAATGTTAACTGTGAAAATATACAATACAATACAATAACTCTTTATTGAACACCACATATAACAACCAAAACAGAAAAAAGGTATACAGGTACAATGTAACAATAGGCGGCCTTATCGCTACAGAGCGTTCTCTACCAGGCAACCAAAATGGACTGGAAAACAGAACAGATCTGAGCAGGTAATTATACCAATTTGGTAATCAAAAATTTGTTTTTGCGATGACTTGTTTAAGCTATGGTGATCGGTGCGTCATCCCTGGCGTCTGCGTGACCCTTCAACCGCACACGCACGCTGCGCCGGCGCACATAACACTAAATCGACGCGGGCTGAGTGCGCGCGCGACACGCCCCGGGTTAATTGCCCGGGATAAGGACGAAGGGCCAGAGCGGTGCTTCCCCGGCTTTAAACAGCTAGAAGAAACTTTGAAAAAAAGCTATGACAAAAAAAGCCTGACGGGTGTGGGTGTCCTTTTGTCCAGATAGGGCATTTTACCGGGCTAAAAAAATAACAAGGTAACTTATAGAGATATCAAGTAAATATTATTATAACAGTGAATTTTTTTTCCACGCCATAACTTAGTTTAATACCTGTAGTATCTCTCAAATTATTTTTTTCAGAATTTTTACTTCTCAGTGGTTGACACAATACAGTAGGCTTATTACCTAACTCGCTCGCAATCGCCATCGTGTTTATTTTGACAGTTCATGATGGGCTGACAATTGGCACCGGAATCAGCTAGCTGTCACATTCATACAAGAACTGTCAAAATAGACACGATGGCGATTGCGAGCGAGTTAGACGATAAGCTTACAGATATGACTGCCACTCTTACATCTTTAAGAAGCTATGGGTGATCATATTTTTAATTATTACCGTAAAGCACATACAATACTTGACTGGGGCCGTCGCCCTCTCTAATTGCCTGTAATTTTTACGTCTTGATCGAAATACCAAGAAGAACACGTCCTCAGGCAGGAATGCAGAATTATGATCGTACACACGGTCGGGACCGATAAATAACGCAACATTTTACCATTCCGAATAGAGCAGGCGCGGCTGCAGAAGCGGCCGAATTAGGCAACATAAATAAATATAGGGGTCTCAGCACCGAATATAACTTTGTCCCTTTCGGTGTTGAGACCCTTGGTCCGTGGGGTCCTAGCGCTGTTAGCCTCTTCAAAGATATTTCGAAGAGGCTAATAGTTTAGAGGCTTCAATTCCCTTCGGCTTGCTTTGTGATATACTTGACGCCACGCCTCTGCTATGTAGGGAGTGATTATATTATTATATATGTATTATTATATATCTGTAAATTTCTTGTTATCTTAGGAATATTAATACAAAATATAAAAACATTATAACTAAGAACCTAACGTAGGGTGCCGCCGGCAACGAGGCGAGGCCTAAGCTAGTGGTGGTCAGGGCGACAGAGAGAGGAGCCTCCCGACTATCCGAGCCGTGTCCAGGATTCCCGCCTTCTGTATCTGGCCCTTGACCCAACCACCTATTATATATCATTATGTATCGAAAAGGACGATCAAAAATAACTTTATATTTTGTTTCATTGTTAAGTCTTCCTTGCTCGCTGTAGTATCTGCCGCTGTGTCTCGCGTATTCTCCGGCTGGTATCACAACCAGTTGTTAGCTTCATTTCTAACTGAATTGTTTGGATTGCTAACTGAAACCTCGAGCCTTATAAGCACACATTACATAACCAAGTGCTAACAGGCTGGGCCGAGAACTGTTAACTCGCCAGTTCTAGAACTGTTATTTTATTTAGATTAGATTTAGAAGCACCTCTCAACTTTACGGAGTTTATGCGCGATATTAGAGAGAGAGAAACATTAACTTACACACGCTGCATACACATAGATATATGAAAAATGAATAAAAAGATAACAAACATGCATTGGTTTTATACATGCATACATAAATCACGTCAATCCCTTACGGTGTAGACAGAGCGTAAGATACCAAGCCCTAATGGCCACGTTTAGCATGATTGTGGGTATAGGTGGAAAGAAGAATCAGTATAGTGATGGGTTGCTAGCCGCATCGCCTATAACATGATTTTTGAGATTCTCGCCAATTCCCTCGATGGGCTTTTACCATTTGCGCGGAAAGAGAAGCAACTGGTAATTTCCATGTTTTTCCTTTACTCCCAGACTTGCCTTCGGGAATATTTTTCAGTTGTTTTTTATCTGGCGATAACTTTTTTCCTACATTGGTGTAAGGCGTCCAAAGGCTTAAGTTTGAATGAAATTACGACTATAATCCTCCGTTCTTGTGTTCCACGTTAACTGAATGAAAACTGCCATAAGCCGTTGCCATTTTAGAACGCAACTATTTACATGAACCCACTAATGTTACAATGTAGTCGAAGCAGTAAACTCCGTAAGTTATTACATCCCGCTGAAATAAGGAAGCCATTTGAAAATAGCTCCAACGGGCACCAATCCTGGCATCCTCTATAAAAATGAAACTTTGATTTCTTCACAGCCAGGCTGAACGTATTGTGCCTCCTGAGGCTCCGTAGAATAACGTAGGGTAGGCAGACCAAAGCAAATAGGCAATCCTTTACAGTCGACTAGGCTGTGGAATTGCTTACCAACCTCTATCAGGCAATTCGCTCCCATCGTCTGTATTTCCGGACAGATACAATCTAGGGCTCTTCAAGGCTAGAGTGAATAGGCTGTTACTGAACCAGTGAGTTACACCTTTGGCCTCATCTGCACCTTCCACCAAGTGAGATAGAGGTCAATCACTGGTCAGTTCGTAGTAAAAAAAAAAAAACTCCCTCTGTAGTATCGTTCGGGGAAGATTTGAGGAAGATCGGGCTCTCACCGTCTTCTTAAGTAAGATGTAAATATTCCTTTATTTGTTTTATTTTATTGATATATGTTATTAATATTTTCTGATAGGTTTTATAAGTTTATGCATGTATTCGGTAAAGTTATGTATTGTGGTAGTATCACTATCACTATCACTACATAGTATAAAACAAAGTCGCTTTCTCTGTCCCTATGTCCCTATGTATGCTTATATCTTCAAAACTACACAACGGATTTTGATACGGTTTTTTGCAATAGATAGAGTGATTCAAGAGGAAAGTTTTTATGTATAATTCTACGCAGACGAAGTCGCGGGCAGAAGCTTTTGCAATATTTTAAACTCACTCGTCCTAATAAATCTGGGACACATTTTTCTTGTATAAGGATCGATAAATGTGGCCTGTAGGTACCTGTTACCTAAGGCTCTGTCTACCCCGTAAGAGATAAAGACGTGATTTGTGTATGTGTGTGTGTATGTAAGGATCGATAGGGTAAACGATTCTGAGTAAGAAAAATCCAAAATAGTTAAACTGGAAAAAAATATTATGTGAACTTTTTTTTATACATATACATAGCTACTCGTATCTACGCACGCTACGTGTTAATATATACTAAAGGAAACGACACACGTACCAACCACTTTCCCTGCAGGAAGTTGCACTTTTACGACAACATTTTGCAGGAAACTGCGGAGATTTAATTGCTAATTACAAGCCATTACCGAAGCCTAAGGATTAGTAAATAATGAGCCAGTTCTCGATTTTATCATTGAGCATAGAAGTACCTGTAAATGGAGTAATCAGTTACTTAGAAAATTACTTGTCTTTAGCTCTTTAATAGCGTTGCTGATTCCTATAATACATATCACTTCTTTATCCCTTACGGGGGTAGAGCCTAAGGTAACAAAACCTTAAGGCCACGTTTAGCATGATTAGGGCGTAGGTGGAAAGGGAAATCAAAATAGTGATGGATCGCTAGCCGCATCGCCAATGACATGATTCCTAAAACTTTCGCATATTTCCTCGATGGCCTTTTACAAAGAGAGGCAACTGGTAAATTCTATATTTTTTCTTTACTCCCAGACTTTTATTACTAGCTTATATCTGCGATCTGATTTGCTGCGACACAAGAAACTCTTCACAGACATAGTCCTGCTTTAATTTTGTTTATTCTCAAATAAAAGGCGGCCTAAAGGTCTAAATTCTCAACATCATCATATAAGCCATAGGACGTCCACTGATTTATTTATTTATTTATTTATTTAGTCAATAAAAAATTACAGCATTACAGTCGAAACCAATGCGCTATAAAAATCAAAAAATATAATAAATGTTATTTAGGCGACGAAACGTTGTGGCTCCGCTGCGTCGTCATCTCCGGTGTTGGATTCGGTAGTTTGCCCCGGAACCGACGAAATACGACACCCTTCGGCCAGAAGTCAGCGCACGCGATGGTTTCCTGCAGCGGCCGCGGAACGCGCACCACAAAGGAACTGAAGTGCACGTAGTGGCGCGAACGCAATTGGAAGACCCTCAGCAAAAAGCCGGCTGATGGACGTAGGCCTCCCCCATAGACTACCACTTGCCTCGGTGTCTAAAATTTTAAATGACCAAAAACATTTAGGTACCTGGCTAGTGTACTGTAAGAGCCCTGAGGAGGCACAGACTCTACGACGGGATGATGTAGCTCAGATGGCTCACAATTCTATTTAATTAAACTTTGAATATAAGTTCAATATTTTATTTATCTTTTTATCACATTAAATCAATACATCTGCTTCCAACGGAAGCCCTAAGCAGACTCTGACTTTTCTCTTATTTCGAATTCTAGTTTATTTTTATTTTTTATATTTAAGATTCGAATTCGATAAAGAGTAAAGAAGGAGTCTTTACAGTACTTACGTGCAAGATAGCAAAGCCTTTGCGAAACCTATGTTTTTATATGCAATCCCTTCCTCTTCTGCCACATAAAACATACATAAATCCCACAAACTTAACTATCACCTACACCACACAAAACACTGGCGCATTTCGATCCCTCTACGGGATTCTCAAAACGATTTTGCAACGCAAAATGTTACGTTCGGAAATAACTTAACCAAATTAAAATTAGCGTTAAATAATGCGTTAAATTGACGTCCGACATAAAACAGGCTCAAACCACACGTGCTTCATACGGTAATAAATAAAAAGCAGCGCTAATGATCTCGTCATAGTAAGAATTTCTCTATTAAGTAACGTTCCGTACTGGTCGCTTTCGTGTTGCGCAAGCGCTGGTTATTAAAACGATCCGGCTGTCATCGCTCGCGCTTAAACGACAGCGGTTCCGTGCCCACCAATAGGGGTCCACCGAAGAGCTACGGATCTCTACATACACAAATCACGTATCCGTTAAGACCGTACAGGTGGAAAGGGGAATCAAAATAGTGATGGGACTTTTGCCCATTCCCGTACACAAATGAGGTCTAATATCCCTTACGAAGTAGACAGCTTAAGATAATAACCTGGCCACGTTTAGCATTGTGGGCGTATAGGAAAGGCGAATCAAAATATGGGGCTACTAGCCGCATCGCCTATAACTGATTCCTAAAATTTTCGCCCGCTCCCCGAAGGGCCTTTACCATGTGCACGGGAGGAGAAGCAACTGGTACAGTCTCTTTTTTCTTTGCTCCCAGACCATGGAAGCTACATCCATCATCTCTGCATTTACAATAAATTTGAACCCTTATGGGATCACTTTTTATCCATCCATCCGTCAGTCCGTCACGAATTTTTTCACAGGAAAAAGTTTTAAAATCAATATCAAATACTTAGATTAGCTTAGTTTGTACCAGCTCACTCGGGATGAACTTATTATTTGCACGAAACAGTGGTTGTCAAACAGCTACACTAAAAATGTAAATTAAGAATTTTGCAGCACTAAAACAGGCTTTTGTGCACGTTGAATTTTTCGTTCAATCTTGATCTAACACTAGAAATGAAACGTTACACAAACACTGGAACTGTATCTTTATTTTTAAAGAAATAATTGAAGTTAACCGGAATGGTTAAAAAGAAGAAATACATAGGATGAAAATACGCGGGTCTTGATTTTGGTAGTAGGGTTGAATTGGTTGTTTGGTTTTCTTCGAAGATCAAGCAAATCGAATGAGGGAGCCAAATCAAGGAGGCCTACAAGGGCTTTTTGAATTTAGAAATAAAATCTCTGGAAATTTGGCGGGGAACGGGCAAGCGGAACCTCACATCTCACCAGAGGTGAACTTAGTCTTGGGAACAGCTGTTTCTAGCGTACCACTTCAGCTAGCGCCAGTCGTTGTATCGTTATCTAATTGGGCGACAGTTGACAGTCGGCCGGCGCCCGCGCCGCTCTCACTTTTACAATTACACGCCTGTCAGCGCCGGCGTGTGAAGTTCATAGCATTTTTGAAGTCTTAAACCCCAAGGTTCCAACTATGGTTTTTTTTTTAATTAACTTTATTATTCAGACCTAGATCCTACAGGACTTCTTACAATTGACCAAAAATATGTCATGTACCTACGTATGTGTACGAACATTAAAAAAAAACGGCCAAGACGGCAAGTGAATATAAGTTAGTGCCAGCAGAGCCAGTGAGGTCATTTTATATTGGTTACTATTGTTTATCTGAGCGTTTTGCAATAAAAATACAGATGATAATTTTTTCCAGAATTTATCTATTTTGGGTTTTTCTTACTCAGATTCGTTTACCCTCTCGATCCTTGAAAAAGAAAAAATGCATTCCAGTTCGTCACTTTTTTTCATATACGTAGGTATGGATGGAACGTGACGATCAGGAAAAAAATCCATAGTAAAATCTAGCACACATTTTTTCTTGTATGAGAATCGATAGGGTAAACGACTCTGAGTAAGAAAAACCCAAAATATTTAAATTCTGAAAAAAATGTTTATGTGTTATAGGTACTAGACAATAATACACATACTTAAATAGACAAATACTTAAATACACACTTAAATAACTAAAAATGTCGGGACCAACTATTCGTGCTCATCTCAAATATCCCTTAGCAGGATTCGAATTTCGCAACTGCCGTAAAAATGAAAAAAACCAGCAAGTAAACCTTTCCCTGTTTCTTTTTCTATTCCTTTTTCTGTATACATACCTTTTTCTATTTTGGTTGTTATGTGGTGTTCAATAGAGTTAATGTATTGTATTGTATTGTAAAGATCTCGTGTCGGGACCTGTGATAATCGCACAGTATTCCATGTGCAGGTTCTCACAGCGACGAAATGGAAAGTAACGCCGGATGCTGCTTTCCAATACATGCCATTATCACTGATGAAATAATCGCTTAAATCAAACATGATGGATGGCTTCAATGGTATTAGAAGCATGCCTTGTTATCGCTCTTGTTAAAATGTGTAATTGTGCCTGTAGCATGGTGTAATACGGGTAAGTTCCATGCTGTTCTGGGAGCAAAAGAAATAACATAGAATGTGTAGAATGAACTAATAAAACAATTTAAATTGTACTGAAAATTCAACACAGCGCTGACCAGAGCAATGACACTACAACTTTTTTTTTTTTTAGATTTTCTTTGTCCTTTCGGACAGGCTAAGGTCTGAGACCATACCGCCTCGTCATCAGTGTTTTTGACACTACTACTTTCTTTTGTTTTTCTTTCTTTCGGCGCTGCGTGCCATTAAGTTTATTTGCGGCCAGTGCCAAAATAGGATAATTTTATAAAAAGGTTGTAACACGTAGCCTAAATAGGCGAGTCGCCTACAGAATATATAGAAATGTTCGTATTCGCATGCTATTTCAGTCAGACACATAGACACGTCGGCATCTTTCGGAAGTAAGCGTGTGTTCACGGTGGGAAAGGATTATTCCCTACATCTGTAGGCTTATTATTACCTAACTTGCGCGTCATCGCCATCGTGTTCATTTTGACAGTTCATGTATGGGCTGACAATTGGCATCGGAATCAGATACATACATACAAGAACTGTCAAAATGAACACGATGGCGATTGCGAGCGAGTTAGGTAATAAGCCTACTGTTCTTAGGAGAAAAAAAGAAAAGGGCTTAGCTCGGGAATCGAACCCGGACGTTTTGAAACAGACTGTTCAGCCGAGATGGTAAAATTAAGCACGTAATTAATTATAATTAACTCCTTCGTTGGTTTAATTGAATGGTAAGCATAATTTAATGCGCTTACGCATCAAATGGCGTTCGCTGCAGCCCATTGACGGTTGCTAGGGTTGGCAGTGTTGCCATGCTTTGTTTATTTTAAATTGCTGTTTGTCATCCTTGTAAATACACCGTATTTTTTTTATTTACGATAACTTCGGCATATTTCTAGTACATTGTCTGTCTTCGAGAAATTAACTTTATTTGACCTAAAGATAAATAAAAAAAAAACGGTAGGTATATAAAAAATACGAAGATAGTTTAGTAGGTACGTTGACTACGCATGTAGATAATCTCGGCAAGTGCATCCGAAAAAAAAAATGTCGCTAAAAATTTCTACAGCAAAAAGAAAAGGAAAAACTAAAAAAAATATACCTGGCGACTTTAGTCCCCAATATACAAAACTACAACATTATGGTTAAATAAAATTAACTTAAAAAATAGCAATAATAATGTCTCTGATATATAAATAACTACAGTACCTAGTGCATACGGGCCGTGAATAATCAAAGAAAATTAAAAAAAATCGCAATGACCGTAATTTCTTCCATGCTGGTCTGGGAGTAAAGAAAAAACATAGAATTTACCAGTTGCTTCTCTTCCCGCGCAGATGGTAAAAGCCCATCGAGGGAATGGGCGAGTCTTAGGAATCATGTTATAGGCGATGCGGCTATCCATCACTATTTTGATTTCCCTTTCCATACGCCCTTAACCATGCTAAACGTGGCCTTCAGGTTTTGTTACCTTAGGCTCTGTCAACCCCGTAAGGGATAAAGAACTGTCTTTATATAATATAATTTTATGAAAATAAATAATTTTTCATTTTTAATTTTAATTTTCATGTCTCCGATATAAGAAAAACTATAGTGCGTGGGAGCCGTGGGCGATGATAATCGGGCTGGCTGCGCAGGCGCAGGTGCGGGGAAAGTCGCGTATTTGTCAACGGTGGCTGGTTTATGCGCCGGGTAATAGGGTAATTTGTATTAATCAATGTTTAAGGTACTGCGATTAGAAATCCAAGGGCCGGTTATGATTTGTAGCGATTTCTATGCGGCCTTTTATAAATGCATTCATAGGGTTATTTTATTGATAGTTTATTGAAAAAAAAATACATACAGTGACGCCTCTTTCCCACAGGGGTAGGCAGAGACTACTTTGTTTCACTTGCTACGATTCTGACATACCTCTTTCGCTTCATCCAAGTTCCAGAGGCCCTGTATATGATGTCATGCGAATCTCGACTTAACTAACATTGTCACATGTTTTATGATTTTTTTTTACCTACTAAACTTAACGTATTGTTTTCATTTTCGTTACAGGTAAGCTTCATGCTGACTTCAGCGAGTTTAAGTCGTAAGCTTATTTCATTAATAGACTACAAGCCCATGGACAAAAAAACATGTGAAATGAACCAGCGTGAAACACGCTTAGAAGGCTGTTACTATATCATAAAATATATTTATTTAAATAATGCTGGAGAGAGGGCCTCAGTATCAAGTTCCTGTCCTGGTAAAAAAAACAATTTGAATCTGCTAATTCGCCAACGAAGCTAATAATAATAAATAAATATCTTGGGACAAATTACACCAATTGACCCAGCCCCAAACTAAGCAAAGCTTGTGCTATGGGTACCAGGCAACGGATAAACATACTTATATAATGTAGATAAATACATACTTAAATACATACAACATCCGTGACTGGGGCACAAACATTCGTATTCATCATACAACTGTCTGCGCCTACCGGGATTCGAACCCAGGACCTTTAGCTTCATAGTCAGGGTCACTAACCACTAGGCTATCCGGTCGTCGAATAATAATCCGAACCGTCAATCATTTAAAAGAACAATTTCCAACTTAGCATCGCTATTATTGGCATAGATCCCCAAAAATAACTATGTCATAGTGAAAGATCGCCGTCTGCGCAGTCACGGCCGCGCCAATGGAAGCAATTTGTAGGAAATTTTACTTTTATTGGCATTTGATTGGTCCACAATTATAGTGGATCCGAGGTTCATACTTAACTCATAGATCATTCGATGTAGACGCGACAAAATCATGAGTAGCGGAGTAAGGTAAATATTTTGTTAACAAGGGGATCGCGAGCTGTTAATCATACATACTTACACATCGTCACGCCTCTTTCCCCTCTTTCGCTTCATCCACATTCATCAATCTCTTCATATATGCTTGCCGGGTACTCCTGACCTGACTTTTTTTTCATAACGTCTCCTATTTGGGTCCTGAATGTCCCGGTGTGTGTGTGCGTGTGTTGAATACTGTGTGTGGTAAACTAAACGAATGTTTTATTGTTTTAGTGGCGAAATAAACAAATCACTCGCGTGTAAAAGGTTTTAATCACGGTTTTACGTTAAAAGTAGTTCCATTATGCAGTAAAATCATTACCAAACTTGACCTATCTGTAATGAATTAATCTTTGTCATCGCCGGACTCCCACGATTTCGGGTATCTTCGGAGATCTTTTATATTTTTTCGCCAAATCATTGTTTTTAGTAGGTTTCCGAAAGTAAAAGTGTTAAATTCGATGCGCCCGCGCCGCGTAAAAGTGAAGCTAATAAATAACCGTTCTGCGACGATTGTCTATTGAACTTTTTACTTAATATTATTATGTGCTTTTTGGATCTTTTGTTGAATCGATGCTTTTAGTTCAACAAAAAGTTATTGCAGATTTCGAAAAAGACAAACGTACCGCTCGTTTGGTTCCCACGAGAGGAATGGCAAGAAAACTTACGATGACTTAATTATTTAACTTATTCGAAATCCTTTACTGTACACTCGGCTAGGCTGTGGAATCGCTCACCAACCTCCATCAGGCAATCTCCCTCCATAGTGTCGTTCAGGGAAGGTTTGAAGAAGATGTGGCTCGCACCATCTTAAATTAATGGAAATATTCCTTTGTTTATTGCGCTCTTTATTTATTTATTTTATGTAGTATATTTTATTGATATATATTATAGATAGTATAAAGTAGTTTATTGACTTGTAGGTTTTAGGAGTTTATGTATTATATTCGGTAAAGTTATGTATTGTGGCTCTCAGTGTTTGCAATTTTTAAACTCACTCGTCCATCCCTAATATAATACTCCTTTCATCCACTCAAAGGTTGACTGGAAGAGATCCCTTAAAGGGATAAGTCCGCCTTTGTGCATGTATCTCAGTGTTTGTCAATTGTATTTGTCTTGTTTATTTTGCACAATAAAGAGTTTACATACATACATACATACATATTTATTGAACTTATGTTGACAGTAGATACCGACATTGATTTAAGTTTTTATGAACTAGAGATACATATACACAAGTCACGTCTATATCCCTTACGGGGTAGACAGCTGTGGCGTGGCGTCAATTATATCAGAAAGCAAGCCGAAGGGAATTTAACCTGCCTTTTCCTCTAATTCTGCACAATAAAGTGCCCAACTGCCTTAAAATAGGCAAGCCGGTGGGAATCGAGTTCTATGGACGCCACGCCACTGGTAGACAGAGCCTTTTTTTTTTTTTTATGGTGTGGAAAATGCGCCTTATGCATCCGGCCCGGTACGGGGTTACCGAGGGTATCTGGGGCTCTCCCGAGGCGTCAGGCATACCCAGTAAAAAACACACGGATTCCCAAATTTGGCACTATTGTGGGACACCACGGGAGAACTTTCGTGAACCGCGATGCCCCACGGGCCCACCCCGGGATGGGGCTACCTCCCTGCGACACCTGTGCAATGCAGGATTGGGAATTCCCGCCCTCCCCCGCAGGTGCCGCGGATGGTAGACAGAGCCTGAGGTAACACACACACACAACAGAATACAGAAGACACACAGAACACAACAACAACAGAATTCTGAGTACAGAATTTTCAGTTCTTGAACATCAAACTTCATTGTTGTGTATAGTTGACCAACAAAGTCGTTTTCGTTTACCACCCTAAGGTTCAATGTCTTTTGTACGGCTTAAAACGTCTAAGCTATTTTCACTCACAAGTCAATGTGACAGTCAGCCTTATCGTTTGTTTTCTGATAGAGGAACTGTCATAAAGCATTTTCTTGGTCGACTATACCTATGTGTAATTTTTTTTTTAATTTGTTTAGGTTAAATTTAGGGTTATTTGTCGTCTAGCTTATTTAGTACTAGCTTCTGCCCGCGACTTCGTCTGCATAGAATTATACATAAAAACCTTCCTCTTGAATCACTTTAGCTATTAAAAAAAACCGCTCAAAAATCCGCTGTGTAGTTTTGAAGATATAAGCATACAAAGGGACATAGGGACATGGGGACAGAGAAAGCGACTTTGTTTTATACTATGTAGTGACGTCCACTCTATACTGTATGTTTCTGTTCTCCTGTCTTTCGAAGGTGGTAGAGATCCCTTTATGCGATAAGTTCGCCATCGCCTCTCTAAAATTGTCGTCGCCCATTCCCTCGATGTTCTTTTACCATGCGCGGAAAGAGAAGCAACTGGTATATACTGTTTTTTCTTTGCCCCCAGACGAGTATGGAAGCAAAACTTTACGTTTTAATCCAGCGTTATCAACTAACCTTGTTAGCACTTTCAAATTTCAATCCGCAAGCCAGTTCTAAGCTATGCGCGTGCGCCGCCCATCCATCACCGGACAAATAGAAACGTTACGATAGTTACGAATTAGCTGAGGCGGTGGCTCGAAGCGATAATATCGGGGTGGATTAAGACTGGTTTCACTGTCAGTGTGGCCACTTAACTTATGTATAAATTGCCAGTAATCTAAAGGTTAGCGTGTGGAAAATTTGTTAAATTTCCAAGCGACACTAAAAATCCGAAAAGTAAAGCTATGGCCGGGAATCGAACCCGGATCCTCGTCATTCCGTGACGCGTGCACCCTACACTACCCATAGCAGGTGGGAAGGCCTTCGAATTTTTCTATCTGTTACTAGCTGTCACGTGACTTCGTCATTATGCGAATTTTTGTCGCTAAGCGTCTGTTTGTATGATGTGTCTGTACGAATTACAAACTCCCAAATTTGTTGTAAAAATCGCTAGAAAAAGTTGCCAACGTAGCCTAAAAAAAGCGTAAATTTATGTCGCTAAAGAGGCACGCTAGGTCATTTACCTACACAAAAAAAAATCTAAAGATAATCAAATAACGATGGATAGTCCTATGATTACTTATTGTGCGGTTTATGTAAATTTAAGTGGTTCGCTAATCGCTTCTTAATATTGTCTATGCAAAATTGTTTTTTTTTTAATAGGTAACGAAGATCGTTGTCTAAAGTCGTATAATTTAAGACCCATGTTTAAATAATTCAACTATAACTCAGTAGTCAGATTAAATCTCAATAAAATCAAGATTTATCACTGAGATAAATAGAGCTAACAACGAATAGAAAATAAAAGTGAGCTGCGTATGCGCACGCTTCGTTCGATCTTCGTCTTGTAACATGACAAAGTTATCAATGCAGGTGGTAAAATGCGAAACTAATGCCATCTACGTACTAGCTTCGAGTAAAATAGCTGATAGTAGCGCCACAGACGTCGAATCAAGTAACTTTGTAATCGGTAATCGAAAGTGGCACCGGCAGCATTTTTGTCTCGTTTTCACAAATCCTTTTATGTATGCGGAAAAGTGAGAAAAAAATGGGAAATTGCAAGCAAAAATGCTGGCCGGTTGCGCCGCGAAAGTGTAGGGAAAAAGTTTGAACATGGAACGTGTTTGAAGCGTTTGCATTCGTGATCGGTGATTTTCTTTTTATGACTGGCAATGCTGGTAAATAACGTGAGAGTTACTTTTTGCGAAGGGTAAATGTATTCGCTATTTACATCACAGCTCTTTATTTCTTAGCAAATAGTTGTCAGTGTATATTGTAATGCCGTAATTCCGTTATTTTCAAAAATCGAACCGTAAGCCTTGAAGTACACACGTTGTTTCGTTTTTGAAGTAAAAACTTCTTGAGCGGTATTGTGCACTTTTTTGGGATGGGTAAAAAATGTTAAACTCGCGTCAGGTCACGTGACCTGATCGAAAATTCGTAAGACGGAGGGAGAGTTGCTGCTGAGTCGTTTGAGCGGCGCAGAGGTCCGATTTTTGAAAGCACACGTGTGAAAACACCACCCGACAGTGGGGAAAAATGGTGCTGAATTTTAAATACGAGGAGCTTAGAAGATGCTTACGGCTCTCATTAATCTTGTGACCTAGTCAAAAATTCGATTAGAGCTGTAGTTTTGAAGATATAAACAGATTTATACCACTTTCGAGCGGTATTTTCACACATGTGCTTTCAAAAATCGGGGCCCAGGGCGCTTGCGCGAGTGTGCCTGCGTGTAGTTTTTTTTTTTGGCTCTGTCCATCGGGGGGCAATGTCGCCAGCATCTTGTCGAGTTAAACACAATTTTAAAACATATCAACCACTGCATAGCTAGCACGAAAACGCGCGAGTTGTGCTACCCTCTTTTTGTTACTGTACTTTCGTGAAAGAAAAGGGTAGAATCGCGCGCGACGGTAAAAAAAACGAAACGGCGATGAGTTTTACATATCCAAGTATAATACGGCCAGGTTATAGGCTACTTTTTATCCCGGAAAATTGGTTTCCGCGGTGTAGCATTAAAGACGTCAATTGATAAATTTGCGCGGACGAAGTCGCGGGCAGAAGCTAGTAGGAAATATACCCAGCGGCACAAAACTAGGCCCAGTGTCCATACAAAATTACCTATATTGCATACATTTGATTTCTTCCATGCTGGTCTGGGAGCAAAGAAAAAACATAGAATGTACCAGTTGCTTCTCTTCCCGCGCAAATGGTAAAAACCCATCAAGGGAATGGGCGAAAATCATAGGAATCATGTTATAGGCGATGCGGCTAGCAACCCATCACTATTTTGATTCCACTTTCCACCTCTTCGCCCTCAGTGTCTTGCTAAACGTGTCCTGTAGGTTTTGTTACCTTAGGCTCTGTCTACCCCGTAAGGGATAAAGACGTGATTTGTGTATGTGTGTATGTATAAGTATAATGTAAAATTTCGGAGTGTAGGTCTTGACAGTTGTCATTCGTGTTTTACGTAGTCATTACACGTCGGTCGTCGGCCGCTAACTGATTGTTTGCGACACCGCCTTGCAATTGTTTTTGCTTTAATTTCTTGCGCCATCTGCGCCCGCGCACGCGATTCGGTAATAACCGAAATTGTTGCATTTTGAATAATAGCAGTTCTTTATTGAGTTGATAATGCCGACTTTATTTGTCTGAGTGAAGTTAATTACTGTTAGTATGTTAAATTCAACATGTTATAATAGAAAGATAACAGTAACAAATAAAATTGAGTTCTTTTAAGATGTAGGTAGTTAAATTTCTAAACGACCCTGAAAATAAGATAATAAAAAAAAAAAAAAAGAAAAAAAAAAACCTGTCACGTGACCATGTTGCTATGCGAATGTTTGTCGCTAAGCGTCATCTTTGAATGATGTGTCTGTACGACACAATTACACACTAGACAAGCGGCTAGCAACTTTGCTAAAAAAAAGTTTAAAATAAAACCTGGATTCTTGTTTGGTTGCTGACTGTACGTTAAATTACTTCGTTCGTTACAACCGAAGGGCAAGTCGGACTGTCGAGATTTACAACTTATTCATAGTGGTTCCGTGCTCGTGTTGGATAAGAGATCCGCTATCTCCATCTGTAACATCTGCATTTAGGATTTAGGTACATACAGAAATATATCACGTCTTTATCCCTTACGGGGTAGACAGTAAGGTAACAATACCTAAAGGCCACGTTTAGCATGACTGGGCGTATAGGTGGAAGGGAGCGGATCAGAATACATAAAGTTTAAAATGTATAATGGGTTAAAATACATAATGGTTTAAAATATATAACGCAATTTTCTGTAAAACTATTAGCTAAATGAACTTTTTTGATATCGTAATCTATAGATTGGTTTAGGTTAGGTTGGGTTTGTTTTATAACAATCGTGTTAATTAGTAACTTTCTGAGAAAATCGCATTATATATTATAAACCATTATGTATTTTAACCCATTATACATGTTAAACTTTATGTATTTTAATACGTACCCTAGGTGGAAAGGGGAATCATAATAGTGATGGGGTGTAGCCGCGTAGGTTTAACATGATTTCTAAGATTTTCGGCCATTTCCTTGATGGACTTTTATGATCTGCTGGTATTGCTGGAACTGGCTGCTGGTACATGCAGTTTTTTCTTTGCTCCCAGACCAACAGAATGCAGCAGTATATTCCACTGTATACATTTTATAAAGTAGGTATGTGTACGTGGAATATAAAATTTCCTTTTTTCTTCAAGTCAAAATCATACAGACGGATTTTTCAAAAATGGATAGAAAAATCATTTATAAACAAGTATCCTAAGCCAGGTGGTCTCCGAAGCAAGTGGGCACAGATTAGCCACAAAATTGTGCCCTGGGTGCTTATTAAAGAACTGCGCATGCGCAGAAATGATTACGCGCCCCGCTTTCATAATTACCACATTACAGAGGTATTCGCTAAGTTTGACAAAGTTGCAAAAGTCGCCTCATGTAGCGGTCAAGATACCCAGAAGGTCGTAAACACGACCTTTTGGTATACTTACTTGTAATCAGATGTTTTTGAATACACCTAATGGTATCTCTAAGTTTTATACATACATACCGTCAAGCCTCTTTCCCACAGGTGTAGGCAGAGACTACTTTGTTCCACTTGCTATACGATCCTGACATACTTTTATCGCTTCATCCACACTCACAATCTCTTCATCATGCTCGTCGGTTTCGGGTACTCCTGACCTGACCTTTTTCCAAAACGTCTCCTATTTGGTCTCGGAACGTCCGTCCGTCTAGGCGGTTGAAGATATCTGCTTCAAAATGGAGTTTCAAAACTCCACCCGGACATACATAAATACACACATACACAAATCACGTCTTTATCCCTTACGGGGTAGACAGAGCCTAAGGTAACAAGACCCACAGGCCACGCATACATACCGTCCATGTATGTATGTATGTATCTTCAACCGATTTAGCTGAAATTTCGGATACTTGTGTAAGTCGGATGACAATACAATAATCTGGTAATAGAATTCTGGTGGGCTGCTAGGAACGTCTCAGTAGAAGGGAACTCTTCAACGGTTGGTCCGATCGACTTGAAATGTGGTACGCGTGTATAGGACGGATGACAATGCAAGTGAAGTCAGCAGAACAAGCTTGTATTCACAATGGATTTTTTATCAAAAACCTATTTATTGTATTAATTTTCTACGCGAAGGTTTTGAAGGTGAGGGTTCACCTCTTATTACTTCAAGCGAGAACGTGAAATCCGCAAGGGCATTCGCTCACGCTCGGCGCCAGCGCATGGCAGCGCGTTTGTTGACTTGCGCACGCGCGTCGCATTCTTAATTGCCCCCCCCCCCCCTACTACTGCACGTCTAGCACCGGAGCGCACAAGTGTCGCGTCGCGCGCGAGATAGATTGCCCGTCCTTTTCTTACTGTACCAACAAGAAAGAGACGGGTAGACTACCGCGCGCGCTCTCGTGCTAGCGGAGAACACATAACATAGATCCCACACCTACATACAAATTCAATGAAAAATGAAAATGAAAATTTATTTTTGCAAATTGGCCGCCAGGGCCTCTTTTACATGTCTTTTTGAAACTACCAGCACATTCGGAAAGACCATCATTGCCAAGAAGAATGCGCCGCAAGAAACTTGGCAGAAAGTCATTTTTTCAAAATAAAATACAGTAAGAATACTTAAGTTCTACTTAAATTAAATACATTTATAAAAGGGATGTATAAGGTCCCCGAGCCTTAAATTATATTAATCTATAAATAGTAGAGATGTATAAAGTCTCTACTAGTCAAAAATAAAAAACAAAGAAAAGAAAATAATAACAATAAGTTAAGTGGAGGTGTAAAACGCCTCTAACGTCAAATAAATTAATTGGAGATGTCTCCAATGTCGCAGGAAAAAAAATATATAAAACAAAATTATGAAATATACATTTCATGTCAAGTAAGTAACCAATAAGCTTTTGGATTCCGAAGGCAAGCTTGCGTCTGCCGCCCCCAATGTTGGCTTCCACGCACTCATGTCCTGCTCTGAAAGCAGAGCGGTACCGAGGGCATGTCTCGCTTCCGTCCCCACAGGCACACTATGGGAACGTTTTGGGAACTTCGACGTCGTTAGCCTGCAACTAAATAGTAAAAGAGAAAAAAAAAAAAAAAAAAAAAAAAAAAAAAATGAAACCGGAAATCCATAAGCTTAACAATATACCTACGCAATACCTAGTATGACATAGCAATATTTACGTCATTGTAAACAATAATAATTATGAAAAATAGAATAAATATTTAAATAAACAATTACAGTAGGTACAATATTTATATTGATAATACCTATCTTAATATTCATAATTAATAATAGCTATACAATTTTGAATCATAATAAAAATCATAATTAATCAAGATCAGCTAACCTAAACAGCAGACGGTAGCAACAGGGCCAGAGACCGCCGTATCTAGAGACACTACACGCATACACACATACACACACACCCACACACACACGTATATACACACTACAGGATCACTCACAAAAAACACTGGATTCTTATGGTAATTTTTCCAAAGATGGCCATGTCATGTCCTGTCAAACCTAACAACTTCCTTTATTCCTTTCCATGCACGCTGTTCGACTCTGGAATCGGTTGCCAAATGATATCAGGCAATCGCAGACTGTTGCTACCCTGCGCAGTCGCTTGAAGGCGTATTGGCTCGATGGATCCTCTTAAATGAATGTGATGTGTTTTGTAACTTGTGTGTGTATTTATATATTTATATATTATGTAGTATATTTTATTTATTGTGTATTAGTTTATCGTATTTATCTATTATGTGTAGTTTATTATTATATCTTACATTATTTAAAATTTAGACATTTAGGATTATTTTAAGTTTCGATCGGTTCTTTTACTTTTTCTGTGTGTCTACTCTTGCTTCATACTTATGTCCTGTCAATCGTTGAAAGGTTAACTGGAAGAGATCCCTTTTAGGGATAAGTTCGCCTTTGTGCATGTGTGTTGTCCTGTATTCATCATTTTCTTGTGTTTTATGTACAATAAAGAGTTATACATACATACATACATACATACATACAACTGCTGGGACACACGTCATTGTTGCATTTCAAGTTTAGGAGTTACTACTTGGTTGTTGGTTGTTGGTTTGCTTCTGTCTGTCACTGTACAAAGCAAGTGCTTTTGTGCTTAGTATTTTTGAGTGGATACCTTGACCTTTGACGTTCGGTTCTGACTGATGATTCAGCTGTAATGGGTTCAAGTCTAATCCAATCGTGAGTCACAGATTAATCTAGTTAGTGTTTAAGAATGAGTTGATTTATTGTGAGCATTGACCAACCATTTTGAACTGATCGTCGTTCGTTGGTGAGACATTGAATCGCGTTTGAGTGTCAATTGTTCATGCGTTAACTCTTTATTGTGCAAAATAAACAAGAGAAATACAATTGACAAACACTGAGATACATGCACAAAGGCGGACTTAATCTGCATGTATCATGTTTTACATGATCTCTATCGGAATCGGACTCAGCAAATACAGCAAAAAATCCAGTGTCCCCACTCCTAAGCAAAATGTAGGCAGTGTCAGGTCAGTTTATATAAATTATAAATAGACATACATACATAAAAATGTTAGATTTTAGCATTTGTTGTAGCGGCAAAAGAAATACAACGTCTGTGAAAATTTGAACTAGATAGACATCTATCATGGTTCCTAGATACAGCTTGGGACTGACGGACAGACAGACGGGCGGACAGCAAAGTCTTAGCGATAGGGTCCCGTTTCTACCCTTTGTGTACGGAACCCTAAAAATTACAACTTTCCGTAACTTTCGCAATCGCATTCAAGACCTATTTCTGTTTCACAGACAAACGATGATTGCTAGAGCAACCCTGTGTATGTACAGATTTACGTGGGGAGTGTGAATGGGCGCATTAGGAGGGGAAGGCCTAGACGGACGTTCCCTGACCAGGTCACGTGGTCAGGTCACGTGGTCAGGTCAAGGGTACCCGAAACCGACGAACATGTATGAAGAGATTGATGAATGTGGATGTCAGGATCGTAGCTAGTGGAACAAAGTAGTCTGCCTACCCCTGTGGGAAAGAGGCGTGACGGTACGTATGTGTGTGTATGTACTACCGGTCCAGCCTAAGGCTTGAAGTGTTGTGTCCCTCTCATTAAGAAACCTGTCCCTATTCGCATATTATAATTAATTATTTACAAAATCGATAATTTACTGCCAGTAAGTACCGTAAGATCTAAATCTATGTTAATTTCGTACTAGCTACCTTCTTCATAATCTTCTGATAGCACTACTAGTTTCTCGGCGATTCTACAAAGTTGTATTTACCGCCGCGGAAACGTGTACAATCAAATACTCGGCGCAGTTTGTTTGGGATTCGCATGCGATTGCTTTTAAGAGCAGCATTTGTAAGTTGGTATTCGATAGGCATCGAATATGATGTGTGTTGGTAGGCGAATGGTTGATTATAATTAAAATGGTAAATTATGATGTTTACACTTGAGGCACAATTAACTGAAGTGGCTAATGGCTTGCAGTTCCTGCACGCTTAGTTGGCCTGGAAGGTACGGAAACTGTGCTAGTTTATTGGTCAGTTTAAATGAGTATGTAATGTCTTGTAAACTGACTGATGGACTACGCATCGCCTAACTAAACCCTAAGTATTTAAATAATGCTACGTATTGTTTTCAGCATAGATATTAAACTTTTTAAAGTTGTACAAAACTTGGTATTGAACTAAGCCGCGTGCGAAAATTCCTAACCTCCAACGTCACCTGTCAAAATATTCAAATTTGGATTCGATCGGTATGACACATCGTGGCGTTTCGTTCGTGCACCGTTGACACCGACCCGACCTTGGCCAATCCAGTGACCCCACACGGGTCACGGCCCAAGGAGCGTGTTTGAATTTAGAATTGCGGACGCGTTTTGTTGTTGTTAGGTTTATTTTTATTTTTTGGCTGTTAGTGGCCAGTGTTTTTTATATTAAGTCTTCTTTCTTTGTGATTTCTGTGCGGTTTGTTTTTTATTAAGGCTGGCTACATTAATAAAGGTATTGCGAACGGAATAAGTTTAAAAACGTGATTAACTTACACAAATAACACGTTGCGTTACTCAATATTTATTTTATTATTTATTTTAACACAGACAAGACGTTCGAAAATTCCTTTTTATTTTTAAAAACTTGTTCTGCGATAATTGGCTTAAACCAAGGCATTTTATGGAAATATCAAATTATGTCTTTTTTGCCTTTCGAACACAATAATTGAGGAAATTCGTGTGTAATAATTGCGCAAAAACGTTGTTATTCTGAGTTAACAAGAAGTCATTAAAGTAAATGCAAAATATAATTTAATTTAAAACTGATACGCGAAAGACATTGAAATATGTTTCGATTCCATGTAAACACAATGAAATCACTGTCATTCAGTTAATTCCATTTAAATATTTACTACGAATCGAGCTGTTTCAACTTGTGCCGCCTATCAGAAATTCGCTTTAAAACATCGAATCTACTTCTTATTGGCTGAATGGTGAAGGGGGTATTTCGGACAGAGATTTCCTACTTTTAGTCATCTGTTTATTTACGGGAATTCTTTTAAGTATCTTAGTCTAAGGTCCGAAAGCGGGTCAATAGGAGTACCCTTCGGTATGCTAAGAAATAAAAATCCTCTGCCTGTCTGGCGGCTTGTCCTCTCTCCGGTAAGCTGTAAAAGCCATCAGAAGCTTAAGGCGGTAGTCCGTTAGAAAAAATAAGTTTGTTAGTTTTTTTTATATCAATAGGAAGGCAAACGAGCAAGTGGGTCACCTGATGGTAAGTGATCACCACTGCCCATAGACACCCGCAACCCCGGAGGGATTGCAGATGCGTTGCCAACCTAGAGGACTAAGATGAAATGCCTCTTGCGCCCATAATTTCCCCGGCTGTCTTACTCTCCGCACCGGAACACGGCAGTGCGAGCACTGCTACTTAGCGGCAGGATTAGCGAGTAAGATGGTGGTAGCGATCCGGACGGACATTGCACAAGGCCCTACCACCCGCCCGTTTGTTTGGCAACCTGGAAACATTCTTCCAAGCTGGTCTGGGAGTAAAAAAAAACATAGAATATACCTACCAGGCGCTGCTCTTCCCGCGCAGATAAAAGCCCATCGAGGGAATGGGTGAAAATCTTAGGAATCATGTTATATGGGATGCGGCAACCCATCACTATTTTGATTTCCTTTCCACCTATGCGCCTACAATCGCGCTAAACGTGGCCTTTAGGTCTTGGTCCCCTTTTCCTATACGCACACAATCATCAAAGAATTAGCAAGCTGAAGTAAGTAAGTAAGTAAGTAAGTAAATGCTTTATTGTACAAATATAAAGATACAATTTACAAAAAAATAAAAATAACATTAATACATGCACAAAGGCGAACTTATCCCTATAAGGGATCTCTACCAGTTAACCTTTGAGTAGATGAGAGGAGCATTAAACGAGGGACCGACAAAATGAGAGTTTAAAATTCCAGATAGTGAAAGCCACAATAGAGCGTACATATCTAAGTACAATAAACAAAACATAAAATACTACTAAATATCATTACACACATGCATACATACAAAATACAATAAGAGTACACACACAATATCTAAGAAGATGGTGTGAGCCACATCTTCCTCAAGCCTTCCTTGAACGACGCCACGGAGGCAGACTGCCTAATGGATGAAGTGGCAGTGGGCCGGCCATATCTCGCGAAGAACCGACAACCGCTGGGGTAAACGTGTTCTTGAGTGGAGACCGCGACTTGGCAAACGTAGTGTAGGACGCCCTCCGGCCAGGTGGGATGACGATCTGCGAAAGACTGCAGGCAGATGCTGGATGCGACAAGCTAAAGACAGGGCGCTATGGCGCTCATTAGGGGAGGCCTATGTCCAGCAGTGGACTAACATGGGCTGATGATGATGATGATGATGACACAATCATGCTCGTCAAATCATGTGTGGGACGCCCTGCGACGCGTTGGACGGATGATCTTAGGACAGCTGGCAGTGGCTGGATGAGGGAAGCCCAGGATCGCGAAAGTTGGCGCAATATGAAGGAGGCCTACGTCCAGCAGTGGACGGACAATGGCTGTAGATAGATAGACACAATCATGCTAAACGCGGCCTTTAGATCTTGTTACCTTAGGCTCTGTCTACCCCGTAAGGGATAAAGACGTGATTTATGTATGTTTGGGAACCTAGGCTTTATAGACCTATTGAACCGGTGCAACCATATGGCTGCGCGCGCGCTGCGTATGTTCATATATGCGGCAATTAAACAATTCCGCCGTAGGAGCGTCGTGCGGCGATGTGTGTCACGGACGATGCACTGACTATTGGTACAGACGGATACACAGTTCGTAATCGTAATGTTGTCAATGGTTCCATGATACCTATTTTTCTGTAAAACTTTGTTTTCTGTGTGATGCTATACCTACCTCAGTTTTGACAAGATTACATTAAATTAAAAATGTAATCCTGGCTAGAATAAGTTAACCATCACAAGTGTAGGTATATTTTATTTTCAACTAATTGATGGTGTAGACCATTTATCGTAAACAGTAAAATCTAATTAGGGTAAGCTTGTGGTTGTTCAAAAACCACTTAGTACTGTCTTTGGTTTGATTTGACAAGAAAAATATTGAATTTACCTTACAGTTTTCTACATCTCATTGAGATAGTGTCACTCAGTAAGTTATTAAAAACAATATTTATAAAATTAAAAAAGAATCGTTCATGGCCTCGAGATTTGAACTTGTTCACTAAGTATTCAATTCTTTGAGTCACGACCACTGAGCCGATTATTTTTTACAACGTCTTTTATTTAACACTAGCTACTCACATAATTGTAAAATGCATCGAAATTTGCTGCATCATACTGCAATCTAGGTATGATAAATGCACTCTGTTTTGTAATTTGCGCAGACAGAATATCCATAACTAACTATCCTCAAAAAACCGCATTGAAATTAAGCCTGTGGACGAAATGCAGCTGCACGGAAGGTTTGTAAGGAAGAGCAACCCCCTTAACCGAATCTTACGTAAATAAAAAAAAATCATGCCAAAAATGTCTTACATCAATGTTTCACTGAGCAGGCGCATGGCTAGAAACAAGCAACGCTTGTGTCACCGCCCGTACTCCCGCGCAAGCAATGCCTGAGAACAACCAGCTCGTGATTGCGACTTATATTATGTTCGCTATTCGTCACAAATCCACGCATCTCCGACGACGTGGTTGGCTGAGTTGGTAGTGACCCTGCCTTTTTTTTTGCGACGGGAAAATGCATTACGCATACGACCGCGCCGTGGGGACGGCACGGAAGTTATGTGGGACTCTCCTTCCCGGCCCCCTCCCGAGTGGAAGGAGGCGGGAGAGGCCTACCCACTAAAAACCTGCCATTCCTATTCCGTCTCTGCCATTTGGGGGAGCGCCGCGGGAGCATAAGGGTGGCACCGCGTAGTAGTGACGCTGCCTGCGAAGCAAGCGTGCCGGGTTCGAATCCTGGTCAGGGCATTTCGTGTGATGAGCACGAATATTTGTTCCTGAGTCATGGATGCTTCTATCTATTTAAGTATGTATTTCTCTATACATATAAGTATTATATATCGTTGTCTAGTACACATAACACAATAGATAGATAGGTGATTCATGAGGAAGGTTTATATGTATAATGCATGCGTAATATAGTAAAAAAACACTGATAGCACGCGTGTGAAGCCGGGGCGGGTCGCTAGTTAATTATATTTTGAAAGAACGAAAATTGCAAGGCGTAGTTGAAGCCGGCTTCACAGTAACATCGCATGCGCATGACCATTGTCCCAAACCTGTTCAATCGTGACCGATCAAACGATAAATTAGTATGAAAAATAACCGATGGCCGAACGATTCATCGTATAATTGTTTTAGCCGATTATCGCTATGATCGAATCGACTCGGTTTCACTTCTCGATTCCATTTGTAATAGACCAGCGACTCTCTCTATTGTTTTTGAGTTATCTATGATTTAGTATGTTTACTGTTTTGGCTTAGCATTATTAATAACAGTGTATGCGCGGTTTCACCTTTCCCTAGAAACTTAAGTGTCAATTTATCTCGAGAGAATAACGAGATGTTTGCTATCTCTATCCTTCGTCTAAGTATACGACATAGTCCGTTTCGGTCTAACATTCAGTCCTATAAGTAGGAATAAACATATATACACATACACACATAGATCACGTCTATCCCTAACATAGACAGAGCCTGAGGTAACAAGACCTAAAGGCCACGTTTAGCATGGTTGTAGGCGTATAGATGGAAAGGATCAAAATAGTGATGGGTTGCTAGCCGCATCGCCAACATGATTCGTGAGTTTTTCGCCCATTCCCTCGATGGGCTTTACCATCTGCGCGGGAAGTGCAACTGGTAAATTCTATATTCTCCGAATTATTTCTTTTGCTTTTGCCAAGCTATTGTAACAATGGTAAACGGTTTATTGTTAATAAACTTAATTAAAAAACAGATAGTTAAAATGTAAATTCAAAACTAAAACTACTATTAAATTAAAATAACTAAATAAACTTTAAAATTAATTGTACAAGAGAGGTGGGCTTGGCAGGGTGCCTCACGCAGGCATTCCCGCGCTGAACTGCGATTGCGATTCTTTGCGCAAGATGGCTGCCGGCGCGAGGGTCGCCTGTTGCCTCTCTCAATCTTTTGCTGAGCTCTCTGTGTAGCTCCAGCGCACCCTTACCCCAAGGACCCAGAGTGTCGACACCAAAAGCAAAGAAATTGTAACAATGGATTAATAACTCAATATAAAAAACCATTTAATTAAAATTCTTGCACGCATTTAATACGTCTCAGATACCGTTCACACCACTTATCCGTTTTAACATAATATTAACTTTTACGTTAATTAATTTAATTGGCACTTAATTAGCGTGATAAAAACTATCTGTGACGTAAGGCGCGTGTTTTGGCGCGCGGCCGTTGACCCCGGAGAAAGTTGCCGCGGCGCCACGCCGGCTGCGCGGGCGCACCCTCGCCCTCACAGACCAAGCGGCTACATACGTCTACTGTATACAAAAAAAAAGTTTTTTTAATTCATTTTTAATGGACATGCTGGTCTGGGAGTAAGGAAAAAACTTAGAAGGTACCAGTTGCATCTCTTCCCGCGCAGATGGTAAAAGCCCATCGAGGGAATGGGCGAAAATCGTAGGAATCATGTTATAGGCGATGAGGCTAGCAATCCATCACTATTTTGTTCCTTTTTTCCATCTAGACGCCCACAATCTTGCTAAACATGGCCTGTAGTCCTTGTCACCTTAGGCTCTGTCTACCCCGTATGGGATAAAAACGTGATTCATGTATCTATATCTGTATCTGTATTTTTAATGTTTTTTGCTGGCTGTACTTGTCGGGGACGGTACTGACATTGTTATCGGTTCTGAGCGTTTAAAAAAAGTCTACATGAACATTTTAAGAAAAAATTGACCCGAAACTTCCGTTCCAGCTCGTCACATTTTTGTTCGTCGTTTTTTTAATATACATATGTATGGCACGTGACTTACTGGAAAAATCATTCCATAGTAAAATCTGGGACATTTTTTCTTGAGTGAGAATCGATAGGGTAAAGTTCTGAAGTAAAAAACCCAAAATAGTCAAATTCTGAAAAAATGTAAATGTATGTACCTATGTATAACTCTTTATGGTACATAAAACACAAGAAAAAGATGAATACAAGACAACACACATGAACAAAGGCGAACTTATCCCTAAAAGGGATATCTTCCAGTTAACCTTAGAACGATGACAGGACATAAGTAAAAAAAAACCTAAATGCCTAAATTTGAAATAATGTAAGCAAATGTTAACTTTTTTTTGGAAAACGCTTATAGAGCTGACTGTACTTAACAAAACTAATTCATATAGATATAGTTAATCCGATTAAACAATAGAAATGAGTCAATCCCAGTCCCATACAATGCGGCCATTCATCACCTCGTGACGCAGAGGTGTTAATTTTTAGAGGTATTGTTGGTTGCGCAAGCGCATCGTAATGCCATTTAACGCTACAAAGTCTTGCAGCCACAGTGTAGCAGCCAGTGGTTCACAGATAAGTTATAAGATGACTAGCCTTCCGTCCGCAGCTTCGCCCGCGATAAATTAATTTTCCCGTAGGAAAAGGTATTTTCCCGCGGTAAAAAGTAGCTTATGTCACTCAGTGTTAATGTAGCTTTCTAACGGCAAAAGAATTTTTGAAATCGGTCCAGTAGTTTCGGAGCCTATTCAATGCAAACAAACAAACAATAAATTTTTTCCTCTTTATAATATTAGTATAGATTTAGGTTCGATTTGTGAACTTGAACTCAACATATCACTTGACTTAACGAATCCATCAACCTTCCATGCTGGTCTGAGAGCGAAGAAAAAACAGAATGTACCAGTTGCTTCTCTTCCCGCGCAGATGGTAAAAGGCTATCGAGGGAAAAAGCGAAAATCATAGGAGTCATGTTATAAGCTATCACTATTTTGATTCCCCTTTCCATCTATACGCCCACATTCATGCTAAGTGTGGCTTTTAGGTATTGTTACTTTAGGCTCTGTCTACCCTGTAAGGGATAAAGACACGAGCTTATCCTACTAATATTATAAACGCGAAAGTTTGTAAGTAGGTATGGATGGATTTCACGCCAGAACGGCTAGACAGATTTGGATGAAATTTGGAACATATAGATTATTGTCTGGAATAACACATATGCTAAATTTTATCCCGAAAAATTGCGTAATTCCTGCGGGATAGCGATAAACGAATTCTATGCAAACGAAGTTGCGGGCAACAGCTAGTATATACATAAATCTAATTGAATTTATCGTTAACTTTCGATAGTGGAGGCTCACTATTTTTGAATTGCAAAAAACAAGCAACACAGGTAATATCATTTAAGTAACTAGTATGAAAAAATAGACTTTAGGGGAGAGGTGTATGGAGTTAACTAGTATAAGTGCAATCTTGCTATTTTCATGTAATATACATTAAGTTACTTTTAAATAAAGTTAGTCTTTTGTGTGCATTCAAGTTGTTTACTTGTTCCTCCAACGCCCAACCTCACATGGCGACCTTGCCAGGATGGGTGTCGGGTTCGGCCGTTTGTAGTGCCGCGTGTATGTCAAGTTATTTCTTTGAACTCCTTTCCCAATAGTGGCTAATTAAAAAAATGGTCGACAGCGAATGCGTCAAGTGAGACCACTGTTGTTGTCAATACACTCTGTGTACATAAAGCAAATGCAAAAGCCTTTAATATAGATCGTTATTTCAGATACGTCACAAACATAAATAACCGACCTCTGACCCGAGAAATGATCTTCGTATTGACACAGCTCCGTTAATTGTATGAAGATTGTATGAAAGTTTCATTGAACTGTATTATCTAATTGCTGATCTAATGTTACGTATTGAATTATGTAATAGTTTTTAATTAACTAATTAAACAACTTTACGCGCAAGTGTTAATAAAAGTTAGATTGTTGTTATTTTAATAAAAAGCATCCGCCTTTCTATTTGCCGTGAATCTTGAGTAACTGATTTATCTTGCTATTACTTTGAGTAATATATCTGTTATCTGATGAAAGCTGAAGCGATATATGTTGTATAGTCCTCTAGATGTATATAAGCTTTTATATATCTTCATACATTTGTTAGATTGTGTTTCTTTCATGCGGTCTGGGAGTAAGGAAAATATAGAATTTACCAGTACCCATCACTATTTTGATTCCCACCTACGCCCACAATCATGCTAAACGTGCGTTTAACTCTTGTTACCACAGGCTCTGTCTACCTCGTACGGGTAGACGTGATTTGTGTATGTGTATGTAAACATTAATCCAAACCCTCCCAAACACATTTGACTGTACCGCCACGTTTTCGCCCCCTCCCTTCCACCGTCGCCTGCGCATCTCGAAATGCCAGGTCATGCATGCCTTCCGCCCCAGCCTACTGTGTGAACTAGCTATTCTTAGTGATGCACTTGCCATACAAGATCATACAAATAAAAAAACATAGCTTAAGGTTTCATATGCCAGACATGAGACAGACATTAGATTAACCGATTCCGTCAATAATATCTGATGAGGACTGGAAGAGATCCCTTTTAGGGATAAGTTCGCCTTAGTGCATGTGTGTTGTCCTGTATTCATCTTTTTCTTGTGTTCTATTTACAATAAAGAGTTATACATACATACATACATACATACATGATCTTGCCACCATTAAGTTTAAATAAATCGAATCCTCATTGTATGTGCTTTTATAATTTAAATTAATACTTTTGTACGAATTATTAAAATATAGATAGAAATAATTTATAATAATAACTAGGTATCGATATTATTGTTTTAAGCTAGCTCTATTTTGTCTTTTCTTCCATGCTGGTCTGGGAGCAAAGAAAGAACATAGAATAGGTACACCAGTTGCTTCTCTTTCCGTGTAGATGGTAAAAGCCCATCGAGGGAATGGGCGAATCTTAAGAATCATGGTATAGGCGTTGCTAGCCAACCCATCACTATTTTGATTTCACTTTCCACCTACACGCCCTTAATCATGCTAAACGTGGCCTTTAGATTTTGTTACCTTAGGCTCTGTCTACCGTCTGTCTGTTAGGTACTGTATGTATGAATGTAAGTCCTTTTGTATGGCAGTCTGTGTTAGCCGGTAAAAGCGTATGGCATTTGAAAGTATGCGATGCTACTGAATAGGGCACAGGGAAATGGACAAATCGATTTCGACATTAGATATCAGGTCGCTGAGAAATTACGGTTCATGGTTTAATATCTTTTAGGGTTAGCAAAAAACCTAACAAGATCACTTCGTTGTCCGCTTGTCTGTCCGTGTGTCCGTCTGTACAACAAGAAATGTGATAATGTGTTTTCATACAAAACTATGGTAATCAAAACCTAGAGTACTTCTCGCTTACGAGGCAAATAAAATTTCTGAACGGCACTGAAAATCATCACGACATAGTATAAAATAAAGTCGCTTTCTCTGTCCCTATGTATGCTTATATCTTCAAAACTACACAACGGATTTCGGTGCGGTTTTTTTTAATAGATAGAGTGATTCAAGAGGGAAGTTTTTATGTATAATTCTACGCAGACGAAGTCGCGGGCAGAAGCTAGTTAGAACATAAAAAAATCCGAAAAGTAAAGCTATGGCCGGGAATCGAACATCATTCCGTGACGCGTGCTATACCCCCTACACCGCCGCAGGAGTGTAAGCCTACGAATTTCTTTTACCAGCTGTCACGTGCATCGGCGATGCGGCTAGCATGCATTTGATTCCCCTTTCCACCTATACGTCCTCCATGTTAAACGTGACCTTTAGGTCTTGTTACCTTAGGCTCTGTCTACCCCGTAAGGGATAAAGACGTGTTTTTTTTATATAAGAGGGGGCAAACGAGCAGATGGGTTTATGTATGTAGGTACGTTATTTACCATCCATGCTGGTCTGGGAGCAAAGAAAAAACATAGAATGTACGAGTTGCTTCTCTTCCCGCGCAGATGGTAAAAGCCCATCGAGGGAATGGACGAAAATAGGAATCATGTTATAGGCGATGCGGCTAGCAACCCATCACTATTTTGATTCCCCGTTCCACTTATCTATCCTCCATGCTAAACGTGGCATTTAGGTCTTGTTACCTTAGGCTCTGTCTTCCCCGTATGGAATAAAGTCGTGATTTACGTATGTATGTTATTTAACAGAAAATACTTTTCTTATCTTTAACGCCCCGCCTTCCATTGTGTGCGCCATTTTTAAGCACGTGTGACCGATCACTTGTCAGCGCTCGACAAATCAAGATCGAAACATTCCATATTTGATTTCGCTCTGTCCCTCTCACACCTCAATTAACCGTACATACCCGTCCCGCTCGCGCATGCGCTATGCATCCATATGCTCCATTATTCTTACACATAAGATAAGGGAAATATTAAGACACCTAATAAATTAAATTAATGAATAAGGCGATACATTTCGCACTTATTAACATATATTTACATGCCAGCATAATTGGATGTGTTGGAAACAATACAATAAACAATTTATCATCGTGAAGGCTAAATCGTGTCAATTTTAATTTTGTTTTGTTGCCACACCTGATTTTACATGGCTGATTATAAATGGGTGCGACGAGAGACAGCGTTAAGCATACGTGCATTTACGCATTACTGCTACCTTAAGCATTACGCTGAGGTGTTTTTTTTTCTTATAACTACCTCCAACATAATAATAATAAACGTATTTGTATTTGTATTTGTATTTGTACATAATCGGAGCCTATGTTAGCTGATTTCTTGCATACCAACTCTCGCATTTGCTACCGCTCGTACTTTCATTCCGCATACTTTTTCTTTCTTTCTTGCTCCTTCTTTCTCTCTTTTTGGGTGGGTTGTCCCACCTCTTCTAATACTTGATTTAGCTACTCTATTTCTTAATATCTATATCTTTCCATCTTGCATTCTGTTCTCTTTGTCATACCTTCGATCATTTGGGCTGTCCACTTTACCATTCATCATCTTTTACTATTTCTTATATACTAGGGAAGGGATGTAACGGCAGGTTTTATCTTATTTTTATTACATACTTTACTTATTTTTTCTGGCAATTAATCTTGGTTTTTCATTCTAGCTAGGTCTAGGTCTAACAATTTATTTTGGTTTTTATTCTACGTTTATACATTTATTTCTTAGCTGCTTTTCGGCTATGTTTATTCTATGTCTATATTTTGTTATACTTAACATTAATATAATCATTATATTATGTATGACGGAGGGACGAGCGGGATAGGCGGAGAACTTGGTTCCTCATCGTCCGCCATCTTGGGTAGTGTGGGTGGTTTCTTTGAAATAAACTCGCGGATCGATCACAAACTACCCCTTTAATCAATTTACTTAGTAAGTCAAAAGAAATATGCTAACACTAGTGCGATGTAAACGGATTGCAATACGAAACGTGGAGAGTTCTGCGCTTGCGTCCGTTCAATATGGCGGCTCAAGTTAGAATGCCTCTTTAAACCAAGCACAGACCAATCCCAAGTAATGACAGCTGTCAATGTCATAACTTGACGTTTCGCAAGGCGCCATAGATGTAAACAGGTGACAGCCACAGTTGACAGTTGACGTCTCGCACGCTCGAAGCGCCACCTCGCCGACACGGTCATCCTGCCGCATCACACGTCCTCGTGTGAGGTATCTGTGGACCAAGATAATCCGCAAAGCAAAACATTTCCCACTCGGCTTCCTGACTACAAAGGACATCAGGAGTAATATCAATCGGGGAATTAAATTCACAAATTCTTACTGGAAAACAAACATCAGTCACATTCAATGGAAGTCATAAGTCCCGTAATAATGAAAAACAAACAACGTAAATCATAATCAGTAGTCAAACAAAACTCATAAATCCGTAAATCAAAACATCAACGATCACAAACAACTGATACGTTGTTGCCTCCAACCAGCAACCGTAATCCAAACAAGTGTGCAAGGCTCTAATCATTTATTTCCCACCTCCATCCGACAATTAATCCTCAAACCATGTATAAGCTGCCTCCATCCGGCAACTAATCCTCAAACCATGTATAAGCTGCCTCCATCCGGCAACTAATATCCAACACTCAACAACGCATGGACTACTTGGCTGGGGCCAGTATCCATGTCACACATAACACACAACAATCACCTCCATCCGGCGATTTCAGCAACCACATACACCCCCAAACCAAACGCACGCCACTCAACGCCGTGGCCGCACTGCGACGGGAAATCAAGCCCGAATTTACGCCTACGCCTACGAATGATTGAAGGTGTATTCAGTCTGAGCCAAGGACACCTACTATCAGTGAACAACATATCGGAGTACGGAATGAGTTTTGTTTAGTAATCTTAATGAGAACTAACAGAAGGTCCAACCCCTTCATAATCACTTAAATTACCTTGGTTGTCATTTTCATTGTCAACGTCTAACTCCTTGTCGTTTAAGTGGTCATTGTCGGGCATCTTTCTTAGTCTGTCATGGGCATACTTGTATGTCCTCCTAGAATCTAACGCCTTTAACAAGTATCGATCACCATCTAACAACTCAATTACCTTAACCCGTCGAGCGTCCCGTGTGCACAGGGCGCATAACGTTGTGTCCACACGTGTGTCCACAGGACGCTCGACGGGTTAAACGGTCCCTTGTATTTCGGATCTAATTTCGTCTGGTTACGCTCCTCATTTTGTAACAAAACAAAGTCACCTACGGAAAATTTAACCAGCTTAGCTTTACCTAAGTCAAAACGTGCCTTGTCGTATTGAGCATTGGACTGAATACTCTCAGAAGCGTGGTCACGAATTTGGTCCAAATCAACTGGCTCCTCGTCAACCGCCGTTACCAGATCTAGTGGTCTCGCTACCTTACCTATGAGAAGTTCTAGGGGGCTTGATTCGGTAACGCGGTTATGAGTACAGTTAAGGGCTAACTGCACATCGGGAAGGGCTTCTTGCCAAGACCTATCGCCTGACTCGACAGCCGTGAGCATGTTTTTCAAAGTGCTCATAACGCGTTCGACCTGTCCGTTGGCCCTACTACTACCCGTAGCAATCAGATGTAATTGTATGTTGGACGTATCACAGAACTCGCGAAATTCGCGGCTAGCAAAGCAGCGTCCTTGGTCCGCGATAATACGCGTAGGCACACCAAATAGGGAGATAGCTAATTTTATAGCTCGAATGCTGTTCTTAGAGTCGATATTGGGAGTATAGACAAGCAAGGAAAATTTGGTAAAAGCATTGATCAGAACAAAAACGTACTTTTTTTTATCATTCTTGCCGCTCAATTTGCCTGTAGCATCTACGTGCAGAGTATGCCACGGAATAGCAAGCTTAGGTATCGGGTGAAGCTCGGCTTGAACTCTACCTGTATGGGTTTTAGAAATTTTGCATGCGACACAGCTATCGACGAATTTACGGACATATTTGGCCATGTTTTCGAACCAATAGTGACTATAGAGTTTTTCCAGGGTTTTCTCCCAGCCCAAATGCATAAGGGACTCATGTGTGTTGTTAATAATAGACCATCTAAGTGATCTCGGCAAAATAGGCAAGCAACGTGTCCTTCCGTTGCGTTGGATCCTGCGGTGTAAGATACCGGAGCGAATCTCGTAAGTTTTAGCGATATCATCGGGAAGTCGGCTATCGTTAATATCAGAAATTAACTTAGGAAGTTCACTATCAAGCTGCTGTTCCGCGAGTAACCAATTATTGGTTAACTCGGTGACGTCAACACGTTTGGGCTCAATTTTCTCAATCGATTTTGGAATTGAGGGGGGCAGGGGGTTACGTGAAAAGTAATCTACATGACGCATACGTTCACCTGATCTATGTACGACGTCAAAGTCAAAAGATTGCAAAAACGCCCACCACCTATGTACTCGCGGTGCAAGATCGAGCTTTTTTTCGCGATGATTGTAACGCATTACAATCGGCAACAACTACAAACTTACGGCCGTGTAGAAAGTGCCGGAAGTGCTTAACGGCATTTACAACAGCTAGTGTCTCAAGCTCATATGAATGATACTTGGACTCGGCCATCGTAGTGCGCTTACTATAATAAGCGACTGTCCTGAACTTGCCGTCTTTCTTTTGGAGCAGTATACCTCCGTACCCTAAGGAACTCGCATCTGTGTGGAGCTCAATGGGAGAACCGGGGTCAAATATTGTCAAGACAGGCTCACTAGTGAGTAAAGAGATAACCTGCTGTCTTACGGCTTCATGTTCCGCCGTCCAGTTAAGTTTGCTCTTGGAATACGAGGTCAGAGCGTACAAGGGTGCCATAATTTGGGAAAACTTGGGTACGAATTGCCGGAAATAGGATGCAAGTCCTATAAATTGACGCAATTGAGTAACCGTCTCTGGTGGTGGAAGAGCAGTCAATGCCAGAATTTTCTTGGGATTAGGTCTTATCTCTCCATTACTGATAACATATCCTAAGTACTCTACCTGTTGTTTCAAGAAAGAACACTTTTTAATGTTTAAAGAGAAACCTTTCTCTGTAAGAATCGAAAGAACAGTTGAAAGTCGCTCAAGAGCCTCTTCAGAGGTCGAGGACCACCACGTACGTGTTAGTAAGTTCACCCAGAGCCTGACTGACCGCTCGTTGGAAAACAGCCGGTGCGTTACGCAACCCGAAGGGCATAGCAACGTATTCAAATTGACCCTCAGGGGTTACAAAAGCAGTTCGCTCAATTGAGTCGGGGTGAACAGGGATCTGGTGGAACCCTGAAGCCATGTCCAGAGTGGTGAAGTAACGGCCACTGTGCAAACGAGCTACCTGGTCAGAAATCAAGGGCAGAGGAAACCTATCAGGAACTGTGTTGTCGTTCAGGTCTCGATAATCGACACAAAACCTATCGCTACCATCCTTCTTCTTTACGAGGAGGATGGGGCTCGCAAACGGTGACGAACTGGGGCGAACTACACCTGCCTGCATAAGGTCATCAACACGTTCGCGTACCACACGCCGTTCTTCAGTCGATAGCCGATAGGGGCGACGACAAACAGTCTTATTTTGGTCCCTAAGCTTAACTCTGCATAGGTTCAGTCAGAGCGCGGTGGTCAGGAATACCGGAAGTAAAGTGATGTTTAAATTTGTCTAAAATAGCATCAAGTTGGGGTCTAAAATTGGAGGAAACATCCGTGTCTATCTGAACCAAATCAGTATCCGAAAAGCCTTGAACTTGACAGGAATCAATAACATTCACTTTCGCAAACTCTAATTTACTCAATGTCATGTGGACGGCTAACCCTTGACTAAGGATCTCCCGCCCTATCATAATGTCGTAACGTGAGTATCGGTCTGGTAAAACATGAAAAAAAACCTCTACACACATGCCGTCTATAGTAACGGTAGTCAAAATCTGTACAGTACTGACAACTCTCGCCAAACCTATACCCGTCATGGTAACAGAGTTATACAATCGTTTGCCCTTAAACTTGTTACAAATCGTCTCTTTCATCAAGGAACACTCAGCACCCGAATCGCAATAAAACGAAAACTCCTCACCTGAGTGTCTCATTGTACCACGCGGAGCAGTGACGTCACACACGTCGACTCTCTCCTCGGCAGATGTCTGGGCTGCACCACCGGTTCCCTTGTCGCTCGGCTTCGTGCAGTTCTTCGCGTAGTGTCCGATGCCACGGCAGTTGAAGCAAACGACGCCTGGCTTCTGTTCTTTGTTTCTGTATTGTTTTGTACTGATTTGTGGTGTTCAATAAAGAGTATTTGTATTGTTGTATTGTATTGCTTCGCTGGAGGTAGTTGAGGTCGCGGATCCCTTGACGTGGTAGAAAGCGGCTTCGACTTGCACTGGGATGCTTTATGTCCGGGTTTTCCACAGTTGAAGCATTTTCCCAGGCTGGGTGTGGTTGAGGGCTTGAATCGCTTAGCATCAGGCCCATCACGTTCACTCACCTTCCTCTTTAAGAACGATACCGCAGACAGTTCTTGTTGAAGCTTCGCTCTTGACGACACCTCGGTGGTAAAAGACAAGCGTTGCACACGTGATTCAATTTGTGCGAGGTGTGCGAGGATGGTGGATACCACTACCTCTTCGGTAGACATATCCTTCCATCGCAACATAAGCGACGTATACATCGTGGCGGCATAGGAAGTTAACGACTCGCCTTCCTTTGGTCGATTATTGTTCAAGTTGATGAGAAACGCAGCAGCAGTATCACGGCAGTCATATCTCGCATTGAACAGGGATTTCAAATCGGTCCATGTAATGCCCGGGAACGTAATTTGCGAAAACCATGTAGACGACTGGCCCTTCAGTGCCTTACTCAGAGCGATAACAAGCGCTGCGCCTTCTAACGGTTTTTCCGCAATACAAAGATCAGCCGTGTTTAACCATGCGCGCGGATCGCAATGTTTATGTGGCTCAAATTCGGGTAACTGAATACGATTTGGTTGCGGTACCTTCATAGCCTCGATGATCGCCAAAAAGTTCCGATTTTGTTGCTCCAACAGATTGCGCCACATGTCGTCGTTGTTCCCAAGTGGGAGATGGCGAGCAGATCCCACTTCTGATGACGGAGGGACGAGCGGGATAGGCGGAGAACTTGGTTCCTCATCGTCCGCCATCTTGGGTAGTGTGGGTGGTTTCTTTGAAATAAACTCGCGGATCGATCACAAACTACCCCTTTAATCAATTTACTTAGTAAGTCAAAAGAAATATGCTAACACTAGTGCGATGTAAACGGATTGCAATACGAAACGTGGAGAGTTCTGCGCTTGCGTCCGTTCAATATGGCGGCTCAAGTTAGAATGCCTCTTTAAACCAAGCACAGACCAATCCCAAGTAATGACAGCTGTCAATGTCATAACTTGACGTTTCGCAAGGCGCCATAGATGTAAACAGGTGACAGCCACAGTTGACAGTTGACAGTTGACGTCTCGCACGCTCGAAGCGCCACCTCGCCGACATGTAAATATAATTATACTACTTTTTGTTTCGTCTTATCACCATCCTACGCTGAGGTGTTAGACCTGGTACTTCCATGCTGGTCTGGGAGCAAAGAAAAAACATAGAATGTACCAGTTGCTTCTCTTCCCGCGCAAATGGTAAAAATCCATTGAGGGAATGGGCGAAAATCATACGAATCATTTTGTAGGCGATGCGGCTAGCAAGCCATCACTATTTTGATTCCACTTTCCACCTCTACGCCCACAGTGTTGCTAAACGTGGCCTGCAGGTCTTGTTACCTTAGGCTCTGTGTACCCCGTAAGGGATAAAGACGTGATTTGTGTATGTGTGTATGTATGTATGTATGTTAGACCTGCAGCACTGATTTTCAGCCAGAACCGTCTGTGACTCACGAATCGATACAGATAAAAATATACTACAATAAACTTTTACGTAAACAAAGTAATAAATAGATAAAACCCGACTTATGTGTAACTAAAAATATATGTGTGTATATATATATATAAGACCTATGATTCAACAGACACAGATATACACACACACATCGACGCCGAACTTACAGCACCCTTTTTGCATCGGGGGTTAAAAATCAACATCTACATATACATATAGTACTAACTCGTCTAGAACCTGCGCAGGACACTTTCACTTTCCTAGGCAAGAATGCACTACCATTTCACCCGCTCATTAGCGGGCGTCTCGCTCGCACGCCCACTTTCACCGTAAGAGTGACAGGGACAGAGGGCTATCAGAGATCGGCATTCGACACCGTATTATGACGTGTTGACTTGGAGCCTAATTTCAGAAGTAAAGCTAGGTGTGCACTGTGTGATTTTTTTATTTTATTTTGAACTAGCTTCTGCCCGCGGTTTCGTTTGCGTAGAATTAGACTTAAGAACTGATGCTGATTCGATCCTTATACGAGAAAAAATGTGTTCCAAAATTTCCATTCCAGTTCGTCACTTTTTTATATAGGTATGTATGGAACGTGACGAACCGGAAAAAATATGTTTTCTTGCATGAGAATCGATAGGTAAACGATTCTGAGTAAAAAATACCCAAAATATTTAAATTCTGGATAAAATTTACATGATTACATATAAACGGATAACTTACGTATATGTAGTGTGCACGCACACTAGTAGTATAGTTGGACAGAGGTGTGCGTGCACACTACATATAAAAGTCGAGTTACGCTCGACATGTTTCGGAGTAGTTCGTAGTTCTTCCTCTTGGAGCGCTCGCCTAACATGTTGTTGGGCTTTTTTTGGTAAACGCTCACCGGCTTATGCTATATTCTAAGATGCCACAGACAATTTTTTTTTTATGTAACATGAAGCCCTCGTGAGCATAGAGCTTATTTTTTTTTTGTTTTCAGGTAACACCAACCATTTCCAGGCATCCAGCACAAGTAGGTTTCGCAAAGAAATTACAGACAATGCCCGCGGGCGAAGCCAGTTCTAATAAATTAAATTAAATTAATTAAATGTTGACGGTATCGGTTTGCGAGGGCTTGAGGACGGTGACGAGCGAAGCGGGAAGCGGAAAGTCTAACATTGGATCGCTTACAGCGTATTGACATATCCTTGTTTGCAGCTCAAAGAGGCTCTTTTTAGATCAGCTGGAGCGGAGCATTGATGTATGGGTACACCCGTCGGAAAATCGAGGGGTACTTTTGTATTAGGTATTTTAAAAGATGTCTTCGAATCAACTCCCTCATTTTTTGATTACTGACAGAGATACTCCCGTTAACGCGGCGTTCTCGCACAAAGAACTCCTAACTTTTTGAAAATAATGTATGTATGTACACTTTCAACATGAAATATGTATGTATGTACAAGCAAAATTTTAGACACGCGAGTAGCAGCGTCTTTGAAAGCCGAATAAAAAAAATCAAAATTTTATTTTTGCTAATTGGCCACCAAGGGCTCTTTTACATGTCTTTTTTTAAACTACCAGCGCATTCGGAAATACCATCATTGCCAAGAAGAATGCGCTGCAAAATACAGTAAGAATACTTAAATTAAATACGTTTAAAAGGGATGTATAAGGTCCCCGAGCCTTAAGTTATATTAGTCTATAGTAGAGATGTATAAAGTCTCTACTAGTCATTTGACGAACCTGATTCAGCCTACTATTTAGGTAGGTACGTGTTATTTCAAATCTTCTATTCTGGTCTGGGAGCAAAGAAAAAACATAGAATGTACCAGTTGCTTCTCTACCCGCACAGATGGTAAAAGCCCATCGAGGGAATGGGCGAAAATAATAGGAATCATGTTATAGGCGACGAGGCTAGCAACCCATCACTATTTTGATTCCATTTTCCACTTATACGCCCACAATCTTGCTAAATGTGGCTTGTAGGTACCTGGTTACCTTAGGCTCTGTCTACCCCGTAAGGGTAGTGATTTGTGTATGTGTTATTTCAAAAACGCTACTTTCCTTCGTGTAACCGTGCCCTAATCCTGCTTAGTAATAAACCAAACTCAAAGCTCATAATTTTATAAGCTTCTCTCCGAAAGCTCGAAACATGGAAACAACTGTTCTCAGCCCCCAACCGCAACGCAAAACAGCTTAACTTCCTCCAATATACTAGAGACATACGTCCTTTCGCTCCGCGTTGCTGCGATACCGACTTTCAACCGCCAACCAAAACAGCCGCAGTTCCATGAGTTTGTTAGGCGCTTGCGCCGTTTCGGTTTTGTGGGGCCATAGTTATTTGTTTAAGGATTTATTACAAGACTCGACCTACTTGCGCAGATTGTATGGAATTGATATAGAGGAGTATTTGTTACTTAGTGGCTGAGGACAGGTATTTACGATTGTTCCTGTTTGGCGTTTCTAATGTTTATCTGTCTGTATATTCCACAGTATCTTAATATTGTTCCGGAATATTAAAGCAGTAGTTTGACTAAACAACCCTGTTAATGATTTATAGGATTTTTGAATCACAGTATGTATGTATGTATGTATGACTCTTACATACATGCATACATAAATCTAGTGTGTCTAATCTTGCTTAATACTTATGTCCTGTCAATCGTACAAAGGTTAACTGGAAGAGATCCCTTTTAGGGATAAGTTCGCCTTTGTGCATTTGTTTTGTCCTGTATTCATCTTTTTCTTGTGTTAGTTAGAAAAACATAGAATGTACCAGTTGCATCTCTCCCCGCGCAGATGGTAAAAGTCCTACGAGCGAAAATCTTAGGAATCATGCTATAGGCGATGCGGCTAAAATCCATCACTATTTTGATTCCCTTTTTTCACCTAAACGCCCAGAATCATGCTAAACGGGGCCTTTAGGTCTTGTTACCTTAGGCTCTGTCTACCATGTAAGGGATAAAGACGTGATTTGTATGTTTTTATTAGAAATATTCTCTTAAAATTCTAGTTCTAAATACGGGCATTCCGAAATCTACATACACATGTTACGGCAACGACGCGGCAAGGCTGCGCCCGCGCATGTAATTAGATGAATTGCACTCAATTTGCGCTAATTGCTTCAAATCGGCTCCAGGGTTCCCTAGGTTACGTGTTATAAGGTCAAGTAAGGACGATTATTTTCATGGTTATGATGTTTTGAATTGTAAGTAAGTAAATGCTTTATTGTACAAACATAAAGAAGCAGAGACAAATCACAAAAAAAGACCTAAACAAATACAAAATTCTAAAACGACACTGAAAAAAAAAAACCAAAAAGTAAAGCTATGGCCGGGACTCGAACCCGAATAGTCTGTACGTGACGCGTGCTATACCGCTACACCACCCATAGCAGGTGGGTAAGCCTTCGATCTGTTACTAGCTGTCACGTGAACTTGTTACTATGCGAATTTTTTTCGCCAAGCGTCATCTGTTTGAATGATGTGTCTGTACGACATAATTACAAACTCCCGTGGAACATCTACTGCTCACCAGGGACGAGAGAAGGCGCTGTTTATCAAATTATAGGTACTATCGAATGAATCAAGAATTTTACTTTTTGATTTTTTATGTTTTACTTTTACAAAATACAAAAATTATTAAAAAAAATTAAAAAATAGTTTTGTTTGCGGTCACGCTAGGATTTTTTAATGGTAAATATATTTAAGTAAATATCATCAACCATCGCTAATTTTATCTATTGATAATTTTATTCAACACTGCGCGGAATTTAAAAAAGATGTATCCAAAGTAATGGGTAAAATTGAACCGTCAAAAATTTGTTTATGGCTTTACAAATTTAACTCTGCCGACGGCTAAAATCGGAACTAATTGAGCAACATATCAATCATATTCGATGACAGCGCTACAATCAACTGCAAATTGTAAGTTTGCGCTTCTGAATGGCGTTCACAAAGACTCCTTTCAATTGAAATAAAATAATAAGAGCGATTTACATACCAATCGTATTTATTACAATTTGTTCCCCGCGACTTTGTCTCCGCAGAATATGGAATATACGTAATAAATAAACGACGTACATTATTCACAATTAAATATTTTTTTAAACTGGCAACTTTGCGAGTGAAATGTCAATGCTGTTTCTAAATATACATGTCAGAAACATTTGTCCCAAGCAACAAAGCATGAGCACGGGTGTAGCCAGAGGGGGGGGGGTCCCCCCCCCCCCCCCCCAATTCGATATTGACGTTCATAGAATTAAAATAAATTTCTTATATAAGGGTTATGTACTTTTAGTCGTATTTTCTTGAACCAAACCCCCCCCCCCCCCCCCGCGATATTTATATATATTTATTCCTTACGGGGTAGAAGAGCCTTAGGTAACACGACCCAAAGGTCATTGAGGGCATATAGGTGAAAAACGGGAATCAAAATAATGACAGGTTGCTAGCCACATCGCCTTTAACATGATTTCTGAGACTCGCTTATCCCTCGATGGCCTTTTACCATCAGCGCGGGAAGAGAAGCAACTGGTACATCCTATGTTTTTCTTTAGTCTCAGGCCAGCATAAAGTAAAATGTCATCAAAATATATGCGGCAGTCATAGACAAACAAACTTACCAACTTTTACTGTTGTGTTACTAGGGTTCGCAAAAAAACGTCTCTGAATCGATTTTTGGCAAACGTCCAAAGGCTGTTATTACATGCGATTCTTATCGATTATTCGATTGTTGGCATTCGCAGCTGCGTACCGATTGTCCGTTTCATATTAATGGATGCCTTTGTAAGCTTAATAACATCCTTGAGTAATTCTGCGGTAATCAATGGTGCGTTTGGAACGCAGGATTGTTTTGTCAAAGAACGAAAGCATAATAAATTTTAGGGCAGCTTTTTTTTTATTAAAACCGACAAACGGGCATGAGGTGCACCTGATGGTAAGCATCACCGCCGCCCATGGACAACTACAGCACCAATGGAACTGCTAGCGCGTTGCCGGCCTTGCAAGAAATGGTACACTCGCCTCTTAAAGGTACCCATGTCATAACCAGTTGGAAAAACCCCAGCCGCCAGCCCATTCCAAATTTTGCACGTACGGGGCAAGAAAGACCGCTTCAATCGCACGGTGTTGGAGCACCAACCATCGAGGTGATGTCGGTGGAAACTACTTTTAGCTTTATTTGTACAAGAAACTCAAAAGCTATTCAGACCGTATTAATTAACTTTTTACTTCTCGATATATTCGATTCTATCGACTAATATTACAACCGATTCAACCTGTGTCCCACGCACTTCCAAATTTAGCTGTGCCGTTAAGATAAAGCAAATTGGACCATTTAACGTCTGCATAAGGCTCTGATCGTAGATTTGTAGATCTGAAATCAATATGGATGTATAATTAACAGCTCACCTTGCTCCAGTTAGAGTACTGTGACAGGTTGCGGCGCTGCGATTGGTCGCCGTTGTTGCTTTTGCGATCGAGAACAGCCTTCGTCAAGGTGAAGGAAGAGTGCAATGATATTGAATTACCGGTGTAATAACATTTCATAACTACATCATTATTCAAGAATAAGGCTCTTCAGGCAGTTCTACTTCGTCTGCGTAGAATTATACATAAAAACCTTCCTCTTGAATCACTCTATCTATTAAAAAAACCGCATCAAAATCCGTTGTGTAGTTTTGAAGATATAAGCATACATAGGGACATAGGGACAGAGAAAGCGACTTTGTTTTATACTATGTAGTGATGATGAAACACCTACCTTCAGCATTTTAAGTTTCTTCTTCTGTATATCCTATTATTTGTTGTATTAGATCATTACATTTTGTTATTAAAGATCCAATTATCTACTCTTATATTGTGATGACGAAGGTGATATCCGGTGGTCCGTCAGGAACATGGGTGATGAGGTTTGAAGTAGGGATTTTAGGGTTAGGGTTATCGGGGCTAATGGGGGCTATCGCGTGTGAATTTGCCACTAGAGGCGCTAGTGTCGCGTGAGGTCCAATAACATTCACTTTTCACTGGTTTTGGCAGGCTTCGTGAGATAAATTACAATTTCTTTCATTTACCAGTTGAAAAGTGAACTCCTTCGGGAAATTATCGCAAATATTGATTATTTGGCGATTAATGTGAACGCTTTGAAAGCGGATTTATTTTTTCCGAACAAAACGGAACTGCACTACATCGCAGTATAGTCGATATGATGATAGTTATTTATAATTAATAAACTTAATGAGATTCAAGATTTAAAACTTCGGCGCCGATCTTATATTCGCCTTTGACAGCTATACCTCTGGACCTTAGTCAACAGTGGCGCCAACTGGTGAGCAAAGAAACGATAGTCCCCATTAAATATATGTCACTGCCACAAGAGGTCTCGCGCATTCAGTAGATCGATCTGTTTACTGAGCACTGAAAATGTGAGAGAAAAAGCCTCAATGGGTTCTTCATACATATTTACCTAAGAATTTGATTCTATTTATTAAGTCATGTGTTTAATAAATGTATGTATGTATGTATGTAAACTCTTTATTGCACATAAAAATTAAAAAAAATACAGAAGTACACAGAAAATAGTACAAAGGCGAACTTATCCCTAAGAAGGGATCTCTTCCAGCTAACCTGATACAGAAAGGAATAGTTTACAAAGAAAGGCAAGCAGTCATTATTATGCGCAAACAATAGTATTAGTACTTAATAAATTAACAACTAAAGTACATTATGAAAAAAACCATAATAAAATAATATAAAAATAAATCCAATAAACTTACATAAACACTATCGAATATCAAATAAAATAAATAAATACTCGAACTGAAATACATTATGAAAGGCAGCTACCGCCTCAGGTGCCAGTGCTTAGCCACAACTTCCTCAGCCCACCCCTGAACACCGCCACAGACTGAGATTCCCTCAACGTCAGGTAAATTGTCACCATCTCGATGAAAGGCGTTCTGCAATAGTGCGTTTCCTGCATCGGACTGTAAGGTTGTGGAATCAGTAAGTAGGCTTATTGTCTAACTCGCTCGCAATCGCCATCGTGTTCATTTTGACAGTTCTTGTATGAATGTGACAGCTAGCTGATTCCGAAGCCAAATGTCAGCCCATACATGAACTGTCAAAACACGATGGCGATTGCAAGCGAGTTAGGTAATGAACCTACTGCTCCCGTCAGCGGTGTTCTAAACATGAATATGACATCGGGGTCTTCAATAAGAGTATAATTTTCCCGGTAACGGATCAGCAACTTTCCTGGGGTTGCTGGTTCTCATGGGTGGCGGTGGTCGCTTACCATAATAAAAATTGAAGTTCTGTAAATGACTTTAGATTGTTTGTTGATTCTCACTTACGTATTTCCTCATTTCTGATTCAATTCGTGTGAATGGCAGGACTATCACCAGAATCTGTTGTTCAGCCTTGGTCTCTGTTCCCCCGTTCAGTATGTTAAATTAATTTCCTATTGTAGCTGGTGTTCTCACGTCACATACTAATCAACATTTCAAATTAAGGTCGTACAACAAAAGCAGTTTGATTATTTCCATCAAAACTGTCCCTAACAGGATTTGTTTCTCATTCTCACGTTTGTTTGTTTGAATTATTATCACTTCCTCTGTCCTGTCTTGTTGATACTATGTTTATGGGCGACATTCCTTTAAAATTTAACCTTGATTCTTAATAGTTTTCGTGAAACTGTAAGATGTTTCAGATGAATTTACCAAACTCATTTTACTTTTTGCTTTCCGTACATAATTTACAAAATAAAGTTTAGGGTAACAGATATCCTGGAAGAAGGTGATACAATACAATAACTCTTTATTGAACACCACATATAACAATCAAAACAGAAAAAAGGTATACAGAATACAAGGTAACAATAGGTGGCCCTCGCTGCAGAGCGAATTTTTCCAGGCATTCATAATAGACATTTTTTTTTAATATGAATGGAAGGCAAACGAGCAAGTGGGTCACCTGATGGTAAGTAATCACCACTGCCTATAGACACACGCAACCCCGGAGGGATTGCAGATGCGTTGCCAACCTAGAGGACTAAGATGAAATGCCTCTTGTGCCCGTAAATTCCCCGGCTGTCTTACTCTCCACACCGGAACACAGCAGTGCAAGCACTGCTACTTAGCGGCAGGAGTAGCGAGCAAGACTAGAGAAAAATGGAGATATAAATAGACACATACACACCTATCGCCTATAACATGATTCCTAAGACTTTCGCCCATTCCCTCGATGGGCTTTTACCATCTGCGCGGGAAGAGAAGCAACTGGTAAATTCTATGTTTTTTCTTTACTCCCTGACCAGCATGGAAGAAAAGAAATAAAGCTACTAGAATATTACACTTACTTCCATAGTTTTATCCTTTTTAAGAACCTTATCCTTCTCATTAATTTCATCATTATCTCTGTCTTCCAGTTTCGATTTCAACGTATTATGGCTATTTCATGATCTTTCAACATCTTCTAACCCAAGCACGTGTCGTGAAGGTACCCGGATCTTTTAATTAAGTGTCAGATGTTATCGGCATGTCTAATGAATTCAGAATCTGGTTTAAGTTATTTTAATAGGCGCTTTTGGGAGCTTTTCTTGAAGGCCGTGCTTAATTAGGTCGTTAATGATGGCTGCTTTTGGTTGCTAGTGGTTTTTTCCCATACATCGTTGAAATGGGAACGTTGAATTGTTTATTTCTTTATTTTAAGAGACTAAATGGCAGGAGGAATTGAGGTCTCAGTCCAGCAGCGGGCACTTAATATTTTGTCAACGACTATCCTTAATTGTTTACTTGAACTAGCTTTGAATATGATGTTTATTACTCGTAATTTCTTCGGGCTACAAAACATAACTTTTTTGGCTGTTTAATATACGTACAGTACAGTTTTTCGTTCAGGTTTTTAGTTGAATTAGCTTGTAAAATAAGTCAACATCTGAAGATGAATTTTCGAGGCACGTTTCAGTAGCATACAGTATCTGAAACTCTGTCATGTCGGTATCACTTAGGCTTTCAACTCTAACTTTACTACTGTAATACTCCAAGCGTTCATTTTGGTTTCCTCCCAAAACTCAATAAAAGCAAAACCGTTACTTTCTTTTGACGTATCTCCGGCGCCAGTGTTTTGTTTTTGTCCACCATTCATTTCACGCTCTGCCTCTTTGTTATTCGTGTGTTCCCGGCCAACTGATACCCTGGAGCGACATTCGACAGTTCCGTCGAAATTTTCGCTCTCGACATCGACTTTCGCTAAATACCTATTGTTGATAATCTTATCGCACGAGCCCAGCATTACTGACGTACATCACGCTCCTCCCGAGGGCAAACGGCCGCCACGCCAGACTAAACTTAACGAATCCACAGTAGAGTTCTAAATCGACTGCGCCGTTTTGCAGTATCGCTTTCTTTTCATAATTAGACAATTGAATGTCGCGCGTGCGTGGCGGGAATTCACGCGCGTTCTTTGTTTGAAATTTGATTTTGGAATCCGATCGATACCGTTCTAAATATATGTGGCCAGTGTTATTATTTGAAAATGTTATTAAATCGTCATTGCTGCGATTTTCGCTACTTAAACTGTCTCCAACTTTATTTTCTTATTGGTTGTCTGCTAGAGAACGCTATTAATTTTGCTACTAGCAGATTTGTGGAGTTCAATACAGATTTTTTTTGTATTGTATTGTGTTTGTTGGTGTTGCATCTGATTTTTAATTGGAGTGCGTGGGACATGCAAGTTGTAGGTACTGCGTTATCATTATTATTCGTGCACCATTCATAAGCCCGATACATCTGTTTAGGATCCTGACCTACTTCAGAAATTACCATAAATCCATTCATTCATACCATCTAGTTAAATCATCGCGTAGGCCTAACCTGCCGGCGTGGGCGCAAGCCATCGAACCTTGGCTTTAAGTTTGGAACGCTCCTTAATTGGCGCGATCTTGCTTTTGGTTAGGCATTTTTATTCATGAATTCCCAGTACGCTTGTACGGGTACAAACTTTGTTCTAAGCCTTTATATGGATGTTTTTTTGCCCCGCACGCGTCCTGTTTTAGTCCAAGTGAGCAATTAACATTATTTCGTGGTAGGGGTTTTGAATCTTATAAGGAGTGCGGGGTCGATACGATGGTCTTTTTGTGCTCGAAACATATTGGTCTCTTCGTTGTGCTAGTCATGCGGTCGTATGCTAAAGGCAAAGATGCTAATTAGTAACTTCTTATGCGGTACTTACTGTTTATCAATGTGTGCTTTGGAGGACAATGCGACAAAGAGATAAAATGTGTTAGAAATCTGAGGGTCTCGTAAAAGCAGCAATTACATATACCTCTTCTATAGACCTATAATATAATTTAAGGTTTAAGGTTACAATATAGTTTAAGGTTACTTAACTTGGTAGAATTTAAGTATTGTAGTAAATGTATTTTATACTGAATGGCTTTTCATGCGGTTTTCACCAATAGGTAGAATGATTCATGATGAGGGCTTAGATATATAATTTGTCAAGGTTTTTGTGTAAATTGGTTGAAAAATAACGATTATTACTTCCATGCTGGTCTGGGAGCAAAGGAAAAACATAGAATGTACCAGTTGCTTCCCGCGCACATGGTAAAAGCCCTGCTATAGGCGATGCGGCTAGCCCATCACTATTTTGATTCCCCTTTCCACCTACTACAATTATGCTAAACGTTGCCTTGATTGAAACGTTGTGTTCATTTTGACAGTTCATGTATGGGCTGACAATTGGCTTCGGAATCAGCTAGCTGTCACATTCATACAAGAACTGTCAAAATGAACACGATGGCGATTGCGAGCGAGTTAGACAATAAGCCTAGTGATACTTAAGATTGCTATCGATTTTCGCTTTGGGATCGGTGTGACCAACCATAAATAATGTAACTTCGTTGCAAACTGGACGTGGCTCCATTAAGCCCCAGTAATTCAGTATGAGACCACAATCCTTTCAACTTAACAACCACTTTCGTTTCCAAATACAGTTTATCTGGTCCCAGTAAATTTTCAAGCGAAAACAATTGCGCCACGCCTTTCCATTTCTCTAAATCAAACAGTGCCTATTCTGAGCTGTGGTCGAAATTGTACTCTAAAACTGATCGCACTTTCCTTGTCTGCCGCGGAACGAGTAAGCTGGCCAGAGATTAAGTTTACGATTCCAAATGTGCTTTTGAACACGGAATACGGGGCTCCGTATGAAATGTTGTCGCTGTTCGTTAGGGTTGCCGACAATTTTCTTTATTTATACATACATACATACATATATCACGTCTGTATCCCTTACGGGGTAGACAGAGCCTAAGTTACAAAACCTTAAGGCTACGTTTAGCATGATTAAGGACGTATAGCTGGAAATGGAAATCTTTATTTATACGTAGTATAAAATATGATCATACATTTTATTACTGTCTAACGTACTATTTTAACGGAGAGGAAATCTTTATGGATGCCCTAGGCACGGGGTTGCCTAGATGTATGTGGGACTCTCCCCCGAAGGGGTATACCCAAACTAAAAACTCTCCGGCGTTGCCTCAATCCGGTGTGATGGGGACGCAGTGGGATGCGCCAGGACCGCGCCAAGAAGAAGGCCCGTTGTCTGGGCCTGTCTTTCCTTAGACGATGAGACCGTTCAATGCAGATAGGTAATGCTCCAGACCAGGTCTGGATGGACGTTCTGTGACCACATTGGGGACGTTTTGAAAAGGATAAAGAGTACGCTAAACCGACGAGCATTTATGAAGAGATTGACGAATGTGGATGAAGCGAAACAGGTATATCAGGATCGTTGCAATTGGAACAAAGTAGTCTCTGCCTACCCCTGTTGGAATGAGGCGTGACGGTATGTACGTTTAGCATGATTGTGGGCGGAAAGTGGAAAGGGGAATCAACCTAATGATGGTTTGCTAGCATCGCCTATGATAAGATTTTCGCCCTTTATCGATGAGCTTTTACTATCTGCGCGGGAAGAGAAACAGCTTGTATATTCTAAGTTTTTTCTTAGCTCCATTAACTAGTTGTCAAAGAAATTATATTGAAATCGTCAGCTCAAAATAAAAATGACAACAATTAAAAAAAAAAAGTTAAGTGCTGGCAAGATGTGGCAACCTTATTCACATGATTTGTAGGCGCGCGCGCAGCATTGCATTACGATTAGGGTGTTGGTTCAGAGCTGCGCCCGCGCCGGCCGGCGATTCGGATATCGCCGATGAAAGTCGGGTATGAAAGCGGAAGTTATCAGTGTTTTGACATAACGTATATAATGAATTGAGTATACTATTGCAGAGGTTGGGTTTAACTGAAGACCTAGGTCATTTCGAGATGCGCAGGCGACTGTGGAATGGAAGGTGGGGGAGTTGGGGCGGAAACGTGGCGGTACGGTCAAATGTGTTTGGGAGGATTTGGATTAATGTACCTATACACCCACAATCATGCTAAACGTAGGCTCTGTATGTACGTGTAAGATTTTTTCAAGACTCCTTTGTATATTATACTCAATCTGTAAGACTGTATAAACTAAGACTCGATAGATCCATGTACATAGTATCAGCAGCACATATCTAGCAAGTAAAAGTGCCGATGGGATGCGAGCAGGACGGCGCGCGAGTGAAAGACCGCCTGAGGGCGCTCGCCAAGGCCAGCGCTGGCTGGAATGGCTTTTTCTAAATTAAAAAGAACGTTTTTTTTAAAGAGGTTGACGTGCAGGTTTAACGGTCTTTTAAAAGGAGGTTTCCTTCACTGTACATGACCTGTATACCGTGGCTATATAAAAAAACGGATGGGTCGACTCCGGGAGTGCCGGCAGAAGTGGAAACTACACAACGCACTTCAAAAAGAAAAAGAAAAAAAAAACCTTTTCCTATACGAGATTTGAACCGCGGTCGCCGGAGAGAACGCACTGTTATTCCACACCTTATACCACTAGGCCAAACGAAGCTTACAAGTCAGTGACGAAATAAACGTACGTGTTTTTACGACGAGCAACACTCCGTCTTACGCTTACTGGACGCGTCAGGATCTGACGCGAGTTTAACATTTTTTACCCATCCCAAAAGCACTCAACGCCGCTAAAGTTTTCACTTTAAAAAAAAAAAAATAATTATAATAAAGATATTTATTGCCACAACACAAAAAAGACGATACATATTTATCCAAAAGATGCACACAATAATAATTTTGAAAAAAAAAGAACAACAATATATATACATAACACAATTACACAAAAACAATACACAGCAGTTGGTGGCAACAGGCTCAGGCTCAGCATGAGCTGCCAGTTTAGATTAAAAAAAATAAAACTAGCAGCGCTGGTTTTCAGCCTGCGCCCTCAAATCAAGTATAAAATGCCATAATTGAGTCACCCTATCTAACCGACCCGCCCGACGCATAATAACTTTGCTGCCCAAAGAATCTTCTTATTATTTCACCTTTTATAAAAACCACAATTAACTTCATTATCTACTTGACGCGCAATCACCGGTAACCATTCCAGCTATCCTTAAGAATGATTGAACCACCGCGACTGCGCCCGCGCATAGCAATTAAACTGACGTAAACCGACTTTATGCACCCATCAACGCCCGCTCCTGGTAGAGGGAGATATAAAATTATGTTTCCTTATTAAGGCGGATGCTCGCGTTAGCTCATTGAAGAAGTCCCGTTAGATGGCGCTGTAATCAATGATGTGTGTTTTTTGTAGTTTTTAGAAAATTCTTAGAACACTTATAGATTATCAATTGATTTGCGCACACAGTTTAATACGGCCGATTTTTTGAGACTACACTCAGAAGGTAACAATGCACCAATTCGGAGAATAGCTGCACAAACGCTGGTGTCACTAACGGCCCTATACAGATACTAGTCTTACACACACATGCAAATAGGCGGCAACTGGCGGAAAAATATTGCAACACCTTGCTTACGTTTTTATATCAACTTTACTTTTACCAGAAATTTTACAAATCTATACGTACAAAACTTAAATCGTATTATTTCAACCATTTATAACTTTGGAATGGCTGCACGGATTTTTATGATTTTTGATTTGTTAGCTTTCTCTCTTCCTCGAATAGCCAAATATCTTATCATAAATATGAAAAATGCACAAAAAAAAACTCTTTAATTTTTCGTATGCAGCGCCATCTCTGACAAAAACTGACTTTAAGGCGGAATATTTTTTGCCTGCTCGGCTAGTTACTAATACAGAATAATATTATATATGAGTCTAGCAGATGCAAACATGTGAATCAATGCCACCTTCAACCCTTTTTGAATATTAGGGAGTATTTTTTTGTACTTTGTTAGATAGAGGGCTATCGTATTTGTACTCACTAGTTGGCGCCACTGTAGAGTAAGGTATATCATATCAGATTATTCAGGATTTCTTTTAATTTATCTTTAATAGCAAGCTATTTATTACCCACAGTGTTGCACAGTCCCGTTTATCCTCTAAATTAGCTGTCATTTTATTTGCCTTCTTAGTTTGGCTCCTACTTTTCATAGCTTTTCTTTTAACATTTTAATAAACCTGTCGTATGTCTGCGAAAATATTCGGAAACAATGTAAAGTAAAGCCGGAATATGCAACTTGTAGGTAGTACTAATTTTACGTTTATTTATAATACCTCAAGTTACAATAGCGCCTCTAGCGGCGAATTTATATGCCGTCATTGCTAGTATCTTGAAATGTCTTTGAGTATTTAGTATGTAGGAACCCGCGATTCATATCTGATATTCGCTCACACGTAGAGACATCATCACCATCGTCTGACATTTTATTAATACTCCTATGCATTGCATTACAAACGTTTCGTCTGGGGCATCTAAACAAGTAGCACTGTACTATAGGTATTGTCGTTTCGCGTCATAGGCTTTCGTAAACAGGTAACTTGAGAATCAGCCTGCTTACAACAATGAGACGAAGTCATTCGTGCTAGCCATTCGGATCCTTTCCTTTCACCAAAATACATTGGAGTATAGGATCACATAAAGGAAATTAAATAATAACGCATAGCGCGTAGGGACTACGTCTGACTGCTTTTTGGCTAGGGATTTCGATAGTCATCGGTCGTGGGCCACCTGCCTAGTTCACCTGGGTGGACCACGGGCACATTTTCTTGCCGATGTTCCACCTCAAGAACACCTAGGTGAACCACGGGCAAATATGACTATGTGTCATGGTCCAAAAAGTGCCCATGGTTCACCTAGGTGTACTGAAGTGGACCATTGGCAAGAAAAATTGTCAGTGGTCCACCCAGGTGAGCTAGACAGGTGGTTTTCGGTTAGATATTTGTTCCGGAGTTGCGACCTGCCTTTTTATGTTGTGTCATCATAATTCATATCACTAATTCATGGTACATCGCATAAAAGGAAAAATAATGCTAGATAATTATGATGACTTTGCAATAGGTAGGTACGACAAATAAATAATGACAACTCCAAAACAAATTGAATCCATCTGAACTCACTTTTACTTACTGATACTTACTTCCACAAAAGTCGAACTTCATCCATCGATGGTTTTGAGTAGCGTTACCAACAGTGGGATAAAGCAGATTCTCGCGGTGTCTAGTCCACACGCGAAAAATAAAAATTGCAGCTCGACGCGAATTATATCAGCGCATGGACCAACTCTATATGCACAACTGGTTGTGTCAATAGGAATTTCGGGCTTATAAAAATAAAAATTCTCATTAGAGATAGTAAAATTAGGTTAGGTTCATTAGGCATCTTCAAATGCCCGAAGGGCAAACCGACTAGAAATAGGAACCCCGCCGTCAATATTACGGTGGAGTGAAATTCCTAATGGCACAACTAGTAGTCCATAATATAGAGTAGGCCCAGGAGAAAAGCGTCATACATTTAGGCACAAATCGTGTGCATAAAAATGACATAGAATTTAGCTAGCGTCGTGCAGCAATAGCGCCTGTACTATACGCGCGTCGACCAGTGAAACAGGGAACAGAGACGTGCTAAACTACGAAACTCTCTAGATATTTTTTTCGGTCTGTAACCATGATCCACCTGCAGTTTGGCCACCTGGTTTTTGACAGAGCTCCGCTCCTGGGCGGAGCTCCTTTTTCTGGGTATTAAAATTTCAGTGGTTTTCTGGGTGGACAAATTAGGTGGTAGACTGCAAACAAACTGCACAGTCGATTTGCAGCTAGCTTGCAGTTCAAATCCTGACCGTCTAGTTTATTATAGGCGTTAGATAAGATCCCACAATAGCTAGACCAATACGCCACGCAACACGTGGTATGCGCACATAAGGGTTGATTTAGCAAAGCACTGATAGTTTAAAAAAACCTCGATATTTTTAAATAAAAGTTAATACTTTTTTAAATGAAAACTCTTTTATGATGTATGTAATCAATCATATTGGCAAAATTCAGGCCATTATTATCAGGATATTTAAAAGGAAACATTGACATAACTACACACTTCAAAGTCAAGAACATATATTGTAATGATTAGATGTTTTCTATACCAGGCGTCAGGCTCCAAATGAAAGAGATGAGACGATCACTGACAAGTTAGTACTCTTCTCGGTGATTGTCAATGTCAAGAGATGAGCTTCGCTAGAATCAAAAACACGTCAGGCCATATTAAATCTTATGACGTGTTTATTTATTTTTCACTTGACACGAGATTAAATCTTATGCCATTTAAAATAAAGCTCAGTTTTCTAGTGTGTTCCATACTTTTGGATACTTTGGCTACTACTACTACGCTACCAGTGGCGGTTTGGATGTTACGGCACTAATGTTGGCTTGAATGTTACTAAGTATTTGGCGATGTGCGTGCTCCAGTATATTTGTGCACGATGGATGTCCCGAACAATTTGACCGCTTTGGTTGAGTCACTGTTAATGACCATTTTGGGTGTTTCCAAGTAAATGAAGGTCTTGACTTCTACTTACTATATAACGCTGACTGTACATACACACATAAAACACGTCTTTATTCCTTGTGTAGTATACCTATACAGTGTAGTTATCACCTAAGAAAATAAGACGAAAAATACAAGCCTTTCCAAATACACGAGTATCTCGATACGAAACTCAAAATATTTATTAACTTATCAAAGGATGTCACAAAATTGTAGTTTGTAGATCACGCAACATACCTACTCAATTCATAACTGAATTGCATGTAATGGAAATTTGCCACTTATTTATTGTTCACAAAAAATATTTTTTTACATGCATACAAGAACAATCGTAACTTATTTTACTAGGTACTTAGAATTATATAGGCTGACTTTTTTTATCACCGTCAAAAGAAACAACACGACGAATACAAGCATTATTTTTAAGTTTGGTGTTAAAATATTGCAAATGGTATCATTAAATGATACCTGTCATCATTATCATCCTCATCATATCAGGTGTGTGACGTCCACTGTTGGATATAATAGGCCTTCAGATACCGCCCATAGAACTCCAGTTGCCTCGGTTGGAAGTGGCTTGCATCCACCATGAACCCGCGACTTACGGTACCTATACGGTTGCATATGATACCTAGGTCAACCTAAAACTTGGACGGTGATATTAATATCATTCTGTATCATACAGTTTCCTTTTCCTTCTTTCTACCGATCATAGGTAATGGGAACATGAAAGACGGACTAAAAGTCTTCAAGTCTTCAGAACAGGGTTGACAAATCTCCGCTGTTGGACATCTGGAAATTCACGGTCTTGATAATTTCCCTAGTAACATAAAGTAATTAACCAATTAGAGTGGAAATAGGGGTTACAAAATTTTGCAACACCGCACTATGGATACATACATACATATCACGTCTTTATCCTTTACGGGGTAGACAGAGCCTAAGGTAACAAGACCTAAAGGCCACATTTAGCGTGATTTTGAGCGTATAGATGGAAGACAGAAATCAAAATAGTGATGGATTGCTAGCCACATCGCCTATAACATGATTCCTAAGATTTTCGCCCATTTCCTCGATGGGCTTTTACCATCTGCGCGGGAAGAGAAGCAACTGGTACATTCTACGCTTTCTTTACTCCCAGACCAGCATGTAAGAACATATATTGATAGTTTGGATGAAACAAAAACAGACCATATCGACTAAATCGAGAATTTTACTTCCCAATACTATAATTAAAACTTTCTTAGGTTTTTCTATGACAGTTTTTGGGTTTTCTGTGCATATATAGATATGTATACATACATACTCAGTAAAGCATAACGAGGTTTTTACCTCGTAACGTTATTACAAATTACATCAATAAAAATCAGTGTTTTTAGACCCAACCAATTTTTTTGTCATCACACCAGCAGTAAAGTTCTTGCTCTTCTTGCACAATAATAGCAAGTAAAATCTCGCGTCCAATGGATGTATGATTCACTTATTTCCTGTTAATGCACAAAAATTACCTTCCGAATCCAATGTGAATCTGAAAAATTAACGTACAGTCAGTACAACAAAAGGATAAATAGATATTTTTTAGGCTTGCTATATTTCACTAAGAATTAAACTCAATTCAAACGTTTTCTGGATACAAAAATACTTGTTTTGCACATGTATACTAGTTAAGATGATTAACATAGACCAATTGAATGCTATCTCACTCGCAAAATAAAAATAAAACAATTGAAATTTATTGTTGAAAACCACATGAAAATCCGTCCAAAAGTTTTGAGTTTATCGTAAAAAACACACAGACAGACAAAACGACGCGGCAGATGACTTTATTTTATAATCATACTATTAGCGACAGGCAGACGGACAAACAGAAAGACAAACGGACGGATGATTGGACGTACAGATTAACAAGCAGACGGACGGACGGACGGACGGACCTACAAAATATATGTGCTTCTAACAATGGTTCTTTTTTTCTATTATGACGTAAGAAACCCTAAAAAAATCAGACAATACAGTCATGTGTGTTTATTTCACCTCTCTTATACCTTGCAATGTACATACGTAGTTTTTAATTATCATTTTGACTTGCGTTCGCCGATTCGGACGTAAAATATACATTCATACACAAATCACGTCTATATCCCTTACGGGGTAGACAGAGCCTAAGATAACTCCTTAAAGCCACCAAGAACAAGCATGATTGTGGGCGTGTAGGTGGAAAGCGGAATCAAAATAGTGATGGATTGCCCTATCGCGTATAACTTGATTCCTAATATTTTTGCATTTACCATCAACGCGGGAAGAGAAGCAACTGGTACATTCTATGTTTTTTCTTTACTTCCAGACCAGCATGAAAGGGAGTAGAAGATAGCTACCTAATATGGGTAAAAAAGCTATAGTTAAACAGACGGACAGATAGACGGACGAATTTGAACAATGTGGCCATAAAATAAACCACGATACAGCGTGAACTTGGTAATAGATAAGCTCCTTTGTGTTCCGAACACCAAAACCTGGCCAAGTGCGAGTCGGACTCTCGTACCAAGGGTTTCGTCCAAATTCGGCAAGTAAATATAAAATCCAGTGTTAGCAAAGCCCTGCCAACTAAGCAAATTGTAGGCTGTGTGAGGTCATTTTATATCGGTTACTTACATGCTTAGACAGACAAAAATATTCTGTTAGTGTTTAGTATTTGATGTTAGAGCGGCAACAGAGAAACGTCATTTGTGAACTGTCGCCAGACAATCATGATAGCTGATAGCCATATCACGGTTCATAAGATACAGCTTGGTGACAGACAGACAGACGGACAGACAGACGGACAGTGGCTCCTAAATGAAGAAAATATAGCTACGTAATATGGGTAAAAAAGCTATAAAGCTAGGACAGACGGACAGATAGACAGATATAGACGGACGGATTTGAACAATGTGGCCATAGAATAAACCACGATACAGCGTGAACTTAGTAATACATAAGCTCCTCCATTGGTTACTTACATAGACAGATTGACAAAAATATTCTGTTTTAGTATCTGTATAGCGGCCACAGAAATACATCATCTGTGAAAATTTCCTTTATCACGGTTCACGAGATACAGCTTGGTGACATACAGACGGACAGACAAACATATACACATACAGACGGACAGTGGAATCTTAGTAATAGAGTCCCGTTTTCACCCTTTGGGTACGGAACCCTAAAAAAGCTGGTCAATAGCAAGTTCGATTCGAGCACTAAAGATTCCTCTAAGTTCTAAGAGTATGGTTAGTTGTTACTCTTTCTGTTGATGAGTTTCCAACTGCGGAAGCGACCCTGGCTGGGTCACCAGAATTTCACTTCAAGATTACTGTATTGTCATCAGACTTATGCCAGATTTCACGTCAATGTGATCAATTAGAAATGGGTCAAAATTCACTTGCAAGATTTGATTACATGCAGACACCGGGACTGAGCACTTCAATTGCGTTTACAAAAATAATTTGTACCAATCACACAAACGTTGGAATGTTGTATCTTACAAAAATTTATTATGATTAATTGATAAGTACATACCTGTACGTGTACGTACAAATAAATGTCTACGCTGCGTCCAATATCGTAGCTTGTAACGTCTTTTACTTCCTTCCTTTGACTTCAATTGATTACGAATAAAATGAATAGATTATTTTTATTTTAAGACACCATGTTCTGTCAACCATTAGTTTATGACAATTCATATCATTGTTTTTTTTATTACCTGTCTAACCAGCCAGGTTTTTGACTCGCTTGTTTTTTTTTAATTGTTCTGCAATTGAGAAAACCTATTTACTCGGCCTATTTTGTATTTAGCACTTGTCGGATTTCACGAATCATTGCCGTGGTATATGGCCGTGATTTGATGCAGAGGGTTAGGGTTCGATTCTCGTGAGAAGCATTAGAGCAAAATTAACTGGAAGCCTTTTTTATTTTTAACTTGCTGTGGTCGAGTACTTTTTTTTAAATATATAAGGCAAAACGTGTTTTTAAGGCGGCAATATGACTGGGGGGCGCCACCATCTATGCCAAATTAATAAGCACGTGTGATCCTAATACTAGAGAACTTACTAGGCATGAAAGCTTTGCCAAGTTTAGGACTGGCAATGCCACCCGCTAAACCATTCAAATTGGCGATGCCTCACTGCTACAAGGTTATACAAAAAAAAATATGAAACTATGTGTTAGTTTAAAAAAAATCTTGGCTAGAATAAGTTTACCTTCACAAGTGTATATTTTATTTTCAACTAATTGATGGTATAGACCATTTATCGTAAACAGTAAAATCTAACTAGGGTAAGCTTGTGGTTGTTTAAAAACCACATAGGTAGTACTTTCTTTGGTTTGATTTGACAAGAAAAATATTGAATTTACCATAAAGTTTTCTACATCTCATCGAGATAGTATTACTAAGTAAGTAAGTTATTAAAACAATGTTTATAAAATTAAAAAAGAATCGTTCACGGCCTCGAGATTTGAACTTGGTTACTAACTATTCAGTTCTTTAAGTCACGACCACTGAGCCAGATTGGAGGTCACGTGACAGCTCGAAATAGCCGATTGGTTTTTACAACATGTTTTATTTGACACTAGCTACTCACACTATTGTAAAATGCATCGAAATTTACTGCATCATACTGCAATTTAGGTATGATAAATGCACTCTGTTTTGTAATTTGCGCAGACAATATATCCATAGCTAACTATCCTCAAAAAACCGCATTGAAATTAAGCCTGTGGACGAAATGCAGCTGCACGGAAGGTTTGTATGGAAGAGCAACCGCCTTAAACACGTATACTCCATTCAAGTTAGAATTAGACGGAATGAAAAATGGCACTTCATAGAATGATTTTTAAAGTATTTAATTAAGTAACATTTCTGAGGTTCACGACATGTTTCACCACTCTCCGTTAAGCTCCAGTTATCTATTGTTCCGTCTCTATTTATTACTACGAAGCAGACAGAGACATCATAATAGATAACTTTAAAATAACTGGAACAGTCTACCAACCGTGTCTGGAATAAATTATCGAATATTAAAATACTTTCACCCAATTTATCAATTAATAAACTAACTTTTGTACCATAATTCGTATATACGCGTTTATTACAAAAACCTAGTTGTAGTATATTAAAGTAAAGTCTCCCTATAAAACACCTAAAGAGGCAGTGGTAAATAATAGGTAATAAAATCATTACTGTCACTGTACAACGCTCTTATGTATTCGTTGACGCTGTGTCAAACTATACATATTATATTAAAACTATACATATTATAACATCAAAAATTGTTTACAATCACTGCTTCTAATGCAGGGGTGCGAGTCGGGTTACCTCCACGCGCGGTCAAGAGCTGCGGTTCGTTTTTGTATCCGTTCGGGGGAAGAGCAGTGCTTGGTCCGGTGCAACCTGGGCATCGGCTAATGATTTCCTGGCAATTTCTGAGGGATATCACTGATCGTTAGCTAAGAGCCCGACAGGGGAGGAGGCGGGTCTTTAACCATTACCGTACAACGTTGCCGACATTTTGTCACAAGATTTTTTAATTCTATTTTTGTTTCTTTGACATCGGCGAAGTTGTCGTCGCTATAACGACTTGATACGCCACAAATAAGAAGAAGCAGAAGAAGATTCTAATGTATCCTGAACGAACCATAACTGCATAGGTAGGCACTCCGCGGATCGTAACCATCACATAGTACTTTTTATACGTAACCATGAAGGATAGACGCAAAGAGCGTTCACCAAGACGTTTCTGTCAGAAATGACATCGTCATTGTTTCGTATTATTTTATAAGTACGCATTTTGTATCTGAAATATTTTGATATATTATATTCAATAACATTGCAAAAATACGCTTTCATTGATGCGCATACTCGCACAATAAGTTCCTACAGGAATAGATTCAGATCGATTACGCATAAGTAAGAAAAGAACAGAACAATGTCAGACAGTAATATCTACATTGAAGAGACTGAGGTAGTCCCAGTGTTCCATCAAGAAAGCTTTGACGAGGACTCCGTGGAGCTTCCTCCGGAAGAATGGAGCTCTTTACTCATCTTCCAAGAGGAAAACCCCGAGCGAAGTCTGTCCGAACAGGGCGAGTTCCACCAAGAAGAAGGAGACGTGTGCGCCAAATACGTAACAATGTCTGCCAGTTCAGTTCTCCGCCATGTGTACTACTGCTACCCAAGCCTCAAGGACCCCGGAATAATTGAGGCACTGCTCCAACCCATTCCTGAAGTCATTTACCCCGGCGACGGGCAAGAATTATACCTCGTCATGTGCAAAGATATGAAGACGCACCCAATCAGCTCTTTCAACAGGCAGCTGTTGGAAGAATCAATAAATTTGGCATATTACGGCGTTGATGCGAAGAACTTCATAGCAATTGCAGCGGCGCTTAAGTATAATACGTATGTAAGCCGTTTAGATTTTACGGAGAATTTTATGGCGGTCGATGCCTGCTATCATTTAGGGGATATGCTCAGTGTGAACTGTACTCTTCGAGAGTTGGATTTGAGCGGGTGCCGAATCGGACCCCTTGGTGCCAGACATTTGTTTATAAGTCTCCATTTAAATAAAACACTAGTTAAGCTGAATATTTCGAGGAATAAACTTGAAGACCAGGGCGTTGAATACTTCGCCAACCTCATTTTCAAAGGCTCTGGTATCCGCGAAGTTAATTTAAGTCGCAACAGTGTGAGCGGAGTCGGGGTGATGGCACTCGCGCAGGTGTTCGAAACGTTCAACAAACAGACGCACTTGGACTTGTCGGGGAACATGATAAAATCAGCAAACGCCGTCTGCGCATTATGCTCGCAATTAGCACACAATCCAGATTTTAAGGAACTCAGGTTTTCATGGAACACTTTAGAAGGCGAAAACATGGGCAAAGGCATTAAACTGCTCATGAATAACCCGTCTGTTCAACTCATAGATTTAAGCAACAATAGACTCAGTGGAATAGCGATAACATATATCGCTGAAAACTTAATAAAAGCAAAAGCTTTGAGAACTCTAGATTTATCTTCAAACCCTTTAGCACCAAGTGATGCCATAGAGATCCTGAGCTCCATGAAAAAGAAAACGGTGAAGCTGCAATGTCTCCTTCTGGACAATGTCACTGTGACCCACAAGTTTACTATACTCAGGGATCAGATACTGGAACTGGCATTTAGAAAGAACGCCGTCATTACCTGCGGTTACGTTATAAAAGAATTTGTGCCGACTATAATTGATATGAGGGACTTGTTGCTCAGACGAGCTGACGCGCTTTGTCGACAAGTCAAACGACACAAACCGAATTTTGCCGTTGTCATTTTGCAATTGTTCAAGGATTACGGGGGATTCATGGAGATTAAAGAGTTTGGAAGGGAATTGCGTCAACATGGTGCACCGGTGGACGATGGGCTTGTGGATCAGATGGGGCGTCTCTTTCCTGGTCCTAAGGACGACAAAATCACTTTCATCGGTCTTGATGCATTAGTGGGATACGTTAAACGCAAATGGCCTGACGTCAAACTACCTCGCACCCCACCACCGGAGTCAATTCCCGAACCACCGGCGCCCGTGAAGTGATTAGTTTCTTAATTATTTTGTACGTTAATTTTATTGTGTACCAATTTTATTCATACGTTTGTTTAATTAGTTTCTACGTTTGCTTATATTAATTTATTTTTACGTATTAATTATTATTATTTCTAATTTTATATACGATTTAGTTGCTACTCGATTGTTTTCTTTCTTCGTATCTTGTTCTGGTTGTTCCACAGTGGTTGGAAACAGTGATTTACCTAGCAGACACGAACGGAGCTCGTGATCTGTGTCCATTGTGGCACGGCATCGGGCCGTTGTGTTTACAAGGTTGTTTATCATCTTCATTTGTCCAGTTCCTTATAACCAGACGTTTGTGCCCATTGTCGTGTCACGCACGACAGTTGCCACGATAACTATGTAAATATGACCGTTCATTTAGAAGCAACGTGTAAAAACGAATGAATAGAATATGTAGAACAACTAGTAGCATAGGTAGACGTTTGCAAAGTCACAGAAGTCATTTTTACCGTGTCTATGATTTGATTACTTCCATATTATTATTATTCTTGGAGTCAAGAAAAAACATAGAATTTACCAGTTGCTTCTCTTCCCGCGCTGATGATAAAAACCCATCGAGGGTTCATCGAGGGAATGGTCGAAAGTTTTAGGAATCGTGCTATAGGCGATGCGGCTAACAACCCATCACTATTTTAATTTCCCTTTCCACCTATGCGCCCTTAATCATGCTAAACGTGGCCTTTAAGGTTTTGTCACCTTAGGCTCTGTCTAAAGGGATAAAAGACGTGATATATGTGTGTATGTATGTATGCTTCGATTAGTGATTACCAATGAGTATAATCTTTACGAAATTATTATATACTATGTAGCCCGCGACTCAGTCTGTGCAGATATACATAATGAAGAGATTGAAGTGGTTGAATGGAAGACACACATGCATGTTCATACATTTGTGTGACAGTTTCATTTTGGTAAAATATTGTATCAAATTTTGATATGATCGTAGACGTGTGCTGTACAGTCATATGTAAAACTTTCCACCTTATTCCACGGTTATAAGCTCCCAAAAAAAACTTTATGATGCTGACTGTACGTGTGTAGGTACCGCGAAAAGTGGCAAAAAAAACGTAGAGCTAAGGCAATCGGCCATACTCGTAATAGCTTCGTGTGACATTTTACGTGCGCATGATAGCTCTGGGCGAGACTGGACAGCGTTTGCCCAGCGTTGGGACGGCATAACGTATGATTAACGCTGGCCCTGAGCGCTTGGAGCCGTGCGCGGGCGCAGTGGCGTGCGTCACGCAACCCGTCCGCATTATTATTATTTATTACTTTCCAATAATCCGCTGCTAGATACTAGTAATATGTTAACGTTCGAGATTACAGCATAATGTGTTGGGCCTAAGTATTTTAAAATAAGTAGAGATTGCGCTTCGGTCTTTGGAAAGAGATACAGTTTGACAACAAAAATAATGCTCCACGATGTACCTGCGCAGTAGACCAATTTTAGTTGCGCGGGAAACTATGGCGCTGTTATTGGTCGATCGATTTCGTACCAACAATGGCAAAATCGTGTAAGCGGGACAGAGCTAAGAATGCAAAGCAAGCAATACTCTGCCAGTTGCGCTTGCAAATAAAGTTCAATATAGATTATTTACACGTTCGGCTACCATCGGAAACTGGTCTGCGCTTCTCTGCGCAAACGAATACTGCCGATGCGCATTATATTTGTTGTCAAACTGTAATTGGCGCCACGTATGTTCGAGCGAGACAGCGCGAAATTAGCCGAGAAGACCGATTGTAATCTTTATGACCGGGTACTGTACTATTTTTCGTTTCCATGCTGTAGGCTACCTATCTCGCTCGCAATCGCCATCATGTTCATTTTGACAGTTCATGTATGGGCTTCTCGATGGTAAAAGCCCATCGAGGGCATGGGCGAAAGTCTTAGGAATCATGTCATAGGCGATGCGGCTAGCAACCCATCACTATTTTGATTCCCCTTTTCCATATACGCCTACAATAATGCGAAATGTGGCCTTTAGGTCTTGTCGCCTTGGGCTCTGTCTGCCCCGTATGGGATATAGACGTGATTTGTGTGTATGTATGTATGTAATTTCCGTGATTAGACGGTCGATATTATCTCGTGATCCATATCAGGAACTATTGATGCGTATTGCAAAGAATCCGGTTGTTTTGAAAATGAAAATTTTATTTTTGCAAATTGGCTGCCAAGGGCTGTTTTACGTATCTTTTTGAAACTACCAGCGCATTCGGAAAGACCATCATTGCCAAGAAGAATGCGCCGTCAGAAACTTGGCAGAAAGTCATTTTTTGAAAATAAAATACAGTAAGAATACTTAAATTCTACTTAAATTAAATCTATATCTATATCTATACTAATATTATAAAGAGGAAAGATTTGTACCTATTTTTGTATGTTTGTATGTTTGTAATGAATAGGCTCAAGAAGTACTGGGCCGATCTGGATGAAATTTGTAACATAGATAGATTATAGTCTGGAATAACACATAGGCTACTTTTTATCCCGGAAAATTGCGTGATTCCCGCGGGATAGCGATAAACGAATTCGCACGGTATATTATGCATGTATTATACAAATAAACCTTCCTCTTGAATCACTCTATCTATTAAAAAAACCCGCATTAAAACCCGTTGTGTTGTTTTGAAGATATAAGCATACAAACGGACTTGGGGACAGAAAAAGCGACTTTGTTTTATACTATGTAGTGATTTGAAATCCATGACTGACCGTCTAATTTATAAATGCCAAAGAATGGGCAAAGTAGCCTCGCGATTCAACGCGGCCATGCTGCCAGCCTTCTGTTATTTTATTTGTAGTTTAAGTTAGGCTAGGTTTAGGTTAATTTTGTACATAGTATTTATGCCAATTAGATCTCGCGCATAAATTCCAAAGATTCAAAGGTGCGAGCCGAACTTCCCTTTAGTTGAGAGGTCTAACAGGGCTACGCGACTTCTTACATTAATGCTATTCATTACTTTCATTAATTACCTTCCACTTAGTATTAGACTTCAGCCTTTTAGCATTAAATTTAACCATTTATGTTTGTTGCAGGTAACTTTCACCGATGTGGCTGTAAAATTGTGCCTAGAAAGTGGCCAATTAATCATAGATAATAAAGTGTACGTATTTATGTAGACCAATAGGCTTATTACCTAACTCGCTCGCAATCGCCATCGTTTTGACAGTTCTTGTATGAATGTGACAGCTAGCTGATTCCGATGCCAATTGTCAGCCCATACATGAACCCATCACTATTTTCATTCCCCTATACGCCCACAATCGTGCTAAACGTGGCCTTTAGGTCTTGTTGCCTTAGGATCTGTACACCCCGTATGGGATAAAGACGTGATTTGTTTATGTGTATGTATACAATGTATGTATGTATACAATGACATAATCGTGTTACTTCTAATACCAAGCTTGTCTTTATATATTGAGTTGCGTAACATTTTAATTAATTATTTGATAGAAAATAAGTAATTTAATGAAACATTTAATTACTGTAATGATTTAGAGCGGCCTCTGATTTTAATTATAAAATTAATTGGAACCACATTTATCGATTTACGAGTAAGAGGAATTAACTGTTGTGTCAAATATTGAGATTTAAAGTTTAATTGGATTTTAATTAGTTTAAAGTCGTTGAAATTCAAACGTATTAAGTTAAACATCGAATTCTTCTTAAATTAGAAAAGTGACTTAAAGAAAAATCTACGATCGCATTATAAGTATGATATATGGCTATATAGGTACCTCCTAAAACTTTGATTAGTAGAGACTTTATACTAATACTAGCTGTTGCCCGCAACTTCGTCTGCTTAGAATTCGTTTATCGCTATCCCGCAGGAATTACGCAATTTTCCAGGATAAAAGTAGCCTATGTGTTATTCCAAGCTATAATCTATCTATGTTCCAAATTTCATCCGGATCTGTCCCGCCGTTCTGACGTGAAAGAGTAACAAACATCCATCCATCCATCCATCCCTACTTACAAACTTTCGCTTGGGGACCTTTTATAAATGTACTTAATTTAAATAGAATTACATTATTATTATTATATAATTAATTACGGGCACAAGAGGCATTGCATCTTAGTCCTCTAGGTTGGCAACGCATCTGCAATCCCTCCGGGGTTGCGGGTGTCTATGGGCAGTGGTGATCACTTACCATCAGGTGACCCACTTGCTCGTTTGCCTTCCTATTCATATAAAAAAAAAAAAAAAAAGAATTTAAGTATTACTGCATTTTATTTTGAAAAAATGAGTTCCTGCCAAGTTTCTTGCGGCGCATTCTTCTTGACAATGATGGTCTTTCCGAATGCGCTGGTAGTTTCAAAAAGACATGTAAAAGAGCCCTCGGCTGCCAATTTGCAAAAATATTTACATTACAATTTAGAAAACAAGATACAGCCGCCTTATTGTTCTTTTTATTCGGTGCCGCGGCGCGTGGCAATGGAGTAGCGCCAGCCAGCCACCAACAGCCAGAAAGGTTTCACCCTAAAAATTGACTATCATTCAAAAATTCAAAATACTTGCACAAACTGAATAGGAATTGAATCGCATTACGACGTAAGGCCCCTGCTGCACGTTACAGTAACCAAAAACCTTATGGTAACGGTTGGTAACGTGGATTGGTTACGGTTAGGTACAGTCAAGTGTAATAATATGTATCTAGACAAAGTTTCAAAAACAAGTACCATACGCTCTTACACCGGCGTAATAAGGTCGTGGGACATATTTTTGAGAAGTTCCTATCGATACTTATTTTTGCACTTGACCGTACAGTTAGCTCATACCTAGATCTCGCTACCAAAACTAATTTATTGGGCAGTTAAAATCGTCATAAAGTTGCATTCACACAAACAGGTAGGGCCGTTTCATACTGCCAGGTCGCAGGGCAGAGGCCAGGCACTTTCCTGCCCTGTTTCCATAGCCTAGTGCAATAGTGGTTTACTGTGCGTTTCCCAGAAGATATCGCTTTCAAACACGCTAGTTATCGTGCTAATTATAGACGGCTCGAGGGAGGGCAGAAGCCTTGTACAATTGTGTTTAGTTGGTACTAGCTTCTGCCCGCGACTTCGTCTGCGTAGAATTATACATAAAACTTTCCTCTTGAATCACTCTATCTATTAAAAAAAACCGGATCAAAGTCCGTTGTGTAGTTTTGAAGATATAAACATTAATAGGGACATAGGGACAAAGAAAGCGACTTTGTTTTATACTATGTAGTGATGAAGAAATTGTGTGAACTGACAAACGTTAAAAGAAGTACAATCTATCTAATCGGCTAAATGTATGTACGCGCATAACTTTGAAACGACTGCACCGAATTGGATAATTCTTTTTTAGTCGTGTTTGTTACTGTTTGGACAAAGGTTTGTATAAAATAAAGTTTTGAAAAAAAACTGGAACGCAGGCGAAGCCGCGGGCAACAGCAATAATGGACTGTGTTTGCCAAAAGGCTTCTAATCTAATCTAATCTAATCAAAGAAAATATCATGTCGTAAACACAAGTTATTTCAAATTAAACTGATCACATACGGCGTTTCCTCTGTTAATGCTAATAAAACTGTTTTATCTATCGAGGTATCTAACTTTTAACCCAAATGAAAAAGCCCGGCTGTTTTCCCAAGCTTTCTTACGTTTCGCGCCATAAATTTGTCAATAGAAAGTGTCAAAGTACCGCCACTGTGGGCGTCCATTAAAGTATTTGCAAACTTATCGGGGGCGGTGTCGAAAACGGGAACTAAGGCCGTTTCGTACTAAGTTGAAGCACGCCGTTTGATGACAGCACCACAGTCAGCGGCAAAGATAAAATTGTAGAACTATTGATATTCCTACTGCGCTGCGTTCCATTCCGCGCATAGACAATGTTTGGACTTTTACTTTTTAGCTATTTGCACTTTTTAATACTGGCCAGTAGGCGGAGCGAGACTTTGGCAAGACTAACCATTTATGCCAATAAACACGCGTCAGAACTAATTTCAAATCATATTTTATGAGTAGAAGATTAAACTTTGGTTACGTAATTGGCAACCGAAGTGTAATTAACCACTTTAATGAAACAACCTGTTACATAAGTTTGAAATTAATTATTTAATGTCATTAACCCCGAACGAAACTGAAAGCTGAACATAAATCAGTAAAAAATAAGGTGTTTAATAAGAAACAGTTTCGTTTTACGAGTTTTGTGTACAGAGTAATTCAATTTCTTATCCGATTAAATTTTATGTACACCCAATAAGGGCGGCTTGGATAATTTGCCAAAATGCCTCGGGACGCGTTTATTTTTTTAAATTACAGACGGAAGCGATGGTAAACTGAGATAGTTATTGTAACTTCGTAATTTCAGAATCCAAAAACGGAGGAATATAACGATAATTTCGAGCTGTTGAGTCACCTGACATTTTGATTAAAATAAAATAAATAAAATATTATTGTTAACTAGCTTCTGCCCGCGACTTCGTCCGTGTAGAATTATACATACAAACCTTCCTCTTGAATCACTCTATCTATTAAAAAAAACCGCGTAAAAATCCGTTGTGTAGTTTTAAAGATTTAAGCATACGTAGGGACAGACAGACAGACAAACGGCAGAAAGCGACTTTGTTTTATAGTGATTTTAACTTGCAACGTATGTATGTATGTTTGTCCGGGTGGAATCTAAGCTTGTGGAAGTCTGAAGACAATGCAATAATCTGGCAGTGGAATGGGCGAAAGTCTTAGGAATCATGTTATAGGCGATGCGGCTAGCAACCCATCACTATTTTGATTTCCCTTCCCACCTATACACCCTTAATCATGCTAAACGTGGCCTTAAGGTTTTGTTGCGTGCTCCAGCAAAATCAATTTCAGAATCATTGCTCCTGCGCTCTCCAACTCTCACTTTTTCAACTTTACATACATACAGTCACGCCTCTTTCTCATAGGGGTAGGCAGAGATCACTTTGTTCCACTTGCTACTATGCTGATATATTTGCTGTCTCCCTCACACGATTCAAAAGAAAACCTCTTTCGCTTCATCCACATTCAATCTCATGCTCGTCGGTTTAGGATACACTTCAAACTTAAATCAACTTTTTTTTTGTTACAATACAGAATCCATTTCATTTCCGGCCTGCCGCGGCCGGTAATGACGGCATGGTAATGAGCATAAGCGACCTCGTTGCTGGATCATCACTCACTCGGAATATACGGGGTACAGTTGCGCGAGCGCACGCCAACGAAAACTGTTGTAACTCAGACCATTCCTTATGGTTTTCAAATTAAAATGGCGATTTTATATAATTATAGTCCGAGTTTTTGTTTGCGAGTTAATGGAAGCAAATTGTATTTGTTTTTACAAAACGAGAGTGCTTAGACTTAGGGACAGAGTCTAAAATAAAACCTTAAGGCCATTTAGCATGATTAAAGGCGTATAGGTGGAAAGGGAAATCAAAATAGTGATGGGTTTGCTAGCAGTTTCGCCTATAACATGGTTCCTGAGACTTTTGCCCATTCCCTCGATGGACTTTTTCCATCAGCGCGGGAAGAAAAGCAACTGGTAAATTTAGTTTTTTCTTTACTACCAGACCAGCATGGAAGATTTTTTTTTGTATCGTGTCGAGAAATAAATACAATATTCTTTCTATCTGTAAAAAATACGTGTTTAACTACTAAAAATCCATTGGCAGAGAGTAGCACCAAACCCATCGTCCAGCAGCCGAAGTATCTCGGCTGATATGGTGATGATAAGTTACTAAACCTCCTGAGGTATAAACCGTCTGGTGTCCCTTTCGTTTTTAAAAAGTGACTCACACTCTGAAACACAAATAACTAAACATAACCCTACTTAAACTTTACGCAACTTACGCGTTTCTCCAAGCCACATCGAACTTGGGGCGTCGACGCGCGGAACGCAAGCGACCGTGTCATTTCTCAAATCATCGTTTCTGTGCCACCTGCTAATATCAGCTGATCTGTTTGACCCGAGAATGCTTGGTTGTTGCTTCGCCACCGGCGGCGATTCTTATTAGAGAGGATACCCTTACATGGCGCGGCGAACTAGGCTTTAATAGGTTCGATCCAGTGAACGTTAAGCTGGCAATTTAGCGAACAGTTCCATAGCTGCCCTAAAATGTGCTTTAGAAATAATGAGGTCATCGTTGAATGCTTGGTTGTCTGCGAACACACGCAAATGGGTACAGCATCTACGTCCACGGGAAGAAGTTCTTGAAAAGGGAATCGGGTGGCCAACGGTTGGCCGTTTGTCCATACAATTCTCCTGCTTCCTCTCTGCATACATACATACACACAAATCACGTCTTTATCCCTTACGGGGTGGCAGAGCCTAAGGTAACAAAACCTAAAGGCCACGTTTAGCATGATTATAGGCGTATAGGTGGAAAAAGGAATCAAAAAAGTGATGGGTTGCTAGCCGCATCGCCTATAAGACACCTAAGAATTTCGCCCATTCCATTATTATTATCTGCGGGGGAAGAGAAGCAACTGGTACATTCTATGTTTGTTTTCTTACTCCCAGACTAGCATGGAAGTAATTCCTCTCTGGATACTCAATGAACCACATTACGACGAATATATTTTACCGTACGATTTATATCTACACCTGCCAAGCTTCTATGTTTTACTTTGTTTCCAATTTTATTTTTTTTGAAATCTAGAGTGGTCTGGTCTGGGAGTAAAGCAAAAACATAGAATTTACCAGTTGCTTCTCTTCCCGCGCAGATGGTAAAAACCCATCGAGGTAATGGGCGAAAGTCTTAGGAATCATGTTATAGGCGATGCGGCTGGCAACCCATCACTATTTTGATTTCCCTTTCCAGCTATACGCTCTTAATCATGCTAAACGTGGCCTTAAGGTTTTCTTACCTTAGGCTGTCTATCCCGTAAGGGATGAAGACGATAATATATGTATGTATGTAACTTAAACATTACAGGCAACTTCTGACAGGATCCTCTGCAGGTTCTACATCGTTATGATCTAAGATCTATAGATCCTTGGCTCGTTAAGCGTTGGTAAATAAACAAGCGAAGCAACAATACGCTAATCATATTTCTTGCTCGTCAGTCATACGTTTGCCTGCGCGAGCGCTGAACTCGGCAGCGTAAGGCGCGCCGTCCACTTGCCATCTCTTTCTACATACGTAAATCACGTCTATACCCCTTACGGGGTAGACAGAGCTTAAGGTACCAAGGCCTAAAGGCCACGTTTTGATTGTGGGCGTATAGGTGGAAATGGGAATTGAAGTAGCGATGGGTTGCTAGCCGCAGCGCCTACAACATCATTCCTAATATTTTCCCCCGTTCCTTCCATGGGTTTTTACTTTTATTCTTCCGTTACTGTTTAACTAGACACCAGTAAATTTCAAATGTTATTTTGCGCATAATAGCGATCCTGGTTTCCAACCCACGACACTCTTGACAGGTCGTGCGGCCCACCACGGCTTTTTGGTAATGAATTGAGTCTACCATGTTCTGGGAGTAAAGAAAAAACATAGAATTTACCAGTAGCTCCTCTTCTCGCGCTGATGGTAAAAGCCCATCGAGGGAATGGCCGAAAATCATAGGAATCATGTTATAGGCGTTGCTAGCCAAAGCAAACCCATCATTATTTTGATTTCCCTTTCCTACACGCCCTTAATCATGCAAGACGTTTTAGCAAGTTTTAGCGGGTGGTAGGGCCTTGTGCAAGGTCCATCCGGATCGCTACCACCATCTTACTCGCTAATCCTGCCGCTAAGTAGCAGTGCTTGCACTGCTGTGTTCCGGTGCGGAGAGTAAGACAGCCGGGGAAATTACGGGCACAAGAGGCATTTCATCTTAATCCTCTAGGTTGGCAACGCATCTGCAATCCCTCCGGGGTTGCGGGTGTCTATGGGCAGTGGTGATCACTTACCATCAGGTGACCCACTTGCTCGTTTGCCTTCCTATTCACATAAAAAAAAAAAAAAAAAAAAAAAAAAAAAAACGTGGCTTCAACGTTTTGTTACTATAGGCTCTACCTCGTAAGGGATAAAGACGTAGTATATGTATTTATTGAGCGGTGGACTGGTAATGAGTTTTCACGTTTTACATGCGTAAATTAGGTAGGTAAGGGGGCGTCCATTAGTTACGTGAGGTATTTAGGGGGGGGGGGAGGGGGTCGAGCCGAATCTTACTAAATCTCACCTGGGGGAGAGGGGGGGTCTTGGCAAATGTCACGTATTTTTTTTTAGCAGAAAATGGTGAAAAACTGCGTGAAAATTAAGTTGAATTAAAGTTGAATGAAAATAAAAAAACGTGTCTTGAATAAAATATAACAAAATCTGACACAATTATATTTGTCATATTTATCCGAGATTGTGTTATGTTTTTTAATAAATCCAATAGGAACTTTTATACCTTAAGAACAAGTTTTGAAAAATCTCACGTGAGATTGGGGTAGGGGGGAGGGGGTCGAGAAAAATCTTACGACATCTCACCAAGGGGGGAGGGGGGTCAAAAAATCCTTAAAAATGCCTCACGTAATTAATGGACGCCCCCTAATACATACGTAAGTTTCGTGTGCGCACGTTCCACTGAGCGCGTGCCTTTGCGCCGGCCCACAGCGGCCGATAATTGCGAATCCCAGTGATGGATGGCGGACGGTGAAAAATATCTCAATTCATTACCGTCCCGCAACGGCGGGCGACGCGAACAAATCATCGCTTTTAAGCAACGCTGGTTTACGAGCTGGAGGTGCTTGGGTCAAGTGTGGAGCTGATTTGTAACGCTGATCAAGGCAGTGGCGTGCACGGAGATTTGCAGAAAAACTGCTGCTTGTTTAAGTGCTAAAAATGCTTAAATGCGTTAAATGCTTTGTTGTACAAATATAAAGAAACAGATACAACGCACAAAGGCGAATTTATCCCTATAAGGGATCTCTACCAGTTAACCTTTGAGTAGATGAGAGGAGCATTAAACGAGGGACCGTCAAAGTGTGAGTGTAAAATTCCAGAAACAAACAAAACCTTCAGTCAGTCAGTTTTCAGACCACGTTTAGCATGATTGTAGGCGTGTAGGTGAAAAAAGGAATCAAAATAATGATGGGTTACTAGCCGCATCGTATATAACATGATTTCTAAGAATTTCGCCCATTCCCTCGATGGGCTTTTACCATCTGCGCGGGACGAGAAGCAACTGGTACATTCTATGTTTTTCCTTTGCTCCCAGACCAACGTAAGTAAGTAATTAACCACCTCTGTATTTTTGTCTTTATAAAGTGCACGCGGCTGGATATGCTACAGATTTAGCATTACGTCAACTCAGAAAAAAATGTAGCCTGCTCAATAAAAACCTAGTTTAAAAAAAATGATAAAGTTTTTCGAGTATAAGATTTGAACCTGCCATTATAGGCTATACGGTCTAGGTACATACTACATTCAACTTCATTTTACAAGCATCTTTAAAAAAAACAGGTATTTTTGATTGTGATAAAATATTTTAATGTTTGCACATTTTTTTTTCAATCTCAAATACTACAATATAAGACCTAGCTATCCAAACCAGGCTTATTACCTAACTCACTCGCACTCGCCATCGTGTTCATTTTGACAGTTCTCGTATGAATGTGACAGCTGATTCCGATGCCAATTGTCAGCCCATACATGAACTGTCAAAATAAACACGATGGCGATTGCGAGCGAGTTAGGCAATAAGCCTAATGGTTGGATATTGGGAACTCACAGTGCCATCTTCCAACCTGCCTCTGGTTAGGTTCTTCCCATTAAAGTGGCCTCGCACATGCTAGTTGTTACACTTCAAACAGATAGTGTGGGAGCGTGCTAACGATCATAAACAAACAGGTAAGGACTTGTTAGACGTAAGTGACATGAAATTGAGTAACATAAAACTACTCCAAATTTACAAAACAGCTGACGTGACCCCGGCGTCATAGAGCAAACAACCTAAGAGAGGAAACGTCATACAATTCAATGAAATGAAATTACTTCAGGCGTTACCGATTACTGCACTCTGATTGGGCAGCTGAATGTCAAAATGGGTTAATAAAGTCGAGCAAGCAGCTATTATAATCGATGTATGGTTAATGTTTAGTCGTTGTGCTGCCTTATGAGGTAACAAGACCTAAAGGCCACGTTTAGCATGACTGTGGGGGTATAGGTGGAGAGGGGAATCAAAATAGTGATGGGTTGCTAGCCGCATCGCCTATAACAGGGTTCCTAAGATTTTCGCCCATTCCCTCGATGTGCTATCTGACTATCTGCGCGGGAAGAGAAGCATCTGGTACATTCTGTTTTTTCTTTACTCCCTAAAAATCAAAAAGTAAATAATACAATCGAAATCCATCAAATGAAAAGCAATCGCGAGAAAATTGCGTTTGTATGGTATATGTCGAAAAAGACAGATGTGTTGCCACAATTGAATAGCCTTTATTACCACTCTGATTGGTTCTTTGCTCTATGCCAGGCGTAAATCGCAGTGTTAAACCAATATCAACGTGGAGTGTAATACCAATATACACTTGAAGTTTCGCAACTAGTCGTGATCGGCCTTCGCGCACGCGCGTGGGAATGGGAAGTATTGTTACTATGTTACATTGGTAGGGTCAACATTACTACCCTTTTCGGACGTCTTTAGAAGATAATACTCCTCTCCTCCACTCAAAGGTTGACTGGAAGAGATCCATTAAAACAATAATTGCGGCTTTGTGCATGTACCTCAGTGTTTGTCAATTGTATTTGATTTATGTTAATTTTGCACAATTGTTTCTTTTCCCGGGCAGATGGTAAAAGCCCATCGAGGGAATGGGCGAAAATCATTGGAATCATGTTGTAGGCGATGCGGCTAGCTACCCATCACTGTTCGATTTCCCTTTCCATACGCCCTTAATCATGCTGAGCGTTGCCTTAAGATTTTGTTACCTTAGGCTCTGTCTACCCCGTAAGGGATAAAGTCGTGATATATGTATGTTTGTCTGTTAATGACGGTCAAGAGTAAACACTAGAAACAAGAGCAGCTTAGTTCATAATAAAAATAGTCCAAAGCAGATGTTTCGTCCAAAAACTGAACACAAATAACTCACGTATCAATCGACTTAACCACGATCAATACGCCACATCGAAAACCTTTAAAATAACTACCTACGGTTGATTCTCCTACGTTTTGCGCGTGCGGTGCCTTACCTGCGCGCGCAGCTGACATTTCGGCACCTGCGTTTGCGCAAGGCGCAGGCGCATCTCAACTGGTGTAATTAAATTTAATAACGCAAATGAGAGAGAGTTTAGTATTAACAACTTGTATATTCGAAGCAAAATGTCATCGAACAGTCTTAAAAACATTTCTTATATATCTAAAGCTACGATACTAGCGCCCCACACATTGTGTTGCAATTTGGAACTAAGTGTTTATTATTGATTTATATCAAATGACAAGCCATCTAGTTCGGCCCGTCAGATCTAGGTGGCGCTGTATCGAACATGCTGCGGCCTACGAAATTATAAAAATTAAATGAATTAATACAATGTTCAAATGTTTTAATTATGATTATGCTATCTAGACACCTGGACAGACAGTGAGGTTAGTGACACTTTAAATGGGAATCCTAAACTACCTGACACATTCTTAGCATCTAAACATTCGCAAAAACTAGTACTAATACATCAATAGTAATTTAAATAGACGAGAATTTATTTCAACCGATAAGTAAACAATTTGAATTGAGCTTACTTGAGCAATCCTACAACTACTTGAGTTTACGTAAGTATTTGGATTGTACATTAAACGATAGCAAAATACGTAAATGTTTCTATAATTATTCTTAAACGATAGCAAAATACGATCCACTTTATTATTACAAGCTTCCTTTAGCCTACCGAGCTAGGTATTAGTATGTATGGAACAGCTCTCGCAAGTGAATTTACAGTTGAATTTACAATTTCCAGTGATGTACAGTGATCAAAGCTTGTATATTTAAAACAATTTAAAATTATGGTTAAGATATTGTTGAAATACAATTTAAATCTATAATTAGGTTATTGTTAAACACAATTTAAGTTTATAGTTAGGCTATTATTAAATAGGCAAAGAGACGTTGCATATCTGTACAATTAAACTAATCAATCCCGTTAATCGGGAGAACACAAATTCTATTAAACGCGCGCTTGATCGTCGCTCGCTGCGTCTTAATCGTTGCCACCCGCGTGATGCCATCTTCTCCGGTGTGGCACTCGGTGATGCGCCCCAGCTGCCAGCAGCCAGGCGGGAGCTTGTCGTCTTTGATCAGCACGACCATGCCCAGGCGGAGGCCAGGTCCCTTCGCGGCCCTCCACTTCGTACGTTGCTGCAGGTGTCCTATGTAGTCGCGCGACCATTGCCGCCAGAAGTCTTGCCGCATCTGCTGGATTTGTTGAAAATGTTTTAACCTTTGCACCGGTACTTCGTCGTAATCGTAGTCAGGGAGGCTCGTCGGTGCCCTTCCGATCAGGAAGTGAGCTGGCGTGAGGATGGGAATGTCATCATAGTCAGAATCAGAGATAGGAAATGGACATAGGGGGCGAGAGTTCAATATCCCTTCGATTTGAGTTAAATAGGTTAAGAATTCCTCATAAGTTAGCAGTGCCTGACCTACAATTCGTTTAAGGTGAAATTTACAACTTTTTACGGCCGCCTCATGTAAACCTGCCATGTGGGGCGTGTACACAGGTACGAATTTCCATGTGATGCCTTCGTTTGCGCCAAAATTCATGAAATCAGTCGAATATGTACTCAGAAATTGATATAATTCGGTCAATTCGTTATTGGCCCCGACAAAGGTAGTGGCATTGTCACTTACCAGTACGCGGGGTCTACCTCTACGTGCAATAAATCTACGTAAGGCTGCTATAAAGGCCTGTGACTCCAAGCTCGTTACCAACTCGATGTGAACGGCCTTAGTACTGTAACACACAAAAATGCATATATAGCATTTATAACATTTGTAGCCACGGCCTCTCCGATCCCTTATGGCAAACGGACCCGCATAATCGATCCCCGTTGTATCGAATGGGTGAGACGGAGTTACCCGTGCTAAGGGTAAGTTACCCATTACCGGTTCTGTCGTTTTTGGGTTAGCCCTGAAGCACCGCACGCACTCATGCACTACTTTGTTTGCCAGACTCTTACCGTGTATAGGCCACAACCGTTCGCGCACTGCCGACAGCAGCAACTGCGGCCCGGCATGCAGTAGACGTTCGTGTTCGTCTCTAAGTACGAGGTTTGTTAATGTGTGTTTGTGATGTAAGATAGCTGGATGTTTTTTGTCGTGTGCATAGAATGAATTGCCTAAGCGTCCCCCTACTCGCATTATTCCATCTTTAATAAAGGGTCTCAAACTCAATAAATTAGATTTTTTTGCAATAGGTTTATTTTGTTGTAGTAATTTGTATTCATTCGGAAATAATTCTATTTGTGAATATTGTATCAATTTATTGAGTGCTTTATTTAATTCTGCTGCTGAGAGTGGGCCTGAGAGTTTATTATTCGAAGGTTTTGAGTTCTCAATAAATCTTAGCACGTATGCAAATACTCCGTTTAATTTTTTAGCACTCGAGTATTTCGTGAACAGATTTTGTAGCAGAGAATTAGTTTGTTGTTCTACCATAGAATTACAGCAAACTTTAGTGTCATTTTCTGAGCCTACTAATCGTGGTGCCTCATCGTGTGGCCACTCTGAGCGCGGGGTGCGGAGCCATGTGCAACCATGCCACCACATCGTGCACCGGGCCAACCCGGCCGCGGGCAGCCCACGTGTTATTAAATCCGCGGGATTATCCTGAGTACCGACCCAGTGCCAGTTATTTACATCGGTTAAATTTTGAATTTTTTCGACTCGATTACCTATAAAGCATGGTAATTTACTCGGCTGGGTCCTAATCCACGCTAAAACAATAGTTGAATCTGACCACATATAGATCGAATTTAGAGAAAGTTTAATCGCATTTGTAACTTTCTCATACAGTGTGGCCAACAGTACCGCCGCTTGTAGTTCAAGTCGTGGTATCGTTTCTTTTCGAGCAATTCTTGATTTTGAACATAATAAACGCACAATTATGTTGTCGTGTTTGTCTAGCGACCGTAGGTAAATAACTGCGCCGTAGGCAGTTAGTGAGCTATCCGCAAACCCGTGCAATTCAACTTTGGTATAATCATGAATGACAACACGACGAGGTACAGATAGCATGTTAAGTATGAAAATGTCGTTGTAAAATGATTTAAACTCTTCGATTAATAATTCTGGTAGTACTTCGTCCCAACCGGTTTTTTCTACAAAAAGTCGTTGAATAAAGATTTTACCCGTTATCAGTACTGGAGTCAGCAATCCGAGTGGATCAAAAATGGACGATAGAATTGACAACGCCCTTCGTTTCGTTAATCGGTCAGGTATCGGTTGATTTTTTAATGCAAATATCAAATTATCATTAACTTGACACCAAGCGAGACCCAGTACTTTACTTGAGTTATCCCCAAAAGATATTGGTGTGTTTGTGTTTGTGCTGGCTGTACTTACCGCATTTAAAATCGCCTGTGAGTTAGACCTCCATTTCCTGAGCCTGAAATTCGCACCTTGCAAAATATAATCAATTTGGGTTACAGTTTCCGCCATCTTGGTTTCATCATCCCCACTATAAATTAGATCATCCATATAGAACCCTGTGGCAATCACTGTAGCTGCATCTGGAAATTTATTTTCGTTATCGCGAGCAAGCTGTAGTAAACAACGTGTGGCTAAGTACGGTGCGCATTTTAAACCGAAGCTCAGCGTATTGAGTGCATATATGCCTATTGGTTGATCGGGGTTTTCTCGCCATAGAATGCATTGTAGGTTACGTTGGTTGCGGTTAACGTAAATCATGCGGTACATTTTTTCTATGTCGGCACAAATCACAAATGAATTTATTCGAAATCGTAATAATAAGTTTATTAATTCGTCTTGGTTAATACAACCTTTATATTGAATGTCGTTGAAGGACACTCCGCTATCGGTTGGGCAGGATGCGTCATATACCACTCTGAGAGGGGTGGTTTGTTTTTCGTAGTTAACGACAGCATGGTGGGGCAAAAAATTACCTTGGCCTTCCAGTGGGCCATGTATCCTCATCATGTGGCCTGATTGCTCAAATTCACGCATGAACTGTATGTAACGTTCTTTAAAATCGGTATTATGGGCAAATTTAGTTTCTAAATTTTTTAATCTTTTGTAAGCGATGTGCCGTGACCTCCCTAATGCGGAAGGCTCCCTTTTTAAGGGGATAGTCACTACAAAATTACCATCAGTCGTCCGTGAGTGTGTTTTAAATATCTCCTCACATTGGATCATCTCATCATTTGGTAGTTTGGCACATTCTTGCTCTCCCCTGTCCCATAAACTACCTACTAATTCATCGGTAGGTTTATAATCGTTTAATATAAAGTTGCACCTTAATGATTTACTCGGTTGTGAGTGTGGAAATGGACCCGATATGATCCAGCCAAAACGTGTCTTTTGTAAAATCGGTAATCCTTTGCCCAGCCTATGCTGACCTATACACAAAATATTGTAGAATTGCTCGGCGCCTAAAATCATATCTATCTCGCTTGCTTTATAGAAATGTTCGTCAGCTAACTTAAATCGAGCTGGAATGTTAAGACTTTGTATGTTACTTAATTTCGGTAACTTACAAAGCATCGGTACAATAAAACAGGATAGGTCGGTTGCGTACGTACCGTCACGAGACTGTACCTTTAGTTTACAAAAATGATTTATCTCGGTTAAGCTTTCGTTAAATCCGCGGACCTCCATGTTTATATTATATTTCGGTAAATTAAGCCGTTCGTACGCTTGTTGCGTTATCAAATTAGACTGGGAGCCGGAATCTAAAAGTATTCTCAAAGTGTGAGATTGATCATTGTTATTGTTGTTTACGCATATATTAACTAATGCCGTTGACAAGATCACTGACTTGTGTATGAACTGGTCATGGCTCGGTTGTGCGAGTGAGGTATTCGTAACCGGAATATTAGTAGTTCTAGGGTTCTGGGGGGGTTCAGTATTTGGTTGCAAAGGTGGTTCATTCGGTGGAAAGTTAAATAAGGTTGTATTCCTCGGTTCTAGATGTGTTCGTGGTGTGAATGTAGGATCGTGTAATAAGGTATGATGCTTGCCCTTGCAGGTTCTGCATCGACTGGCTCGGCAGTTCTGGATCATGTGGTTGGTGCCAAAACAATTAAGGCACAACTTTAACCCTTTAATAGTGCGAGTGCGGGCTTCTGTGCTCAGGGCTAAGAACTTTGGACACTGGTTTATATAATGTGATTCCTTACAGTTCGGGCATCGATTAGCGGGGCTACCTCTCGGGGTCGGTTGAGTCGTGGCCAAAAACGTTTTCCTCGGAGCGCCATTCCGCCTATCCTCGCTTGAAGAATTAGCATTTAGTGTGTCCAGTAGGTCAGCGCGCGCTCTCAGGAACGACTTGAAGTCCTGCAAATTAGGTAAATCCTTTGAGCCGACCTTCTCCTCCCACTTTCGTTGTAAGGTGGGCTCGAGCTTGGAGGACAAGAAAAATATAATTAATAAGTCCCAGTTCTCAACATCAACATTTAAAGCTTTAATCGTACGCAAATGCTTAGAAATATTATCTAAAAGGCCCCTTATTGCTGTAGGAGTCTCGTGTACTACTTCTACGTTAAATAATGCCTTCAAATGGTTGCTGATAATAATTCTGGGATTATTGTATCGTTCGCATAATAATTTCCAAGCTAAATCATAGCTGTCCTCACTGTATTCTAATGACGCAATGACTTCCAGCGCACTACCCTTAAGACACGTTCGTAAATACTTGTATTTTTGAATCGGTTTTAATTTACTGTGATTAATAATTGCATCGAACGTGTCACGAAACTCGATCCACTGCTTAATCTCCCCTTCAAAATTAGGTAAAACTATTTCTGGATATTTTATGCACTCATCAATTGCTGACCTATTATTATCTTCCCGTAAATTAGGTTCGGGTGTCTCCGAACGCCTTTCCTTCGCCAGACGTCCCGTCGCAGATGATACGGCCTTATAGTAATCGGTTTCAAAGGTTTCTCTAACTAGCAATTGTTCGTCGGAATCTGAGCTCAAGGTTTCAATTTCGTCTTGACAAGTCTCAAACTCTTTAAAAACTAATTTAATGTTATTTGTTCGCATTTCTAGCTCTAACAGTTCATCTGCAGTGATTCGGGTTTTGCTAAGGGTCTCTAGATATTTTTTATATAAAGTAAGCTTACCCTTACATACGCCCCGTGTTTTCTTTAACCCTGGTAACTTTCTCGAACCTAATAATTTATCTACTGGTACCTGTTCATCTTCACTGTCCGACATTTTGACCGTTAAGGGATATAGAACCAATGGAACACTAAAGGAACAAAGGATTGCCAACTCACGCAGATCGGTAGGTACTTAGCCTCCAAGTTATGATGTCCCCTTGGTTGTTTGAGATATGGGTGATTTCTTCATAGCCCTGGATACCACTTTCCGGCACTCCTCGTCGTCCTTTGTCGGTTATTTCAATGGAATGTTTCGATGTGGTGATGGCGTGGTTGTCGATTATCCGATAGTATTTCGGCAATCGCGGCTCCTTGACGCTTGGTTCTTCTTAATTATTACTTCTCCCACTTGGTAACACCTCTTCTCGGTATATTTTTGAGATTCTTCAAAAATATGCAAATTTTTCTTGTACGTGGTTAGGTATGCAATCCGTAGTTGTAGCTCAACGCACTGACCTCGTAGCCCTTTTGCTAAAAAGAATATGCCTACGCTACGAACGACCAAGTACTTTTTCCGAACTGCTATACTACTAGGATCACGTCGGGGTCACCATGTAAATTAGGGTGCCCAAAATGAGAGAGAGTTTAGTATTAACAACTTGTATATTCGAAGCAAAATGTCATCGAACAGTCTTAAAAACATTTCTTATATATCTAAAGCTACGATACTAGCGCCCCACACATTGTGTTGCAATTTGGAACTAAGTGTTTATTATTGATTTATATCAAATGACAAGCCATCTAGTTCGGCCCGTCAGATCTAGGTGGCGCTGTATCGAACAGTAATAGCTGGGTGAAAATTAAATGGGTTGTTCGGATGTATTCAAATTCAATGATTGAAAGCAGCAGTTTAACGATTAGGTAGATTCCTGTAGACCTACGACACAGTATATATATATAAGCTAAAGCAGTAAAGAAACTACGAACAAATCGGTTGAAACGAAACACGCACACAGGCGCGCGCTTTACACGGCCCCTAAGCGGACCTCGTCCACTCCGCTCAGGCTCAGGTCCGCTTAGGGGCCGTGTAAAGCGCGCGCCTGTGAGCGTGTTTCGTTTCAACCGATTTGTTCGTAGTTCCCTTACTGCTTTAGCTTATATATATACTGTGCCTACGACGAGCTAAAACTCTACCCATTTTTAAAAACCAACTCAAATCTCACTATTTATCACTAATTTAATCCACTCCCTGTCTTTATAGTACTTTATCTTTCCTTTTTGCTTCTGATCAAATCCTTTTCTGTTGTATGGCCTTCTTATTTTTCATTGCTTCTCACATTTATTTTATCTTAAGTATTATGTTATGTGTATATGTATGTAGGTATTATTTTGTTTTATTTATTTAGCTATGTATTATATTTATGTTGGTATTGTTGTTTTTATTATCCCTGCGTTTATCCTGTCTATTTGTTTCCGCCACCTACTTAAACTGTCTCCAACTTATTTAGCTTTTTGGTTGTGTGGAAGAGATCGCTATTAAGCGATAAGACCGCCTATTGTCTACTTTGTTCTTTGTTTCTGTATTGTTTTGTACTGATTTGTGGTGTTCAATAAAGAGTATTTGTATTGTATGTATTGTAGATAAATTTATCTTACAGCTCGTTGGGAAGCTAGCGTTATCCTTGCCAGGGGCTGACATGGCGTTTTAACGCGAGTCAATTGCGACTCAGTTCAGGTTCTAGCTGTTATTTTTAGTATGGATCTGATAGCGAGCGAAGCTAAACTGAACCGACATTAAATCGCATTAAGAAGTCATGGTAAGGTTGGGCTTAATTTTTTATGAATTTGATGTGATTGCACTGAATAAATAATTATTATATTGCTCGTTATAGATTTGATGGGATAGGCTAGCAACCCATCACTATTTTGATTCCTTTTTTCGCCTATACGCCCACAATCTTGCTAAATATGGCCTGTGGGTACCTGTTACCTTAGGCTCTGTTTACCCCGTAAGGGATAAAGACGTGATTTGTGTATGTTGCGATCAGAATTCCTCTTTTTCTGTCAAACTTTGAAGCGCCCCGAATGGCTCATCGCGTTCTCATCCGTTATGCTCGACTAACTGTCATTTTGACTACCCATCACTATTTTTATTCCCGTTTCCACCTACACGCCCACAATCATGCTAAACGAGCCCTCTAGCTTTTGTTACCCTAAGCTCTGTCTACCCCGTAGGGGATGGAGACGAGATTTGTGTATGTGTATATCTAAAGTTATTACGAAGTAAGAGTTCGCACTCGCAATAAATAACTCAGCAAAGATTAATCAAGCAAAATAGACACGACACTATTCAAAACAGCTGCGAATCTGCATAATTTGATGAGTTCCATCTAACAGTAATTAAAAGCGTCGCGATAAATCATGCAGGATGAAAGTGAATGAGCGATAAATACGTTGCGGGTTTCCCTTGCGCGGGCGCAGCGCTAGTACAATGTTGCCAGGCACTCTTGCACTTTTACTGACATCCAATTCAATGAAATATTCATATTTTAGGGTTACCTCCGCGTGTAGTCAAGAGTGTTCGTTTTTGGATCCGTCCGAGGGGAAGAGCAGTGCTTGGTCCGGTGCACCCTGGGCATCGGTTAACGATTTCCTGGCAGATTCTGAGGGATATCATTATCCGTTGGCTAAGAGCCCGACAGGGGGGGAGGGGGGTTCTTTTGACCGTGGTGTCCCGTACTACGTTGCGATTTAATAGTTACTTTGACATTGGCGAAATCATCGCATCGATCGATGGGGCCATATTAGAAAAAGAAGAAGAGTATTGATATTTGACAAGGCCTTTCGGAATATTTCCTGTATATTTCAGCATGTGGTAGAGTCAGTTTGACTGACCTCTACAAATATTTTTCCTTGAAATTTTTGATTCCACGCTGGCCTGGGAGCAAAGAAAAAACAGAATGTACCAGTTGTTTCTCCTCCCGCGCATGTAAAAGCCCATCGACAGAATGAGCGGAAATCATAGGAGTCATGTTATAGGCGATGCGGCTAGCAACCCATCACTAATTTAATTCCATTTTCCATTTGTACGCCCACAATCTTGCTAAATCTACCCCGTAAGGGATAAAGACGTGATTTACGTTAAAAAATCCATTTTATTCTGTAAATGAGTTTCTGGCTATGACATTTCGATTTATTTATTTAATTGCATTATTTTTTCGATTCATTTTGACATAACATTAAATTCACCCTTTATTATTTCATTATTTATAAGCAGTGACGATCCCTAGCGGAGAATTAATTTAATTGTTCCTGATTCTTTTATTATTATTGTTGTTCATGTCATGTTTTTGATTTTTACATTTTTGTTATATTCAATTGATTTGTATTTGTATTATTTAATTTTATTTTATTTACTCTTGACGATTTCAATCTAAATTCTTCTAAATTGACAATGAACAATGTGATGTAATTTTTATTGAATGAATAAATAATCTAATCTAATCTATGTATGTATGCTCTCGGGGACGAGACTATAACAACAATAAATAGTTGATCCGCCTGCCAGCATCCCTGCGGTCAATCATTCGACTTTCTTACAACGCAACAGCAAAAACACGAGGGTATTTGTACACCTTGACGCGTGCGACTAATCTGTATCATTCATACATTTTCCATTCATGACACGCTTGTCGCACCATTATGCTAGCTAGTCGGCTTGAAGGATTGTAACACCCATGTGTAGCAGCCATTTACGGCTCGTCGGTGAAATTGACAAAGACAGCGACGGCCATTTTCTACTTGTGTCAGCTCAATTCGAGAAACAAATCGGAACTAAAAATTAATTTGCCTATCGAACCCATATCCTCATCAATCCATGATGAGCGCCTCTTCAGTCTACACCACACAGTCGGCTTATTACCCACATCGCTCGCAATCGCCATCGTGTTCATTTTGACAGTTCTTGTATGAATGTGACAGCTAGCTGATTCCGATGCCAATTGTCAGCCCACACATGAACTGTCAAAATGAACACGATGGCGATTGCGAGCGAGTTAATAAACCTGGTGGGTAGTGTTCGAATTTTTCCAGCTGTCATGTCATTTGAGTACTAAGTGTATACAGCCGCATATAGTTGAATTAAATTAAAAAAAAGTACCTGGCCATTTAATCCTAAACAAAAATATATTTATGAAACTGGCAACACTGCTCATAAAACTTGTATGCAAATCCAGTAATGGACAGCGTTTGGGCGGCGCCCGCGCCGCGCGGATGCGCGCGCGCACTCCTTTTGCGGCTTAGTTAATTTATAATCCTATCAATTCGAATCAGACGCAGCATAATTACGGTTGAGTGGAAGAGTTTTATTATGTAAAACGACAATAAGAGTCTAATTACGATACTTTATTGAATAAATCTTGCATTTAAATTTAATTATGAATAATATTTGTTTATAAATGAAGCAGGTACTTAATTATCTACATTCAAAACGATTCGTTAAAAAAAATACAAAAATATCTTTTTATCTTTATCAAATGTCGGTTGAGCATTTTTTTATTCTTTCGGGGGAACGATTACAACTTTACAGGTAAACATTGTGTTAGATAACAGTATCAAATAAAAAATATGACTTTTATATTTTTGGTCTTTTCTTAAATAAGGTTTTATTTTTAATACTTGGTTCGTCAAAATCCCTTACGATAAAACCTAATGCAACATAGAACATTATAACCTATAAATTCAGAACAGCTCGCGTCTACTACCGGTTCAGCACAGGGTGTAAACTGCGCACCGTGACTAATCCTAAGCGATTAGAATTGCCTCCAATTCCTCCGAGAATGCCATTAGGCATCGCTTGATAGCGCTTGATAGCCCTCTGCTATGAGCTACTCTTTGATTGGATTTAATAATTACCGACTTCTCATTTCGCGGTTATGTATTGATGATAGATAATTATTAATTAATGTTTTTGATATAGAGCGACCGCTTATAAAGTCCTCGCCTGCGGTGCAGGGGCGAGAGGTGCCCTTTGTCCTCGTACCCCGCGCCCCTGTGCCGCGCGGGCGAGGACTCATTTATGCGGTCGGTTTATAGTTACAGTTAGTTATATATAGTATGTTATAGTATGTTGTGTTGTGTAGTGTGCATGCATGTTAGTAGTATAGTATGGTAGTATGTTATAGTATGTTATATATAGTTGGTTATAGTTAGTTAGTGGTCGGGCGCAAATGGTATAAGCCCATCGAGGGATTGGGTGAAAATCTTAGGGATCATGTTGTATAGGCGATGTGGCTAGCAACCCATCACTGTTTTGATTCCCCTTTCCATCCATACGCCACATGCTAAACGTGGTCTTTAGGTCTTGTCACCTTAGGCTCTGTCTACCCCGTAAGGGATAAAGACGTGATTTATGTATGTATGTATGTATGTCTATAGTTTAGCTAATCTTTTGATGAGCATTTGCTTTTGAACGCTGATGGAAACAATTTACAATAGTATTGAATTGCACCAAGGTAATAGCCGATGAAATTAGTTCGCACTTTCGAACTTTAAAAAAATAGAGTTAGTACATACATACATACATAAATCACGTCTTTATCCCTTACGGGGTAGACAGAGCCTAAGACCTAAAGACCACGTTTAGCATCATTGTGGGAGTATGGATGGAAAGGGGGCTCAAAACAGTGATGGGTTGCTAGCCACATTGCCTATAACATGATCCCTAAGATTTTCGCCCAATCCCTCGACAGGATTTTACTATCTGCAACTAAAAGAGAAGAATTGGAAGAGAAGCAACTGGTACATTCTATATTTTTTCTTTGCTCCCAGACCAGTATGGAAGAATGGATAGAGTTACCCCGTTATTCATAAACGCTCTATAGGCCTCTGCTAACTTAGCAATCGTTTGTCCTTATCTGTGAAAGGTAAATGTCAAAGTGACGGAAAAGGACAAACGATTGCTAAGTTAGCAGAAGCCTACAGAGCGTTAATGAATAAGGGCGCTAGTGTTTTGTTTAAAAGGTTTAAACAAACGAACGGACAAGTTGCAACTAGTTTAAAACATTTACCTTATCTAACCTCTAGCTTCAGGAATACCGCAACATTGTACCAAACAAACACAATTCCCAATTAGCCCACAACCGTGGCAAGTTCAACGTTTGATTCTAATATCGACACTAACTTCATAAACCTCGTATCTACTCAAACCGCGTAGTTACATATCGAAGCTTTCCCATAACAGCATAAAGTCGTTATTGGCCTATGATATTATGTTAAATAGGATATGCGGATATGTAGTGGGATAGCCCAATCTCCCCCCCATTACGGGTGATTGCGTTGCGCGGGCGCACAAAGGCGCCGCTAATCCCGGATGGGACCGGATCGCCCCACGTCCCGTGGGATAGCGTGATCTCCATCTTATAGGTAACTGTTTCTCATTGCCCACCTGTATTGTTTTCGTTTGGTATACAGGGGGTTACCTTGACGTCTTAATGCGATTCAATTCCGATTCAGTTTAGGTTCGATCGCTGTCAGATCCACAAAAATGACAGCTAAAACCTGAACTGAGTCGCAATTGAATCGCATTAAGACGTCATGGTAAGGCCTCAGGGTCTCTTAAAAATTGTTTCGGAATATTACAGCAGGCGATTGGGTTACATACATACATACATCACGTCTTTATCCCTTACGGGGTAGACAGAGCCTAAGGTTAAGACCTAAAGGCCACTATTAGCATGATTGTGGGCGTATAGGTGGAAAGGGAAATCAAAATAGTGATGGGTAACTAGCCGGATCGCCTATAACATGATTCCTAATTTCGTCCATTCCCTCGATGGGCTTTTACCATCTGCGCGGGAAGAGAAGGAACTGGTACATTCTATGTTTTTTCTTTACTCCCAGACCAGCATGGAAGAAATTTCTTAATACCTTGTATAAAACTTATGCTACTTCGTTCTCATTTATAAGGTTGTGATCACTCCTTTTTAATCTTATTGTTATTATTATTATGAGCCTATTGTGTCCCACTGCTGAACAAAGCCCCCCCCCCCCCCCCCCCCCCCAACGCTCCCACTGCTCCCGGTCTGCTCCGGTACGTGTCCAGTCCCTTAAGGTGTCCAACTCGTCCCGCCATCGCCGTTTAATCTTATAGCTACTTATAATTTTTTACTATGACCCTTTAAGGTCCTAGGAAACTGCATGAAAAACCCTCTAATCCTGGAGCCCTAAGTACTTAGACATTCCCACACGTACCCACGTTATTCCCGAACGGCGCAAAACGAACAAGAATAATTACGCAACCATTCAAACCGGGAATATTTTTCTATCCTTTTCTGAACGTAGCTTCGGTGTTTTTTTTTATCACGTACTGCGGTTGGATGGACTGGGCGGATCGGGTTGCCTGCTAGCCTTTTGCAGGGTTCTGTGGCTTAAAAAAAGATGCGTTCGAAACGCTGATGCGTTTATTGCATACTAGCTTCTGCCCGCGACTTCGTCTGCGTAGAATTATACATAAAAACCTTTCCTCTTGAATCACTCTATCTATTAAAAAAAACCGCATCAAAATCCGTTGTGTAGTTTTGAAGATATAAGCATACATAGGGATATAGGGACAGAGAAAGCGACTTTGTTTTATACTATGTAGTGATTAAATGCGTTTAATGCCTGGAGCCTTTAGTGTCATTCTAACTGTTATGCTGTTATTCCTTTAACTCTACGCTCCAGGAGGAAGGTCTACGAATTAGTCCGAAACATGTCGTGTATTACTCTACTTTTATACGTGAGTTATCCGTTTGTATAACTATGATTGAGTCTCTCGGTAATTTCATGTTGAAAATGTGCCTTTGACTTACTTCTCTGTCGCAATGTCCAAAAAAGTCGAAAGTCAAATTTCTAAGCAATCAAGTGCCATTTGATATTAAATTTAAATAAAATAATCACAGTAGGTAGGTTAGGCTCTGTCTACCCCGTAAGGGATAAAAACGTGATTTATGTATGTAGGTAGATATTATCATGTTATAAAATGTCATGATATATCAAGTTCCTTCAACATACCATGCTGGTCTGGGAGTAAAGAAAAAACAGAATTTACCAGTTGCTTCTCTTCCCGCGCAGATGGTAAAAGACCATCGAGGGAATGGGCGAAAGTCTTAGGAATCACGTTATAGGTGATGCAGCTAGCAACCCATCACTAACTCGATTTCCCTTTCCAGCTATACGCCCTTAATCATGCTAAACGTGGCCTTAAGGTTTTGTTATCTTAGGCTAAACCCCGTAAGGGATAAATACGTGATATATGTATATGTATGTTCAACATTCCGGTGGTTGTGATGCTAATTGCATACACTGTGAGAATTAAGATGATATTCGTTTGTTTACAAACGCTTTGAAATGGATTCGAATCTTAGTCTTGAAGTCTTAGCTCCTGGGTTCCTAACCTGGGCGAAATTACCCCCTCGGGGGTAAAATCGCTTTTTCGCGGGGGTCGTGAGCTGGTTGGCTGTATGATTTCCTTGCCTTAAAATTTCATTGAAATTTACCCTATTGGTAAAAAACATCGTGAGGTAACGTGCACACACTGTGAACTCCTAATCCGCACTGAGTCTGCATGGATACACTTAAAACCTGGGTTCCTAACCTGGGGAAAATAACCCTCTCGGGGGTAAAATCGGTTTTTCGCGGGGGTTGTGAGCTGGTTGGCTGTATAATTTCCTTGCCTTAACAACGAATAAGCTTGTCTGTGGTGTGGGGGGTAAAATCCGTGACCCTAGTTAGGTCATAAGGGTAAAGGAACTGAAAAGGTTAGGAACCACTGTCTTAGCTACTTCACAAAGTTTTGTTGTATACCTAAACTTACTGCCACGGAATCCCTTGCTAAAGACTCAGTCGCACATTTTTTTAACCTGCACCTTTGTGGTGGACGCGTTTGTATTATGACGTCGGGCTGCAGCGGACGGCTGCGGTTGCGATATGGATTACAGTTCCCATGTGTCGTCGGTCGTTAGGTGTTCCTTTTTTACTCGGTCATGAGTACCTATTACGTGGTCCTTCTGAGAATGGTACCGCGGCTCGTTAGTGCAACGTAAATTACTGAGATGAGGTTGGCAGTGTTGGCAACTGTCTAACTATAATATGTAGTGTATCTGGGCAGTGGGAACTACAGCTTGAACCTCCTCGTGAAATGCTTGTGCTCAGCAGTGGAACTGGGGTGCGTAACGATGGCTATAAAAAAATTTGGTATAATATTAGTAGCAATAACGCTCATTTGATATAATTATTAAATCATATAACAACACTTAATATATTTACATATGACATAATAATCATTTCTTATAATGATCATTTGATATAATATCATTTAATATAACATTCTTTAAGTATAATGCTTATTTCCTATAATGAACTTATGGTATAACGTTATTTAACCACAAAACGAACTGCTATAAAAAAGTTGGTTAGGTTAGGTAAATAAAACACAATGTTCATTATATAAAATGAGCGTTATACCATATAATCGTTCTAAGAAATAAGCGTTATACCGAACGATAAATATACGAAATAAATGTATATATTTTAAAATTATACCAAACGTTTATTATACACAATGAGTGATTATACCCTTTGAAATTATATCAAATGTTGATATCGATAGAAAATATATTAAATATTTTTATATCGATCATTACACACCCGTGGAACTGAGCGTCTTAATGTGTTTGATAGTTGCCGCGTTTCGAATAAATATTAATGAAGATACATTATTGGAGATGAGAGCAAGTATAGTTTAAACAGAGCTCGATGCAGCTGTTGTGCTTGCTCTTGATCTTAACAACATTAGTTTTTATTCGATCTTAACAACATTGGAATTGGAGAGAATGTATCAATCGATGGGATTAACATTACACACACACACACACACACACACACACTTCATTATTAATGTAATTCCCACGTCCGCGGAACAGCTAACAGAGCAGGTGCGCCAGCAGAGGCGGCCGAAAAACCTACGGCAAATAAACATAAATGTCTCGGCTCCGAATACTACTTCCTACCATTCGGGGTTGAGACCTTAGGTCCGTGGGTTCCCAGCGCGTATGTTGATCAAAGAAATCTCAAAGAGGCTGATCGACTGCAATGGAGACACAAAGAGCTGGCAGCACACACACACACACACACACACACACACACACACACACTAGTTAAGTTAGTGATAGAATTGTTTTTTTTTTATATTTATGTTTTTTCGGAACACGGCAACTGTCAAATACGTTAAGAAAGTAGAAGCACTGCATGTGTCATGCAATGAGTTGAAGACCATGTTGGCACACCTGTGTCTTTAGATCCTCCAGATACACTTTTAGAAGTCGAGTTGGGGTGTTAAAAAATGGTAATTTACGCTGGCTCTTTGTTAGCTTCTTACATTAAAGTTTGCAAAGTAACAAAAGTGATCACTCAATCATAATCGCATTAAACATTTCTCTTTGTGAAGCGGTATAAAATCATGATGGAAAAAGGATTTTGGACCACATTTTTCCTCATAGAATCGGTAGTATCATTGATTCTCATTAGAATGAGTTTTTAAGCTCCCCAAAAACTCCGAGCTAAAACTGCTTCAAGTTACATTACATATTACATTAATTTTGCAATAATTTGCACCGCCTCTATCGTCATAACATCTATACCTCGTCATAAAGCAAGCCGCCATCTCCTGCACTACAATAACCATACACCCCACAAAACACATCGGCCCCTAAACGATCGACTTATCATCGGCCGATAATGATCGGCTGCGTGCGGCGCGTGCGCAGCGGTCACGCATCGCCACCGATCTTGATCGTGAACTGTCGCCGTTATTTGTTTCTTATGTAACTGATTTGGATCATGGAGATTGACTATATCTTGGCTACCATGTGCAACCCATATTTCACTGAAGACTGTTATTGCAGTAGCTATTTTAAGAATACGATACCCTTACGAATTTTAAGCGTAGAACTGTTTGTTTTTATTAGCCTGAATTAGTGGCATACTACTGGACTGGACAGAGGCCTTACCCCTAAACTTCCTACTTGCCCTGTCCGCACTCATGTCAGGCCGTTGCTCGAGAATGCTAGTTTATTCCTCAATCAGCTCATTAATTCCTCTTTAAACGGCAATACTAGACCATCCTACTACAGAATCAGGCTTGGTCACTACAAAAACCACGTTGATAAGATGCTCCTTAAACCAGAGATTGGAATATGGCGCTTCTTGCTAAATCATTCGCTCCGATCTGCGACCACTCACGTCCGAAGAAATCCGAATTAAACCCTCTAAAAAAGCAGCGTGCCTTCTAAATCGCGGGTGGTAGGGCCTTGTGCAAGGTCCGACCGGATCGCTACCACCATCTTACTCGCTAATCCTGCCGCTAAGTAGCAGAGCTTGCACTGCTGTGTTCCGGTGTGGAGAGTAAGACAGCCGGGGAAATTACGGGCACAAGAGGCATTTCATCTTAGTCCTCTAGGTTGGCAACGCATCTGCAATCCCTCCGGGGTTGCGGGTGTCTATGGGCAGTGGTGATCACTTTCCATCAGGTGACCCACTTGCTCGTTTGCCTTCCTATTCACATAAAAAAAAAAAAAAAAAAAAAAAAAAATCAATTTCCCCATCCGTAGGAGCCTTCCAAACTTGAGACAGGTTAATCTTTAGCTGTTAAACACGATCTAATACAATAAGAAGCTACGTCTCAAAGAGCAACAGGGGCACAACCATACTGAACTCAGCCTCCTCACGACATAATAACCTATTCACGACAAAAGCGACCATTAACTGCATCATAGCTTCATGCTCCAATTCTATAGGTATAACGCCATACGAGCGAACAATTCTGCACCCTATCACCCAGAATTAAATGCAAGCGAGCGTAATGATCTTGTAAAATGTACTTAACTTAACTGTAAAGGTTTGCGCATTTGCCTCAATTACTTAGACAATCGACGCACGATTTGCCTGCAGTTGATGTCATCTGCTCTGTTGAAACAGTTTACGTAGAACGAACTAAACGGAACTGGTGAATTGAGGCTGTCATCATCAATGCAAGTGCGATAGAGGTGTGAAACAATAAGATACAAGATTTTAAATATGCCACGTTCAATAACAAGCGGGTGCGGGTATGGGTGGGCGGGGGTTGCGGGTGGTAGGGCCTTGTGCAAGGTCCGGCCGGATCGCTACCACCATCTTACTCGCCAATCCTGCCGCTAAGTAGCAGTGCTTGCACTGCTGTGTTCCGGTGTGGAGAGTAAGACAGCCGGGGAAATTACGGGCACAAGAGGCATTTCATCTTAGTCTTCTCGGTTGGCAACGCATCTGCAATCCCTCCGGGGTTGCGGGTGTCTATGGGCCGTGGTGATCACTTACCATCAGGTGACCCGCTTACTCGTTTGCCTTCCTATACAAATAAAAAAAAAAAAAAAAAGCTCTATTTGTGTTCTGTCACCGTCACATCTCTCAATAAACCGGTAGCATCAACTGACGTTTTTAGTCTAAAGCTATAGACTTTTTTGTCAGATTGGTATTGCAAAAATTTTAGGTATTCGCATTGTAATTGTGTAATATCATAATTTTAAGAATGCATGTCTTGACCAGCGTTCCGCAACACAATTACGCTTGCAGCGGAATGCGCACGGGCACCCTGCGCAAGCACACGAAAACACCAATTACCGGACAACTTTTGTAAATTCCTACGCATTCTTACCAAAATCTCGACATGTCTCGACATTATGTAATGAGACATGTGAAAAGACGTTTCAAAAACCTGTCCGGCTTTTTGCCCTTCGAGCGGGTACCTACAGAGTGTCGCTATTAAGATTGCTATTCCATAATATGTTTCTATATTGAATCAAGACTGTGTGACGTCCAACACAAGCATCGGATAGTTTTCTATTTGGAGTTGGCGTTTTGTTTTCTCGTACTAAAATGTACGCGAATGTACGTGAAACTGTTTTCAAGTCATGGAAATTTCGAACTGTTCAAGGACCTCGTGTTTTGAATACCGTGGGCGTTCTATTTTTTATGTTTCGGGGTCCATTTTAAACTCATGACCTCCGGTTCTAATGGACATTCCTTAGGGTCCCTTCCCAAATGCGTGACTGATGATAATGAGGGTTAGTGATAGCCGCGATGTAATGATAGGGTTGGGAGCACGAATCCTTCGAGAGCAAGATCAGTATCTCTTACACTTTTCTTTTTTATAATTTCGGTACTTTGTTCCTTAGGTATTTCTTAATGTGCACGACGATTACTATCTCCACCAGTGAGATCTTCGGTATTAATAATTACAAGTCTTACTTTTCCGAATTAATTGAACGAATGTTATTTGTACGTTGTTTTGGCGTCATCGCTGTGTTCTTCCCTATTTACATTTTACTGGAGGGCCTCCTGTCTTCAAGATTTATTGTAAAAAGTCTGTGTTACTATTACATTTTTTATTTATGCCTTTAAACGTCGGTGTTCTGTTTTCTCATGACGAAACTACTCATAGAACAAATTATTTATTCCAATTATTACAGTCCCACGGTGTATCTTAAAGCAATCAAAAACAGTTTTTGAAAAATCCCTCCAATCTTCATTCGCTTTAGTTTTACCATAAACTTTCTTAATACTCAATTTCACCGTGTCCTGGACCAATTTACGGAAGGGTCCGCCCAGGAGCGTGTCCAAACTGGTCCCATCACGTTTTTGTCCCGGTCCGTTTGTTTTTTTCCAATTTTTTTACCACTAATGACTGTCCAGCGCTGATAATCATAGAAATTTAAAAGGGACAAAGTGGATTTATATCAACAAAGATTGGGGCAGACAAATTAAGGGAAAATGGTGGCCGAGAAGTCGGAATTACCTGGGATGGTAGATAATTTTAACGCTCCGGCTTTTAAGGGCCTTTGCAGAATTGTTGAAATTTTTGTCAATGACTGATCTTTCTGGTACGTTTTGAAAAGAGGGTTATCGTGCGACTTGAGAGATAATTAATGGGAAACACCGGATTACTCGTGTTATATACATCTGATATTATCGCAGGCAATTTTTCGACTATGTTTGAGCTTCTTATCATACGGTGACGCCGGACACCACATGGTCCACATGACGGAAAATAATTCGCATTCGACATTTGATAGGTACTAATTGTTTCTGCTGCGTATCTCAAAGTTTTTAATTATATTACCTTCGAGAAGCCTAATATTTCGATGCATTTACATGCTGAGCACAGAGAGTCATGACAGACAAGAAACCTGTAGAAGAGTCAACTGAAATCTGATAATCCAGAGCAGTTATAGATTCTACAAAGGAAACACAAATGGCAAAGCTCATGGACCGATCATATCGCTTAAACTCCCCGAGGTTTAGTTCAGGCGTCAAGAACATGACCAGATCTCAATGGAGTCAATTTTTTCACTCCAAACGTAAATGACCACGAACCTCAGTCATACAGTAACGAGTGTAGAGAGGTTCTAACTCGTGTCTATTGGTTGCAATATTTGTAGATGGTAATCAGCCTTTTGTTGCAGACAGTCACGTCACAAGAACTTTAATTTCAGCCCTAATTAGGCACGGCTGACAGCCTCGACAAGCCAGAACGAATTCTGACGCCGTGATAGACGTGAAGGATAATAAAAGCGATTATTCATCGCGACATGTTTGTTAAAGTTATAATTACCACGCACGCGCGACGAGGACTAATGTGTAATACCCCTTAAAGGTAATTGAAATGGACGCCAACAAAAGGCTTGTCTGAAAAAATAAGATAAAAGTTAAGGAGTCAAAAGGAGATTACAAATTGAATAATTTTTCATCCCTTTTTGGGTTCAGCGAGTGTTTCTGGGAGAACCTTGCAACAGAAATTCATTATTGATGCATTTCTCGGGTTTTTATTGTTAACTGGTCCTCGTTTATGGCTCGCACGAACTGTGCAGTCCCAGGAAAAAGCAGCAGTCAGTTTTGCAGATCCAGAGATTATAGTTTACATTCACACTAGCTTTTCTTTATTATGTTACCGCAACTTCGTCTGCGTAGAATTATACGTAAAAACCTTCCTCTTGAATCACTCTATCTATTAAAAAAAACCGCATCAAAATCCATTGTGTAGTTTTGAAGATGTAAGCATACATAGGGACATAGGGACACAGGGATAGAGATAGCGACTTTGTTTTATACTATGTAGTGATTAATTAATGTTAAAATAGTTTTGATTGTTCTTAGTTTTAGTTTCCTCATTTCTACTGTGCTATCCAAAAACTTACTTACACTCTTCCTCTGTATGTAATTCACTGTCATTCTATTATATGGTGTACTCGAATTCCATATAGTGATTCTAAATTCTGAATTAGCCACGGAATCCTCGATTCACTTGTTCAGAATCACCAGTTCACTTTTTACCGCATACCTCGTATGGTTATATTCCTATCTCGGTTGATTGATGGACTTGGTCCGCGGGCCCCTCTTTAATGGACTTCTGACGTTGATTTAATAAAAACCCTTCATTACAGCATCAAAGCAGTGAGGGTCAGGACCAGACGAATCTCAGCGAGACATTAAATTTGATACTCCGTAATTATTCCATGCCACGTAAGATCACGGTGGTACCCGAGCAATTAGTGCAGCGCTAATGCAACACATTAGAAATTAGAAAGCGCTTTCTCGTAAATCGAGGAAATGATACTCCCAAAATTTGTCAGTGCAAAAAACGGAATTCGTGTACGCTTATATGGGACGCTGGTCCCTTTGTTTTGAGAGTTGTCCAAAAAGATCGACTGGTGCAATTAGAAGACTTCACAATCGACAATCGCTTACGATACGGAACGTGAAACGAAGCGGCCATTTTGAAAATATTACATCGCAAATGCAGCTCCTGCACGCGCTTAAGCGATGCGCCCATAAAGGGACCTTCCTTTTTCCCATCATGCCTTGCCTCTGATGGATAAATTCGGCAGCCTTTAAGAATATTGTATTTTATTGCTTTTTTTGGCCCCCGTAATACGGACCTTCGCACTTCGCCCAGTCATTGGGGGACAATTTGAATACGTTTTTCGTCGCGTAGTCTTTTTAACATGACGGGTTGTTGTTCGGCGGCCGGATTCTGAGAAACTTTGTCTAATTAAACGAATTGCGCTTTAAAGGTGTTCTTTTTACGAAAATATTTGGACAGGTCGGGCGGTCGTTGGCACGTGTGGCCGCCCGTTGTTGCCGCGTTCATTATTTGGTAAATACATAACGTTGTTAGAACTAACAATGCGGCTTGTTTCTTTAAGCGACGAGTCGCTTACAAACGAGCTTCAGTTGTTTTTGGCCAGAAATAATTGGGCAAACGTAAACATCACGACGGAATCCTTTTAGGTTTATTCATTAGTTCTTGAACGACTTCGTCCGCGTCTTCAGCATTGATGGTTTTGAATTGGGGTTCAACGGCACTCAGAATAATGTCCTCAGTTTTTTCGTCAAGTTCATTGTCTAGCCGGGCGATTACGCTTCATTGTATCACGGGGTCATTACGGGCCCCGGGTATTTTACCTCTAATTGCCCAGAAATTGCTTTCTATTATAATAAAATTTGTTATCTTGAATGTAAGATTTCATATCTCAAAGGTCATACGAGCTTTCTGTTAATGCTCAGATACTATCTTCGTTATAGATGTCATTAAATTAACTTTATTAAAATTAGATTCTAATACTCCCGGTATTGAATAGTTATATTACATTCTTTATTTTTTCTTTTTCTTCTGCTTAGATTCTGACAGTGACAGCAGAGCAAGGCCCGCGAAGGCTTCTTGACGGATCTCATGCGCAGGCCGACCGACCTTTACCCTCTAATTGCACCGGTTGTAACCTGGCATCAACAAAAGAATAAACTTTTTAATCAATCACGCTGCGCGGACTCGGGCTGTCTGTTAGTTTTGGCACGTTGCGCAAGTGCGATTGTCTTGTCGGCGCGGGCGCATTTTGACAAATGATCCGCCATATTGCACGTTACGAATGCGCGGCAACATCAAATTAATAGTTTGCGGTTATTTTTTTATTGGCTTGATGTAATAAGTAATTGTTGCGTGGGATAAATAATGGTGCTTTGTTTTGAGCTGCTCTATATATTTTTTTGTGTTGGTGAATTGTTTTCTTCGAGATCAAGGGCGTGTCGTGATGAAGCGAGTACGACGATCATCAAATAATCATCAGAGATAAGTGTTAGTTTGTTCAGTCGTACAAACGTACCTACTGAAGTTGTGAATTTGATACTGGCATTCAATATTATAGCAATACCCTTACCGTAGGTTACACATGTTGGTCTGGGAGCAAAGAAGAAACATAGAATGTACCAATTGCTTCTTGTCCCGCGCACGTGGTAAAATACCATCGAGGGAATGGGCGAAATTCTTAGGAATCATGTTATAGGCGATGCGGCTAGCAACCCATCACTACTGCTTCCCCTTTCCACCTATACGCCTAGAATCATGCTATTTTTTAGGTCTTACCTTAGGCTGTCTGCCCCATATTGTGTATGTGTATAGGGGTAGGATGGCTAGAGCAAAATGCAACAGAAGTTGGACAAACGATGTAGTACAGATCGCGAAAAGCAATCGTGAACATTGGGACGACTTAGCAGCAAACATGATGACGGTTGAGATGATGGCAATGAATACAAAACAATCATCTACGTAGATGCCGCGTATATGCATAGATTTGTATCTGTCCCTGCTAATACGCTGTCCCGAGCTGTATGAATGAAAGGAAACAATTACGTACTTCCTTTGATTCAGCCAATTAGAATAATGCATAAATTTGCAACTCATTAGCGCGTGGTCATTCTGTGTCTTTAGTCGACGCTTAAAGCTCCGCTAAGTATTTCCAACTGGCTAATATTGTCGCAAAGTTATTTGAATAAAATACCATTTATTTTACATCAAAGTACCTATATTACTGTATGGATATTTTAAACTCACTCTTTGTCGGTCCCTCGCTTAATGCTCCCCTCATCTACTCACAGGTTAACTGTTAGAGATCCCTTACAGGGATAAGTTCGCCTTTGTGCATGTATTTGATTGTTTTTTTGTGATTTGTATCTGTTTCCCTATATTTGGACAATAAAAGATTTGCTTACTTACTATTACACCAACATCTTTGAAGACGAAGGAAATTTTCGCTTCGGCGTTATTCGAATGTGTAACGCATCGTCGATTTGATTTATGCGACGGTTACTTAGAAAATATCAATTTAATCAGCCTATTTATACGAACACAGAAAAATCGTAATAGCGCCAATTAGGATTTGAATATACCTACACATAACAGCGACATCTGTTAGTTTTAAAAGTAACTAAATCTACTAAATTGTCACTTGTTGTTGACTGTGCTTGCATTGCCATCCGTTCTATATATGTGAACCAAATTTCAAGTCAATCGGACCAACCGTTGACGAGTTCCCTTCAGCAGAGACGGTCCTGGCTGGGTCACCAGATTATCGTATTATCATCTGACTTACAAGTATGCAAAATTTTAGCTCAATCAGATGAAGACTTCCGCTCAATACACTTCAAAATTGAGTCGCAAGATTCCACCCGGAGAAACATACATTAATTGTGTAAACTGTGCTTTATTAATTGTCTTATTCATTAGAATCGTCAAAATATCGTCTTGTACGCTTTTAAATCCAACACAATATTAAAAAGTTAAGTAGGCACATGTAGAATATGATAACGAAATGTATGTAACAAAGTATCACCCCCTATTCCCTATGTCAGTGGACTGGCCGAGCCATCAGTCACATATGTAACACGTCGCGTTACCACAGACCGGCCTCACCGTCCCACCAAAATGAGAGTCACGTCCAAATTATAACAAACCAAGAACTAATCCAGCATACAATCAATCATTCGCACATGTCGAGATTGACATTTGCACGTTTGCGTCACTGGTACGCCGTGACGAAAAGTTGTTCCCGGACAACGAACATAGCTCTCGTGATATCCAAATGATAAATAAGCTACAACGTTGAGTTGTGAAATGGAGTGGTGGGAAGATAGGTCGAGGTTTTTACTAGGCGGAGCCTGTGTTCGACACGACAAGACAAGGTCCTGTGGTCCAAAATCTTATCAACAAGAAAGGAAAATGATAGGTAGTGTCGCGATCCTAAAAACAGGTATATATCTCGAAGTGTTGTTTGAAAAGTTGCGGTAAAAAAAGAACTAGTTACATTCTATATTGACGACGTGGTTGGAGTTAGTAGAGACCCTGCCTGCGAAGCAAGCATCCCGGGTTCGAATCTTGGTAAGGCCATATATTTGTGTGATGAGCACGAACATTTTGTTCCTGAGTCATGGATGTTTCTATCTTAATGTATATCGTTGTCTAGTACCCATAATACGAGCCTTATTAGAGCTTATCTTGGGACTAGGTCGATTCGTGTGACTAGCTCCTGTCACCTGCAAATATATAGAAACGCTCAACAATGTCAGGATTCTATTAACTTGAAGACATATTTGATTGATTATTACTATCTCGTAAAGTAGAAACAAACTCTTTTAAGCACACAGGCAATTAAATAACTTGCCAACACACAAAACCACTTTCAACTTTTTATTACACTTAACATAAGCCGAATTGGACTACGCGGCGTTTCGAATCTTAAACGGTAGGTACAAAAACTATAAAACCGCCGCTGCTTTTCTTAACACGCTTCTTAAACGACAGCTATATTTTGAAGACGATAGTGACAACAGATCGACATCTCGATAAGGAATAACTGACTAAACAGGCGGCAATAGAAACAAGCGATAGAATCAACGCCACGCAATGCAAACCATTTTAAGCTTTAACCTTTACACACGCGCGTCCAAAATGGCTGACTTATTGTTTAACTGCATAGGCGGTGTCGCGCGTTTTCTCGCATGCGTTTACAGAGTGTGTCGCAATTAAAAAAACTGCGCGGTAATTACATTAGTGGTGTCGAAAGCTGGCTTCGTAAACGATCTGTCTATGGTATGTCCGAGGGTCAACGAACGGACCTCCGTGACTTGATTAATTAGGTGCCGCTCAAGATGCGTGGATCTCGCTCGAAAGCTACCTTCGTAAAAAGGTTTGGCGATTGTTTTAGGAGATGGAATGTGCTGATATTCTTTTAATAGTTTTGCATATACATACACATCCACACATCACGTCTTTATCCCTTACGGAGTAGACAGGTACCTACAGGCCACAATTAGCAAGATTGAGGGCGTATAGGTGGAAAATGGAATCAAAATCGTGATGGGTTGCTAGCCTCATCGCCTGTAACATGATTCCTATAAGCTTCGCCCATTCCCTCGATGGTCTTTTACCATTTGCGCGGGTAGAGAAGCAACTGGTACATTCTATGTTTTTTCTTTGCTCCCAGACCAGCATGGAAGAACAGTTTTGCATTGTCAATAATAAAGTGTTTAGTAGGGCTACAACACTTCGTAGCGGAATCGCCCTTTGGTGCGTTGACTATAAGTTCGTATTCTGAGTCACATGAGAAAATTAGTACGTATGTAAAAATGTCATGTACTTAAGGAATGTCTTTCTATTTAAAATCTATACTAATATAATAAAGCGGAAAAATTTGATTGTTTGTTTGTTTGAATTGAATAGGCTCCGAAACTACTGGACCGATTTCAAAAATTCCTTTGTCGTTGGAAAGCTACATTATCACTGAGTGACATAGGCTACTTTTTACCGCGGGAAAATACCTTTTCCTACGAGAAAATTAATTTATCGCGGGCGAAGCTGCGGACGGAAGGCTACTTAGTAATAAAATCGCATGTCGACTTCGGGTGTTATTTATAAAGCCAAATTCATGTGTTGGTTAAATGAACTAGACTTGTAAAGGAGGCAAAAGTACCTCGAAATGTATGAAATGGGCGAAAATCTTAGGAATAATGTTATATAGGCGATTCGGCTAGCAACCCGTCACTATTTTGATTCCCCTTTCCACCTATACACCCACAATCATGTTAAACTAAACTACACATAATAGATAAATACTGTAAAGTAATACACAATAAATAAAATATACTACATTTAATCTATATTTATAAAAGAAAATCGTGTTAGTTACACTATTTATAACTCAAGAACGGCTGAACCGATTTGGCTGAAAATAGGTAGCTTAGAACCAGGAGACGGATATAGGATACTTTTTATCCCGATTTTCCCGCGGGATTGGAAAATCCCGAAATGTTGTACCAATAAATCTACATTACATTTTGGCATACCTACATATTATTCCTTGATTAGTATAAAGGCGCACTACAAAGGAATTTTTCAAATTTCCCACGGGATAAAAACACGAGGTAAATAATTAAGACTATAATTAGTAGATAATATTCCTAGACGGTCATGTAGGTGCTCTAAGAAGGGATTTTCCGAATTTCCCACGGGATAGGCAATAAGAACCTTATACTTGGAGACATGAGTGGATGTATGGGGTGTGTCGTCACTCTGACGTTATCTGCGCGGAAGAAGTCTCGGGCAAAAGCTAGTAAAATATATACATACACACACAAGTTACAAAACACGATGTGGTTGATATGACATGGAATTTCTGAGGTTATGGCATAAGTATCCTGGAAATGGACGAATAATATTATCTTTAGTTCTTAGGACGCGATTTTCATACTAATGCGACTATATATATTATTTTGCTCACAAATAGCTACGAGCTTAAAGGTTGCCCCTTTTATAGTCCATTCCAATTCAATTTACCGTTTTTGTAAACAAACAACTCCCCCAACCAAAGTAGATACAAATAAAATTTAAATATCCTAGAATAAAATTGTTATAACATCACTATGCTTCTATGCTGACCTATAATGTACCAGTTGCTTCTCTTCCCGCGCAGATGGTAAAAGCCCATCGAGGGAATGGGCAAAAACTTAGGAATCATGTTATATGTTGCGGGTGGTAGGGCCTTGTGCAAGGTCCGTCCGGATCGCTACCACCATCTTACTCGCTAATCCTGCCACTAAGTAGCAGTGCTTGCACTGCTGCGTTCCGGTGTGGAGAGTAAGACAGCCGGGAAAATTACGGGCACAAGAGGCATTTCATCTTAGTCCTCTAGGTTGGCAACGCATCTGCAATCCCTCCGGGGTTGCGGGTGTCTATGGGCAGTGGTGATCACTTACCATCAGGTGACCCACTTGCTCGTTGGCCTTCCTATTCATATATAAAAAAAAATTATATATATATGCGATGTGTGCTAAATAACATCTATTATATTTTTTGAATTTTATAGCGCATTGGTTTCGACTGTAATGCTGTAATTTTTTTGACTAAATAAATAAATGTGGCTAGACCCATCACTATTTTGAGTCCCCTTTCCATCCTTATGCCCAATCATGCTAAACGTGGTCTTAGGTCTTGTTAACTCAGGCTCTGTCTATCCCGTAAGGGATAAAGACGTGTTTTATGTATGTATCACTACATTAGTATAAAATAAAGTCGCATTCCGCTGTCTGTCCTTAATACTTAGCAACGGATTTTGAAGCAGTGTTTTTTAATAGACAGTGATTCAAGGAAGGTTTATATGCATGACTAGCTGTTGCCCGCAACTTCGTCTGCATAGAATTTGTTTATCGCTATCCCGCAGGAATCACGCAATTTTCTGGGATAAAAAGTAGCCTGTATTATTTCACTATAATCTATCTATGTTCCAAATTTCATCCAGATCTGTCCAGCCGTTCTGGCGTGAAAGTAACAAACATCCATTCATTCATCCATTCCTACAAACTTTCGCGTTTATAATATTAGTAGGATTCTACGCAGACGAAGTCGGCGGCAGAAGATAGTGCATACATAAATCACGTATTTATTCCTTCCGAGGTCGACAGAGACTAAGGTAAGACCTAAAGGCCACGTTTAGCGTGATTGTGGGCGTACAGGTGGAAAGTTGAATCAAAATAGTGATGGGTTGCTAGCCGCATCGCCTATGACATGATTCTTACGATTTTCACCCTTTTCACCGATTGTTATAAATATCGTGGATGTGATTCTAATTCATTTGTTTTCAAAAGCATCTGCTCTGTTCCGGGTTCGAACCTGTAACATTAGATTCACAGTAAACTCTAACCACTAGGAAAGACGTCAAAACGAATGTTGTTTGAAAATCTTCAAAGCGGTCTTTCTTCTTACAGAACCAGGCTAATGACATTTTAATTCGTTCGTACATTTAAATATTGTTTTTGTATAATCTAAATATTCGTTTCTTTGTTCGCAGGTTGGTATCGCCGGACTCGTACGTAACATAGTAATAGAAATCGTTATCTATATTAATATTTGTCTGTCTGTTACCTTTGCACGCTAAAGCCGCTGAACCGAATTAGTTGGAATTTCGTATAAAATTTGTTTTAGTGTTTGCTCTGTTGTCAGTTCGGTGTTTTTTATTATAATTTACATGGCGCCTCACAAGACTGATACAATACATTGTATTAAAAATCGAAGTAAGTATATAGGTGGAAGAGATCCCTTTAAGGCAGGGGTCGGCAAGTTGTTTTAATCGGGGTCCGGGTACTGTGAGAAATTTTTAACGAGATCCAGAATAAAACAATTATACCTTATCTACGTGTTAATTGATACTTGATATACAATACGTTACAATATTTGGCGGTCCGAGGTTCGACCTCTCGCGGTCCGCAATCGGACCGCGGTCCGCCTGTTGCCGACCGTTGCTTTAAGGGATGAGTTCGCCTTTGTACAACTGTTTTAGAGTTATACATACATACATAATATTTGTAATGGTACGCTTCAAACAGAACATGTTCTCTAAATCTGTCTCAACAACTTTTAATTTGAAAAAATATTTTTTGACACAGTACGCTCCGAAAGTATTTGTGTCTTCCAAGCTGGTCTGGGTGCAAAGAAACAACATAGAATGTACCGGTTGCTTCTCGTCCCGCGCAGATAGTAGCTCATCGAGGGAAGACGAAAATCTAAGGAATCATTACAGTTTCCATCTATACGTATATACGTGATAAACTTGGCTTTTAAGTCTTGTTATCTTACAACATGAAACTACCGTAACACTCGATCATAATAACACATAAACGGATAACTCGCGTATAAAAAGTCGAGTGATGCTCGACATGTTTCGGATTATTTCGTACGTGATCAGTGTTGTGTGCTGCCCTACATTTGACAGTAATAAAAATGACGATGAAAACGAGGGTAGTTGTGCGCCGCTGTCAGTTGCGTCGAGCAGCCGCGCGAACAGAGCGCTGGCGTGCAGTGTTCGTTTCGCTGCCGCCGGGGCGAGCGCTCCAGGAAGAAGGACTACGAAATAGTCGAAACATGTCGAGCATCACTCGACTTTTTATACATGAGTTATCCGTTTATGCGTAATTATGTCTTGTTATCTTAGGCTCTGTCTACCGTAAGATAAAGACGTGATTTATGTTTGTCTGTATGTATGTATCACATATGAGAATGACAACTTTTGATAATCAATTATGGTTGCCATTTTGAAGCACCAATCAAATTGTTATCACACTTGATCGGTGCTCAAAAATGTCGTAAAAACCGAACTCGAGCTCCACCAAACTGCGCCGCCCGTTCCTGAAAACAGAGTCAATATTCCAATGAAACAATGATACATACGATGCGCTTGCGCCGGACGTACGATCGATTCCAGCAGTTGAAGACGATTCGTTCTTTACGAAGTACACGGGATCACACGATCTCACATTTGGGGCCCTAATTAACTCTGATCGATGTCAAGACATTTAGGGTTGGCACGAAGTTAATCCTTCAAATCAAAATAAATTTAAATTAAAAAAAACACGATTTAATCGAGTAATGATGTCTAAATAAAAAATAATTCAAATTTATGGCAAAAATGCCTTACATACACATAACTGGCGTTGTGTTAATTACTGATGCTTGTCAGCTTAGTGTCCAACACTGGTGCTATTACCCTAATTAATCACACTATCACATCACACTAATATAATAAGGGCGAAAGTTTGTGTTTGTGTATGTTTGTTACTTCTTCACGCGCAAACGACTAAATGGATTTGGATAAAATTTGGAACAGAGATAGCTGGTACCCTAGATTAACACATAGACTACTTTTTATCCCGGAAAATTGCATAACTCCCGCGGGATAGTGATAAACATGTCAAAGGTGGTAGCTGCCTAGACTTGCGTTGTGACGTAAATAATTATTACAGAATCTATCAACATCAGTTCTTAAATCTGATTCTACACGGACGAAGCCGCGGGCAGAAGCTACATACATACATACATATATCACATCTTTATCCCTTACGAGGTAGACAGAGCCTAAGGTAACAAAACCTAGGTCACGTTTTGCATAATCAAGGGCGTATAGGTGGAAAGGGAAATCAAAATAATGAAAGGCTACCCGCATCGCCTATAACATGATTCCTAAGACTTTCGCCCCATGCCTTCGATGGGTAAACCATCTGCGCGGGAAGAGAAGCAACTGGTAAATTGTATGTTTTTTCTTCACTCCCAGACCAGCATGGAAGAATCTGGTAATATATTGGACAACCCTACTCCCATAGCTGCAACAATGTAAGCACGCGCAACACGGCGTCGATTTGACAAATCGCTGCGCCGGCGCAACCATCGATACACGCTCGAATCGATGCGATGCGAATCATCGATGACACGATGGTTAATCGATGCTTCAGTCGAATCGGGTGTGACGGCGCATGACCACTATAAACTATAGTTTCTCAAACTTTTTTGTTACCGCCCACTTTGAAAGTCATTTTATTCATATTACATACAGTCCCTTCATCAGTACCTTCCATGCTGGTCTGGAAGCAAAGAAAAATCATAGAATGTACCAATTGCTTCTCTACCCGCGTAGATGGTAAAAGGCCATCGAGGAAATGGGCGAAAAATCATAGTAATCATGTTATAGGCGATGAGGCTAGCAACCCATCACTATTTTGATTCCATTTTCCACCTATACGCCCACAATCTTGCTAAATGTGGCCTGTAGGTACCTGTTACCTTAGGCTAAAAAAATCTCAAAATCATAGGTTAAAAAGATCTCAAAGCCACGTTTAGCATGATTGTCGGCGAAAATCGTAAGAATCATGTTATAGGCGATGCGGCTAGCAAACCCATCACTACTTTTGATTGCCTTTCCTTTCCACCTATTACCATATTATCTTTAAATAACTTGAAATAAATATAAATGTACAAAATATATTAATTAAACTAAAACTAAAATAAGTGTAACAAAGTACTCCTCCGCAGCATTGAGCCAATGCTGGCAGCATTTCCCCGCTGCATCGCAATACTAATTCGCTGTGCGAGGAAGTTGCCAGCACGTCTAGCACGAGAGCGCAAAAGTGTCTCCGTTGCAGTCGATCAGCCTCTTTGAATATTCTTTGATCAACATACGCGCTGGGACCCCACGGACCTAAGGTCTCAACCCCGAATGGTAATTAGTATTCGGAGCTGAGACCTTTATATTCATTTACCGTAGGTTTTTCGGCCGCCTCTGCTGGCGCACCTGCTCTGTTAGCTGTTCCGCGGACGTGGGAATTAAATTAATATTGAAGTGTGGGTGTGTGTGTGTGTGTGTGTGTGTGGGTGTGTGTGTGTGTGTGTGTGTGTGTGTGTGTGTGTGTGTGTGTGTGTGTGTGTGTGTGCGTGCGTGCGTGCGTGCGTGCGTGCGTGTGTGTGTGTAGTGTGTGTGTCCATTACTGGTGGTGCCATCATCCTAGTGTAGGAGCGCATTTAGACACTCTTTTATTACAACGGAATGCTGAATGCCTAATATGCTTGTGTCCGCTTCGGTTATGTCCCAGATGTTATCGACAGACGGACATTCGCATTACGAACGTTGCGCAAGCGCACTTGTTCTAAGCAACGATTACGCTAAATTGATTCGGAAACAGCGCTTAGAATCGGCACCCCGCGTCGCCAAGGAGCGTTAGCAGAAGCATTCAGAAATTGCCTAACCTAAAACTTTCAATTTAGATACAAGCTTTTTTGCTGACTGTACTTTTTGAGTGTACTTGCATTGTCATCTGTCCTACATATGTGAACCAAATTTCAAGTCAATCGGACCAACCGTTGAAGAGTTCTTGCGGAGACGGTCCTGACTGAACCATCAGAATTCTACTACCAGAATATTGTATTGTCATCTGACTTACAGAAGTATGCAAAATTTTGGCTGATTCGGTTGAAGATATCTGCTTCAAAATTGAGTCGCAAGATTGCAAGGTAATATAAAGGGGCACGTATTAAAATACATAAAGTTTGAAATGCATAATGGGTTAAAATACATAATGCGATTTTCTCAGGAAATTGCATATTAATAGAATTGTTATAAAATAAACCTAACCTAACCTAAACCAGTCTATAGCTTACACTATCAAATAACTTCATCTAGCTAATAGTTTTACAGAAAATACCATTATATATTTTGAACCATTATGAACCCATTATACATTTTAAACTTTATATATTCTGATCCGCACCCAATATGATGTCGCCTTTTACATTCCTTCAGTCCGTTTTTGTTTTTAATGCAGTTTATTTGATATGCAAGCAAAATTTTGGTTATGGATCACCTCCTGTATGTTGACCTAATATACTACGACAAGATTGATACAACATCGTCTATATAAAGATCGTGTTTTCATCCAATAATATGGCTAATGTTTGCTATTTTGCAAGACTGAATGTCAATGTCAAATTTCACAACACAGACAACTTAACAAACTGAGAGTAATGTATCATAATGAAGACAAATCTTCTAAAATACACATTGGGAGTGGAACCTTGGCAAGGTCCGTCGGCATAGCTAGCACCAACCGACTCGTTAATTTTGTCGGCAGCAGTGCTTTCTGCTGTGTTCCGGCCATTGAAATTGGCAGAGCTGATAATAATTTCAGCTTGATATCTTCTTCTTTTTTAATATGGCGCCTATAAGTAAAGTATTAAAAAATCTTGTGACAAAAATGTCGGCAACGTTGTACGGTAGAACACGGTCAAAAGACCCCTGTCGGGATCTTAGCCAACGGATAACGATATCCCTCAGAATCTGGAGATCATTAACCGATGCCCAGGGTGCACCGGACTAAGCACTGCTCTTCCCCTCGGACGGATCCAAAAACGAACCGCAGCTCTTGACCACACGCGGAGGTAGCCCAAATCGCACCCCAGCTTGCCAGCTTGATGTCTAAATGCGTTCCTGAGCCTTGAGAGACGGACATACTACAAAGTAATCTAATAAGGGTTACTTTTCCTGAGATACGGAACCCTATCTTATCTTATCTTATCTTAGTCTAGGGGTCCCTACGGATACACTTCGACCCATTCGTGGATCTTTTGTGTAATTACCCCTCCTTCGCACTATTCCATCGCTTTTACCACCTCATTCATGAATTGGGTGATTTGGCTTAGTGGAAGTGCCTTGAAATCTCCTGGTTCAGGGTATCCGATGCCGAAGAGTTTCATCCTTAGTATGGCGAGGGCATCACATTCACACATAATGTGTTCCATTGTTTCAACCTCTTCGCCGCATATGATACGGAACCCTAAAACTAATAACTATATCCCAATTGGTGTTTTAAATGCGAAAGTAATTCTGTCTGTTACGCTTTCACCGTTAAACCGCTGAAATGATTTTAATGAAATTTGGTACAGAGTTAGTTTCAGTCCTAAGCAAGGACAGGATAGTTTTCATTCCGGAGAATCGCATAGTTCCCGCGGGATAGCCATAAATAAGCGAATTCTGCGCAGGCGGGGTCCCGAGCAACCGCTAGGTAAATAACCGGGTAGAGATTCAACACAAAGAATCCAACCAAACTCCGCCTTTTTTGTAAACGGTTCAAAGGACCAAATCAATCCTTTTCAGCAAATCGTCACGGTTAGTGTAAAGCCGGCTTTAATTAACTCAACGGCCGAATACAGTTAAAGTGAGCAGAGTTCAAGTCGCCAAAATAAATCACTTTTGAGACTACATGATGAATGGTGCCCGGCATCGTACGTGAAGTTCAACGACCCAGTAGGAACTGTCCCTAAAAAACTAAGCCTGTGGTAGTGTCAAAAATTGTATTAAGTCAGACGACACTCCTACACTTGCAAATTTTCATTGTGTGACGTATGTGTGCTAAGATGACGCGCACATAGACACTTTTTATATAATGTAGCGTACAGTACCCGTGTTGCTGACCTCTGATACAATTGACAGTTGACACTAAGCCGGCATAACCAAGAGTTTACGTACACATGTGGGACTAAATTACTAAGAAAAGCTAATTTAGCCTCCGAAATGTTATTTAATGTTCTTTACATATTGAAATCTTACATAACGTCTCATTCTACAAATCGAACATTCGTCGTCTCACTCATAGTATCGTCCGTCACCTTCGCACCCTCTTACGTTCCATTGCACATAATATAAACGAGAAAACTTTATAATCTGTGGAAATACTGGGGCCCGATTATTGAAAGGCCTCCTCCGTGTAATGGAGGGTTTGGGCTATAGTTCCCACGCGCGCCCAGTGCGGATTGGGAACTTAACACACACCATTGAATTTCTTCGCAGATGTGTGCATGGTTTCCTCACGATGTTTTCCTTCACCGAAAAGCTCATGGCAAATTTCAAATTTAATTTTCGCACATAAATTCCGAAAAACACAGAGGTGCGCGCCCGGGATTTGAACCCACGACGCTCTGCTTGAGAGGCCACAGGTCAAACCACTAGGCTACCACGGCTACAAAAAGGCGAACATTAATTTAATTACCACACTAATATTACAAATGCGAAAGTGTGTATCTCGATTTAGTCGGAATTTGGTACAGAGATAGTTTAAGTCACGTGGAAGGATATAGAATAGTTTTCCCGGAAACACGCATAGTTCCCGCAAGATAGCGATGGGCGAATTCTACGCATACGGAGCAGCGGGCAATAGCTAGTATGCAATAAATACGCGATATATTACAAAACATACATGTTCATGAACGACTTAATTACCGGAAGGCGAACTTGTATCGCCATGCGATTTCCTAGCATAACTTATTTGATACAAATCACTTTCACTCGCCATCGCGCTAGTATTAATTAAAACTAGCGTGATCATAGACAATGGCGCATAACTTTACGAGCCTGTTGAGATAATAAATTGCGAACTTTTGTTTTCTGCCGACGCTCCCACAGGTCGAACCGGCCTCCTAGTCATTGCGTTGAAGATAATTATTTTAATACGCGCAATAATGGCAACACTTTCACTCGGATTTTTCGCTGCGGTCGTAGGTTGCGTAGTTTTTGCAACACTCAAACAATGCGGCAGACAATGGGTTGCTACAGACAAATAAACTTGTCGAATCCCCAGAAAACGGCCACACGTTGTGTACTTGTGTAAACGAGACGCACTATTAAAAAAAACATAAAACAATTATTTTATTGACGCAGGCGTTATTTTGCGTAGGTCCATTTTAATTAACAAAAAATATTTACCTTGCTACTCCGCTACTCACGTGCAAGATAACCAAGCCTGTGTGAAATATATATGTCATATAAAACACATATAAATCCCACAAACTTACAATGTGAACACTGATGCGTTTCGATTTCTCTACGGGATCATTTTCAAAGTTTAATGAGCACAACTGTTACACCATGCAAACCTACGTCGTACTGATTCGAAAACCTACAAATAAACATAGTGTACCTTCACACATTTTCGTAGTGTACATTCATATAGGTATTTTCCCAAACTACCCTTTTATTTATGATTTTAATTGTACACAAACAACTACCTTCAATAATTTTTCCGACTTTTTTTTCTATTTTTCAAAATGGACACGCAATAAAGGCGATGAAACCAAGTTCACCAGATCGTTAATTATTGAACCACTATTATTGTACCTAATTATTTCCAACTGCTTTAAAACATCTAACGATGTTTCTTCTCACAAAAGTATATCTTGCACGTGAGTAGCGGAGGAGCAAGATAAATATTTTTTGTTCATTGAAATGGACCTCCGCAAAGCAACGCCTGATTCAATAAAATATATAAAACAATTACGCAATAAAATCATGCTCTTTAATAGCCGCGATTCTCATCAATTACCGTTTCCAGATGATCTAATAAGATTATCGAACCTGTACAAATATATCTGTATCATTGCTCCTAATTGGTACATTAGTGTTGCCGCCGAAAAAAATCAACAGAGGCACCGGCGGAAACGTCCGTATACTTCCACAGACAAGATAAACAGCCGCAGAATTCTACCGCGATACGATTTCGGAACGCACTTTGAGTCGGCGCGAAATTCTCGCGTGATCTGATTGGTTGATATCGGCACGTGCGTTCAGAACATCCGCTTGTATTATTCTTAGTATGTAACTGAACGGAATTTATGGTATTTAATCTAGGTAATAAATTAGAGATGACGGTCCGCTACGATCTACTTTCTAGTTTCGATTCGGTGTTTAAATCAACATTCTGCGATTAAATCAAACAAGCGAGCATTTATAAACATTTATTGCAGTAGAGTTGTGTGTTAACATAAAATTTGCCTACTCGTAATGGTACCTAGTCGGTTAATAAACAAAAAAAGTTCTATCTTGCAATGTGGTTTTATCACGTCTTTATCCCTTACGGGGTAGACATAGCCCAAGGTAACAAAACCAAGGCCACGCTTAGCATGATTGTGGGCGTATAGGTGGAAAGGGGAATCAAAATAGTGATGGGTATCCCCATCGTCTATAAAGGTCATGATTCCTATGCCCATTCCTCCGATGGTCTTTTACCATCTGCGCGGGAAGAGAAGCAACTGGTACATTCTATGTTTTTTCTTTACTCCCAGACCAGCATGGAAGCTCACAATATGTAGCCTAAAAAATCCCGAGGGCTTATAAAAAGGGACTAAAAGCGCCAACTCCAGTAGCGCATTGATTACAATCTCGCGTCTCGATCCGAAAAAATATTGACCAATTTATTGTTTCGTTCCTCCATCCGCGCAGCTGCTATCTAATCGGGCATCGGCGCTTGCGCCGTTTCTCGGCCAATTCCGTGGGGCAGCGGGGAAATACTGATTTGTATTGACTGTTTGTAAAAAAAATCCTCTCTTACCCGTGGTGGTTTTATTTTATTTATTTAGCTATGTATTATATTTATGTTGGTATTGTTGTTTTTATTATCCCTGCGTTTATCCTGTCTATTTGTTTCCGCCACCTACTTAAACTGTCTCCAACTTATTTCTCTGTCATATTGGTTATCTGGTAGAGATCGCTATTAAGCGCTAAGACCGCCTATTGTCTACTTTGTTCTTTGATTCTGTATTGTTTTGTACTGATTTGTGGTGTTCAATAAAGAGTATTTGTATTGTATTGTATTGTATTGTGGTCCTATAGTTTGTCCATCTGATTTTCCTTTTTCTTGATATTTTGCCCTTCGGGCAACTGAAATCCTAACTAACCTAACCTTCTAATTTTTGTATCTTACAATTGTATTCTACTTGTATTCAAATTGTATTGTCTTCCATGCTGGTCTACGCACCCGCGCAGGTGGTAAAAGCGCATCGAGAGAATGGACGAAAATAGGAATCAAGTTATAGGCGATGCGGCTAGCAACCCATCACTATTTTGATTCCCCTTTCTATACGCCCACAATCATGCTAAACGTGGCCTTTAAGTCTTGTTACCTTAGGCTCTGTCTACCCCGTAAGGGATAAAGACGTGTTTAAACCGTCCAACGCTTGTCACAGCACCTAACCTGAAACGAAACACCAAACACTGGGCCTAATAGCCTGGCAGATAATAGCCTTGTAATCCACCCTGTATCGGCCCAGCCCAGTATCGGATTAGCTGAATGGCCGACTTTCTCCGCGGATTGTTGACGGTTGTCCTCTAGAGCTACGAAGATCTAGCCGGCTGGACCCGCTGTGACGAAGGCATATTGTGTCCCTGTGCCCTGGGGTCTTATCACGACGTTTAATGCGATTTAATTCCGACTCATTTCAGGTTTTTGCTGCCATTTTTAGTATGGATCTGGCAGCGAGCGAACCTAAATTGAAACGGAATTGGATCGCTTTAAGACGTCAGGGTAAGGTCATGGTGCATTATACACCAAAATTCGATTTTCGAAGTTCGTTTTGTGCCGCTCCGCTCACACAAGTCGGGAGTGAGAGACGACGTGGTTAGTTGGTAGAGAGACAGAGAGAGAGAGAGAGAGAGAGAGAGAGAGAGAGAGAGAGAGAGACCCTATCTCCATAACTATACCTAATATTTTTAAAAGCCGTGAAAGTAGGGAACTGCTAGAAAGTAACTTCAGGGTTGTTGGAAATTCCCCGGGATAGGCAATAAAGACTATTGGAAGTCGCGAGCAAGAGCTTTGCTAATATAAACTACAAGTGTTGCCTGTCACTTTGTCTGCGTAAGAATTTGTAAAATAAATAATAAATAAATTATCGCTATCCCATGGGAACTTCTTAATTTACCAGGATAAAATGTGGCATATATGTTAATCCAGACTATAACGTATCTCTGTGCCAAATTTCAACCAGATCTATTCAACCGTTTGGGCGTGAAAGAGTAACAAACATCCATACATCCACACTTACAAACTCGCATCTATATGGTATCAGTATGCTTAGTGTAAGTTTTTTGACACAAATTACGTCTCGAACGCGTTTGCGTTAAAATGTCAAATACTATGAGAACAGTTTGTTGCCGTTTCGATCCGCAAGTGGCGCTGCCAATTATTCCATAGTAATTGAGACGTCTACGTGAACGCGTACGAGACGTTTTTATATGCGAAAACTTACACTAGGGGCTCTGTGGGATGCAAGGATGATGTCGTGGGCAAAATCTAGTCACTGCATTACTATGCGCGGTCTATGGCCTATAAATCATAGCTCGTTGTGCAGTAGCGTACTTTCCAACGACACTGCGCCCGCGCATACTTGCACCATTAACCGATCTGATACAATCGCATGTTTCACACGTCCCCTATTACCGGTATTATAGCAGAATTAGATCTAGCTAACTATTGTGGTTAGGAAAATGTTACGAGCTGTTCAGATGGAATTGCAATAGCTTTGTTGTTCATGTTTATATATTATTTAAGTAACGAAACTGTGTTTGTGATGTAAATTGGCAAACAATAGTGTTTGTTTTTATTTACATACATACATACCGTCACGCCTCTTTCACACAGGGGTAGGCAGATACAACTTCGTTCCACTTGCTATGATCCTGACATACTTCTTTTGCTTCATCCACATTCATCAATCTCTTCATACACGTCGGTGGTTTCTATTTACGTTTGTGGTATATGTCAAAATTTCGAATTTAAGGAGGGTAATTCCAATAAATAACCGAGTTCTTAATGTTCAACACTTTCATGATCAAAATAGCCAAGGGTATAGCTAGCCGCTTCGTACATACATATATTACGTACCCCTTACGGGGTAGACAGAGCCTAAAACCTTAAGGCCACGTTTAGCATAATTGTCGGCGTATAGGTGGAAAGGGGAATCAAAATAGTGATGGATCGCTAGCCGCATCGCTTATAACATGATTCCTAAGACTCGCCCATTCCCTCGACGGGCTTTTACCATCTGCGCGGAAAGAGAAGCAACTGGTACATTCTATGTTTCTTCTTTACTCCCAGACCAGCATGGAAGAAAGCTGGCTTCGCCTATAATTGCTAAGATTTTCGCCCATTCCCTCGATGTGCTTTTTCGAAGCGCGGGTGGAGAAGCAACGGGTGCATTCTATGTTCTAGTTAGACCAGCAAGGAAGCTAAAAATCGTGCTCGACACGTGTTGCAGTAGCTTCAATAAATACAAGGTTACTAAAGATTTTTCCAAACAACACAGCGCCAGTGGGCGTATGCAGAATATCATAAGCTAATCTGAAATCTCGCATACATTTGCGTACAAACGAGGTAAAACAATGCGACTGACATTCATTATGCGCCCGCTGTGCTGATTATTGTAATCACAAGCTGACGTACTGTTGCTCTTGTTTACTGTGGTTCTTGGTACTTTATGAATATGTAGGTGGAGTTTATTTGACAGAAATGGAGTAGGCCCGTCAACAACTCGACGATGGTCGGTGACAAGTGTCATTTGTAAAACAATGCGTTGTCAATATGATGGCTTCATACAGTCTGTGAGCTCTTAGAATACAATACAATACAATACAATACATACATATATCACGTCTTTATCCCTTACGGGGTTCTGTCTAAGATAACAGAACCTTAAGGCCACGTTTAGCATGATTAAGGACGTATAGGTGAAAGGGAAATCAAAATAGTGATGGGTTGCCGCATCGCCTGTAACATGATTACTAAGACTCTCCCATTCCCTCGATGGGCTTTTACCATCTGCGCGGGAAGAGAAGCAACTGGGAATTCTATGTTTTTTCTTACTCCCAGACCAGCATGGAAGACAATACAATACAATAACTCTTTATTGAACACCACATATAACAACCAACACAGAAAAAAGGTATACAGAATATTACAAGGTAACAATAGGCGGACTTATCGCTACAGACCGATCTCTACCAGGTAACCATACACAAATCACGTCTTTATCCGTTACGGGGTAGAGAGAGCTGTAACAAGACCTACAAGCCAAGTTTAGCATGATTGCGGGCGTAAAGCTGGAAGAGAAGCAAAATAGTGGTGGGTTGCTAGATTATTGGGAATTAGGAATCATGTTATAGGCGATGCGGCTAGCAACCCATCACTATTTTGATTTCCCTTTCCACACGCCCTCAATCATGCTAAACGTGGGTTAAGGTTTTGTTACCTTAGCCTGTCTACCCCGTAAGGGATAAAGTCGTGATATATAGTATTGTAGGAACCTGAGTTAGTATATACAAACCAAATCGCTGGCAGGTAATGCAATTATTTATAATTTGTTTTTTTTATATAAGAGGGGGCAAACGAGCAGACGGGTCACCTGATGGAAAGCAATCACCGTCGCCCTGGGACACCTGCAAGACCTGGGGAATCACAAGTGCGTTGCCGGCCCTTTGAGGAACAGGAAGGCTCGCTTTTTAAAGATCCCTAAATTGTACCGCTCAGGGAATGCTGCAGCAGGAAGTTGGTTCCAGATCTTTACCGTACGAGGAAAGAAATTGCGTTTAAAACGCACGGTACTCGACTGCCAACCATCAAGATGTTGAGGATGGAAGGACAGACGGTTCCGCGAAGTACGGTAGTGGAATTTAGCCGCAGGCAGCAATCCGAAGAGTTCAAAGAGTTTTAGAATTTAAGATGAATCGGAAGAAACAAGAGTTTCTTTATGTCATGGATAGCTTCCTCCGAAGGCATGACTGCTGTAACGTAGAATATGAAAAGATTACGAGTTTAAAGTAAAATACAGTTTAAATCTTTATGATATTTCATTAATTATGAAGGTTTGGCTCAGAGCGCCAAGATCCCGTACTTCTCACGTAAATCCAGTATCCAAGTAGTTTGCTGTAGACCTGGCTACAAACCTCAGAGCCTTACAGTATGTATGTTGCTAGCCGCATCGCTTATAACATGGTCTTCGAATGCCGCACATAACAAGGTACTGCAAGACGTGAGGGTTGTAGCCAGGACTACTCTGAACTTGGGAAACTCCTGGGTAAGCGGGTACGTACGGATCGACGTTCGCGTCGTCAAATAAAAGATTACCGCAAAGATCTTTACGAAGATTTATTCACTTTAAGAGACTTAACATATTATAATAAAAATGTCTATGCCTTCGGAGGCAGCTGTCTAGGTAATGCCCTGGGGAAACACTTTGTTTCTTTATTCCATTAAAATTCTAAACTTAAATTACAAATAATTGCATTACCTGCCAGCATCTCGGTTTGTTTGCACAAAGGTTTGTACAAACGAAACCTAGTTCCTACAGTACCATTCGATTAAAAGCTTAGCATAGCAACCTTCACTCGATAATTTAATTATCTAACATTCAAATGTTTCTAAATAATTGCGCCACTTTGCCCTGCGTTGCGAAACAGCTGTGCATCGCGTTTTGCCTAATTGTCATCAATTAAATGTCTATTCTCACGGGTTAGCACTGCTCCTCTTGTTTAGAAATCCGTACGTTTGTTTGTTCAAAGTTGTCTAATTACTCACGTATTCACAAAATGGGAAGTTATTAAGTCGTGATTGCACCAGGTGAGCCTAAAACGGCGCGTCGTATTGGGCCTTTTCTATGGATGGTATGTTACGGATGACCGTGGTGTTTTTTGGTACGTTTGAAAAAATGCGATCTGGCTAGATCGATTTATGGCCCCGAAACCTGTGTACAAAATGTCATGAAAATCGTTGCATTAAAAAAAGATAGTAATTATAATCTAATTTGAATCTCGGATCATGTTATAGGCGATGCGAGCAGTATTCTGTTTTTCGTGTTTGTTGTTACAGCGGCAACAAAAATACATCATCTAAGTAAGTCTAACTATCACGGTTCATGAGATACACCCCCCTCCCCTCTATAATATAGCTGGCCAGCAGGTAAAACCGTAAAAGTAAACAAAAAATTAAGAAGTAAAAAAAAATCTTGATTCATTTGACAGTACCTATCATTTAAAAAACAGCGCCTTCTCTCGTCCCTGGTGAGCAGTAGATGTTCCACGGGAGTTTGTAATTGTCATCATCATTCGAACAGATGACGCTTGGCGACAAAAATTCGCATAGTAACAAGGTCACGTTACAGCTGGTCACAGATAGAAAAATTCGAAGGGCTACCCACCTGCTATGGGTGGTGTAGGGTATAGCACGCGTCACGGAATAACGAGGATCCGGGTTCGTTTACCGGCCGTAGCTTTACTTTTCGGATTTTTCAGTGCTCTAATTTTCAGTGTAATTTAGAAATTTCTTGAGATACAGCCTAGTGACAGACGGACGGCCAGCGAAGTCTTAGTAGAGTCCCGTTTTTACCCTAGAGAGTATTTAGTACGAGCAGTGTGAAAATGAAAATGAAAATGAAAATTTATTTTTGCAAATTGGCCACCAAGGGCTCTTTTACATGTCTTTTTGAAACTACCAGCACATTCGGAAAGACCATCATTGCCAAGAAAAATGCGCCGCAAGAAACTTGGCAGAAAGTCATTTTTTCAAAATAAAATACAGTAAGAATACTTAAATTCTACTTAAATTAAATACATTTATAAGGTCCCCGAGCCTTAAATTATATTAATCTATAAATAGTAGAGATGTATAAAGTCTCTACTAGTCAAAATAAAAAATAAAAATAATAATAGTAAGTTCAGTGGAGGTGTAAAACGCCTCCACCGTCAAATAAACTAATTGGAGACGTCTCCAATGTCGGAGGAGAAAAAAATAATATAAAATATACATTTCATGTCAAGTAAGTAACCAATAAGCTTTTGGATTCCGAAGGCAAGCTTACGTCTGCCGCCCCCAATGTTGGATTTCAGTGTATTTTCCATACCCCTCTAGAAACTTATGCTGCTTGATCATGATCATTTACTCACGCTAGCAAAACCACAGACAATCGGAGTACCTATTTAGGGTAAATTACCCAATACTTGTACCGTTCAATCGTGCCCATTGTCACGTACGTACCACCCGGTATCGCGATCTTGCGCAGGAGTGGCTAATTACGCCGATACCCGATATGCTGGCATTTGGTACACGAGAAGACATAATTAACATATTTTGTGCTGTTATTGTTGGCATTTTGGGCAGCGAATACAATCTGGGAGCTGATCTTTGTAGTAGCTGTAACAGGCCTTAGTTGGCAATAAATCTATAATCTTCTATATAATATAAAAGAAAGTCGTGTTAGTTACACTATTTATAACTCGAGAACGGCTGAACCGATTTGGCTGAAAATTGGTAGGGAGGTAGCTTAGAACCAGGAGACGGACATAGGATACTTTTTATCCCGATTTTCCCGCGGGATTGGAAAATCCCGAAATGTTGTACCAATAAACTACATTACATTTGGCACCTACATAATATTCCTTGATTAGTGTAACGGTGCACTTCAAAGGAATTTTTCAAATTTCCCACGGGATAAAAACACGAGGTAAATAATTAAGACTATAATTAGTAGAATATATTCCTAGAGGATCACGTAGTTGCTCTAAGAAAGGATTTTCCGAATTTCCCATGGGATAAGAAATAAAAACCCTATACCTGGAGACATGAGTTGATGTATGAGGTATATCGTCACTCTGACGTTATCTGCGCGGACGAAGTGGCGGGCAAAAGCTAGTAGATACTAACTAGTCAGTCACAAGTAGTGAGAATACTACGAAGAGAAATCATACTTAGTCTACTGATACAATACAATACAATACAAATACTCTTTATTGAACACCACAAATCAGTGCAAAACAATACAGAAACAAAGAACAATGTAGACAATAGGCGGTCTTATCGCTTAATAGCGATCTCTTCCAGACAACCAAAAAGCTAAATAAGTTGGAGACAGTTTAAGTAGGTGGCGGAAACAAATAGACAGGATAAACGCAGGGATAATAAAAACAACAGTATCAACATAAATATAATACATAGCTAAATAAATAAAATAAAATAATTCATACATATACACTATACACTATATACTGATATTATATATGCGAAAGTTGGTAGGATTCACTGCCATGCTGGTCTGGGAGCGAAGAAAAAACATAGAATGTATATACCAGTTGCTTCTCTTCCCGTGCATGGGCGAAAATCATAGGAATCATGTTATAGGCGATGCGGCTAGCAACCCATCACTAATTTGATTCCATTTTCCACCTATACGCCCACAATCTTGCTAAACGTGGCCATATCTAAGTAATAATAATAACCTACTTATTTTTGTATTATAAATATTATTGAGTGAGTCGAAATTAATAGAAGTATTCTTCCCGGTGGGACAAATCAGTGAGACCACTGGCAAGTGTGTGAATGTGGCCCTTATGGCAGTTTGTCCAAAAAAAAAATGCTGTTTTGTTAATGTGTAATTTGTTATTTTTTTTTATTTTGTACGTCTGTGTCGAATTTGTGTATATATCATTTTTTTTTCAATAATTAAATTTAGGGTAGACCGAACGGGAGGTGCGGTCTTTTCAGCAAGATTGGACCAAAAAATTTATTTAAAGCTACTAGCCTTCCGTTCGCAGCTTCGCCCGCGATAAATTAATTTTCCCGTAGGAAAAGGTATTTTCCCGCGGTAAAAAGTAGCCTATGTCACTCAGTGAAATTGTAGCTTTCTAACGGCAAAAGAATTTTTGAAATCCGTCCAGTAGTTTCGGAGCCTATTCAATTCAAACAAACAAACAATCAAATTTTTCATCTTTATGATATTAGTATAGATAGTAAAGATACGTCGCTTTTGAAAGTCCCAATAAACTTAATGAGACCAAAATCCTCCTCTAGTTTTATTTTCGCGTTAAAATAAACAAATTTTACGAACCGCAATCTTCCCAAAGCACAATCCAACGCGTATTAGAGATTAATACTGATATCTCAGAACTAACGATATCAGTTAGACCCTAATAGGTTAATTGGAGACCCATTAATTGTGAACCATTCCACAACTCACGACCAAAACGGCGTATCTACAGTTCCAACTTTAACTGTTACGCCCTTTCAGAAATAAGTGGGTGCATTGTAGGTGCCAGGCAGCGACACGACTCGAGATAGCCATCTCTCTCGCTCCGAGTGTCATTTACAGGCGCGTTTACCTTGTACTGAGCGTAAACCATTGTCTCCAATAATCATTGTCTCTAATTATTACGTTTCGTGCTCATTTCCAAGGATTTTAGGGTAAATGCACAGAGGTTTGACACCTGATCTAAAGCAAAATCAAATCATAATGAAGTCATTTTTTTTTGGGGTGCGAGTCGGGTTACCTCCACGTGTGGTCAAGAGCTGCGGTTCGTTTTTGGATCCGTCCGGGGGGAAGAGCGGTGCTTGGCTCGGTGCACCCTGGGCATCGGCTAATGATTTCCTGGCAGTTTCTGAGGGATATCTTTGACCGTTGGCTAAGAGCCCGACAGGGGGAGGGGGTCTTTGACCGTGTTACCGCACAACGTTCCCGACATTTTTGCAAGATTTTTGAATTATATTTTTGTTACTTTGACATTGGCGAAGTTGTCGTCGCTATAACGACTTGATACGCCACAAATAAGAAGAAGAAGTCTTTTCCGAAGTCTTTTGAGAAGTCCATGATCTATAATAACTGACATACATAACTAGATACATTATACAACATTAAAATATATATACTAAACGTCACGTCTTTTGTTTCAGAGATGGCAGCGGAGGTGGTTCGTCTTGTACGACGATGGCGAACTCACATACTCGCTGGATGAACACGTAAGTAATTTAAACATTTCCCTAAGCATTTGTTTGACAGCTTGTAGGGAGGAAGCACCGTTTGTATCGATACTATCGACACATCGATATCTTTTTAAGTTGACATTTCCTTAGCATTTTACCGGACCGCGTTTGACAGCTTGTTGGGAGACAAGACAGCACCATTTTTATTCGTTACCAGCAGATTCCGCAGTCTGCAAAGAATTCGTTTATCGCTATCCCGTGAAACCTACGCAATTTTCCGGAACAAAAAGTAGCTTATGTCTATGTGCCAAATTTCATTCGATGTGTTCAACCGTTCTGACTTGAACGAGTAACAAACATCCATCCATGCTCACAAACTTGCGCATTTATAATATTAATAGAAGAATGAAATGCCTACTAATTGTTGGTTAAATACTCTCGTGCTAGTGTCTATATTATAACGTATAAAATGCTGACAAGATGAGTAATTAAAGTCACGAATCTCAACTGTTAGGCCAATTTTTTGTACATTCATGACAATTACGAGATCACAGTCGAATTAACATACGGGGTAGAGGTAGACAAATCCTAAGGTAACAAGACCTAAAGACCACGTTTAGTATGATTGTGGGCGTACGGATGGAAAGGAGACTCAAAACAGTGATGGGTTGCTAGCCACATCGCCTATATAACATGATCCCTAAGATTTTCGCCCAATCCTTCGACGGGTTTTTACCTGCGCGGGAAGAGAAGCAACTGGTAAATTCTATGTTTATTCTTTGCTCCCTGACCAGCATCGAAGAACAGTCGAATTAAACGACCAAATAAAAAAAAACTTAAAAGGCATTAAACATGACTTTACTTTCGTGTAAGCGTTATTTTATGTATGCAAATAAATTACCGATAACATCAATAAAAAATCTCTCTCCTTAGTTCCTACAAGCTGTCAATCGCTACTCGCACGCTAAGCTTACCGTGACCAATGTCTTACAAATATATCGCTACCAATATAATTTGAAACGCGGAACCAACTTACACTTCAGTAGCTTCTTTTTACTGCCTGACACTTTAATCTGGGCAATACCTTTCCCGCATTCTTAGATATAAAATAAGACTTGTAGATGTCTTTCTTTCCGTAATCTATGGCCGGGTACAAATTCTTGCCCGTCGCGCCTTACCGGGCGCATTGAATCGGTCCCCTGCCGGTAATTGAATCGTTAGGAAAGAGTCCGCATACTGGTGCGTTCACCCTAACTGATACATTTGGATTCTTTCTGCAGTCTATGGAAGACGTTCAAAGCTAGAATATGGTTACCGCCAATTAGCTGGTATTTAGTTTCATTTTATTGTCTTGTTTAGTATTTGAAAACATTGTCGTGGTGAGCGTTAGTAAAGGATTATTTAAGTTACATTTACAGTAGAACAGATGGTTTGTTTTGATTTCATTTTGTCTCTGATATGCTAGTTTTTTCCCTTTCAAGAAGGTTAAGGGATTTAGCCCATGCAGCCATATTGTTATTCGAAACGAATGTCATGTGTATTGATTCTGACTTTATTACAATTATTTGTTTGTTTGCTTGAATCTATTTTACTGCGCAGGCTGTATGGCTAGAAAATGCTAAGGTAAAGATTGTCTTGTTGCATTTCTTAAAGTTTTTTCTTTCTTTCTTTCCTATTAGAGTAAGAGGGATAGTACGATACGAACCCCAAGTTTCGGATTTAGGATACCCCAGACATTATTGCTTAAATTCTGCTAAATGTGGTGTAATTAATTTAACTCCGAATCGAGCTCTGGTCCACTTGAGGCGGGGCCAAAAACTTGTTTTTACCTAAACGGGCTACTTTCAAGGAAATAAAAAATTAAATGCAATATAAAAAAAAGTTAAGAAGTATGGAAGGTTTATCACTGAAGGATAGAATAAGGAATAGTGTGATAAGGAACTTTGTCAACCCGAAGTTAAGACGTACCTATGGACTAGACGCCCTCAAGTTAAATTTCGGTTTCGATTTTCCTGGAACCCACAGCAAGTCCGCAACCGTTCACTGTCAAATGTCGAGGGCGTTCTTTCTCGACACTTATAAATATTCATAATAATTGGCATCGTAAGTATATCGAGTGGTTACATGAATTTTAATACTTTCCGTATATAGGTGTCGCTACTGGACTGCAAAAACCAGATGGGCCTCGACACCGTAGGCGCTAGCATGAGTCCGATCGGCGAAACAAACAAGTTCATAAGTAGGCGTCCGTAGCCGACATACATACATACATACATACATATATCACGTCTTTATCCCTTGTTTGTGTACAATAAAAATCATAAATAAAAGGGTAGTTTGGGAAAATACATTATGTTTATTTATAGGTTTTCGAATCAGTACGACGTTGGTTTGCATGTGTCGGTTGGGCTCATTAAACCTTGATAATGATCTCCTTAGGTATTGTATGTATGTACTCTTATTGTATTTTGTATGTATGCATGTGTGTCGATATTTAGCGGCCACGTGTAAAGGTTTTTTGATTTTTAAAAAGTTTACGCTTTATGAGATATTAAAGGGTTGTCAAATGAAATGTTTGTCAAACGATACATTTGTCAAACGTTTGTCGGTCAAATGATCGGATACCATGCTAGTATGCTAGCCCGACCGTTGGACAGGAAGAGTTCAGTTATTTACACAGAATTGTAGGGAACAAAAACAAGATGGCGTTACTATCTTACGGATCTATGTTAGCGTCTGCGACGATGCTTTATCGCTTATGTAATTTGCTTTTACTACGACAGAGCGAAAATGAAAGGTTATTTCCTACATATAAACTTACTATTTAGCCACAAAACTCTATAGTATCTATAAAAACTGATTTTGAATATTTGAGCAAGTTTGGATTGACTTAAATAGTAATTACACATAAACGGATAACTCACGTATAAAAAGTCAAGTGATGCTCGATATGTTTCGGACTATTTCGTAGTCCTTCTTCCTGGAGCGCTCGCCTCGGCGGCAGCGAAACGAACACTGCGCGCCAGCACTCTGTTCGCACGGCTGCTCGACGCAACTGACAGCGGCGCACAACTACCCTCGTTTTCATCGTCATTTTTATTACTGTCAAATGTAGGGCAGCACACAACACTGATCACGTCACTCCGTAAAGGTTCGCTCACGCGTCACGGAATGACGAGGATCCGGGTTCGATTCCCGGTCAGAGGTAACAAAACCTTAAGGCCACGTTTAGCACGATTAAGGGCGTATAGGTGGAAAGGGAAATTAAAATAGTGATGGATTGCTAGCATCGTCTTTAATACGATTCCTAAGACTTTCGCCCATTCCCTCGATGGGCTTTTACCATCTGCGCGGAAAGAAATCAAATGTATCCAATATAGGCAATTTTGTATGGACACTGGGCCTAGTTTTGTGCCGCTAGGTATATTTCCTACTAGCTTCTGCCCGCGACTTCGTCCGCGCAAAATTATCAATTAACGTGTTTAACGCTAAACCAATTTTCCGGGATAAAAAGTAGCCTATAACCTGGCCGGTGATTTTCTCAACAGATCAGTAAAGCTTGCATCAAAATGCGTTCAGCCATTTTCACGTGATGCGCTCGCAAATGTACAGACTAACATTCTAAAAACTGTTGGAACGTTCTGTTTTCGATTCTAAGTATCCTCAGCCAATTTTTTTTAATATCTTCCATGTACAGACTTTCGAACCTCTTCACCTTTATTAAATAAAATAAATAAATATCTTGGGACAAATTACACCAATTGACCCAGCCCCAAACTAAGCAAAGCTTGTACTATGGGTACCAGGCAACGGATAAACATACTTATATAATGTAGATAAATACATACAACATCCGTGACTCGGGCACAAACATTCGTATTCATCATACAACTGTCTGCCCCTACCGGGATTCGAACCCGGGACCTCTTGCTTCATAGTCAGGGTCACTAACCACTAGGCTATCCGGTCGTCGATATTTCAGTCGGTATTATATGTGTAGATCTCATCTTTCAAAAGGCTCTGTGACTTAAACAATCGTGAGAAGCGACAATGTACCTGCCTATTTAAGAGGTGCGCCCGCGCATGGTAACGAGGCGAGTGTGAAAGGCGCCCTATAAATTAGTGCCGGCACATTATGTGCCCTAGTGTGCCGCCCCCTTTACCTCTTAAGGATGGACAGTACAATACCCACTGTATTAAGGGACGCTGCGGTAGAAAGTTGGGTCTTTTGCACTGCAGTGTAACGTTTAGATTACAGTTAGGGACATTACACGTTTTGGAAATGGTGTTTAAGCATTGATAGTTGAATTCTTCCATGCTAGGAGTAAAGAAAAAACATAGAATGTACCAGTTGCTTCTCTTCCCGCGCAGATGGTAGAAGGCCATCGAGGGAATGGGCGACGATTTTAGGAATCGTGTTATAGGCGATTCGGCTAGCATCCCATCACTATTTAGAGCCTGGGTTCTTTACTGGGGGGTGAAGGGCCCCCGAGGGGGTAAAATTGGTTTTTCACGGGGGTCTTGAGCTGATGATTGTAACACCGAGAGTTCATTATTGAAAAGGTTAGAGACCACTTACTATGCTGCATGTTCCATGCTGGTCTGGGAGTAAAGGAAAAACATAATGTACCAGTTGCTTCTCTTCCCGCGCAGATGGTAACAGCCCATCGAGGGAACGAAAGTCTTAGAAATCATGTTATAGGCGAAGCGGCTAGCAACCCATCACTATTTTGGTCCCTCTTTTATACGCCCACAATCATGCTGTACGTGGCCCTGTGGGTCTTACTGAGGCTCTGGCTACCCCGTAAAGGATAAAGACGTGATTTTTGTATGTAGGAACCACTGCCTTAAAGTATAATGTGAAGAACTAATCTTGTAAATATTGCGCAACGCCCCGACCGATGTAACCGGTAGAAATACTTGAATTTCGAGATATTAGAGAGTGAAAATGTGATAGTCGATCTCTATATAACAAATGGATGGTGATAAACGGATAGACAACAAATATATTATTATACTACCGACGACCGGATAGACTAGTGGTTAGTGACCCTGACTATGAAGCTAGAGGTACCGGCTTCGAATCCCGGAAGGGGCAGACAGTTGTATGATGAATACGAATGTTTGTGACCGAGTCATGGATGTTGTATGTATTTATCTACACTATATAAGTATGTTTATCCGTTGCCTGGTACCCATAGTACATGCTTTGCTTAGTTTGGGGCTGGGTCAATTGGTGTAATTTGTCCCAAGATATTTATTTATTTATTTATTTATACTAGCTGTTGCCCGCAACTTCGTCAGCATAGAAATCGTTTATCGTTATTCCGCAGGAATAGCGCAATTTTCCGGGATAAAAAGTAGCCTATGTGTTACTCCAGACTGTCCATCTATGTTCCAAATTTCATCCAGATCTGTCCAGCCGTTCTGGCGTGAAAGAGTAACAAACATCCATCCATGCTTATACAAACTTTCGCGTTTATAATTATCGTAATTTCCCTTCGAATGAGTCTCAAGACTTAAGCCGCAAAATGTCTATCAACGCCATCTATTCAAGCGAGTATACAACAAGCAATCAATAGATCTTCACTATCACTACATAGTATAAAACAAAGTCGCTTTCTCTGTTCCTATGTCCCTATGTCCCTATGTATGCTTATATCTTTAAAACTACACAACGGATTTTGATGTTTTTTTGAGGTTTTTTTTAATAGGTAGAGTGATTCAAGAGGAAGGTTTTTATGTATAATTCTACGCAGACGAAGTCGCATGCAGAAGCTAGTGAATAATAATCTAGTTTCTCCGACTCCGGTGCGAACAAAGTAATCACGCGTGAAAAAGTACTCGTTATGTCTATGACAGGCTTGTAATTATCTTAAGTCTCAGTTAGCTGCTAACTAAATGACATGCAAATGTTGATTCTCGCTTCACAATTCAGTTATTTGCATGACGGGATTTTTAAATTTGCATTTTAGGCACCGATTAGAGAACTACTATGCTTCCATGCTGGTCTGGGAGTAAAGAAAAAACATAGAATGTACCAGTTGCTTCCCCTCCCGCGCATATGGTAAAAGTCCATCGAGGGAATGGGCATAGGTATCATATAGGCGATGCGGCTAGCTATCCATCACTATTTTGATTCCCCTTTCCACCTATACGCCCACAATCATGCTAAGCGTGGCCTTTGGGTCTTGTCACCTTAGGCTCTCTGTCTACCCCGTAAGGGAGAAAGACGTGATTTATGTATGTATGTATGTATTAGAGAACGCGGCCTTACCGTGACGTCTTAATGCCATTCAATTCGGACTCAGTTCAGGTTTAGCTGTCATTTTTAGTATGGATCTGACATCGAGCGATACTAAACTGAATCGCATTAAGACGTAGGATAAGACCACGTTGACTAGTAGCATGATTGTGGGCGTATGGATGGAAAGGGGAATCAAAGTAGTGATGGGTTGCTGCATCGCCTGTAACATGATTCCTGAACAGAACAACAGAACAGAGCGCTGGCGCGCAGTGTTCGTTTCGCTGCCGCCGGGGCGAGCGCTCCAGGAAGAAGGACTACGAAATAGTCCGAAACCAGGGATGTTACGGAGCTTCGACTCCGGTTCCTTTAAGTCGGAACTTCCGATTATAACACCTTTGGTTCCGACTTCGGCTCCGACACCTTTAAATCGAAGGTTTTAATCGGAGGTCGAAGCGTAACATAGCGGCGGCGGCGGCCTGTGTCGACTGTTACGAACAGGTTCATACATGTCGCGGGGGGTATCCCCCCAACTCCCACTACGTGCACTCTATCGTCAATTATCCGACCCTTTATTTTTTTTATTTTTTTTAACGTGTGGAAAATGCGCCTTATGCATCTCTGCGCTCGGGGCAGCACAAACGGAGGTGTGACGGGCTCTCCATCTCGCCGCTGCCTTCCCTATGGAAGGAGGGGAGTGGCCTACTGTCTAAAAACACACACGTTCCCTCCAGGCCTTGAACTGCGGGCGTTGCGGGCGCACTACGGTGACCACCGCCAATTATCCGACCCTGCCTCCCGACTCCGATTCCGACTCCGATAAGGCAATTTTAAAAACTCCGACTCCGTCTTCGGTTCCGATAAAACTACCTCCGTTACATCTCTGTCCGAAACATGTCGAGCATCAGCATCACTCGACTTTTTATACGTGAGTTATCCGTTTATGTGTAAATATAAACATGATTCCTATGATTTGAAGCTATTGGTACATTTTTCTTTGCTCAGACTAGCATGGAAGTTACTTGGAGACGCAGCGATCAAGGTCTAACTGAGTTATCACCACTTAAAGAGCTCATAGCGCCTACATGCTTCTGGATCCGTTGAAGGTGTGCATACGCATGTTATAAATTAATGTGAGAGCCTAATGAGAAATGCGGAAACACAGGACCGGTGTGGGTGCATCTTTAGCCTTCGGCTTATGATTTATTATGCTGTCGGAGTTATTAGTCGGTCGTTGCGTGTGGACGGTCTCACTTCGTCAATGGCTGGCTGGATTTCCATGGCCTAAAGGATTTTCACCAATCAGCACGCATAACGGATCCAAACTATATTCAAATGTAGTTCTTAATACTTCCATAGAGTAGGCTTATTGTCTAACTCGCTCGCAATCGCCATCGTGTTCATTTTGACAGTTGGCATCGGAATCAGCTAGCTGTCACATTCATACAAGAACTGCCAAAATGGCATGGATGACTGGGAGTAAAGAAAAAATATAGAATGTACCTATTGCTTCTCTTCCCGCGTAAATGGTAAAAGCTCATCGAGGGAATGGGCGAAAATTAGGAATCATATTCTATGCGGCTAGCAACCTACATACTCATACAGAAATCACGTCTATATCCTCTACGGGGTAGAGAGAGCCTGAGGAAACACGACCACAAGGCCACGTTTAGCAAGTTTGGAAAGGGAAATCAAAATAATATGATTCCCAAGATTTTTGCCAGTTCTCTCGTTGGGCTTTTACCGCGCGGGATGACAACCAAATGGTTCATACTATGTTTTTTCTTTGCTACCAGACCAGTAGGCTTATTACCTAACTCGCTCGCAATCGCCATCGTGTTCATTTCGACAGTTCTTGTATGAATGTGACAGCTAGCTGATTCCGATGCCAATTGTCAGCCCATACATGAACTGTCAAAATGAACAAGATGGCGATTGCGAGCGAGTTAGATATTAATTCATCATTAAATAAAGTAAAGTAATTCATCATTAAGTAAAGTAAGTGGAAATTGAAACCTTTGATCAAATAAAAGTTAGCAAAATTACAGTCACTGACTGACATTTATAACTCTAACGCAACCAATCCTTTCGAAATCAAATGGACGCCGAAACCGAATTCGTTTTCGGAAACGTCCATTTTGTTTAAATAAGCAGTCCGATTGGTTTATAATATGCAGCACGTCTAGCACGAGAGCGCACAAGAGTCGCGTCGCGCGCGAGATAGATTGCCCGTCCTTTTCTTACTGTACCAACAAGAAAGAGATGTGTAGTCCAACTCGCGCGCGACGCGACTTTCGTGCGCTCTCGTGCTAGCGGGGCAGATTGGCTTACAAGTAATTTGGCTGTCGGAATCGAGTTTCAAGTCGGAATAGGTGCTATTATTTTTAAAAATAAAGCTTTGAACTGCATCGTTTGGTATTATAGCAGCCGTATTATAATTCTTACACATACACATACACAAATCACGTTTATATCCCCTACGGGGTAGACAGAGCCTGAGGTAAGACCTAAAGGCCACGTTTAGCATGACTGTAGGCGTATAGGTGGAAAATTGAATCAGAATAGTGATGGGTTGCTAGACGCATCGCCTATAACATGATTCGTATGATTTTCGCCCATTCCTTCGATGGGCTTTTACCATCTGCGCCGGACGAGAAGCAACTGGTATATTTTATGTTTTTCCTCTGCTCCCAGACCAGCATGGAAGTTAACTATGGTAACGTTATAATAACGTTAGTTGGGTAAAGTTATAATACCTAATTATATGTTATCAAGTTACGTTAAAATCAAAACTCAAAATTTTATTTTTGCACATTGGTTGCCAAGGGCTCTTTTACATGTCCTATTGAAACTACCAGCGCATTCGGAAAGACCATCACTGCCAAAAAGAATACGCCGCAAAAAACTTGGCAGTAAGTCATTTTTTCAAAATAAAATACAGTAAGAATACTTAAATTCTACTTAAATTAAATACATTTATAAAAGGGATACATAAGGTCCCCGAGTCTTAAATTATATTATTATAATTTACTACGTACGTAAGGTACTTTTATGATATTACCGTTTCCTAACGTTACTTAGTGAATTTGGTATCGTTGACAAGCCGTGCCCGAGACTCGACTCGCGTGTCAGTTGGCACATCCCTAGTCTGATTAACTGGTAGTGCTAATAGCGAAGCCCTCCATTTTTATTGGCTTTACGAGAGCCCCTACAACTGGCGCCGGTGACCCGTGCATTTGCTACTGCGACACCTAACTAAATAGGGATGTTTGTTACAACCCCTCAATCGAGGGAATCGACAATCATAGGAGTCATGTTATAGGCGATGCAGCCCATTACTACTTTGATTCCATTCATGTGAGTTTATGGATTATATAGTATATTTTATCTGTGTATCGTTTCGTGAGTCACAGACGGTTCTGGCTGAAAATCAGTGCTGCAGTCTAACACCTCAGCGTAATACTGAGCCAGCGACCGTTTCATTTTTGCGAAGACACAACGCTGAGCATCTATTTTTAATGTCTGTGTTTTTTTTCTTGTTTTTTTTTGCCATAAAATTGTGTATACTCTCTTATAATTGTGTGTCTTGCATAAATGTCTTCTTTCTTTCTTTCATTTTCCATCTATACCTAGCCCCACAATCTTGCTGAACGTGGCCTTAAGGTTTTGTTACCTTAGGCTCTGTCTGCCCCGTAAGGGATAAAGACGTGATATGTGTATGTATGTATGTATAATGCGATGAAAAGGAAATAAAAGAACTCTTCAAGTATCACGTTGTCAGTCTGTTATACAAGGCAAAACACAAATTGTTACAAATTAGAGACTGTAGCCTCTAAACCCTCCAGTGACACTAAATGGATTGCGGCTGCGCACGCGCATTAATTACCCACTTAATCTTAATTCGGCGCAATTGCCCCCTAGTTTATGATCGATACTATCGGGTTTTGCGATCATAATTGCTGTTCTAGTCAACATTGTGTAAGTTTTATTGAAAAAATGAGTGATAATTGCTTGTTCAGATAAATGTTATTAATATTGAAATATGATGTAGTTCCATGCTGGTCTGGGAGTAAAGAAAAGACATATAATTTACCAGTTTCTTCTCTTCCCGCGCAGACGGTAAAAGGTCATCGAGGGAATGGGCAAAACATATCTCTATTTAGTTTTGCCTTTCCATCCATACGCTCTTAATAATAACGTGGTTTTGTTACCTTAGGCTCTGTCTACCCCGTAAGGGATAAAGACGTGATATATGTATGTATGCAGTCAAAACATTATTTAGTCATGGTCAGATATAATTATCATAGCCGTAAAAGTGTCCAAGTGCATTTCGTTTGCTCGAATATTTTTTGGCCTAACGTATTGTTTGGTCGAATTATCAATTGACGTAAAAAAAATTAGCTAAGACTTATGTCATTTATTTATATTTGCTTATTGCTATCCAGCGGCAACTTTTCAATTATTCGGGATAAAAAGTATCCTACCCGGGACTGAACTATTTTTAACCAAATTTCATTAAAATCGATTTAGTGTAGGCGTGAAAGCGTGACGCACAGACAGACTCACAAAATCGATTTAACGATACCTCCAAGATGGCATAACATTTAGCATTGGCGAAGCGTCCGTCCGCGGCGGCGTCCCGCGCGGAATGCGGTCGCTTGTGCAAGCGATGATGCCCACCTGCGCCCGCGCCGCTTCCGCGTGTGCCGATATTAGGAAAATATGCACCTGTCTTTTGGCAACTCGCTACAGCGGCCCGATTTTTGAAAGCACATGACATGTGTGAAAATACCACTCTAAAGTGGTGAAATATTGTGCTGCATTTGAAATACTAGTAGCTTAGAAGATACTTACGGCTCTCGTTAATTTAGTGAACTAGTCAAAAATTTGATTAGAGCTGTAGTTTTTAAGATATACCTAAACAGATTTATACCACTTTCGAGTGGTATTTTCACACATGTGCTTCAAAAATCGCCCTGATCCTAATAAATCATTTTCAATACTGTCGCTTAAAAAGTGCCCTTTTTGACTGTTTCGCGTGCGAAAAGTTCGGTTTTGCGCACTAGTGCGATTTACTTTTCTATTTTTATTTTATTTTACTTGTTCCAACTCACGACTATTTGCCGAAGAGTTATTATAATGATAGTTTGTACCATGGCGTAATAAAACTAAAATCGTATTATTAATGTAAAAAAAAATTATTTAATGTAATTCAAAAGGGCGCATGTCCAAACAGATTTAGACTTTTTACATTTTTGGACAGATTAGATATCACCCACGTAGCCCGCTTGCTAGTTTGCCTTCCTTGTCTTATAAAAGTCTTCACCTGTGATTACTTTCCATCGGGTGACCCGTCTGCTCGTTTTCCCCCTCTTATATATATATTTCATCAGTCTATACACAAATAACAACAAACAATACATTTCCTCGACATAATCAACCGCTAATAACGTCAATAAATCCTTTATCTAGACAAAGTCGGATTGTCTGCGATCGCGTATCGCCTGAACTATGGCCCGGGTAACGATACCGATCGCGTTGATTGTGGCTGGTTCTGTTGGAAAATTGCTGAGAAAAATTTCGACATAGTCGGGTATCGTGACTTTTACCCTACACGTATTCGATGTGCAACGCGGGCGAGCAAATTGTATTGTAGGGTATATACAGGTTAGGTTACGTTGCCATTATTAGCACAGTACTATGCTAAATAAATACATACATACATAAATACACATACATTTACATTATTCCATGCTGGTCTGGGAGTAAAGAAAAAACATAAAATTTACCAGTTGCTTCTCTTCCCGCGCAGTTGGTAAAAGCCTATCGAGGAAATGGGCGAAAGTCTTAGGAATCATGACATAGGCGATGCGGCTAGCAACCCATCACTATTTTGATTTCTCTTTCCAGGTATACGCCCTTAATCATGCTAAGCGAGGCCCTTGGGTATTGTTATCCTAGGCTCGTCTACCCCGTAAGGGATGAAGATGTGATTTGTTGTTAGGATAGCAAAACTTACAGGCCACGTTTAACGTGATTGTGGGCGTATAGATGGGATGGGGAATCAAAATAGTGATGATTGCTAGCCGAATCGCCTATGGTATGATTCCTGCGATTTTCGCCCATTCCCTCGATGGGCTTTTACCGTCTGCGCGGGCAGAGAAGCATCTGGTACATTATATGTTTTTTCATTGCTTCCAAACCAGCATGGAATATGTAAATTATAGTAATATATGTCTTCGTTTTTTCGCTGTTCTTTACCATAAATTCAAGCAAACTTGATAAAAGTATTTTTTTTAACTTTGATATACCATTGGTCCTTCGAACCGGATATTTTTCGAAGCGAAATATTTAAAAGTAAGATTTTCTGAGAATGTGTTAAGCCTTATTAAGTCTAACGCTAGTCTAAGTGGCAGGCAATTATAGCAGCGACAGGCTTGCGCAAGCGCATCCTGCTCCGCCGTCCTATGTCGTAAGAATTACGTGAATATATATAATTAGAATTAATTTCTTGAAAATCTTTTAAATCTTCTGTATAACATACAAGTTTGAGAAGCTGTCTTTTTTCATACAAGGAAGGCAAACGAGCAATGGTCATTTGATACTAAGCGAGCACGACCTATGGACACCCGCAACACTAGAAAACTGCAGATGCATCGCCAGCCTAGAGGCCTTGACGGCGTATTTACTTTGTAGTTTCTTTGATTTCAAAATTTCACTTTAGCTGTAAATTAAGCAGTATTCTATCACTACATAGTATAAAACAAAGTCGCTTTCCGCTGTCTGTCCCTATGTATGCTTATATCTTTAAAACTACGCAACTTTTGATGCGGTTTTTTAATAAATAGAGTTTTCAAGAGGATGGTTTATATGTATGATTCTACGCAGACAAAGTCATGAGATACAGCCTGGTGACAGGCAGACGGACGGACAGACAGGGAAGTCTTAGTAATAGGGTTCTATTTTTACCTTTTGGTTACGTGGGTACGGAACCCTAAAACCCGAACCAACTGCAACTGCAATGGCAACTGTAAAATCGAAACAGCTTGCGCAACTGGCGACACTCAATTTAAAAATATAACATTCGATTCCGTCCTCGTTTGAACGTGTAACCGTTAAAATAACGATAACCGTTTACGTAATACTCTGAGTAACATAGTTATATGTTGAGATTAATGTGTAATGGAGGCTATAGCTCCGTTGGTATTGGTCTGGTTATAGAACTCTGGGTGTGAATTTTGATTATAGTTAGCAATATTATAGGCTTATCATATAGTTGCGTAGCGGTGTAGTCGAAGCCTGCACGTCTGGAATTATATTGAGACATGGTTTTGATACCACTATATTAAAAGATATCACCCGCCTATTTCACTTAAGCATGGTGCAACTAAATATCGCAAAAATAGTTTTTTGAGGCGAGCTTGTCGTAGTGTCAATGAGGTGGCTGAGGAGCTTGATATTGATATATTTAACTGTTACATTTCTACAGTGCAGCGGCGGTTGGCGGAGAGGTGGTTTGAGTGTGCTTTAGATATTTAACATATAGTGACTGCAGTTTCAGTAATTGGATATTTGTTTACTTTAAATTTGTTGGTGTGTAGTGGAGTGGATAAGTTTTGAAACTGTATTTTCTTCTATCTTTGGTTGCGTGGCGTGTGTTTGCGACTACGCGCGTACTTTGTTTTGATTGTTTAAATTTGTCTCTAGTTGTGAGAGCCTATAATTGGCTTTAATGTTACTACTGTAATTAACTCACTCTGTAATTTATAGCTGTTGGATCTCCGAAAATAAATAAATAAATAAATATTCTGTGATTTTATTGTCGGGTGACCAGAGGGCTGGTTTCTTTTTAGCGCAAAGGGTACGCATTGCCATACAACGCGGCAATGCTGCCAGCCTTCTGGGCGCCAAGCCACCGGGCAGCGATTTAGGGCAACTTTTTTATTTATAGTTTTACTAGCTTCTGCCCGCGACTTCGTCTGCATAGAATTATACATAAAAAGGTTTTTATCCTCTTGAATCACTCTATCTCCTAAAAAAAACCGCATCAAAATCCGTTGTGTAGTTTTGAAGATATAAGCATACAAAGGGACATAGGGACATAGGGACATAAGGACAGAGAAAGCGACTTTGTTTTATACTATGTAGTGATGATGACAATTTGTTTTATAATTAGTAATTAGTTTTAGTTATAGTATCTGCATGTACCTATAATTGTATGATTAAACGAACTTACCTGAAGTGAAGTTCTATCATAATTATACGTAGCTCCTTGTCCGAGACGATTTACAAGTAGTAACGCTGATTGTACAGCGCACAGGTCACTATTTTTAAAGCTAAAAAAAAAAACAAAATAACCTCTCTTTTGTTTGACAGATGTGACAATGTCATTTCGTTTGAAGATGTATGGTATGAACAACCCTATAATTGGGATAATGCTTTAGTATTAGTGGGAAGGGTTGGGACTGTCGTCTCGGACAAGGAGCTACGTATAATTATGATAGAACTTCACTTCAGGTAAGTTCGTTTAATCATACAATTATACTCTTCTCCTTGTCCGAGACGATTTACATGTAGATGTTTAAAGGCAGGGTTGTGAATAATAATAATATGGGTTTAAAATAAACATGATTTATTACAACCTCAGGTTCGACAGAAAGTAACCTTATCGATAGAAATGAAAAATATCTTTTTACAGCTTAGCCCTCCTTCCAACAATCTTAATAAAAACAATAATAGTGATGTACTAAACATCATAGTATACTAGATTACCATAACTATCGTTACTTAAGTGATGATAAATTACTGCGCTAAGGCATGTGATGTGACATCACAGAAAGTTGATGTATCTCTGATAACAGCTTTTTATATTGTCGAGCAAATGTCGTAAAACAGGAAAGAGAAAAGGGGGGCGTGGGGGGCAGAGCCCCCCACATGGGGGGCTCGGGGGCGCAGCCCCCGCCATAACAAAACACCACACAGACATTAAAAGAACTGGATTCTTAGGTTATAGGTTAGGTTAGGTTATCTTGTAATCCTAACTCGAAAATAGGAGCCCCGTGAAACGGGGCTCCGTCGACTCTTTCTTGATTACTAGGGTATGTTAGGTATAAATGCTATACCTAATCATCTTTATTTCTCACTATAGCATCATTAACCACTCCACTTCTAGATTTTAAATGTTCGATCAAGATATTATAAAAGATGATAATTTTATCTTGTTTACATCTTATAATTTTTTATTAAGTAAAGGGCAAATATCTGTTCAGTTCAGCAATAGAGTTTTTTCACCTGAATATAAATCCCTTAAGAGTCATATAATTGAACTCTACTCAAAAAATATTGATTAGAAACTTTTTTAGAATTCGTTATCGAAAGACGTTACTTTGCTGACGTCTATTTCCTTGATAAAACCGAATAACAGGGTAAATACCCTTTAGTCTTTACTTTTAGACTACTTATTGATTCCCGATATAGGTCAACGTAAGTTCATACAGAAAATATAAAATAATGTTAATAATCAACCAGTTCCCGGTATACTACTGTGGTAACTGAGTCTGTGGTAACATTACATCGACTGCTGATAATAGGCTAACTCGCCCCAAATAAGCCATGCTGACAATAACCTTTCTGCAGCCCAGTTTTTGCTGGTGGGATATTCACTTTCCCTTCCTGGGGAATACTAATAGGAATATTTCAACAAATGTTAGTGATAACGATTAGAAACTCAGAACGGTAAGAGAACAAATAAATAAAAAACAAAGTAATAATCATGAAACCAGATTCCTTAAGGTTATATTTACTGCCACAGAGAATGATAGGTATCAGTAAAAATAAAAAACAAGTTAGCCCAGTGAAGTGTGAAGGCATTAATCTTCAGGCCCAGTCCTTAATTTCAATTAGATTTAGAAGCAAACAGATCCAGAGTGAGAACTCCCTTCAAAATTTTTATACGAGCCTAATGAGTGCTCCCATTCAATGATGACTATTTCATATCATAATGGTCTTCTGCATTGAAGTTGTTCTTCAATCTTGTACAACTGAGCCAAGTTTAGTATAGTTTGCTTCAAGTTTTTATATATGTTCTATGTTCTCCAATAATGAAATAATATTTCTGGGGAAACGATTGGGTTAATTAGGATCACATGAAAGGACGTTCAATCAAGCCTTCGTTCAATTGTTAGCAGTCGCAGTAACAGAAGTGGACCAGTATGTATTGTATCATATTAATATTATATTATATGAAGCAATTGTTGAATGATTATTTCTTGTGTCCTATCCTTAACTAAATTATAGCTCTTCCATCTCCACTTCTCCAGGCTGAATAATCATGTTCAACTGTTGGGCACAGGCCTCCCTTCAGTACGGGAGGGCTTGGACAATGTGTCCTGCGCAACTATATTTGCCTCAAACTATGTACGAAACGGCCGTCTACCCGCAACTTGTGGTAGCTCTAAGGCCTGCAAGGGCAATTTCTTGGTCCATTTGATCTGTGGGTCCTATTTTATAAATTACCTGTCCCATCGCTATGTGATGGGCTAAGGCCTGTATTACCCAAAAAAGGTTGATTGATAATTTTTCGGACCTGCAGTGATGGGTCATATATAACATTACATTATTACCTGTCCAGCCGCTGTGTGCTGGCTCTAAGGTATGTTTATGTATGCCTGTCCATCCACTATGTGATGGCGCTAATAATAATTATAATAATAAATTTCTTTATTCGGATAACTGGGACCAAAAATTTGTAAGTAACATAATTGCTTATTGCTAATGTTAATAAGTAAAAAAGACAGGCTAAGGCATGTGCACTCGTAAATAGATGATTGATAACTTTTGAATCATGGTATATTTGCTGTCATAGCTCCAATCTTGTATCAATAACAGGCTACTGTCTATCCTCAGTGTGATAGCTCTGAACCCTGTATATCAACCAATTGTTGGTTCATAATTCTTTGTCTATTCTCAGAGTAATAGCTTTTAATCGATTCTGATTTATATAACTACTCAAATCTCAGCTTAAAAACTAATATCTATGCCACTCCTGCCTGTCTTTGAATGGCCTTATTTGTTCCCTTTTTGATATTGCTGATATCGATTACTCGAATGACTTTCCTTGAGGTCCATTAATATCACACACACACACACACACAATTCACGTCTTTGTCCCCTACGGGGTAGACAGAGCCTAAGGTACCAAGACCTACAGGCCACGTTTAGCAAGATTGTGAGTGTATAGGTGGAAAATGGAATCAAAATAGTGATGGGTTGCTAGCCGCATCGCCTATAACCTGATTCCTATTTTCGCCCATTCCCCTGATGGGCTTTTAACATCTGCGCGGGAAGAGAAGCAACTGGTACATTCTATGTATTTTCTTTGCTTCCAGACCAGCATGGAAGTATAGAAAAATATGCATATTTAGTGAATTCCCCTGAAGTCCATTAAAATCAATAATATTTAAATAAGCAGAGTATTTTTGTAATGCACTAGCAATTAATGTTTTCAGTTGACACCATTGTCAAAATTCCATTTTTGCTAATCTATTCTTAATAGCAGTCTACACCTCCTTCAACATGTATAGAACAAATATATGCAGCTTTCAAATGTTATAAATTTATGCCCAATAGTGTTCCTTTTTGCTGACTATACCAACTTTCTTGTTACTGTACCTGCATTTTCAACCAGGGTCATTACTCATACAAAATTTCAAATCAAACGGATTAACCGTTGAAGAATTCTCTCCTGCGGAGACGGTCTGACCCCACTATCCATATCTCACTACCAGATTGTTGTATTTTCAACTGACTTACACAACAATGCAAAATTTCAGCTCAACTGGTTGAAGATATGTGCTCAAAATTGAGTTGCAAGATTCCAGCCATACAAACATACACTGCAAATTAAGAAGGATATAACTCTCTATGTTTATATGTTATATTTTCTGCTGCCTAGAAATGTATTCCTTGACAAAATACTCTGGATTGGTCTAAAATATGTCAAAATGTACTTGTCAGTAGTTTTGCACCACCAAACAATATCAAATGTATTTTTTGTGGCAGGATCATTTCACATCAAAATTGTTGTTATCTTACAATAATGCTAAATCTTTTTCTCTTCCCAGTGACTTGTAATAAAATTTTCTTAGTAGTAGTACTTAGCGGTGATTTTATTTTCTTTTTTAGAACGCTAACTACAAGACACCAATGATATAGCCTCCTGTTCTCTTGGAAAGTCACTACCCACGTATTGGATAGGTTTTTGTAAAATACAAGGAAATAACATTCATAAGAAAGCACAGATCTGAGAAAAAAAACGTTTAGTCGGATACCAATTTCACTATGACTTGATGTCCGGGTAGACCCATTTTAAGGTACCCGGCTATGATGCCAGTAATCTGAACAGGGTAACCACTTCCAAAGAATCTGGATGTGTATACCCAAATCGAGGATATTATAAATGTGTACCTATATATATATGTGTATGTGGCTTGGTACCAACAGTACAAGCTTTGCTAAATTTGGGGCATGAGGTCAATTTAATTGACCTGTATTGTGCCCTGATATTAATTTTATTATTTATTCAATTATTTCATACATGTAGGTAAATAACAAGTATGTAGGAGTTTATTTTTCACAGTAAAGAGTTTGTTTTACTTACTATTCAAGTTAATTTTTTACTTATTGATCTCTAGAAATTCACTTACAGTTCTGATTATTTATTTCTTTATTTATCAATAAAATGTTACACATTACCGTCTGAAACAGTGCTCTGTATGTATCTCCGGATTCATTAGCAGTACCGTAGCACTGATGACATCTTTTAAGGATTGAATATTATATTTAAGTACATATTTTAGTTCAACTACTTATACTTAGGAACATTATGTAACTTCTCCAGTATGTCTTCATCCTGTGTTATTGCATCTTTACTGAATCTTCATCCAAGTGCCCACAATGAGGGCTGAGTTGAATGTCTTTATTCTTGATTGTATCTTCTTAATTCTTCTTAAATTCACATTAACAAGAGTTGATTTACGACCCGAAATCAGAACGTCGGTCACGGAACGAATAAAATAAACAAGTTTTCCGCACCAGAATGTATATTTTAACCGCATAAACGTAAAATACAGAACGTAGACGTTGAATTTGAACCTACCTTGCTGTAGTCAGTGATAGGGTAATAATAAAATAGTAAATTGCGACGCAATTTCGTACCGCCTATTAGCGAAAGCACATTACCTCAATACCTGTTCAATGAGAACTCTCTAGGTACTTGTACTTATTCTATTTGAATAATAATGCCGCATACATACCTCACGAATTATCCAAACAAACCTTAGGTATTCAAAAATCTACAGGAATGTATGAGTTTTCAACCATCCTTAATCCCGCTGATTTAACACCAAACATCACTGTAAACCCGTAATTATGTTGAATATAGATAATATAGTGAACTATCATTAAAACTGCTGTATTTATATTATTAATGAGAGATTATAAAGCGACCTTGGCGCGCACTCAAAGCGTAATGACATTGTCACATCTGTCAAACAAAAGAGAGGTTATTTTGTTTTTTTTTTTTAGCTTTAAAAATAGTGACCTGTGCGCTGTACAATCAGCGTTACTACTTGTAAATCGTCTCGGACAAGGAGAAGAGTATAATATATTGTAATTATTTTTATGTTTATTGTTTGAAAATCCGTGGCAGCCTAGTGGTTTGACCTGTGGCCTCTCAAGCAGACCTTGGGTTCGAATCCTGAGTTTTCCGGAATTTATCTGCGAAATTACATTTGAAATGAGCTTTTCGGTGAAAGAAAACATCGCGAGGAAAATATAGGTAGCTATGTTACTTAGGGATTATCATACATTCTAATGGTGAAAGAATTTTTGAAATCCTTCCTGTAGTTTTGAGTTTATTGGTTACAAACATAAAAAAATACAAATCTTACATACATGAATAATTCACGTCTGTATCCCTTACGGGGTAGACGGAGCACTGATGGGTTGCTAGCCACGTGCTATAACCATGATTCCTAAGATTTTCGCCAATTCCCTCGACCTTTTACCATAAGAGAAGAGAAGGAACTGGTACATTCTATGTTATTTCTTTGCTCCCAGTTCAGCTTGGAAGTCTTTCTTTATAAAGTTACCTTAAATATTTAAGTTTAACAAAATCAAAATAGGAATCGTTTAAGCATGAACACACACCCACAATCATGTTAAACGTGGTGTTTAGGTCTTGTTGCCTTAGGCACTGTCTACCCCGTACGGGATAAAGACGTGATTTATGTATGTATAGGTATATGTTAAGCACAAAACAGTCTTTTACGACTCAATATAAGTAAATCACTTTCCCAACAAGTGAGTTGTGAGAGGTCATGCGTTTGTTAAATTAGTATACTTTCACGTGTTCCTTTAAAACACGACGACAGCGAATAAAGAAATTTAAAAACGCGGGTCGTTTTAAAACTGTTTTTAACGCATAAATTTATTCATATTTATGTTAATTTTCTTTGTTTTTATGTCCTCTTTAAAGGATTCGACGACCGGATAGCCTAGTGGTAAGTGACCCTGACTATGAAGCTAGAGGTCCTGGGTTCGAATTCCGGTAGGGGCAGACAGTTGTATGATGAATACGAATGTTTGTGCCCGAGTCATGGATGTTGTATGTATTTAAGTATGTATTTATCTACATTATATAAGTATGTTTATCCGTTGCCTGGTACCCATAGTACAAGCTTTGCTTAGTTAGGGGCTGGGTCAATTGGTGTAGTTTGTCCCAAGATATTTTTTTTTTTATTGTCATGAGCTACTTTGGTACACGATAGGTTACAAAAGTCGTCACAAATCGTTTAAGTAATATATCACGTTACGATTCGGATGACGATTAACGCCAAAACAAATGTAAACCACAATATTAACATGTCTTGAACTCGTACTCTTCCATACTAGTCTGGGAGTAAAGAAAAAACATAGAATGCACCAGTTGCTTCTCTTCCCGCGCAGATGATAAAAGATCGAGGGAATGTGCAAAAATCTTAGGAATCATATCTTTTCCACCTCACCACAATCATGCTAAACGTGGTATTTAGATGTTGTTACCTTAAGCTCTGTCTACCCCGTAAGGGATAAAGACGTGATTTTTTTGTATGTATGTATGTTGAACTCGTTAGCAGCAAAATCTTTCCAGTTTCGGATACTATATTTTCATTTATAATTTACATGATATTTTAAAGAAAATGTAATTTATTGAAAAAGAAAAAGAAAACAATAAAGAACAGTCAAAACTTAAAAATAACTTAAACTTAGCTAAAACTATTATTAAAGAAAAACAACTATGGATAAATATATAGGCGAAAAACTTAATTACCTGTTGTATGTAGCAGTGTAGGTATAGAACTGATATGGGACTTAAGTATTCTTCTTCTTTTTTTATTATGGTCATAAGACCCCCCCCCCCCTGTCGGGCTCTTAGCCAACGGTCAATGATATCCCTCGGAGACCGCCAGGAAATCATTAACCGATGCCCGGGGTCCACCGGACCAAGCACTGCTCTTCCCCTCGGACGGATCCAAAAACACCGCAGCTCCCAGGGAATTGTCATTTTTCTAATTTGGAAGGAACGTCAGTCTGTCTATTCGCACACATTACTCACACATAGATCAGGTTATTTACTTAACATACATACATAAATCTCGTCTTTAGCCCTTACGGGGTAGACAGAGCCTAAGGTGACAATACCTAAAGGCCACGTTTAGCTTGATTGTGGTCGTATGGATGGAAAGGGGAATCCAAACAGTGATGGGTTGCTAGCCACATCGCCTATATAACATGATCCCTGAGATTTTCACCCAATCCCTCTATGGCAGTGGTTCCTAACCTGGGGGTAATTACCCCCGCAGGGGTAAAACGGAGATTCTAGGGGGGGTAACACGGGATGGCACGAAATAGTATTAAAATAGCGATAAACAAAATAATAGTACGATTTGTATATTACTTTACTTACTAGTTACCTAAACGCGCAATTTCTTACATAATAAACATATTTTCGTTCGAATTTGTGTGGTTTTAATTATTTTAAATTAGCTAGGGGTAAACTCAATTCCCATACTTGTTCACAGGGGTAGTGACATTGAAAAGGTTAGGAACCACTGCTCTATGGGCTTATACCATCTGCGCGGGAAGAGAAGCAACTGGTACATTCTATGTTTTTTCTTTGCTCCCAGACCAGCATGGAAGAACTTACTACTATTTATTTACTTATTTATTTACTTAAGTTTTTCACATATACTGTAACAGTATAGCGTGGACATAGCTATGTTTTTTCCCGTTCAGATTAACCCACGACTGGCTATTGACATGCATAACAGCTATACATATCACTGGTTGCCGCTAGCTCTAATGATTGCTGCCTGTGGTGCGATGGGCGAATGGTCCGGCAGCAAGTCATAGACTGAGAGCGGTTTACTTTCTAGCAGTGTTTTTGTTTGAGTAATATAAGAGAGTACAATAACGAATAAAATCCCCGAATACATTAGAAAAGAATCACGAAACAATGTATTTACATACACATGCATACACAAATCACGTCTTTATCCCTTACGGGGTAGACAGAGCCTAAGGTAACAGGTACTTACAGGCCACAATTAGCAAGATTGGGGGTGTACAAGTGGAAAATGGAATCAAAATAGTGATGGGTTGCTAGCCTCATTGCCTATAACATGATTCCTATACGTTTCGCCCATTCCCTCCAATATATTTAAAAATAACTTAAAGATATTCCTAATGAAAAAATGCTATATCTGTTAACGAGTTCCTAAATGATGAAACTGTGAAGTAATTTCAGTAAAACAAATTTAGAAACATTGACATTTAAGCAACCTATTAATATACCTTGAATTTATTTGACCATGCTGGTGTGGGAGCAAAGAAAAAACATAGAATATACCAGTTGTTCTCTACCCGCGGAGATGGTAAAACCCCATCGACGAAATGGGCGAAAATCATAGGAATCATGTTATAGGCGATGAGGTTAGCAACCCATCACTATTTTACTATTTTTCACCTATACCTACGCCCACTATCTTGTTAAATGTGGTCTGTAGGTACTTTAGGCTCTGTCTACCCCGTAAGGGATGAAGACGTGATTTGTGTATGTAATTTATTTGACCTAATCTAGACAACCATTCGAGAATCGCTTGTGTCAAATAAAACTTTTTTCTTCTCGCTGCCTCTCACTACTTGTGTACGCTGCGCCCGCGCAGGCCCCAGGACCCGCCTTTTGCCGTTTCCATGGCGACGCTTTTCAGATCAAATGCCGACGCAAATCACTATTTATTACCGATCCCTGTTATTTTGCGGACGGCCCCACAGTCTTGGTGTTCCGTGAAGAATTTAGATTTGCGTTAACTAAGTAACTCGGGCGCAGTGTGTCGGCTTATTGCGCTAACTCAAAATTGCGCCATGGCGCAACAAAATAGATCGTGCTCAGAGACTCTGACAAGTTTCTTGCGGCGCATTCTTGGCAACGATGGTCTTTCCGAATGCGCTGGTAGTTTCAAAAAGACATGTAAAAGAGCCCTCGGCGGCCAATTTGCAAAAATAAATTTTCATTTTCATTTTCATTTTTAGAGCTAAACTAATGCACTAAGGTTGAGGGTCAGACCAGCTTAATTTTTTGAGTCGTGTCATTTCTGCTTTATTCGGTTTTATAAAAAAAAACTTCTGTCTCGTTCACACGGAGAGTTGGACTTTTGTATACATGACAACTGAAAAAACTACAATCGTCTGCAAAAAGCAAGTTTCAGATTTATAAAGTTTAGTTCATCAGTTCGTAATCAAATTGCATAATGAGTGGAGTGATGTGATTGTGTGGAAATTTGGATGAAATTGTATTGTTTTCAACGTTAAAATAGATTGAAACGGATAATATCAAAATTATAAACGACACGAAAATTAGAACACAGAAAAATCCGAAAAGTAAAGCTTTGGCCGGGAATCAAACCCGGATCCTCGTCATTCCGTGACGCGTGCTGCCGCTACGCCACCCAGAGCCGGTGGGTAAGCCTTCGATTTTTTCTATCTGCGAATTTTCGTAGCTAAGAAAGAAAGAAATTCCATTTTGCAAGACACACAAATATAAGAGAATATACACACATTTATAGAAAATAAACAGGAAAAATAAACACAGTTGTGTGTGTCTTTGCAAAAGTGAAACGGTCGCTGGCTCAGCATTACGCTGAGGCGTTAGACACCTGCAGCACTGATTAAATAAATAAATATCTTGGGACAAATTACACCAGTTGACCCAGCCCCAAACTAAGCAAAGCTTGTGCTATGAGTACCAGGCAACGGATAAACATACTTATATAATGTAGATAAATACATACTTAAATACATACAACATCCATGACTCGGGCACAAACATTCGTATTCATCATACAACTATCTGCCCCTACCGGGATTCGAACCCAGGACCTCTAGCTTCATAGTCAGGGTCACTAACCACTAAGATATCCGGTCGTCGATCGTCGGTCGTCGGTCGTATTTTCAGTCAGCACCGTCTATGACTCACGAAACGTCATCTCTTTGAATAATATCGGCGAATTCATACGCGTTCCATCATCGTACAGTAAGGGAAATGTATTCACGTACCACCGTAGAACCAGACGCGTTCATCCCTTACAGGCATATAAGCAGTGCCCGACACGCTTCGTACTAATACGGATTTTGTTGGCAATATGCCTACCCTCTGTCAAAATCCACTGCACGCCCCTGCGTAGAACCCTATCGCAATCGGGTGACATACCACTCGTGTTTGAGTGACGGCGGCCTGTCAATTGCGACAGGGTTCTGTGTTAGTGAATACATTTACCTCGCTGTACGCAGTGCAGTGCTACCTATCTCTAGTAGAGTTGTTGTTCTACCAACGCAACCGGACGAACGTCTCCAACTAGGTTTACCACCGGCATTTAAAAGGTAATGATGTAAAATGTTTTTTGTAATTTATTCTGACTTTTATGACGCCGTAAATGAGTAATAGGTGGTTTCCCAAGGGATTTCCAATAATAAGGTAGCAGGAAGACCTAGTTTGCTTCCAACTTTCGATTTGATAACACAACTAGCTTCTGCCCGCGAGTCTGCGTAGGATTATACAGTTTGACAACAAATATAATGCGCATCGGCAGTATTCGTTTGCGCAGAGAAGCGCAGACCAGTTTCCGATGGTAGCCGAACGTGTAAATAATCTATATTGAACTTTATTTGCAAGCGCAACTGGCAGAGTATTGCTTGCTTTGCATTCTTAGCTCTGTCCCGCTTACACGACTTTGCCATTGTTGGTACGAAATCGATCGACCAATAACAGCGCCAGAGTTTCCCGCGCTACTAAAATTGGTATACTGCGCAGGTACATCGTGGAGCATTATTTTTGCTGTCAAACTGTACATATAAACCTTCCTCTTGAATCACTCTATCTATTAAAAAAACCGCATCAATATCCGTTGCGTAGTTTTAAAGATCTTAGCATACATACATAGCTAAAAAGCCGTGGTAGCCTAGTGGTTTGAACTGTGGCCTCAAGCAGAGGTTCGTGGGTTCGAGCTCGGGCATTTGAAATTTACCATGGGCTTTTCGGTGAGGGGAAACATGTGTGTGAAGTTCCCAATCCGCACTGGGCCCGCGTGGGAACTATAGCCCAAGCCCTCTCATGCTGAGACGCCTGTGCCCAGCAGTGGGAGTATATAGGCTGGAGATGAAGCATACATAGGGATAATGTAGTGATAGTTCCACGGATGGATAAATATTTCCTTGGCAGGTTTACGCTATGTGTATGAATGAAGGAAAGAAGTAGAAACCTTTGTACTTTAGATACATAACACTCGTAGACTTGGAATAATGTGGAGCGTCGTGGCGTGGTGATTCTATAAAATAAAACACTGATATTCTTTTCAGTTTATTTGTCACGTAGCGTTTGAAGGGGTAAGGACGGAAAAATCGAGTCATGTGGGCTACCTACTTACGAAAAACCTTTAAAACCGACCGTTTTGCGAATTTCTTGGATCTGTCATTTGATCAGACTTGTATTTTCTTGATAATGCATTCCGACCTTTAGGTAAGGACGGAAAAATCGAGTTTCATGTGTGCTACCTACTTACGCCATACCCTTAAAACCGACCGTTTTGCGAATTTCTCGGATCTGTCATTTGATCAAACTTTTATTTTCTTGATATGCATTCCGACCTTTAGGTAACGCGGTTCAAGTTGGCGCCGACAGAATGCATTTATCAAGTCCAAGAACTAAAGCAACTCAGTATTTAGCTCCATAAAAAGCTGGATCACTTAGTTGCGACATCGAAAATGACGTTCCACCAAGAAATAAGGTCGAACATCGCGCCAAAATAAGCATCAATTACATTTTATCTGATCAAATTGATGGTGGTAATAACATTTAATTACTTTCGAGATTGTTATCTAGTTTTGTTTACTTTGAACCGGCAGTTTAACGAGGTGCCATGGCGGCCCAGACGTTTTATTAATTATTTATTTAGGACCGATTTACTAGCCTTTTTTCCACAACAAGGAAAGAAAACAAGTTATAATGACGAAATCATTACTTTTTATTCGTGTTTACTGCTTCCAATCGATGTCTTTATCGATCATCGCGTCTGTCAAACATTCACCGTACGTGGACAACGATTTTACAGCAAAATTATCTTCTTCTTATTTGTGGCGTATCAAGTCATAATAGCGACGACAACTTCGCCAATGTCAAAGTAACAAAAATATAATTCAAAAATCTTGTGACAAAATGTCGGCAATGTACGGTAATAGTCAAAGACCCACCTCCCCTGTCGGGCTCTTAGCCAACGGTCAATGATATCCCTCAGCAACTGCCAGGAAATCATTAGCCGCCCAGGGTGCACCGGACCAAGCACTGCTCTTCCCCCCGGACGGATACAAAAACGAACCGCAGCTTGACCACACGTGGAGGTAACCCGACTCGCACCCTCAGCGAAATTATCAAAGTCAATTCAGTTAATTGGGCTGTCACTTGAATTCCGAAAAACTTAGAAGTGCAAGCCCGAATTCGAACCCACGATCCGCTGAGGCCACAGGTCAAACCACGAAGCTACCACAGCTTTTATGAGTAAAATTTTCTCCGTTGCGTAACATATTAAATGTAATTTCAAATCGAGTCACGCTAATCGAAACTGTTTAACACATTCATTCTGTTACACCTATCAAAAGAATCATCGAAAGTGCATGACGGACAGACAAAGAGATTTTATTGGAAGCGTAATTATAGAAAGTGATAGTGAAAACTGTGATGAACATTGACATTGCATCACACAATACAGTAACACACACACACACACTCATAAATCACGTCTTTATCCCTTACGGGGTAGACAGAGGCTAAGGTGACAAGACCTGAAGGCTCCTTTAACATGATTGTGGGCGTGTAAGTGGGAAGGGGAATCAAAATAGTGATGGGTTGCTAGCCGCATCGCCTATAACATGATTCCTATGCCCATTCCCTCGATGGGCTTTTACCATCTGCGCAGGAAGAGAAGCAACTGTTACAATACAGTAAACTAAAACGTAATACCAAATTTATTTATAATTTATTTCCATAACTATTCTACCATTACAGACTTTTCTTTTTAATGCGATAGAATCTTTAAAACCTACATTTAGTTAACTAATTAATTTTACAAAAAAACAATCTAACAACCATGCAAAAGTGCATCTAATACCGTATGTAATATAATACTGTTACTAGCTGTCACGTGACTTTGTTACTATGCTATTTTTTGTCGCTAAGCGTCATCTGAATGATGTGTCTGTACGACACAATTACAAAATCCCGTGGAACATCTACTGCTCATCAAGGACGAGAGAAGGCGCTGTTTTTCAAATGATAGGTGCTATCAAATGAATCAAGAACGTTTACTTCTTCATTTTTATGTTTACTTTTTCGGTTTTACTATAGTACTAAAGGACTATATAAAACGTTACAAAAATTAATGGCAAAACCGGCCGAATAGTTACCGACCTCGGTTGATTTTAGTTCAGCTTTTTGTCTGCTATCATTTTAAAAGCAACTGTCTTAAGTTTTTTGTTTATTTCGAGTAAACAACTTTACGTTTGTAGATAATGTTATCATGTGCGGGTGGTCTCTAAAAGCATGTAAATTTAAGCCTATGAGCACAGCTTAATTGATCTCGACTAAGAGGGGGATTTTGACGTCACCACACCTTTGTACTAGTGTAAATTTCCGCATATAAAAACGCCTCGAACGCGTTCACGTAAACATCTCAATTGGCATTGTTCATTTTTTTTAAGCTGTGCTTTTAACACCTTTATTTGATAAAATGGACTATTTCAAGCAACTAATTTGAATATTATGCTTTTACGTAGCTTTGTTAATTAATAATAAATATTTTTTCGCTGTTTGATAATTCGTGAATTTAGACAGAATCCCAATCGCCTTCGTTCGGCTGGCTATAAAAAAACGGCTTTAGCATGATTAAGGGCGTATAGCTGGAAAGAGAAATCAAAACAGTGATGGCTTGCTAGCCGCGTCGCCTATAACATGATTCCTAAGTTTTCACCCATACCCTCACTGGTAAATTCAATGTTTTTTCTGCTATAATTATGCTATAATTATTTAGTGATATTTTGACCCCTAGCCAAGTGTGCCCCACTTGGCTCTTGTATCCTGCTCGCTCAGTTACGACCACGCGCTGTAAATCAGAGGACGACAACGCCCCTGCGACAACCGGAGATAGCCGGTGGAGCAATGCGAGGGGTCGAGCGGGAGTCCACCAAATAGTCCATTGACGTTTTACAGTATGTCTTACTAATTAATTTTCCCTCCTTTTTTTTTTGTTTATTGTAAACTATTTGATTATTTTTTTATTTTTTTTTAGTTACACATAAGTCGGGTTCTATCTATTTTATTACGTTTCGTGAGTCACATACGGTTGTGGCTGAAAATCAGTGCTGCAGGTGTCTAACACCTCAGCGTAATGCTGAGCCAGCGACCGTTTCACTTTTGCGAAGACACACACAACGCTATTTTTAATTTCTGTGTATTTTTTCTTGTTTTTTTTTGCTATAAAATTGTGTATATTTTCTTATATTTGTATGTATGTATGTATGTAAACTCTTTATTGTGCAAAATAAACAAGACAAACACAATTGACAAACACTGAGATACATGCACAAAGGCAGACTTATTCCTTTAAGGGATCTCTTCCAGTCAACCTTTGTGTGTCTTGCAAAAAGGAATAAATGTCTTCTTTCTTTCTTTCTTACTCTTTTATTAGGAGATGGTTAAGCATACAATTTCTTTATTGAACGCCACAAATCAGAAAACAAAGTGGCCAATAGGCGGTATATTAAAAGCGATATTTACCTAGATATGTTACTTCTTTTGGTGATAGTGTTTTGTTTCTTTTCTTTGGTATACTTATGCCCTTATTCATAAACGCTCTGTAGGCTTCTGCTAACTTAGCAATCGTTTGTCCTTATCTGTCAATTTGACATTTACATTTCACAGACAAGGACAAACGATTGCTAAGTTAGCTGAAGCCTATGGAGCGTTTACGAATAAGGGTGTAAGGCTCAGATGCCTAATTGTCAAACGCGTGGACTCTCGCGATCGCGTGCAGCTAGTCTATTCTCATCCTATATCGTTGCTCAGAAAAGGAAAGGTAGCAAAGGAAAAACATAGAATGTACCCTGACTTATGGAGGAAATTTGGGAGCCTTGGAGCGATCTTGGAAGTGCGCTATCAGCTTGTGGCATGGCGACTTTACGCTCTGAATGACAGCGGCCATATCAGCGACTAGTACTAATACTGCTTGCCACGCGTGAGGGCCTGCGCGTCTATCCCGAGAGTGCGCAAGAGTCGCTTTTCTGTTTATGTGACACGGCCTTACAATGACGCCTTAATGCGAGAGAATTCCGATTCAGTTTAGGTTCGCTCTATATAATATATATTCTAAATTACACCACCTGCTCAGATCTGTTCTGTTCTCCAGTCTATTATGATTGCCTGGTAGAGATCGCTCTGTAGCGATAAGGTCGCCTATTGTTACCTTGTTATATTCTGTATACCTTTTTTCTGTTTTGGTTGTTATATGTGGTGTTATAAAGAGTTATTGTATTGTATTGTATTGTATTGTTCGCTCGCTGTCAGATCCATACTAAAAAATACAGATTAAACCTGATCTGAGTCGGAATTGAATCGCATTAAGACGCTATGGTAAGGCCCCACGTACTATTACAATACGCGCTTGCGGGGTAGACAGGGCTCATCTCTATTGATTCACCTTTCCAACTGTACCAACTGTACAGTAAGGCAAATGTATACACGTGCCACCGGAGAACCCTATCCTATCGCAATAAGGTGATGTGTCATTCGTGATAGGGTTCTAACGTGGTACGTGAATACATTTCGGTTTATAGAGTTTTTATTTCTCATTAAAAAAAATTAGTTACATGAGAACTTAATATGTAAGGTAGCATTTGTTGTAAATACATACTCAGATACATACAACATCCATGACTCGGGTACAAACATTCGTATTCACCATACAAATGCCTGCCCCTACCAGGATCCGAACCCGGGACCTCTAGCTTCATAGTCAGGGTCACAATCCACTAGGCCATATCGCTATGTCGCTATCAGGCGGGTGGTAGGGCCTTGTGGAAGTGCTTGCACTGCTGTGTTCCGGTGTGGAGAGTAAGACAGCCGGGGAAATTACGGGCACAAGATGCATTGTATCTTAGTCCTCTAGGTTGGCAACGCATCTGCAATCCCTCCGGGGTTGCGGGTGCCTATGGGCAGTGGTGATCACTTACCATCAGGTGACCCACTTGCTCGTTTGCCTTCCTATTCATATAAAAAAAAAAAAAAAAAGGTCATATATACAGGGTGTTAGGTAATGGATAATACTTAAACTTTCCCTTACATGCTGCCATGCCAATTCTTCCATGCTGGTCTTGGAGCAAAAGAAAAAACATGGAATTTACCAGTTGCTTCTCTTCCCACGCAGATGGTAAAAGCCCATCGAAAGACTGGGCAAAAGTCTAAGGAATCATGTTATAGGCGATGCAGCTAGCAACCCATCACTATTTTGATCCCTTTCCACCTATACGCCCTTAATCATGCTAAACGTGGCCTTAAGGTGTTACCTTAAGCTCTGTCTACCCCGTAAAGGATGAAGACGTGATTTGTTATGTATGTATGTATGTATGTATGTATGTTCCCTTTCATTTGCCTAACGTCCAAAATCACGCTGAACGCGGCCTTTAGCTCTTACTACAATTATTGTATCAAACCGGATAATTTCACCATTCTAATCAAAGTTAACCTCAAAACCCTGTTATTAAAAAAAAAAGCTAATCGCTCGTTTGTCATGCCAACGGAACTTTAAGGGCCGACACAGTTATCAATGTAAGCCGATTAGACGATCAGCTCATAGCCGGGCCCTGAGGACAGGGTTGCCAACTGGCCCATATCCCTTGCCTACTCATAATTTAAACGCGAAAGTAACTAGAAGAATTCTGAAGATATCGTGGACGTGAACGGATCGGAATCCATAAAGTTTAAAATGTATAATGGGTTAAAATACATAATGGTCCAAAATATATAACGCAATATTCTGTAAAACTATTAGCTAAATGAACTTTTTTGATATCGTAATCTATAGATTGGTTTAGGTTAAGTTAGGTTTGTTTTATTATAACAATCCTGTTAATTTGTAACTTTCTGAGAAAATCGCATTATAGATTATAAACCATTATGTATTTTAACCCATTATACATTTTAAACTTTATGTATTTTAATACGTACCCATCGTGGACGGATAGAAAGGGTTTGCAGATGGTGAACAAAGAAAAGATCTTGAAAACTGTCAAGAAACGCAAGCTGCAGTACTTTGGTCACATAATGCGTAGTCATATGCGTCACATAATGATAATGATGACGTTGAAAATGCTTAAGACCCGCAATCCAAAGTAAAATTGTAAAGGAGTGTTTTCCGAAAAAAAGTCCACATGAACATTTTTCCAGAATTTTACTTTTTTGCGTTTTTCTTACTCAGATCTATCTATCGATCCTTGTACAAGAAAAAATGTATCCCAAAATTACCACTCCAGCTCGTCACTTCTTTTAAAATAGTACCTAAGTGCGCGTGACGAACAGGAGAAATAATTCGATAGTAAAATCTTGGACACATTTTTTCTTGTATGAGAATTGATAGGGTAAACGATTCCGAATAAGAAAAACCCGAAATATTTAAATTCTGGAAAAAATGTACATGTGGTTTTTTTTTTGAAAAGGGGGCGTTCAAGTATTACGTAAGCGCTTGAGGGGGGCGGGGGGTCTTTGCTTTGCTTATTTTTGATGACATGGGGGGAGGGGAGGTCGATGTGGTGATTACGTCAGCAGTTTCGATTCGAACTGCTGCTCACGAATCAATAAAAAACAGAATCCATTAAAAGAAAAATGCGTTTATAGGTTATCAATGATTACGTAAGCATGGGAGGGGGGGGGGGGTAAGAGGTTTGCTTACTTTTGCTGACAAGAGGGGGGGGGGGGGTAAATAATTGTAAAAAATCTGCTTACGTAATACTTGAATGGCCCCAAACTACCAAAGGTGTTTGACAGCCCTGAGATAAGCTTGGAGCCAACTGGTCAATATTATGTCTTGTCTGTCAGTGACAGTAGAGCGGGTTGACAAGAACACGGTTGGTACATTATTGTACTAGCTCCTAGTGCTGTTTGTACACACAGCAAAGCTATTCGGTAAGCAGGATAGATACGGCGCGAGCGTGCGTAGGTGCTTACCTGATTATATTGCCGTGAGTACATTGCTTAGCTACACCTGGATTTTTAGGCTGCATATTTCGCGACAGTGAAAACACTGAACGAAATACAAAGGTACGTTTCTGTTTTCTGTGTTCAAATACATTCACTTGTCTCATCTCGTAGGTACTCATTTGATCCGTCGATTTTTTAAAACCCTTGACATTTTTTTCCAAAATGATGACATTTTGGGTTTTTCTGAATCAGAATTATTAGCACTATTTATTTTTGTGAAGAAAAAGTGTCCATTGGTTTTTTTTTGTCAGTTTTGTGACACTATTTTCGTACAATTTATATGGGGCGTCACAAAACTGACACGAAAAAGTTGTATGGGAAATTAAGGTAATCTTGTTGGAAAAAGGGTACACGTTTTTTTTGAAAATGCCCCACCCCTATGTCGATGTACACGAACGTCGGCCGATGTATGGATACATTTATCAAACACAACTATAAAAATCTGAAAAATATTTACATACATACATACATACATAAATCATGTCTTTATCCTTTACGGGGCCAACGGAGCCTAAGGTAACAAGACCTAAAGACCATGTTTAGCATTATTGTGGGTGTATGAATGGGGGGAATCAAAATAGTGATGGGTTGCTAGCTGCAGCGCCTACAAAATGATTCCTAAGATTCTCAGCCATTCCCTCGATTAGCTTTTGATATTCAAGATTAATTTGCAAAAAAATTGAGAATTGAGAACCTCCTCCTTTTTTTGAAGTCAGTTAAAAACACTGTACACTCATATATACGCTCAGCGGGCTGACTTATCACAGTAGGCTTATTACAATCGCCATCGTGTTCATTTTGACAGTTCATGTATGGGCTGACAATTGGCATAGGAATCAGCTAGCTGTCACATTCATACAAGAACTGTCAAAATGAGCACGATGGCGATTGCGAGCGAGTTAGACAATAAGCCTACAGGTATCTGCAGTTTCGGATTTAACCTAATTCCCTACGAAAACACCTCATTACGGCCATTAAGAGCATCAAACAAAGCCGTGGAGCGTGATGCGCGGGCGCAGGAAGCGCGGTGACAACAATGCCCTATTGTGGCCCGCCGGATACGGCCCGGTCCCATTGCCCATTAAGTTGGCTAAACGATGCTTATGTTCCGAATAAGAACGTGAATCATATGACACTAGCTGGGTTGCCACTCTATTAAAAACACGTGAAGACTACTGTATTAAAATAAATAAGTTAAAAAAAAAACATAACCCGATTATGTAAAAAAGGGATTTAGAAAGGACCAAACAAAAATATGTAATTCAGAAATGCATAGGTACAAAAATTGTAAGTAAGTAAATGCTTTACTGTACACATTAAAAAAAAACAATTCTCAAAGAAATAGTTCAGAGATCAGAATTTCTAAAGGACACTGAAAATTAGAACACATAAAAATCCGAAAAGTAAAACTATGGGAATCGAAGCCGGATCCTCATCATTCCGTGATGCGTGCTATACCGCTACACCACCTATAGCAGGTTTTTTTATGTTCTAATTTTCAGTATTTTAGAAATTTTATAAAAAAAAGTCAAGAAGTAAAATTTGCACAAAGGCGAACGTATCCCTGTGAGGGATCTCTATCAGCTCACCTTGAAATGGTCAAGGTAAAACCGTGGTGCCTTAGTCGGGTAATTATGCCGACAGTTTTGGAACTATCGCTCATTGAACATATCTGGATTTTATTCTTTCCCCAGGCAAAATTGCTATCATGAGCCAGTATTAAATTCGTTTTCAATATAAATCCAAACTTTGTTACCAATATAAACTGGCTTACTTATATTTGGTAGCCAAGCGATAACCTTTGAGAGGCGGAAACACTTACCGAAATAACCCCAAAGTTTCTCTTTTTGCATACAAATTCAGACATTTTAGATAAAATTATATTTGCGGTATTATTAGTAACATAAACATGAAAACAATTGCTTCATTTCAACAAGAACGAGTGAAAGCACGCGAATATGACAATGTATCGATAAATAAATCGAACATCGACTGAGCTGCAATCATCGCCCATATATAATCGGAATCGATTACGAATATCGATTTTAATTTATCCGTTTTCGTTTTCGACATCTCAGATGCTTATCGTCTAGATGATAAACGCCTGTATAAATAAGCATCTGCATTTTTATAAATTAAATTGACTACACATTATGTAGAATTGAGCCTTTTCTTTGGTCGGTGAGGTTACCACTTTTTGCTCTACAGTTGCCCTTTTAAAATATTCGCAGTTCACTACTCTCCAAAGAAGTTCACCCGTTCTCTCTTACTCTATCTCTCTGTATTAAAAATCTTTTTCATTATCACCATTAAATGTTTCTTTTGTTTTGTTTATAAGCACAGCCGGTATGCTTATTACCTAACTCGCTCGCAATCGCCATCTTGTTCATTTTGACAGTTCTTGTATGAATGTGACAGCTAGCTGATTCCGATGCCAATTGTCAGCTCAGGTCTTCTTACTATGTTTCTTCGCCTCTAGATCAACAATTGTCTTCGTATGAGTTATACTTCTATTATAATAGAAAGTTGAGCAATGTTTTAGATCATTGAGTTAGGTGGTAAACAAAATAGCAATCGATTGACCGCAGCCCGTTTGAGCCAAATCGTTCCTCCGGGCGAGCCGCTATTCGATACAAAAACTATCGATACTAGCAATATAGTAGTAATGCAAACAAAGCCGCAGGTAGGAAATGTTTCTCTGGTTGACTGTGGTACAAGATTTAGAAAATATTTGTCTAATCTACATATTTAGGAATATAATGTTTGAAACTCTAACCCAATTTGATACATAATGAACAAAATGGACAACCATTTCTGACTTGTTTTTCCGTTCTTTATAACTCTTTTAGTTAAAACGGCCCTGTACTGTAATTAATTTAAATAACAAATAAACAACGACCTTAATTTGACGTTTAAAACAATAAGAATTCCGCGACTGCGGTCCGATTCGTACCTAATTCGCGTGAGAATTGGAATCGTTCTCTGTTTACGCGTGGATTGTGCTACTGAGTTCTATTTGGACCGGGTTGCTCTCGCTTTCAATTTGACATTGACAGTTTACCGCTTCACCACAGATAAAAAATAATGTACGCAAAGCATTCATCCCGATAAACTTGTCAAATACGTAAGAAATTGCGTGAAATAATTACATTAGAATAAGTTACAGCGTCCAGCGCAATGATTAAAAATACAAGTATTTTATAGACCTTACGCGGCTCCCAACTCATACTTACCAGAAAAAAGCGACTTCCCATTCAAATTTGTACCAAAAATTGTGTCTATTTCTGCTCAACATAGTAGCTTATATCACATCGCTACCGCTTACAACTTAGCCCGTCACAGTTAATAGACCATTCCGTCACAGGCAATGACTGCGACCCCGTTATCAATCGATTTTTCCCGCCAATGCCAATGCAAACGCTTGCATTTCCTTCAACTGCATCGGCTTCAATATTCGCTTCAATCTCTCCATCTGTTGGAAAATAACTCCAAGTTAATGACCTAATCCAAAGTGAATTTATTTATAGAGTACTAGACGGGAATTGAACCCTCACTTTAACTATACGCACCTAGAATTCAGTCAATTGGACCATCGGGACTCCCGACTACACTTAGTACTACTACGTTTAGTAGTGTGTGGCGCCATCTTTCGCAATTCTGTATAAGTCACGAGTCCTACGTTCCAAATTATAATTGCAAAGGCCGTAACAAATGAAGTGCCACTACTAAAGAACTTAATTTTCGCTGAGCATTTTTCTATATAAAAAAATAATATTAAGCATCGCTGTTAGTAGGGCACTATAAATGAGCCTTTTACCTCATACGCCGGCACCACCGTGTGTATATTTCTCGAAAACAGAGTCTATTTAAGTAGCTAGTTCAAGAACACTTTTAAACAATGAATTTTCAAGAATTAAGGTCAGAAGTGTCGAGCAATTTATGTTAACAATCGCCCACGCAGCCATCAAAACAACACGTCTACGTTAATTCGTACCAAAAACGGCACAGATGTAACAATTATGGTAATGAAATGGCCAGTTTCAGTTTTTTTTTAAAGATAAGACGAAGATACGGGGAAAAGTAGAGTGCCATTGAAGCGTGTCACATGCGTGCCACATACGGGACAAATGGCGGCCACGCCTACCACAGGGTTGCCACTGGCTGGAAAATGGCCAATTTTTTTTTTCAGTATCCCAGCTTATCTTAGGAAGGTCTGGCGCTTATTTGGCCAACATGAAAATTGTCGGTGAAAAGTCTGTTTACATTAAAAACTCGACCAGAAAATGCATTTTGAATTGTCACTGTCGCCGACATATGTCAAGTTCCTATAGGTACGAAAGTAACTCTGTCTGTTACGCTTTCACGCCTAAACCACTGAACCGATTTTAATTAAATTTGGCACAGAGATAGTTCCAGTCCCAAGGACATGGGATAGTTTGTATCCCGGAAAATCGCATAGTTCCCGCGGATCGATAAGCAAATTCAGCGCAGACAAAGTCGACCGAGTACACACACACATGTTTTTGTGACCCAAATTAAATGCGTTCCATTATAGGTATACATACATACACAAATCACGTCTTTATCCCTTACGGGGTAGACAGAGCCTTAGGTAACAGATACCTGCAGGCCACATTTAGCAAGATTGTGGGCGTATAGGTGAAAAATGAAATCAAAATAGTGATGGGTTGCTAGCCTCATCGCTTTTAACATGATTCCATGATTCCTATGATTTTCGCCCATTCCCTCGATGGCCTTTTACCATCTGCGCGGGTAGATTATAGGTATCTCTTTCTTTTATATATTTCTCTCTCTTCCAATAAACCGTTAGACGCGGCAACCCTGCGCATGCGCATGCAAATGTCACTGTGACACGAGCGATCTTATTAACACTGAGCGCGGACATGTGGATTAGCCCACTAGTGGAAGGGGCCCAATTATAGGGCTGGGCTGCAGATTGAAGGGGTAACGCGAGATAGAATGAGGTTAGGCTGCGGATGTAAAAGATGTATGTGGATTATCTCGGTGCAGTCTTTGCTTTAGAAACCAAGTTATTGGAAAAACTTGAGCAACTTGAGCATTGGGGATCGTTGTTGTTTGAGTCGAATTTGTATGATAAAATACCTATTTGCTTGATACAAAACTTAACTTAGAATTTACCAGTTGCCTCTCTTCTCGCGCAGATGGTAAAAGCCCATCGAGAGAGTGGGCGAAAGTCTTAGGAATCATGCTATAGGCGATACGGCTAGCGACCCATCACTATTTTGATTTCCCTTTCCATACGCGCTTAATCATGCTAAACGTGGCCTTAAGGTTTTGGTACCTTAGGCTCTGTCTACCCCGTAAGGGATAAAGACGTGATATGTAAAACTTAGGGCCTGTTCCACTAGTCTCTATTAAGTACCTGAAATCTGGTGTCAGATATTTATGATGCCGTCTCTTGTCTGTTTCGTAGTAAAAAATAAAGATGGCGCCACTGATATCTGAAAGTATCAGAAACTTAACAGAGAGTGGTAAAACTCCTCAGTGTGATAATTTTATGGTATCATAAATATCTGATGATACATTATGATGTCTCGTGCACCACAGTTCGACAAAGGCTTAGTCTTCGACTCGGGGGTCTCGGGGGTCGTCGCGCGTGCGGTCCATAGTCCGGGTTAACCACGTCCTACGAGCGATTAACTGTCAATCCGATATATAGAAGAACTAACCAATAGAGATAAAATTTCATGTAATTTTGGAGAACAATCGTGAACTATGCGACGATTCTTGCAATTTTATTGGGCGGCCTAGGTCAACGACATCTCCACAGTTCGATATAGGCTTAGTCTTCGACTTAAGGGTCTCGGGGGTTTCGGGGATCCACAGTCCGGGTTAACCATGGCCTACGGTAGCGAACAAAAGTCAATCCTGTCTGTAGAATAACTAACCAATAGAGTGAAAATTTCGTAGAATTCGTTAGGCTTAAAAATTTAAAATGTTTAGACATTGCTTGGCATAGCATGAAACTTACTAATTATGAAAAAAAAAGTACTTGTGAACATAATTCTCGCTACTAAAACTTTGCTCTATGCAGGGAAAAGAAAAAACTATCGCGAAAACTGGTGCTAGTACGGTAGTAGTGACAAATCGTTAATGTGGTGCATTATTAAAAACCCCGTGTCACCTGTGCCCCTTCACCAAGGCGACAATTGTCGGAAACAACTGACAATTCTGATTAAATTACAAAATCGACGAGAAACGCCGGCTGGCTTCATATTGCATACGCACTCATTTCAAATTGTCACGCATCACCGATAATTGTCGAGTTTGTATAACAGGAGCAGATACCACTCTATGGGAATTATCCTCTATGTTCCGATATAACGGATTGGGGACTCGATCCAACCCGATTTCATATCGATAATCGGGTTTGCCGTGTTCATGGCTTAAGACGGTTGTGTCAGTCGGGATCATAGAGTACCTACGTTCAGTCGAGTGCATAAATATCGATACAAACATTATGTCAAATATATGTGACATCGTAGTAGTAGGGACTCGTGTAGGAAACTTTTCACGAAACTCGGTATCATGACCCTGTTCTCATTGTATTTGTTCCAAGTTATTATGTATACGCGCACAAACATTTCTAGGTTTGGGCGAATGGGCGTAAGAGGGAAGCTCACTCGGAGTACAGGTCGTTTAAGATGGACGAACTGTATGGAAAAAGTTTTCTTTGATTTGTGGGTGTTCTAGTACTCCAACCTCGGTTGGTCTCACAGAGTGTTTTTAATCCTTGATAGAAATGGGCCCGATTGGCATTAAAAATAAGTCAAATCTGTCGATTTTTTCGCTGACTGTACATTTTATCAAAAATCTGTGAATATCAATTGTCATCACTGAAAAAGTTAGTAAAGGTCTCCTAAGAGCATTTTCGCGTAGCAGCAAGGGATCTAGTAGCTGCCCTTGCTGTCCCATTTCAACTTTCCACCCTGTATAGGATGGAGACAAATCCAAATAATCCACGGTCCTAATAATAGGTGCAGCCGTTCTTGAGTTAAATGGTGTAAATAACCCGACTTATTTTATGTATATACAGAAGATAGACCTTTTTTATTAATATCAAATGAATCAAGAATTTCACAAGTGAATAATAAAAATACATACAAGAATGGGAACAAGAACAATGGCAACCAAAAGAATAGTCATGTGAAAAAGAAAGATCCCGCAGGAGACGCGCCAGGAACTTCCACTGCCGTAGCGAAAGGGGCCAAAAAAGATAGAAGATAGATTAAGTCAGCAAATACTAGTTAGTTGGTTTGGTCACGTAGAGCGGATGGATGAAAGTAGACTAACTAAACAGATCTATATGGGGAGTGTGAATGGTAACGTTGGGAGGGGAAGGCCTAGACGGACGTTTCGAGACCAAATAGGAGACGTTTTGGAAAAAGGTCAGGTCAGGAGTACCCGAAACCGACGAGCATGTATGAAGAGATTGATGAATGTGGATGAAGCGAAAGAAGTATGTCAGGATCGTAGCAAGTGGAACAAAGTAGTCTCTGCCTACCCCTGTGGGAAAGAGGCGTGACGGTATGTATGTATGTATACTTTTTTAACACCTACGCTGCGCTGACCAAAGACACATAAAGGGACCACTTAACACACGGTTAAGTCCCGTTCGACAACAATCGAAAACAACCTATTATTTTTGATAATCTACATGACCGACTATTAAATCAGCCCACCCAAACGACAGTAAATCTGAAGCTAGCGGTTCCCAACGCTGGGCACATAAATATCCCATCAGCATCGACACCAAACGGTCCGCGGTCCCATGACAAATCCGTAATGTGCCAGGTTCAACCTTAACCAACGTCTTTGAACTCCCGCTCCCCCCCAGCCTGTACCGTCTTTAGAGGAACTTCAGACTTTGTTGGGATGATTAGGGGTCAGCGTAAGGTGGCAAGGATTCGTAAGAGGTGGAAGGCTAATTGTTTTGTGCGCCGGCGCAGATTTATGACGTCACGCCGTCAAATAGCTTCCGCGTCGGGATTTCTTTTACTTTGTTTGAGGTATTTTGTTTCTATTCAATTAGCTTTGCTTGGAGAAGTTTCGCTTGACAAAATGGCTGATTTCGTTGGGTATATTTTAGACTTAATTTAATTTAAATTTCAATGGTTAAATAAGTTGTAGTATTGCTTCCATGCTGGTCTGGGAGTAAAGAAAAAAACATAGAATGTACCAGTTGCTTCTTTTCCCGCGCTTATGGTAAAAGCCTATCGAGGGAATGGTCATAGGAATCATGTTATGGGCGATGCGGCGAGCAACCCGTCACTATTTTGATTCCCCTTTCCATCTATACGCCCACAGTCATGCTAAACGTGGCTTTTAGGTCTTATTACCTTAGGCTCGGTCTACCCCGTAAGGGATAAAGACGTGATTTGTGTGTGTGTGTGTGTGTGTGGTATTTAACCATTGAACTTCCTCGTTAATAAGTCACACGATAACAAAACCAAAACATTCGAGTCAGATTTGTATCATAGTTGGAAGCTTTTGGACTATAATTGAGTAATTTTAAGGAATCGAATAACGTTTCATAGACATACATACATACATACATACATACATACATAAGGTAACGAGACCTTAAGGCCACGTTTAGCATAGTTGTAGGCGTATAGATAGAAAGGGGAATCAAAATAGTGATGGGTTGCTAGCCGCATCGCCTATAAAATGATTCCTAAGATTTTTGCCCATTCCCTCAATGGACTTTTACCATCTGCGCGGGAAGAGAAGCAACTGAAACATTCTATGTTTTTTCTTTGCTCCCAGACCAGCATGGAAGTAGACACCATTTATTAAATGCTAAAAGTGATAAAACGCGACAATACCAACAGTTATTGTCAATTAAGGGAATACGTAACAGTTAATAAACAATTAAAACCGATATGCAAATGTAACGTTACACCAGTAAAATCAGTTAAAACATATTTAATGTGAACAATATCGTAAACAAGGCAATTGTCACAATTTGCAATTCCTAACTACTGGAAACTGCATTAGTTAGTCGCTAGAACAGTTAAGAGAACTGGCTGTTGTAAATAATCTTTATATTAGTATGCGCAGGCGCAGGGTTATGCTGGTTCAGGCTCGCGCAAGAATATGCAATGCGTGATCCCTTACAATACACACATGCATACATATCACGTCTATCCCTTACGGGGTAGACAGAGCCTAAGGTAACAAAACCTTGAGGCCACGTTTAGCATGATTGTGGGCGTACAGGTGGAAATAGGAATCAAAATAGCGATTGGTTGTCACCCCCATTTTTCGCCCATTCCCTCGATGGGCTTTACCATGCGTGGGAAGAGAAGCTACTGGTACATTCAGTTTTTCTTTGCCCAGACCAGCATGGAAGCAAAATCATATATATCATCCAAAATAACGCTTAAGCCGCTTTTCTATTTATATCTCCATTTATTATAAATGTGTAATGTGTTTGTGTATAATGTATTATATATTTTCACTACTTAATATATTATTCTAAATTGCACCACCTGCTCAGACCTGTTCTTTTCTCCTGTCCATTATGGTTGCCTGGCCCCATGGCCCTATCACTCTGTAGCGATAAGACCGGGTGTGTAATGATCGATATAAAAATATTTAATATATTTTCTATCGATATATCAACATTTGCTATAATTTCAAAGGGTATAATCACTCATTGTGTATAATAAACGTTTGGTATAATTTTAAAATATATACATTTATTTCGTATATTTATCGTTCGGTATAACGCTTATTTCTTATAACGATTATATGGTATAACGCTCATTTTATATAATGAACATTGTGTTTTATTTACCTAACCTAACCAACTTTTTTATAGCAGTTCGTTTTTGTTGGTGGATGCAGTTCAAACCTAACCTAACCTACTTTTTGATAGCAGTTTGTTTCGTGATTAAATAACGTTATACCATTATGTTCATTATAGAAAATAAGCATTATACTTAAAAAATGTTATATTAAATGATATTATATCAAATGATCATTATAAGAAATGATAATTATGTCATATGTAAATATACTAAGTGTTGTTATATGATTTAATAATTATATCAAATGAGCGTTATTGCTACTAATATTATACCAAAATTTTTTATAGCCATCGTTACGCACCCGATAAGACCGCCTAATGTGACCTTGTAATATTCTGTATACCTTTTTTCTGTTTTGGTTGTTATATGTGGTGTTCAATAAAGAGTTATTGTATTGTATTGTCATCTATTCAAGACTGTAAAAGCATCACTACGTGAAGCTCGCGACGACGGAATTTCCAGAACTCGCCCGAGGCTCACATTCGAGACTAGATTGAGATTCACGTGAGACGAGGTAGGGGACAAGGCGAGAGTCTAAACTAGCCATAATGAACTGCGACCGGTACCTCAGGTTTGTGGGATTACTGGTCGCAGTCCCATGAGCTGGCAGGTTCGACGGCACTCCTGCTGGTAGATGGAGATTAACAGCTATTAATGTAACGATTAATCGACATAAATACTAATCCCGCAAGCGTTGCCCTTCAGCAAAAGCGCAGAACACATTTCTAGCCAATCCCGTTGAATCAGTGACGGGTCTTCCTAACGATACTATAATGTCGTCATAAGTAGATTCCAGAAAAGTTACAAAAAGATGGCCGAATGTCACACTCAGAAATGTTCTCATCAAAATTTACCTATTAACCTACATCTATGAAAGTGTTTTAATAAAATATTAATCGGTGCTTATATTAATAATAATAATAATATCTTGGGACAATTGACACCAATTGACCTAGCCCCAAACATACATACTTAAATACATATTAAACATCCAAGACTCGAGAACAAACATTCGTATTTTCATACAAATATCTGCCCCGACCGGGGATCGAACCCGGGACCTCAAGCTTCATAGTCAGGTTTATATATAATATTAAATTCGACTTTACAATTACAAATTATTTAATAAGCATTGCCATATTGCCTTCTCCACCCTCCCTATTAGCGGCGATTTGGAAGAAATATTTTATATTTAATTTAATTGTGTTTTAGCTAAGTTTAAGTTATTTTTAAGTTTTGACTATTTTTTGTAATTATCTGTTTTCATTTGTAAAAGTTTATTTCATTAGTATAGTCTTGACGACGTGGTTGGCTTAGTTGGTAGTGACCCTGCCTGCGAAGCAAGCGTCCCGGGCTCAAATCCTGGTAAGGGCATATATTTGTGTGATGAGCACTATTTGTTCCTGAGTCATGGATGTTTCTATCTATTTAAGTATGTATTTCTCTACATAAGTATGTTAGTCGTCTAGTACCCATAACACAAGCCTTACTAGCGCTTACTTTAGGACTAGGTCCATTTGTGTGAATTGTTCCCTAATATTTATGTATTTATTTATTTACAGTTTGACAACAAATATAATGCGCATCGGCAGTATTCGTTTGCGCAGAGAAGCGCAGACCAGTTTCCGATGGTAGCCGAACGTATAAATAATCTATATTGAACTTTATTTGCAAGCGCAACTGGCAGAGTATTGCTTGCTTTGCATTCTTAGCTTTGTCCCGCTTACACGATTTTGCCATTGTTAGTACGAAATCGATCGACCAATAACAGCGCCAGAGTTTCCCGCGCTACTAAAATTGGTATACTGCGCAGGTACATCGCGGAGCATTATTTTTGTTGTCAAACTGTATTTATTTATAAATATGTACTATGGTAAAACTATTTCATTCCAATGTTAACACATTGGTACCTAGTTTTTTTGTAATTGAACTACGTGGCAATGTATGCACGCTTAGCGAAATTTGCAATTTTTATGACATATTAGAAGCCGCAAACGTCCATTGTATAATTACAAAAGACACGTGCTTTCCCTTTTATTTTAAACGAAACATAATTACTTATCTCACGCATCTGGCTTCTGAAAGTTGTTTGACATCTGATCTCTTGGTATTTGACAATCATTTCTCCCAAACTGATGACGTCCGTGGATGACTCAACAGAATCGTTTCAGATGCTAAATTCGACCTTAACGAAACTTAAATATGGACGACAATGCAAAGTTACTGGTGAATGCTGAAAAACACGATTCAATAGGCGATTTGATTCAGAACTTGTCGAGACAAGTATTTGATTGCCTGAAGTAATACGGTTAGGAATGTTCCCATTCGTCGGCCATCTTGTGCCGTCCTGAAAGTTACGAGCGGAACCGTTGCGTTGCTATAAAGCTTCTGTCACATGAACTATCCTAAAGAGGATTTTTTGTGAATGCAGTGATCAAATAACTTGATACATCTGTTGTTTTAGTTACACATAAGTCGGGTTCTATCTATTTATTACTTTGTTTACGTAAAAGTTTATGGATTATCCTTCTTCTAATATTATAAACATGGATAGATGGATGGATGTTTGTTACTCTTTCACGCCAGAACGGATGGACAGATATGGATGAAATTTGGAACATAGATAGATTATAGTCTGGATAACACATAGGCTACGTTTTATCCCGGAAAATTGCGTAATTCCTTGCGGGATTGCGATAAACGAATTCTATGCCAACGAAGTTGCGCGCAACAGCTAGTGTTGTATATTTTATCTGTGTGTCGGTTCGTAAGTCTCAGACGGTTCTGGCTGAGAATCAGTGCTGCAGGTGTCTAACACAGCGTAATGCTGAGCCAGCGACCGTTTCACTTTTGCGAAGACACAACGCTGATGATCTATTTTTCATGTCTGTGTTTTTTTTTCCTGTTTCTTTTCTATAAAATTATGTATATTTGTGAGTCTTCCAAAAAGGAATAAACGTCTTCTTTCTTTCTTTCTGTGATTCAAGTATGATTCTGATTCTAGATTCTGTTTTTTCATATTACTATTAAATTCCGGGGCTTGCCTACGGATATACTTGACGCCACGCCACTGCAGCCTACGGCGGCCATCATTAAACCATTTGACAAACAATATCATATTTCATGGAAATATTTGTGCGTGTATCTCAGTGTTTGTCAATTGTATTTGTTTTATGTTTATATTGCACAATAAATTTTACCACGGGATTGGAAAATTCCGAAATGTTGTACTAATAATAAGCTACAGACATTACATTTAGCATGCCTACACATTATTCCTTAATTAGTATAAAGATGCACTTACAAAGGAATTTTTCAAATTTCCCACGGGATAAAAACACAAGGTAAATAATTAAGACTATAATTAGTAGATAATATTCCTAGAGGATCTGTAGGTGGTCTAAGAAGGGATTTTCCGAATTTCCCACGGGATAGGCAATAAAAACCTTATACTTGGAGACATGAGTGGATGTATGGGGTGTGTCGTCACTCTGACGTTATGTGCGCGGACGAAGTCGCGGGGAAAAATTAGTATAATTATAAAGTCTTGTGACAAAATGTCGGCCACGTTGTACGGTAATGGTCAAAGACCCCCCCTGTCGGGCTCTTAGCCAACGGTCAATGATATCCCTCAGAAACTGCCAGGAAATCATTAGCCGCCCAGGGTGCACCGGACCAAGCACTGCTCTCCCCGGACGGATCCAAAAACGAACCGCAGCTTGACCACACGTGGAGATAACCCGACTCGCACCCCAAAAACTGTAACAGTTACGTGTCCCATGTGACAATACCTTAATCGCGGCGCATGCGCCGACGAATACCAGCGTCAAATTAGACCTTTTTCGGAGGCGAAATTGCTGTTATAAATCCAATTGTCTCATTGTTCCTGCGTTAGATATCTTTTGTATCGGCGCGTTTGTTCGTATCTGAGATAACATCTCACCTAACCATTAAGCACCTGGTCGCGTACGAAATTTATCTGTATGTACTAGTGATGTAACGAATATTCGCAGTCGCATTCGCATCCGCAAAATTTCTGCGAATGTTTTGCGAATATAAATATCAGAAAAAAAAAAACAATTTGAAGATAATGGTAGGTTAATAAAATCAAAAACCCATTCATTTCTTGTTTTTAATGCAAGAAAAAACTCTAACCTCAAAATTCACTTGTTTTGTTTACGAAAAGACCGGCGCGAGCGGAATGACAATTCAGTCGGATGAGTTCGTATCAACTCGGCAATTCTCGGAACAAAATACAAACGGAACGCACCTCGTAACTGCCAGCAAAGCCATAGACAATTGGCGCCAAATTTGAACACTTCTACATTCGCATTCGCATTCGCATCCGCGAATGTCAGTAGCAGACATTTGCATTCGCATTCGCGAATGTTTAAAAAATGACATTCGTTACATCACTAGTATGTACATAACTCGGGCCTTACCATGACGTCTTAATGCGATTCAATTCCGTCTCAGTTCAGGTTTCAGCTGTCATTTTTAGTATGGATAGGACAGCGAGCGAACCTAAACTGAATCGGAAAGTGCTGTCGGAAAGAGGCGTTTCGGTATGTATGTATGTATGTATGTATGTATGTATGTCAAAAGTATGTATACAGGCCTTATACTTCGAAGTTCGTTTTCTACCGTTCCTAATAATTTGAGGATTAGAAGAACTGTATGTTTCAAGTATTTCGTGCATCAAGTTTTTCTTACAATGTAAGCTGCAAAAATATTTATAACAGCAAAATTTGTTGAACAAGAATCCTATCCAAGTGTTCCTGTTAGTCTCGTGTCACTGCGTGCGGGTGCGCATGCGCAATCCCGTTGCAGCAGGCGCGGGCGCAGGTCTATTTTAGATGCGACGGTCGTCAACCGCACTATTTCGATGTCCGCAATGCGCCGGCGCAAGGGGCAAGCGAATGATAGATATATTAGAAATAACTAAAACAGAGTTGAGACTCGAGAATAAGTAGCTACAGATAATTAATCCTTTCCCATCGTGAACACACGATTACTTCCGAATGGTGCCGACGTGTCTGAGCGTTTTCCAAAAAAAATTTTTTTTTTTACTGAATTTAACAATTTTGGCATTTTCTTTCTCAGAATCGTTTATATATCGATCCTTATACAGGAAAAAATGTGTCCCAAAATTTCCATTCCAGTTCATCACTTTGTATGTATGGAACGTGACGAACAGGAAAATATGAGAATCGATAGGGTAAACGATTCTGAGTAAGAAAAACACAAAATATTTAAATTCTGAAAAAAATGTACCTACATGTGGACTTTTTTTTGGAAAACAAATACGATTTTGCATGACATTTGTACACTAAAAGCTTAGTATAGATTTTATTTGGGCCTCGTGCGATGTTTGTCCGAACCACTTCCACGATCTTACTCGCTAATGCTGCCGCCAAGCGACAGTGCTTGCGCTGCTGCGTTCCGGCGCGAATAAAACAGCCGGCGAAATAACTGGCGCACCCTCTGGTGTTGCATAATGTACTATTATTGCAATTTACGAATAGAAATTAATTAATCTAATCTAATCTAATATGTGTTTCTGGATGGTGGTCCTCACATACTTAAAGGTGACAAAAAATATGATACATTAGTTTTAAATAATTTATTTAATGATTTCTGATTCAACTTCGTAACTTCGTTTCAGTCGCCTGCAAATTTCACTTGGCAAAAAAATCATTGACTTTAATATGGTCAGCGTTTCGCGATCGTGTCACTTGCGCCAGCGCATAGCAGGCATTTGCATACCGCTAGGATAACCACCGGGTCATGCGCATGATAAATGTCGAGTCTTTGGACCAAGGTCACGAGGGAGTCGATGAATGCGACGGTGTTAGATGAGTCCGTCGACAAAGGTGATGTTTTTAAAAAGAAGTTACAAGTAAAGTTTAAATTACAATCAGTTCCATGCTGGTCTGGAAGCAAAGAAAAAACATAGAATGTACCAGTTGCTTCTCTTCCCGCGCAGATGGTAAAAGCACATCCGAGGCGAAAATCATGGCAATCATTTTATAGGCGATATCGGCTTGCAACCCACCACTATTTTGATTCCCCTTTCCACCTATAAGTCCACAGTCTTGCTAAACGTGGCCTGTAGGTTTTGGTTACTTTAGGCTCTGTCTACTCCGTAAGGGATAAAGACGTGATTTGTGTTTGTGTCCGTGTTAAATGATAATTAAATAAATAAATAAATATATTGGGACAAATTACACCAATTGACCCAGCCCCAAACTAAGCAAAGCTTGTACTATGGGTACCAGGCAACGGATAATCATACTTATATAGTGTAGTTAAATACATACTTAAATAGGCACATACAACATCCATGACTCGGGCACAAACATTCGTATTCATCATACAACTGTCTGCCCCTACCGGTATTCGAACCCAGGACCTCTAGCTTCATAGTCAGGGTCACTAACCACTAGGCTATCCGGTCGTCCGGTCGTAATTGCTTCGTATCCACGGATACATTTGCCAATTTTAGTACCATAAATATGGGGCAGTTTAAACTCTTCCTGCCTGACTCCGACAGTAAATGATTTCATGTATAATAACTCCATGATTAGCACCAGTTCCCTTTTAAATACAGCTCCCAGTCTTACTGATGACTTGGCGACTCTATCTGTTGACTATATCAGTCGATGACGATGACCATCACTAAATCACAGTTCCAACCATTTACAATTATCAACTCTTACTGTAGGAATAAACGGTTGCAATTAAATATCAGGGATAAATAAAGGCTTACTTAATTGCTAAGCGTTAATGAAGTGTTAACTAATAGTTTATGTCAGTGTGAAGTATCGTTGAGCGAATAGGAACACAGACCAGGCGTAGAAATAGCCCCGGCTGACTCCACGTTTTATCATAGCAACGGGAGCTATTCATACGTTTCATGTTTGTGATTTATCAGTGTGATCTGGTTAGCTAGCATTTACTTATTAAACTGGGTATCAACAAGATTGCTACGTTGTTCGTGTTGTGCGTTGGTCATTAATTTAAGATGTCATAGTAGTTGTGGATAAGGTGTAGGAATATAGTTGTAGTAGGTTGCCGCGACTATCTTTCAGACGAGTTTATTTAGGAGTAGATTTTAAATATTAATAAAGCAGATAGATCTTCCATGCTGGTCTGGTAGCAAAGAAAAACATAGAATATACCAGATGCTTCTCTTCCCGCGCAGATGGTAAAAACCCATCGAGGGAATGGGCGAAAATCATAGGAATCATGTTATAGGCGATGTGGCTAGCAATCCATCACTGTTTTGATTCCCCTTTCCACCTCTACGCCCTCAGTGTCTTGCTAAACGTGGCCTGTAGGTCTTGTTACCTTAGGCTCTGTCTACCCCGTAAGGGATAAAGACGTGATTTGTGTATGTGTATGTATGTTAAATTCTAGGGCAGAAGAAGAATTCACAGACGTATTTGAAAAGGTTTCCAATCCAAGCCTTGGAACTTTTTTTTTGAAAGCACATGTGTGAAAATACCACTCGAAAAAAGTGAAAAATTGTGCTGAATTTTAAATACGAATAGCATAGAAATCACAGCTCAACAATCTTGTGAACTAGTCACAACTTTGATTAGGTACATCTGTAGTTATGGAGGTATAAAATAAAACTCTAATGACTTATTCTTTCTTCTTCTTCCACAGCCTGACACAGTGCCTCAAGCCAGCATAGACATGACGACGGTGCTGGAGGTGAGCGAGGCGGACTCCGTCACCGGTCACCAGCACAGCCTGGCGGTGACGGCGCCCGAGCGGGTCACCTTCGTCAAGGGCACGTGCCGCGAAGAAGCACGCTGGTGGGCTGATGTGCTGAGCGTCTACCCTCGGAGCAAGGTAAGAGCATCTTTACTACATGAAAGTACAATGGTAATAAAAGCTCACGGACGTTGTCTAGTAGGTAATGAAATGACCCTGCCTGCGAAGCGTCCCGGGTTCGAACCAGGCAAGGGTGTGCTGAGCACGAATATTTGTTCGTGGGTCATGGATGTTTATATCTATTTAAGTATGTATTTGTCTATATAAATATGTATATCGTTGTCTAATACCCAGTGGCGTAACTATAACGTCTGGGTCCTCAATATAATGAAGTGCATCAGCGTCCCTTCTGTGCTCTAAACCAAGCCAGTTTGGGACCCCCAGATCTAGGCGCCCGTGACATTTTGCCACTCCTGCCACCCTATAGTTATGCCACTGCTAATACCCATAGGTCATTAGGTCAGTTTATGTGAATTGTTCACTACTATATATATTTTATAAATAAATAAATAAATAAATATCTTGAGACAAATTAAACCAATTGACCTAGCCCCAAACTAAGCAAAGCTTGTACACACAGCAAAATAATGCGGTTAGCACAGCCACGCACACGTCTATGCGTGTTGAGTATCGACATGAACGTTAAGTAGAATCTATGACATGTGAATGTGTGAGTGAGTTCGATCATAAAATCTACCCCCTAAGTACAGATTTTTTAGCAACAAGATGAATGAGCAATGTCGCTGTAAATTACCTGTTTATTGAATAAACAACAACTTACTATAAAATAACAATGAAGAAAGTTACAACTATTTAAGTTAGTTTATAATAAATTAAGTAAAAAATAATTACAAATTAAATGAAAATAATCCCCCCCGGTATCGTGTCACACTCAAAGGCTGAAAATGCAATATCTCCGGTTTCAGTTACTTCTACAAAAATAATGTAAAAGTATTTTTTTTATTTAGACTGTCCTAAAAATATTTTACCTAATCTTACATTGGATATTGTCATCCCCAGTGTAAGCGAGAGAACCGAATCGAAGCTTCCTTCGACCTTGAATCTTCAAATTTATGCAATCCCACGCATTGAACTATTATTACTAGCGAAGAGTAGTTACCATCTCACTGATGCGACGATGTTATATTATTATTTCTCAACAAGTCTGAGATTCCAATTCCAAAGCAATATTCCTCACAACCAGCATGGCCATTGAAATAACATCCAAAAATGTCATTTTATTATTACTATTTTATATTCCGTTTTCTTCGGATACGAACCCGGTTCACTAAAGCAGAAGTCAAATCTTCGACCTGTCTTTGACCGCTAGGCCACCGAGGTATGCAAGTTACATGGTGAATTTATGAATTATGTTCAATCTGCGACTACTGTATTGCAATTTGTGTAAATAGCTGTTTTATGAGCTTTGAAATAAGGTTGAAATTATAATTTATTTTTTTCCGTAACTATTTAATTTTATGGTGGTTGCAGTCTGTTGTATGTTTAATTTTACTCTTATATAATATGTTAAAAACGCAAACGCATTGTGTTTTCTTTTAATATAATTATTAATAGGTATGACTCTTTTTACTGGAGTTTAAAAGTTGCTAGCTGATGGCTATTTTGGTCGTTATCGTCTTAAACAATATAAAGTGTTTTCTACCCTCAAATTTCTAATAATATGATTTTGTGAACAAACAACTGTCACCGCTGGCAGCCATTATTAGCTGCGGGATAAACCGTGTGTTTTACTTACGAACTGTTTAATTTTGCCTTTCGAATACCTTGTGATTTGCAAAACATGGATTTTCATTTATCTTTGTTGAAAAGAGCAAAACAATATAACTATTTATATAAGGAATCGCTAGGCGTTTTTTGATATGGGTAAGTAGACAAACGGTGTTAAAAACAATGACTTATTATTTTATCGGTAATGTTTTAAACAACTTTCTTTGACGAAAAATGTTTTTATTTAAACTTCATTTATTTTGCAGCGGAAGACTGTGCCATTATGGATTCACCCTTACGCAGACTTCGGACACGATAAAAACATTCGTTCTGGGCCTAAACCTGAAGCCTCATCTCCTGCCATTTCACAGCAACAAGACACAATGCTACGTTGCAACCTGTGCGAAACCATCTGCATGCTGCAGGATTGCATTGCCGTAGACCAGCAAAAAACATGCTTTAACGGACCAGCATAGAAGAAACCTTTGCTCGTGAATATCTTGACTTTGATTATTACATCAATCAAAGTCAAATGTAGTGATTTTTAGTGATGAAGACGAAATATATCAACTTAATTAAATATATAAACACAGTAATGTTTTACAGTGCAGAACGAGTGGCAGTGTTACTTTAGGCTATGGGGTTGGATGTCATCGATGGGCCCTGGTGTCCAAATCCAAACCAAATCGAGATAGGTAGCTTAGTCGCTTCAAAGTGGAGATTATAACCCAGTGTGAAATGATGTTATTGTTAATGGCTGTCATTTAACATGTCTATTCATTTCACCACTGACTTACACGTCCGCAAATAAAACGTTTCGTTCATCTTTATCAGACTTAAACCTAATAAACCAGAATTTAAGATATTAATTATGTGTCATCTTAAAAATAGCCCTATTATGGTTGTGTATTCAATTTGCAAGATAATTATTATGTTAGTGACATAAGACTTTTTAGTAAACATAAAATCATACTGGCCTCTAAAGTGTGTGTTATTTTATGAATATTATTCTATAAGGAAAAGTGTGCAGTTTTATTTAGCTAATTTAATTACTTTTGGTAATAATAATAATAATAACACAAATAGAGGCTAATACAATAAAAATTAAATGTTGCAATAAACAATTTGAACCAATAATTGCATTTTATTGTTTTATTCTTTTACGTCCTTTTTTTCTTGTTTTAGGTAAACATGAGTTTATTTTGAGATTAGTAATTTAAAATTGAAAACAAAAAATATACACTTGTGCAGGATTCCAACCCGGTTCTTTAGGTTTCATAACTCTAGGTCAATACACCTGAGCCACCACGCTTATAATACTGGTGGCAAAATTATGCTTCCATTGAACAAAATACCAGCAGGTTTGAATAACTATGCGTGAAGGTAGTCAGAAAACACAATTAGCACAGATAGGGCATTTTGTTGTGTGCGTAATAAGGCAGCGGATAAGTGCGGATGTGTGTATAGAATGACACACGTGGATAACTAGGGTGCTCACCGATTCGCTTTGCTGTGTGTACTATGGGTACCAGACAACGGATAAACATACTTATATAATGTAGATAAATACATAATTAAATACATACAACATCCATGACTCGGGCACAAACATTCGTATTCATCATACAACTGTCTGCCCCTACCGGGATTCGAACCCGGGACCTCTAGCTTCATAGTCAGGGTCACTAACCACTAGGCTATCCGGTCGTCAAACGTCAAACGTTATCTATGGTCTTAGATAGCTTCTGCCAGCTCTTTATTTTCTCCATTACAGTTCAGTACCCTTAACTCGGGAATGATACTTAAGACTGATTCTGTCTTAAGATGGTGTAATAAAGTAATTTCTTTGAATTGCCCTTTATGTTCCAGTTCTTAGAGAAAGGATTAAGGCCGGCCGCGGAATGCATGCGTTATTGTTCTTAATTGGTGTTATTATGTCTTAATCTTGCAATTAATTATGAACTTCTTTGATCAGGCTGTTAAGCAATACGTCTGTCGCTGAAATATTTCGAAGTTGCTGCCTAAGCTCTCATTTTAGTAATTAGCTTTTGCCCGCGACGAATTTGCTCGTTGTCCTGTGGAAATATGCTATTTTGTGGAGCCAAAGCTATCCTATGACCTTCCTCAGGAGTGAAACTATTTCTGTATCAGATTCCAACTAAATCGGTTCAGCGGTTTTATAGTGAAGAAACCAATGCACGGTCTCTTCAATGAACGACCAATTAATTTACGTCTTGTTAAATCGTGTATTTGAAAGGAATCAAATGTACGACACTAATTATCAGTTCGTACATAAACACGTCCGTTTCGTGCCGTAGAATAGTTACACCCAAACAAGGTTAACCCAGCAAAAATTCCCGTAGGTAAAGTCAGAGGTCCAGCAGGCTTATTACGTAACTCGCTCGCAATCAGCATCGTCTTCATTTTTGACAGCTGATTCCGAGATTGGTTTCAAAATGAAAACAATCGTTGCACGTAACTCGATTGGCTTGACATCGCGTATAATTTTGTTCATCGTCCATTCTGGAACGCAAAGATGTGCCAGCGAACGCCACTTGGCACCTCGCTCTCTTTATCTGCCGTCTGTAATTACCTCCAAGGCGGTGGTCAGTGCCGGCAATTTTACCATATCCCGACACATTACTGGTAGTAAGGAAGAGCTAGAACACGGTGTTTACATTCATAATGAACCTGCGTTCGTGTGCGTGCTGTGACTCAAATGAGTCTGCGGAAGGTCAACAACATCTGTGTAATTGCTGAGTAGGATGCGTTCTGTGCAACACGTATGTACGTGTTGCACAGAACGCACGTATGTACGTGAGTCACGTCTATCCCTTATGGGGTAAACCGTCTTTTCTTTTTTTTTTAACGGAGAGGATGGAGAGAAGGGGAAGTAGATGCTTCTCTTCCCGCGCAGATGGTAAAATACCATTGAGGAGAAGGAGGAATCATGTTATAGGCGTTGCGGCAAGCAACCCATCACTATTTTGATTTCCCTTTTCACCTATACGCCCTCAATCATGCTAAACGTGGCCTTAAATCTATTTAATAATTTTATTTAAATCAATGAAATTCACATGAGTCAACCACACAACTGGTAGTACTAGAACTGGTCTACGAGTCTGCGGTCACGGGGACTGCTTGCGCATAACTTCCAAACAAAAGAGCCTATCTCAATGTAATTTACATTGACATACGCCATTTTAAACGAGGGCAATAGCTTTGTCAACCAGTATTGTGCTTGCATAAACCGGTGCCGGCTTCCTGTGGTCAGTGAACAAGCTATGTAGAACCTGATTGATATGTTGAGTAATGAGTGATGGGGCTAATTACAGAATGATTACAGACGTGACGATACAGCTGCCGATTCCATCAGCAATCTGGATCTGATTTGCAAATTCCGCGCGTCGCAGTGCCAACTTAAAGGTTTTTCAGTCTATACCATTATCACTATCATCACTACACTACACTCTGTCCCCATGTCCCTATGTCCCTATGTCCCTGTGTATGCTTATATCTTCAAAACTACACAACGGATTTTGATGCGGTTTTTTTTAATAGATAGAGTGATTCAAGAGGAAGGTTTTTATGTATAACTAGCTGTTGCCCGCGACTTCGTCCGCGTGTGTTTTTGTGATACTTACGGCTTTTCTCGATATCAAAATTATTATTATTATGACTATTAACTTCATCACATGAACCACTGAAAGTATGTACGAAACTATACTTTTAGAATTACGTCATGAAAATAATAATTTGCGACACGGAATCTTGAAAAAAAATCAAGTGCAAACTGGTTAATGACTCATCACATTTATTTATACTTTATTTTACAAATAGTTTTATTTATAGTTTTGTTTATAGTTTCTTTATTCAAAAAAGCTAAGTACAGTTTTAATTACATCACTATTAATTTCGCCAAACTATGACGCTTATTGGCGAATACTGCGCTCACTTTAACGATATTTGTACCCTGATTAATTTAAAAAATTAAATCTATTGTTGGCGATGTAAATAGGTCTTTTATATTTCTCTTATTGTCTTTTATTCCTTTATTTGAAGTTGCTTTTTTAATATGTTTTTTCTAAAGTCACTGTCTGTCTTCTTAATATATGTGTCACATCAGCTGCTTTGGTTTACTTTTCTGCTCCTAAAAGCCTAAAAGCTATCGAATCCTTTATATCTATTCTAACCAAATAATACATAAATGTTTACCTGTTTTTACCTTACAACTAACAATTCATTTACTAATCCGTTTTAATTAATATTTTGCGACTCAATTTTTTCTAGCAGAAGCTTTTTTAATTTATTTTCTTGGTTTAAGTAGGTACGTAATTACAGATTATTAACACTTATTATCATTCTACAAATTAATTACCTACAGGGGCCTTGCCATAGTTGCCATGATGTCTTAATGCGATTCAGTTTAGGTTCGCTCGCTGTCAGATTTATACTAAAAGCACCAACTTTTCACAATAAAATTCTGACATGTTCGTAGCGCAGGCGTAAACGCGCCCTTTGATTTTGCTTTTTATAGGCAAAGGTACCAAGAACATACAACCAAGCGTTTCACGCCGCCCTCATATTAATATCAAGTTTTCAAATAAGAGTGCGTTCAAAAACCGAACACGTTGTTAATAATGGCGCAATAAATAAAAACAAAAGTAACGGTATTGCATATTGAACTTTAGGTGTTAGGTAAAGAACACAATTTAGGACGCCAATTTAGGTTGATTTAGGATCGACAAAAATCTCTTCGTTGAAAAAATGCCTGTACAGCATGTAATTATTATATTAATGTTTTTTCAAAATTGACACGCTTTTCCGGCTATTATGTCTTATGTACATTTGTATCTATCTATTTTCTTCGTAGTATTATTTTGTTTGTAACTATTACCAACTACTTATACCGAGGAAGCTGATTTTCTTGAGTTCCGCTATTTTGGGCGTAATCACCTCAAAAATCAAATTTCAAGAAAACTGAGAAATTATATTTACCTGTATTAAATTGGAAGTATTATTTAGCAATTTCAAAAGGTTACGCTTCATTGGTTTTTATTGTATAGGTGTATGAAGTTAATTAATTTTAAACACAAAACCCTCTTTTTTGCGCCTCTGGATGAGATTAAAAAAAAATGCTAAAACAGGTATTTTTTTATTTTTATTACTAAGTATTTATTCTGAGTTTCATGATTCTAGAACAATCTAATTTTCTTTTTTCATACAAACTTTAACCCCCCTTTTCACCCCCTTTTTCCAAAATTTTCCACAATTTCTGTAGCCTATATCCTATTCTGAATTTATTGAAATCGATTTGTGAACATTTCATTAATATCCGTTCAGTAGTTTTTACGTGATGCTCAGTCAAACAAACAAACAAACAAACAAACAAACAAAAATTTTAAAAATGGTTTTAATATGTTCAGTTACCGATTTTAAATCACCCTGGTCGGTTTTTTTTTTTAAATCTTCAATGTACAGATTTTTTGGTCTCAACGATTTTATTATATGTATAGATTCTACGCGGCAGAAGCTAGTAAAGAATAAACAATAACAATAACTTGAAAAATTAAAAAATAGATATTATGTATTAGGTACTAGATTCTGCCCGCGACTTCGTCTGCGTAGAATTATACATAAAAACCTTCCTCTTGAATCACTCTATCTATTAAAAAAAACCACATCAAAATCCGTTGTGTAGTTTTGAAGATATAAGCATACATAGGGACATAGGGACAGAGAAAGCGACTTTGTTTTATACTATGTAGTGATGATGATGATGGTCTTCCATGCTGGTCTGGGAGCAAAGGAAAAACAGAATATACCAGTTGCTTCTCTACCCTCGCAGATGGTAAAAGTCCATCGAGGGAATGGGCGCAATTCTTAGGAATCATGTTATAGGCGATGCGGCTAGCAACCCATCACTATTTTGATTCAATTTTCCACCTATGCGCCCACAATCTTACTAAATGTGACCTGTAGGTGTAAGTACCTGTTACCTTAGGCTCTGTCTACCCCGTAAGGGATAATGACGTGATTTGTTTATGTATGTATGTATGTAGATATTATGTACGCTAACGCAATCGATATTTGTTTGCCCCTGTAAAGTTGAACGCTCGGTTTGAGTTCAAATTTGAGACTTCAATTAATAAATAAATATTTTAATGACGTATAAGTCAATTTCACCTACTTATTAATTTTACAGCAAGCTAACTAAACGTGTGACCAACGCAACACTTTCGATAAACTTGGTGATACCATAAAATCTTATTAATTCCGCGACTACAGCGACTTTTCTAACCATTCTCTATACATTGCTTCCATCGTTAGTCAATAGATGTGCGGCGACAGTTTCCACCGTGTAATGGACAGGGAATCGCTCGCCGTGTAACTCGCGCGCAAAGTCGTGGGCGTGTAGCGCATGCGCAAAAAACGCCGTGCGACGGCTCTTTGATGCGCTGTCATGTCCTGTTACTGCCGCTGGTGTGGTTTAAAAAAATAGACGTACGCGACTGTACCTATAACGAGTGATATGGCAGTGTCGTGTAGATTTCTATCTAAATCATAGGTTAGGTTGCCGACCTTTTTTAGCGAGACGAAATTTTGACACTCTCTCCCTCTTTCGGAAATAGAAAAAGCAAGTTCTAAAAGCACACCTAACCTCACCTTTTTTACCAAATTAAATGTTACAAGAATTACAACTGGCCACTAACAAATATAAATAAATAAATAATAAATATCTTGGGACAAATTACACCAACTGACCCAGCCCCAAACTAAGCAAAGCTTGTACTATGGGTAGCAGGCGACGGATAAACATACTTATATAATGTAGATAAATACATACATACATACAACATCCATGACTCGGGCACAAACATTCGTATTCATCATACAACTTTACTGTCTGCCCCTACCGGGATTCGAACCCGGGACCTCTAGCTTCATAGTCAGGGTCACTAACCACTAGGCTATCCGGTCGTCAAAATATACAGCCAGAAGAGAAAAATAAAAATAAATGACGTGCATTGAAACAAAAGACGGTGGTAATGTCGGCCAAGGCTTTCAATTTTATATGACATCCCATTAAATACCTCTTGTCTAAAAACGTTTCCACCTGTTGACTTGTTAACTCCATTACTCCAAACGGCTTCTAGTGGAAACTGAACTCATGAAGTCGTGGGGCACGCCGGGTTTTAAGTAATTCACGGTAAACTGGTCTAATGGCGTACAATCTTCTTTGTCGGGCCCAGAATGACTGCAAGATGATTATTAGGAACAGTAAATGATTTTGAAATCGCTGCCGTTAATTCGCGCGAAACCACCGCGTGCGAACGCGATTTTGAAAATACAAATTGATTGCTTATTACATACATATATCACGTCTTTATCCCTTACGGGGTAGACCGAGCCAAGGTAACAAAACCTTAAGGCCTCGTTTAGCATGATTGTGGGCGTATAGGTGGAAAAGTGAAGCAAAATAGTGATGGGTTGCTAGCCGCATCGCCTATAACATGATTCCTAAGATTATCGCCCATTTCCTCGATTTGCTTTTACCACCAGCGAGGGAAGAGAAGCAATTGGTACATTCTATGCTTTTTCTTCACTCCCAGAACAGCATGGAAGAATGCAGATTGCTTATTTCTTTAAAATATTTAAGTTTAACACAAGTTTTTGTACCTACCGAGTTTTCAGTTACTGGCCGTTGGGAAATTTTCAAAATTCGCTTACAAGTTTTGAATCTTTTATAGAAACAAACGAGCAAATCTCATATTTAATTAAAGTTTGTGAAACTCTAGAAAATGAGCAGAGCAAGAGTGTTTTCTGTGTTGAATTATCATTCTTAAAAAAAATCTTTTCGACGACAATGAACTACGCCAAATTTTCGGTTGCCTCAAAAACGAGTGCTTGACAAACTCTGACAGAACCCAACACTGGCTTTGACTAAACGGGACATGTCTAATAAAGCCATTACCGATGACTAACAGTTCAAAGAAGCCGTAACTGAATTTCAGCGTTAAATCGGAACGGCCACATTTTCCAGGTCACTCGAACACCAACAGACCGTCATGAGAACAGCCTTATTCTTGAGAACAGAAAACTTAGCTGTATAATACTTGCAGATCACGATGACACGTGAGCTTTGTTTGTGGTAAACACGTGCATACGTGGCAAAGTGTGCGTGAGTGATACACGCTCCACCAAATATAAAGCATTATGGTTGCCTGGTAGAGATCGCTCTGTAGCGATAAGGCCGCCTATTGTTACCTTGTAATATTCTGTATACCTTTTTTCTGTTTTGGTTGTTATATGTGGTGTTCAATAAAGAGTTATTGTATTGTATTGTATTGTATAAAGGTAAATTGCAAAAGTAACTTCATTTTTATTGTACGTCCGAGCTTAGCCCCTCTGAAGAATAAATATAAGTTACTAGCTGTTGCCTGCGACTCCGTCTGCGCAGAGTTCATCGCTATCCCGCGGGAAATATGCGATTTTCAAGATAAAAACTATCCGGTTTTCCCAGGGGCTTTAAATATCGCTGTACCAAATTTTATCACGATCCGTTGAGTAGTTTACGCGTAAAAGCGTAACAAACAAATATATAAAGAAACTCACGCATCTATAATATTAGTTGGGATAAATTACGATTCGTAGATAAAGCATCCCGTCTGCTCGTTTGCCCCCTCTTACATAAAAAAAAAGCATTTGTATTGCAACAGACAGAGACGGGTGAAAGAGAAAGGGGATACCTTTGCCCAGCTGTTGGAAACAAAATAGGCTAAAAAAAAATTACCTTACAAATCTGTGAAAATTTTAAATGCTCGACTGCACGGTTCAAACGTTACAGGTTTATGACAGACTTACGGAAGAGCCTTACTATAAGGCACAGTCCCATTCTAAAGGTGTGGATCCTATAAATACAAAACTAAGTTAAAACCTTCAAGAAAACCGCGCAGAATACTGCCGCTGCGCCCGCGCATGTAACCCGACGCTAATTGCGCGCCCCATTTACAATCGGGGCCGGGTTCCTGAAACCGATCGCGGCGGCCCAATTGTGGGGTTAGCTGGTCACGTGTCAACGACCGCACAGACTAAGTCGGATAAAATAGGTATCCCGAGGTATAACCAAGATTGCAAAATGAAACACGGAAGACCGTGAACACCATTTCAGTTCATCTGATTTTGTGGTACAGTCAGCGTCAAATAGTTCGGGACACCCAAAGTAGCCAAATAGTTCGCAACACGTCTTTGTTACAGTTGAAATAAGGTCGTGTTGCGAACTATTTGACCACTTTGGGTGGCACGAACTATTCGACGCTGACTGTACTAATGCCAAAATACAGAATCAATAAAAAACAGAATCCATTCAAAGAAAAATGCATATAGGTACCATAGATGCCTAAAATTTTCGCCTATTCCCTCGATGGGCTTTTACATCAGCGCGAGAAGAGAAGCAACTGGTACATTCTATGTTTTCTTTACTCCCAGACCAGCTTGGAAGAATAGGAGGGTGGAGAGGATAATAGGAAGTTATCACATATAAATTAAACTAACACATAAAACGTGTAAAGCTTTTGACCGGTAGCCGCGGGCGCAGTTGCTGATCGCTAAGCAATCATTGTTCATTGAATGGTCAACCTATTTGCTGAGTGCAAAGTATACGGGCGTCGACACACTGACCCGGACTTGAACCTGTTACCATCGAGATTATATGCCATCGGACGGTGGTTAAGTTTAGTGTTATGGTACCCTGTTGCAAGCCTGTGGTTATGCTGCAGTGGAACTGGATGTTTCAAGGCAATTTCAGACCGAGGTAGTTTCGAGTCGACATTTATTTGTAAAAAAAAATTGATTGTAAACTAAATTAGTATTCGAATACATACATAAATCACGTCTTTATCCCTTACGGGTAGACAGAGTCTAAGGTGACAAGACCTAAATACCACGTTTAACATGAGTGTGGGCTAGCCACATCGCCTATATAACATGATCCCTAACATTTTCGCCCAATCCCTCGATGGGCTTTTACCATCTGCGCGGGAAGAGAAGCGACTGGTACATTCTATTTTTTCTTTGCTCCCAGACCAGCGTGGAAGTATTCGAATTGTTAAAATAAAACTGGAAGTCTAAATTCACATTAATTAATACTCAAAAAATAGGGGAAAGGGTTTTCAGGGGTTCGTAATTAAAGGGTAAAAACGGGACCCTAATACTAAGACTCCGGTGTCTGTTGTCATGTATCTCATGAACCAGGACTGTCTAAACAGTTGGTTGAAATTTTTATAGATATGTATTTGTTGCCGCTATTACAACAAATACAAAAAACAATGTCTGTTTGTATGGACCATCGCGTCGGGGTCACCAGTTTAAGGGATGAAAAATAGAGAATCGCGAGAAATAAATTATATTAATTAGCTGCGAGTTTTGACCATACTTTTAATTATTTTATGTATTTAATTGGATGATCCTTGTTTGGTGACATCCATATAGCTATGACGATCCTGAGTGGAGAACCTATGTAAATGTAATTATTTGTTGTTTCTATAATACCTATTTTATACAATTTCAAAATTTTGTGACATTCAATTAATTTTTCAATTTTTATTTTATATGTATAATTTTTGACGATTTCAATATAAGTTCACGTAACTTGACATTGTACAATTTATGATGTAATTTTATATTGAATGAATAAATAATCTAATCTAATCTAAATCCGAAGACAGGAAGCTTCTGCGGCTGCGCGACATATAGTTTTTCAGCGCGTCGCTAGGGGGCGTGGCGGCGCTGTTCCCACACCTGCGATATATGCGGATCAATTTCTCTCTTTTTAAGAAACCTAGTATAGGCTGCCATATGTACACACATACATATATACCTCCATAAATCACGTCTTTATCGCTTCCATATGCGCCTTCCTAAATGACCTGCGCTATCACATACAAATAAGTTGTCCCACAAAAACGCAGCCGCGGGAGGCGCGTGTATGCGGACGTTTGTCTCGTAGTTTTTCCTGCGCCCGCGCATTGCTGGAGCGGCAATTAAGGCCCGGGTGCGCGACGCCGCTGCTCCATAGAAATCATTTAAAACGAACATCGTAATTATTCTCCCTTGTTACAAGACAGTGAGGGAGGCACCTTTTTCATAATTTAATCTGAAGACCGTTATAATTATGTATTACTAGCTTCTGCCCGCGACTTCGTCTGCGTAGAATTATACATAAAAACCTTCCTCTTGAATCACTTTATCTATTAAAAAAAACCGCATCAAAATCCGTTGTGTAGTTTTGAAGATATAAGCATACATAGGGACATAGGGACAGAGAAAGCGACTTTGTTTTATACTATGTAGTGATTAGAAGCAGATTAATAGTATGTGTTATATTTTCAATGAATGTTGTGGGAATGGGCGAAAATCTTAGGAATCATGTTATAGGCGATGCGGCTAGCAACCCATCACTATTTTTGATTCGCCCACAATCATGCTAAACGTGGCCTTTAGGTCTTATTACTATTATTATAGTGTGTGTGTGTGTTATATTTTCAGTCCTGAAATTATTGGGCATTATTGTGGTGTATTGGCATAAATAAACACTTGAGGGTATACTACCCATGACTATGACGTTGAGGTAAGGTTTTCGCGTACTGTCATAACTTCGTGTAAATTTTTCCTTTTATTGACTTCTTATCATTTGTCTTTTACTGTATCAAGATTTTTTATCTGTCATCCAGAGGAAGTTGACGCGTGCGCACAGCTAAATTGTTTAACAACGTCTGTTAATTTGAAAACCATAGACAAAACTGTCAAATGATACCTTCTTCTAGATAAAGAGATCGTATCACCTCATTATGCTTGTTACCCTCCAAAATTGCTCATTTCTTTGTCACTTGTGGTCTTCATTTCTGATGCAGCCGGGATCGCGGTCTATAGCTTTAGTGTCACACATTTTCGCATAGAGGTCGCCTCATTATGATAAGTCTCTAAAAAAAAAAGAAAGAAGACATTTATTCCTTTTTGGAACACAACAGACATGCAAAATAGATCATCAGCGTTGTCTTCGCAAAAGCGAAACGGTCGCTGGCTAAATTCCCCATATCTTGGGTACTTGTTTTGTGTGGCAGCCGGCATCGCGGTCTACAGCTTTTTGCGTCACACGGAAACATCGGACATGGGATTCCGCGCTTGCGCGGGCGCACCATACTGGGCGCATAGAGAAGGCAGCCAATTAATAGTTCCCCGGAGAAAGAATTCATTTGGGTAACATAACAACACTTGCAACAGTTACAACATTTACAACAGTAACTTAAGCTTATTTAACTGCGAGCTGAAGGGTTCCCATGACGTCTTAATGCGATAATTAAATTATACTTAAACTCTACTTAACTTAAATACATTTAAACTTCTAAACGACACTAAATATTAGAACACACAGAAAAATCCGGAAAGTAAAGCTATGGCCGGGAAATCGAACCAGGATCCTCGTCATTCCGTGACGCGTGCTACCCCTACACCCATAGCAGGTGGGTTACTTGCTGTCACGTGACCTTGTTACTATGCGAATTCGCCGCCAAGCGTCATCTGTTAGAATGATGTGTCTGTACGACACAATTACAAACTACCGTGGAACATCTACTGCTCACCGGACGAGAGAAGGCACTGTTTTATCCATTTATAAATATATTTATAAAAAACTAGCTGTTGCCCGCAACTTCGTCTGCATAGAATTCGTTTATCGCTATCCCGCAGAAAACACGCAATCCGTTCTTAGAGGATGCCTACGTCATAGTAGCTTTATGCATGCAAAGTCTCAGCCCGATCGGTTTAAAATTGACAAATTTTCATGCAAACTTTCATCGCCTATTTTATCCCCTTGAGGGTAGAATTGATCAAAATCCTTTCTTAGCTGATGCCTACGTCATAACATCTACCTGCATGCCAAATTTCATCCCGATCCCTCCAGTGGTTTGGGCTGTGCGTTGATAGATCACTATCTCAGTCAGTCAGTCAGTCACCTTTGAGTTATATATATATTTAGATATGTGTAAGGTCCCCAAGCCTTAACCCCATAATCCCTAAATCCTTTGTCCTTCCCCGGGACTAAAACTATCTCTGTACCAAAGTTAATTAAAATCGGCGCAGCGGTTAAGTCGTGAAAAGGTAACAGATAGAGTTACTTTGCATTCATAATGTTAGTATGGATTAAGAAGGGCGATATGATATGAAGTTCGAATTTTGAATTTTGTAGTAGCCCCGCTGGTCCGTTGGTCGGTTTTCCCACGACCCAAACAATTAGCATTTTTCGCAGAGTAAAACGCTGTTTGATTTTGATTGATGAATAGAAAAACAAAGTTAAGAGACCCCGTTAACTCTCGTAGTTTTGTTAAACACGCATTCCTTCCGTTTTATGATTAATGAACGGTTGTAAAATTACTGGTATTCTTGAGAATTTCACATAATTAATGTACGGATTGATCGATCGTGAAATGTTATTTGGAATGACATTTTATTAGAGAAATTAGAGAGAAATAAATTTTAATTGGGTGAGTGAGGTGAGTGAAACTTATGGCGCGTTCCTCGAATTAAAAAAAGTTGTAAATTATTCAATGCACATTAATTATAAAAAATAAATGGTAAAAAGCCGTGGTAGCCTAGCGGTTTGACCTGTGGCCTCTCAAGCAGAGGGTCGTGGGTTCGAATCCTGGGTTCGGAATTTATGTGCGAAATTACATTTGAAATTTGCCATGAGCTTTTCGGTGAAGGAAAACGTCGCGAGGAAACCTGCACACATCTACGAAGCAATTCAAAGGTGTGAAGTTCCCAATCTGCACTGGGCCCGCGTGGGAACTATAGCCCAAACCCTCCAATAAATGGAGGTGGCCCATGCCATGAGGCACGCCGAATTACGCGATAATTTATATAAAAAAAACTTCAAAATGTACTGAAATTGTAGCGAAACTGATTAAAAGGGGCTATATATAATTATAAATAATTGCAATAAATTCATAGACTAAAAATCTTCCACTTCCATGCTGGAAAGCAAAGACAAAACAGAATGTACCATAATGTATGTAATGTAATGAATGTATTTAAACTCTTAACAATACCTTGAACAATATCAAAAAATAGAATCCTCTTCCCTCGTAGCCCGTTCCCACACACAAATCATCGACATATCGATATTCAAATTCAATTCATATCGAATTATATCGATCGGAGCTATAAAACTATTACATAACATACTGCTCACGATCTAATAGCTATATGTGGCTACACTTAACGAAATATTCGTGTAAAAAAGTTCGTGATCTCCGGCCGGGGCGACGACCTCGGATCTGACGGCGGCTGGCTCCTCTTTAATCCCGGTCCAATGATCCAAATTATTCAGAAATTCTGGTAACTTTTGTACAATTATTGTTGTGGTAATTTGTGTAGCCATTCAAAAGATCAAAATGGTTATTAAAGTACTTAAGTTAGATAGCGTAATCAGACATATACGTATGAGATATTTCTAAAATGTAAGCTCTAATAATATGCGTGAAAACGCACTGTCAGACTGCAGTTACACGGTCAAATTGAAAAGGTTGTGGACAACGAAATAAAGATGCATCTTTGGTATTTTTAATAGAAAACTTTACTCTATCAAAGTCTGTTTAACTTTTGTCTTCATACGTTCACTGGTGACAGGATAAAAAGACACTTGAATAAAATATGCGAAAAAAAAGAACAAGAAGATGGTCTGGAAGTAAAGAAAAAACATGGAATGTACTAGTTGCTTCTCTTCCTGCGCCTGGTAAAAGCCCATCGAGGGAAGCGGGCGAAAATCTTAGGTATCATTATAGGCGATGCGGCTAGCAACCCATCACTGTTTGGATTCCCTTTTCCTCGACCACAACCATGCCAAACGCAGCCTTTAGGTCTTATCTTAGGCTCTGTCTACCCCGTAAAGGGATAAAGACTTGATTTATGTATGTATGAAGATGAAACATGCATAACTGTTGAAGTTGTCAATCAAAAGAAGTACTTGTAAATGGCGTCAAGTGGAATGGAGCAGTGCGGGTTGCTTCAGATAATGCGCCTGCGACGCAGGACAGAAAAGCGGGGATGGGTGGCAGCCATGTGTTCTGAGCTCATAAATATAGGGTCCTGCGCATGGGAAGCCAGATCGTATACACAAAATTGAAACTACCCGATGTATTAATAGAAAACATCCTACTAATTATAAATGCCAAAGTTTGTGAGGATGTATAGATTTTTTTTGCTATTTTACGCCAGCACAGCTGAACAGAACTGGTTGAAATTTGGCGAAGACATAAATTGTAGTCTGGAATAACACATGGGCTACATTTATCCCGGAAAATTGCGATAAACAAATCCTTTGTAGACTTAGTTGGCGCGCAACGGCTACATAGTTAGAAATAAATTAATTGAAACGAAAAACTGCGTGGTAGTGGTACTCGTAATTAATTTTTACAGTCAAGGGTTTCGTCTTCCGCCACATGCAGGTTGTCCTTATCCCACTGACATGTACGTCGTAGTTGTCTCTCTCTTCATTATTTTGCGTTATACCAACCGTTTACATCTCACACAGTGTGTCGATTCTGATATATTTTCTCTGCATGTACGCATTTTTATAGATGAGCATCTAGCAATAACATATACATAAATCACGTCTTCATCCCGGGGTAGACAGAGCCTAAGGTATCAAGACTTGAAGGGCATGTTTAGCAGGGTTGTGTTGTGGGCGTGTAGCTGGAAAGGAAAATCAAAATACTGATGGGTTAAAGCCGCATCGCCTATAACATAATTCTTAAGATTCTCGCCGATTTCCTCGATGGCATTTTACCATCTGCGCGGGAAGAGAAGCAACTGGTGCATTCTTTTCTTTGCTCTCAGGCCAGCATGGAAGAAATCACCAATAATCCAAGCCCAAATAGATCAATAATCGTAAGCAACTACGATATCCTATTTGGTCCGTAACATCTTCTCAATGACGTAGGATATTTCTACAATGGGGGGCGTGCCCACCCCGGGGGGGCGCTTATCATCGGCAAGTTGGCGAGTCAGCAGTCGGCCAGTCAGCATCGCTTACCCTTAGAGCACTAAACCAGCCAGAGACGGCAACGATCTACCTCTGCAAAAAGCATGTGCAGGAAACTTGAGCTAGATTTGTTAAAATTTGCCAAAGGGACCGGGCTGAAAACCAGCGCTGGAAAATTAAACCAGCATTTGCTGAAAACGGTACCCATTGCCAAAGTGTAGTCCTAATTTTATTATTTTGTAATCTTTTTGATTGTCACACCTATACTATGGCAATAAAGAGTTTTTATTTATTTATTTAAGTTTCTGCTTGTAATGAAGTCGCCAACGAATGAGTTGTTATCGTTACTAACCTCCCGTGAAAAGAGACAGGTTCTTATAAAATGTGCATGACACCTCCGGTTGCTTGAATGCTCTAAGGCCCGATGAAAACGAAAAGGGTTGCCAGTCACGTTGACATTGGCATTGGATCTGGTTGTAATTACAGAGTAATGATCCGCTCAAAGGATTACAAAAGCCCTTTGAAAGTCTGAGGTAATTTCTAAGGATCAAAAGGATTGGAGTTGAGCAGACAGCTGGTAGAATACATACATAATTATACATACACTAGCTTTTGCACGCGGCTTCGCTCGCGTTAAGAAGTGTATGCATGCAGTCTCAGCCCGATCGGTTTAAAATTGACAAAGTTTCATACAAACTTTCATCCCCTATTTTATCCCCTTGGGGGTAGAATTGATCAAAATCCTTTCTTAGCGGATGCCTACGTCATAAGATCTACCTGCATGCCAAATTTCATCCCGATCCGTCCAGTGGTTTGGGCTGTGCGTTGATAGATCACTATGTCAGTCAGTCAGTCAGTCAGTCAGTCACCTTTGAGTTATATATATTTAGATTAGAAGATTGAGATAAATCACGTCATTATCCCTTACGGGATAGACAGAACCTAAGGTAACAAGACCTAATGGTCCCGTTTAGCATGATTGTGGGCGTATAGGTGGAAAGGGGAATCAAAATAGTGATGGGGTGCTGCCGCATCGCCTATAACATGATTCCTAAGATTTTCGCCCATTCCCTCGATGGGCTTTTACCGTCTGCGCATTCCATGCTGGTCTGGGAGCAAAGAAAAAACAGAACGGTTGCTTTTCTTCCAGCGAAATCAAATCATAGTAATCATGTTATAGGCGATGCGGCTAGCAACCCATCACTATTTTGATTCCATGTTTGCCATTTATACGCCCACAATCTTGCTAAACGTGGCCTTGCTCTTGCCACCTTAGGCTCTGTCTACCCTGTAAGGGATAAAGACGTGATTTGTGTTAGAGCTACCTATATATTTTAGCCCTCTAGTCTGGCAACGGATCTGCAATCCTCTGGACAGGTGTCCATGGCTATTGGTGCTCACTTACCAGAATATGACCTAATTACTCGTTTGCCTTCCTGGTGGTATAAAAATGACAAACAATCGGGTAACATTCAACTGCAGTCTTTCACAAAAATTAACTCACTTGTTTATCCCACGACACAACTTAAAAGATAAAAATCCATGCACCAGAAACAAGTAAAAAGTAAGACAATGATGATGGGTCTGACGCTCCCATGGCGTGGGCTCCCAGCGATGGGCCCGCCCTTCGACCCACCCTTTCACACACATTAGCATTGTCCTCTTATGTGGTGCACTGACCAGCCAGTGAGACCTGTAGGCTTATTACCTAACTCGCTTGCAATCGCCATCGAATTCATTTTGACAGTTCATATATGGACTGACAATTGGCATCGGAATCAGCTAGCTGTCACATTCATACAAGAACTGTCAAAATGAACACGATGGCGATTGCGAGCGAGTTAGGTAATAAGCCTACTGAAATCTAGAGAGGCAGGGTAGCGACGAAAAATTACATACACATACATACACAAATCACGTCTTTATCCCTTACGGGGTAGACAGAGCCTAAGGTAACACGTACCTACAGGCCACGTTTAGCAAGATTGTGGGCGTATAGGTGGAAAATGGAATCAAAAAACGGCGGACGAAAAATTATAAGGGAAAAAAAACTTTAGCCAATAATAAAACTTTTAGCAAAAATCTGGGGGCTTGGTAGAGGCCCGGCCAAGACGAAAAAAAGAAGACGAGGCACTACTGACTGCTTCTTTCTGTTTTAGTGTTTTTTATGATTTCTATTGCGGCTTCTTAGCAATGATTTCCGAAGTCCTGGTAGAATTACTTGTGAAATGACATTTCGATATATCGGCGTTATATCGGTTTCGATTTTGAATAGGCTTACGCTAAACTAGCTGTCGCTTATCGCTATCCCGCGGGAACTATGCAATTTTCCGGGATAAAAAACCTGGTTTTCTGTAAAGTCGGTTTACGGACGATAGTTTTACGTGATGACGTCATAAAGAAACATTCATCAAAACTGCTAGCTCTGACGTCACACGGAACTTATCACTTTTTCGTGCGTGCAGCCGGCGTTCATCGTATAAGATATTAGTAGGGATATTACTCGCGAAGAACCGACAACCGCTGGGGTAAACGTGTTCTTGAGTGGAGACCGCGACTTGGCAAACGTAGTGTAGGACGCCCTCCGGCCAGGTGGGACGACGATCTGCGAAAGACTGCAGGCAGATGCTGGATGCGTCAAGCTAAAGACAGGGCGCTATGGCGCTTATTAGGGGAGGCCTATGTCCAGCAGTGGACTAACATAGGCTGATGATGATGATGATTACTAAATCACGTTTAAGAAACTGACCAAGTTCAAGTTAGACTCAAGTTTTAATGTATTTGTATTACCTATATTTGCTTAATTCTTGTAGCAACTATTATAATGCACCGTTTACTTTCTGGAAAAATATGGCAGACGAATGAACAGACAGACAGACAGCTAAGTTTGGCTCCGTTGATACTCCGTTGGGTACTAAAACCATTCCACAGTCGTAATTCAAATAGAGTATTTACTCATCACGAAACGCATTATAGGTAAAATTGTTTTAAAAATAATAGCCAATCTTACCAATACGAGCCCTTCTGATTGGGCATAAAAATTAATTGCTGAAAACATAAAAGCGCAATAAACGGTGCGCCGGCGCCGGCCCGTTACCGGCGATGGCCGATCGGGTCACTGCACCAAAGATACGTGGGATGCCAACACAATAATTACAAGCTCTTGAAAAAATGACATTGTCAGTTATGCTAATTTGCGAAAAAATTGCAATAAGTTGGAAAAATTACCGGCAAATTTTGGATTTTTTTACTGGATATTGAAGAAATGCTGTATGTATTTAGTGCTTAATAATTTTATTCATAACAAGCAAACAATATTAAAAAATTACAATAGCCTAATCTAAATAAAATATGGATTCCAAAACATCTCTGGAAGGGATGGTTCCCAGGAGGCAGGCAACGTTACCGCCTTGAATAGCCAGGCTCAGGAGCCGACCGAAATAGCTGCCTGCCTTCTGGTCACCGGTCTTTTGGATCCGGCGCGCAGGGATCTCTTTGAAAAGATCTTTTGCACCTGGACCCCAAGGTTTCGACCCCAAACGGCACAAATAGATGGCCCTGCCCTAAGCAGGCATATTTTCGCCGCTGAGGTTTTCGACAGCAGTGGCCGCCGCACCTGCCCGGCGAGCGCGCGAGATAGACTACTCGTCTCTTTCTGGGATGAACAGTAAGAAAAAGACGGGCAACCTATCTCGCGCGCGACTCGACTCTTTTGCGCTCTCGTGCTAGACGTGCTGGTCGGGCGGACGTTGTGCCGACATGGGAAGGTGCGACGGTATCCACGCAGGTCGCATCCCAAAGGAGAGACCTACCTTGCCTCCAGGGAGTTAAAGACATTCCGTCGGGCCTCTTGCCATCGCCAGGTGCGATATCATTTGGCTCAAGAATAGCCTTTGTAGTTTGAAGAAATTGGAGTGTTGAAAATGGAAAGTTGTAAATAAATAATTTACACTTGAAATTTACGGCTGATAAATAATTCTACTGTAGTGTCTAAGAATAGTTATTTCCTGGATTCTTGGCTCGATCTTAAGAGAGTACAGAGCTACTGGTATACGTTACGTTTCAGTATGTGTCTGATTTTCTTTTTGCTAATTTTTATAATCGATTGAAACTAGGTCCAAAACGAACAGGAGAAGAAAACGTGGCTCTGGCTAATATGGGCAGTATGCGGGCGCATTTAGGCGTTTCCTTCATATTATTAAAACACGTACACATTTTTAAAATTGTAGAGTTTATACTTCCATGTCACAACAGTCAAAATCCATAAAAATATTTCGAACCTCCTTGGCCAAATGATCTTGATAGTATTATTTTTAAATTAAGCGCTCTGATATATCAATACATTGATGATGCTCGATTGTTTTTATTATTTAAATATTCGTTTGACTATTTTAATTACTCTGGAGAAATTTGAAATTTAATCGCACCAACGTAAAGGGATATTGGGAACAAAAACAAGTCTTCGCGTGATCGTTCCTCGAATGCGAGTTTCGCTGCGCGCGCGGCGATTAGTCCGCTAAGGTTTACCAGCGGGAGCTATGTGCTTTCGAACAATTACGCTCGGTTCCAATCGCTTTTCACATCAGAACTAGGGATACCAGATATAACTGTGATGATAGGACAGGACTATCCCATCGTTAACACAAAGTACTGATTGAGTAGAACTAAGAAAGGGCTTCATTGATTTCACAGAGTGTTGTCATAATCCTTGCAAATTTTTAACTTGACACAATAGAAGTAATACAATTTTAGAGTCACATCAACATAACATTTTATCAACGTAAAATGTTGAGGCAGTAATTTGGAAAATCGTCGAAGTGTCTAGTGTATTTTTTCATCTAAATCATCTTCCATTGCTCAATCAATTGGTTCAATTCCAGAACAACATATTCTACTGATATTTCATCATCTGTAAAATTTGTTACCTTTAAATTCTTATCTAGAACTTCTGTTTGATAAATGAGAATCCACATTAATACAAAAGTGTCGCTACCCGACATCGACGTACTAGCGTTCAGTAAGTAAGGTGACAATAAGAGATTATCCATCGCAACGATCGCCGTGTTTAGCGGCGCACGCGCAGGTTTCCATCCGGAGGACATCCTGTGTCGCATAATGACGTGTTTATAGTTGATACTCATGATTTCTAACTGCGATTGTGCGAGTCTCTTGTATAGTTCGCAGTGGTTTTTGTGACACTGTGTTGCCATAAATATATTGGGTCAGTGGCGTAGCTACCTAGGGGCTTGGAGGTGCAGTGCCCCAGGGCCCTCAAGCTCAGGGGGGCCCTCGAATACTTACCCGAAATAATATTTAATATTTTTACTTGATAAAACCTAACCTATTAAGATAGTAGTGGGGCTCCATTTTTTATTTGCACCAGGGCCCTTGGTTACCTAGCTACGCCACTGTACTGGGTACATCCATTATTAAGCTCCGTTTGTTTTGAATTTACTGTTGAGTTATTTTGATCTGGCCCCTTTTTCGCCAACGCGACAATTGTCAGTGAGAAGTGACAATTCTGCTTACATTATAAACTCGACAAGAATCAACGCCAGTTGGCGGCATATCGTAGTTAATATTGCATTTCGGATTGTTACTTGTTACCGTTATATTCGAGTTAGTGAAATTGAAGCCTGTAGCTGACTACCCTTAGTCATTAAGAAAAATCCTATAAACTTAAATAAAAATAACTAGCCTTAAATAAATAGACTTGTCATGATTTATTATTGGAATCACCTAATTGTAACCCTTTGCGTATAATCAGCGGACCATATTGACTCTCTCTTTCTACTCCCAATTTTGGTGGCACCTGGGAACTTCACATCAAACCAATGATTCATCTTAATATCACTTTTTAACCCTTTTTTGTTTGTCTGCAGGGTCGACACAAACGAAACGCGACGTTTCCTGGGGGCCAAACTGCAAGCTTACTGCAGTCTTCTACAACAAGGAGTAAGTCTTTAGTTACATAAGCAAAAATGCACAAGCTCACTGGAAAAAAGTAGAAAAATATTGAAGTAGCTTGTTCTCTTTATTTGTGTGTCTTGCAAAAAGGAATAAATGTCTTCTTTCTTTCTTTCTTCCTTTGGCGCTATAGTGTTCACGCAATTAAGACCACGCCAGGTTCTGCGAAAAGGGTACCTTTTAAATATATCTATTTGGAGGAGTTGTGGTAAAGCTTAAAGCGAGTACAGAAGAACTTAGCACTTGAAAAAATTTTACCCGAATTGTCTACCAACTTTAAATTTCAATGGCATTATAATTGCTGAACCGTTTTCTAGACAATTTTTAGGAAACTACCTTGGGAGTATGCAGAGTACTTAAGTTTCTTTCAAAATCTGCTCACCAAAATCTGCAAATCTGTCCATCGGAGAAAATAGAGACACAAATAGATCCCTAAAAGTCGGTACACTCCAGAGATCACTGGTACTCATGCCTCTCTGTTTCCATAAGCGACCTCCTTTTTTGTATTCGCAAGTAAGATACGACGAGACCCTGATGTTTCCAGAGTACTCCGCGGACGCTTCTACGCTGCGCGACGCGGCGGACGGAGTAGGCGCCCGACCGCGCTACTCCGTGGGCACCACCACGTGGCCCGGGCCGCGCGTACAGCCCCCGCAGCCCGAGATCCCCAGCCTGGCGCCCCCGCAGCCTATAGACACCAAAGGTGGGTAAAATATACACACATACACACATCACGTCTATATCTCTAACGAAGACCGAGAGTAACAAGACCTAAAGGCCACTTTTAGCATGATTGTGGGCGGTAGGTGGAATCAAGAATCAAGTTCTATATTATGCTTCTTGTCATTTTGTACGTTAGTTTTTGTCTACTCCGTAAGGGATAAAGATGTGATTGATGTACTATGTATTGTATTGACGAATTCAAATTTGAATTCAAATGCATAATACGAGATGACCGAAATAACTGTATCTCCATATTTTACGCTAACTATGCAATATGCTAATCTGAAGAAGAACATAGATGCCATCGCGTGAACTTTACATTAATGAGGTCCTTGGCTTTTAGCTATCTAGGTTGTCGAATAACCGACTACCAATAAAGTGAGACCCATTTTTCAAATCTAAATATGGCCTAGCTAGCGCTGTCATGTGGACATCATGAAATTGGGGTTTCATAGATAAATGGACGCCTACGGGTAGTAATTAAACAAAAAAACGTGGCGCCTATCCTCCCACGTGGAGTATGACAAAATCGAAAGGAGTTCGCTTACGTTAAGCCAATGCGCAGGATTGCTAAACCTATGACTTTATCTCCTATGCCACAAGAGTGCTGGCAGTCGCAAAGTGAAACCACTATTTTTTTTTATCGTCGGCAGTTGTTTTAGAACAAAAGCGACTCTAAATTCGAAGTTGTAAGCGTCTAGTTGGAAAACCAAGCAGTCAAAGTAACCGCCTTGTGCAAGAACCCGCCATTCACAAAACTGAATTGAACGTATCGCAAAATTGCTGCGCACGCGCTTAATCACCGGGTGCGAATTATTTATGATCCGGCGATACGGGGAACCGAATCTGTATCGCGATTTGATCGGTTCAACGAATTCGGCTATTACGCCAAATTTGATTTAAAACGCCCTTTTAGTGCATTTTACACGCTATCAGTATGAAATTATAAGCCGCCATTGCGTTTAAGCTTCTGCTTTGGAATTTGCATATTGAAAAATGGGCCATAATTTAAAAGACCGGGTCTTTTTTGTAATTTGGTCCTTCGAACCGTTTTATTTTCCTTCAGACACCGAGGATCATGACCATAAATATCCATAATACTATACATTGTCAAATTTAACTGAGCTGACTACCAAAGAAGTATATCCAGGAATTAGTATTAGTAGGTATTCATCAGACGCGTGAGCTTCTAAATCGACAGCCATTTCATATCAACAATTATATATTCAATGAGCTCTGTTTCAATTAATAACATCAAAATTTCTACATTATCTTTATCCTCGTGAGGATTGACATCAAACATGGTCCTTCGACCCGGATTCTCACAATTTTTCCCTTGTTCACTTGCACTTGTGGTACCGACAGCCGCTCCCCAGTCCAAGTTGTATTTCACCGGCGTGCATCAGATACAGCGCTTGCGACAGACAGACATGCCTTCAGTCATCAATTCCCATTGGCCGTATACGGCAACTTTGCCACAATTTGGATCGTTACAATCTAGTTATGGTAAAGTTTTGCAAACGCGGAATGTTCAAATTGTGTTGTAATGACGTCATCCGCTTGATGCCTTGTTCATTGTTTGTTAATACGCTTCTGATATAAACTTTTAAAATAAATAAAGATTCATCGAAAATATATAAACATACACATACATACATAAGTCTTCGCATCTCCATATATATTAAACAAAGTCGCGTTATTTACAATTCAGGAACGGCTGCACCTATTTTAATTATCGTTGATTTCTTAGTCTACACCCCGAAGAGCATAATAGATAATCACGTCTTTATCCCTTACGGGGTAGACAGAGCCTAAGGTAACAAAACCTTAAGGCCACGTTTAGCATAAGTACCTAAGGGCGTATAGGTGGAAAGTGACATCAAAATAGTGATGGGTTGCTAGCCGCATCGCCTATACCATGATTCCAAAGACTTTCGCCCATTCCTTCGACGGCATTTTACTTGCATACATAGCAATTCTGAGGTGAAACAAAGTTTGCCGGGTACACTTGTAACATTACATGTATTTGTATCTAGTATTTTATTCTTTTCACTAATTATATCTGGCCACTTTTTTCCGTGTATCAGTTAGCGGGCAAGCCCTCGTCCTGGCCATAAATCCCGCGACAACGCGCAGGCGCACCTAATTACACCCCGTTAGTCGCGACGTAACCTTTGCGGCGCAAGCGCAGGCGGCCAGCGGTTATCATTCCAAAAGTAATATATTTCACAAGCGATCTTACATACGTTTTAAGTAAGTAAGTAATAGTTTTATTGTACAAATGTAACGCAACAGACACGAATCACATAAAAAAACAATAACCATATGCATAAAGGCGAATTCATCCCTATAAGGGATCTCTACCTGTTAACCTTTGAGACCTTTTTGAGGTCTTTAGGTTCGGTTAGGTTCATATTATTGTAACTTTTCTGAAAAGTTGGTGGTTTTAGCATCAATTCCAGACCAAACGGTTATTCGACCAAATGTTACATATAAAGACGAAACAATTATTTGCCCACCCGGTATAAATCCGCATTACACGAAGTGAGATGTTTTGCCATTTTGTCGTTTCGCACGATCAACGGCAAGACACCAGTAGGCTTATTGTCTAACTCGCTCGCAATCGCCATCGTGTTCATTTTGACAGTTCTTGTATGAATGTGACAGCTAGCTGATTCCGATGCCAATTGTCAGCCCATACATGAACTGTCACCTGGATCCTATTTCCCCAACGCGACAATACTCGGTGACATGTGACAATTCTGTTTACATCATAAAGTCGACGAGTATCTACGCCGGTTGGCTTCATATTGAATACGCGTTGCATTGGTCACTGACAATTGTCGAAATGGAGAAATATGAGCCTAACTCCGTGTGATGTCTCCGAGTGAGCATTTCAAGTTATTGCCTGCCAAACGTAGCGATTAACCTCACGGAAGAGTTTTGTTTAGAGAATCGCATCTCAGAGTTAAACAAGTGACGTTCGCTTGCCAATAATATTTGTGGTTTTTCTTAGTCAATCTCAAACAGTTTCATTTCATTCTTTTAGCGTTATCGACAGTTAAAAGTGACTGCGTGGCACTATAAAATCGCTCGTCGCTTCCGCCACGCGCTGACCGCCTGTGGCTCAAGCCGCCGGCAGTAACGAGCCCGCGGCGGATTCCGCGCGTCAATTAGACGCTGCACCGTTAGCGCACAATCATAGCACCCTAATTGATTGAGAACGATCGCCTGCTACTTCCAGGTGTTAGACTGGCTAAGGGTTACGATTATATAAGTACCCCGACGTTTACATACATACATATACACAAATCACGTCTTTATTCCTTACGGGGTAGACAGAGCCCAAGTTAACAGATACCTACAGGCCACATTTAGCAAGATTGCGGGCGTATGTGAAAAATGAAATCAAAATAGTGATGGGTTGCTAGCCTCATTGCCTATCTATAACATGATTCCTATGATTTTCGCCCATTCCCTCGATGGGCTTTTACCATCTGCGCGGGTAGAGAACTGGTATATTCTCGACGTTTGGCTGTTGCAATAGCTTTCACGAGCCGACTGAGCCTCTATACGAGTTTTTGACACAAGAAACGCTTCGAACGCGTTCGCGTAAACGACTCAACTACTGTGGAAACATTGACAGCGCCACTAGCGGCATACAACGGCAACAAACTGATTTAATAGAAACGTATGCGCTCTATGGCACAGCTTTTAACTAATAATTGCTTCAATATTATTTCCAGACCTTAGTTATATTTACAAAAAACTCCTAATTGAGGACCCACCCCTTTTATTAAATGTTCAGTACCTATGTAAAGTTGCTGCGAAATTAGCGAATTTTTCGACCAGTAGCCAAATTAACTTAAAAATTTGTATGCAAATATAAATATGTACGTATATTAATAAAAATACAACTGCACTCGCCAAAAAGTTTGAATAAAAAAAATTAACAAAAACCTATCGTCTCGTTGAATTACAAGTAGATTCCAAGTTTTTATCCACATTAATAATAATGTTATTCAGTTGCGAGCCATAATCGACGCAGTATGAAACGGAAACCACACAATAGCAAAGGTGTAAACAAGTGGTCTGAATAGGCTGGAATTTAGGAAGCGATTAGATCATGAGCAATTACCAAGGCCGCGCATTAGCGTCCGAGCGGGTAGGGCTCCAGTGACAGCGGGCCAGACCTTACTTGCTTTTTCTTACTTTCTGACTGGGCGCAGTGACCCGAAGTCGATCTTGGCCGCTTTTAACTACTTTAAAATGAATTCGACTTCAACTGGACTCGAGTTTTAAAATCGTAAATTCGTTATTAAAGTCCACCACCACACTGCCTGGTAGTCAGCCAAAAGTGAAAACAAGAAAAAAAGTACATCACCATTTGTAACGACTTACTTGATACCTTGAAATAAAAGATGCGCTTGATTGAATTTTGAACCAAATAAAATGAAGAAAATAATATTGACCATCTGAACCTAGCGCAAAATCTCAAATGTCTCATTTACCCGCTGCGAGTGGCGCCGCGCCCGGCCTGCGCTCGCGCACGCACCTGGCGATCGCAATTACTGATCTATCGTTTAGGGCACTCTCTAATTACAGATTACCGGCGCGAATGCGACTGCTCCTTAATGCCACCTAAAGGGTGAGCCCTGTGCTATCATTTGCCGTTATAATCTTTTAATTGTCCACGGGGACAATTAAAAGATTACGGAGTCTTTCTCTTTCTAACATAGCGAATAAACCGTTCCATAATCAAATTTCTAAATGTCTCTGAGAATTAGAACACAGAAAAATCTGAAAAGTAAATAAATCCTCGTCATTCCGTGACGCGTGCATAGTAGGTGGGTAGTCTTCGAATTTTTCTACCTGTTTTCTACCTGTCACGTGACCTTGTTACTATGCGAATTTTTGTCGTCAAGCGTCATCTGTTTGAATGATGTGTCTGTACGACACAATTACAAACTCCCGTGGAACATCTACTGCTCACCAGGGACGAGAGAAGGCGCTGTTTTTCAAATAGGCACTATCAAATGAATCAAGAATTTTTATTTCTTGACTTTTATGTTTTGCTTTTACGGTTTTACCGTTAGAAATTAAATTTCTAAATGTGGGCAATTAGAACACATAGAAAAATCTGAGTTTTATAATCAATACCTATTTGTACTTACAAACTGAAATTCAGGTCTAACAATAACTTAATCTACAGTATCTACTTACATCTGCACTAATCCTTCGAATGTTGAAGTACTAGGGCCTTACCATGACGTTTAATGCGATCCAGTTCCGACTCAGTTCAGGTTTTAGCTGTCACTTTTAGCATGGATCTTAAAGAGAGCGAACCTAAACTTGGCAAGTGCAAAATTTAAGGTGAACTTTTTCTATTGTCATTTCGTCTGTAAAGTTTGGTATTGTATGAATCCAATGAGACTAGAATGTAAGTACGTTTTTAAATTTGACATAAGAGGGGTTAATACTATAAAGCGGAAAGATGTGTATTTTTGAAGGTACGTTTGTAACGAATATACTCAAAAAATACTGACATGATTTTAAAAATTCCTTCACTATTAGGAGTCTACATTATTCCTGAGTAACATAGTCTATTTAATTCTGCGCAGACGAAGTCGCGGGTAATAGCTATATATTGTAGCGACGGTATCTATTTAAAATAGTTTTTGCCCTCGACTACACTCACGCTGTTTTTTATTTTTTTCTCCAAAGAATACTTTTAAAAAAATAACAGTTAGTCCACTCGTCCTCAAAATTTGCGTTTGACAACACATTTGGCCGTTCATTTTTATTTATTTCAAACTCAAACTAAACTATTTATTGCACAAAATTTTTGTGACAAAGATGTTATTATGTATATAGTTTCACATAGTATATAGTTATTTAGAAGATAGATAAATGTCCTGTCAATAAACAATACAGCAGTTCATTTACAACCAGGATCTTTGCTTATTTATAAGCTTAAAAACATGTACGTAAACTGGCAAATACTAAGATATTTGGCAATATTAATAATTCAAGTCGTGCCGCTAGGTGTGCCGTTCACACTACTAATAAATCTGTCTGCCTGAGATTTGTGTGTGTTTAGTAATTCGCGTCGACACCGATGTCTAGATGGAGTCGAATAACAGAAACCTTGGAAAACTGCATCTTGCATGCTGGTCTGGGAGCAAAGAAAATACATAGAATATACCAGTTGCTTCTCTACCCGCGCAGATGGTAAAAGCCCATCGAGGGAATGGGCGAAAATAGGAATCATGTTATAGGCGATGAGGCTAGCAACCCGTCACTATTGTGATTCCATTTTCCACCTACACTCACACCTCACACCTTCCCACAATCTTGCTAAATGTGGCCTGTAGGTACCTGTTAACATAGGCAGTCTACCCCGTAAGGGATAAAGACGTGACTTGTGCTGTGCTTGGGAAACTGCAAATGTGACGTTAATAATACACGAAAACTTACTTCCAACTCAAAATTTAAGTGTCCTTATTTTGTAGCGATTCATAGATTTTTTCCACTTTTGAATATTCATTTTCGTGAAATGGTTAAGGTATGTTTAATTTTCAAATACCCGCCTTACATTATGCTAAGTTTCATTTTAAGTTGTTTATTGAATCAGGCGTTACTTTGCGGAGGTCCATTTCATGAGCAAAAATATTTACCTTGCTATTCCGCTGCTCACGTGCAAGATAACCAAGCCTGTGTGAAATATATATGTTATTCATGCAACCCTCCCTCCACTACTGCCAATATAAATCCCACAAACTTAATTATCCCTTACACCACACAAACACTGACGCGTTTCGATCACGAAGTTCTCGAAGTTTAGTTTTAGTTCAGTTTAGTTTAGTAGCAAGGTAAATATTTTTTGTTCATTTTAAGTTGTTTAAAGTTTATCCTGGCTATTTTCTGTTCCAATGTCAACATTGATTATATTTCCAGATGATTCATTACGATGTGTAACTGATACTCATACATACAACAGTTGAAACGTTCAAGAGAAATTTCATTTGTCATCAGTAAACTGTCACGAGAGAAATAAACAGGGAAAACTTTTTCTAAGAACAGGAAGGTGCAGTACCGGACATAAGACTGACTTTTTCCATATTGACAATGTCTTTACCTTACATTGAAATTAAGCACTTACTTTGTACCAGTGGATTTATTGTCTAATACGCTCGCAATCGCCATCGTGTTCATTTTGACAGGTCACGTATGGGCTGACAGTTGGCATCGCAATCAGCTAGCTGTCACATTCATACAAGAACTGTCAAAATGAACACGATGGCGATTGCGAGCGAGTTATGTAATAAGCCTACAGGACTTATTTTCCTATCCTGCAACCTTTACTCAAAATAGAATATTTATTTAATTTTTGTGACGTCATTTCGCATCGGAGATTTTGAAAACAGTTTAGGCGGCGCACTTTAAACGGCTTTATATTTTGAATACAAATAAAATAGCCGAAGCTTCTGTCTGCAGTTTTTTCACTGAACATTAAGCACCTTTATTATTCTCCCGGCTAACCTAATTATGTTGACTATGCCCCACTTTTTGCATCATAACAATATTTACTCAGGCAATCACCGAAAGGCTTAGAACAAATAAGTTTTTGCGTCGACCGCAGACACGTACGTGATTGTAGACGCGGCGCCGGCGCACCTTGTGGTCACAGCCCGCTAGCCAGCAAAGAACACGCTTTTTTTGCAAAAATACATAAGTATTTAACTATGTATGTGTAGATTTCTTTCCACACTTTTATAAGCTATTTTTGAGACAGGTTTAAAAAGCATTGTACTTACATTTGCCATCTATCTTATATACAGATGGTAAAAGCCTAACGAGGGAATTGGCGAATATTAGGAATCATGTTATAGGTGATGCGGCTAGCCCATCACTACTTTGATTTCCCTTTCCACCTATACGCCCTTAATCATGCTAAACGTGGCCTTAAGGTTTTGTTACCTTAGGCTCTACCCTGTAAGGGATAAAGACGTGATATATGTATGTATGTTGTATGGGAAGTGACCCTTTACTTTTGCTCTTTAGTACATAATTAAAAACGTAATTCCAGTTCACCTTAGACAGATATAACCTCAACTAGTTTACGACTAAAGGTCCGGCCACATCAGTGCGTAAAAGACGTCGACGGTGCGCATAGGCAGCGGTGTGGTCGCCCCTTAATAGTGTCACGTTGACAAGTTTAAGAGGCGCTCTCCATTTATTTATAAGTCTATGCAACGTGACTAATTTTCAAAGAAACTTACAATGTTTAGTGTTTATGAAGGCAGCGCCGAATCGAGTTATGTTCGTTGTTATTTACGACGTTGTTTCGAAAGTTAATGTGCGCCTACGCAGCGTATCGGTGTTACTGGGTATCGTATATTGTCAATTTCGGAAGAGTTAGAACGGCGTCCGTCGTACGACTACTTTGTATGGGATTTATTTGTGTAGTAGTAAATACATTAGTTGTTCACGGGAATCACAAGTCACTGACTATGTAGATAAGTTTTTCAGGGTTGTATGTATACTTCGAAAGGAATCCTTATAGGTTCATGTCGGTGTCCGTCTGTTTGTCTATCGATACATATCGAAATATATATAACTCAAAGGTGACTGACTGACATAGTGATCTATCAACGCACAACCCAAACCACTAGACGGATCGAGCTGAAATTTGGTATGCAGATAGATGTTATGACATAGACATCCGCTAAGAAAGGATTTTGATCAAGTGATTAAGAGCTGCGGTTCGTTTTTGGATCCGTCCGGGGGGAAGAGCAGTGCTTGGTCCGGTGCGCCCTGGGCAACGGCTAATGATTTCCTGGCAGTTTCTGAGGGATATCATTGACCGTTGGCTAAGAGCCCGACAGGGGGGGAGGGGGGTCTTTGACCATTACCGTACAACGTTGCCGACATTTTCTCACAAGATTTTTTAATAAAAATTTTTACATTGACATTGGCGAAGTTGTCGTCACTATAACGACTTGATACGCCACAAATAAAAGAAGACGAAGAAGAAGACGATCAATTCTACCCCCAAGGGGATAAAATAGGGGATGAAAGATTGCATGAAACTTTGTCAATTTTAAACCGATCAGGCTGAGACTTTGCACGCATAAAGCTACTATGACGCAGGCATCCTCTAAGAACGGATTTTGATAAATTCCACCCCTAAAGAGATAAAATAGGTGATGAAAGTTTGCAAAAGTCGCAGCTGCCTAGAGTCGCGACGTTAATAATTATTGCTGAATATACTATCAACATCAGTTCTTAAGTCTAATTGTACGCGGACGAAGTCGCGAGCAGAAGCTAGTTTACAATATAAACAGGAGATAACACCTTTTGAAGATTTATTTTCGAAACAAAACATTGGGTATCAAAAATAGAAGTGGGAATTCGGTAAGAGGTTAGGAACATTTAGGACTCACAGCACAATTAAAAGTTAAAAATCAGTGATCATCAAAAAATTACCTACATATATATACATACATACACAAATCACGTCTGTTTCCTTACGAGGAAGAACTAAGGTGACACGACCCAGGCCATCACGTTTAGCAAGATTGTGGGCAAAAATGGAACCATAATAGTGATGGGTTGCTAGCCGCATCGCGTATAACATGATTCATGTGATTTTTAGATTAGTCTATAGGCATATTCATCATTATAAAAGTGATCATGATACGTGTGGCTCAAATTTCAATCTACATTCATAAGTGTTTCCCCGAAGCAGGTGTGGTTTTGGTTTCACTTTCGGCGCGCGCGCACCGACACAGAGCCCTCTAGCGGGGTCACTGCAAACTGGCGAACCGTTGGAAGATTCCCAAAGTTAAACGAAAAATATTTTGAAAACATATATCACGTCTTTATCCCTCACTGGGTAGACAGAGGGGGTAACAATAACAAAACAAGACTTTCCTATAAACAATGTTTCGAAATTGATATCTTCCATGCTGGTCTGGGAGTATAAATAAAAAACATAGAACGTATCAGTTGCTTCTCTTCTCGCGCAGATGGTAAAAACCCATCTAGGGAATGGGCGACTATCTTGGAATCATGTTATAGGCGATGCGGCTAGCAACCCTCATTATTTTGATTCCCTTTCCACCTATTCGGCCACAATCATGCTAAGTGTGACCTTTAGGTCTTGATACCTTAGGCCCTGTCTATCCTATATGATTCCTATGCCCATTCCCTCGGTGGGCTTTTACCATCTGCGCGGGAGGAGAAGCAACTGGTACATTCTATGTTTTTTATTTACTCCCAGACCAGCATGGAAGCAAAATCTATAATCTAAATCTATAGCTAAAATATATATAAATGTGGAATCTATAGTTTCATAATAATATAACCACGGCGGGTGCGGCCACAGACCTTTAATCACACAACGGTCTCCCATTGTACCTCCCCGCATACCCGAGCCGATAATTAAGCGTATAAATGCAATAATGCTATCTTGAACGTGCGATGTCATAATTTCGCGATACAATACTTGCGTAACTTGCGGTACAGTGCGCGAGGATTACGCGCAGCTTCGCAAGACGCGGGGGCTTCCGACATCAGTTTTCGAAGTTTTTATCTTGTTAAATATGCCGTAGCGCAAATATTGTTAATAATACATCCGATTTGATTAAGAGAGTTCTATTCAAACAAACATAACTATTTACAAGTTAAAAGTTGGTACGATAAAACCTTAAACTACCTTAATCTAGTCCTAAATACCTATATTTACAAATATCGCCCAGATCGTTGCCATGGGGCAAGGTGCCCATAATGCTGGCTACGTTTCCTCGTTGGATAGCAATGCCTATGCGTTGCCCGAGGAAAGAGCCAGCTCTATGGTCGGTCACCTGTGGATTTTGATATATTTTTTAATTAATATTGTTTGTTTTTGTAGCATTGTGGCTATGCAGCCACTGTTAGTTTTTATTTGTAAGCCTAACCTCACTAAAACTCGACCGATCTAAGTTTGCATCTTGCTGGAATGCGGCGTCCCGCCCGCTTCCCCGCTCACTTTCCCGCGGTCGCCCTGTCGCGTCAGTACGGCTAGCATCTCTGTCGCATCTCCGCGTATTACGAATTTTCGTCTCCTATTTGTTGAATTTGAATTTTGAACTGTTCTTGTTAGCTCGGTCGAGTTGTACACTATCTGTATACACGCACACAAAGCAATGCGGCTCGCGCATTGGCTGCTCGCCGGTCACTCACACGAATGCAAGGCTGAGCTTACGCGCGATAACTACATGCCCAAGGTATTTCGTACAGGAAATTGCTTGCCAATATTTGCCGGAAAATATGAAACAAGCGAAAGTTTTCGAAGAATCGGATCGTTAATTTTTATTTAATATTCGATCCGTGACTCTCTTGCACCATAATTTTGAACTATAAGCCGTTATTAAAGGCTACGAGAGTGCAATCTGTCCGATTGTCAGGCTCAGTGTAAATACGTCCTGTTTTTTAATATGGACTATGCTCTGAATAATAAATAATTAAGAAGTACAGAGACATCATTCAAACATAACGCTTGGCGACAAAAATTCGCATAGTAACAAGGTCACGTGACGGCTAGTAACAGATAGACAAATTCGAAGGCGTACCTGCTATGGGTGGTGTCGGGGTATAGCACGCGTCACGGAATACCGAGGATTCTAATTTTCATTGTTGTTTAGAAATTAAATTAACAAGTTATTACACGCAAACCAACCTTACTACTGAGTACCTACTTTTAAACCGTAAGCTCACTATATGTTTGACATAATCGTCACAGCTGTAAAAGCTCGTATTAAGTTCAATAATAAGCTTATAATATGATACGTAGAATGTATTAGCTTATGGTTTCTGAAAACATCATTCGAAAGTACCAATCGAGAATAGTTAAAAATTGTGCTGATTTTAGAAATGTATAAGTAGACACTCCCCAGAATTGAATAACTTTACTTTGCTGTGTCCGCAATTTACTGAAGACAAGTCATGGGAAACAGATAGGTATGTATTTTTAAGTAGAGAGAAGAAAACTTACGGCAAATTTAAATGTTTAAAAAAAAAAAACTTTTGTAGCAATACACAGATTAATGACGAAGATAGGCCTTTATGAAAAATATGTCAGCTACTATCCAAGTTGATGAGTCAAACAGGCAGTGAGCCAGGACTTTCCTTTTAGATATTTTTTGCTTACGACTTTCTGTTAGTCATACCGAATCTAAATTAGGCCTTAAGGGCATCAGAACCCCGTATAAAGTCCACTCCATGACGTGGTTGTCGTCATCGGTGCTTCCGAGTTGGTCATTAGTCATCCCGAGGTCATTGCCCAATGATTCTTCAACTTGCCAAAATGACCGCGACTTAGTTTGCAACCATTAATAAATGACGGCTTAGCACGCGGGAGTTATGATTTTTGGACTGATTTTATTTTTAAATCGTTTCTTTATGGCTTTTGGTCTGGGGACTAATTAATCCCCAGATACATCCGGAAGGCAGTGGTTATTCGTATTTATTTTTGAAAAACATCAATGGTTTTAGGGTTCGTTCTGGTTAGTAAAAACACCGTCCAAGTGTGTGTCTGGCCATGCAATGTAAGGTTGGGGCAAATATTCAATACGTACTAAATTGAAAAATCGTTTTCGCAAACTTGACGTATATATGGATGATCTACTCAAGGCCATCGCATAGCGTGGGGTTGACGAGAAATGTTACATGTTTATCATGATGTAATGATATGATTGTATCATAATAATTATAGTGTTAATCTAGTCTAGTAGAAAAAGCTGACGTGATAAAGTTGCAATTTTATTATCAAAATGTAATGAGTGTATTGTGAACTAGATCATCGATAACAGTTAGATATATTTGAGCTTTGCTTGATTTGGTCGTGCGATATTTACTGTCATCATGTCAGTCGCAAGACGTCCACTGCTGGACATAGGCCCCCCCCCAAGGCTCTCCACTCAGACCGGTCTTGTGCTTTCCGCATCCACCGCGATCCCGCGATCTTAAGCACGTCGTCGCTCCATCTTGTTGAAGGGCGACAGCTCGTCTCCCGGTCCGCGGACGCCATTCGGGAACCCTCTGACCCCATCGGCCATCAGTCCTGCGAGTAATGTGCCCGCCCACTGCCACTTCAGTTTCGCAATTCTTCGGGTTATGTCGGGTTAGTTCTACTGCGGATATCGTCATTTCTGATTCTATCCCGCAGAGAAAATCCGAGCATAGCCCTCTATTTACTCTATGATGTAGTAACTGTTGAATACCACTTTCTTATATTGTTACAGAATATAGATTCGCCTTATCTGTAAAATCAAAGCCAAGTCCGTTAAGCGTACGGCAACGCTTTCTAAAGAGACATGTGACAGCACTCCTACGGCTAGGATATTAATTTGTGCCTGCGCAGGTCGGGGGGTCGCGGGGGGCACAATGCGCGCGCAGTGGGTGTCGATGATTTACATCGCCTTGTCTACAGGCCTCATTCATATTTATTAAACTTGGCCGTTTTTTCCCGCCGTAGGTAACTTGTGACAGCTCGCAGTTCGTTGCGAAAACTCGATTAGTTGTAGTTAATAAAGTATGCGTATTTTTATGATTTTTTTCGTTTGTATGATACACCTATTTCACCAATTTGACAAGTGTCGGCGATGTGTGACAATTCAACATGTAAGGCGTAGTCAATATGAAGCCAACAGAATTGTCACTTGTCACCGATAGTTGTCCAGTTGGTGAGATAGGCACACACGCACAAATCAAGTCTTTATGCCTTACACGGTAGACAAAGCCTAAGGTAACAAGACCTAAAGGCCACATATAGCATGATTGTGGGCGTATAGGTGGAAAGGGGAGTCAAAATAGTGATGGCTAGTCGCGTCGCCTATAACATGATTCCTAACATTTTCGCCCATTCCTTCGACGAGCTTTTTCCATTACCATTCTATGTTTTTTCTTTACTCCCAAACCAGCATGAAAGAATGATTAATGCTCTTGAAAATTGCTTCAATTATCTAAATAAAACCTTAACTTGTACGACCCTGGAATTTACGACCTGTATACGAATGAAAATGAAGGACATCCATTTCTGACCGTGAATTCCGAGTCTATGACGGCAAACGCAATATTTACGCTGTTATGAACCTTACACAACATCATAAAAACCTGTACATCTGTATAGTATAATCCATTCGTGTAGTTAAAATGGGTTCTAAGCAAAAACAAAAAAGCCGCGAGCCGCGCGGCGTTCGCCACAAAGTCTGTACCATTTATTCTGAAAATAAAACACATTTACATACACTCGTACATTTCCAATAAAGAAATAAGCCTTTGGCAAAATTACTCAGGACTACCGTGGGAGCCATCGCCAATGCTGGGGCGCCTACACATGCGTAACTCCGATAAGACTTGCGACAAACGAGGTGATAACACGGACTTAAACACTGTTCATATTAATGCAGAAATATGGTATGATAACTATAAAAGCGTTCCGGCCGGTAATGATAATTTATAGCCGAGCTTAATACGTCTGTATAAAAAGAGTGTATAAATTGAAATGCACTGCGCAGGCGCCGCCAAAGAGCTAGTTATCGCCGACTATTTACCCTACACTGCGACGGTTGTAATAACGGTGTGCGAAATTAAATCGGATCATTAAATTCTTATTAAGTTCATTTCGCAATAGCCGCTAATATAGTTAGCTGTAACTTTTATGTTGGGTCATAAAAGTGTAAAAGTTCTTCGTCATAATCAGGGAATTATAAAAACAAAACAGTTAAAAATGACGTACGCTAGTTTGCATGATAGATAGTGGTAGTGGGTAAAATAAACATTTTTGTTTCGTTAAAAACATGTCGGAAAGGTTACACCGGTAATAATACATTCTCCTATACCGAGTTATTAGCCATTTCCATGAATTGGCCGGTGGCCAGGGGATCTATTTTTGAAAATGCCATTTGAAAGTGTGTTCTTGTTAAACCACAAACGAAAACTTGATTGACAACGCTCATGGCTTGCTCCTCATAGATGGATCCGGGTGGGAAGCTCAACTCTTGGGAATACGAGGAAAGAAGTAACCCCCACGTCTCAGTTTTAAATCTGATTAAATCTGCATGAATTTTATCGCGTCGTGCCTTAAGTGGCGTCAATGTGGTGTGTGAAAAAATCGTCAGATATTATTAAAGTAAAGATGATGTGATCCAATTTAAAGTTATAGGGCATTTGCATGTTATTAGTTATTTATGTGCTGGTGCGTAATGAGAGGCATTAAAACACAAGTGCGTTTTATGAAACGAAGCGAAGCTGAGTTCGAAACAGATAACGACTGACATTTATATTTTTTTCTTAATTTATAAAACAACTTAGGTACTGCCATGCTGGTCTGGGAGCAAAGAAAAAACATAGAATGTTTCAGTTGCTTCTCTTCCCGCGCAGATGGTAAAAGCCCACGGAGGCAATGGGCAAAAATTTTAGGAATCATTTTATAGGCGATGCGGCTAGCAACCCATCACTATTTTGATTCTCCTTTCCACCTATACGCCTACAACTATACTAAACGTGGCCTTAAGGCCTTGTTATCTTAGGCTCTGTCTACCCCGTAAGGGATAAAGACGTGATTTATGTATGTATGTATGTATAAAACAATATAGACAGAGATTTTGTTATTTAAGATGTTCGAAGTTTGAATGACATTAGAGTATCCATATTGATACTCTAATGTAAACATTATAATACAACCACAGATACAGGTTTCTCAATGTATAGGCTATTTGCTAATCGTTCCTGAATATATTGTAGGGAAGTTATGATATGGATGTTGATAAAATGTGTTTACCTTGCAAGCTCCTGTAAGCTCAAGTGCAACGAACGACAATTTAAGTGTTTACGTAATATAGGAAATACATTTGCGTAATCAACATGCAAAACTTAGAAGAACTCATTAGAATAACGGTCACTTCCATCGTCCATATTTCCATATTATATATTGGTTTAAGCAAGTGTTATTAGAATATAACACTTTAAGACCGACTTGCAGGATAAAACCACGATGTAGTCGCTGAACAAATTTTGATTTTCTTTTACACTAGTATATAAACCGAGAAATTATTATTTTTTCCTGCGAGACCACTTTAGTAACCAGGAAAATAATGCATCGACATTTAAAATTTTGTGACAATTTATTTATTTTGCTTATTTTATTACATTTGATGTTTTTTGATTGTCATAAATAAACTTTTTTTCTTTTTCTTTCTTTCTTTCTTTCTTTCTTTCTTTAAAATTCGTTCACGCAGTGTGGTCGAAAAAAAAATGACGTGTCACTGAAAAATGTACTTAAAAAACTCGCTCTGAATAATACCTCTGAAGTAATTAATGAGACAATTGCGATTTATCTGCGCCGGCGTTGCTAACTCGCCGTGCGTGCGCGCCGGTAAAAGCTTCGAAGAAACAGCTCTACAATTTTACATAATGACAGTTCATTTATATTATTTGATCTCCGGACCGCCGAGATATTTCTCGATACGTTTACATCGTAAATAAACAGGTAAAATGGCGAATATTTTTTTAAATTGCATCTGCCGACCTTGGCACATGCGATCCGGTCGTTGGGGCGTCTGCTGTGCGCACTTATCCCTGTGATGATTTAGTTTTAAAGATACGTCTGTGTTGCATGGCTATGGACTAAATAAGCCCACAGACGGGCGGTTCGAACGACGCTTCGCGAACTTGGCCCGGTTTTAAAGAACTGTGCTGGATGTAAAATACAAAATGGAGTAGAAGAATACACAATTTAATTTATCTTGTCGATTAGTAGAAAATTTAATTTATTCAAAATATAAATAAATAAATAATAAATGTGTGTGTATGTATATATTTATATATTATGTAGTATATTTTATTTATTGTGTATTATATCTTACATCATTTAAAATTTTGACATTTAGGATTATTTTAGGTTTCGATCGGTTCTTTTACTTTTTCTGTGTGTCTACTTTTGCTTAATACTTATGTCCTGTCAATCGTTCAAAGGTTAACTGGAAGAGATCCCTTTTAGGGATAAGTTCGCCTTTGTTCATGTGTGTTGTCCTGTATTCATCTTTTTCTTGTGTTTTATGTACAATAAAGAGTTATACATACATACATACATATATAATGCATTTTTTTCAGAAAATGGTAACTTAAGAGGATTGTTAAATAACCCTACCTAACCTAAACCAATCCATAGAAAACGCTATCAAAAAAGTTCATCTAGCTACTAGTTTCACTGAAAATTGCATTATATGTATTTTGAACCTATTATACGTTTTAAACTTTTTAAGCTGTAGTTTTGTAGAAATACAAAGATTTTTACTACTTCCAAATAGTATTTATATATCTGTCTCCCGACAGTTGTTTAAAAAATATATATTTGCAGATATTGCGGTTCATAAAGAACAGTTCCGTATCTAATAATTAGGTACCACACAAGACGTGTGCGCCCATAGAGTAGACAACCTAATAGAGAGGAAATGTCATGTAATTCATATGAGATAAAATAAAGCCAAGCCGAAATTGGCGATTACTGCATTCTGATTGGCCAGCCGAAGATCGAACTGGTCACTAGAGTTGAGCAAGCTTTTATTATCTATTATGGATAGTTAATATTTTGTCGTTGTGTAGCATATTGAGTGAAACTCGATTAATATTGGTAAAAACCAGAAAGTCAATATATGATCAAAATTCTAATCACTTAAATGACTTTGTTTGTAGATAATAAAAGAATAATCGCCAAAATAAGTGTTAGTGTGTTATAAGTCGAAAAAGTCATATGTGTTGCCAGCATTTTATAGCCCTTATTACCACTAATTGGTTTTTCTTCTATGACCATTCTTCTTGTTCTGTGTTGACAACCTTACAATAAAGAAACAGAGCTAAAATTATACTTGTTACAGCTGTCAATAGTACGGGGAGTATATTCGAGAGTAGCAATTCTGCCGCCGCGGGCGCATACCAGAGCATTCCAATTCCAATCAGTGTTTTTTTTTTAAAGTTGCCATATAATAAGAGTAATTGAGCTCCCGATATGTGGTTACCGTAGTCAGCGAACGGCCAAGTGCGAGTCGGACTTGCTCAAAGATTTTGGGACGCACATTTGCGGGTAGGACCTCGTGCAATCCTGCCGCCAAGTAGCAGTGCTTGCGCTGCTGTGTTCCGGCGTGGATAGTAAGCCGGTGAAATTAGTGGCGCAAGAGGTCTATCCTAGCCGTCTAGGCTGGCAACGCATCTGCAATCCACTAGTGTTGCGGGTGTCCATGGGTAGTGGTCGCTTGCTCGTTTGCCTTCCTTGTCGTATAACAAAAAAATAGTTTAATTAAAGCAATAAATATCTTAGAACAAATTACACCAATTGACCCAGCCCCAAACTAAGCAAAGCTTGTACTATGGGTACCAGGCGACGGATAAACATACTTTTATAATGTAGATAAACACATACTTACATACATACAACATCGGGCATAAACATTCGTATTCATTCGTCTGCCCCTACTGGGATTCGAACCCAGGACCTCTAGCTTCATAGTCAGGGTCACTAACCACTAGGCTATCCGGTCGTCGATTAACCTATTTTGATAAGTCATTTTATAAGATAAGAGATAAGGTCTGCCCATGTCCATGTCGCTAATCCGGCCGCTAAGCAACAGTGCTCTCACTGCTATATTTTGAGCGTAGAAATTGAGACTGCCGAAGAAATTAACGGCACAAGGGGTATTATATCTTAGCCCTGATGTTGGAAGTGCCTATGAGCGTTGGTGGTCACCTACCATTAGGAGATCCGCTAACTAGTTAGCCACCTTATTTCATAAAAGTTAAATACCTACATGCATACATAAATCACGTCTTTGTCTTTTACGGGGTAGGCAGAGCCAAAGTTAAAAAGACCGAAGAGCGATATAGATGGAAAGGGGAATCAAAATAATTCCTAAGATTTTCGCCCATTTCCTCGATGGGCTTTTAGTAAAATGATACCTAAAAGCCTTTGAAATTTTCGTCCTAGATATTTAATATTATTAAGAAAATGACAAAGTCCTTTCTAACGTATCACTTTCACGTGACATTCAGCCAACACTGTCGTAAATTTCTCACGGCATCAAAATGTAGCTAGTAAAATCTGGCATCACAGCTTCAAACGCGCCGTCAATATGTTTATAGAGCCGCTAAAACCGCCAGGTGTGAACGATTTAAATGATCGATAATTATTGGCACTTTGTCGGCTTGGGAGAGCTTGTTTTATGGCTTTAATGTGGGCTGATGGCCTGGGATTGCATTACACTAACCCATAAAGTATATCAGCGTTTCTTAACCTTTTTCAGTCGGACCCCAAGTGGTGGATGCAGGTGGCGAGTTGTCGTTCATTATGGTGTTCTAAGGGAGAGGCCTCTTTAGGCTGATGATGGTGATGATGAGACTATGAGATGTTGTCAAATACCTCAAGTACAATAATGGCACAGGTTGTCTTTATATGACGTAATCTTTTTGTTTACAGTATACACGGACCAGCCCGTGTCATCGGCGTCACCGCCGACAAGAGATAAGATCAACGGAGAGGAGAAGGCGCGCTCGCGCCGTCGGGACACCTGGGCGGAGCCGACAACCACCACCACTAGCGATGACCGTGAGTACACAGCTACATCCTAGCCAAGGTGCAGAGCCGTCTATGGTGCTGGGTGTGCGGTGCACCCGGTCCCAGCGCACTTACTAGACGCTTAGGTCATGTTTAGGTACACCCGGGTGCTACACGGGCTAGAGACGCCTGTGCCAAGATGCATTCGCCAGCTATTTTTGCTTTCACCTCCGGAGTTAGCAGGGCTTGTCGTTGACGGATACATTAAAGATTATAATGATGATGATGACTTCCATGCTTGTCTGGGAGCAAAGAAAACACATAGAATGTACCAGTTGCTTCTCTTTCCGCGTAGATGGTAAAAGCCCATCGAGGGAATGGGCGAAAATCTTAGGAGTCATGTTATAGGCGATGTGGCTAGCAACTCATCATTGATTCCCTTTTCCATGCATACACCCACAATAATGCTAAACGTGGTCTTCAGGTCTTGTTACCTTAGGCTCTGTCTGTCGTAAGGGATAAAGACGTGTTTGATGTATGTATGTATGATGATGACTGTATAGTGACTATACAGTTATCATCATCATAATCAGTGGCTTCTTCATCTATGACAGATGATTCAAGCATTGTACCAGTGGCATTTTCTTTGGAGGCTGAACAAGCCTATATGCAGCGTCTCCGACCGCTCAACGTTTTTCTCCGACCGTTCGAAGGGACTTTATAAGATTTTTTTTTCTGTTCCACAGCCGGCAGCGTACGCTCCCCGCTGCTGCAACAGCAGCACCGGCAGTACGATGAGCAGCTGCGCGACATTGCAGCTTCTCTGACGCGCCCGCGCAGTCGCCGCGCGCTGCCCGCGCTCGAACGGCCCACGCGCCTGCCGCCGCCCGACCGACTGCCGGTAACCACTCGTACTCCTTCTCCACGGCTAGCATGAGAGCGCACGAGATAGATTACCTGTCATTTTTTTACTGTTCTGTCTAGAAAGAGACGGGTAGTTTATCTCGTGCGCGACACAGCTCTCGTGCGCTCTCGTGCTAGGCGGGCTGGTATACCCCGGTCTTTACAGTATGCTTAAACAAGTGCCAAACACGTTTTGATTACCGCAATAGCCAACATTTTTGAGTCTTTGATTACGCAATTTGCGTTATCAGTACACGGCTTATTCGACACAGCATTTAACTTAAGGCTGGTAAAATATTGTTAACAGAACCACTCAAGATCAAGCTCAAACAGTTCATAATTTAATCTATCGAACGTAAAATTTGAAGGTTCGGGGAACACCAGACGGCGCGGTGCCGCCGGAGGAAGGCAGCTCGAGCTCTGCGAGCGAGGGCAGCGAGCCGACGGATGCCGTAGAAACGGTCGAGGGTGGGGAGAGCCGCGTGGAGTTACCAGCGGAGCGGCTGCTGCACGCGCGCGCCGGCTGGCTGCAGCGGCGCGGCGCGGCGGGCTGGTCGCGCCACTGGTTCGTGCTGCGCGGCGCCGCGCTGCTGTACTTCCGCGACCCGCACGCCGAGCACCGAGGCCTCATGGACGGGGTCATCGACCTCAGCGGCATCTCGAGGGTGGTGGAGCTGCCCACATCCGCCTCCACCAACGGATACGCTTTCGAGACTGAGGTACGTACGCTAACCAAAAACTGGTGGTGATCGCTTAATGTGGTACCTACTCATGACTCGTTTCTTTTCTAGACTTGGGATGGCAAGCATATCGTGCTGTCGGCCGTGACGGCAGGTATACGCGCCAACTGGGTCTCGGCGATGCGAAGAACCGCCGGGTTGCCAGAGTCCAAACCGCTGTCTTTGATCCTGCGCGACGACGCCGTAGACCAGGCGTCAGAGTCGTCGACGTCACCCATCACCCCGGTCACTCCTATCACGAGCAGATCGGCGCCTTTCTCGTCGGACGAGGAATACAGGACGGCCTCGGAGGGAGGCCGCAGAGATAGCGCGGACTGGGGCGACATGGCGCCGCAGCCCCCGCCATCCCCGATACTGAGTCGAACGCCTATCAGCAAAGTTAAAGAAAAAGTCCGCGCGCGCGGTTGCCATCAAACACCTACACGAGAAACGCTCAAAACCGGTAAAGATGAAATAGATTCAGCCAAAGAAAAAGAACGAACCGACGAAGTAGACGAAAACGAGAAACCAAATGAGCCGAGGAAACGCAGCTACGTGTCTACCATTGACAAACAGTACATAGAGATCGATGACCTGCGCCGGCAGCTCAAGCTGGCACTCGGCGACGTCAACGCTGCAGAGTCCGAGCTCGCGCGCCTGCGCAAACTTAAATCCGAAGCCGCGCTCAGGGAAAAGAAAATGGAAGATTTAGTCACCACGTTACAGCAGAAAGAAGAAGAATTATCGATGAGAACGAAAGAGGCTGAAAGTTTAGATGCGATAAAGCAGATGTACAATCAAGACAAGTCCACGTGGGAAACGAAGCTGACGGAAACGCAGAATTTCCTAAAAGAGTCCACGGAGCACTGCGAGTTGCTGACGCGGCAGCTGGCCTCGGCGCAGGAGACCGTGCAGCAGTTACAACGAGAATTAAACGAACTTAACGAAAAACTACTGAAGAGCGTCAAAGAAAACGATAACTTGTACGTGAGAATTCGAGAGCTGGAGGGACGAGTAGCGTCCGAGTCGCCTGTTAGGGAGAAACGAAAGAGCATCGGCTCACTGAGCGACCTCAGTAACCTCAACCAAGACTTAAACTTGGAATCTTTAGAGAAGAATAGACTTATTGAAGAATATGTTGAACTAAGAGGTAGATTCCTAAAGGCGATTCAAGAAATCAAGGCTATGAAGAAGGAACTCCGCGAATCCCACAACATGTACGATGAACTAGAAATATCTAACATGAAGTTGAGGAACGAAATGAAGCTGCGTGAACAGTGCAGTAGGTCAGAGATCGATCTCATGGCGGCTCGCATTTTAGACTTGACGCAGAAACTGACGGCCTCGGACAAGCAAGTCCGAACGCTGAAACACAAAATACAGAAGTCAGAGTCTAGAGAGAAGCGACGCAGTTTGTCTCTCAAAGGCAGAGAATCCTTCACATTAGGCAAAGAAGTCGAGGAGAAACTGACAGAACTAGAAAACAAAATAACGCTTTTAGAAACAGGGGAACCCGCTCCTATTATTAACTCTCCGTCGAAGAGTGCGTCGCCAGCCAAAGAGAAAACGTCGAAATCAGAAAGCACATCCGAGGAAAAGAGAGCGAAGAGACTAGCCGCTCGGTTACGAAGAAAGTCACTCGACAGCGCTACCAGCTCGGAGCCGATGAAGATGCTCGTCAGGTTAACGTCGCTAGAGACCAAAGTTGCGTCGGCCTTCGAGAACCGGCGAGATCTGACCAATTCTTGCGAGTCGCTGAGCCAGCACACGCGCTCCACCAACAGCCCGGTGAGCGAGAGCTCCGCGGCGTGCGGCACGCAGGCGCAGCGCCACCTGCTGGACCGCCTGCAGACCCTCGAGAGCGTCGTCATCCACTCGCGGGACAAGGTCAACGAGTGCCTGTGCCAGATGAGCGCCATGCGCGCCGCCAAGTCTCGCCGCTCGCCATCGCCCTCGCCCGGCCTCGACAAGAAGTATAGCATCAAGTCCATGGAGAAGTGCCTCACCGACGTCAGCAGGCGTCTGCAGGAGTGCTTCGACAAGTGCGTCGTCGAAGGCGAGCGCGGCGCCGGGGACGCCGACGACAGCGTGGCGCGGGTCGTGGTGCAGTTGGAGGAGCAGCTGCGAGACAAGCTACTGCAGCTGTCCAACAAGAAGGCCGCGCTGTACGAGGCCGGCGAGCTCACGCAGCGGAAGAGCCTCGAGATCCTGGCCGAGAAGCTAGCCTACGAGGCCGTGCTCGTGAGCAGGATCCAGGAGGCGCTCGAGTCCACCGACGGGAGCAGATTCTTCGCCCGGTTAATAAAGTCTGAAATAATCGAAACTAGTCAATTAATCGATAACCTTAAGTGTAAGCTGAGCGGCGAGAGCGGGCGGAGCGCGGGCGGCACGCGCAGCTCGCTGGACTACCTGGCGCGCATCCTGTCGCGCAGGATCGACCACGAGTGCGGCGCCGACGCCGCCGCCGGGCTGCGCGCGCGCGAGCTGGCCGCGCAGGGCGCCGAGCTGGAGGCGCTGCGGCGCTCGCAGCGGGACGTGGCCGCCGCCGTGGAGCGCTACAAGGACGAGACGCTGGGCGAGCTGTGCGGCGCGCTGGCGGGCGCGGCGGGCGCGGGCGGCGAGGAGGCCGGCGCGGCGGGCCCGGCGCGCGTGCGCGAGGCCTGGGCCGCGGCGCGCGGCGCGCTCGGCGCCGAGCTGGTGCAGGCCGAGGTGGCGCGCGCGCTGGCCCGCGCCGCGCAGCTGTGCGAGCAGCGCCTGGGGCACGCGCGCGACTCGCGGCTCACGCTGTCGGCGCAGCACCGCGCAGACCTGGAGCTGTGGTGGCGCGCGGCGCACGACCACCTGCGCTGCGAGATGGACGCGGCCGTGCGCGACATCGCGGCGCGCTGCCGGGCCAGCCTGGCCGAGCGCGCGCCGCGGCCCGCGCCGCAAGGCCGCGACGAGCGCGCGCTGCTGCAACAGCTGGCCGAGGTGCTCGCGCACAAGGCGCTCGTGGACGCGCGCGTGGCCGTGCTGGAGGGCACGTACCGCGCGTCGACGCCGAGCTCGCCGACGCCGCCGGCCGACGCCATCGTGGCGCTGGACGAGGACCCCGCGCAGGAGGCCGAGTTCGTCTACCTCTTCCAGCACTTCTCGAACGAGTGCCGAGCGCTCTTCTCCAGTGACTGTTCGGGTAACAGTGAAGACTTGACGAAGATCGGCGAGAGCCTCGAGCGAGTAGAGGAGGCGGTGGCGACGGTGACGCGGCAGCTGGCGGGCGAGCCCGCTGCGGAGCCCGAGCCCGCCGCCGCCGGCGTGCTGGACCGCGTCGAGGCGCTGCGCCGGCGCGTCGAGGCTCTGCAAGCGCTGGCGCCCTGCCAGCACTGCAAGCAGCTGCAAGACGCACTGGACAGGTGAGGCGTCATTCGCTTTCCGACACCGCTTTTCAAATGAGCACTCAGTTCTTAGACTACTTTCTTTCTCGATCACATCTGTTCCTTCCGTTCGTGACTAATACGCTGGCTTATCACATGTTTCATTTCGTGAATAACCCCCTTCGTCCTCCTAACCCTTGTCGTTTTGAACTATTAGTGATGTGGGGTGTGGTGGCAGGCTGCAGGCGGAGCGGGCGCGCGGCGCGGGCGCGCTGGCGGCGGCTCGGCGAGCGCGCGCGGCCATGCTGGCCCAGCACGAGCGCGAGCGCGCCGCCCTCCGGGAGCGCGCGCGCACGCTGCAGCGGCGCCTCGCCGCGCTCGACTCCGAGTACTCCGCGCAGCTGGAGAGCCTGCGTGCCGCCTACCAGGTCAGTAGTCAAGTAAGTATAACAGCTTCTTTATTTTTTTACTAGCCTTCCGTCCGCAGCTTCGCCCGCGATAAATTAATTTTCCCGTAGGAAGAGGTATAAAGGTAGCCTATGTCACTCAGTGATAATGTAGCTTTCTAACGGCAAAATAATTTTTAAAATCGATCCAGTAGTTTCGGAGCCTATTCAATGCAAACAAACAAACAATCAAATTTTTCCTCTTTATAATATTAGTATAGACTACAAAATTTCGTATGTAAAATACTGATCGTCGTGGAAATCCTTGGGTAAGGCCTATGCGCAGCAATGGACGCCTCCCGTAATGATGATGATGATGATGACTGTAAAGTTATTTTTTTAATGAAATTATGGAGGAATAGGAAGAAATTAAATGTTTAATTTCGCGAAAAGGAGCTTCTAAGTCTTGATCTGGTGGTCTCCTTTAAAAAATGTAGCTTAAGTATTCTAGTGTTCTATAAAAAAAACTTTAATTTTTGAACGTTCTAACGCATCGCTCCGCCGCTCCGTTCGTTTCAGAACGCCGTGCCGGCAGACGCGCTAGGCGACGGGCTGCGCGTGCGCTACCAACAGGAGATCGAGCAGCTGCGCGCCCTCTGCGAGAAGGGGCTGCTGGCCATGGAGAGCTCGCATCGCCGCATAGTGAGGGAGATGGAAGATAAACACCGCGCCGAGCGCGAGCAGCTCAGGTGAGCCGGAGATAATTGGTTGCGAAATGCCTAGCTACCACAGACTCACCAATTAAAGTTCTGGTAGTGTCTAATTTGTATCTAGTTACATAAATTATATAATACTCCCTGCTTCATAAACTCTTGTTAAGTTTGGGTTAACTTAAAGCTTAACGTTCTTTTGTTTACCAAACATAAACGAAAACCATACTATTTTGACTTAACATGATTAAGGGTCGATTTGAGATCCTCAGATAGGCTCTTATCTGATAGATACCCATAGAGTTATTCGTCGAATAGAGACTGGCGATAGAAAAATCGGTCCTAAAGGGGATTAGACCATGTCTATCTGTACATCGCACTAACGTCGGAACGTTTGCAACAGATTTTGTTTGGCTGAGAATGAGAAACAGATGTCCATGATGCCATCGTCTGTTTCATAGTACCTAATATATAGATAGACTAGCTGTTGCCAGCAACTTCGTCTGCATAGAATTCGTTTATCGCTATCCCGCAGGCACGCAATTTTCCGGGATAAAAAGTAGCTTATGTGTTATTCCAGACTATAATCTATGTTCCAAATTTCATCCAGATCGACAACAAACAGTAACAAACATCCATCCATCCATCCATCCATCCATACTTACAAACTTTCGCGTTTATTATAAACTAGCTTCTGCCCGCGACTTCGTCTGCGTAGAATTATACATAAGAACCTTCTTCTTGAATCACTCTATCTATTAAAAAAACCGCATCAAACTCCGTAGTATAGTTTTGAAGATATAAGCATACATAGGGACATAGGGACAGAGAAAGCGACTTTGTTTTATACTATGTAGTGATAGTGTAATTACTAGCATATGGCAAAATAGATATCTGACACTTAATATCAGGATCTTAATAGCTGTGAAACAGACCTTAACTTATGGTTATTTGCAGACTGGACAAAGAGCAGGCGCTGGCCGAGGAGACGCGCGCGACGCTGGCCGCCCTGGACGCCATGCGAAAGGCCCACGAGAACGAAGTGCGCCGCGAGGTCGACAAGTTCAAGGCGGAGTTCCTCACCAGGGGGCAGCACGGGGACCTCAGCCAGCTCAGCTCGCGCCACCAGTCAGTACCACATTTTGTCATCATCAAATTTAAGAATTATACTTTGTCTGCAGGTCTGTCTCTTGTTTGCGGGTGGTAGGACCCCGTACAAGGTCCGTCCGGATCGCTAACACCTTATTCGCAAATCCTGCTTCTAAGCAGCAGCGATTGCGTTCCTGTGTTTTTGGGGTAGGGCAGCCGTTGAAATTACTGAGACACAAGAGGTCAAAACGTCCTCAATCATTTCGATTTCCCTTTATCCACAATCATGCTAAACGTGGCCTTGGTCCTGTTACCTTAGGCTCTGTCTACCCCGTAAGGGATGTATAAGTGACATGTATTAGTGCGTGTAATTTGGTCTGGGTTTATGGATTCCCTCTGTCTTCAGGCAAGAGATGGAGGAGATCAAGCGGGAGATCCTGTCGCTCAGCGAGAAGTACTCGGTCAAGTGCGTGGAGTCGGCGGCGCTGGAGGACCGGCTGGCCGCCGCCACCGCGCAGCTGCAGCACGCGCACAACCACATCATGCAGCTCGATGCCAGGTACACTGAACTCACATTCGTTGATAGAATTAATCTTTGAAAAACAGCGCCATCTCTCGTCCCTGGTGAGCAGTAGATGTTCCATATGTTTGATAATTGTGTCGTAGAGACACATCATTCAAACAGATGGCGCTCGGCGACGATATCGCTAAGTAAAATTACGTGACACCTGATTACAGATGGAAAAGTTCAAACACTTACTCACTTGCTATGGGTGGTGTAGGGTTAAAAGGGCATATCACGGATATATATAATCTTAATCATGTTTCAACGTGTTTACAGAAACAAACATTTACGCGCGCACATAGTATCGGAAAGCAACGACATGAAGAACGGAGAGTCCTACGCTCTGCCTCAGCTGATCGAGGACTCCACAGCGGTAAGACCTTATCTAAAACTATAAAATTGAAGTATATAGATCACACTTCACTTATTTAACCTTAGAGTATCGCAGCAATGACTTCTCATTGGTGGAAACAGCTGACTTGCGTATAACTAATCAGTAAGCGGAAAGCTCTTTACTCTATGGTTAAGGACACTAAGTACAGACAACGCAAGACTTTCAAAATCTTAAATTCTGATGGTAGTAATAAATTTCTGATGATGATAGCCTCCGTGTTATATTTTCTGTGTTTATGGTTTCTGTGATGCTCATTGATCTGGGCAAATATTTGTTTCATTCTCAGGTCATTGAATAGCCGAAACTTTTTACGTCACTGTTTTTCTTATTTATATTGCAAAATAAGAGAAAGTCGATAGTCTTGCGGTGTCTCGTCTACATTTCACGACCACAGCACAAGCTTATACAGCCAGGCTTTACGACGCTTCCATAGACCATAGAGCATAGACGGTAGCCCACAGAGCATAGACGCACCGCTTGCATGACATCGCACACTGTCATCCAATAACAATCATGCAAACTGTACCTTATTTCATTGCAATTCTATTCAAATGGATGATTCGATAAAGTTCTTGAAGTTTCCAATGTATCATTTCTCAGCACCCTTTTTATGTCATATTAAAGAGAACTTACCTTTCAAAAATATTAAATTGTCCTTCATTCTATATCGAGCGAATTGAACTATGTAGAACATTAAAACCATGAGATCATGGAAGGAGATAATTATTCGTTCAAATTTAATCTTGTTAGTCATAAATCATATCCTGTGCTTTAAATCGCACGGTCATTTACTAATAGCCAGTACCTAGCAGACGGGTAATCAATCATCTAGAAACGGCTGTAAGCTGTTAAAAAAATTGTTTAGTTACTATGGTCACAAATTGACTCCGTAACTAAAAAAACTACTATACCTATTTCTGAGCATTTTCTGGCATACAGTCAACAGTTATCTTATTGTTAGTGTATCACTTAAACCGTGTCGAATCAGCCCTGTAGTTACTTTTTTACGGTCAGAATAGTTTGACTTAAAGACAGACTCAGAGTTCAGAGAGTGTAAGTTTCTAACAGAAAACCGTCTCGAACTCTTTAAAGTCAGTGTCAAACACTACGAGAAGAGTTTATCGCCAATTTTCTCCCTCCCTGTCTCCGGGTCTTCCGTCAATTTTTTAATATTGTGGCTTCTCCCAAACTTCCGCCGTGATAGTTCAGTTCGGTCGACTGTACGTGTATCGTTAGTATATTCGGTTGGTTGGGCACTAACAGCATGGGCGGGAGGCGCCGCTGTGGACGCACCTGAGGCAGCTGGCCGGCAGCTGGCAGCGCGGCGCAGGTACGGAGGCCTACTGGCACGCTCGGAGGGCGGCGGCGTAACTGACACTAAATAGTTTTAACTTTACAATGAAATGAATTTTGCTGACTGTACTTTTTGATGACTATACTTTTTGTTGACTGTACTTGCATTGCTGTTCTACTAAACCGCGATGACAGATTGAAAAATCGACCGATTCCATAAATATTTTGACGTATTTTGTTTTTTTGTTTTGTTTTTGTTTGTTCACGTAAGTCACAGACACATAAGTGACAGATTTTTCAATCCCTTTCTCATCCCTATTTAGTAATACCAAATTTCAAAGCAATCCGTGATCGAAGAATTTCAAGATTTGACCCAAACGAGCAAAAAACAAACAGGTCAAATAAAAGCGTTTAAAAACTGAAACTTTATTTGAGTCGAGAGGGATCATTGAAATGTTTTTTTTTTAATTGATCAGCGCCTTCGGATAGGCTAAAAAATTCTTGCTTACTCTACCTAAGCCCTCATAATCGTAAATAGTTAGTTCACTTTTCTAACCATGACATAACAAAGACCCAGGGAAGAGAAAGAGATGGCTGTATTTGAGCAAACCAATGTAAATACGCTGTTGTCAAGTTACGCTGCCGCGCTTTTAAAAATTGCAAACACGGGCCAAAGAGGTAAACTGTAGTGGTAATGGTTTATTTTTAAATACTTCTGCTCCCTTTTTCACAACTTTTTTTATTTTGCAGAGTAAATTATAAGCTATGATCCCACTTTTATATATTCATTTGAGCATTGCACGATATTTCAGACATTAGATTAATTACATTTGCATTGGACATGTCCATATAACACTTCGTTAAAATTTCGCTTTTGCAGCCGATAACGATATTTTTATTTTTTATTTATTTTCACATTTTGTAGTACACGTGTGCTTTTTTAATTTTAAACTTTTTTTTTGTAATTTAGGTTTTGTAGTCACAAATAAGTCGCAATTGCAACTAATAAGAAGGTCGAGATTTCAAAGCATTTGTGGAACAAAGACGTAAATGAGCTACCTATGTCTTTCTTTCACGAATGATATAATTGAAGGCTACGCTGTTCCGTATTTAGAAACAGTTAAAGTGCTTATACGTTCAAGGAAGTATGCGTACTTTTTGGCTCGCCAACGTTTTTCTTAAACTCGGCTGCATCAACTTAACTCAATAAGCATATTTAAGGCGTCGGATCGAACGGTTACCATATCTCAGGACTTTTATGATCCATCTCAGGTCTTTTTTTGTCCAAAAGACATGAACAAAAATTACCACAAATACATTCAAATAAATTGAGAAAAATTCTCACTTTTAAATATTCCATCTGGCAACCCTAGTCGAGTCGCAAACACCTACGCATACTTCCTCGCGCGTCACTTTGAACTGGCTAATCCACAATTCGATTTTCGAAGTTCGTTTCGTGCCGTTTCTCACACTACTCATTAATCCGAGAGGGACGGTAGCATACGGACTTCGCAAATCGAATTTCGGTGGCTCTGAGCAGCAACAGCGTAGCCCTCCGTGTGCCCTCGTTGACCGTTCTCCCGCTGCAGGGGAAGTCGCGGGCGAGCCCCTTGCTGGAGGCAGCGCGCCCGACGCGCCCCGCCAAGATACAGTTCGCGAAGACAGAGAGCACCAGAAACCTGCAGCTGTCGCCCGTTCAGGTAACTTCAAGAACAACTTTTACCCACTTACACCCGGCCATAAAGATTGCATTTCAGTCTTTAGAGGGTGCGTTCCACTAAGTGGAATGGATTATAGAGCGTTTTGAGCGTGGAGGTAAATAATACAAATGGCGAGTTAGTAAAAGAAAGCAAAAGATTTAAGAGGTTAGGTTTATAACCTGTAACCCTTGAAAATAAACTTAATTAATTATTGTTTAAATCGATTTATATTGAAAAAAATTACAATTTAATTTTTTATATTTAATATTAGTGGTGTGTTTAATTAATTTACGTTCCAATGTAATTAAAATGTCTTTTACGGCGGCACTTGGATACGGTCGCCATTTTTGATACTTTCGAGTTGTAAACTTACCTATTTTCTACAAGATGTAGACCGCGATTACTTTTGAAGGGTTCCCGATATTTATTTCTTAGACATACTTAAATTGCAATGCTTGTGATGCTGACTGTGCCTACGTATGTTGCGGGTAGTTTTAAATCATAAATACGTCTACCCTACATTGTAAGCTAATATGTATTAAGGGTGATGGTTAGAATCCGTGTCTCTTCGCAAAATCCTAATACCCCGGAGAAACTTATTGATATTGTTGGTTGAAATAAAATGAAGTAATTTTGCTTTAGACATGGTAAAAAAGTGATCTAGTGTTTAGTGTTGATGTCCGGCGACACGTCTAACCAAATAAATTGGCATGCAAACATTAACTTATTTTCTAAAGTGGTTTTTGGTAGTTTGAATTAGCACATTTTACAAAGTTACTGTAAATTATTAATATTGCAGTAATTTATTTTAAGTACTCTTTGATTGAATAAAATGCTTTGTCCTTATATTAAGCCATTGAAATAATTTAAATCTGAATCTACTTAGGGGCAACTCAGCTATGTTCCTAGGCAGCTTGTTAAATATCCGTATTGCCATTGGAACAGTTTCTGCGATACAAAAGCGTGTTCGTTTTAGGATAAATTACCTTATTTGGGTATCTGGTATTGAAATGACATACACCTGGTATTTGCTTTTAAATTTCTGGCCTCACCCTTACATAGCCTCGCTCTGTACGCAGAATTCTCTCTACTCTAAATTTGATCAAGGTTTAACGGTGTCCAAATCTGTTGGCAGAACTGACAGCACGGCGTTGTTCCCTGCGCGAGCGCACGCCCGTCGCCCCGCTCGTCGGAATGGTGGCTGAGCGGAAGAAGCGCTTCGAGCTCTAGCACGCTCCTTTCCCTCGTCGGCACTCGGCACGCCGCGTCGACGAGAGAACCCGAATGATGCGACTGTGCTAACCTGCGCGTTAAAAACTAGTGTGTAATTTGTTTTTTACGCGTGAGCTAAATTATACGTCACCCACCACGCTAGCACCTGGCCACTTTGCTTGATAAATAGCCGATTTGTTGACCGTTTGCTGTAATAAAATTGTACGTACCTCCGTACGTAAGAGAATTTTATTACCCCTGGATTAAGTGTTTACATGAGTTTTATAGCGTTAACATTATTTATGAGTGTTTCATGACAGTGTATTCAATTAAACAAAAATCATATAGAACCTAACCTATACCAGATTTTATTAGGATTAGGATAACAGAGCAACTGTGAAAATTGATGACACGAAGTTGCAGATTTCATAGTTGTTCGTAATATATGATTATATTCACGTTGATAGTATACGCGACTGGCCTACGAGCGTAGTCCGACATTTAGATATAGTATATTGTTATGACCAAATATATTGTTTTTTATAAGAAGTGGCCAGATTCTTTAACTCCCACCCACCACATGAAATGTATATAAGTTTGTTAGTATTGTGTTTACTTAGTTTTAATTAACTATAGTTGTATAGTCACTTTTCATTTTTCTTTTGTACCTATGTTGTTTCATAACTTTTATTAACCATTCTTTGGGTGAATGACTGATTATACCTTTCGTTCAGTTTCGATACTTCTAAGTTAGAGTTAGTATATTGGTTAGTGATGTTGTAAAAATGTATAACTTTATGTAAATACTAACGTTCCTTCTCCTTTTGTAACCATTTGTTTTCGTGCACAGTTTCCCTGTCCATATTAATCTTTAAGGAATTGTTACCAAATATTTCTTTATTTATGACATTTTTACTTTTTCGGGCGTGAGAGCACAGTGGCTCGCTGTCAATCACGCGAGGCTGTTGGATTGACTAATAATGTCAGTTTTCGCACGCAGCAGCGACTCACTGTGTTTTTAAGAATAGTTTTCTGCCCTTGTTTATTTTTTGTAGATTTAACATAGTTTAGCGTTGCGCGTTATAAGCGGATGAGGGAGATATGTATTGGAGTTTGAGCCGTATGTAGGCACGTTTACATTGCTTATTTTATATTTATAGAGGCATATTATATTGTTTTTACACATTAACAACTTATTTTAGAGTGTTAAAGTTTGACATTTTCGGTTTATCCCTGACCTTAACCTGTGTGTTAACTTGTTTGTTACCATGTTTTTTTCCGAACTGGGCATTTTAAAACTGTCTTCCACTTCCTTTTGAATTGTCACGTTGTTGTGTATAGTATGTCACCTTCCTAACTTGAAACGGTCCGCGTTTGAAAAGGCGTCTTGCCATAGGGAGAGTTAAAATAAAATGAAAATAGATTGTTAAAATGTATAAAAGGTCAAGACGCCTCGTCTGTATCGTATTGCTCAATTTTATCTAGTTTCATTAAATTATATAAAAAATGGAATACCAAAACTATTGATTGCATCGTAATTTACGTTTGTCGGATAATTGTTTATCGCGGCTGATAAGTTGTATTTATACATTAACGTAGCGTTGCGCCTCTCCCTGTCTTGTGGACGCTGTAAAGTGTTGGTTTTAACAAAGATTTTTAAATAAAACTACTTAATACAATCGTCGTTTAATTTATTTATCACATTTACGAGCGTTTTCCAGACAAAGAGCCCACATGAACATTTTTCCAGAATTTAAATATTTCGGGTTTTTCTTACCTTATTGATCCTTATACGAGAAAAAATGTGTCCCAGATTTAACTATGCTTTGTTTTTCTTCTCCGTCACGTTCCATACATAGCTACATTCAAAAAAGACACGAACTGAAATGAAAATTAAGGAAAAAAAATTCACGTGGACTTTTTTTGGAAAACTCTCTTACACCAATTATAGGAACTAATTAACAAGCGTTTTAATACTTCTCGGCAAGTGCAACTGGTTTTGATCCTTTCGAATTTTGAAAACGAAGTGAAACGAGGTGAAAACAACACTAACGGCCTGGCTTACCACTCTCTGTTAAGTTCCAGCTATCTTAAGTGTCAGTTATCTACTATTCACTCTATATAACTGATACTTTACAAAGAGTGGTGAAACAGATACTGAAACTAATGTTGTACAAATTACTAGAATATAATACAGTCCGCGACCTCCTAGAGCGACATTCGGATCTCATGTTGTCTCACTCATGGTTTTTGATACTAGAATCTATCTATAAATCTGGGGAGGCCTTTTTTTTAACGGAGAGGAAATCTTTATGGATGCCCTAGGCACGGGGGTGCCTTGGGTAATGTGGGACTCCCCCCGGAAGGGTATACCCGAACTAAAAACTCTCCGGCGTTGCCTCAATCCGGTGTGATGGGGACGCAGTGGGATGCCACTAGGGTTTCACCACAAACGCCCCCCGGTGGCCCCGGCCCGTACGCTGGGCCCGTCTTTCCTTAGATAATGGGACCGTGCAATGCAGGTAGGTAATGAGGAGGCCTATCTCCAACTTGGGGGAGGCCTATTTATGTCCTGATATGATGATGATGACCAGAAATGTCGTTCTAAGAACACACGGAACTGTACTTTGAGCAATGAATGGATCTAAAACACTGGTAATTTACAGAACTTGAACATTTAACAAAGTCTTTGTCAATCGAAATGAAACAAAACTCGACTGCGTAGCAGTCAGTCCATGACTTCACCATTTAATTTAAAATCATCATTAATACTTTTTACTTAATATATCTGTATACATCTGTCTCTTTCTTGACACAGACATAACAAACATCTTAAAAATACGTTTCAACTTTTAAGGCATGTTTGTGTCACTGCAAAGTTTTTAGGTATAACTTATGTATCAGAGCCTCTAGTGTAAGTTTTAGGTACTACAAACGTCTGGAACACATTCGCGTTGACGTTTCAATTGCTATGGGAAAATTAACAGCGCCACAAGCGGAACGAAACGATAACTAAAATTTCTCATAGTATTTGACATTTTAATGCAAACGCGGTCGAGACGTATTTTGTAATCGAAAACGTACGTAAGGCTGCGGCTCCACTGAGGCGGAGACGAGCGGAGCGGAGAGGAGACGTGTGGTGATCGACCAATCATATTACAGATCGGAGACGAGATGTGGATTTCATGGAATATGAATGTAATATGATTGGTCGATCCCCACACGTCTCCTCTCCGCTCCGCTCGTCTCCGCCTCAGTGGAGCCGCACCCTAAGCATACTGATTTCAATAATACCATCCCTATTTACTTTGTGGGGATAAATGGGCATTTTTTTCCACACACCCTTTTTCTCGACTTACAACTTCTATGGCAGTTCTGCTCAGAATCACCAGCACTACCTATTGATTTTAGTATGAGGTAAAAGTGTCCTTTTTTCATTCCTTTTTTCAAACGCTCTTGTATGAAAATGAAAATGAAAATTTATTTTTGCAAATTGGCCGCCAAGGGCTCTTTTACATGTATTATTATGAGAGTAGCAAAACGGAAAGATGAAAATTGTGTGAAAACTTTGGGTCACTTTTTGGCGTTGATTAAAATCAATTGCGCTGGTGATTCTGAGCAGAACTGCCATCGAAGTTGTATAATTTGAGAAAAAGGGTGAGTGCATTTATTTAAAAAAAAATGCCCGAATAGAGGTCATTTCATAGGTATTAGGATCTAGCTGTTGCCCGCGACTCCGTCTACGCAGAATCGCTATCCCGCGGGAACTACGCAATTTCAGACTAAAATCTATCTATGTTCCAAATTTCATGTACACCCGCTCAGCCGTTCTGGCGTGAAAGAGTAACAAACATCCATCCATACTCATGAAGTTTCACATTATAACTAGCTGTTTCCCGCAACTTCGTCTGCAAATATTCACTTATCGCTATCCCAGAGGAGCTACACAATTTTCCGGGATAAAAAGTAGCCTATGTTTAAATCTAGGGTACCAGCCATCTCCGTTCCAAATTTGATCCAAATCCGCCCGGTCGTTACAGCGTGAAGAAAGAACAAACATACGCACACACACACAAACTTTCGTCTTTATAATAATTATAGGTTAAAAACTTAAGTATGACTGTTGTATGCGTGAGTAATGTGTGCGAATAGACTAATTGACGTTACAAATTAGAAAAATGATACTACAACATACAACAGGTCATTTGTGGGAGCAGCGCCGCTACGCCCCCTAGCGACGCGCAGAAAAACTTTATGTCGCGCAGGCGCAGAAGCTTCCTGTCTTCTAATTAAAATAATTTATTTCTCACGTTTCTCTACTTTTCATCCTTTAAACATTTACTTCAGTTTTCCACCTTTATTGTGATATTAATAGGATTAGGGGAAAATAGTGCTTGATTTCCCAGGGGTCTGTGACTGAAAAAGGTTAAGAACCACTCAGTGGCGTAACTATAACGTCTGGGGCCCGTGGCAAATTCGTCAGACGGTCTTACCTCAATATAAAGAAGTGCATCAGCGTCCCTTCTGTGCTCTAAACCAAGCCAGTTCGGGGCCCCGTAGAGCTAGGGCCTTGCCTTGCCACCCCTGCCACCCTATAGTTACGCCACTGCTTTATGCCCACGAGCCATGAACGTGTCTATCTGTCTAACGCTTACAGCTGTATAAGTGGTGCTTCGACAGCCTTTTTCTCCGCCTCCTTGCTGGCCTTCTGCCTGGCGAGCTGAGCGCGCCACTCGCTGCGGTGCGCGAGGATCTTGCGCCCGAAGGCGGTGTGGATGTCCCGGAACGGGACCTTCTTGCCGGGAAGCTCCTGGCGGAGGGCCTCCTTGTCTGTGAAATATAAGTATTGTACACAGACGGATAACTTAATTATAAAAGTCGAGTGATGCTCGACATGTTTTGGACTAGTTCGTGGTCCTTCCTCTTGGTGCGCTCGCTTGGTGCCCCCGAGTTGGAAAACTGTTTTAAATATTCTTCTTCATAAGAAGAACACCACAAACAATTGTGGCGTATCAAGTTGTTATAGTGACGACAACTTCGCCAATGTCAAAGTAATCGAAATTTAATTCAAAAATCTTGTGACAAAATGTCGGCAACGTTGTACGGTAATACGGTCAAAAGACCCCCTCCCCCCCTGTCGGGCTCTTAGCCAACGGTCAATGATATCCCTCAGAAACTGCCAGGAAATCATTAGCCGATGCCCAGGGTGTACCGGACCAAGCACTGCTCTTCCCCCCGGACGGATCCAAAAACCAACCGCAGCTCTTGACCACACATGGAGGTAACCCGACTCGCACCCCTTCAAATATTGACCAAACGGTGAGTGCGAGCGAACCTTTACGAAGTGACGTGATCAGTGTGTGCTGCCCTACTTTTGTCAATGATAAAAATGACGATGAAAACGAGGGTAGTTGTGCGCCGCCGTCAGTTGCGTCGAATAGCGCGAGCAGAACGCTGGCGCGCAGTGTTCATTCCGTTACCGCCGGGGCGAGCGCACCGAGAGGAAAGACTACGAACTAGTCAGAAACATGTCGAAATTATGATTGAGTCTCACAGCAGTTTCATGTTGAAATACGTATTGCAATCACACTGATCTGATAATCGTATGAAAAATATTTCATTTGAATGTGTTTCGTTGTATTTAATATATTGCAAATGGGTTGACAGAAAAATAAGGTTGCAGCTGCTCTGCTGCAATAGATATAAAAGGCAAGTGGATATAAAATCCAGGTTGTTCTTAAGCAAAATGTACTCAGTGTGAGATCATTTTATATTGGTTACTTATATAGACTGGAAGTTTCTCCTATTTTCTGGGGGGACGGCAATTTCTATGGAAACATCCTTCACATGACTTATCATCATTTCATTTTCATGATCTTTGGATTTATTTGACTTGGACAAAAAGGACCTTGACTGGTCCACTAAATTAACCGCAGTGTAAAATGGACTTAATTAGCTCTGGTGTTGATTGCCTTAGCAAGTGGAACAAAGTAGTCTCCGTCTACCCCTATGGGAAAGAGGCGTGATGTGTATAAGTACTGACGGTGGCGGCTGCCGGGCACAGCCTTGGGCTCGCTGTCGGCGGCGCGGTTGAACGGGTTGTGCCGCTGCCCGCGGGGCGGCGCGCGCGGCTCCGGCGCCGGCGCACACGCCTCCGCCGCCGCCTCCGCTGCACACAAAAGGGACCATAAAGGGAAAAACTACAAAAAAAAATCAAATACACGTACACAAACCCGACCTGATAAATACCGGCCTGTTAATCGGCGCACATTAATTTGCAATGACAATCGATTCTCTAGAGTGCATTTGTATATTGTAACCCAATCGACTGGCTTCCGATTATCAGGTCGATATTTCCATGTTTCTTGTTCCAAGTTTCTTGCGGCGCATTCTTCTTGGCAATGATGGTCTTTCCGAATGCGCTGGTAGTTTCAAAAAGACATGTAAAAGAGCCCTTGGCGGCCAATTTGCAAAATAAAATTTTCATTTTCATTTTCATTTTCCATGTACGTGAAATATCACTTCGGTATTAGAGCATACTGGGATGATATTTCGTGGAAATACAGACCTGCTATTCCGTGTACGTTTTGGCTGCCAAATATCTGGTCGGTTTTTCAGACCGGGAAATACGGGACAGTACTTATTGCCTCCCCGCAGAATGCCTCATTGAGCGCTATGTATGCTTACAAGTTGTCACATGGAGATGGTAAATTGAGAATGAACCCTGACATGTGGAAGTCCCTACTGCTGCAGGCCCATCATCATCATCATCACAAGTTGTCCACTCCTGACATCTGTTAATTGTTCGCGTCTTGCACCTATTCTTTAGTATTCATACATATTTATGGTAAAGGGAAAGTTAGTAGGAAATTGCTTGATACACTAGAGGACAAACGTTTTGCGACGCGTCGCCAGCGACGTCGGGTGAAGTGGCGCGACGTTGCCGGACTTCGCTCGACAACATGCGCACGCGCATGTCTGGCAACATGGCGCGACACGACACGTGCATCGCATACATTACATATGTCGCGCGATGTTGGGAGATATGTCAGCGAAATCGGCCGGCTTCCCTTGTAATTGTAATTGTAATTGTGTCGTACAGACACATCATTCAAACAGATGACGCTTAGCGACAAAAAATTCGCATAGTAACAAAAAGGTCACGTGACAGTTAGTAACAGGTAGAAAAATTCGGAGTCTACCCACCTGCTATGGGTGGTGTAGGGGTATAGCACGCGTCACGGAATGACGAGGATCCGGGTTCGATTCCTGGCCATAGCTTTACTTTTCGAATTTTTCTGTGTTCTAATTTTCACTGACATTTAGTTTTTTTTTTTTCAGCTTCCCTTATTAGAATACTATTATCTGTAAATGCCAGTGGCGTAACTATAGGGTGGCAGTGGCAGGAGTGGCAAAATGCCAGGAGCCCCTAGCTCTATGGGGCCCCGAACTGACTTGGTTTAGAGCACAGAAGGGACGCTGATGGACTTCTTTATATTGAGGAAGGAGCCCCATCTGACAAATTTGCCACAGGCCCCAGACGTTATAGTTACGCCACTGGTAAATGCCCTCACCTTCAGCCTCATCTAACTGTCTTTGCAGCTCGGCAACCATGAGCTTCATGTAGTCGTAGCTGGCACAAGCCAGGGCCTTCATCCACGCCTCCATGGAGGCCTGCGAGTTGGTGCACAGGTAGAAAGTCCTTCCACCCTCACACTGGAACACTATCTTGAAACTGTATGCTTCCTCTTCTTCTGTGAGTTCTGGAAAAACGAGTTCTAAAAATTGTTACATAAGAAATAAATTGTAATGTAATACAAGTTAGAAATTTTATTTTAAAAGGATGTCAAAATTTTGGTCTAAATCAACACAGAGGGATGTTGAATCTTTTCTGGAGATAAGCCAGTTAACTTTTTTTTAGGCCAGAATAAAAAAACCCTACATTCTAATCTCGGCCTAGATTTGGGACTAGCATGTGAAAGGTTAATATGAAAACAATAAATTTTTGTCAAACATGTGCCATCAATTTTACAGTTTTAAAAATAGACTAGACATTTATTTAAAGAGTCAGAGAACACAAGTGCAGTGATAGATATACACGTATCAGCTCAAAGAGCTGCTAGTGTATTATTTTAAATAATAATAATAATAATTAATCTATACTAAGAGAAATAAAAAAAAAACAAAAAAACACCATTACCAGACATAAAGCCTGATTCAACAAATTAAATATTGACTAAGACTGTGTCAGGATTATATTTTTGCATGCTAAGTGATAGGCATGCCATTGGTTTGCCATACAGCAGGGAACTTGTAAGTAATACGATAAAAACTGCTTGCTTAACCTCTATTATTTACACAACTGAAACAAATGACTGAACAGCAGCTATAATGTATTGGGCAGAAGTTTATATTCAAAATGAATGAATTATTTTTACCTATAGTGCACCCTTCGAGTACGATGACCCCAGCAGGCTCCTTGTCGCCCTTTTTATCGAAGTAAAATAGCAGGTTCCCTTTGAGCGTGAACCACCGGCGCTGGTAGCTCTTGACCTCTCCCCGCATGTCCAGCCAGCCCTCCCGGTCCACCGGCGTCGCCGACGACGCGAACGCGGACAGATTCTTCTCGTTTATCTTCATTTTCACTTATTTCTTTCGCAGGGAAAGTGCGATACGCTCTTACGCCCACGAACGCCGCTAAGGAAGTCAGGCGTTAATGAGCCATGGTTACAGAATACGGGTCGTGTAGTTCGGCCTGAATGGAACTTTTTGTTCTAATTATTGTTTATTTTATTGCAAAATAAATAATAGTACCGTTCCTTTCAACAAAAAGCAAAGCAAGTTGGTTTGACACTGACAGTCTGACACTGACGTTGATTTTTCTGTGTGTGTCTCGCAGAGAAAGGTTAAAGTAAGCTAGCCCATACTGCACTGCTTGAATCTATAACGAAGGCTTTTTAGGCGTTTTGTTCTATGACGAATTATATTTCAGTCTTTTCATCTTTTGTTGACGTTTGGTTTTGCGTTTGCAAAGGAAGGAAACGAATCAAATTAATTAAATTACAAAAGGAAGGATTGAAGGATTTCGAAGTGTTTTAGTTTAAATTTAAGATAATTATAGTGTGTTGTACCTACAAACAACATTTAATCTAGTTGCTTAAACTAGTTATGGTTGGTAAAATATGCACGGTATGCAAGCAATGCTCTGTTGTAAATAAAAACCTATCTTTCTTCAGTTATCCAGGCGACACGAACAGGTAAATAAAAATAAATAAATAATAATGTCTTTCCACCTTAATAAATAATGTAATGCACTGCTTTTCCTCAAGTATTAATAAACAACAGACAAGAGAACTGTTTTCATTAAGAGTCACTTTGTTTTCTGTTTATTTCAGGAGATACGAATGGCTTGAAGCAGTTAATCGTATGGATTTACTTGATAAGCTTGTCGACAATAAATCGAGGGGCAACCATAGAATTTGTGAATATCATTTCCAGGATAACTATGTTAAAAAATCTAATGGACCAAATAAAAGGCGAAAATGTTTAACAAAGGATGCTTTTCCCTCCCTGCTGCCTGTAAACAAAGCTCTTCTTAATTTGCAGGAGTCGGAAGGATCTCATGAGCAGAACCTACTTGATACAGGTAATAGATTTATAACTAAAAACAAAAAGAGCAAACCCAAAAGAAATAAACCCAATAAAATGGATAATACAGATCCTGTTGAAGAAAATGATAATTCAAGAATAGCTACTATTACTGAGATACAAGTGTTAATTGAGCCAATCACTGAGGAACTTATCCCTGCAGACAAAATAAAGACTGAAAAGACTGATGACGAGGGTGGAGAGAATCCCCCATGCCCACAATTTGCCAGCCCGGAGCTGACCGGGTTCCAGGACGCGTCTCAATTCTGTGAAAGTGTCATGAAGATATGTAAAGAAACGCAAACACCAACCCCTGAAACAGAAGACACCTCGAAGAGAACAAAAAAAAGAAAACTAGACCCAATTGAAACAATTGAACAATTTCTACAATCCTGCACCAAGAATCTGCCAAAAGGCATGGTACAACTTGTCAAGTGGCAAATGAATTCCAAGCAAAATGTAGATAGCTACAAGTTTCACATGTTTGCTTTAAACTTGTATTTTTCTGGAGCAAATGCTTACAACTGTTTGAAGGGCATGATGGGTCTGCCAGAAATAGATGTGATGAAAAAGCTTTTTATACCAAAAAATACGAAATTTGACAATAGCTTGATTAATGTTTTAAAAATTAAAGTTGGCAATATGTCTCCGAGAGAAAGAATTTGCAGTGTTTCTATTGGTTGCTTGCAACTGAAGCCTAAACTTTACTACAATATTAAAGATGATAAAATTGAAGGTTTTCACGAAATTGATGGAGTGCAAAAGATGGAACCAGCAAAATACGCCCTCGTATTCATGGTGCAGGGTATCATTGAAAAATGGACACAACCTGTAGCTCATGCATTAATTTCCAGGCACGAGAACTCTCCGGACATCTCTATTTGGGTTGAGGAAACTATAACACTGCTTATTGACATAGGATTAGACGTCAGAGCCTTTGTGTCTGACCCAAAGACAGAACTGCTTTACATGTCCGAATCTCAAAGAGTCACTCCCGCGAAACCTTATTTCTTTATTAATGACAAAATAATCTACTATATTTACGACACAGCACTGCTGCAAAATTCAGTGAAAGGTTATTTGAGGAACTGTAACTTCCAGGTTGCTGGAGTCCCATCAGAATGCAGTGACAATGCACAGTTCGTCATGACATTTAATAATGTTATCTCAATTTTAAACTCTAAAACTCGTATGTCCATGTCCCCATTCAAAAGAGCCTATTCAGATAAGAAACCTCAGAGCACATTCCTAAAAGATATGCTGGTCTTATTTTCCACTTTGAAAGTCGTGAGAAGAGCTGATGGTTTAGAAATAAAGAACATGAGATTTATCGACAGTATTCAGATATCAATTGTATCGGTAATGAATTTATTTAAAGACTTGAGAAAAGATGGTGCCAAAAGTTTGCTTACCAGCCGTCTGAGCCAGTATTCTTTGAACAAGTTCTTTGAAAAAGCCTGCAAAGGCAAGAAAGGATGTTCAAGTAGGCAGCTGAGGAGCTGCTTCGCAAGATGCTTTGTTTACCACATGCTGAAAAAACCCCTCGGGGATTCTAGACAGAAAAATACATCACAAACAGCATTTAGTATACAGTCTTTGCTATATGTGGGGAAGTCAGCAAATCAGATGATCAGTGTAGGGACTACTGATTACAGACTGGCTTTGCCGGAAAAGAAGAGGATTGATACCATTTGTAGATACCTCTACCTGAAGTGCATTGACCACCACTCTTGCGACAAGTTCAAGGAATACCTGAGCCGGTCGCCAGAGAGCAGATTGTACGTAGCACCCTACCGCAGCAGTGCGCCGCTCGACATTAGGAACTGCAAACTCACCCCCCCTCGGAACTTCACGTCGTTTATAATGATTCTGGAGAAACGATTCCGAGACTATTGCAAGCAGGATTTGAAAATAAGCAGTTTCGGGCATCAGGTTCTAAAGAAAATTGCGAGCTTCGAGTTCGATATGCCTTGTAAATGCTTCCCCCTTGATTATCTAAAGAAGCTGTTTGTCAGGCTTAGGATATTTTTCACTGTAAGAGAGAATAATGTTGCGTTTAAGAAAGACCACAACAAATTATTTAATTCGTTTAAACTTTAGTGCGTCAGGTCGGTAGACGGCGCTTCGCTACAGCATGCACTTAAGACAAATAAAACAATGCTATTTAAATATGTAATATTTTATTCATAATTATTATTACCTATTTTCACAGTTATTTATAAAGTTATATTAATATCAAGAATTACGCTAATTTTGTTTTACGATGATCTAATGATTGCTCCGTTTAGAAAATTTGATTTCCACATCAATCATCAGATTTGACGCTTACACTAGTATATGACAAAATGGTGAGCTCTATGTACAGTACAATCCCATTTCCCTAAATAAATTGACGATCGACAATAACAAAAAGATCGAAAACAAAAATTCCTAAAAATAATACATTCAACTACAAATCTCGCTCAACAACTGTACAAAATATTAAGAGTGGTTCCTCTAAGACGGCCGCCCCGGCGCAGCGGGCACTAACCAACGGCGTCCACTACTCCCGCGCTATGTACAAAATGTTTTACAAAACAAAATATAAACTATATACAACATCATTAAATATTCTCAAATGCTGTAACACATTTAAAACATTTCATATTCAACTAGGCGTAATTCAGTTAGCGAGCCGAGCGAGAGCGACGCCGCGCCCCTCTCGCTCGGCCCCGCTGCTCGCGACTGGCAATACTTCAAGACGAAAACATCAATAATTAATTAGGTACTAAACAACAAAAAATAAATTCACGATCGTTATGAATTCATTTGATTTCAGTTTTTTTTTTACGAAACAATAGCACAAGATTCCTAACGTTTCAGTCACTCGACGGTCCGTAGCGATAGGATAAAATGATAAATAATAATCAACATAAAAAAAAATGAGTAGGTAAAGAGTTAATCACGCGCTCCAACGCCGCGCGCCTCATATTTACAATTCACAGCAAACATCGCTACACTTAAGCTTTAATATATATTAAAATAGAAAATTTAATATAACTACCAAACTGTCGGAGATTCGGTGAATCAACATCGCTGTTGGTTCCTTGGACTCCATACTTTTATAAAACGACAATGTCTAAAATTATACAAATGCTACTTCGAACGTTATCTAGGGGGCTCTTTATCGCTATTATTCTAACCGTTAAACTATTGGTGTCGCTAATTAGGTTACAATCGGAGGTTTATTTTTCATCATAAGACATTATTACTAGCCATCTGTTTATTTTAGAATGTATCGCGCGGCGGCGCAAACCGATTTGAGCTTTTTGTTCCCTCGTAAAAAACATCTAGAGCCGATCACTCAGCGCTAACTCTGTGGTCAATTCGTCTAATATAATCGCCCCTGAACGTGTCTACGCGACGAGTCCCAGCCGAGCGAAGCGAGTGGCTAAAAACCTACTGAATACAAAATTTAATTTCAAATAAAAAGTCCGTATAAAAATAATATCAGAGTCAATAAATTAAGATTGCCTTTAGTTTAAAATATACTATACATTGGAACCCTGCGATGAGACAGTCCGTGGATAAAATAAAAGTGGTAAAAAAATATCTAGAACACTACACGTATCTATCTACTCCTTTGGTAATTCATACCGGTTTAATACAATAACGTAAAATAAAAAATATATTACATTATACATATAGCACAACAACGCAACGCAGGTAATAATGACATTACAACCGTAACAAATAGGTAGATAACTTGTGACACGATGTCTGACGTCGCACGCGCACGTCAGCGAGCGACCAGAGTCCGCTGCAGTCGCTCGCATAGAGCAACGCGAAAGTCAAGGATCCGGCTTCTATCGACACCAACCGAAAACCCGAGAGTGTCGGTGGGAAACTACTGACGAATGGAAGAACTAATCTACTAATACGAATCGGGAGGCAGTAAATACCGTCCCGTATTTCCCGGCCTGGAAATACCGACCAGATATTTGGCAGCCAAAATGTACACGGAATAGCAGGTCGGTACGCTCTAATACTGAGGTGATATTTCACGTACAAGGAAATACCGACCTGATAATCGGAAGCCAGTCGATTAAGTTAGGTTCGTTTTTTTTATTCATACACCCTGAACAATATACCAATGCACTCTAGATAATCGATTCTCAATGCGAATGAATGTACACCGGTTAACAGGCCGGTACTCATCAGGTCGGGTTTTATCACCGCGGTACAAGGCAGTATCGCAGTATTTCATGTCAAATGTACGCGGAATATAGGGTCGGGATTTTCAGGCCGGTATTTCCATGGTCGGGAATTAAACACACCGACACGAATCCTTGTCTATTGTGTTACTCAATGCCTCAGGTAGAGTTGTTAACAAATACTGACACCTCTCGGGTTTTCGTTAGTTGATGTATTCACAACGAACGCCCGAATTAAAAGTTCCTTCAAAATCTAAACTAAAAAAAGTATCTTTTGATTTCACAGATTAGCCAACTATATTTCGATATTTAATAGAAGTCAGATACACTAAAATGACACTAACAAACGTAGTGAACTACCCCCGTTTATTTTAAAAGTTGATTTCGTAAACTATCGACAAATAATCATAATGGATTCGTCTAAAATCGATTTCTATATTATTATGTGCTATTAAAAATTACTCTCATTATAATCACGGTACTTAATCAAGGAAGAATGTTCTAGTGAAAGACTGTCGGAAGTTTGTTTACCACTGAAAGGAAGATAATAACCCTTCACTTAAGATTAACATTTTAAATCGAACCTTGACATGCAAAATAAGACAAAATTCAAAATGTTAACCAAAAGGAAGTCATTTAAACAGCCACTGTATTAGTATTGAATGCCCTCATAAATTATTCTCAATAATTAGGTACGTATCGTAAATAGTATCGCGTTATAAATAAATTAACGATCTACATTTTTTTGGCTCCTTCATAAATAAGTTACATTTTATACAAAATTGCTTTGATTTTTATCATTACACACGCGAACGATTGTGCGTATAAACGATATCAAAATGGCGGGCCTGAAAAGGCTATAGGTTCGTTGCTTCAACGATACGGCTCGCTAGCCGTTGAAGCAAATCGTCAGGCATATTTAAAAATGTCCACTAATTCATTCTCATTTAATCTATTTCTCACTATTGACTGTATAAAGGCTAAACGCTTTGCTATAAAATGATTTGATTTAATAAAATGTAAAAATAAAAAATGGTGTTTCCGCAGTTATGCTATAACTGTTATCAACAATCGAGCTTTATCTTCACTCAATTCGCCTGATTCATCTGAGTACGTCTGCTGGATGTATACGGCAACCGGGTCGCTTGCCTCCCGACCACAGTGCATCTGTCAGATGCAACGAGAAACGCAACAGACCCTTACGTAAAGCGTCAATAAACGTGATGTTACTATCACCACTAACTAACATTTCAAGCGGCGAATCACAAATACATTCCTAAGCTACCCATAATACAGGCCTGACAACATGCAATACGGTTTCTGTGGTCAATAACGATATAATAATTTTTTGTACTGTGTTTTAGATTGTATAAATATCGCACGCCTAGGCTTGTAAAATGTATAAATCCCGTATATAATAATTAATTTAATTGTCATCCAGCCACAGAAACCTTGTCAACCGGTGTCAACATCTATCTCGTAATGCTTACGTTCCTTACAATCATGTTCTAACTTGCGTATCATTTCGCATGCCAGGTGTTGTCTCAGCGCGTGGGCAGGCGTGATCGCGTCCGACCCTACTCTATAGTATAATTTATCTAAGTACTTGTCGTCTAGAATTCTATTCTTAAACTGCCGTAATGTTTATTCGAGCCCCGGTGTGTCGCCAGCAAATATAGCAATTATCATAATAGAAAGACCTATCTGCATTTTTAACTATTTAATAAATTAGTGTGTATTCGTTTTATCTAAACGTCTCGAATAAATAAGGCCGCGCCGTTGCTAAATGACGACGACAACGAGGGCTTGGGTGCTGAGAACGTTGTCTAACGCGCAGGCGCCTTCTCACATTAACCATCTCTGATTTCACGCACGCGTTAGTCAACGCGGCCTCCGTACTCGTCTACAGTTTGACTGACCGCCATGTCATAATTATTCTAATATTGACTTCAAGTGAGCCGTCGTAATCACACTGCAATATTGTGAGTGTGTGGGTCGCGTGGTCGTGCTAGAGGTGCTGCGGGTGCGGCTAGCCGAGCGCGGCGGCGGTGTGGTAGAGCTGCATCAGTACTTGCACGTGGAGCGGCAGACACGAGCGCCGGTCGTGCGTCTCGCCGTCCAGCGACAGCCACGATAGCGCGTTGTAGCCTTCTAGCACGTATCTGTAAATTAACAAAGTTGGATGAGACATTTTGTTGACAAACGCTTGCGGTGTCACGTTTCTAGTTGCCGAATAAAATTTAAACATAGGTCACTATTCGAGCAATCTACATTATCCGCTTTAGGTGATAATAATCGGTAACTTTTGTGATTTCACTCATCACATCACAATTGGTTTGTGTAAAGGTAACGTTGATGTTTGCAAGCTACGTTGGCGTGCGTCGATTTCAAATCAGCTGACTTAGTGTAGAAGTGACGGAATACAAATGCAGCTTATTCACGGAGCGTGCTAATACTGACATGCAAATGCTTCGTAAACAGTCTGGTATTGTTTGCGTCGATTGCGCGGACAGCGGCCTTCACGATCGTGGACGTTTGTGATGCATGTCGGATGTGATGGTGTGTGTGTGTGGGTGTGCGTATGGGCGTGTACCTTAGCACGTCGGTGGTGGTGGTGGAGTCGAGCGGGTGCGTGTGGTGCGAGCGCTGCGTGAGGCTGGTGTAGTCGTCGGCGGCCTGCACGTTGCCGGCGTGTCTCTGTGTGTGGGTGTGCGTGTGGGCGTGTACCTGAGCACGTCGGTGGTGGTGGTGGAGTCGAGCGGGTGCGTGTGGTGCGAGCGCTGCGTGAGGCTGGTGTAGTCGTCGGCGGCCTGCACGTTGCCGGCGTGTCTCTGTGTGTGGGTGTGCGTGTGGGCGTGTACCTGAGCACGTCGGTGGTGGTGGTGGAGTCGAGCGGGTGCGTGTGGTGCGAGCGCTGCGTGAGGCTGGTGTAGTCGTCGGCGGCCTGCACGTTGCCGGCGTGTCTCTGTGTGTGGGTGTGCGTGTGGGCGTGTACCTGAGCACGTCGGTGGTGGTGGTGGAGTCGAGCGGGTGCGTGTGGTGCGAGCGCTGCGTGAGGCTGGTGTAGTCGTCGGCGGCCTGCACGTTGCCGGCGTGTCTCTGTGTGTGGGTGTGCGTGTGGGCGTGTACCTGAGCACGTCGGTGGTGGTGGTGGAGTCGAGCGGGTGCGTGTGGTGCGAGCGCTGCGTGAGGCTGGTGTAGTCGTCGGCGGCCTGCACGTTGCCGGCGTGTCTCTGTGTGTGGGTGTGCGTGTGGGCGTGTACCTGAGCACGTCGGTGGTGGTGGTGGAGTCGAGCGGGTGCGTGTGGTGCGAGCGCTGCGTGAGGCTGGTGTAGTCGTCGGCGGCCTGCACGTTGCCGGCGTGTCTCTGTGTGTGGGTGTGCGTGTGGGCGTGTACCTGAGCACGTCGGTGGTGGTGGTGGAGTCGAGCGGGTGCGTGTGGTGCGAGCGCTGCGTGAGGCTGGTGTAGTCGTCGGCGGCCTGCACGTTGCCGGCGTGTCTCTGTGTGTGGGTGTGCGTGTGGGCGTGTACCTTAGCACGTCGGTGGTGGTGGTGGAGTCGAGCGGGTGCGTGTGGTGCGAGCGCTGCGTGAGGCTGGTGTAGTCGTCGGCGGCCTGCACGTTGCCGGCGTGTCTCTGTGTGTGGGTGTGCGTGTGGGCGTGTACCTGAGCACGTCGGTGGTGGTGGTGGAGTCGAGCGGGTGCGTGTGTTGCGAGCGCTGCGTGAGGCTGGTGTAGTCGTCGGCGGCCTGCACGTTGCCGGCGTGTCTCTGTGTGTGGGTGTGCGTGTGGGCGTGTACCTGAGCACGTCGGTGGTGGTGGTGGAGTCGAGCGGGTGCGTGTGGTGCGAGCGCTGCGTGAGGCTGGTGTAGTCGTCGGCGGCCTGCACGTTGCCGGCGTGTCTCTGTGTGTGGGTGTGCGTGTGGGCGTGTACCTGAGCACGTCGGTGGTGGTGGTGGAGTCGAGCGGGTGCGTGTGGTGCGAGCGCTGCGTGAGGCTGGTGTAGTCGTCGGCGGCCTGCACGTTGCCGGCGTGTCTCTGTGTGTGGGTGTGCGTGTGGGCGTGTACCTGAGCACGTCGGTGGTGGTGGTGGAGTCGAGCGGGTGCGTGTGGTGCGAGCGCTGCGTGAGGCTGGTGTAGTCGTCGGCGGCCTGCACGTTGCCGGCGTGTCTCTGTGTGTGGGTGTGCGTGTGGGCGTGTACCTGAGCACGTCGGTGGTGGTGGTGGAGTCGAGCGGGTGCGTGTGGTGCGAGCGCTGCGTGAGGCTGGTGTAGTCGTCGGCGGCCTGCACGTTGCCGGCGTGTCTCTGTGTGTGGGTGTGCGTGTGGGCGTGTACCTGAGCACGTCGGTGGTGGTGGTGGAGTCGAGCGGGTGCGTGTGGTGCGAGCGCTGCGTGAGGCTGGTGTAGTCGTCGGCGGCCTGCACGTTGCCGGCGTGTCTCTGTGTGTGGGTGTGCGTGTGGGCGTGTACCTGAGCACGTCGGTGGTGGTGGTGGAGTCGAGCGGGTGCGTGTGGTGCGAGCGCTGCGTGAGGCTGGTGTAGTCGTCGGCGGCCTGCACGTTGCCGGCGTGTCTCTGTGTGTGGGTGTGCGTGTGGGCGTGTACCTGAGCACGTCGGTGGTGGTGGTGGAGTCGAGCGGGTGCGTGTGGTGCGAGCGCTGCGTGAGGCTGGTGTAGTCGTCGGCGGCCTGCACGTTGCCGGCGTGTCTCTGTGTGTGGGTGTGCGTGTGGGCGTGTACCTGAGCACGTCGGTGGTGGTGGTGGAGTCGAGCGGGTGCGTGTGGTGCGAGCGCTGCGTGAGGCTGGTGTAGTCGTCGGCGGCCTGCACGTTGCCGGCGTGTCTCTGTGTGTGGGTGTGCGTGTGGGCGTGTACCTGAGCACGTCGGTGGTGGTGGTGGAGTCGAGCGGGTGCGTGTGGTGCGAGCGCTGCGTGAGGCTGGTGTAGTCGTCGGCGGCCTGCACGTTGCCGGCGTGTCTCTGTGTGTGGGTGTGCGTGTGGGCGTGTACCTGAGCACGTCGGTGGTGGTGGTGGAGTCGAGCGGGTGCGTGTGGTGCGAGCGCTGCGTGAGGCTGGTGTAGTCGTCGGCGGCCTGCACGTTGCCGGCGTGTCTCTGTGTGTGGGTGTGCGTGTGGGCGTGTACCTGAGCACGTCGGTGGTGGTGGTGGAGTCGAGCGGGTGCGTGTGGTGCGAGCGCTGCGTGAGGCTGGTGTAGTCGTCGGCGGCCTGCACGTTGCCGGCGTGTCTCTGTGTGTGGGTGTGCGTGTGGGCGTGTACCTGAGCACGTCGGTGGTGGTGGTGGAGTCGAGCGGGTGCGTGTGGTGCGAGCGCTGCGTGAGGCTGGTGTAGTCGTCGGCGGCCTGCACGTTGCCGGCGTGCAGGTGCAGCGCGGTCTTGAGGAAGGCGGGGCAGGCGTCGCGCAGGTGCGCGCAGCCCGCCCACCACCAGGCCGGCATGGCGCCCAGCGGCGCCGTCGACACCAGGTAGCCCAGCGCCAGCGGCTGCTGCAGCACCGTGCCCACCTGCTCCTGCATACCACGACAACACACGTCAACGTCAACAGCCTACTCATGGACAGCGACCTGAACTTTGAAAACTTGTGAGCGACTGCTTCTGCCGCCACAAAATTCTGTACAATATACGCGATTACCTTAGTGTCGATCTTTGTGAATCGCTTATATTGTCCAGATTAAACTAACATGATGTTATTTATGGCGGTTGCATTCTTGGTCTTTCTAAGAGACTCTTACAGCGAGTTCAAAACGCATGTGCTCGTTTTTGTTTCCGCGTCCTGGGCGAACCTGGGCCCGTATAGTTAGTCAGAGTAATTAAACCTCTAAGCACTCAATACGTTATCGTATAGGGACCGAGGTAAATATTAACACGACGCAAAAGCACCACGTTACACTATCAATGCGCTTTACCTCGGACCCACCCTCACTAAACAAAATGTTGCAAGCGTTTTTGATAAAATCTAACCAGGCAACTTCACAAGCACACTTGAAAAGTTGACAGCTAGCCGTCTCGAATCAGACCACGTATCACAAGACGCAGCGTAAGAAGACCGGTGTTTACCGCGCTATGTTCAGCAGTGCAGCAAGTACCTGCGTGTGGTCTATGGGGTGCGCGTAGCTGTGCACGGGCTGCGGCTGCGCGGGCTCGCCCTCGGGCGCGTCGTCGTCGGCGCGGCGCGGCGAGGCGCGCGGCGAGCCCTGCGGCCACATGTTGTTGAACATGTCCGTCATCAGCAGGTCCGTCATGTTGTCCTCGCCCATGTCCTCGTCGTTCATGTCCACGCCGAGGAACATCATGTCGTCCGCCTCGCCGTTCGCCATCGGCTGTTCGAACGGCATCTGGTTTGACTGCAACATAAACTATAATGAAACAACTATTACATTATTAACGTGCAAACACTCGCCGCCCGCGGTACTGAAATCATCAGTGTCCTACACTGCAATGTGATACTTATTATAAATATTTTTTTTTTACTATTTCTGACGAAATTCAAAAATTTACGTCTGTTCAGCACAAACTTGATTCGCACAGAATTAAAAAAATTGCCCGAAAATTCTTCTTTATACTCTTTTTTGAGTAATTTTTACTAGATAGAAATCTTCTACAGATTTCAATGACTTTTAATTAATTTCGAACGCAAAATTACAATAAAAAATCTTAACAACAATGTTTAATCAAAGTACCCCATCCACCCTCTGATATATCCTACTAGTGAGTGACGATGTGAGTGAGTGTGTGTTTATTCCTTCTTCACGACGAAACAACCGGATGAATTTGGAAAAAAAATTGGAACGGTGATAATCTGTACCCTAGATCGAAACATAGACTACTTTTTATCCCGGAAAATTGCATAGTTCCCAAGTCTAATTCTACGCAGACAAAGTCGCAGGCAGAAGCTAGTTCAGACACCTCGCGTAGACAGCTAAATAGATGTAGGTACACAACCAACCTGCGTGGTGGCAGACGTGGGGAACACGAGTATGTGCGTAGCTGTGACATCCCTCGGCGTGTGCAGATGGCTCTGTATAGAGGCCTGCGAGAAGCGCTCGTCGGGCGTGAACCGGTCCGACATGAGGCGCAGGCAGGGGTCCGGCTCCGTGGACACGAGGCACGCCGACAGTATGCACGGCGCGCCCGACGGGTAGAGCACGGAACAGCTGCCGCAGATCTCGCGGAGCATGCTCGACGCCCGGACGAGGTTCTTGCGGGACAGCAGCCAGCTCCAACCTGTGTCATCGCATCGATTATGACCATACAGTTTCAAACATTAAATAAATAATCAAATCTAAAAATTTCGTTTCAGATACAAGCTTTCAAAGCAACGTATCAACCGCTGTAAATTACGTTAACAAATCTAGCTAGATTCTAGAGTCGAATTAGAGTCAAGAGAGAACTAGAGTCGAACTAGAGTCAATAGAGAACTAGAGTCGGACTAGAGTCAATAGAGAACTAGAGTCGAACTAGAGTTAATAGAGAACTAGAGTCAAGAGAGAACTAGAGTCGAACTAGAGTCAAAAGAGAACTAAGTCGAACTAGAGTCAATAGAGAACTAGTCGAATTAAAGTCAAGAGAGAACTGGAGTCGAAAGAGTCAAGAGAACTAGAGTCGAACTAGAGTCAATAGAGAACTAGAGTCGAAATAGAGTCAAGAAAGAACTAGAGTCAAGAGAGAACTAGAGTCGAACTAGAGTCAAGAGAGAACTAGAGTCGAACTAGATTTCCAGTTGAAAAATAACACCCAAAAATAAGGTCACCCTTGAGCTCGCCGTGCCCGAAGCGGCCGAGGCGGCCGACGACGAGCCGCCAGGGCTGCGCGGCCTGGCTCATCACGCCCAGCGCCCAGTCCATCAGCTTCGTCAGCCCGCAGCGCCGCGCCGGCGCCATGCGTCTCCGCCGAGGTCTACACGCACACACACACTGGCTCACCCTTGAGCTCGCCGTGCCCGATGCGGCCGAGGCGGCCGACGACGAGCCGCCAGGGCTGCGCGGCCTGGCTCATCACGCCCAGCGCCCAGTCCATCAGCTTCGTCAGCCCGCAGCGCCGCGCCGGCGCCATGCGTCTCCGCCGAGGTCTACACGCACACACACACTGGCTCACCCTTGAGCTCGCCGTGCCCGATGCGGCCGAGGCGGCCGACGACGAGCCGCCAGGGCTGCGCGGCCTGGCTCATCACGCCCAGCGCCCAGTCCATCAGCTTCGTCAGCCCGCAGCGCCGCGCCGGCGCCATGCGTCTCCGCCGAGGTCTACACGCACACACACACTGGCTCACCCTTGAGCTCGCCGTGCCCGATGCGGCCGAGGCGGCCGACGACGAGCCGCCAGGGCTGCGCGGCCTGGCTCATCACGCCCAGCGCCCAGTCCATCAGCTTCGTCAGCCCGCAGCGCCGCGCCGGCGCCATGCGTCTCCGCCGAGGTCTACACGCACACACACACTGGCTCACCCTTGAGCTCGCCGTGCCCGATGCGGCCGAGGCGGCCGACGACGAGCCGCCAGGGCTGCGCGGCCTGGCTCATCACGCCCAGCGCCCAGTCCATCAGCTTCGTCAGCCCGCAGCGCCGCGCCGGCGCCATGCGTCTCCGCCGAGGTCTACACGCACACACACACTGGCTCACCCTTGAGCTCGCCGTGCCCGATGCGGCCGAGGCGGCCGACGACGAGCCGCCAGGGCTGCGCGGCCTGGCTCATCACGCCCAGCGCCCAGTCCATCAGCTTCGTCAGCCCGCAGCGCCGCGCCGGCGCCATGCGTCTCCGCCGAGGTCTACACGCACACACACACTGGCTCACCCTTGAGCTCGCCGTGCCCGATGCGGCCGAGGCGGCCGACGACGAGCCGCCAGGGCTGCGCGGCCTGGCTCATCACGCCCAGCGCCCAGTCCATCAGCTTCGTCAGCCCGCAGCGCCGCGCCGGCGCCATGCGTCTCCGCCGAGGTCTACACGCACACACACACTGGCTCACCCTTGAGCTCGCCGTGCCCGATGCGGCCGAGGCGGCCGACGACGAGCCGCCAGGGCTGCGCGGCCTGGCTCATCACGCCCAGCGCCCAGTCCATCAGCTTCGTCAGCCCGCAGCGCCGCGCCGGCGCCATGCGTCTCCGCCGAGGTCTACACGCACACACACACTGGCTCACCCTTGAGCTCGCCGTGCCCGATGCGGCCGAGGCGGCCGACGACGAGCCGCCAGGGCTGCGCGGCCTGGCTCATCACGCCCAGCGCCCAGTCCATCAGCTTCGTCAGCCCGCAGCGCCGCGCCGGCGCCATGCGTCTCCGCCGAGGTCTACACGCACACACACACTGGCTCACCCTTGAGCTCGCCGTGCCCGATGCGGCCGAGGCGGCCGACGACGAGCCGCCAGGGCTGCGCGGCCTGGCTCATCACGCCCAGCGCCCAGTCCATCAGCTTCGTCAGCCCGCAGCGCCGCGCCGGCGCCATGCGTCTCCGCCGAGGTCTACACGCACACACACACTGGCTCACCCTTGAGCTCGCCGTGCCCGATGCGGCCGAGGCGGCCGACGACGAGCCGCCAGGGCTGCGCGGCCTGGCTCATCACGCCCAGCGCCCAGTCCATCAGCTTCGTCAGCCCGCAGCGCCGCGCCGGCGCCATGCGTCTCCGCCGAGGTCTACACGCACACACACACTGGCTCACCCTTGAGCTCGCCGTGCCCGATGCGGCCGAGGCGGCCGACGACGAGCCGCCAGGGCTGCGCGGCCTGGCTCATCACGCCCAGCGCCCAGTCCATCAGCTTCGTCAGCCCGCAGCGCCGCGCCGGCGCCATGCGTCTCCGCCGAGGTCTACACGCACACACACACTGGCTCACCCTTGAGCTCGCCGTGCCCGATGCGGCCGAGGCGGCCGACGACGAGCCGCCAGGGCTGCGCGGCCTGGCTCATCACGCCCAGCGCCCAGTCCATCAGCTTCGTCAGCCCGCAGCGCCGCGCCGGCGCCATGCGTCTCCGCCGAGGTCTACACGCACACACACACTGGCTCACCCTTGAGCTCGCCGTGCCCGATGCGGCCGAGGCGGCCGACGACGAGCCGCCAGGGCTGCGCGGCCTGGCTCATCACGCCCAGCGCCCAGTCCATCAGCTTCGTCAGCCCGCAGCGCCGCGCCGGCGCCATGCGTCTCCGCCGAGGTCTACACGCACACACACACTGGCTCACCCTTGAGCTCGCCGTGCCCGATGCGGCCGAGGCGGCCGACGACGAGCCGCCAGGGCTGCGCGGCCTGGCTCATCACGCCCAGCGCCCAGTCCATCAGCTTCGTCAGCCCGCAGCGCCGCGCCGGCGCCATGCGTCTCCGCCGAGGTCTACACGCACACACACACTGGCTCACCCTTGAGCTCGCCGTGCCCGATGCGGCCGAGGCGGCCGACGACGAGCCGCCAGGGCTGCGCGGCCTGGCTCATCACGCCCAGCGCCCAGTCCATCAGCTTCGTCAGCCCGCAGCGCCGCGCCGGCGCCATGCGTCTCCGCCGAGATCTACGCATACACATACAATGTACATCAATAAAGGAGAGGTGCGTGAAAATTTTTGGCATAACACCGTCTGTTACACATTTTTCATCATACTTGCTCGTAAACGGTATCAAAACATACAGGTTAACTTGGCCCTACGAATAATAATAAGTCAAGAAGCGTAATTCCCTAACAGTTGCCGCTTCGATTGTCATTCCACTTACGCACACAAACTGACAGCAATGCAAACGTGACACCTGTCACTCACATAGACAATACTTGCACGCGATTAGTCCGCGCGTCGTGATTGTCTCCGCCTACTTGCGGTAAGGGAAGGGTGCGTGGATCGCATGCATCCAGAGTATTCAAGTATAGTGTCCTAAAATATTAATTTACATAAATATGAAAGGTGAGTCCTCTATTTTACATATCTGAATGCCTTCTACACCACTTCACACAACACGATGGCATATATTTCTAATGTATTAGCGCAAAAATACAATGATAACGTCACGATAACGGCTCGAGCGTCCCGGCCGAACTAATTCGCCACGCGGTACATATTTTAAGCCCCGCCCCCTGCAGTTCACTTCGCGTGGTATGATTTTTCGGGCTTAGTTACGCTTCTTGAGTTATTATTATTCTGAACTGTTGAGCTGTAGGTACCTGTGCGGCACGTGTATGTTGATGGCGGCGGTGTCGAGCAGCTCGCCGCGCGCGTCCGTGGCGGCGGCCAGCAGCCAGCGCTGGTCGTGCGAGAGGCAGTAGGACAGGAACAGCACGGAGCCCTGCTCGGGCGCCTGGCCCCACGTCTCCGCAACCTCCTTCAGCGCGCGCGGCGGCGCCAGCACCCACGCCGGCGAGAACAGCTTGTACGGGGCGCGGTTCTTCTCCTGAAACCAAACGGTAAACAATACATACAGTACTTATAGAAGTCAAAGTTTGCGTCAAAATACGTTCAGCCGTTTTCACGTGATGCGCTCGCAAACAAACAGATAAATAGACATAAATTCTAAAAACTGTTGGAACGTGTGTCCTGTTATCGATTCTAAGTATCCCCAGCCTTTTTTTTAAATATCTTCTATTTACAAATTTATCTTCTAGTTAAAAAACATAGAATGTACCAGTTGCTTCTCTACCCGCGCAGATGGTAAAAGACCATCGAGGGAATGGGCGAAACTTATTGGAATGGGCAGTGGTGATCACTTACCGTCAGGTGACCCACTTGCTCGTTTGCCTTCCTATTTATATATAAAAAAAAAAAAAAACATGTTACAGGCGATGAGGCTAGCAACCAATCACTATTTTGATTCCATTTTCCACCTATACACCCTCAATCTTGCTTATTGTGGCCTGTAGGTACCTGCTACCTTAGGCTCCGTCTACCCCGTAAGGGATAAAGACGTGATTTCTGTATGTATGTATGTATGTATCTTCTATTTACATATTTTATCAAACTACGCATTCAACCAAACGTTCATCGGTGTAACATGAGCTCGAGCTCGCAGCCAGCACTCACGTCCATGGCGTCGAGCAGCAGATGCGCCTGCGCGGCGGTGCCGAACCCCGTGAGCGACTTGCCGGCGGGCGCGTGCGCGAGCAGCCGCCGCGCGCCCGTGAACACGCTGAACGCGAGCGCGCGCAGCTCCGAGCGCCCGCCGCCGCCGATGCCCGCCGTTTCGCACACGCCGTCTAACGAGATTATCTGAAATTTGCACAAAAACAAATACATGATAAAAAGCTGCGTTTTCAATTAGTCTCATAGCATGTCAATTTTTTTTCCTCGGGACACTGCATAACAAAGGGCGTTAAAAATGTTTTTTGAAGATCCCTAAGTTGGAACAATCCAGAAAAAATGGTGTCGCTAGTTCAATATATCACACTCGAATTACTAGTACTCGCTTTGCTCGGGCGTCCAATTATCTCGTGAGTTCACTACTATTACGCAAACCTACGCCAGCGCAGATATACAGGCGAGAGTGGTACCGTGTTAGTGACGATGCGTTGGCAGTATGTGTAGAATAGTAGAAGAGCGAGGGGCTGACTTATTATAAAGTATTAAACCAGACAGTAGTAACTGCTTAAGTTCTAAGTTATGATTCAAGTGAGCTTAGATTATAGAAGCCGAGCGGAACGTCTCCGGCGCCACTAACGTAGCGACGCTGACGCAGCGACAGAGCGATATTGTCCAGTATGGAAATGTTTGAACTTACTTTTGAGTGTAGCGCCACTAGCGACAGTGATTACGCCCGGAAGCAACTAAGAGGCGAACGGCAAAACACAGCGACAAGTGGCGAGCGCGGTCGACTCCCGCAGCTCGTAGTTCGGATACGTCCACTCAAACGCCCGGTGTACACCGATGCTATACGACATGTATGGAGAATCGTTCTTGACCACGTACAGCACGAGCGCGGGCGCGCCGCCCTGCTCCCGTACAGGCCTGGGCGGGTACACACCTTGACCAGCGGGTTGTGGTGCTTGAGGTGCCGGTGCGCGGTGGCGGCGAGGCGCAGCAGCGCGTGCAGCGCGGGCTGGCGGGCGTGCGGCGCGGCGGGCGGCTCCACCACGTACAGCACGAGCGCGGGCGCGCCGCCCTGCTCCCGTACAGGCCTGGGCGGGTACACACCTTGACCAGCGGGTTGTGGTGCTTGAGGTGCCGGTGCGCGGTGGCGGCGAGGCGCAGCAGCGCGTGCAGCGCGGGCTGGCGGGCGTGCGGCGCGGCGGGCGGCTCCACCACGTACAGCACGAGCGCGGGCGCGCCGCCCTGCTCCCGTACAGGCCTGGGCGGGTACACACCTTGACCAGCGGGTTGTGGTGCTTGAGGTGCCGGTGCGCGGTGGCGGCGAGGCGCAGCAGCGCGTGCAGCGCGGGCTGGCGGGCGTGCGGCGCGGCGGGCGGCTCCACCACGTACAGCACGAGCGCGGGCGCGCCGCCCTGCTCCCGTACAGGCCTGGGCGGGTACACACCTTGACCAGCGGGTTGTGGTGCTTGAGGTGCCGGTGCGCGGTGGCGGCGAGGCGCAGCAGCGCGTGCAGCGCGGGCTGGCGGGCGTGCGGCGCGGCGGGCGGCTCCACCACGTACAGCACGAGCGCGGGCGCGCCGCCCTGCTCCCGTACAGGCCTGGGCGGGTACACACCTTGACCAGCGGGTTGTGGTGCTTGAGGTGCCGGTGCGCGGTGGCGGCGAGGCGCAGCAGCGCGTGCAGCGCGGGCTGGCGGGCGTGCGGCGCGGCGGGCGGCTCCACCACGTACAGCACGAGCGCGGGCGCGCCGCCCTGCTCCCGTACAGGCCTGGGCGGGTACACACCTTGACCAGCGGGTTGTGGTGCTTGAGGTGCCGGTGCGCGGTGGCGGCGAGGCGCAGCAGCGCGTGCAGCGCGGGCTGGCGGGCGTGCGGCGCGGCGGGCGGCTCCACCACGTACAGCACGAGCGCGGGCGCGCCGCCCTGCTCCCGTACAGGCCTGGGCGGGTACACACCTTGACCAGCGGGTTGTGGTGCTTGAGGTGCCGGTGCGCGGTGGCGGCGAGGCGCAGCAGCGCGTGCAGCGCGGGCTGGCGGGCGTGCGGCGCGGCGGGCGGCTCCACCACGTACAGCACGAGCGCGGGCGCGCCGCCCTGCTCCCGTACAGGCCTGGGCGGGTACACACCTTGACCAGCGGGTTGTGGTGCTTGAGGTGCCGGTGCGCGGTGGCGGCGAGGCGCAGCAGCGCGTGCAGCGCGGGCTGGCGGGCGTGCGGCGCGGCGGGCGGCTCCACCACGTACAGCACGAGCGCGGGCGCGCCGCCCTGCTCCCGTACAGGCCTGGGCGGGTACACACCTTGACCAGCGGGTTGTGGTGCTTGAGGTGCCGGTGCGCGGTGGCGGCGAGGCGCAGCAGCGCGTGCAGCGCGGGCTGGCGGGCGTGCGGCGCGGCGGGCGGCTCCACCACGTACAGCACGAGCGCGGGCGCGCCGCCCTCCTCCTCGTCCCAGCAGGTGGCGGCCGCGGGGTGCGCCGGCGCCGCGTCCTCCTCGCCCTCGGCGCGCATCGGCGACGGCGACGGCCGGTCCATCGGCGTCACCTTCGTCTCGGTGTCGAGCAGCGAGCTGTCTATCTTCAGACTCGCGAGCTGCGGCACGAGGTTCGTGCGCAGCGTCTCCGCGTACGACTTGATGTACTCGCCGAGCCGGCCGGAGGGCAGCTCCCCCGTCCACTCCTCGGCGGTCTGATCGCGTTCGCTGGGGGACGTCCGTATGAGGCCCTCGCGTGCTATCCGGGTGATCGGTTGGTGCCGGCCCAGCTTGAGAGCTTCGTACGCTGTCGATAGTTCTCTGAAGAAAGTCTTGATCGGTTCGGTGAGGACTTCGCCGTCGGCCGCCAGCACTATGTAAGCGACGTCGCGGGAGTAGGAGTAGGGTTCGAGCGCGAGCCGCTCCCAGTGGCGCAGCGCGTACGGGGAGAGCGCGATCCAGTCGCGGTCGTGGCCGACGAGCAGCGGCGGCACGGGCTGCGGCTCGCACAGGTCCTCGTTGCCGCGCCCGGCCAGCCGGTGGAACTGCCGCCAGGTCAGCGGCCCGGTCACGCCGTCCCACATGCGCGCGCCGCAGCAACGCTTCTGTATCGCGTCTTGCAAGAGCGGTCGGAGTCGCCGCATTAATCTGCAAAATATAAATTAAGTAATATTATGATTTTTTTTTATTACTACATTCGTGTCTGTTGAAGGCGGCAACAGTTCACGTTATTTTTTTTAGGTTTAATAAAATTAAAAAAAAAAAACATTTTTACTAACTAAACTTCTTCTGAAATTTCGCTTTCGTGACTACATAATTAGAAGGTCTCGCTTGCACTTGGTCTTTAAACGCATACTCATCCAACAAAAATATGGCTTTGCATTTCAACAGACGTATTCTACAGCAGCAATAAAGTAGTAGGTATAGTCCTAATGGGTACCAGGACTGACTAGAGATACAAAATAAATTCGTTATCTTGGAACTACTCAACCCCGATATGCCTTCCGAGCTTGTCTGGTAGCAAAGAATAATCAGAATATTATATTAGTCCATCGAGTGATTTATGTATGTATAAATATAGTTATAGACATACATACATACATACCGTCACGCCTCTTTCCCACAGGGGTAGGCAGAGACTAAAAGTAGTCTCTGCCTAAATGGGAATAAAGATTCCACTTGCTACGATCCTGACATATTTCTTTCGCTTCATCCACAGTCATCAATCTCTTCATACATGCTCGTCGGTTTCGGGTACTCCTGACCTGACCTTTTTCCAAAACATCTCCTATTTGGTCTCGGAACGTCCGTCTGGGCCTTCCCCTCCCAACGCAACCATTCGCACTCCCCATATCCATCCGCTCTACATGCCCAAACCAACTAAGCATACTTTTTTCTATCCTAGTCACTATATCCTCTTTCACACCAGCACGTTCCCTTATCAGACTGTTCCTTATTCTATCTTTCAGTGATACACCTTCCATACTTCTTAACGCTCTCATTTCTACTGCATTTATTCTACTTTCATGCTTCTTTTGCCATACCCAAGTCTCTTAGTTATAGACCCACCGCTTAAATGAGTCCTCGCCGGCGCGGCTGCGGGGCGCGGGGTAAGACGACCGCGGGGAGCTCTCTCGGTGCATGCGGGTAGTGCGCACAAAGAGAGCCCCCGCGGTCGTCCCACCCCGCGCGTCTGCACAGCGTGAGCGAGGACTCATTCGAACAGTCGATCTATACACTTTCGTCCGCGAAAGTCTATCTACCACTATTAAGATCCGGCCACACCAGTGCGTAAAAGACGTCGACGGTGCGTTCACGCAGCAAAATGTATGAAGTGAGAGAACGTGACGCATGCGACACGTGACAGCGTATGCGCAACGGTGTGGTCGCTCCTTCACAGCGGTGCGGCGCGGTTACCTGACGACGTCCCTGGAGCACCGCGGCGCGCGCGCGCCGATGAACGGCCAGCGGTGCACGGCGCCGCCCACCGCCGCGCCCGCCGCCGCGCGCAGCGCACGCGCCGCCGCCGACACGCCGTCCGAGTACCTGCAGCCGGGACACTACTCACACACACGCTCGCACTCGCCGCGCGACAGACAATGCAACGGCGCCAGAGCGCGGATACATTGAGAGCCCGCTTCACCACTCTCTGACAAATTCCAGTTATCTTATAGCGCCTTCAAACTCACGCCGAGAACCCCCGAGAAGCGTGAATGTGATCGCTTTCTCGCCGTCTCGTTCTCGCGCTCGCCTGTTCTCCGATCGGTGTCGGTATTTTTGCCCGCTTCAAAGGGTTTCTCGGGGTTTCTATGAGAAGGTCGCATGAGTAAAGATGACTTCTCGGTTTACGCGTAATTTCTCGGCGAGATTTCTCGCGTGAGTCTGTAGCCGCTATTAAGTTCAGTTACGTAACGTATAACAAACTAAAAGTTAGAACACAGAATTATCTGAAAAGTAAAGCTATGGCCGGGAATCGAGTCCGGATCCTCGTCATTCCGTGACGCGTGCTATACCGCTACGCCACCTATAGCAGGTGAGTAAGCCTTTGAATTTTTCTATCTGTATGAGCTGATAGGTACAAGAATTTGATAAATAGAGGAATCATAGATAACTATTACTTCTCATAACTGGGTTAAGACATCAAATGTATATTTCTTAATTTTGTTTTTTTTTCTCTTCGACATTGGAGATATCTTCAAGTACTTTATTTGATGGTGGAGGCGTTTTACGCCTTCACTGAACTTTTCTTTTTTGCATAACTACTTTGTTTTACTTTGATTAGTAGAGATTTTACATCTCTACTATAGACTAATATAATTTAAAGCTTGGGGACCTCATAAATCCCTTTTATAAATGTATTTAATTTAACCAGAAGTCAAATATTGTAGTAGTTTAACGTATTCTATTTTGAAAAAAAAAAAATGTCTCTCCGCCGCATATCTCGCGGCGCACTCTTCTCGGCAACGACAGCTAGCAGTTTAAAAGGAGGCATGTAAAAGCTGGTTTAGCGCGGTATACTGACTCGAGCAGGTTGACCTGGTGCTGGTCGGCGGGCGCGGGCGGCGCGGCGGCGGCGCGCGCGGCGCGGGCCAGCGCGGACGCGGCGCCGCCCGCCAGCGCGCAGCACATGCCCAGCACCGCGCCCGCCACGCCCGCCAGCCCCAGCCGCGCGCCCGCCCCGCCCGCCCCGCCCGGCGGCGACGCGATGCCCGTGATCTCCATCTCGTCCTGCCACACAATACAATACACAATTGTATATTAAGGTCGGTGAGAACAATCACGATTGGGGCTCTAGTGGAAGCCCGAAGTCGGACTGAGAGCTTTCTGATTCGAGATTCGTAATTCCCGTACCGTCCGTGAAACACACAATGGTTTTAATTATTTGCGAATAAAATAAAATAGAAAATAAAACTGAAAAAGCCGCACGGGCAGCAGGGGACTGCGGCCGCTACCGTCATCGCGGAAACGGGCGTTACTTACCGCCCTATGGTTACATGAAAAAAAAAAACCCCGAAGGTTTTATATGGGGCATTACGGCCAAGTTTTTTTACAAACAAGTGGCCCGCGCAGCAGCTTACGACCGCGACGACACCGTGATATCCCGAGACACACCCTCCCGCAAGAATTTTAGATTTTACTCCCAAAGGAATTATTTTTGTATGAATTTTCACAATTCCCTTGAGAGGAAAAATTTAATTTCAAAATTAAAAACTCATTGTACGTCATTACAGACTAAGGAGGTTGAGGTAATCTTTCAAATAATGGTCGCCAACCAATTTTATACAATTTTCAATTACACATTTTACTGTTTATCCAAGATGAATCCAAGATAGCCGACATACTTATTTAAGCACTATTGACCCAAACACTGTTGATGTTGATGGGTGTTGTTTTCGAGCAATTTAGTGGTTCTGAACCCCATTTTAGCACAACTTTTTGTATCCAAGTTGACGGATGATATTTTGACACTATTGGCACCAAAATATTGATGGCGATCCTGCCAATGCAGCCGTGGCGGCACACGCAGCCCAGAAAGATAATCAGCAGAACGGAAACCAACGAATAAAACAGGGAAAAAAAACCCGTCAGCAGTTCAGAAGTCCGCAATTACCTCGTAGAAGAGTCCCGCGTTGTGCGCGAGCCGGCGGTTGACGACGGCGCTGAAGCCGCACGTGCAGCGGCCGGGGTCCTCGTCCGGCGCCGGCGACGCGTCCGGCGAGCCGCCGCCCTGCCCCGGCAGGTACGTCGCCGAGTCCGCGCCGCGGATGTTGCCCACCACCTGAACACACACCAGCTCGACATTACGAATTATCGTTTTATTATATACGGTTTTACTACAAGTGTAGAGCGGATGGATGAATGTAGACTAACTAAAATCTATATGGGAAGTGTGAATGGTTACGTGGGGAGGGGAAGGCCTAAACGGACGTTCCGAGACCAAATAGGAGACGTTTTAGAAAAAGGTCAGGTCAGGAGTACCCGAAACCGACGAGCATGTATGAAGCGAAAGAAATATGTCAGGACCGTAGCAAGTGGAACAAAGTAGTCTCTGCCGACCCCTGTGGGAAAGAGGCGTGACGGTATGTATGAATGTATGTATTACTAGCTGTTGCCCGCGACTCCGTCTGCGATGGATTCGCTCTTTGCTATAAACCTCACGGAGCCCGAGACCTTTCCAACGAATGCAAAACCATGGAAATCGGTTCGTGCGTTCTGGAGTTATAGCGTCAGGAAGGAAAACCCGACTTATTTTTATATAGTAGATTACAAGTTCGATCATTTTCAAGGGTATTTACGAGCGGCGCTTTCCGTACTAATGTGTAAGTTAGGTGACAATACAATAATCTGGTAGTCGAGTTCTGGTGACTCAGCCAGAATCGTCTCCGCAGGAGAGAAATTTTCAATAGTCGGTCCATAAACGTTAGTAAAAAACGAGGCACGGTTCGACCTTGGGTCCGGCGTTGCAGACGCAGAGCGTGCAGCTGTCGAAGTTGTGGTCGCGGAACACGTTGAGCACGGTGTCGGCCAGCAGCACGTTGAGCAGCAGCGGGCAGGCGGGGCGCGCGGGGCGCGGCGGCGGCGAGGCGGGCGGCGGCGCGCGCGGCGTGGCCGGCGCCGGCGGGGACGCCCGCGGCTCCCGCGCCTCGGGGCTCGCACAAGCCGCGCGCTTCGTGCCTGCACACACAACAACACGTTATTTAAAATAATTATTATCATTTGTTCAGTAGTTTGTTTTCAGTTAATTCGTTTTGACTTTAAACATAGAATATTTATCAAACTCAATAAAAAAAACCTCCAAAAAAACTCGATCATAAAAGTGCATCACGATTAATTATTGGACACATTGATACACTAAAAACGTACAATACAACAGACACATTTATTTGTGAGACACAGGTAAATTACATAGGATCTACAATAAATACAATTAGACTGCTCTGTGATCTACCATAAAGGTGTACAAATGTTAAACTTGAACACTAAAACACTATCCAACACAAAAGCCAAGAGAACGTGTCATAACAAAAGAATTTATAAAAACAATAGATGCAATACATCAGGATTAATTATTATTATACCAGCTCAGTAGGAATAGACTTAACGCCATCGCCTTCGAGACGTATTTCATGACATGAAACTTACACTAATAGACTACAAGCCCATGGACAAAAAATACATTTATGGAATATCTTAGGTACATTATGGGAAAAAATCTGTACCGCTCAGAAAATACGGCATAGCGCTCAGAGTTATTTTATGATATATTAACAGCTTTCTAAGCGTGTTTCACGCTGTTTCATTTCACATGTTTTTTTTTTGTCCATGAGCTTGTAGTCTATAAGCAATGCACTTGTACCTGTCTGCGGCGCGGCGGCCGGGTCCGCGTCGCGCTTGTCGTGCTGCCAGCGCGGCCGGTACACGGCGTGCGGCGGCAGCGCCACCGGCGGCAGCGCGTGCGACGGCAGCGACGCCAACGGCGCGTACTTAGACGAGCCGTGGCACTTGTACACGGTGGGCGGTTTGAACACGTACGACCAGTCCTGCGCACAACGATACACTAATTAAACAAGTGTTGCGTACTTGGCGTTATGTATTTTTTTAGTTACAGTTTAAAACCATTCACAATTTAATTACGTTTCATTTTAGATTCACATATACTCAAGACTAGTTGTCGCCCGCGACTTCGTCCGCGCAGAATAAAATATTATTTTCGTCACGGATAATGTAAGATTCGAATGATACCTAAATTATTTTTTCAAATCGGTGCACAAGTTACGAAGCCATTCAACGCAAACAACCCAAACCTTTCCTCTTCCGAGTCTGCCTAACGTAATTTCTCAACAACTGCTCCACAGTGCAACCGACGGGGGAAAAGAAAGAGCTGATATGAAGCAATACGATCAGCTGTGTGGGTACCTCGATGGGCTCGTGCGGCGGCGTGGCGTGCGGCGTGAGGTGGTGGTGCGGCTTGTTGTCCAGCGCGTCCAGCGTGAAGCCCGGCGACGGCTGCGCGTGCGCCTCCAGCGACGGCGGCGTCGGGAACATCTTGCTCAGCTCCTCGGCGCGCACCATGCGCCCTCGCCCCTCCTCGCACATGGACTTGTTCGAGTCCGGCGGCGTTTGTACTTGCAGCTGGAACACAATAACGAGCGTTAGACGACCGGTGCGATTGCTAGCACAAGAGGCATTCTATCTTAGCACTCTATGCTGGCTTAGCAATTCTTTGGCATCGCGAGTTACTTTTGTCAGTCGTCACTTAGCATCAGGAGACCCTGTTGCGAATTTACCAGCTGTTCCCGTGAAAGAAGTTCCACACAAACAAATTTGTATTAGTTTCGTTCCCCGTCCAGTGATGAACCGGTCACACACACACAAGCAAACAAGTAAGGTGTATTAATAAGGGTGCACACTCACAAGTCTTACCGACTCATCCCCGCTGGCGTCGTCAGAGTTGTCGAAGATCTGCTCGAGATCTTTAAGGGTGGGACAGAGACCGTCCGACGTGAACAGGTTCGGATACGGCGTGGTGTCCTGTGCACACGAAGAAGAACAGTTAATCTTAGGCTATACGGCACGGAGAGCACGACGTGTGATTCCATGGCATTTGGGTGTACTGACGTGGTCGGGGCGCTCCTGCTTGACGTCCCTCGCGTCGGGCATGGCGGGCATGCGCGTGTGGTCGTGGCCGGCGTACAGGTCGCCGCCCGCGCTGCCCAGCGCCAGCTCCTCGCGGAACCAGCTCGTCTCCGTCTTGAACCGCTTCACGGGGTGCTCCAGCCTGCCACACGAAAGCAACAAACGTTAAGTCATAGTTAACTTACACAAGTGCACATAGATCTCGTCTTAATCCCTAGACAGAGGCTTTCTTTTTAAAAGAGTGGAAACTCCCCCTTGGAGACGCACGGGACTTATATATGTGGTACTCTCTTCCCCCGCCTCTCTCCGCACAGAAAGGGGCGAGTGGAGCATACCGAGGTAAGCAACAGCGTAAGGTAACAAGACCTAAAGGCCACGTTTAGCACGATTGTGGGCGTGTTGATGGAAAGGGAATCAAAACAGTGATGCATTGCTAGTCGGGTCGCTTATAACTCCAACGATTTTCGCCGATTATCCGATAGGCTTTTATTATTCTGTTTCTTTGCTCCCAGACAAGTTTGGAAGAGATAGTTAATTTAGATTTTTTTTTTTTATATGAATAGGAAGGCAAACGAGCAAGTGGGTCACCTGATGGTAAGTGATCACCACTGCCCATAGACACCCGCAACCCCGGAGGGATTGCAGATGCGTTGCCAACCTAGAGGACAAAATGAAACGTCTCTTGTGCCCGTAATTTCCCCGGCTGTCTTACTCTCCACACCGAAACACAGCAGTGCAAGTACTGCTACTTAGCGGCAGGATTAGCGAGTAAGATGGTGGTAGCGATCCGGACGAACCTTGCACAAGGCCCTACCACCCGCAATATGAGAATGTATCAAAATACGCTGTGAAATATATAGTCTGGAGCAAAGAAACCGGGTCACTCACCGTAGAAAGTTGTGTGGAAAGTGACCCGATTTCTTTGCTCCAGAGTATAATCTTCAACGAACAAATATTTGAAGCGACATTACAGTGACCTGGGTATCTGGACAGCTCTCTATCGAATCCGACTTTAGTTCAATAAACTTTCATTACCAGATTAACAATTACTAACTGTACTATATTTTACAATCTATAGCAGGGGTGGCCAACTTAATTAGACCCAAGATCTCCTGTGCGATCTACCAATTACATAGTTCATGAAACCTTAAATCAGCAGTTGGTGATTACGTTGCGCAGTCTGGTCTACGTATTTATATTTTTTGCCTTGCCACGATCGACTGGACTAACAGTCGCGATCGACCTGTTAGCCACCCCTGGTCTATAGACTAATATGTAACCAAATGAAGAACACAACAAACATAATCTAGACATGCCGTTGATGCGCACACAGGTATGTCAATATAGCGAATATCCGATTCACGTCGATATGGCTCGTGTATCGACATGTCCGTGGTCAATCGCATAAAGAAAACAATGTGAGTATTGAAAAGGAAATGGAAATTTTTCATAAAATAATTCAAATGTCTAGAAACGCTACAATTTTACCTGCAAGCCAGCAGTTGTGCAGAACATGAAAACATTTCAGACAGATAAATTAGTTTGCAAAAATTCACATAGGTACGTATATGAAATGAACCTTAACATTAAATACAGACGAGAGAATTACTTATTGTTCAGACAGGACACTCCGAGAATTAAAAATCTTCTTATTATACCAAAAATTTGCATACATAGAGACAAATCATTGCCAGTATGTTTTGCTTAGCATTTAAGTTTCGATTCTCGCTTAAGGCAGATTATTTTTTCAAAAATCCATGAATGCATTTTTATTTGACTACCCGTTTTTTTTATTTACTCTCCTTTCTAGAAAGAGACGGGTAGTCTATCTCGCGCGCTCTCATTCTAGCCGTGCGTTAGCAATTGCCCGACCGCTTAGATGAGTCTTAGCTCTTTTGCAGTGCCGCGCGGGGTGGGACGACCGCGGGGTGGGAGCTCTGTGCGGGCGGCAGGCGTACACCCGCCCGCACCGAGAGAGCTCCCCGCCACAGTATATATATAAGCTAAAGCAATAAGGAACCTACGAACAAATCGGTTGAAACGAAACACGCACACAGGCGCGCGCTTTACACGGCCCCTAAGGGGACCTCGTCCACTCCGCTCAGGCTCAGGTCCGCTTAGGGGCCGTGTAAAGCGCGCGCCTGTGTGCGTGTTTCGTTTCAACCGATTTGTTCGTAGGTTCCTTACTGCTTTAGCTTATACATACATATACTGTGTCCCCGCCGTCGTCCTACCCCGCGCCCGCGAGGACTCATTTAAGCGGTCGGTCTATAGACCTTGTGAGCGACGTAACTACTATTTATTATTTTATTATTATTGTGTATTTTAGCTGTCATGTAAAAGCGATGGGACTTGCGGGGTGGGTGCGAGGGGTAGAGGCGGTACGTCTTTAGCTAACCGCCATTGCAGAATCAGTGTCTATAGAAGCCTTGGCCCACACCGCACGTCCCATTAGCTAAAAAACTTAATTTACCTCCTTTTGGCAATAAATATCCTTATTAAATTTTGACCTGATTTTTCGGAGTAAAAGCTCTGTCCTGTACAGACGTGGTGGCAACGCTCTGGTGTCTGTATACAGTACTCACCAAGCGTGCACGGTGGTGTAGTCGTACAGCATATGCAGCGAGTGCTCGTCCTCGAGCGGGTCGACGCGCGTCTCGCCGCGCGGCAGCACGGGCCGCTTCAGCAGCTCGGCGGGGACCGGCGACGCGGTCGTCGTCAGGGAAGCGTCGCGCGGTGAATCGCTCTGAACAAACAGATAACAAATCCAAACTTTACACCGACATTCTCGACGCTCTGTGGAGTTGCAACGCTTGTTTAGACAGACGTGAGGACTGTGGCATAGTGCGTACCTGATTTGTTATTGGTGACCTATTGTGGGGCACGGATTTGTGGGGGCTAGTTCGTGGCGGGGGCAACCAATGTGTAGGGCTTTGGATTCGGGTCTTTTTATGTCCCATAATTCCATTGATCATAATCGAATTTTGGAAATGTCATCAGAATGCAGTGCCTAAGGTTAGGTTACTTTAGTATAAATTAAATTAAGAAATAAAACGCTTTATGACTGAGGAAAATTATAAATTATGCCAAATAATGCATTAGGAATTTCAATGTTACAGGACAAAATAGGCCTCCTTGAAATGGACGAACTAACAATGCATGCCCCGTAATTCGTATCCCCCATTTATCTTATATACAGTACACGAATGATCAGAGCGTATGATGATCGCACTCCTCGTCGACACCAATATACTTCTATGGAGCACTGCATTATGGTGTACATTACAAAGTTTACTTTATTACAATTATTTTCTCCTCATAGTATCTAGTAACATTTTCATCAGTCAAACTATACTAGGGAGCAAAAAAACCGAGCCACTTCCTGTAGAGTTATATGAAATATGCCCCGGTTTCTACGCTACCGAGTATAGTTCAGGATGCGGAAGGCACAGGACCGGTCCGAGTGGAGAGCCTTGGTAGCCCTACGTTCAGCAGTGGACCTCTTTCAGCTGACATGATGATGAAGATAGTTCGATTAATTTAGAAGTACGGTAGTTGTCGATCGTGAAGTATGCAAGTTAAGCAGTGCAGCGGCATACCTGGTTGTAGAGTTTGGTGGGCGGCGGGGCGGAGGGCGGGGCGGGCGTGGGCGGCGCGTGCGTCTCCGGCGTCGGCGCGGGCGTGTGCAGCGTCGTCGGCACGCACGCGGACTGCGCACACACACACGGGTTATGCCACGATACTCTCGTAATATTAAACTGTTCAAACACTTTCAATCGCATCCCGACGTTTTGGATCTGGAGGCTCCTTTAAAAAGTTCGTGACAAAAATATTAACATCACGGTTTTCAGTACATTTTAGTATCCTGCCCTATAGTAGTTATTATTATTTTACCAGTGATGAATGTCACGTAGTCTCGTTACAACTACGATTACTATAACATCCAAATTTCATTATTTGGGGTGTTTGAAAATTTTGCGTTTTGTCCTAGGTGTCGCTGAAAATGAATGTTTATGAAAGGCAGGAATGATTATGATGATGATACCCATAGTTCAACAAACAATAGTCTCGCAGTTGGGACTTCCACGCATCGCGCTCCTGCGCTACGGTATCCAAGTCTCGCCCAGTTAACTTATCCAAGGACATCTCTGTCTCCTTCGACTGTCTCCATGTGCTTCCAAGTAAGACTTTTACACTGGTGGGACAAATCAGTAGGACAACGGGTAAGCGTAATACGATCGCGCCACTTAGTAGCTATAGAGTGCGCAGTGTCACCTGATGCGAGTGTGAGGGCGCGTGCGCGAGATGCGCGGTGTGCGGCGAGGGGGGCGGCGCGCCCGCCGAGGGGGGCGCCGACACCGCCGCCGCCGGGGAGCCGCCGCCGCACGAGCCCGGCGACGCCGCCGCGCACGCCGCGCTCAGGCACCCGCCTCTGCGGACACAAGCGCGTTAACATTACAAATTAACACACAATTGGCAATCACAGCTGACGAGACTAAACGATAAGCCCGATTGTTACATTGTCTAGTGAGTAAACACAATCCGATCTATTGGAGATTTAATTTATTGAATCAAGCGTTAGGTATATCAATATAAAAAATAAGTCGGGGGAAATTCTAAATTCGTGGATATCCACTAAACGGGGCACAATTACATAATTTTCCAACATTTACCTAGAAGCTCCAATGTCTTTGGCTTCTAGATAAGCGTTAACAGATTATGGAATTGTTCCCTGTTTAGTGAATATCCACGATTTTCGAAATTACCCCAATGCACCTTAACACGCACCTTGGAGTACTAAGGCGACTCTTTTTTTGTCTATTGGACATTCTTAATTTTTGAGTGCAATTGCGAACCGCTATTGGCGTTTATTACAGACTGACTTTAAAGCCGACGCGTTAGAGCCATTTTGTCGTTTAAAAATGTAACAATCAAGGCCGTGTAGCAGACACGCTGCAGACCTCAATGTGTTAAGAATTATTCTCAAGTTACGAATACATTGACATCGTGCACAGACAGCGCCATCTAGTTTGAACTTTCCTATTCGGCCAAATAGTCCGGTACACCATGGAAACATGGCTGGCCAATCATTGCGGTCACCTTATGTTTCATACCAAATGACGCTGAATGTACGAGGTGTGATTATTTAAACAAAACTCTTCCGCGAAGCAATCGCTACAGACGGTAGACAATAATAACTAGACCCGTTCGCTACGAGACATCACACGGTGTAGTGTCCGCGTTTGGCCGTCAGTCATGATTCGGAAAGCCAAACAGCAAGGCACTAGATTCCGTATAAAGCTTTCGAGAGAGCGTATCAAGTTATAATCGCCTACCATGCGCAAGTTTTTTTTAGAGAATCACACGACAATTCTCGCTTGTCTCCTGTTAATACGCTAGAAATCTTTTTAATGATTCTGAAACAGACATTAAGGGCCGTTCAAGTATTACGTAAGCGCTTGAGGGGGGGGGGGGGCTTTGCTTTGCTTATTTTTGATGACATGGGGGGTTGGGGGGTCGATATGGTGATTACGTCAGCACCTTCGATTCGAACTGCTGCTCACGAATCAATAAAAAACAGAATCCATTAAAAGAAAAATGCATATATTGGTACCAATGATTACGTAAGCATGGGAGGGGGGGGGGGTAAGAGGTTTGCTTACTTTTGCTGACAAGGGGTAGGGGGGGGGGGGGTAATTAATTGTAAAAAATCTGCTTACGTAATACTTGAATGACCCCTTAGCGGCGATTATGACGAATGGACGTAATGCAGTGACATCACAACATTTTATGGGTTATTAGTGGAGCCCGGAATTATCACGGCAAAACACAACGCCGTCGCAATCTAGCTAGCGTTCGATATAAAGTAAATGAGCGACCACACCACCGCGTTTTTTCATACATTTTCAACGTCAACGCCTTTTACGCACCGGTATGGTCGCACCTTAATCGTGCCGTTGTAATAATTCGCGACAGTTAATTTAAAATACGCAAAAGAAGTGGAAAATTTAAACGTTTTGTTCCATTTAAATCTTAACTATACTTTACATATTAAGCAACAAAATACACTTCATTTTGGCTTTGCTACAGTCTGGTAATAAAGTTAAACTATGAGTGAATGATACCATTATGTTTTTTTTTTAAAGTCGGTCCCTCATGTCTGAGGACGTTACGAACGGATGATCTGCCTCCGCCGTTTTCTATCACGGGCGTCCTTTACGACTGAGTAGAATTCGGGGGATCGTCGATACCTATTAGGAATTATCGATGACTATCGATAAAAAATTGTGTCGAACACTAGCTAGATGGCGACAGTGTTTTGTTTCACCGCGAAAACTCCGTGCCCTAGTTATTAGATCGAATGACCAACGTGTTACCCAATTTTAAAGCATCATTGTAACAGAACCACTGTGGATGTAAATATGTGAATCACTCAGCCTCTAGATGAAAGGTAGATGTTATTATGTAGTTTTACAACAATTCAAAATGGTTTACGAGCCACCAAAGACCATTGCAAATTAAGGTGGAGATTTATTCTTTCAATGATTTAATTAATGAAGAGACTTTGACGTCGAACAGATGAACTGGCCGCGAAACTAACAAAATCTTACTCTTACTTAACTTCAGTTTTAACAGCTAGATAATCAACCCAACGCCACTTTACCATTAAAATGATTACAAAAATTAAGTCGTGAAGTGAAAAAACATGATCCTATAGTCGAATGATTCCAATCGATATAAAGACACAAAACATGCAATTCATTGAAACAATCACAACACAACCCTAAACCATATCATGCAATATCTACAATGCAATAATAACATGTTAATAATATGTAGTTATATTTATAGGCATAAAATTACATGCACAATGGAAGCGGCATTGCATTATTTGTGGCTTGGTATCCCCTAGAGTTAAGCTTGCTGTTTTGTGTGTGTGTGTGTGTGTGTGTGTGTGTGTGTGTGTGTGTGTGTGTGTGTGTGTGTGTGTGTGTGTGTGTGTGTGTGTGTGTGTGTGTGTGTGTGTCAATCTACAACGTCCCTCCAGTAACTGGTAAACATTGGACAAGACACTGCCAGGTCGTGAGCGCAGACGTGGCTAGCGATTTTTTAGTACATTATACACCGCGGGTTGTGAAATAAATGTCTTTGTCGCACAAGCCAAAGGCGAGGGCGATAGAAACGCGGCCTGACGCTTTCTTTGTAACCGCCCGAGGTGTGTACACAAATTTACGTCTTCCCCTGAACAGGAAGCGGAAATTTTCGCTCAAGTAGCGGGCGGAAATTGCTACTTACGGCCCGAGGCGACGTAATAGTTACTAACATTGTATTAAGAGCGGTAAGTAAGGAATTACGATCGAGGCTCTAGTAGAAGCCCGAAGTCGAAGACTGAGGGCTTTACGAGTCGAAGTTCATAATTCCCGTACCGCCCGTGAAACATAGAAAGTTTTTCATCACATTTGCGAGTAAATAAATAAAATTATAGGGCAGAAAACCGCGTGCCGGAGCCGCGGCATTTCGCCAGGCGGGGGCCGCGGGGGGCGTTACTTACCGCCCTAGGGTTTCATGACAAGAAAAAAGCCCGAGGGTTTTATATGGGGCATTACGGCCAAGTTAACCTGTATGGTTTTACGCCGTTTACGAGCAAGTGTGATGAAATATAAATTACGTGTGTTATCAATAAGGGCCACAGTATTTGTGCTCACCAGATGGCGCCACTGCGGACTAACGTATCTATATCATCAGCTATCGCGGATGCACATTATTCATGACTTATTTTAATTAATCTTTAATGCCAAATTGTTTATTATCCCCACTATCCCGTTTATCTTCTAAAATTAGCTGCCCTTTTATGCCTGCTTAATTTGGCACCTATTACCTTAGCGCTTTTAATATTTTAATCCATAGCATGTCACGCATAATAATCAAGAAACAATCAAACACTAAAAATCCGCGTTACGAAGGCGAAAAGTGCAATATTTACTCTTACTTGGCGTTTCTATTACCTCATGCTACACTAGCGCCTCTAGCGGCGAATCCAAACGCGCTAGCCCTCATAACTGTCGCGCGAGAACGTTGTGACTGCAATGAACAGAAATATCTCACAGCGCTGCCGGTCCCGTGTAGTTCTAAAATGGGTTCTCAGCTTGTATTCAAACGGCTAAATCAGTAAGTTCACTTGGCTATGTAACGCGTAATTTTCAAATGGTACATCGTTCAAACGAACAGACTAATTTCCAGTTTCCCTAACCACTTCTTTACCGACTGACAGTAAACCACCTGACCTTGAAGTTATTAACACTACTGCATGTGCTCTTCATTTATAAAGAGATAATTAGGTAACAAGACCTTAAGGCCACGTTTAGCATGATCGTGGGCGCATATAGGTGGAAAGGGGAATCAAAATAGTGATAGGTTGCTAGCCGCATGCCTCCTAACACAAATTTAAGACCATAAATGAAAAAACGTGTGGTTTCAAGTGAAACTTTTTTGGGCTTTCTCAGTTCACTAATTTTCGGAAAATTATTCGATTTAGGGCATTAAAATCGCGTTCTTAATTTTAACCTGACAATTGGAAAATCGGAATGATAAATAATTCAATACAAAACACATAAATACCGCAGAGCATTCTCACGACTCAATGGTAAATCCCACACGGTCAGCTGATGCAAGCTATGCGCCGCCATATTGGCTGCTCTGCCGAGCGCCTGTCACTTTACCCCCACTATGCAGCCGGCTGTAATGCGACACCCGATAAATGGACAAAAAAATTTGACGCGATGGAAAAACAAAACACTTTAAAACACTTCCTCTATTAATTTTATCCTGAACAAGGCAGTTGGAACGGTGTAGCAGGTGTGTCGTGTATACAGTGAAAAAAACTGAATCGCGTACCACCGATACCATAAACCTCTGTACCTGATTTAGCCTGTCCGACCATGTGTGTGCGTGTGTGTGTGTGTGTGTGTGTGTGCGTTGTACTCACGGCGGCGTGTGTTGGCGGGGCGCGTGGCGCGGCGCGTGCTTGGCGAGCGCGGCGCGGCGGTGGAAGGCGGGCTGCCGCGTGGCGCGCCGCCGCCGCCACCTGCCACCAACACAACGCTAGCGCCGGCCCGGCCCACGCCTAAGCGCGGCACTATGTCTAACCATAACCCCCACCTTTACCCAGCCTACTCTAATCTATTAACGCAAAAGCTAGTATGGACATAGACTAGCTTTTGCCCGCGGCTGCGTCCGCGCAGATGACGTCACAGTGGCATACCCCCGTCATCCACTCGCGTCTTCAATTATTAACCGTTTATTTCCTATCCCGTTCTTTTGTCCCGTGGTAAATTCGAGACACCCCTTCTTAGAGCACCTACGTAATCATGAAGGAACAATGTTTACTAAATATTAAGTATTAATTTTTTAATCTCATTGGAAATTTAAAAAAAATATTTCATGCGTACTTGTACGCGAAATTCCAAGACTAATAAAACACCGTTATATCGGATAAATAAGTTATGTTTTTCTAAGACTAAAGAGATTAGAGTCGAGACGATTTTTTAAATCTTGAAATAACGCAGGATTCGAACCTGCACCAGCTCGATCAGTATATACAAATTTAGCTCAGTAATATGCATGATTGCAAATAAACATGATAAAAGCTAATATACAGAGCTTTACTTTGAAAGGTTAACGTAATGTTTATGATGACATTTTTTTTCTAAACATCACATTAGATAGTGACAAGTGAGATTCAAAACGACTGATTAAAGGTTACTTTAAACCCTTTACAGCTTTGATTACAACAGAATATCTATAACACTTCCAACTTTAAAACGCAACACGAGAAAACCTTGTATCATCTGGTATATAAAAACAAGAACCAACATGAACAGTGCAAGATTATTTAAATCGTTTCAACAATTTTTAATTAAACTCCCTTAATCCATTGAGATAAGTTAGTCATTGTGCTTTTTTTTTTAACATTTGTGCTCCCATTGTCTGCCTAAGCTTCATAGAACCATCCCAATTTCTTAACTAGCAGAGTGATTCCTAATTTAAAAGAAAAGAATCGTTACTACAAAGGTACAGATTCCCTTCAAGGCTAGCGGACAGTGTCCAGCGAAGCAGCGGCCCTCTACTGTTATATCACTACTATAATAAACTAATATAATAATAATAGAACATTCACATACATAAAATCTACCTAAATATCTACATGGCAGCTACACCCTGTATAAACAGCTCCATTGCGTATCGTCGCTCACGGCCAATTTGAACTACACCAAGTTCTAATATCGGCCGTGAGCGGCAGAGCTTTGATTATCATTCAAATGCATTTCAATAAAAAAAAACAAGATAAATATATACGTGATCATCTCATACAATAACAAACGTATATAAATGCATGGCACACAACGTTCTTATACTACAGCTATATACTCCTAGCTACTGTATATTATACTTAATAAAACGTCGTAGCGCACAACATAGACCAACATCACAAGACTTTAAAAAAAAAAAAATCGTTTCACATTGAACCTTGGACCGTTGAACGTTTCACAAGGAATTTTACCAGTGATAATAGGGTAGATGAACCAATAGTCAGCCTTTTGAGTATTTTATTCGTAAAGAGAAACAAGCGAAAAACAGGTTTGCACTTGAGCAATCGGGTTGCTTTTGTTAATAGATCCTAAAATAAAAATATCATAGTCTGTTTCAATAAGGAAGGTATGGCTTTATTGTGACACCCATATTCAACGATTATCGATTATATTTTAGCACTAACATCAATCGGTTCCATAAAAATATCGACTACATGTAAATTTTAAAATAAATGCTATTTCGATTTAATAATACTAAAGTATCCTACATCCTAAGATGTAATAACTATAATTCCTACTTTACGCTTTTTGACAAGTTGTTCTTTTTCAACAAAATATTATTTAACTTCATTATGTATAGAAGTTCTAAGGAATTTATTTATTCCTAATAAACTCGATTCGTATTGTGTAGCGAATGTGAAAGAATGTAAAGTACTCACTTTATATTTTTGTAGGTTGTCTTTGGATTTTCGATTATACGCGATTTTAACCGATTACTCAAGTATACATAGTCACCTCTCTAGTTTTAATGACAGAACGAAACCTAGCAACGTCTCGTAAATAGACACATATTGAAAATTATGTAAACGCAAAAAACACCGCCGATTCTTTTTAGAACGTTATCAATGTACAGTAACCAAGTATTGCATTATTTCTAAGTAATTCAGTTACATTTCATGGAACTGTCAGCCATACCTTCCTTATTGAAATCAAAATTTTCCTTGAAAGACTGACTATAGGTTCCCGGCTGACTTTCGGATACCTTTACCCTACATCTGTTTATTATCTGTGGTTGGTTTATGTCACGTCTGCATCCGACGCGTGTAAAATATATCGTATAGAGCGTTACGGGGAAGCGATGGGAACTTACTTGGCGCAGGTACAAGGTGTCTTTCGGGTGGGATCAACGAAATCCTCCAATTTCTCAGCCGTATCGCCGTACGGGACGTCCGCTGGCTGCAAAATGTAAAACATATATATTATTTTAAACTGTAGAATGTAACTTTTTCATTTAATGGCCACGTTGTAAGTAAGTAAGTATTTATTCATTGTAAACTGTGTACAAAGATGGTAAATGGCAAAAGTAGATATCAACAGTTGCTCATTTCGAACATACATTTTATTTTACAAATTAAGTCTTTATCCCTTACGGGGTAGACAGAGCCTAAGGTGACAAGACCTATAGGCCACGTTTAGCAAGATTGTGGGGCTAGGTATAGATGGAAAATGGAATCAAAATAGTAATGGGTTGCTAGCCGCACCGATGGACTTTTACCATCTGCCCGGGAAGAGATTTTTTCTTTGCTCCCAGACCAGCACGGAAGTTTTGTTGTTATTTGTTAGAAATATAATTAATGACATTTGAATGCTAGTACAAACATCACAGTGCCTTTATACTTCTTTGTTGATGTCGGAAGTGTACTCAAACCGATCGAATCTTTACAGATAGGTCTGTTTCCTACTTCCGGTCAATGCTCTCGACGATTCGTCTCGCATACTTTATAAAGAACAAGTGATTAATAAGAATAATGCTTTGAAGCACAAATAAATCAATTAACTTTGAGGATGCTGATTATAATAATAATAATACCCAGATGATAACCTAGTGGATCACATCAAGGTCTAAGCACTAAATCTGTTATGCGTAGTGTGGTGTGTGGTATGTGGTGTGTGTCGTGTGGCTTGTGGCGCGTGGCGCGTGGCGTCACCTGTGCGGGTCGTGGCGAGGTGAGCGCCATGGCGGCGCGCGCGGCGAGCTCCGCGGCGGGGGGCGGCGGCGCGGGCGGCGGCTCCATGCCCGTCACCAGCACGTACGGCAGCGGGTAGCGCATGCGCACACCGCCCATCAACACCTGACACAGTACGTCTAAATTATCAACACTAAAATAAAATTAAAGATTTTATCTAATTCACAATCTCTTTCTACCCTCGAAAATGCAATTGTGACTCGAAGTTGCGTTAGGCAATACAGCAGCAGGTCAAACCTTGCAATGCGCAATATTCTCAACTGGCTGTTGCCAGAAACTGGAATAAATTCAGCAGTTCCAGAATTTACCTCTTACGTTACATCATAATCATCATCATCATCATCTCAGCCAATACAAGTCCACTGCTGGACATAGGCCTCTCCTTTAGATCTCCAATAAGACCGGTTGGAAGTGGCCTGCATCCAGTGCGATCCTCCGATCTTAATGAGGTCATACGTTTACATACTACGGTATTAACAAAATTTGACCGCAATTCTATAGGCACTAGCCTAATATCACGCGTGATAAATTAATGCAGCGTACGTTTATCTTTTCATGCAGCTTCTTAGCTCAATTCATGACATAGAGTGAGGGAAATTCACGTACGGCCGTAGAACCCTGTCGCAGTTGATAGGCTGCCGCCACTCAAACTCTGGTATGTATATCCCCCATATCCCCATTATTGCGACAATGTTCTACGGTGGTACAATCAAGGAATTTAATTCCTGACCCATCGAGGAACTTTTTGGCCAATTTGGTTGCACGATTTATATCATACCAACCCTGGGGCTAAGCAGATACATGTTTCAGTTACCTCGACGGCGCCGCAGCCTTGCTCGAGCGGGTAGAGCTGCCGCCACGCGTCTAAGAGACGCGCGGTTGCCGCGTCGCTGTCGCTCCAGTCGCGGCCGGTCACCGTGCCCTCCAGACCGAACGGCGCCAGGATGACTGCAAACGTGTTACACGTAACATTATTAGTAGTTCAAGGAGTGCTAAATACGAACGACAGAAACGTGCTTTTGCTTCTAGAACCAAAGATCTTAGCAATGGGTAGGCTCGTACGGTAGAGAATGGTCCGCGACTCGCGACGAGAAGTCGGCCCTGGAGCTCGAGTTTTAAAAGCACATCACTTGAGAGAGGTAAAAGACCGTGTATTGCTAGAAAACAACTAGTTGCCAAGATAAAGCCATAAGTTCCTTCTATTCCACTCGTATTAAAAAAAACAAAATCAGTTTTATTTTCAAATATACATACATACACAAATCACGTATTTATCCCTTACGGGGTAAAGAGATCCAAAGGTAACAAGACCTAGAGGCCACGTTTAGCACGATCGTGGGCGTATATATGGAAAATTTAATCAAAATAGTGATGGGTTGCTAGCCGCTTCGCCTGTGACATGCTTCCTAAAATTTTCGCCCAAAACTATGAATACCTAAAAGCAATGCAGGGCGCTATGACCTCTAACTTCGCAAAAACTTGCTCAATGCTGTCTGTCTATCTCTCACAGGCAGCGTCTATACTATATCTCGCTCTTAATGCCAAGTTGATGACAGTGTCTCACCCTTGTTGTCAGAGTCGGGCTGCGGCACTGAGCTTGGCGTTGAGCCTCTCACTTCGCATAAACCTATCTCACTCTCACAGACAGCGTCTATACTCTCTCGCTCTTAATCCTAAATCCACGACGACGCCAGTGTCTCACCCTTGTTGGCAGGGTCGGGCTGCGGCCCCCTCGCGCTGAGCTTGGCGCTGAGCCTCTCACTTCGCAAAAACCGATCTCTATCTCTCACAGACAGCGTCTATACTCTCTCGCTCTTAATCCTAAATCCACGACGACGCCAGTGTCTCACCCTTGTTGGCAGGGTCGGGCTGCGGCCCCCTCGCGCTGAGCTTGGCGCTGAGCCTCTCACTTCGCAAAAACCGATCTCTATCTCTCACAGACAGCGTCTATACTCTCTCGCTCTTAATCCTAAATCCACGACGACGCCAGTGTCTCACCCTTGTTGGCAGGGTCGGGCTGCGGCCCCCTCGCGCTGAGCTTGGCGCTGAGCCTCTCACTTCGCATAAACCTATCTCTCTCTCACAGACAGCGTCTATACTCTCTCGCTCTTAATCCTAAATCCACGACGACGCCAGTGTCTCACCCTTGTTGTCAGGGTCGGCCTGCGCCCCCCTCGCGCTGAGCTTGGCGCTGAGCCTCTCACTTCGCAAAAACCGATCTCTATCTCTCACAGGCAGCGTCTATACTCTCTCGCTCTTAATCCTAAGTTGATGACAGTGTCTCACCCTTGTTGTCAGAGTCGGGCTGCGGCACTGAGCTTGGCGTTGAGCCTCTTACTTCGCATAAACCTATCTCTCTCTCACAGACAGCGTCTATACTCTCTCGCTCTTAATCCTAAATCCACGACGACGACAGTGTCTCACCCTTGTTGTCAGGGTCGGCCTGCGCCCCCCTCGCGCTGAGCTTGGCGCTGAGCCTCTCACTTCGCAAAAACCGATCTCTATCTCTCACAGGCAGCGTCTATACTCTCTCGCTCTTAATCCTAAATCCACGACGACGCCAGTGTCTCACCCTTGTTGGCAGGGTCGGCCTGCGCCCCCCTCGCGCTGAGCTTGGCGCTGAGCCTCTCACTTCGCAAAAGCCGATCTCTATCTCTCACAGGCAGCGTCTATACTCTCTCGCTCATAATCCTAAGTTGATGACAGTGTCTCACCCTTGTTGTCAGGGTCGGCCTGCGGCTCCCTCGCGCTCAGCTTGGCGAGCCGCTTGGCGGTGAGCGTGCGCACAGGCGGGTGCTGCCGCACGTCGACGGACGCGCAGACCGTGCTCTCGCCGTGGAGGAAGAACGCGAACGAAAAGGACAGGTGCCACGGACTGGAAACAAAAGAGGGGGACATTTGAGAATTTATTTAATTTCTCATAAACCATTATAGAACGTCCGCTTAAATGCGTCTCCTGCCCCCCCCCCCCCCCTGTCGTCTACCCCGCGCCACAGCGCCGCGCGGGCGAGGAGTCTATAGTCCAATACACATTTGCAATAATTTACTGCAACACAGTTTGTTGGGGAATACTAAATAACCTCTCGTTCCCCGAACATAACTATTTTACATTACCAGGACATTCTAAGGTAAAATAAAGACTATTTCTAAATTAAAACAAACATGTGCGCTGCTTAGGGGTGGCCCGGGGCCACCCCCGCCACACCTAAACCTAAACTAATCCAAACTAATCATCTTACATTTAACAGAGCTGGTTATGTAGGGGGAACGAGCTTAAATAACACATTTTTGTCTCCTCTATATGTGTTTCAAAAATGTTTCGCGTAAAAGCAACATAAAAACATAGATAAAAATAATTGTTATCAAAACGTGTTTTATAGCTTCATTTAGAACGCCTCTTTTGAAACAATCAACCATCTTACACTTTCCTACAACAAAAGTACAATTTTGGAAACAAAACAAGCAAGTGTCCACAAGCGACATCTAGCGGATTTACCGCGAGCAAACATAATTAGCGGCCTATGAAAAGTCACAAATCAAGATAAAGCCACAAGGCGCCGTCATATTTGCGCCTTCGCTTATCCTTATCTAAATAAACACATGTATGTGTTTGTCTACACTACACCCGCAAATCACTATTGTTGTTATTATCCGAGATATTTTTTTTTATCAGCTGCACACATACGATTTCATAACATGCCGCAAAAATGGAAACAAAATTATGGTCACGACTTTCGAAAATTAACGAGTTTAATATGTCGTCACTTCTTTAAATTGTTATTTAAAAAATGTCGCCATAATTACGGTAACAATTTAAGTCATTTACATTAAAAGTTTTTATTGCTGCATAGCGATAGCACTGCATTGATCAAATTACTGTACAGTCAGCGTCATATAGTATGAAACATCCCAAGTGACTAAAAAGTTCGGCAGGCCATACTGTATCTATGGTGTACCGAACTACACCCCCCCCTTGCAAAAAATAATTCTACGCAGACGAAGTCGCGGGCAGAAGCTAGTAGCTGAATAAAAAAAAGCAAACCAAATGTGTAATGACCGGTATGACTGCATAATAAAGTAATAATTAGTAGGTAATTTAATTTATGAAAAGCGTACTGAATCTAGGAAACGAAAGAGCATCAAATTCATCGACTGCGAACAGAACACATTTTATCAGTTATTTATCTGACAAGTTTATCATGCATTACATTTCTCCTTTTCAACTGAATACGAGATTAATTAAATTATCTGTTAAATGATTCAGTGAAAATGATTCATAACAGGTAATTATTCACGACTATTTTGAGATTTTGCTCATGCCTGCTCATGATCAGTGGAGATTGTTCAAATGCTTAAAGTTTCACCAATTGCATCTATAGACCGTCCGCTTGAATGAGTCCTCGCCCGCGCGGCACAGGGGCGCGGGGTACGACGACAAAGGGGACCGATGCGGTGCAGGCGGGTAATGCGCCTCTCACGGCCCCCGCGGTCGTCCCACCCCGCGCCGCTACACCGCGCGGGCGAGGACTTATTTGAGCCATTGGTCTCTACTTATATAGCCCAGTTCAGACTTGCCAGGAATATATTGCAAGTTTAATTACATTGCTAGGCCGTGATGCGAACGGGTCAGAAGTCGTCGACCCAATGCCGCAATGTAATGGCGACTTGCACGAGTTTGTCTAAACTGGGCTAACAAAATTATGAGAAGTAGGTACGAATGTTTGAAGGGGAACGAAGTTGCGCCCTTGTTTCTTGACGAGCGCAACACAGAGATCCTCATTTCTTTATAGGAAGTCAAGACAGCGTTTCACCACCGCTTGCAACTTGGGAACAGCCATCGAGAAACTGTCTCAAATTGAACTTCCAACACCAACAACACCAACGCACAAGGCTACGGGGCGTGTTTGCCTGCATAAAGGTTGCTGACCCCTGCTCTAAAATATCGCCAGTAGGCAGTACTACCATCACGCTATCACTTTCTACTAATAGCCAGATAAGTAAGACAGCATAATTCACTGCACACTTTCGCTAACTCCAGAGCATGCTCATTTTGCAAATAGTTTAGTACAATACAATGGGGGCTATCGCGTGAGAATTTGCCACTAGAATCGCTAGTGTCGCGCGAGGTCCAATAACATGAAAAGTGATCTCCTTCGTGAAATTATCGCAAATATGGATTATTTTGCGATGAATGTGAACGCTTTGAAAGCGAATTTTTTTTTCCGAACAAAACGGAACTGCGCAACACTGCGGCATAGCTACACGATATATGATGATAGTTATTTATGATTAATAAACTTAATCAGAATCCAGATTTAAAACTTTGTTTCAGCGCCGATCTTATAAAGTCGCCTTTGACAGCTATACCTCTGGACCTTAATCAACAGTGGCGCCAACTGGTGAGCAAAGAAACGACAGTCCCCATTCCACATAGGTTAAAATTTTACAACTGTTTTCCGCATTCCTACAATCCAACTATCCACTAAAACAGTGGATATTCAGCACATTATGTTCTTTACGTAGCACGAGATGCTCTTAGGGCAAAACTTTAAGAAAACGGAAGTATGTACATTTTTGGTGGACGAAGAATCGTAGATAATGTGAAACAGTTCAAGATAACTTGACAGAAACTTCATCGATACTATTTTTAAGGCATCAACAAGCCGTTGACAACTGAGTTTACTATTTTATCACATTTAATACCTTTTCCCGACATCTTCCACGTCGCCATCGTACGGCTGCACGAACCACTTGCCGAGCCTCACGAAATCCCGGGAAAGGAGACATCTGTAACATAAATAAAATGTATTAAATATGGATGATATTATTCAGGTGTGCACAAAGTTTTGAGACAGGAGACTAACCTACAAAAATATTTACTAACTCGTTGATGTTGTTGTCAAGTCAATTACGTAGCGACCCGCTATGAAGACCGCTGAGTTGCATCGACCTTCGCAACAGGCGTCAGCACCGCGCTGTCACGAGGCGCGCGCACGAACGCTGACACAAGCAGAAACCCGATGACACCGATGCCGCTGCCGCCGCCGATCGGATATCATTATAGTTCATATTCATTCTAATTCCAACCTCGACTTAGATCACTAGCTTAATTAATTAATTGTAATTTTTCTTATTTTAATTAAATTAGTAAAAGTAAATTGGTTTTTTTTCGACTCCTCGGCTGCAGCTTACGTAATTGGCGCAGTCGTTAGTCTTCTCGAAGCTAGTCCGCGACCGTGAGTTTATCGCAATCGTGGGCAGCCGGCTCTCAACGCCCTTATCGAGGACCTGAAAAGAACCTGAAGACTGCAGTATCGAGGAGGAATCCAGACATCGATTCAGGAGAACACCAAGGACCATGAAAATCAGCGCTCAGTAAGTGCACTTGAATCAATCTCGTGTTGCTTCCTTTCTCTAGTAATTAATCCTTTCCCAAGATTTTTCACCCTCGTAATTCGGGAGATAGAGAGGCTGTATCGAAACAGTCTCGCCAGCGGGAGATAGATTTAAATAGAAATATAGGTACTGATAGGTCACGTAGTAACAGCTTAGACATGACGCCGGAGCAGCAGGCCCAAGCGATGGACCGGTGCTTTGATGGTGACACTATTTTTAAAGCCATGCGACTCATTCCGGAGTTCGATGGGAACCCTAATATACTAACTAGATTTATAAAGATTTGTGATGAGGTAGTTATAAATTTTACTAGTACGGGTGTGGGCAAGGAATTACCCAACCTTTGTTTGCTAAATGGGATTTTAAATAAAATCACAGGGCCAGCAGCTCGAACCATAAATTCTAATGGTATTCCCGATAGTTGGATAGGAGTAAGAAGCGCGTTAATAAATAATTTTTCAGACCAGCGGGATGAAACCGCCTTGTATAACGATATTTCGGTAGCAACCCAGGGTAGTAGAACCCCGCAGGAATTCTATGAGCATTGCCAAAATTTATTCAGCACCCTTATGACATACATTAGCTTACACGAATCAATAGAAACCACAGTTGAGGCCAAGCGTACCTTGTATAAGAAGGTTACTATGCAGGCGTTTACGAGAGGATTAAAGGAGCCACTTGGTTCCCGCATTAGATGCATGCGACCAGAGAGTATTGAGAAAGCTCTCGAGTTCGTGCAGGAGGAGCTGAATGTGATGTACACGCAGCAACGTAGCAACCCGTTCAAAGCTCAATTTGGGCAAAGAAACATGTCATCTGGACCGTTCATGTTACCAGCTCAAAGACCCCTAGCTTCTCAGAATCCAATGCCACCTCAGTTAGGAGTAGATATTCCTAGTTTTATGCAGGTACCACAGCAGCCTCCCAGGGTTAATCTACCCCAACATAGAATGCCTACTCGCACTCAGCAGATGTTTGCTGCACCACCTCCTAATTATAATCCTAGAAGTAATGTATTTAGACTGCAACCTGGAAACCAGAACAGGGCTCAAGGTCTTCAGCAAGGACCGCCCCCACAGCCCATGAGCGGTGTGAGCCACTATGTGCCTAGGATGCTACCATCAGGTAGGTTCAATTTAAATAATCCCAGAAATCCTCCCCCATCTAATAATTTTAAGACGAATGACGTTAATTTCAACGAATGTGAGACTTACAGTGACTATTATGACTGCTACAATGACATTGACCAATCCCCTGAGCCTTATTACTTTGACCAAGGAAACGAGTATTCCAATTTTGCTCTATATCGCTACAGTAACGACGAGCCCCAGGTTCTAGAAATGGCTTACGAAGCGGAGCCTCAACCCTCAACCAGTACTGCTGAAAATTTTCCCCTAGTCCCGAGATCAAAAAAGCCAAAATAGAAGTTAACCTCCAGACCCAAAGGCAACTCCCATATGTCCATTTTGAAAACCCGCCACTTAACTTTTTAATAGATACAGGAGCTAACCAATCCTTTATTAGCCCTGAAGCTGTGGAAAATTTTTTTTCGGGTTTTCCTTTAAACTATGACCCTTTCGAGGTAACGAATGTGCATGCTAGTAGTAAAAATGACTATTCCATAACCTTACCCTGCTTTGGTGAATTTAACGAGCAAGATAATTTGAAATTATACGTGTACAAGTTTCACAACCACTTTGACGGACTTATAGGACTTGACCTGCTGACTAAATGGGAAGCAAAAATTGATTTAAAGAACCAGACTCTAACGACAAGACATGCCATTAATCCCATAAGAATGTATAACTCCCGTAATGTTAACCTTTATGAAAACATTATCCCAGCCAAATCCTCGAAACTTTTACGCATACCTATAAATGCCCCCGATGGAGACGTACTAGTTTACGAACAGGTTATTTGCAACTGTATCATTCACGAATGCATAACTACCGTGGAAAACAACCGCGGAATACTAGATATTGAAAACCCAACCGATAATGACTTAATTCTATCATTAGATCATCCAGCACAGGCTGAACTTTTCAATACCGAATGTAGCGACACCGAGTACAGTTCATCACGAGTACAGCAAGTTATTTCCAAATTAAGAACAGATCATCTTAATCCAGAAGAGAAGGGAAATTTAACCCGACTCTGTTCACAATATTCAGATGTATTCTATATTGAAGGTGAAAAATTAACCTTTACTAATAGAATCAAGCATTGCATTAAGACCATAGACGAAGCTCCTATCTATACAAAAACGTATCGGTATCCTTTTATCCATCGTCAGGAAGTGAGGGACCAAATTTCTAAAATGTTGGAGCAGGGCATAATTAGGCCGTCAGAATCTGCTTGGAGCTCACCCATCTGGATAGTACCTAAGAAACTAGATGCTTCTGGGAAACAAAAATGGCGCCTGGTAGTTGACTTTAGGAAGGTTAATGAAAAGACTATTGACGACAAGTACCCCATACCCAATATAACGGACGTCCTTGACAAACTAGGAAAATGCCAGTATTTCACGACGCTTGACCTAGCCAGTGGGTTCTATCAAGTAGAAATGAACCCTGAAGACGTCCATAAAACAGCTTTTAACGTAGAACATGGGCATTTTGAGTTTCTCCGAATGCCTATGGGGCTGAAGAACTCTCCTTCTACGTTCCAGAGGGTAATGGACAATGTCTTAAGAGGCCTTCAGAATGTAATATGCCTAGTTTATTTAGACGATATAATCGTGTTCAGTACCAGCCTCCAGGAACACATAGTCAACTTGGAAAAAGTGTTTCAAAGATTGAGAGAATCTAACTTTAAAATACAGATGGACAAGTCTGAGTTTTTGAAGTTAGAAACTGCCTATCTTGGACACATTATTAGCAGAGATGGTATAAAGCCTAACCCAGACAAGATAGCAGCCATTCAAAACTATCCAATACCCCAAACTTCCAAACAAATTAAACAATTTTTAGGACTCATTGGCTATTACAGGAAATTCATACCCGACTTTGCTCGCACGACTAAACCAATGACTAACTGCCTAAAAAAAGGCAAAAAGATCACTTTCGACCCTGACTACATTGAATGTTTCGAAAAATGCAAGACCCTTTTGACAAATGACCCAATCCTGCAATATCCCGACTTCCATCGCGAGTTCCTACTCACTTCTGATGCCTCTAACGTGGCCATCGGCGCAGTGCTTTCCCAGGGTCCTATTGGATCCGACAAACCAATTTGTTACGCATCTCGCACTTTAAACGAGAGCGAAATGAACTATAGCACCATTGAAAAGGAGCTTTTAGCAATAGTTTGGGCCACAAAGTATTTTCGGCCGTATCTCTTTGGTAGGAAATTTAAGATCCTAACAGATCATAAGCCCTTGCAATGGCTTATGAACGTTAAAGAGCCTAACTCCAGACTTACAAGATGGCGTCTTAAGTTAAGTGAGTATAATTACACTGTAGTCTATAAAAAAGGCAAGTGTAACACGAACGCCGACGCTTTATCTAGAGTTGAGGTATATATCCAGGAAGCGGCCCCCTCTACTTCAAAAACCAACCCCCCTGACCAACAAATAACAGACGAAGAAATAGACTTAATAATTGCTGACTTTATAGCAGACGAAGACATGAACTCAGTAGTTGCAAACCCTACGGACCACCCACCCACTCTGGCAAAATCTACTACAGATACTGTTCACACTGACCACGAAAATCCCATCCTTGAAGTTCCTATTACAGATGAACCATTAAATAAATTTCACAGACAATTATGCTTGACTATAGTAGGAGAGGTAAAAAAACGACCAACTGTCACCAAACCTTTTGACACTCATACGCGCACTTCAGTACAGCTTCTAGAACCGAACTTAGAAGAAGACGTAGTAAATGCCATCAAAGAATACGTCAACCCTAAAGTCAAGACAGCTCTCTTTATAACACCATATCTCGGGTTATATAAAATCATACCGATCTTGCAAGAGCAGTTCAAAAATTCTGCTATGAACCTTGTTCTCGCGAAAACTGAAGTTGAGAACGTCAAGGAATACCTTCGGCAACAAGAAATCATTAAAAATTATCACGAAGGAAAGACCAATCACCGTGGCATTAATGAATGTCACCTAGCCCTTTCGCGTAAATACTATTGGCCTAAAATGAAGGAACAAATAACGAAATTTATTAACGAATGTACAGTGTGCGGCCAAGCTAAATATGATCGTAACCCTATAAGACCACAGTTCAATATAGTACCTCCAGCCAAAAAGCCCTTTGAAATAGTTCACATGGACTTATTCACAGTACAGTCTGAAAAATACGTTACTTTCATTGACGTTTTCTCAAAGTATGGACAAGCGTATCATCTGAGGGATGGAACGGCGATTAGTATTCTACAAGCTTTACTGAAATTTAGCACCCATCATGGTTTGCCCCTTACAATTGTAACTGACAATGGTACAGAATTCACAAACCAGCTATTTGCTGAATTTGTGAGGCTGCATAAAATTATTCACCATAGAATTTTAGCACATTCCCCGAATGACAACGGTAATATAGAAAAATTTCACTCAACCATTCTCGAGCACCTCCGCATTCTCAAATTAACGAAAAAAGATGAGCCCATCTTTAATCTTATGCCCTATGCGATTTTAGCTTATAACAGTTCAATACATAGTTTCACCAAATGTCGACCTTATGACATTATAACCGGACATTTTGACCCCAGAGACCCAACGGACATCGACTTGACAGCTCACTTATTACAGCAATATGTATCAACTCATAGAGAACAGATGGAGTCGGTTTATAAAATAATAAATGAAACTGCCCTAGCGGACCGCACAGCGCTTATAGAAAATAGGAATAAAACGCGAGAGCCAGAAGTAGAATACGAGCCCCATCAGCAGATCTTTGTTAGGAACCCTTTTGCCAGCAGGCAAAAAGTAGCTCCACGTTACACGCAAGATACCGTACTGGCCGACTTGCCGATTCACATTTACACCTCTAAAAAACGTGGGCCTATCGCTAAGTCTCGACTTAAGCGAGTCCCTAAATCGTCTCGATTGTTACAGGACGTTCCTGGCGTTTCTGACGATAAACCTGGCTCAAACCCAGGAGATAAAACTTGAAGACCTCGCGGATGGACCAGGACTTCTTCCATTTGACTTAGGTGACATGAAATTGACCACCCAGAAGCATACATTCCTCCAATACATCGAATTAACTGACATAGAAAATAGCATTAACAGCGTCCAGACTCAACTAAAAGAGACAAAAGACCGACTTAGTAACGATACCTATTCCTTATACGAAACTCAAATTCAGTTCCTAGTTATGAAATTAAGTAAAACATCGGATCAACTGAGAAGCTTGGAGCCCGGTCGTAGCAAAAGAGGACTCATAGACGGCTTAGGCTCTGTAATAAAAAGTTTGACTGGTAATCTGGATTATTCAGATGCCATAAAATATAACAACGCCATTAAATCTTTAAAAAATAACCAGGACAGGGTCGTTACGGAACTGAATGACCACATTAGTCTCAGCAAAGAGTGGATGGACCACCATACTAACATTGTGTCTCAAATGGTAGAAAATCAAGTCAGAATCAATGAAACTTTGCAATTATTGCTTAACAGTAACGCACAGACGGAAACTAGCCTACTCAAATACGCTAAGTTTGCCCAACTTTTGGTTATTATTAATGATAATATAGATAGTTTAGCTAACGAACTTCATAGGATAGAAGATATTTTAGCTTTTACTCGTTCACTAAGTATGCATCATTCGATGCTAAGTACCCAGGTACTACGTAATATGTTAAATAGGTTAGGAGAGATTTATAATAAGGAACAGGTGTTAGACTTAGATCTTAGAGAATATTACAGCATAATCCAAACTGGGTCGTATTTTAATCAAAAGCAAATAGTTATCGTTTTTAAATTCCCAATCGTTTCCCCGAATACCTATAACCTCTATAAACTTCCTTTAGTCCCAAATAAGTATAACCAAATTATTGTACCTCCCTATCCCTTAATAGCAACCGAAGGAGACTCTTACGTGTACATAGAGGCTGAATGCCCGAAGATCAGGACGTGGTACCTGTGTGAAGAAAAAGTTAACCATCAGATCAGAAACCAGCCAGACTGTATCCAGAATCTCATCAAGACCCAGACCATAGATGAATCATGCAAGCAGACAACTATATCACTATCAAGACAGACCGTGGAGAAGCTAGACGACAGAACCTACGCTGTCGTGTTCCCCTCACCTACGAAAATCAAACTAATCTGCGGAAGAGAAGATTACAACACTCTTAGTGGAAGCTATCTCGCTACCATCCCAAAAGACTGCATGCTGCGCACGAATGATCTTACCATCATGAACACAGAAGATCGCGTAGAGGGCCAGCCGCTGAAGATTGTGAAGATTGCAGATAATATGAAGACCCAGCCTCAGCCTCAGCCTGCAATCTCTTTAAGCTCTATAAATCTAGAAAGTCTTCACGAAATCCAGAACAGAATATCACTGCAGCCACAGGTCCAGCTTGAAGATACTCCAGATACAACCATCTACCACACTACAATTCCCTTTTATGGAGCTTTGTTAAGCACAACTTTAATTATCATCATCATCCAGGGCCGACGTTGTATAGCGACCAGACACAGGATTCCCGACAGCTCTCTCGAGCACTATGCGAGCAATAGGAATGAAACTTCAGACGAGCAGCCAGCATCCAAGGAGATCGCATCTGCAGATGAACTACCAGCAATATTTTCTCTGAAACTTCAAAAATAGTTGCTGGTCTGCGGGGGGAGGAATTACGTAGCGACCCGCTATGAAGACCGCTGAGTTGCATCGACCTTCGCAACAGGCGTCAGCACCGCGCTGTCACGAGGCGCGCGCACGAACGCTGACACAAGCAGAAACCCGATGACACCGATGCCGCTGCCGCCGCCGATCGGATATCATTATAGTTCATATTCATTCTAATTCCAACCTCGACTTAGATCACTAGCTTAATTAATTAATTGTAATTTTTCTTATTTTAATTAAATTAGTAAAAGTAAATTGGTTTTTTTTCGACTCCTCGGCTGCAGCTTACGTAATTAGTCGGTAAATTAACGACCTCAAATATCCGAAAACATATGACAGTTACAGCAGGGTAGACTGTGACTTTTTGCCTTTATGAAACGCACGCGACTGCAGGTAAGCTATACCGAGAATTGAAGGACGTATCTGATATTGCATCGATACGGAGGTGCCTTGTATAAGATGCAAATATTTAGTTTAAAGTATATTGTTTTCAGTAAGGGTATTATCCTATTAGTATTATTAGGACCCCTAGATAAGATAAGGATATTAAATTTACAACTAATAAAAAATTTAACGACACTATTAAAGCATTATCACTATTATTCAAGACGCAAAAACGCCAAGACTGTGTCGTTTGAGTCCACTACAACCCTTTTCAAACAAAATACATCCCATAGACCAGGGGTTCCCAACTTTTTACCCTATGCGTCTCCCTCAAAATTAAACTAAACTACTACGCCCCCCTTATCCCAACTCAACTACGATGTATATAAAACAAACGATGAAAACTTTAATAGATTTTATTAAATTAATACCTTAGCCGCTCGTCGCGCCCCCCCTTGGGTCACCCTGCCCACCCAACTAGTTGGGATCCCCTGCCATAGACTACACCAACTTAGCCATATAAAATAGATCCTGAGCGGCATACTTTCAACGTAACATACACATAGATATATGCCTGACAAGCGAGGCTAGTGTTGCAACATTATGCAACCGTTTACGGTGTACGGGCCATATAATTATGGTGTTTGTATGTATGTAATGTTCAATGGTAGGGAAAACATATGTTCTTCGAAGTAGAGATTTCCGACTACCTTGTGACATTAAGCGCCCGTTTAACCACTGACTGTTAAGCTCAAGTTATAAATGTCAGCTCCGTCTCTATTTATTACTACGAAACAGACAGAGACGTCATCATACATAACTGACACTTAAGATAACTGGAACTTAACAGAGAGTAGTGAAACCTTTATCCCAGGGGTGGCCAACAGGTCGATCGCGATCGACCGGTCGATCGCGACTGTTAGTCCAGTCGATCGTGGCAAGGCAAAAAATATAAATACGTAGACCAGACTGCGCATCGTAATCACCAACTGCTGATTTAAGGTTTCATGAAGTATGTATTTGGTAGATCGCACAGGGTTTCGTTAGTAAACAGGAGATCTTGGGTCTGATCAAGTTGGCCACCCCTGCCTTATCCCTTTTTCGGCTCACAAAAGGTTAGTCTAGTATGCACTTGCAAGTGAAAATGACGGGAGTTTCACGGATCCTTGGTAACATCTAAGTTGACTGGCACAGTCACACGGAACCATCTCGGTACTTCCCGAGTAACCTTGTCCCGGTGGGGCATCGCTGCACTTACCAAGGACTTCACTGTGAAATTTATTGAGAAGAGGTTCTATCGTAGATTTTAGAACGGTTTGAACGTAAACTAGAGATAAGGTTTGATCGTTACAAGTATAAAAGGGACACTTATTTCTGAGTTGTACTAAGTTTAACAATAACTATTACTATTACCGATGATTTTGACTAACATATGACTGAAAATCTATACATACATACATACACAAATCACGTCTTATCCCTTACGGGGTAGAGAGAGCCTAAGGTAACAAGACCTACTGGCCACGTTTAGCAGATTGTAGAAACTCCATAAAATGTCAAAATCTCTGGTTATGGTTACAGTTATCGCTATAGTAACTCGGTGCGACTCACACTGAGGGCCTGTTTCACCGCCCCCAGTTAACACCCTGATATTTTAAGTGTTAGTTATCTATGATGTCTCCGTCTCTCAAACTAGGACGATGATACAGCACGTTTTGTCAGTCAATTATGTCAAAGTTTTAATCAATGAAATCCGATTCGCAATCAAATGAGCAATCCGACGTTGCCGGCGTGCGAGTGTAGCTCCATTAAAAATATAGGTTACTTAAAAACCTTTGTAACAAGAATAACACTAGAGTATGTAAGATCTCTTTGTGGAGCACAAACTGGTAGTGATTAATCGCTAGTAACAATTAAGCAATGAGTAATTCATAATTAATGCCGCACCTACAGTAATCGGACTATGTTTTGTTACGCTAAGACCATATAAGTCACACGCGACTCTTTGTTGGTGGGCAGTGTTATGAAAAGGGTTTTGAACATTGATTGACCTTGTCAGAACCGTTTCTCTTTCACACTTAACGTGAACGTGGAAGCGCGAGCGTGATGGGACACATAGCACGCGACTCGTTTATTAAAAGCTCGAAGCATACACAATGATCTAATTATAATTAATTAGTGAGAGTTTATTTCAGGCGCTGCTGCCGCGACTATCGCTGCGCCCACGCATTCGCCGCCGATAGCGATGTAAACAACGCCGTTTAGTATTGCTACTTGTAATGGCAGTTTTACAGCTCTAAGCTTGTTTTGGAATGCGTTATACGAGTACGACTAATCGATTACCGTGAAACCGTACAACTTTGCCCGCTTTTAGCGGTTTTTTGCATTTTTTCGAGTCAATTAGTCCATATTGTACAACTTTATCTGGAACACTCACAAATTGACATACTCTTCTTTGGGTAGATGAGAACACTACATTAAAAATGAGTTTCCTTACTGTAGAAAACGGGCCTCAAACAGGCGGGCCAAAATATTGAAAAAATTTTGAGATTGCCCACATTTGTTTACATTATCTTATCTTTGGGATTATCAACGTTATGGTCATGATTCTTAAAGTCTAATAATCTAGAATAGACATAGCAACGTTGTATCGTATTAATAGACCTTTAAGTGTTATATTTTACAGCCAAATTCGTGTGGGCAAAGTCGTAAACAAAAAATTGACATCCTTCATGCATCCTTCATACAAAATCCTGGATACGCTAGGGTTGTCAAATTTTTACTAATAGCTTTTATCCGACTACGACGATCAAACAAGGTGTAGTATGATATTAATATTATAATTTGCTCTTAACTGTAAATTAAATTGTGCCTGGATTAAGGTATGTTGCTTAATAAAACCAATTTTACATAATACAACAAATTTAATGCAATGCAATGCGTAGTTACAAACGTTACCTACTAAAGAAAAACTAGATTTAAAAAAAAATAGGATTCAATAATGTACACTTTATAGACCACATTCATTGTTGTCTGAAATAAACGGATTATATTTTATATGATGATAATGATGATGATTTTATTTTATATATCATACTAGTGACAGCCCTAAGAGTAAAATTGTGCTGGGCAAAGCTGTAAAAAGTAATACGTAAAACGTTCATGACATTGCCCACTACCATAATTACGAAATTAACAGAGATAAGGAGTTGTGATTCTGTCTACGTCGTTTTTAAACTGTATATTAGTTACAGTTGAAATTACATAGCTGTAGGACTTTCCTGGCTTGAAATTCACTTAAAGTTTTTTCGGCCTGATTGGCCCGCCGAAAAACATACCCGCACTCCAAGCCGGCTCACGCGTGACTGACGATAGATACGCGTCAACCGATAGGTCAGTGTTGTCAGCAATAAGATTAGCTATAAGCCACATATTAGAAATAAAGTGTATTTGTGACCATTTTTGGTAGATTTCGCTTCTACTGGAATGTGACGCGGTGGGCAAAGCTATATGAAAAGGCAAAGTTGTACGGTTTCACGGTAACTCATGTCTTGTCTAAAGATAACAGTATCACATGAACGTTAAAATAAAAAAATCAACACCGAAATTAGTTTACAGGCGGAAAAAATATACATACGGATGAATTGAAAAGGAACCTTTTCCTTTTCTTACGTCCACTGCTATCCACTCAGACCAATCATGTTTCATGGTCAAAAAGGTAGAAAAAAATACAGTTCCGAAAATGATAGTACTTAAAAAAACAATTTTGATAAATTCTACATGAATTCTTCCAACTAACCCACTGCCTTAAATTAAAACAGAAATACTAGAAAATACTACACGCTCGACAGCATCACTATCACTATCACTATCAGTACATAGTATAAACAAAGTCGCTTTCTCTGTCCCTATGTCCCTATGTATGCTTATTCCTTCAAAACTACACAACGGATTTTGATGCGGTTTTTTTTAATAGATAGAGTGATTCAAGAGGAAGGTTTTTATGTATAATTCTACGCTGACGAAGTCACGGGCAGAAGCTAGTTTTTAGTATAAATCAACATAGCTATAGTAAACGACACGAACTAAACGGTAAATATTATCGCGTGATCCAGGCATATCACGATCCATCATCATAATCTCATCTCCAGCCTCTATATATGTCCCACTGCTGGGCACAGGCCTCCTCTCAGAACTATTCTAAACACTAAATATCCTATATTGGCATACAGTTTGACAACAAAAATAATGCTCCACGATGTACCTGCGCAGTATACCAATTTTAGTAGCGCGGGAAACTCTGGCGCTGTTATTGGTCGATCGATTTCGTGCCAACAATGGCAAAATCGTGTAAGCGGGATAGAGCTAAGAATGCAAAGCAAGCAATACTCTGCCAGTTGCGCTTGCAAATAAAGTTCAATATAGATTATTTACACGTTCGGCTACCATCGGAAACTGGTCTGCGCTTCTCTGCGCAAACGAATACTGCCGATGCGCATTATATTTGTTGTCAAACTGTACCAGTAACACGACAATATTAGCCATCTAATCTATGCGTATAGTTCCGCGGCAGTTAAGATGCTTATACATTCGAGACAGCCTCGGGTTGAGCGGCTGCCTCTAGTGTAAAAGCACCTTTACGTCAGATAGGGACGCGCGCACGCAAACTGCCATAATGCAGGATCAGCGCGCGCGCAGGTGTACGGGAGTCCGGAATGTGTGGGGGTTGTGTGTTGTTGTTTTAAGCTTGTGCTGAGTTGTGCTTGTTATATATTTAACTTTAGCATACAAGGTGTCGTCTTGTGAGGCCGATGTTACAGTGAAACAAACTGAATTGCGTAACACCGTGGTACCTTTTCATTGCAAATGATATAATTGATTATCATACACCTGCCAAAGAAATGAAAGCGAGAATGTAAGAGAAAAGGTTCCATAGAGGTACGTGATTCAGTTTCTTCGATCGCATATGTATTGTATATGTTTAACATTACCCAAGGATAATTTTCATATTTGGCATGCAACTGATAAAGTCTTTGATGCTTCAAACCATACAAATGACATGACACTTTTGGATGGCAAAGGAATTCTTTGGTCGACTATACATACACCGATCGATCCGTCCGTACAACTTCTAATCACATTATTCACCTTAACTATACGTACTCGGCAATTTCATTTTATCCGTAAATCAATAATCACTAGACATCCTTGTCCCCACATCGGTTTTGACAGGCCATGCAATAACCGCGATGCACAAAATTAACTACAAAAAAACTGGTACGTATGATATCTCACCTAAAGCGGTCCAGGGGTCCGATTTTTGAAAGCACATCACTCGAAAGCGGTACAAATCAGCTTATATCTCGAAAACTACAGCTCTAATCAAAGTTTTGACCAGTTCACAAGATTAATGAGAGCTGTGACTGTCTTCTAAGCTACTCGTATTTCAAATACAGCACAATTTTTTACCACTTTCGAGTGGTATTTTCACACGTGTGCTTTCAGAAATCGGGCCCCAGGATCCGTGGCCTGAATTTTTTTTAGCAAAACGAAGCATCCACAGTACCAAAGTACATCGGATCAGTGCTACCGTGCCGTGTACAGGGCCGCATCGCGTGAGCCGCTTCGCGCCGCCTCGGTCCCCGACCCCGGCGGGACGTCCCAGACCGACCTTAGAAAGGTCTGACTAGTCTATACTATGTCATATTTTATCTACATCCATATCATAACATCCCTTACGTTCAGGAACGATTAGCAAATGACCTACATTAACAAACACGTATCTGTGGTTGTATTATATTATAATGTTTACATTAGAGTATCAATATCGATACTCTAATTACATTCAAACTTCGAACATCTTAAATAACAGTCGTTTCATCTGTTTCGAACTTTCGAAGAACAGAAAATAAATGTACCCACGTATTTTGACGTTAAGACGTTTATTTAAAAAAAAAAACTTATGTATACGACTGTACATTAATTTAGGCATTAAAACACGATTGGGGTTTTATGAAACAAGGCGAAGCTGAGTCGAGCTCGCATTATGCCACCAGCCACATAAATAACTATTAAACGATATTGTAACAGATAAATAAGTTTCGGGGGCTACAGACTAGTGAGATGCGATGGACGCTGACAGTTGATGTAGGTACGAAGACATAATTTACGCGAGCTAGGCACAATCTAATTTTGTTTTGGCGACACCATCGCGCCATATTTCGTCTGACGTTGCCACGGGTTTTTGCCTAGAGCAGAGAGAATAATTGGCATTGTTCATTTTTTTTAGTATGCTCCAATTCGAAAACCATTTCGAGGAAAACCATCAATTATCCGATTTATCTTGTCCGATTTCAAAAATACTTTATGATTGCAGATATTTTTGTAAAAGTACTTTGAACCTTTGTTTGACCGAACGACCGGGTTTTTAGACAGAATCCAGCATCGAATGTTTGCCACAAAAGTGAAAAAAAAAGTTTGGCTACGGCAACTGTCACGTGTCACTGTCAAATCTAACATAACCATAGACAAAGCCGTTTTTTTTTATAGCCAGCCGAACGAAGGCGATTGGGATTCTGTCTAAATTCACGAATTATGAAACAGCGAAAAAATATTTATTATTAATTAACAAAGCTACGTAAAAGCATAATATTCAAATTAGTTGCTTGAAATAGTCCATTTTATCAAATAAAGGTGTTAAAAGCACAGCTTAAAAAAAATGAACAATGCCAATTGTTCTAGTGTACGAATTAAAACAAGTTAAAACCTTGCGTTTCGATTATACATTAAAATGCAAAAACGGTCAAAAGCTATTAAAAAAGTAAAGTCTGCCATCCCTACAGATTACAAAAGTTGGTAGGTACCTAAGCGTCGTAAAATGGTCACAATCTCGTCTCGGGCGCATTGTGGCTTTGACGTGCCGCCGGGGTCAACGACTCGTCTGGATTTCGTTCATGCCCGATTCCGAAGCCCCAAGCCTGGGACGCGAAGCTTCACTTCAACTACCGTAGAGCGATCTAATTCGGCAATTTCTTTAAAATATCAATACCTAAATTTCTTTCCTATCAGAAATTGGAGCGGCTGCTAAAATAATAGCTTCAACGTTTACATAGACGCTTAAAATGATTTGGGAAACGGAGAGTCATTTGCAAACACTCGTTGAACTAATTAGGTACTTATAGTCGGTGATTACGAAGACAAAAAACATTTAGGTACAAAGAATTCTGAGAAAACAAACAATATGTCAATAAGCGAGAGTGCATACAGAGGCGCATCTGTTTTCAATTTACATTTCAGACGTGCGGATGAATAAGCCTGATAGCGTTCGCTGTTCGGACGAATAATTTGAAAGCTACAATTTTGCACAATAAGCATAATCAGACAAACGACAATTAATCAATTGCAAGCGTTTATATTCATATAAATTATCTATCAAATAGAACAGTCTCATAGCGTGTCTACTTTAAAAGCGGCGCAGACAAAAGACGTTTACAAGTACAAACCGACCGTAGGAATTATGAAAAATAAACAAAAACAAAACGAAAAACGCATAGCTCGCGGGCCGAGTGATCCTGTTCGCAAAAAACGACATTAGAACGCCCGGCGATGCAACGACCTTCATGAAACAATGTCGACGGACGATGCGCCCGCGCACCGCAGCTGCCAGGTGCAAATTAATTGGCGCGAAATACTACTATTGTGGAAGTGTTATTTTGAATCAACCAATCGGTCACCACGGAGCGGAAGTCATTAGGAAAAGCGATGTTAATGCTAACAAGGATTCCGAATGTGACGATAGGTACTCAAGATAATAAAATAGAACCGAGGACAACTAAACGGTGGACCATTTTTCAAATAAAGCCGTAACAATAATTCAACGATTGTTAAACGTCTAACAGATAACAAAGCTAATAAATACAGTCAAAACAAAGTGAAGCGTGTAATCAATCGATCGCACGATGCACGGTCGCAAATTGCGCGCGCGACGCTAGTGCGACACGACCGATAAATACCCGTCCACAATGCTATAGACAATCAATCTTCAGGTGACTGATATTGATTGTGTTAGCCTTCTTTGAAAAATAGGGCAAGCTCCTAGTTTCCTTTGCCTTTCTACCGCGGTACAATGTGTCAAACTTTTTTGCATGGTAAAAGTTTGCTTTTTAAAACGCGAACAAATATTTGAAGTTCAGACCGGCCGAGACGTCTGGCGGTAGTCGTGTTTGTTGTTAGAACCTGATTATACTGAGTTGCTTGTAGCATATGCGATCTACTGAGGAGTTGTGACGCAACATAACTTAATTGTGGTTTTGTTTGAACTAATTTACCTTTCGATTAGGTTGTGGAGGGCCTTGAAGAGCAAGGAACGGCACTCGTAGGACAGTCCACTCTCCCAAGAGCCTTGGTCGCCTTCTGTAAAAAAAAAGAAGTAGAATGTTTAGTTGCATACTTGCAAAAAACAACAGATAGGCTTTGTTTGATAGTCTTTCTTGTCGTATCCAAGGGTATGATGTGGATTATGCTAAAAAAGATCCAGGAACAACCAAATTCAACAAGATTGATTGATTAGTTTCACAATGACATGCTGTCTTTTCGTTTTCAAACAATAGATCCTTTTCTATTGCACCAGTTAAAAGAGAAAGCACTTAGCCAAAATTGCAGTATATGGAATTACTTTACTTTAAGTAGTCACTTCAAGGTTGTATAAAAAATAACCTAAATGCAATTGGTTCTAAAATGACCAGTCGTCACAAACCGACTTCACGTCGAAACATTGGCAATTATAGTGAAGATCATGAGTCGAGTCCCCTTGACATTGACTGCCACCGTCTTTTGTCTTTTTCAATGGTAAAACAGTCATTTGCGTGCTTAAATTTAATGCTTCTTTTTCTACTCTTGAATTAAACATTAAACGTGATGACGATGAAAATGATGTAGGTAAATAATAAATAAATCAAAGAGATTTTGTCAACGCAACAGAAAAAAAAATAGATCATACAAAGTGGATTTACGGAGTCGGTAGCGAGGGTGACAACATAATTGAAGTTGTCATTCTAATCAGTATTCCTGCCGCATGCCGAGATCTAACTAATTAGCATGAAATCAAAACGGTTCCGAAGGTCACCGATAAAGTTGAAAATATCAACAATAGAGGAACGGTGGCGACGCGATAAAATCCGTATTGCAGCGTTGAGGCGCGCGGCGCGCTTGAAATAGCTGTTGTTGCATTCGCAATCGGAAGATAAACCCGGCCTATCACCGGCATTACAAGCGAAAACAAAACTGTTGGCGACGTTGCCGCTCCGTGAGCAGCCGTCTCGCTCGCGCTAGGGGGCGGGGCGGAGGCGATCCGCGTGACGTCTCACGTCGGACCGAGCTCGGCGCACGTGCTTGTGTTTGTCGCGAGCACACATGCAAACGTCGCCGACATTATAATTGACATTGAATTTTCTTCGCGGACCATAATATTTTGATTAATTGTAGGTATTATTATTGTGTACATGTTATGTTAAATGCCAGATGTAAGTAGGTGACTCCTCGTTGAGGGATTTTCCGCATCAAACATGTGAACCGACTGAACAAGACGCTACAACCCTACCGCGAGAAAAAAAACTTCCTTTTTGCTAAGTAATCCACTCCCGTTTGGTCCCACCCGACAAACTTCCGATGTCTTCATTTTGCAAAGAGCCTTAAAATGACATCAAGTCTACTTTGTCAAGCTTTCTGTGAAAACACAAAGTTCGAGAGAGAGCGTAGATCGCCAATCACCCCAAGCAAACAAAACTGTTCTTAATTTGGGACACGAGATACTGTTCCCCCAAAAAAAACCGCATCCTGAAATCTCCGAACTTGCATGTTCCCTCGTTCGACTAAGCCACCTTCTGGCGATTTAAAAAACTGGAGCATATTTTCCTTCAGCTTGTGCTGGACCAGTTCCAAGGAGCCTTGACATTAGCTCCAGGTGCGCGTGCGGGACAGATGAACTAGTTCGCGCGGCACCGTCCTGGCTTATCGCACGTTCGCCCCGTTATCGCTATTGGTATATCGATTACGACGATCGCCAGATAAATTGAATGGCTAAACTGTTTCGATGAGCGACGGATAATTAATCAAGTTAATGAGTGGAGATAATTTTTATGAAACGCCGACGGCGAGCGCTTGTTTAGATGCTTTTGTGTATCAACTTAGCATGTTTCTGATCGAAGATCATGTCAAAGATCAAATAGAGCCAATTAGCAACAGATTGAGTAAGGATAGTGAATATTGTCGAAGTATTTCGTGTGTAAATAGCGTTCCGTAGATACCGCTACATTGAGTGGAGTAGATTGAACGGCTCTGCAGTTATTATTGAGCCGGGCCGGTTCGGCACCATCAGCGCTCCATCTCCCAAGGCCGCTAACGCAACCAACGGTACGGTTACCGTACTCTGGTACCGTGGCGAGTCACGACTCGCACCGTGCCATCGCGATTCAGGCCTCTCAAGGATTTCGGCATCGATCGCAGTTTTCGTAAGATGGCAGCCTGACACCTTTGATAATGAGCGCGTAATGTTTGCGGTGCAAGGGGATTCTCTCGCGTTGCGGGTAATGCGTGTCGAATCGTCTGTCGGACCGAGATGATTGTGCTTTGCCGCAAGCCGCTCGCTCGCTCTAATTTGCATTGCCTAATCCCTGCGTTAGACACGACCGCGATTATGTTTGATGTTGAGAACATAGTAAGAGAAACGAAACTGGCTACCTTAGGGCTTAAGGCAATTTACGTAAAGTTCATTTATCTTGTCATGAGTCTTGGCTTTCTGATGGAAACCAGCAACTAAATACCGAAGGAATGAGTTACATGGCTGGATAAGCCCGCGCTCCGAGTATTGTGTGCTTCTATTTGGTAGCGTAGTCTAATTGTTTTCAACCGATAATAGTTCATCATTTCACGTTTCTGAGAGCCCTTGTTTCGCTGATATGTTATTGTTTTATGTCGTTACAAGGTTCAAGGTCGCATATTTAGTGGTGCGGCGTGGTGTGAGCGGAGTGCGGAGCGGTGCCGGTGGTTGGCACGACCTTACGCCGGGATCGATAGCGGGCAGCAGCCCGCCTCGACCCGCCCGCCTCCTCCGAACGCCATCGCCGCAAGATTATCACCGCTCTTACCTAAGGACTGTTTGTTTCTCGCTGCTAATGGTTACCGATAACGATCAGATAAACGGCCAAACTACCGTGACAACCGAATCAATTTGCGACTGGTATTCCGATAAGGATCTTTAAATATTTAAAAGTCGGCACTCGGTAAATATACAAAAGAGGACGCTAGGAATATAAAGTGCGTCGGTGTGTGCTTTGTAAGCGATAAATATGTTATTTTACGAGCGTCTAGTAGCGGTGAGCGGTGAGATTTATCGGAGAGGGTGACAGCGCAACAACATTATTGTGCGACACGTGGGCCGCACGCCGTCCCGCTCTCTCGCCGCTCGCCGCAACCTCAATAATCCCGCCACTACTTCTCTACCGCATCGCATCGCGTCTACACATCTCAGATACGAGTGTAGGCAGCAACAGCGGCGTTGGAGTTGAGAATTAATTCATGGTACAGTCAAGGGCAAAGATATATATGCAAGTAATGTGAAAGAAAATAAGTAATCATATAAAGTTAAAAAGATATATACTCATTCAAATGGGAATTAATATGCAAACTACACTGGCAACATAAATATGTACCTGGCAAGTCCAAAAACTTGTATACAATCAAAATTCCATTATTAGTATCCTGCAAATAATGCAAAATATTATAGTCATACTTATGTAATTAAATATAGATTCAGTAATTGCCACAAAAATATGTATACAAAATGTAATCTGCGAATATCAACTTTACGGCCTAGTCACACGAAACAAATTTGTAAAGTATGTTTTGACAATTCACGAAAACAGTACAGACTTGTCATTGCATATGTTTGTCGCATGTTTTGACCTGTCACCACGACGTTATCAATCGGCATGTTTAATAGATTTTACAGATTCAGATTTCGTTGATTTTGATTGAAGATGAAAACGCTAGGTAAATTCAGGGACAACTCAAGAAGGCTTGTGTTATGGGTATCTACTAGTTACGAGTAGATGACGATATACATACCTATATAAATAAATACATACTTAAATATATAGAACATAGAATGTACGTATGTATGTATGTATGTGTGAATGTATGTATGTATAAGAAAAACATAGAATGTACCAGTTGCTTCTCGTCCCGCGTAGATGGTAAAAGTCCATCGAGGGAATGGGCGAAATTCTTTGGAATCATGTTATAGGCGATGCGGCTAGCAACCCATCACTATTTTGATTAATTTTTCCACCTACACGCCTACAATCATGCTAAACGTGGCCTTAAGGTTTTGTTTCCTCAGGCTCTGTCTACCCCGTAAGGGATAAAGACGTGATATATGTATATCGTATGTATGTATGTATGTAGAACATCCATGACCCAAGCACAAATATTCAAGTTGATCACACAAACATTACCCTGGCCGGGTCTCGACCCCGGGACCTTCGACTCAGAAAGCGGTTGCTTCACCACTGAGCCATCCGTGTCGTCAATATCAAATCATACAGTAATTGGCGATTTACGCTATTTTCATTTTTTTTTTTACTTCATCACCATCATCATCATCATCATTTCAGCCATTACAAGTCCACTTTTTTACTTAATAAAAGGCAAAGTATACTTAAAATAACTGTATAATAAAGAAAACCACTCCTTAAACTTAAGACAAAGTGATTAGAGAGTAATATTTTCTATAGTACGTTATTATTAACATGTTTAATATTTCTTACCGTGATGCCTAATTCGTCAGCAGAGCTATATCAGACACGGATATACCTTCCTCGCATAAGGCAACAATCCTATGTTTTAAATGATCGCTTAAACGATACATTTTCTCCTTCAAAATTAATGAAAAGCCGCCAGATAAACCATAAGAAACGGTAAGTCAAATGGAATTAAAAAATCCAAAAGTGACACATGACACATGCACATACATATGCACAAATCACGTCTTTATCCCTTACGGGGTAGACAGAGTCTATGGTAACAGGTACCTACAACCTACAGGCCACATTTAGCAAGATTGTGGGCACATGACATGATTTAAAATAAATAGAGTAATGATCAGTTAAAGAGTTTGGAATAGCAGTTGTTGTATACGACTTGAAGCTTCAAGTGGTTGGCTGATTACATTAAGATTACAGAGTTCGATGTTACGCAAATACGTTCATAAGCTCCTGACAATAGAGTTGTGTTAATAGAATTTTGGATTGTTTACATATTTTTGGTTATCATATTAGATACATAATTAATGGTTAAATAGTGTATACATATTTTTGAACTTTACGGTGTTTCTAAGTTTATGGCCTAATACATGAGGACATAATATTGCAAATGTTGTATACATAGTTATCTCTCAAATCATGTATACTAATTTATGTACTTTTGTATGTTGCCAAATTTATGACCATTTAGATGACCATGCTTTTTGACACTCAGTGGTGTTTACATATCTTTGCCCTTGACTGTACATGCATGTACGTTGTACCAATAACTAGATACCATAACATGATCGATATTATCGTAGAGAGCATGTTTTGACAATGCCGAAGACTATGCATTGTTACTCGTTAGATACCTACCTAATGTTTCATTCAAATTATTAACATGCAAAATATGCACACCCGAAGGAAATGCTTATTTAACATTATCAAAGTTATTCCAATGGTTCAACATATTCAAATTGTGAACGCCGCTTACATTAACCATTGTTACATAACATAACATCTCCATAATTGCGAAGACCTAATAATAATTCCAGACAGCTAACATGCGAAGCTTCAAGGGCTCGGAGAGCGTACGAGACAAAATACCGGGAAATCAGTGGTAAGCCGAAAGAAAAATAGAAATGTTTGACAGCTAGGTGGAGCAGCGATGCGGCAACGTCGCGGAAAATCTGCGCGCGCTTTGTTTACAACCGGCCGATGCGAGGTTAACCGCTGCGGTTACGGAGTGGCGCGCCGCGGCCACCGGAACCGGTCGTAAATAGAGAGCACAGTTGAAGGTTTCAGAACAATTGCCGCTCGGAAGGCGCTTCTAAAACAAAAAAACTATCGACTATGATAATGTAATTGGTGATAGTATCGAGCGCGTGGAAAGCTGTCAATTCGCGCGCGCCCTGTGGTTGGCGCCCGCCCTTGCACTGTCTCGCTCGCGCGCCGCGCTCCGTCCCTGTTTAGCTCGCCCACGTGCGCGTGACGTCACGAAGCCCCGCACCCGCAGACGTCATGACCGCCCGCAAGCCTCACCCGATATGGACGAAATGGGAGACCTATGCATATGCATAAACGGATAGGTACGTTGCAGTAAAAGCTTTCCGAATACACGCCTTTTACAATCTATGACTTAATCTTTATTTGGTATTTTTGAATGCGTTGAAACAAAAGGTTTTATCATTTAAAGTCAATTAATAAATCATCAATATAAATAAACACAATCTTACGCAACGGTCTATTGTATATATTTCGTATAATGAACAGTAAAACACGGGGTCTCGAGCAACCATCTGCGCAGCGCGAGGCATGGGACGCAGCTGCCCCGAGGCCCGACACACGACCCTCCCTCTCGAACGCCTTGTTTCAAACATACGTGCCGTGTTATAGCCACTTGCGACGCGAGTAAACGTTTATTTTTGAAGGTAAACTAAACAAAAGCATCATGAGCTTTCACTACGCAATTAACAATTAAAGGCATGACTAAAAACAAAAACGTTAAATGGGAACGTTTGTCGCAATCGGCATTGGCCCATTCATTTGTTTCTCAAGTGAGACTAATCGGTAAAACGGTACCGACAACAGCAATTTCGTATTACTCCAACGTGTAACAGCAGAGTGGCAACTTCCCGATCGATAGCCGGCGAACGGCGGTGCGCGCGCGCATCAATAAATAGCCCGGTTCGATACGCGCCCGTCGATACACGTCACTCGCATTTTATTAATAAAACTCCCGAGCACCGCGGACGCGCCGACCGTTCAACAACCCCACGCAAGAGGCTCTCTCGCGACGCATTGTTACATCACCTGTCTGAACTATTAATCTAGATAACATTTAAATAATTTCACAAACTTTAAATAGCTAACTGACAAAGGTATTCGCTTTAGCACCGTTAAGGACTATGACAACTTCACGTTCCAAGCGTGGAAGCACATCTTCCCACGGCCTCGTTATCGTCCGCGGACTCCTGTATAAGGACTGTATACATTGACGTCGTTATAGCGAAGTGGGACAAAGCTCTGAAGAGTGAAGGCTCAATGGACGGACGCATTGCAATTTGAAAGCGAAGCAGGTGTAGCGCGGACAGCTCGGTGCGGGGATGAGCTAAGCTGACGCGGCATTAACGGTAATGTTCGGCGAACTCCCATTTGGATCACTAGCGAATGTGTGCGTAAACAAATGAGCTTTACAGTTTCGAGGAACAATTATTTTTGAGTTATAAATGTGGGAAGCAATGACTAAAGCAAGAACACATCTCCACACAAAACATGCAATCTCTCATTCCAAACGCGTTCTCCGTACCGTCTTAGACAAAAAATCTAAAGACACCCTGATAAATAAAATACCTCGGTTGTCTTCAATATTATATCAAAACAAACCAAAGCAACAAGTGTTCATATTTTTCGTAGCCTAAACACCGTAACCACGGCTAGGTTGGTTTAGTCGAAAGCGGTCGGTGAACGGTGCGACTTTTCTAGCGCACTCAACGTTCCCACAATGAACCGTCGCCGGTTGCGCGCGCGCATCGCGGCCCACACAGCCCTTACTGCTAATTAATCAAGCTAACGGCCGGTTTCCACACTCTCGTGATTTATTTGGCCAAGCGGAACTACGTTAAGTGCAGTTGACGCTTAACCTGCAAGCGATACTTTATTACAGTTAGGTTACTTTGCGTTGCTTACTTTTACGAGTGTCATCTGGTACAGAGAATCTACAATTAAACAACTCCTGGATATTTTGAGACTTGCTTATGTTTATGCAATCATAGATATTATACTGTCAGCAGAGTTGCGACGAAAGAGTGTACATAACTCTACTTTTAGAGAACCGTTAAAAGGGGTGACTTTGAAAATTTCGGGACAACTTTGATCGTTTTAAAATTTTTATAAAGTCGACATTGTCCATGTACGGTGAATCTTTGGCATGTAGACGCAAAAGTAATCGACGGAGACATCGATTGGAAGCAGTAAACGCAAATAAAAGCTAATGATTTCGTTCTTAAACTTTTTAAAGTCACCCCGGTTTACGATACCTAACGTGGTCGAGTAAAAAACAGTTCAAGCCTTTCATGATACTATTTTTTTAGGTAATTCAACATCTATATAGGTAGGTACTCAAGATAAAACCTCCAGCGCGTGTTGATGAAGATGAACGTCACCATAGGCGCAGAGCGGAAGGGCGTTATCGTCTCATCACAAACAGATCGGCCGCGGTGAGATAATGTTTGGATTAGATAATATTCCCGAAACATACTACACGAACACTAAGCATCCGGAGAACAAAGCTTCGTAAACATAACTAAAACTCTTTTATCAGAAATATGTGCCTCACATCATCGAACAATTTACGAGTGTAATGACGGTTCAACTTTTCTAAATGAATTTTACTATACAGTACCCGGCCATAAAGATTGCACATCGTTGTCTCGCTCTAAAGTGGGTGACAGACGGGCGAGTAAGTTCGCGTACTTACGGCTCGACGACTGATACGCGTACTTTTAGACTGACACACAGGCGAGTAAAGACGTCGAGCCGTAAGTAAGCAAACTTACTCGCCCGTCTTTCACCCACTCAACTTACGTGACGCCATTGCGTCTTTGCAAAAACCGAAGCGTAAAACATGACTAAAGGGTTATTCTGTTTTGTGTCCTAACATTATTAGCTTGTCTGCATAGTCTGATCCAGCTAAATTAGATGTTATTAAAAACCTTCCCGTTGAATAATGTATCCATTGCTTTCTTACTGGTTACGCTGTTGTCCGCAAATCTGCCGTAGTTTAATCTAGCTACATATCAAACTTAGATTCAGAGTTAAATAATTACACGGTGAACCAAACGTAGTTGTTTTGTAGTTAGCCAGGATAAACGTTTGATGTCTGCAGGGGAGACGAGGGTTTAGCGGCTAGGAGGCGTGACAGCCGGGCGGGTGCGTTGGGTCAACGTACACGCCGAGGTGAAATAATCCATCTCGCCCACCATTCGACACGGGGCCGGCCGATGCGCTATGGGATGGTAAAGTCGATGGCGTCGAGACTTGTAAAAACGGACGAATAGTTTTACGATTGGAGTGTTACGGGAAAAATAGGAGGCTGCACACATTCATGTTCCAAAAGATATGTCCTTGCAGACAAACTCCGACGATGTTGTAGGCAGATAATGAATCGAAGATAAAGAAAAAATGTTTAGTTCGGGCACTTTCAACCTGTTATATTTATTAATGTTAAGATTTCCTACAAGTTATTCTAAGTCAAATGTGAGTTTCCAAGTAAGTGGCATACATATTGAATTCCTACTCTTTACTGTCGGAGTTTATCCTTATATTTTTATGCAAGAGAAATATCGAAACACGAAAAAACACGTTTCATGTAAGGGAACCCCTTTTATTGTACTTTTTTAGAGCAACAGGGCCTCCGTCTCTGTTTAGATCACTTGGCTACAGTATCTTAAAAAAATATTTATTTGCTTAAAAAAAAACAGGAAACCGATTTAAAATGTGCAAAGCATAACTCGACTGCATATAAATAACGTTTTACTAGCAAACGAGTCATATGCAATTTAACTGTTACAAATACAACGGTACAGTTCAGTGACATGAGTGTAGAAGGCCCCCAACAGCTCCATAGTCAGGAATTCGGGCGAGAAGGCGGCGCGCGCGCACGATGGCCATTTATCCTCGCCCATAAATCGGCTACGGCACTTAGCGTTTAGAAAGTTAAGAAATTACTATCACGTGTGACATTGAATTGTATCCAACACGGTTATTGGAATTTTGAATAATGGAAGGTCGTTTGGGGTTTTATCATCGGTTAAGTTGGTTAAATAGCATCTGTCTAAATAATGGGTAGGGGCATGTGCAGCGCAGATCAGGTGTCGTACTGACCGAGGGCAAAGCCGGCGGAACGGGTTAGTCCAGTCGAGCCGGCAGATGAGAAAGTAAAAACTGTTTTAAAACTTCACCAATACTGCTAAGGAAAACTGGAGTACGTTGGTAACAATTGTAAATGTAGTAAATAAATTTTGCGAGATCAAAAAAAGTGGTAAATACTCTAGACGTTTTTTTATGTGTAAGTTGAAAGCAAAAAAATTACCGTGTTCTTAGCCTAGGCAGCAAAGCGACGATTCGAACGCAACATAGAATACATATAGCGTAAGAAGCGTCTTACGAATTGCCGATATCAAGTTTATTTCGTAACACTATTATGGTTATTTTATCGTGGCCTCAGGTGATTCATGTATTTTGTTCTATATAAATAACTTTAACGGTGTTTTGCGTCAATAAATCAATTAAATTACACACTCATTATTAATTCGAGCAGCTCAGTGGATCACGCTGTACACGATGTTATTTAAATGCGGGCTCAATTAAGTCCTCATCCGACATCGACCTTCGCAACGCGTCTCAGTTTACTCGAGTCGTAAAGGCAAGCAATTTGATAATCCTACAAGCGCTAGTATCCCGCTAAGTTCCTGTCACAATCCCCAGGTTTAGCGAATATCCCGCGTCACGTAAGTCGGTAGATCAGGGCATTAATCGCCTAATTATCTCGCTCCTGCGGCACGGCATTGCGCCGTCTAGACGCATTCCGGCCCTGTAGATAGAGCAATGAACACTACTGTTTATGGTACAATTCTTCAGTTCCTTATCGAGAATGAATATACGGTGCTCGCTTCCGAACGGCCGTTAAAACGAACGGAACTGTGTACCGGCCTTCTCAATGAACTTGAGAAATTTTACTATTCCGAATGTTTGGCACGATGTCAAATGTGATGACACAGGTAGTACTTTCCTGTTCATGGACGAACGTGAACATTCATTGGATTCCTCGTTGAATTTTGTTTATCTGACCGCTTAGTCGTATGAAGAACTGTATACATTACTTTGAGCTGAGTCATTGTTCTCTCACGGTTCACGGTATTATCTCGCCCTTAAGGAGGCCTCATCGATAGAGTAATTTTTCTCAGAAATTAACTTCAGTATCTTTATCTGCTTGAATCCGAGCTGTTACTAAAGTTAATTCTAATACATGTTATGAATAAACGCACGGAAAGTATACGCTTACTTGCTGGCTTTATTAAGGGTTTAATTCAAACATAGTTTCACGGTATTTACATAGGCGTTGTTTACAGCTGTGTTTACTAATGATAAATACTAAATTAGTTACCAGCTACGCCATCTTCTGGAAACGTAACCTTATTCGGTATTTAATATGACACACGAAAGGACAAGAGACAAAGACAATGTTAAAACTGGTTTCGATCTGACAGCAGAAATGAAGGGTAAAAGAGCGACGTTCAAAATTTTAGACGATCGGAATAAAACACAGGAAAGGCACGAACCCACGGAAGTGACTGACGACCGCGAACAAAAACACTCCGGCGAACTTAATTTTAAAAAGAAAACGACCAGTCAAGTGGCAGTATTATCTACATCACGGTTGGTGATTGAGCCGGGCGTTTTCGCGGTGGCCCTGCGACCGTAATTGCGGGACTGTCGGGTTGTGGGGTTGTGGGGTTCCGGGGTTGCGGGGCCGCGGTCACATTCCGGTCCGGGATCGCCGGCGACCGCACCAGATTACGCGAGGTGTTCGAGTTCTTTTCATCATTAACTGACGCCCCGTTCCGCTTTCGCCATTGCTATGCTCGGTGTACGTGTTAAGGTTTTCTGTCATTATGTCACTTAGCATTTTAGATATCGTTTTTTCGTACACTTAACCTTACGAGAGTCTTTAAAACTTGTAAGTATTGCTGTTATCACCGCATTAAAATCACGTTTCTCTTTAGCATGAATAGAGCCACAAAAGTCGCTACGTAGATAGTTTTACTCTTATACAAGTGTCAAAGTCTCTACAATGATGAGTTTAGAGTTGTTAGCAGTGGCGTGGCGTCCATAGAATTCGATTCCCACCGGCTTGCCTATTTTAATACAGTTGGGCGCTTTTATTGTGCAGAATTAGAGGAAAAGGCTAGTTAAATACCCTTCGGCATGCCTTCTGACATATTTGACGCCACGCCACAGGTGGTTCCAGAACCTGACTTCAAAGCAGGTCTCGATTTTATGGAAGCTATTACCCCATTACCTTTCCTTACGGCAGGTATGACTACGTCAATTGATATCAATAGTCCCATGCTATTATTTGTAATAAGCGTCTTTTCAAAGCCATCAAAACCGCAATACCAATGGCCCATGCGCGCCGTCTGGCACATACCGATGCGACAAAAACAATTGAGACGTAACATCGTGTAAAAGCAAAAAAATGCCGAAACATAATCACGACAAGAGACGAGCCGATTTGCGACAATCATATCTAGTCAATCGAGTCCCGGTTAGGCTGACAATGGCCGCAGGGCACAGAGGGTGGGGTATCGATCGCGGCCCGGCGCACCACTTATCGCCGTCTTCGCACCTAATTTATCGCGCGCGTCGCGTTCTGTGTACATGGCTTTATGAGGTTTCCCTGTGTCGAGTGTGCGGGTTAATTTTGATGGTAAATTGATGTAGCCCGGTTAGATGCAACATACATAAATCACGTCTTTATTCCTTACGGGGCCTACCCCGACCTAAAGACCACGTTTAGCATGATTGTGAGCTTAGGGATGGAAAAGAGAATCGAAACAGTGATGGGTTGCTATTGCTAGCAACATCGCCTATACAACATGATCCCTAAGATTTTCGCCCAATACCTCGATGTGCTTTTACCATGCGCGGGAAGAGAAGCAACTGGTACATTCTGTTTTTTCTTTGCTCTCAGACCAATACCAGACATAGGTGCAATGTTGTAATTATTTATATTTATCAACGATACGAGCTAAGTATGCCTGATGAAACATTCTCAGCAACAGCTTGGTGACGTAGTACCTATCTCTAGGAATTACTCGATCAATTATATACATTGTTGACGACCGCATAGCCTAGTGGTTAGTGACCCTGACTATGAAGCTAGAGGTCCTGGGTTCGAATCCCGGTAGTGGCAGACAGTTGTATGATGAATACGAACGTTTGTGCCCGAGTTATGGATGTTGTATGTATTTATCTATATTTTATAAGTATGTTTATCCGTTGCCTGGTACCTATAGTACAAGCTTTGCTTAGTTTGGGGCTGGGTCAATTGGTGTAATTTGTCCCAAGATATTTATTTATTTATTGTCGTTTTTATTTGAAACTTTTGTACATACATAAATAAACAATTACCAACGACTGGCACCGAACTCACAACATCAGGGATTATGACGGCTTCCACAGTGTTCGCTGCACAATGGTAAATAAAAAGGTATGAGCGGGCTGATGCGTTCCGTTCTAACGCAGATCTATATCTAGCTATGCAGAAGTGCTCAGCGCCCGATATAGCATGGGTACAATCCGCAACAAGCGAAAGAGTAACAAGTTATAAGAAAAAATCGTAGTATGACAGGGTTATCCTTAGGCGTATACTGCTCTGGGAGCAAAGAAAAACATAGAATGTACAAGTTGATTCTCTTCCCGCGCAGATGGTAAACGCCCATCGAGAGATTAGGCGAAAATCTTAGGGATCATGTTTTATATAGGCGATGTGACTAGCAACCCATCACTGTTTTGATTCCCCTTTCCATCCATACGCCCACAATCATGCTAAACGTGGTCTTTAGGTCTTGTTACCTCAGGCTTTGTCTACCCTGTAAGGGATAAAGTCGTGATTTATGTATGTATTTAGCACAAGACAGTGCCCGCGAAAGCTGTGACGCGCGCGATAGATTAGATTAGCCATTTTTTTCTTCCTGTTCGTTCTAGACAGAGACGGATAGTCTATCTCGCGCGCACTCACGCTAGCCGTGCTGCACTGCGATTGTTGAGTGTTGCGGGTAAACCTCTTCATTCTCACTACGTCTCACAAAAAAAGTCCATCAGGATTCAGCACCGGTACCGCCTATTACTTTCCAGAACAGTGTGGTAACTCAATTTGGTGCGTGGTCGGTATTAATGTTGATGGGATGCGAGTCGTTTTTGGATTTGTCCGAGGGGAAGACCAGTGCTTGGTCCGGTGCACCCTGGGCATCGGTTAATTTGGCAGATTCTGCGGGATATCAGCATTGTTCTACCGTACATCGTTACTTTGACATTGGCGACACCATCGCATCCATCGATGGGGCCATATTAAAAAAAGAAGAAGAAGGTGTTATGTTGAACGTGTCGCTGTCGCTAGTCGTTCCGTTCCGGTTCAGGATAAACAGTGTCACGTCGCAAAGGTCGGACACGTGGTCACGGTTGCGTGGACACGCGGGGAGCGGCCGATTGATTCGGGCGCGGTTAGGGATGCCTACACAATGTTTACATCACTTTAAAAAAAGCTAAAACATGGCGGCACCTTATACTGCATTTAATTTAGAATGAGAAAGCACAACAAAATTATAATGCGTCCGGTCAACAATTTCTTACCTAGCAAATAGTGCAGCGCAATAGGCTGTGAGCCGCAAAATAAAATTGTTTTAACCCTTATCTTGGCAAGATGAAAAATTTCTTAAATTAGTATTTTTTTTGCATTTTTTATAACCAGTTAGATATACAAAAACAGCAAAAAATTAAAAAAAAAATGCTAGATTTCCCGATTTCGGAAAAACACATGTATCATATTTGTTACAATGCCAAGTTCTTAACAATTCATGATCAGGTGGACATTAGTATGCAAAAGTAATTATTTTATAAAATAAAACAACTGAATTTATTATAATCACTTTTTGTTACTAGAGACATTTTAAATTCTTGGAGTGGTGGTATGAATTGAAACAATTTCTTTTTAGAGTCATGCACAAAATGCAGGTCGCATTTCGAGCATTTGACATTTGTTTGGTCTGTCTTACAATTTTTGCACCTCCCTCGGGCCAAAAATACAGGCCAATGTCCCACGTTGTCAAACCTGATTTTCAGGAGGCCTGGGTATTACGGGTTTTTTAATTTTTCTTGCCTCCGGCAGTTCATCTCTTGGAACGTTGTGCGTGATGATGCGGTTCTTTTTCAGCAGTTCGTAGTATATTTCCAACCTAAATGCCTTTAATCTTTTTTCTGAATCAGTATGTTCTTTTTTCCAAATGCAAGTAAATGCAAGTAAATAAACCCAAAATAAATGCTTAAAAAACCGTTAATTTTATTTTTTGCAAGTAAGCCCATTTCGCCGAGATATTGGCAAAGTATTAAATATGATACAGTCCCTTATGTGACAACTTCTTCGAAAGATTGGCAGCGTATCAATTGTAATACACAACGCTTAATCGCGTATTATGGGAACACACGAGTTAAAATGTAAAAGTTTTATTTATTATTACATACGTTATTGCCATACTTACTTAGTTTCATGCAGTGCATTTACAAATAAATACAAAAAAATATTAAAAACAATAAAATTACCGAGCGGAAGGTATGTCGGTGTTTTCGTTCCGACATTTTAGAAAATACTGGCTGACGCCGGTGCATTATGGATACACTCAGTATTGTTTCACAATTCTTAGGCGTTTTTCAAATTGTTTTCATTACTTTTAATGTTCTCGTCAGAAAAATAAGGTAGTGATATTTTTTTTAAGTCACTGTATCACGGGTGTTACAATACCAAGAAAAGGGTTAATGTCACTTTATTTTCGTGTCGTTTACAATTACTCTAGTACAAATTGAAAAGAGAGCACACTTCACGAGGCGCAATATAATGTTGTTGTGGTTTCTCATCCTAAATTAAATGAAGTATTAGTATACATCATCATCATCATCATACAGGCACTCGTAACATTGTTTGGCTAAATAACCCTGAGGATTACCATGACGTCTTAAAGCAATTCAATTCCGATTCAGTTTAGGTTCGCTCGCTGTCAGATCCGTGCTAAAAATGACAGCAAAAATGAACGGATCTGAATTGAATCGAATTAAGGCGTCATGGTACGGCCCCTGTACATTTTTTTTGGATTTTTGAATCAGTTGAACAAATGTTTCCATTTCCATACATTGATTAGGATGGGACTAAATTTTGAATGCAAGATTTAAATGAAAAATCTTTATAGGGGTCTACTCGAACTAACCTAACCACCAGTTGAAATATTTCAGAAACAATCTAAGAGAACTTTTAGAATAAACCAGAAGTGTTACAATATCAGTGCACTGTGACAAGTGCGAGCTGAATGAAAACGGAAAGCGGCCGCGGGTTACCCTGCACTCTGGTCTTTTGATCTTTGTTGTCACAGTCGATAAAAAGAACTGTTGAACTGTTACACGGTATTATGATGAAATCTTTCGACAGCCCTAGAATTTACTTTTGTTTTCTACGTGTTCTCGTGCTGGTAATATTAGTACGATTAACAACGGGCTGTGTTGGGAGGCGCTGATAACCGCTGTATTATTAAACATTAACAGAAAACGGGTCAAGCATAGACATGTTTTTCTAAGATACTGGAACGTATAGTAAATGTTACTCACATAGAGCAAATAGGTACTTAGGTTAGGTCACAGTGAAAGTTTTGCACTCGTGGCCACTCGTAAACATTTGAATTTAGAATTATAAAAAACATAGCTCATTGTTTATTGAACTAAACAATAGCTGGCGGGAAATTTAAAGTTTCACGATTTTAAAAGTTCTCTTTTTCCGCAAGTAGCGCTCGCTTTAAAAATGCTTTTGGGCTTGAAGCACCACGTTTGAGCACTGTGCGACGGTGGTATGCACAACTTGATAGAGGACAGGTTTCTCTTCACGACGACTCTCGTGAGGGTCGGCCGTCTACCGCGGTCACTGAAAAAAACGCGGCTGCTATCAGGCGACTAATAGAAGAGAATCGACGAGTCAACTATGACATAATTCATAGACAAATAGGGATTGGTGTGAGCCAAATACAAAAGATTTTACAAGAACATTTGAAAGCCAGGAAGCTCTGTTGTCGATGGATTCCCCATGAACTGACATCAACTCAGAAACAGGCCCGTGTCGATTTGTGCCAAGAAATGCCGCGGAAGCATAACGACGGGCGTTCTTATGCCTTATATAATATAGCAACAGGAGACGAAACATGGTTGCGACACATGGTGGAGATTGTGGATCGCCCTGCTTATAGTCCTGACCTATAGCACCCTGCGATTTTTACCATTTCCCCAAAATCAAAGATTTGGATGAGGGGTTTGATTTTCAAGACCCCCGAAGAAGCAGTGACGATGTTCAACCAACATGTTGAAAGCCTCATGCTTAGAAAAATGGTTGAAGCGTATGAATAAATGCTACGTAATGGCGAATAATTTGAGAAGCATACCCTACTAATATTATAAATGCAAAAGTAACTCTGACAGACCGACAGTGTCTGTTGGACCGATTGACTTGAAATTTGGTACACAGAATAGCTTCGACTCCCGTGGAAGGACATAGGATAGTTTTTATTCTGAAAAATTGCATAGTTTCCGCGATAGCGTTTCTGCGCAGACGCGCGAGGACAACCGCTAGTGAATGTATATTTATAGTTAAAATTTATTTTATTCCAAAGTTACGCAAAACATTCAGTGTGGCCCTCGTACGTGTGGCAACCCTAACAAAAGCCCGCCCTAAGCCCGGATCAATATCGCGTAGTACGCCATCCGACGGCACAGGGACAGCCCAGCCCACGCCTGCTTGGCGGGCGTAGCATGTCCTTGCAGCTACGAAGCTCTACGCGGCTACGCCTGTAGCTCGCTACGATAGGGTGCCGTAGGGGGATTGTATTTTGATCTCACCGCCTTTTTTATGAGGCCGTGTGAAATGGAACAGATCTATTGACATAGAGAGTTGATGTTTCACTTATGTTCTTATTCTTAACAGGTGTTTCATTGTTTTGTTAATGGACATCTGTGCAAATGACAACAGTTCACATTATACACGATGTGACAGTATCAATAATATCAAAGGATTAAAATCCACACGCGATCGAGTCCCAGGCAATGACACACTGTGAGACAAAACAGCTAAACTAAAACACATTTCTAAATAGTGTTAGGCTAGGTTTTATAGATCTACGGACTGGCTGGTTCAAGGACTGGTTGGTTCGTGTTTGTGCTCAAGTTTTATAAATCGAACACTTATATTCGTGTTTTGTTTTCGAACTTGAGGGCAGAAGGGAGATCATGATTAAGAGCGTATAGGTGGAAAGGGTAATCAAAATAGTGATGGATTGTCAGCCGCATCGCCTATAACGTGATTCCTAATACTAGCCTATTCCCTCGATGGGCTTTTGCCATATGCGCGGGAAGAGAAGCAACTGGTAAATTCTATGTTAATTCTTTACTCCCAGACCAGCATGGAACACTATAGTTATACCTAATATAATTCCAACACAGACGCGTATACCTTCATTTCTGAGCAAGAGGTTGCGAACGGGGGCGTAAATGACCGATAAATTTGTTGTAAACAAACGGTAAATTTAATGACCTTTATTAATTTAATTAGTGCGATAGAGCCTGAGTAGAGTCACTATCGTGACGTATTGTCACCAACCGCCCACGTGAAACAGCCCCACAACAAATAAACAATCACATTGTTTAGCGTGTACCCGCATCGGGGGAAAAGGTCGATCGATTAAATTTCGTGGCCAGACTAGGAATCGATCCGAAACCTTCCAAGTACCTACTGCAGACATGGTCCGTAAATACCATGAGTTCTAAAAGTAAAACAATCCAAACAGTCATGTTGTAAACGCGAAAGTAATTTGTCTTTCTCTTTGCTACCTCTCCACGGCAAAACCGTTTTACCGCTCTTAACGAAATTCGGTAGGAACACAGTTTTAACATAAGGAAATAAGTTTCAGTTGAAAAAAAAAACATTTCTGCTGACTGTACTTGCATTGTCATCCGTCCTACATAAGGTGTAGCAAATTTCAAGTCAATCGGACCCAACTGACCCGTGGAGACGATCCTGGCTGGCTAACCAGAACTCCACCACCAGATTATTATATTGCATCTAACTTACTCAAATATGCAAAAATTCAGCTCAATTTATATGTATCTCTTTTAAAATTGAGCCACAAAATTCCACCTGGACATACTTACATACAGTGCAAGTTAAATAAAAGCTTATAATAAAATAGGACAATTTCTAACACAAGTCTTCCATGCTGGTCTGGGAGCAAAGAAAAAACATAGAATGTACCAGTTGCTTCTCTACCCGCGCAGATGGTAAGCGCCCATCGAGGGAATGGGCGATTATAATAGGAATCATGTTCGGCGATGAGGCTAGCAACCCATCACTATTTTGATACCATTTTCCACCTATACGCCCACTATCTTGCTAAATGTAGCCTGTAGGTACCTGTTACCTTAGGCTCTGTCTACCCCGTAAGGGATGAAGACGTGATTTGTGTGTGTTTGTGCACAATTCCCACGACAGACTTCATACGATCGCAGACGAAGTCGCGAGCGACATCGATTTTAATACAAGTTAAAAAAAACCGCACAATATCTCGAGTGGCAACAATTTACATGTAAAATTACGGGCTCGCGCTGTCATATAGCTTTAGTATATGTTTCGCAGGGCTCGCAGTTAGTCTAAAGGGATTATCTCGCCGCCCGCGCCTGGGTCCGCCGTTAATCTCCAACAAATAGGCTCACGTACGCTGCCACTCGGCTAACCAGCCCTCTAGCTTAAATATTTAAAGCTGTAATACCGAGGTATACGTTAAGATGTTGCTGTTTCCCCGACGCAAGGTTTCACATACAATTGGGGCCGTACCATGACGTCGCTGTCAGATCCATACCAGAAGTGTCAATGACAGCTAAAAAGTAAAATTGATTCGGAATTGGGGGTGCGAGTCGGGTTACCTATAGTCGGGTGTGTGTGTGTGTGTGTGTGTGTGTGTGTGTGTGTAGTATAGTCGGGTAACTTACTTTTCTTACTGGTTGTCTGGTAGAGATCGTATTAAGCTATAAGACCGCCTATTGTCTACTTTGTTCTTTGTTTCTGTATTGTTTTGTACTGATCTGTGGTATTCAATAAAGAGTATTTGTATTGTATTGTATTGTTACCTCCGCGTGTGGTCAAGAGCTGCGGTTCGTTTTTGGATCCGTCCGAGGGGAAGACCAGCGCTTGTTCCGGTGCACCCTGGGCAACGGTTAATGATTTCCTGGCAGATTCTGAGGGATATCATTTTCCTTTGGCTAAGAGCCAAGAGCAAGGCAAGAGCAAGGGGGGGGGGCGGGCTCTTTTGACCGTGTTCTACCGTACAAAGTTGCCGACATTTTTGTCACAAGATTTTTGAATACTGTATTTATTACTTCGATATTGACGAAATCATCGCATCAAAAATCGGAATTGAATCGCATTCAGACGTCATGGTAAGGCATCTGGAGTGTATAACGACGCAATATTAAATTCTAATTATTTAAGCATAAAATAACAAAAAATATTTCGAAACGTTAAAGCGGGGGGGGGGGGGGGGGGCGGTCCCGGCGTGAACGCAGCACTCACCCCTTGAAAAAGATCTTCCGATATCGAAACGAGTCGGATCGTGTTCAACTTTTAATCGCGATATTCTTAAACAGTTTATTTTGTGATTTTATAACGCCGTATTGAATAAAAGATAAAGATTTCGCTAAAAATACATTAAACACGTGTTGGTTCTAAACGTGACACTTCTGGGCAGCGCGTCGCGCGACATCGATAAAACTTAATTACGTGCTCATAATCTAATAATGGCAAGTTTGATTTTGCCATCATCTGTAAATTATCGTGATATCTTTGTTTTATTTCAATCCAGCGTCAGAGATTCAGCTGAGGAGTGATGATTGTAATTCTTAAACTACAGCGGAAACTGCAACGCTTAAATTCATCGCTCGACAACAGGGATGCCAGTCATAATAATAGTAAAAAAAAACTAATTCATACCGATAATTACACACACACACACACGCACATAAATCACGTCTTTATCCCTTACGCGGTAGACAAAGCCTAAGGTAACAAGACCTAAAGGCCACGTTTAGCATGATTGTGGGCGTATAGGTGAAAAGGGGAATCAAAATAGTGATGCTAGCAAAATAGGGTTGCTAGCCGCATCGCCTATAGGTATCTAACATGATTCCTATGGCCATTCCCTCAATGAGCTTTTACCAACAGCGCGGGAAGAAAAGCAACTGGTACATTCTACGTTTTTTCTTTACTCCCAGACAAGCATGGAAGCTGTTATTGCTGAAGACCAATAATTACATTATTAAAAAAATATCGGACACATTTTTTTTTCATCTGTCAAAAACAAGACAAAGCGCGTCAAAAACAAGGGGCTCGTGATGTCACACAAGTAAAATGATACCAAGAGGCGACGTCACGCGACAGTCTAACCAAATATAACCCCGTAACGTTTTGCCTTTGTAAAAAAAGAAAAAATACGCGCCCAATACTTTGTCACAATCTACGCGACAGAGTAGATAATGAAAGATAACACGTGTTGTGTAAACAAACAGGTCAACAAACAAGATGGCCACTTGTATCAATCCCGATCAGCTGTTTCTATTCGGCACCGGCCGTTCGAATGGGAAATTGGATGTACGGTTATTTCCGCTCATACGCCGGACGGAGGCGTTCGCGTTTCACGTGTTTACCGACAGCCAGTTTGTAACTCGTTAAGTTCCAAGATGGAAACGTGATAAAGCTATACCTTTCGTTAATTGAGCGAGCGAGCGCGAAGTACCTACAAGCGAAGGGTTTCATTCAGCTTGGGAAAAAAAGGTATATCCGTCCTCCGCCTGTTCGTTCATCTCTACAGTAGGCTTTATACCTAACTCATTGTTCATTTTGATAGTTTATGTATGCGCTGACAATTGGCATCGGAGCTAGCCGTCACATTCATTGCGAGCGAGTTAAGTAATAAGCCTACTGGTTGCATTTTAATTGATTCTCTTGATTTTTTGTGCGCAGTTGGTTCGATAATTAAGTACAAGGTTATTACCCCAAAGAGCGACTAGTTTACTCGATGTAACATTAAACAAACATGATAACAGACAATACTGCAATTGTAACGACCCTGAGCCATAGGAATGTACATAAACAATGGTACCTACACGTGCGCAATAACAGCGCTTGCGCACTCCGTATACCTAATCAAAACCGAGTGACCGGGGAAATTTATCATCATAATTAACACCGTATCGTATTCTTAGCCAGTTTCACTGGAACGAGTCAAGAATAGCCGTCGCTGTCGACAAAAATGGAAGTCGATGCGACCTTGGATACAACACGTGAATAAATATTGCTGAAATCGAAACGTATACAATTAAACTAATTGACATACTGTTGAGAATTAAAAGTTACTTTAGAAACTTAACACAATTCATTACGTTATGGAGCTCCAGTGTCTAATTTTGGCCACTTGACGGTTTTATTTAAATACTAGCTTCTGCCCGCGACTTCGTCCGCGTAGAATTAAACTTAAAAACTGACGTTGATAGTATATTCTGCAATAATTATTTACAAAGCAACTCTAGCCAGCTACGACCTTCACATGTTTGTCGCTATCCCGCGGGAACTACGCGGTTTTCCGTGATAAAAAGTAGCCTACGTTTTAATCTAGGATACCAGCTATCTTCGTTCCAAATTGTACCTATCCAAATACTTTAAATGTATCTCAGTGTTTGTCAATTGTTTTTGTCTTGTTTATTTTGGCACAATAAAGAGTTTACATACATACATACATACTTTCAGTCGTTTTATCGTGATGAAAGAACAAACACACACTCACTCACATCGTCACAAGCTTTCGCAATATATTAGTAGGATTTTTGTCTACACTTCCGTGCATTTAATTCGGTACGAAATGTAAAGTAGTGTAGTTTTAGATTCGTTAATTCATACATCTAGTCAAACTGAAGCGACCAACACACTTGCACACAACCGTCGTATACTCCTGCAAAAAGACCCAAAGCACATTCTTAACAGCGCTCATGTGGCATACAGTAGTTTTTCCACAATGCTCAAACAGCAATAGATACATACATACATAAATCACGTCTTTATCCCTTACGGCGCAGACAGAGCCCAAGCAACAAGACCAAAATACCACGTTTAGCATGATTGTGGGCGTATAGGTAGAAACGGGAATCAAAATAGTGATGGGTTGCCAGCATCGCCTATAACATGACTCCTAAGATTTTCGCTCACTCGATTCAAACAGCAATAGTTGTTCAAATGTTAGACAGCGGATCTTGGGTGTATAATATGTGGGGATAAGCAGCAAATGTCCTTCCCACGCTCGCTGAGTATTGCAAGACACGCAGCGCCGACCTATATTTGAGCGAGACATTTACGTATTGCCACGTATATTTGCAAAGGTTTTTAGGCGTCGGTATCATTCTGCCACACCCTATCACGTCGGACAAGATGTGCGACCCGAATCCATTATTATATTAAGGCAAACGTAATACAAATCTCATTGAAGGAATTACTACCTAACAATAATTTCTACATACTAATGTTTACCTAATTTCACGTCAATTCGACTATTATAACTAGGGTTGCCACTTTTTTTTGACAGTAAAATTGTATTATTTTTTTCAAAACATTCCAAAAAGTATAGTACTATTGGCAAATTTAAGAAAAAAAATAGTACACATTTATTTTTAGTAATTATTTGTTTTTCCATGATACCAAAACCAAAACCAAACCAAAGACGTGAATGCGTTACGTTTTTAAATTCTCAATGCTGCGTCGTGGGTGCATTCCAGTCACAGTCAATTAAAAAAAGCGCGAGAACTGAATTAGGCACCGATGATATAGTATTATTCGTACTATATTATTTTTCTGTAACATATACGTAATACAATAGACTGAAATATAGCACAATACTTTAAAATATAGTACGGGTGGCAACCCTAATTATAATTAACGCAAATTTGACTTGCAAGCCACACCACACAAATACCAACATGGCAAGTAAAATATGAACTATCCAATCCCACGAGCGTGATTGTAATGAAACGCGTGCCTATTACGCATTAAAAAAAAAAACTAAAAATCACTTAAGGATATTGGCATATTATACCTATGCCAATATGTCTCCGGCTTCGGGGCTTTAGCCTGTCTCAATCAGTAATAAAATAACAGTAATGTTCCTAAAACTTTGTTTTTAATTCAAATTGCGATGTCTAATAGACTACAGGCCCACGTACAAAAAATGTGGGTCATATGAACCACCAGGTGACGTATATAGGACGATATAAGAGCTTAAAATAATAAGATCCAGCACTATGCCGTCACTTGTAAGCTGTCCAACTGGGTGCTGGTGAGAATCCAAAAGTGCAACCCTCGATTTTTTCCCCTTGTCGCATGATTTTTGTACGGCGTTGCGGAATAATGGATTAGAAGCTGTATTGAAACAGTATGAAACTGATGCCGTACAAATGGTGCGCCACAAAGTCGGTAATTTTTTTTGATTTTCTGACCATTTCCAGGGTAAATTTGGTCATTTGATTCTGTACGGCATCAGTTTCATACTGTTTCAATAAAGCTTTTAATCCATTATTCCGCAACGCCGTCCAAAAATCATGCGACAAGGGGAAAAAATCGAGGGTTGCTCTTTTGAATTCTCACCAGCACCCAGTTGGACAGCTTACAAGTGACGGCATAGTGCTGAATCTTATTATTTTAAGCTCTTATATCGTCCTGTATACGTCACCTGGTGGTTCATATGACCCACATTTTTTGTACGTGGGCCTGTAGTCTATAAATACTTCTAGTATTAGGCTAGTCTTACGGCGAGGTGAACAAACTGCAATTTCAATGCCACTTGACCGAACACAACAAAGCATAACAAATTATAATATTAACGTTTCGGCTTAACACTGTACAAACAGTAAGGTCCCTAATTTCATAAAAGGCGTTGATTAACAAACAATGGACTGATTATTTAGTCTGTTACAATCACAGTCTAAGAATAAGTTAATTATGCGATACAGAATACGCAGAACCGAAGGACAAACAGCGCTAAACTATTCTAGCTAATACATAAAGAACGTTCAAGGTGTTGTAAGCTTTAACACTTGACTCTTGGTCCTGATGAAAGTGATGAAACTGATTAAAAATCTACTAAAGACTAGCTGTTGCCCGCGACTCCGTCTGCGATGGATTTGCTCTTTGCTATAAACCTCACGGAGCCCGAGACCTTTCCAACGAATGCAAAACCGTGGAAATCGGTTCGTGTTTTCTGGAGTTATAGCGTCAGGAAGGAAAACCAGACTTATTTTTATATAGTAGAAGATTTTCCAGGGTTTGTGAGAAAAATGTTGTTTTCACACAAGACACTTGTCCGCCTCGGATTTGACAAGCCAATTCAACAAACTATAATGAAGTTATCAACAATTTAATTATAAATTTCACAATATCATACAATTTCTACTGAAAAGAACGAACTAGCTAGTGAATGAACCAAAATCAAAGTGTGAATGATAAGAAACTGATTAGTAACAAAGAAGCATAATTTAAATCACATAAACTAGTGAACGGCTAGCACCCATCTCTTTCAAAACGAACAGCAAGATAAAGACTGGTGCTATATCCCGCGAACTCGTGCTAGCCTTTCTGAAAGGCATGCGAGAAAAATGACGATCGTAGGTTCCCTGGTCACTTAACCTTGCGTTTTAGCATACACGTCAGCGCTCATTATGTTTTTTGGCATTGCCAGTACTAATTACCAAGCTCAGTTCACAATACATCGACAGTAAATCATTTCAGCTCAATTCGGCGCGTGCGTCTATCAAAGCGGCACCCTCGCAACTGATTGATGGGCGTCTGACGTCCCGCCGGCGTTTATAATTCAGACGTTCACATTTACCATACGAAGGATATAAAAAGTTTTTTATTATAAAGTACAATCGTGTCGTGATGTTTTTTTTATTGTGTTGTCAATTGAAATGAGCCAATGAATGGAACTACTATTACTATACTAGTAAAAAAAGATTTGACACGCTGCCGCTGAATAATCGGACTTGTTTCAATATTTGTCTTTGTGCTCCGAAATTCGATTTTCGACATTCGTCTCGTGCGGTTCCGCTCACACTAATATAGTCATTAATATGAGAGTGAGGGATGGTGTGATACGAATTTCTGAATAACCCCCAATCTTGCAACAGTGGATAGATATTTCTGCCCGCTATAACTACGTTCAACCAGAGAGTTGTATGTACCTCCTTAATCCCAAGCATCATAACTTAATCGTTTATCTACATAACCTGGAAATTGGCCTCTTCCAGAAACAAAAGCCGAGTACTTTGAGAGCTGCTCAGCGGCAGCAGATCTGAGGGCTGCTCTCGAGTTCTAAAACAAAATCATCGAACTCGAAATCAAACGAGTTTTCGATTTACAAAACTCAAGCGCACCCACGAACCAGCCAGTTCGTAGACGCCTCATTCCCACAGAGGTAGGCAGAAACAACTGTTCCACTTGCTACGTTACTGACATACCTCTTTTGCTTCATCCACATTCATCAATCTCTTCATACATGCTCGCCGGTTTCGGGTACTCCTGACCTGACCTTTTTCCAAAACGTCTCTTATTTGGCCTCGGAACGTCCGTCTTGGCCTTCTCCTTCCAACGAAACCATTCACACTCCCCATATAGATCTGTTTAGAACTCGTAACCACTGTCAAACTTCATTCTTTCAAAGATCTTAGCCCCGTCCAGAAATGCTCTCGGCATTCGCGCTTTCCTTACGGCACAGCCTAGACCTTTTCACAAGATAAACATTGAATCGAAAGTCCGCACGCTTAAGGACATAAACGAGTCCCATTCATTCTGTATCGGTCCGTTACGACGCGTAACACTGTTACACCCACTTAGCACTCTGGTGTGATATTACACAACTCTTACTCCCAAGCGAAGCAAACGCGCGGTTGCAGCACGTGTTTGCAACTATTACAAGCAATTAATACAGTTTTATATGTGTTATAATAACATAAACGGTAATTATGCATTCGATTGAAGAGTCGTTTTTAAAAAAATAACATACTGTACCTACATATGTTATGAAAACAACTCTGAACAGCCTTTTAACGTTTAGTACCCCTACTGTTATTTTCCGAGCGCATTCTCTAATCTGACAGAAAAGCTTCATTAACAAAACATTACTATTAAATTAGCCATGACTGTGAGTAAAAGAGAAGAGCATCCTTTCAAACAGTGTGAACGGGACAGCTAGCTGCGCTGGTCTAACTGCCGCACTTTTGACGCATAATTTTCCCTATTCAGAAAGAAAACAACGACAATGACGTCAGTACAGACGGTCACTCGTTACCCCCGTACTAAAAGTGATTCTTGCAATTATATACAATACAAGTTACGCGTTCGACCTTGTTGAATCATGACTACATACGACGATAAATGAATAAGAATTCCAAGAGGCGTGGTTATAAAAATCCTTTAGTACTCTAACAAAGCTGGCTGGAATATTCATCGTTGGGCTTGTAACATATTAGCAGTTCTGTTGCAACATATCTACGAAAAATTTCTTCATCGCCATCCTGTGACAAAGAAAACTACTAAATTTCAACTTTGAATCAGCGGTTTAAAGTGACGAGGTAAACAGACAGAAAGGGTTACTTTCGCACTCATAATATTAGCAGACCGCGACTCCATCTGCGCAGAATCGCTATCCCGCGGGAACTATGCAATTTTCTGAGATAAAAACTATCCTATGTCCTTCCCCGGGACTCAAACTATCTGTATACCCAATTTCAACTAAATCGGTCCAGCGTTTTAATCGTGAAAAGGTAACAGACAGAGTTACTTTCGCATTTATAATATTAGTAGAGATGTAGGATGTATGCTTATATGTTGTTTTTCAGCCGAGTCACATGAATACCCTTTATAAATCATAAATATTCAGCAAAGGGTAAGTACTCGGACTACTCAGAGTCGTGACAGTTGATCCGAGTGTCGCTTTCAAATGACGCGCGTGCGCAATGAATTCGCAAGGCTGAAACAATTGACCACGCGACAACCGCCGGCCAGTGGAGCCCTAGACGAGATCAACTTGTTATTTACAATTACAAGCTTCCAAATACGGACTTTAATTGAATTAAATCTATTTTAGCACTACACTCGACGTTAATATTGTTTGATACTGCTAATTTTATACATGTGGAACTTTGTGAGTATATCTGTGAGTTACTTTTTCATAACTCCGGAATTTCAAGGGCAAACTTAGTTCCAGCACTGACTACCTGGCTTATCAATGGTTATGGATAGAATAAGCCATCTAGCAAATCATCGATGTAGAATGCTGATATTGTGCATACCTAATTGTTCTCTTTAAGAAGTCATACAAGGGATAAGGACGGTTTTGCGTAGTTCCCACGCAATAGGCAATTCAGTATTTTATATGTTACATGTTTACGTCATTGAACGTTCAAGTATGATGATTAATTAATAATTATCCTATTCACTAGGTTATTATTACGCATATTGATGAGATTGAAATTGATTTTCGTTTAGGGTTATTAAAGTGAAATTGTGTGTTTTTTTACACTCACTGTCTTGCCAAAAGGACTCGAGAGTGAATATTGAAACCACGAAAATTCTTAAAATTAAAACGAAAAACCCCAAAGTCTCTTACGAAACTACTCTTATCATCCTAAGTATGACGTCATCCTGGATAGCGTACAGGGAAATTTATAACCCGAACGTATAGCCGACCAATCAATTCCACTTTTGTCAATGATGCTGTCAATAGATATGTAACGGATACGTTACAATGTCAATGTCAAGCACAATAGTCAACCTTAGCCTTGCCACCGGTAGGAGACATCTATTTGTTTATCGCACCCGCTATTCGCGTCTCGCTCACACGGCGTCGCGTGACGTCACAAGGGAAAATCTTAAACCTTGTACTACGAAATTGGATAGTGCCGTTCCGCTGACAATATTAGTTATTATGAGAAGAGTAAAAAGGACGGTATGATACGAACATATAATTTCAAATTCAGTAGACGGATTGTTTGAGCATATGCTGAAACTATTGTACGTTGCGGGACCATTGGACCAAACGAATTACAAGCGATCTAGAGAAACCCGCAGTGTAAAGCGAACACAATGATTTGTCAATGTGTAAACATGGCCTTACGCGACGCAACCGTGGGCAACGGCCAAAATAAAGGCCCGTTTATGTAAATTTATGTCACGTTCTATTTTCGAATTCGGTCGGTGTCACGTGAACTTGCGTAGAGGGCGTGCGCGTGCGCCGGTCGTTCGGCCATGAGGAAAAAGCGTAAAAGCTTTGACGAACAAGAACAATGACTGATGGCATGTATTAGTCATCTAACGTTGGGTTTGGCAGCGGGCGAGACGATACGTCGCTACCGGTGGCGATTTGTAACGTATCAAATGTAAGGCGTGTCTTACATCTGTTCTACATACGGCCTGTCACAGCGCATGTTAGATATTTCAACCATTAAAAAAATCACGAATACATTTGTAGGGCGTAACTGAACAAATCAATACATCGAGTAATAATGAATGGATGAAGTTAGAAAAACAGTCTAAGATTTTTGAAGGGTCGGCCACACGCATGCTAGTTTCTTGGGACTTGTAAGCGTCCATAGACTGCGGTATCCGCTTATCACTAGCTTTATGCTTGTTTGCAACCGACGTGGTATAAAAAAAAACTTGTTGTTAATCAGCCCCGTCAGAGGGAACAAGGCAAGAGACTAGTACAGTTTATTAACAAAAAAACTGTCGCACATTATACTAACATACTTGTCCAACTGTCGGGACTTAAACCTGCAAGCATACAAAAATGCACGTTGGGCATATTTTAGTCCTATACATCTAAAGTGCGACCTAGGAGAACGTAAACATAGCAACGTGTGACAATAAATAGTTTGATCCACCCATATGCCAACAAAATTTAAATACTGCAGGACCGATTTTTACCAAACATGGTTAAGAACCACCGCAAAGAAATTGGCTTTAGAATGAAAAAAAAAAATGCATCGAAGTCGGTCTATCGGCTTGAGCGCTATGATACCACAGACAGACACACACACACACACACACATCAACGTCAAACTTATAACACCTCTCTTTTTGCGTCGGGGTTAAAAATCAGTTTTTAACAATGAAAGTAATTAAAAAGCAAGGAAACTCCGAACAAGCCATTAGCCGCGTAACAAGTTAGCAAAGTGAGTAAATAAAAAGATCGCGAGGAGGTCGAAGGAAGTCCCGCCGCGAACTATAGCTATCTACCACCTGTTGAACTGAAACAAAGCCGAGACGGTATCCTTAAGGGTGGACTCCCATTGACACGGTTAGGAGCGGTGATGTGCTATCGATCAATCGCATTAGCTGAAATCATCTACTTACTACATTAGACGAGGAGAAGAAAACAATATTGTTCAGATGCTCAATTATTTCTTTAAATATTCATCATCACGTCAACCAGTTGGACATAAGCCTTCCTCAGAGATCTCTAATGGCTTCCTGCTATCTTTACCATATTTAAAATATGTATCATTGGTCATTGGATACTTATTGGAGCTCACATTTCTAGAAACAATTGACATTGACCATTGAAATTCCTTTTCAAAAGTTGTCCAGAAAGTTTCGCATTACGTACTATTGCAAAATCATCAATGTAAACTTCACGTTTTAAAATCTCATCCGATTTTTTATTAATATGAAGACAATATCCTACCTAATTCTAGACTACACCCCAATAATTCTCAGACTGAGGACTTTTAAGCATCGCCGGTTGCTCGGAGCATGATAAGCGGAGAGAAATAAAAAGCTCTGGCCACCATACGACCGCCCACTACAAAGGATGATGACACGGGCCGCCCTGCATGTTGGGCGGTAGAGCTGTGGAGGCGGGCAGAACGTTCACTTTACTGTCAGACGTTGGTACACAACACATCGATTATTACATAGCGCTGCAGGTATGAGTAGAAGCTTATAGATGGATATTTTTCTGACTTGATGTTCAGGAATCTAGTACATGTGAGAATATTTTGCAGTAAAACGTCATTTTTAAGAAGAATGTTTCAAAGGCAAAATCGAACGTGTTGAGCGTCCTTTGTAGTTTTGAACATTCAAAATAAGATGAATCAACTAGTCTAGAATGTTCTTTTACGCACATGACTTTAGATGCAGCAGAAACGGATAGGAACGAATAGGAAGCTACCGGTAAAATTTCTCGCAAATCATGTCTTTGTTAGCTTTCAATGGACATGTTGATACTATTTCTGTAGACGACTCAATAACGACAACCGGTCGCGGCGTGCCGGGGAGTAAAAAAGTCACATTACAATACTTTGAACCTGCCGTCGCCCACACGCGCCGCGTACCCAGTGCCAGACGGACAAGAAACACGTTCGCTTCATTGTCTTATTACTCCAAAATTGACAGTCAAAACCGTTAAAAATCGAACAGAAGACGCTAATAATCCTGACCGGTTCACGTTGCTAAAGTCAACGAGCCCCGAAACGTTACTCTAACATAAGCCCGGCATGAAAATGGCACCCGAAAAAAGATAAACGGCGAGTGGATTTATCTACGACGACAAATCACTGAAAGATCCCGGGGTCGGTCCGTAAATTGACTCCGATATTTTTTTTCCACGGAGCGTTCGGCACTCCACATAATCCACTCGTCGCCGGCCCACTGTATTACAACAATTGCTCGGTAATTTTCCGTCGGGAGCCGAGGATTTTTACTCTTTGTTCCCGGTGAGATGACGACGCGAGATCTTAATCTCCCGGCTAATTGCCGAGTGCCTTACAAAGCAGCAAGTCGAGCTCGGTTAACGAGCTGTTAAGTTGATCTATTATGTGACGTTCCCGGTAAATTTAATCTAATGATCCCGCTTATCGTTTTACGGCGTCGTCGATGTATCGTTTAAACAGTAGCAACCTTTAACATTTTTATGAATAAAGCCAATACTCACGTCCAGCAATAAGTTCAGGTGCAACCAATCCGTTAAGATCTGGTTCTTCGCCGTACCAAAAGATCCAGAGCTCCTTGGCGGCTCGTAGGGAGAGCGGGGGCGGCGGCGGGGCGGGCGCACTCATCTCGTAGATGTCCTGCGGCTGGGGCGCCGGCACGCGCCGCCACACGCACAGGATGTCGCCGGCGAGGCAGCGCGCGTAGCTGCTGATCACAGGATCAGCGAGCGGCGCGGCGCCCTCTTCGCCCTCGCCCTCGCCGCCGCCGCCGCCCACTGTCTCGCCCCAAACTAGCTTACGCCATTTTATGCCATACAGCTCCGTCTGGAAATAAGAAATAATATCATCAATGTATGCACGATTTTCAACCAATTTCGTGTACAAACAAAACCAAATTTAATCAAAAACAAACAATGCAAGTACTACCCGGAACAACTTTATGCAGATATTGCAGACAGACCTCGAAATTCCAAAAGTGAGATTGGCAAACGTCCAACGAAGGTGCAACGGCGTAGGGCGCTGAATATTCTAGCCGGAAGCGACCGCAAGAGCGCTCTGTATTGTTGTACGAAGAAAATTATACTTGCACTAACGATATCTTCCCGCGGAACTGCTCTGTTAGAGGGTACAATGGCGGGCGCCCGCGCCAACTTTTAAGTATTCATCTCATGCCGAGATTGGAGAGATAGTTCCAGATAAGCTTTTTACAACCGAAGCCGCGGCCGTAGCGAATCTGCATGCAATTTATCAACACTGCCGCACTGTTTACGATGTGGCGTGTGAATGTGAATCCGCTGGTAAGCGGGACATCATAAGAGAGTCGTTTAAGTTTAACGACTCCAATTAGGATATTTACGCGTTTATGGGCCCAATAAAGGAGAATAAGCTACGCCGATGTGTCTGCTGAGCGGGGACCGCCGGCAGGTGCTTAGGCGACCTTGGGTATGCAAATGTCCGGTTAGAAGCCAAACGCCCCTCGTCTGGCCGAAGCGAAGCCGATTTCATAAACAACCTGTCCTTTACTTGCACACTAAGCATGACGGTAAATATTTATACCGCAACGGACGGTTGTAAATGTAGTAAATCTGTTATTCTTATTAATCCGGTTACGTGTTCGACAGCGAATCTCAATCTTTGCGTTTGAATTTTAAAGTTAAAACAAGTCCAAAAGCTCACTAGAAATCTATCTACATTCCAGCACCATGTCAACAATAACTTCATCACATAAACCGGCGAAAACATTAGCAATACTAACGCAACCGAAACTAAGTCAAAATTAAGCGCTCGCACATCCGCATTAATTTCGGCCAACTATTCCAAAGGTCATCGCACTCGTTTCCGCGACACCATCTGCGGTTCACACCTGGCAGACGCGTGGGGTCGCCACCGGGACAGGGAGGAACGAGTTTATTTGTTATTATAGGGCAGGGGTGGCCAACTTGATCAGACCCAAGATCTCCTGTTTACTAACGAAACCCTGTGCGATCTACCAATTACATACTTCATGATCATGATGAAACCTTAAATATGCAGTTGGTGATAACGTTGGGCAGTCTGGTCTACGTACCTATTTATATTTTTTGCCTTGCCACGATCGACTGGACTAACAGTTGCGATCGACCGGTCGATCGCAATCGACCTGTTGGCCACCCCTGTTATAGGGAGTTTAGCGGTAAGGGTAGCGTAGGAAATGGGTCTCCAGTACAATCGATGCTTGCACCACAAGAAAGCAGGGATGTGAGGATAGCTAGAGCAATTAAAAAATATAAATACGAGAATATGTCTAACAATAAATTTTAGCGACTAAAGAACATTTTAATCAATGACCTAGCTCTAGAAACGCGCAGGTTGTCAAATATATTCGGGTGCAAAGAAACCAGGTCACTTTTCATACGTTATATGGGAAGTAACCCGGTTTCTTTGCACTAAATATCACTAGAACTGCCTTGCTGTAAAATTTCAACCCATTGCCGTTACTCTAATGTAGACAAAACGGGAGGAACGATATTAACACTACAATAAACCAGACTGTGTATAAGCACAATATATCGCCATACAAACATTCCAGTAGCCTCCATCGGCCCTTCCAACATTCCGCATCCGTTCTAGCGCTAAAAAAAGATCATTTAACTTCAAGATGTACGCAACGCAAGTAGGTACTGAGTTATAGTAGCATGTGAAAGAATGCGCCAAGTCTGGTTTCGTGAACGCCAGTTGACGGGCCCCGCTTTCTATCGCGTCCGATGCGCCCGCGCACCGCTTCACTTTCTATTGTGTGACGTTACGTTATAGACTTGTTATTAGTGCAGTGATGTTATTTAATTATATTATAAACAATCCCCCGAAGGCCAGATGATGTAATTATTGATACAGTTTAATAGCTAAATGAAAATCGTTAAACGACAGCAAGTATTTCAATCAGATTTCGACCAGAGTAAAAATATCAACACGGTTTAAATAATTCCATCCTTCATTTCCATTACGTTTTCTAGTCTGTGTATTCAGAGAGAGCGTATTTTCCGTCAGTCACTCAAAATGTATAAGTAATAGCGAAAATTGAAAAACTTTCTAACAGTACCCGCAGCATGCAAGTCAAATAGATAATGTTATACTTTCAGAAGCTGCATAAAAAGCTGCAGCGTCAATAGCGGCGGTTATTACGCAAAAATATGCTCCGACAAAGAGCTCCGAAGTCGCAGTTTGTCCGGGAATTTGCAGTCCATTTAAATTTTAAATGTGGAACGGTGGACACGCCGGGCGGAGTTTCCGGGAGTCCCGCGTTGTATTGTCACTTAAAGCCTTTGGAAAGTCGGGGTTTCCGCGGTTACATACACAATGCCAGTTCAAGGTTTACCCACAGTTAAGTGTTTCCCTTTATTAGCGATAAAAACAACCGTCGCTCATTATTATGAAGCACGTAAACGACACCGGGAATGTTTTTATTTATAACACCCTATTAAGTAAACGTGGTAATTCAAAGCGCACGCGCGATTGCGTTTATGTCTTTTGTAAAGCGGCCGAACGGCGGAAACCGAACGGCGGTTTCGACGATAAACCAGAAAAATTATACGTTTAACGTTCCCCGCAGCTCGGCCTGAGAGACGCTCCAAAAATCCTTGTAACGACCACACTAATGAATGTAAATCGAAACAAAAAATTATGCACAATTACAGTTGGTCTACTATAAACAATAACCCCGTAAAGATCGTAATAGCCGAGAACGGAAAAAACTGCACGCCCAAAAAAGTCGAGCACCGCTAAGCGAGGGAGCAGGACGGCCGTATGGCGGGGGAAGAGGTGAGCGCGAGTCGCGAAAGTGAGAGGAGGCGAGCGCAAGCTGGCAACGGCGCGGTTACGTTACTAGCGGGGTAAACAATCGAGGTTAACGACGGAGGCGCGCGCGCCGCCCCGGACGTGCACTCGTTGCACTTGGCTACTGCATTCGGCTTCTGTGACGTCAGCGCGCGGTTCAGGGGTGAGTTCGGAACAACTCCGGAACCAATGGGCCGATTCGGAAAATTCTTTCGCGCCAAACTATGTCACGATCGTGACTGATCCACTTTAAAAACTACCGATTCATTCGGAAATTTCCCGTGTCGGAAATTTTATCATGGAAGCAAGAATGCGCTAGCGCGTTGTTTTTAAGTCCATGGTGGGACACGTCCGATACGTGCGAGCGGTCAGAACCGTGCTGCCACTTCCGTGAACGTCATTATTATTATGAACAGCGTGTTTTATTAACATAACATAAAGGTAAGCCATACTACTGTTGCCATGAGTGCTCGGTAAACAAAGACAGTGATAAGTTAAGCTGAGGTACTCGTACACAATACCGACTGGTATTCTGTGAAGTGGTTAATTAATTCCGATTAGTACAGGGACATTCAAACCGCATACAAGTGTCAGTTACAATGTTGTAAAGCAACTTCAGAAAGTTATGTCGTCGACATACAGTTGCGTTTTTAACACCAAATTCCTGATATTTGCCAATGACAGCACTCAATATAGCACATGTTACATATGCGAGTGTCAAGGTAGCGTCTACTTATACGCAAAATCCAACATCTGCTAGGGCTTCACATTATTTCGCCGTTTAAACTACCAACAATCACCGACCGGCGTAACACCCCATTACACTTCATAAAGTACAATTTAGTTGCGCGGATGTTAACCGCGTAAGAACTGTAGTGGGTGACCTGTAACTAGACGTAAACTTGAAATATCTCCTTCTCACTCGTTTCCAGGGAGTGCGAGAAGGATGATAATAAAGCAATTGTTCAGACGCTTATCCGAGAGGTGATGATAAAGTGATTACTCCGACCTCTGGGAGGCAGATTGTACCGCTTTGCGAGATTAGAGGAATTTAATGGTTCGAACACCCGGTCTAGTCGGTTGGCAACCATCTGTTCTTAAAGCAGACAAAAAAAGGTTATTTTAAAGAGCACAATTTAATACGTACAGAATATATTTTGGTCAAGCGTCTCATTTAGTACACTCCACTTTGTGAGCGTAAAGGTGGAAAGGGGAATCAAAATAATGAAAAGGGTTGCTAATCGCATCGCCTATTACGTGGTTCCTAAGATTTTCGCCCACGGCTTACGGTACACATCCTCGGCATTTTTACTTGACCATGTTTTGCGAAGGGAATATGTTTACGAATTCAAATAGGAGTCCTGAAGAATCAGACGGAGTAGAAAATCCTGTTTGTGCTAGAGTCCTAACTCCCTTATTCATAAACGCACTGGCTTCTGCTAACTTAGCAATCGTTTGTCCTTATCTGTCACTTAGACATTTACCTTTCACAGATAAGGACAAACGATTTCTAAGGTAGCAGAAGCCTACAGAGCGTTTATGAATAAGGGGGTAAGCTTTTAGAATAAGTTTTTCGTCGTTACAAACGCCTCAAACACATTCGCGATAAGTGTCAGTCAAATAATATTATTATAAGAACAGTTTGTTGATTTGCTTTGTTGATTTAAAACTTACACAAGACGCCCTGATTTACATTGCGTCCAGTGCTCTAGACCTTTGTTTACTAATAAAAACAATCGTCATATGCATTTAGGAACAAAAACAGCTGTATGTTTTACCTGTGATTTAGCCTCCATTTAGCTATGAGTAACGAGGACGAATGCTGTAAGGAAAACGCGTCAGGAATATTACAGTGGCAAATGAAACGGCCACATTAAATTAGCACCAACTATAAAAACAAACAAGTATCGCATATCAAGCTGAACGCTAAATCAGTCAAGTTTACACACAGTGCGCGAGGGCAAAACAACATAGCATGCTAAGTATTCCAGACTGGTTCAATGTTAATTCTACGCTTTCAGCAGCTGTGTGAACTTAGCACCCAACATTGAGAAATATTTTTTTTATATTTTATTCTCATAGATTTGGGTATGTAGTTGATTGTAGTAACATTTTTTTTGTTTGTAGTTGCTTTAAAAAAAAATTAGAGGACTTTAAAAAAAACTCATCCCCCCGTTTCGTTGTCACTCCAGTTTAGTAATTGACTCTTGAACAGAGTCGTTAGTAGTTGATTGTAGTGGAAAAAATTTTGTTTGTAGTCCAAAAAAATAATTTTTTTTTAAATTTTTTCATAGCACCCGAACTTGGCCTCCGACATTGACAAATTCAATTTTTTCTTCTTGATTCTCATAGATTTTGGTATGTAATTGATTGTAGTAATAGTTTTTTTCGTTTGCGTTAGCTCTAAAAGAAATTAGAGGGCTTTGAAAAAAAAATCAAAGATTTCTTTTTTTCTTGATTCTCATAAGTTTCGGTATGTAGTTGGTTGTAGTACCTTCATTTCGTTTATGGTGTCTTTATTTCGTTTGTAGCAGCGTACATTTCGTTTGTAGTAACTTTGTTCCGTTCGTAGTAGCGTTTATTTCGTTTGTAGTAACTCCATTTCGTTCGTAGTTGCGTTTTTTTCGTTTGTAGTAACTTCATTTCGTTTGTAGTGACTTTATTTCGTTGATTAATTTTGTTTGTAGTAACTTCATTTCGTTTGTAGTAGTGTTAATTTCGTTTGTAGTGAGTTCATTTTGTTTGTAGTGACTTCACCTCGTTTGTAGCAGCGTACATTTCGTTTGTAGTAACTTTGTTTCGTTTGTAGTGACTTTGTTGCGTTTGTAGTAACTTCAGTTCGTTTGTAGTGACTTTATTTCGTTTGTAGTCGCGTTTTTTTCGTTTGTAGTGACTTCATTTCGTTTGTAGTGACTTTATTTCGTTTGTAGTTGGCTTAATTTCGTTTGTAGTGAGTTCATTTTGTTTGTAGTTGCGTTTATTTTGTTTGTAGTAACTTCATTTCGTTTGTAGTGACTTTATTTCGTTTGTAGTAGGCTTAATTTCGTTTGTAGTGACTTCATTTCGTTTGTAGTAACTTCATTTCGTTTGTAGTGACTTTATTTCGTTCGTAGTCGCGTTTTTTTCGTTTGTAGTGACTTCATTTCGTTTGTAGTGACTTTATTTCGTTTGTAGTAAGCTTAATTTCGTTTAAAGTGACTTTATTTCGTTTGTAGTAGGCTTAATTTCGTTTGTAGTAACTTCATTTCGTTTGTAGTGACTTTATTTCGTTTGTAGTCGCGTTTATTTTGTTTGTAGTAACTTAATTTTGTTTGTAATGACTGTATTTAGTTTGTAGCATGCTTAAATTCGTTTGTAGTAACTTTGTTACGTTCGTAGTAGCGTTTATTTCGTTTGTAGTAACTTCATTTCGTTTGTAGTGACTTTATTTCGTTCGTAGTCGCGTTTTTTTCGTTTGCAGTGACTTCATTTCGTTTGTATTGACTTTATTTCGTTTGTAGTAGGCTTAATTTCGTTTGTAGTAATTTCATTTCGCTTGCAGTGACTTAATTTCGTTTGTAGTAGGCTTAATTTCGTTTGTAGTAACTTAATTTCGTTTGTAGTAGTGTAAATTTTGTTTGTAGTGAGTTAATTTTGTTTGTAGTGACTTTACCTCGTTTGTGGTAGCGTACATTTCGTTTGTAGTAACTTTTTCGTTCCTAGTAGCGTTTATTTCGTTTGTAGTAACTTTATTTCGTTTGTAGCGACTTTATTTCGTTTGTAGTAGGCTTAATTTCGTTTGTAGTAATTTTGTTTCGTTCGTAGTAGCGTTTATTTCGTTTGTAGTAACTTCATTTCCTTTGTAATAACTTTGTTGCGTTCGTAGTAGCGTTTATTTCGTTTGTAGTAACTTCATTTCGTTTGTAGTGTCTTTAGCCTACTACAAACGAAATAAAGTCGCTACAAACGAAATAAAGTTACTACAAACGAAATGTACGCTACTACAAACGAAGTAAAGTCACTACAAACAAAATTAACTCACTACAAACGAAAATTACACTTTTACAAACGAAATTAAGCCTACTACAAACGAAATTAAGTCACTACAAACGAAATGAAATTACTAAAAACGAAATTAAGCCTACTACAAACGAAATAAAGACACTACAAACTAAATGAACGCTGCTACAAACGAGGTAAAGTCACTACAAACAAAATGAAGTCACTACAAACGAAATTAACACTACTACAAACGAAATAAAGTCACTACAAACGAAATGAAGCTACTACAAACGAAATAAACGCTACCACGAACGCAACAAAGTTGCTACAAACGAAATTAAGCCTGCTACAAACGAAACAAAGTCACTACAAACGAAATGAAGATACTACAAACAAAATAAACGCGACTACAAACGAAATTAAGTCACTACAAACGAAATTAACACTACTACAAACGAAATAAAGTCACTACAATCGAAATGAAGTTACTACAAACGAAATAAACGCTACTAAGAACGCAACAAAGTTGCTACAAACGAAATTAAGCCTGCTACAAACGAAACAAAGTTACTACAAACGAAATAAAGTTACTACAAACAAAATAAACGCGACTACAAACGAAATAAAGTCACTACAAACGAAATGAACGCTGCTACAAACGAGGTAAAGTCACTACAAACAAAATGAAGTCACTACAAACGAAATTAACACTACTACAAACGAAATTAAGTTACTACAAACGAAATGAAGCCTACTACGAACGAAATAAAGACACTACAAACTAAACCAAGTTACTACAAACGAAATTAAGCCTACTACAAACGAAATAAAGACACCACAAACGAAATGAAGTTACTACAAACTAAATTTAGCCTACTACAAACAAAATAAAGACACTACAAACGAAATGAAGTTACTACAAACGATATAAACGCTAAATAAAGTTACTACAAACTAAATTAAGCCTACTACAAACGAAATAAAGACACTACAAACTAAACCAAGTTACTACAAACGAAATTAAGCCTACTACAAACGAAATAAAGACAACACAAACGAAATGAAGTTACTACAAACAAAATGTTGCCTACTACAAACGAAATAAAGACACTACAAACGAAATGAAGTTACTACAAACGAAATAAACGCTACTACGAACGCAACAAAGTTACTACAAACGAAATGTACGCTGCCGCAAATGAGGTATAGTCAATGTGTGTGAACCTAGCATATCAATTTCCGGAATCTCAAAAAATAATCGGTGTTCTAGTAGCATCCCCAATAGTTACAGTTCTTGATATATTTTTTTAATAGTTCAGCTCTTTTTACCCAAAAAAAATCACTGAAAAATTCGACGAAATGAGATGCTAACTTCACAGTACAAGTTCCAGCATCTCAGCAGTTCTCGCTTTCAAGACGCTTAAAACATATGAAAATGCAAAGTTCTATTGCTTACAGCCACCATAGCAACAGTTCTATCGAAAAAACCATATATAAAAAAAAAATTCAGATAAATGAGATGCTAACGCATTTCAGCATCTCAGGAGTTCTCAGTTTCTAGACGCTTAAAACGTATAAAAATGCATAATAGTTCTATCGTTTACAGGCAACACACAAAAACACGAAAAAAAAACTCATATAAATCGAAATACTATGTTATTTGAACAGTTCTAGTTCTACCCAGCATCTAAAGCTGATTTCGATAGGAACAGGAAGAGTAAGCATTAAAATCTACGCCTCTCAGACGGCACATCGGTGTAAGTGCCACGTTAAACTCAGGTCATCAGTTAAAGGTTAAGAACCAAAAAGCACCCTTTTTAACGCGACCTAGCCAAAGTTCTAGCTAAAACACGAGAAAAAAACTCATATATGTCGAAATGCTATGTTATTTGAACAGTTCTACCCAGCATCTCAGTTGATTTCGATTGAAACAGGTCAAGTAAGCATAAAACAACATAGACCTATCCTATCATTTTAACGCGACCTAGCAATAGTTCTGGCTAAAACACGAAAACAACCTGATATATGTCGAAATTGCTATGTTATTTGAACAGTTCTACCCAGCATCTCAGCTGATTTCGATAGGAACAGGAAGAGTAAGATACTGCATTAAAGAGCTATCATTTTCACGCGACCTAGCAAAAATACGAATTTTCTAAAAAAAGGCGTATTTTGAGGGTGGTGTATGGGAACTCGCATACATAAATTTGTTTACCTTTGGTGGGTGAACACATACATACACATACACAAATCACGTCTTCATCCCTTACGGGGTAGACAGAGCCTAAGGTAACAAAACCTTAAGGCCACGTTTAGCATGATTAAGGGCGTATAGGTGGAAAATGGAATCAAAATAGTGATGGGTTGCTAGCCTCATCGCCTATAACATGATTCCTATGTTGCCTATTCCCTCGATGGGCTTTTACCATCTGCACGGGAAGAGATGCAACTTCACATTCTATGTTTTTTCTTTGCTCCCAGACCAGCGTGGAAGCAAAAAAGTGGGTGAAAAAGGTGGAAAATTCGGATTTTGGCTGAATTTTTTTCCAAAGGTCCCAATCGGTCGGAGGAAGCATAAAGCAACAAAGAGCTATCATTTTAACGCGACCTAGCAAAAGTTCTAGCTAAAACACAAAAAAAAACTCATATATGTCCAAATGCTATGTTATTTGAAAAGTTCTACCCAGCATCTCAGCTGATTTCGATAGGAACAGGTCAAGTAAGCACAAAACAACAAAGAACTATATCATTTTAACGCGACCTAGCAGTAGTTCTGGCTAAAAAACTAAAAAAAAAAAACATATGTCGAAATGCTATGTTATTTCAACAGTTCTACCCAGCATCTCAGCTGATTTCGATAGGAACAGGTCAAGTAAGCATAAAACAACAAAGAACTATATCATTTTAACGCGACCTAGCAGTAGTTCTGGCTAAAAAACTAAAAAAAAAAACATATGTCGAAATGCTATGTTATTTCAACAGTTCTACCCAGCATCTCAGCTGATTTCGATAGGAACAGGTCAAGCAAGCATAAAACAACAAAGAACTATCATTTTAACGCGACCTAGCAATAGTTCTGGCTAAAAATCTAAAAAAAACTCATATATGTCCAAATGCTATGTTATTTGAAAAGTTCTACCCAGCATCTCAGCTGATTTCGATAGGAACAGGAAGAGTTAACATTAAGAACCAAAAAGCAACCTTTTTACCGCGACCTTGCAAAAGTTCTAGCCAATAGACGAAAAAAAACTCATATATGTCTAAATGCTATGTTATTTGAACAGTTCTACCCAGCATCTCAGCTGATTTCGATAGGAACAGGTCAAGCAAGCATAAAACCACAAAGAACTATCATTTTAACGCGACCTAGCAATAGTTCTGGCTAAAAATCTAAAAAAAACTCATATATGTCCAAATGCTATGTTATTTGAACAGTTCTTCCCAGCATCTCAGCTGATTTCGATAGGAACAGGTCAAGCAAGCATAAAACAACAAAGAACTATCATTTTAACGCGACCTAGCAATAGTTCTGGCTAAAAATCTAAAAAAAACTCATATATGTCCAAATGCTATGTTATTTGAACAGTTCTACTCAGCATCTCAGCTGATTTCGATAGGAACAGGAAGAGTTAACATTAAGAACCAAAAAGCAACCTTTTTAACGCGACCTTGCAAAAGTTCTAGCCAATACACGAAAAAAAACTCATATATGTCTAAATGCTATGTTATTTGAACAGTTCTACCCAGCATCTCGGCTGATTTCGATAGGAACAGGTCAAGCAAGCATAAAACAACAAATAGTTAGGGAGCTGGCGAGCAAAATTTCTATATGATCAGCACACAAGGCAGACGTTATTAGTAGTGATATTTATGCCCTAAGAAACATCAAGGACCTAGTCTGCCACCATGGTGGCGCTGCGTTGTAAATTTACAGCGTTTCAAAAATGTAAAAAAATGGTGTACTATATGATGCGCACACGTCTGCCTCTTGGACTGATGTTTGAATTCCTTATGAAAACCAAGAAAATCGATGAGGCAGACGTTCAGGCCTCTGATATTCCAAAGGCAGACCGTTTGATTTTTTTTCTGAATTGAATTGATTTTTTTTTGCATAGATTTGAGCTCCAGAAGTTTAATCGTTACCGTGAGTTTAGAGAATAATATTAAACAAAATTATACGAATAAAACTAAACAATAACAATAATCCCATGCAATAGGTACACACGGCAATATAATCAGGTAAGCACCTACGCACGCTCGCGCCGTATCTATCCTGCTTACCGAATAGCTTTGCTGTGTGTACCTGCTGTCCCTTGATTCCGTGAATTTCAAACAGTTATACAGCTGAAAATCAGTGAGCAAAGTGTCTGCCACATTTTTTTTCGAATCCACGGAGTCATGGTGAATCGAATGGGCGCAATGAGAACCGTGTGCAAATGACTTAGTAGAGTTTTTTTTTTACATTTTTACAACTCCGTCCCATGATAATGCAGAGTCCTGAATGTCTGCCTCTTCGATTTTCTTCGTTTTCAACATGATTGTGACCAATGAACTGCAGAGACAGACATGTGCAAATGACTTAATACCCCCATTTTTTTAAGCAACTTCAATCCGCTGTAACGCGAAAACGCAGCGACATAGGACCTTAATTGATTGAACCAAATCGATTCGTAATGATTTAAACTGCACTCCACCTCGACGTGAAACGTGTGCAAATCATATACCGAAATGCTCGCCAGCTCCCTAACTAAAAGAACTATCAGTTTAACGCGACCTAGCAATAGTTCTGGCTAAAAATCTAAAAAAAACTCATATGTCCAAATGCTATGTTATTTGAACAGTTCTACCCAGCATCTCAGCTGATTTCGATAGGAACAGGGCAAGCAAGCATAAAACAACAAAGAACTATCATTTTAACGCGACCTAGCAATAGTTCTGGCTAAAAATCTAAAAAAAACTCATATATGTCCAAATGCTATGTTATTTGAACAGTTCTACCCAGCATCTCAGCTGATTTCGATAGGAACAGGAAGAGTAAACATTAAGAACCAAAAAGCAACCTTTTTAACGCAACCTTGCAAAAGTTCTAGCCAAAACACGAAAATAAACTCATATATGTCTAAATGCTATGTTATTTGAACAGTTCTACCCAGCATCTCGGCTGATTTCGATAGGAACAGGTCAAGCAAGCATAAAACAACAAAGAACTATCATTTTAACGCGACCTAGCAATAGTTCTGGCTAAAAATCTAAAAAAACTCATATATGTCCAAATGCTATGTTATTTGAACAGTTCTACCCAGCATCTCAGCTGATTTCGATAGGAACAGGGCAAATAAGCATAAAACAACAAAGAACTATCATTTTAACGCGACCTAGCAATAGTTCTGGCTAAAAATCTAAAAAAAACTCATATATGTCCAAATGCTATGTTATTTGAACAGTTCTACCCAGCATCTCAGCTGATTTCGATAGAAACAGGTCAAGCAAGCATAAAACAACAAAGAACTATCATTTTAACGCGACCTAGCAATAGTTCTGGCTAAAAATCTAAAAAAAACTCATATATGTCCAAATGCTATGTTATTTGAACAGTTCTACCCAGCATCTCAGCTGATTTCGATAGGAATAGGGCAAGCAAGCATAAAACAACAAAGAACTATCATTTTAACGCGACCTAGCAATAGTTCTGGCTAAAAATCTAAAAAAAACTCATATTATGTCCAAATGCTATGTTATTTGAAAAGTTCTACTCAGCATTTCAGCTGATTTCGATAGGAACAGGTCAAGCAAGCATAAAACAACAAAGACCTATCATTTTAACGCGACCTAGCAATAGTTCTGGCTAAAAATCTAAAAAAAACTCATATATGTCCAAATGCTATGTTATTTGAACAGTTCTACCCAGCATCTCAGCTGATTTCGATAGGAATAGGGCAAGTAAGCATAAAACAACAAAGAGCTATCATTTTAACGCGACCTAGCAATAGTTCTGGCTAAAACACGAAAAAAAACCTCATATATGTCGAAATGCTATGTTATTTGAACAGTTCTACCCAGCATCTCAGCTGATTTCGATAGGAACAGGTCAAGTAAGGTGGTGTATGGGAACTCGCATACATAAATTTGTTTACTCTTGGGGGGTGAAAAAGGTGGAAAATTCGGATTAGGAACAAGACTTTCCTATCGAAATCAGCTGAGATGCTGGGTAGAACTGTTCAAATAACATAGCATTTCGACATATATGAGTTTTTTTTTAGTTTTTTAGCCAGAACTATTGCTAGGTCGCGTTAAAATGATAGTTCTTTGTTGTTTTATGCTTACTTGACCTGTTTCTATCGAAATCAGCTGAGATGCTGGGTAGAACTGTTCAAATAACATAGCATTTAGACATATATGAGTTTTTGGAACGAAGTTCCTTATCGCGCGTTGCGAAAGGGGGCTAGACGGAAAAAATTAAGACCAAAAGTTGTTACCGACACTTTTTGCACTAGTTGTACCGGAAGTTATTCATAGCAAATGGATAAAATGGATTAGTCAATTACCACGGCAATTATCAAGGCATTACCACGCCGCTGCAAGTGCGAGCAGGACAAGTAGCGAGTCAGTTAGCAACAAAAGGGGCTAGACGTAAAAAATTAAGACCAAAAGTTTTATTTCAATAGCGAATCAACTAAAGCATCGACTACTGAGGTACAAACCATAACATTAAGGAAAAAGCTGCCGCTAAGTAGCAGTGCTCGCACTGCTGTGTTCCGGTGCGGAGAGTAAGACAGCCGGGGAAATTACGGGCACAAGAGGCATTTCATCTTAGTCCTCTAGATTGGCAACGCATCTGCAATCCCTTCGGGGTTGCGGGTGTCTATGGGCAGTGGTGATCACTTACCATCAGGTGACCCACTTGCTCGTTTGGCTTCCTATTCATTTAAAAAAAAAAAAAAAAAAGACAAATGCACAAAGATGCAGAGAATATCGCGAGAGAAAGAAATTACAAAAAACAATGGTACAAAACATAAATAGTTATTTGTTATGCAAGGCTACAAAGTGTTTGTTTGGCGCGAGTGCCTGAAGTGAAACCCGAGCAAGCGAAGGATTCTATGATTCCTGAAGCGAATCAACTAAAGCATCGACTACTGAGGTACAAACCATAACATCAAGGAAAAAGCTGCCGTTAAGTAGCAGTGCTCGCACTGCTGTGTTCCGGTGTGGAGAGTAAGACAACCGGGGAAATTACGGGCACGAGAGGCATTTCATCTTAGTCCTCTAGGTTGGCAACGCATCTGCAATCCCTCCGGGGTTGCGGGTGTCTATGGGCAGTGGTGATCACCTACCTTCAGGTGACCCACTTGCTCGTTTTCCTTCCTATTCATATAAAAAAAAAAAAACTGGGATCGGCGTTTACGAAAGATGGGAAGTGTGAAAGTGATATTGAAAGAAGAGTGAATGCAGGAAATATGGTCAATGGGGCGCTGCGCGCCTTTGTGAGCAGTGAGAAGATGTCAAAGAAGGCGCATCTGGCTGTCCACAGAGGGGTGCTCGTTCCAACATTAATGTATGGTAGCGAAACTTGGGTATGGCAAAAAAAGCATGAAAGTAGAAATGAGAGCGATAAGGAGTATGGAAGGTGTATCACTGAAAGATAGAATAAGGAACAATGTGATAAGGGAACGTGCTGGTGTGAAAGAGGAAATAGTGACTAGGATAGAAAAAAGTACGCTTAGTTGGTTTGGATATGTAGAGCGGATGGATGAAAGTAGACTAACTTAACAGATCTATATGGGGAGTGTGAATGGTTGCGTTGGGATGGGAAGGCCTAGACGGACGTCCCGAGACCAAATAGGAGACGTTTTGAAAAAAGGTCAGATCACGAGTACCCGAAACCGACGAGCATGTATGAAGAGATTGATGACTGTGGATGAAGCGAAAGAAATATGTCAGGATCGTAGCATGTGGAATAAAGTAGTCTCTGCCTACCCCTGTGGGAAAGAGGCGTGACGGTATGTATGTACCTATGTATGTATGTAATAAAAACCAATATCGTTTTTTCTTTTAGCAACGAAGGTTAGCAAATCTTGAAAGTAACTTAGGAAGTAACGGATTTTAAAATATATTAATAATGGATACCGGATCGCGCTTCTGAACGTGACATTATGTTTTTTTATCGGATGAAAAAGTTAGGGGTCTGATAACAAGTTCGACATTTGAAGTTCGTATTATTCCGTCCTTCTCATTCACCTAATTAAGTACTATTCGTATAAGCGAGACGACAACATACGAAGTTCAAAGTTCTAATTTCTGAGTATGTGGGCAATGGTGGTCATCGTCACGTTCGAATTTCAAAAACCTTTTCCACGCAGATTTTGAAGGAGAAAGACAGCCTTTTTGGGCAAGTGAGGTGAAAAAAATATTATTATAACTTAAAAAATATAATTACCTATGTTACAATTCCTTCCGTAATTATCGAAAGGAACTTCGTTCCATCCGGGTGTCCCTTGACACCTCTCAAGTTTTTTTTTCGTGTTTTAGCTAGAACTTTTGCAAGGTCGCGTTAAAAAGGTTGCTTTTTGGTTCTTAATGTTTACTCTTCCTGTTCCTATCGAAGTCAGCTGAGATGCTGGGTAGAACTTTTCAAATAACATAGCATTTAGACATATATGAGTTTTTGGAACGAAGTTCCTTATCGCGCGTTGCGAAAGGGGGCTAGACGGAAAAAATTAAGACCAAAAGTTGTCACCGACACTGCACTAGATGTACCGGAAGTTATTCATAGCAAATGGATAAAATGGATTAGTCAATTACCACGGCAATTATCAAGGCATTACCACGCCGCTGCAAGTGCAAGCAGGACAAGTAGCGAGTCAGTTAGCAACGAAAGGGGGCTAGACGGAAAAAATTAAGACTAAAACTTGTAACGACACTTGTGGACATACAAAGACCCTTTACAATTACAATTACTTACATTTTAACATTCCACCTCACGCTCACATAGTAATTTTTTAAGTTACCTTTTTTGTTAGATCCATTTACAATAACCGCCCAGTTTGATAATAAATATTTGGCATACTTATTAAAGTGGTTCAGTCTTTTTTCCGTGCGATATAAAACATTTTTAAATACACTTTCGATATTAAAATCTAAAAGAAGTTTTTTTTGCAATTTTGGGGTCTCATTATCCAGCTATAATACTTCCATGCTGGTCTGGGAGTAACGAAAAAACATACAATGTACCCGTTGCTTCTCTTCTCGCGCAGATGGTAAAAGCCCATTGAGGGAATGGACAAAAATCTTAAGAATCATGTTTATAAGCGATGCGGCTAGCAACCCATCACTATTTTGATTCCTTCTTTCCACCTATACAAACGTATATAATATATAACGTATGTACCTATATGTAATTTTTTTTTGCTTTTTTTATTTCAATAGCGAATCAACTAAAGCATCGACTACTGAGGTACAAACTATAACATCAAGTAAAAGACAAATGCACAAAGATGTAGAGAAAATCGTGAGAGAAAGCAATTACAAAATACAATGGTACAAAACATAAAAAAATATTATTATAACTTAAAAAAAATAAAAATTTATTACAATTCCTTCACTAATTAATCGAAAGGAACTTCGTTCCATCCGGGTGTCCCTTGACACCTCTCAAGTTTTTTTGCTAGGTCGCCTTAAAATGATAGCTCTTTGTTGCTTTATGCTTCCTCCGACCGTTTATGACCTTTGGGAAAATTTTCAGGCAAAATCCGAATTTTCCACCTTTTTCACCCACCAAAGGTAAACAAATTTATGTATGCGAGTTCCCATACACCACCCTCAAAATACGCCTTTTTTTAGAAAATTCGTATTTTTGCTAGGTCGCGTGCAAATGATAGCTCTTTGTTGCTGTATGCTTACTTTTCCTGTTCCTATCGAAATCAGCTGAGATGCTGGGTAGAACTGTTCCAATAACATAGCATTTCGACATAATATATATCAGGTTTTTTTCGTGTTTTAGCCAGAACTATTGCTATTGTTATTATTTCGTTTGTAGTAGGCTAAATTTTGTTTGTAGTAACTTCATTTCGTTTGTGGTGTCTTTATTTCGTTTGTAGTAGGCTTAATTTCGTTTGTAGTAACTTGGTTTAGTTTGTAGTGTCTTTATTTCGTTTGTAGTAGGCTTAATTTCGTTTGTAGTAACTTTATTTAGCGTTTATTTCGTTTGTAGTAACTTAATTTCGTTTGTAGTGTCTTTAATTCGTTTGTGGTAGGCTTAATTTCGTTTGTAGTAACTTAATTTCGTTTGTAGTGTCTTTAATTCGTTTGTAGTAGGCTTAATTTCGTTTGTAGTAACTTAATTTAGCGTTTATTTCGTTTGTAGTAACTTAATTTCGTTTGTAGTGACTTTATTTCGTTCGTAGTCACGTTTTTTTCGTTTGTAGTGACTTTATTTCGTTTGTAGTCGCGTTTATTTCGTTTGTAGAAACTTCATTTCGTGTAGTGACTTCATTTCGTTTGTAGTGACTTTATTTCGTTTGTAGTCGCGTTTATTTTGTTTGTAGTAACTTCAAAAGTCAAAGTCGAAGTCAAAAGTTTATTTGTTCAAAAAGTAGGTTACATGGTTAACAGGTGTTATGCCAACATTCTGAAGTTCTCCACTTTTTGCCGCTTATACGGCGTACAAATTTTACATCAGGAGACTCCATCTCAAAGGTTGTACCCATAATTAATGTTACATGACCATACACTATAAAAATAAACAAAATGATTAGGTAGACCTTTACAATAAAATTAATATACTTCATTTATTCATGCATTATTGAATTCTGTGTCATTTAAATATTCCTGTATGTCATAATAGCATTTATTTTTCAATATTTTACATAATCTATTTCTAAATCTATTCAGTGGCAGTGTTTTGAGATTTTCTGGCAATTTGTTAAACAGTTTGACTGCCATGCAAAATACACTTTTTCTGAACAGGGCACAGTGTGCTCGTGGAATTGTGTGCCTGTTTCTTGGGCGAAGATTACGTTCCGGGTTGAGTTTATGTTCCTGAAAACGATTGTCATATTTTTTTATAAAAGTCAGGCATTCCATTATAAATAGAGAAGGAACGGTTAATATACCAAGTTCTTTAAAATATGGTTTACAGCTTTCCCTAATGGTTATTCCTGTAATTGCACGAACACACCTTTTTTGCATTAGGAATACATTGTGCCATTTTGATGAACTACCCCAAAACATTATGCTATATGTAATGATTGATTGCACATGTCCATAATAAGCAGTAATCGCAGTTTCTTGATTAACTAACTTAACTAATTGTCTGAGAGGATATATAAAGCTATTTATTTTCGAGCATATTCTTTCTATATTATATTTCCAATTGCAATTTTGGTCAAGTCCTACTCCTAAAAATATACATTTCTCAACAATATCTATTGGTATTTTGTTAAAACTAATTTCTATTTTAGGCGGTTTGGACTGAGGTTGGTGAAATTGCAGGATTTTAGTTTTGGCAATATTAAGTATCAAATTGTTGTTTTCCAGCCATTTTGCCGCGCTGGTTATGGCAGAATTTATTTCTGTTTCTAGCATATCTACTTCGGTGCATTTTACTATCACTGTACAGTCATCTGCAAATAGGACAGTTGGGTGAGAGATGTAGTCTGGTAGATCATTGATGTAAGTAAGAAATAGTAAGGGCCCAAGGGTACTCCCTTGGGGTACCCCAAATTTAATCAATTTTTCTTGAGATTGGTGCGTAATTTTGGTTTTTGTACGTGGACAGACAGCTGTTATTTCACATACTTGCTTCCGATTCTCTAAGTATGATTCGAAAAGGCTGTATGCCTTACCACGGATTCCATACAAGTTTAATTTGGTCAAGAGGTGTTTATGGTCTACATAGTCGAATGCCTTTTGCATGTCCATAAATATAGCTGCTACATGTACTTTTTTATTTATACAATCCATTATATGGTGAAGGCTATCAAATACCGCCAGTTGTGTCGATTTATTTTTCCTGAAACCATTTTGTTCCTTTTTAAGTATGTTAAATTTTTCCAAAAAGTTATATAGACGATCATATATCAAGATTTCGGCAAGTTTAGAAAAAATAGACAGTATTGATATCGGTCTGTGATTAGATACGTCATTTTTGTCGCCTTTTTTGTGAATAGGCTTCATAATAGATATTTTAAAATGACAAGGAAATTTCGCTTGCTCAAACATAAGATTGAAAATATGTGCTAGAGGAACAGCAATTTCTTCCGAACAATTTCTTCTCGTTTGTAGTGACTTCATTTTGTTTGTAGTGACTTTATTTCGTTTGTAGTCGCGTTTATTTTGTTTGTAGTAACTTAATTTCGTTTGTAGTGACTGTATTTCGTTTGTAGCAGGCTTAAATTCGTTTGTAGTAACTTTGTTACGTTCGTAGTAGCGTTTATTTCGTTTGTAGTAACTTCATTTCGTTTGTAGTGACTTTATTTCGTTCGTAGTCACGTTTTTTTCGTTTGTAGTGACTTCATTTCGTTTGTAGTGACTTCATTAAGTTACTACAAACGACATTAAGACTACTACGAACGAAATAAAGTCCCTACAAACGAAATGAAATCACTCAGACGAAAAAAACGCGACTGCGAACGAAATAAAGTCACTACAAACGAAACAAAGTTACTACAAACGAAATGTACGCTGCTACAAACGAGGTAAAGTCACTACAAACAAAATTAACTCACTTTAAACGAAATTAAGCTTACTACAAACGAAATAAAGTCACTACAAACGAAATGAAGTCACTACAAACGAAAAAAACGCGACTACGAAAGAAATAAAGTCACTACAAACGAAATGAAGTTACTACAAACGAAATGTACGCTGCTACAAACGAGGTAAAGTCACTACAAACAAAATGAATTCACTAAAAACGAAATTAACACTACTACAAACGAAATTAAGTTACTACAAACAAAATTAAGCCTACTACGAACGAAATGAAGTCACTACAAACGAAATGAAGTCACTACAAACGAAAAAAACGCGACTACGAAAGAAATAAAGTCACTACAAACGAAATGAAGTTACTACAAACGAAATGTACGCTGCTACAAACGAGGTAAAGTCACTACAAACAAAATGAATTCACTAAAAACGAAATTAACACTACTACAAACGAAATTAAGTTACTACAAACAAAATTAAGCCTACTACGAACGAAATGAAGTCACTACAAACGAAATGAAGTTACTGCAAACGAAAAAAACGCGACTGCGAACGAAATGGAGTTACTACAAACGAAATAAACGCTACTACGAACGGAACAAAGTTACTACAAACGAAATAAAGACACCATAAGCGAAATGAAGGTACTACAAACAACTACATACCGAAACTTATGAGAATCAAGAAAAAGAAAAAACTTTGTTTTTTTTTTCAAAGCCCTCTAATTTCTTTTAGAGCTAACGCAAACGAAAAAAACTATTACTACAATCTACTACATACCAAAATCTATGAGAATCAAGAAGAAAAAATTGTATTTTTCAATGTCGGAGGCCAAGTTCGGGTGCCATGAAAAAATTAAAAAAAAATTTTTTTTTTTAACTACAAACAAAATGTTTTCCACTACAATCAACTACTAACGACTCTGTTCAAGAATCAATTACTAAACTTGAGTGACAACGAAACGGGGGGATGAGTTTTTTTCAGTCCTCTAATTTTTTTTTAAAGCTACTACAAACAAAAAAAATGTTACTACAATCAACTACATACCCAAATCTATGAGAATAAAATATAAAAAAAATATTTCTCAATGTTGGGTGCTAAGTTCACACAGCTGCTTTCAGCTACTTTATATGCATTTTAAGTGCTATTTAGATCTCAAGCAAGATGATAAAAACTCGAAGTGTCAGCGATTTTAAGGCGCATCCGTGACAAAGCTCATCTACCACGAATCATACAGTCGCTTAACGAAAATAATTCAGCACACTATATATATTTCCCACAAGGGTAATTCAGTGGATATAATCAATTTATTGGTTCTTTTCTTGCCGGTTAGAGACGAAAGAGATGTCTATAATAGACAGAGCACGCTACGCACGCGGCGCAGGCACGCGCCGGGGCCGCGATTTACAAATAACAAACAAATCCGGTAGGCAAATAGGTAACGAGACAATAGGCGGCACGGATGAATGCATTTAAAACCGCGTCCTAAGTAACCGCACCCTTTACAAGGCGACGACGAAAGACGAGACACCGCGATGTTCTAGCAGTACGGTAAAACGTGCGATTGGTGAGGACGGGGTTCATTCAAACATTACGCTTTCGACCGTTGTATATTACATTCCTCGAAGTGCTTTTATAGTACAAACGAGAAACTTAGATAATCCAGCACAGAACGAAAAACGCTACAGAAAAGTTTGTTTTAAAACAATATTTTTCATCACATGAGAAGTTGAGAACGCTCTCGACGATGACATCATTCGGCAGCCAATTTCGGTGTTTCTACAAACAACCTGACCTGTCAACAACAATTTGTATCAAATTGCGGCTGGCCTATTGTTTGCCACGTTTACGGCGTCATAATAATCAAATGGAATTACTTAACAGTCGCTCGGACCGCGCGGCCAATGAACCGGGTGTAAGCTCGAGGATTTGTATGGAAAACCACACGTTTAAACGATTTACATTTGAAGGAACGCGATCGTAGCAGCGCATAAGCGCAGCGTCTTTGATGCCCGGGATATGTATGCTGTACAAGCCATAACTGACGACAGTCACGTATGAATAGGCCCCGAGGATTCAGCCTTCTAGCCGTCAATTATTAACTACTACGGCTAGACGTAGGCGTAGGCTCCGAGAGGCTTCACGCCGCAAAACGTAATCGCTCGCAGGTTTGAAAACTTGGAACCAATTTAGACCTTTTCAAACCCATTTGAGAGCATCAGAATTTCACGCTAGATAATTAAAGAAATTTACAATTCAAAATTCTTAGACACACCCAAGTCAATTTTGGTAAATTTAATCCAATCTTTTTTAATGTTGGAATTCTGACTCTAGGTCTGAAGGGTAAAGAGGGTGTGCAGGTAGAATTCTATACGCCAGTACGCTTTAAAGCTAACGGGACGGACTCGGTCTGTTTGCGGTCAACGAACTCTGCGACCTTACCACTACAATTTTGAAGGATTGGCCCAGTTTCTACGCAAATCGCGTCGAAGAGCTTCAAACTTCATTATGTAGTCTTAACTCTGTGAAGTATCCTTGGCGTTGCATAAGAAAACTTTTTGTTGTTATCTTGTAAAAACATTGCTTAAGTTAAATATGTCTGTGTCTTTACTGCTTAGGTGTTTAATGCTTATATAATATCAAGAGGGAACTCCGTGAAGAAACCTGACACAATACAAGGCAGTCTTGTAAACACTCGTGCCGCAAAGCCTTCTTGCACACAAAGAATGAAAGGAGTCTGAGCTGGGCCTATGCAGAATAGCAGATAGATGCAAATGGATGCGCCGACCTATATTTAAATATTTACAAGAATTGCGACTAAAGTACACAACGACCTCGATAGTTCTTATACTATGTTCAATCAAGTGACGCGCTAACAAATGGAATTGTTGGAAAAACTGTTCTAGCTCTAAACTTCACAATTAGTATTCCTTGCGTTTATATTACACATCAAAAAACAGTTCCTCGCAAATAAAGTCGTCTACTATCAAATAGACTCCATAACTGGCAGTACAAGCGTGTTCAATCATTAGTTAAAAAAAAAAAAAACATTCCAAAATCAAAGCGACTGATGACCAATTCACTCCGCGAACGGTGCGTGTGTTCATACCTCGGCAATGCGTGGCATAACTCGCGCGCCTTCTCACGGTTGGTTCAAGTATCTAGTAGCTGGTAGTTACTAACCAGCCTCAGTCGCAAGCGCAACTATGGTGACACGTAAACACTTTGTGCGCTACATAACAAGTCGACCGAGACAAGTAGCGGAGCGATCGCATATTCGGCTTTAATAGCACGTTAAACCTTGCTCACGTTCTATAGATACCACTAATTGTATTCAACAGGTCATCAAGTAGTTAAATCGGTGTCATATATCGCTGTCTCGCTGCAACACGAAACTCACGTCGCGTGAATAACTTAATAGAGGCAAATATTTGCGTTGCAACATTTGCGGTGTCCGCAAATACGGGATACCATGTTTGGTAAACAGGATCTTGATTCTGCTGATTCGACACTTCGTTATTAAAAGTGAAATAGGTACTACCGGTAGTAAAATTATAGATCGACCGCTCAAATGAGTCCTCGCCTGCGCGGCACTAGGGGCGCGGGGCAGGACATCAAAGGGGGCCGAGATAGGTGCGGGCGGCAGGCGCACTACCCACCCGGGCGGGCGAGGACTAATTTAAGAGGCTGGTCTGCAGATCAAGCATTTTTTTTTTTTAATTTATTTGTGCAACAAACAGTCACATAGTTGAGCATTGTATTGATACATAACAAGGTGTAGACCTGGAGTGCCATAACAATAATAACGTGAACGTCGGTAAACTGGAACGGTAGATGCAGTAGATTAGGTAGATTTTGCAAACGAGTTGACATTTTCAATCTATAAAAGACTAAGTTTATTGGGGAGCATTAAGTGAAAGCGTTCATCGCTAGCCCTCGCTTCATTTCGGTAGCCCATGCCGTGTTGTCGAAGAGGAAGTAGTTCAACGAGAAAGCGCGCACCGTACCACCTCGGAGGCCCTTCTTTTTCTCCATACGCGTTGCGCAAGCGCTGACGCGGATTAAACTAATTGCTGAATGTATAATTTACATACAACATTATTAAATACTTTCCAGCAATTAACACGGCTAAGTGATTAGAAATGGGGTCACACTTGCAAGTGAAGCGTGCGGTTGTCATACAAGCGTTACATCATAAAACAGTAATCAATCAATATATTGGTTTTACTGCCTTTTTACGACTATGCTAATAACAATCAAGTACCCCCACTGATAGAAGCAGACAAATTGTGCAACTGTAAACTGTATTATAGCTTATTTTGGCTACAAAAAAGCGGGATCCCGGAAATTTTTCGCCATTTTTCAATACCGGTATTGAAAACTAATACCGGGATCCCGGTATTACTGATTTTATGCTTTTTTACCACACATATTAATATTATTAATTATGCTTTTAAAGCACATGGTAAAAAAGAATTTGGTGCAAAAGACTGATTATTAGGATTACTCTACAGAGCTACTGACTGGTTAATTGTTAAAATTAAAATTTGTTGAAATATAATATATATACGATTTTCAACTAAAACCGTTTTTTTATTGATTTTTTTCATCGAAAATGTTAAAAGATTAAGAAAAAATGATAATTGACTGTATTAAAAATAATTATTTCATAATACCGGGATCCCGGTATTGAAACAAAAAATTCCGGTATTAATAACCGGTATTAAAAAAGTCCGGTATTTGGAAGCCCTAGCTCGCACCTCTGAATTTTTCGTAATTAACGTGCGAAATTACATTTGAAATTTACTATGATGAGCTGTTCAGTGAAGGAAAACATCGTGAGGAAATCTGCACACATCTGCGGAGCAATTCAATGGTATGTGCGAAATTCTCAATCCGCACTGGGCCCGCGTGGGTACTATAAAGCCCTCTCGTTCTGAGAGGAAGCCTGCGCTCAGTAGTGGGACGAATATAGGCTGATGATGATGATTTTGGCTACAATGTAGAAATACTTCAAATAACGTTGTATACGGACGTAAGTTATTAAAAAGTTCCTACATATCACAAGGTCTCAATGGACCAGCAAGCAACAGCTTGTTGGAACCAGTTTTCTGTAAGACGACCTAAATAAAATAGTTGATTACCATGCAGAGCTGCGCGTGCGACAAAGCTGTGATGATTAACTAATTACAACGCATTAAACGCATGGTAACATCTATAAATAAATCTTATAGAATTGTCTTGTGATATACTACATCCGCATCACTGTACCAGTAGGTATATTCATACGACAGACTAGCTGTTGCCCGCAACTTCGTCTGCATAGAATTCCTTTATCGCTATCCCGCAGGAATTACGCAACTTTTCCGGGATAAAAAGTAGCCAATGTGTTATTCCAGACTGTAATCTATGTTCCTAATTTCATACAGATCTGTCCAGCCGTTCTGGCGTGAAAGAGTAACAAACATCCATCCATCCATACTTACAAACTTTCGCGTTCTTCTAACTCTTCCGTGCATTGCATAAGAATCATCATCACCATCGCCAGCATTCCATCAAACGGCTTATTCGGTCTAAGAACGTAACGCAAACGCAACAATCGATTCATAAAATATGGGACCCTCTGACCTTTTAAACTGAGCATATAAATGACATAAAAACAAACACAGAACTGTGGTTTTGACCACATCTATACCATTTAAACTAAATCAATTGTGTAACAAACAAGGCTAAAGCTTTACAATAATCCCCGGGTGTATTCCACAGTGGCGTGCGGTGAAGATTCGCCAGAGCAAGCAGCAGTAGGTAGCGGGAAAGCGACGCACCACAGTTTATATGCGCTGCCTACCTTGGCGACTTCCTAGTGCACGCCGTAGATGACATGACATTTCATAGAACGTGAAACTAAAGCATTAAAGAGCGATCAACACGGAACGACTGGAGTTAACCGAAGTTAGTCTGATGACTACGTCGTATTCGCTTCGCGTCCATTGCATCAATCTGAAGTGAACTAAAGAACTCTCGTTGCTGTAGTATCACGTTTACTACACGAATGTAGGTCGCGCATTATTATTTCGCTTTTAAAACGTTTTGCTTCAACGTCTGCAAATTACCTTTGAAGTACCGTCAAAATCTGTACTTATTTTTCATTATGAAACGGATTGGCAAACAAGCGAGTCACCCCCTCCCCCTACCCTGATGGTAGTGTAGTGAGCACCACTATCTAGAGATACCCGCAATACCAAATGATTGCAGACGCGTTGCAAGCCAAAAAAGGTAACATGGACCTCGTGTACCAGTTGTCTTACTCTCCACGCCGGAACACAGCATCGCAAGCACTGCTTTACTGATTAGCAAGTCAAGACCCCTATTTCAGCAACTTGACATATGTCGGCGACATGTGACAATTAGAAATGTAAGGCCTAATCAGAATTGTCACTTGTCACTCACAATGTCATGTTGTTGAAATAGGCGCCAGATGGTAGCAATCCTGAAGGACCCTGCACAACTTCCAGAACGAACTTCGGATTATACCCTTCAGTTCAGTTCGACTAAAGCAACATCCACAAACGTACGGTTAGAGGTACCGAAACCGCGTTCGATAGAATCTGTGTCGAGTCGAGCAAACTCGTCTCTTATCTTGATACTTGACCCACATATCGTGACCGCGGTCGCGGGCAGCGCGACGCCTCGCTATAGCGGAAGACCTTAATTGCAATTGCAATGTAATAGGATGTGATGGCACTTCGACTAATACATTACAAGAACAAGACTAACATAAAACAAGAGCGCCACGAGTAAATTTGGAAAATAATTTCCAAGAATCTAAATCTTAAAGTATTTGATTTGATTTCACCAGCAAGCTTCAACATCATGAATGTGCGACGCTAGAAAGTCGGAAAAAGCATCCGCTTTTCGCGTAATAAAGAAAACAAAGACCGATAAATCATACCTCTAATATGACACATTACATTTCAGGGCTGGAATAGGAAGTGTCAGGATAAGATATATCTCATGTGAGGGAAAAAGGCATCGACCTCATTAACAAAGTTGTGCAACAGTTCGTTTTCCTCAATAACTAAACAACCTTGACCCGGGGTAGTTAATACATGACGAGGAAAAATGCAAACTGATAGGATTTTTCGATGCTTTGATTTCAAGGCGCTCGTGACCGTAATTTCATTTGTATAATTGAAATATTTGAAGATAAATATAGATAATATACAGCGAGCTAATTGGGTTTTACTTTTAAGCAACCTTCCGGCTATTTTTATTCGGGCATAAGTCGACCAAGACTTCTTTCCCATGCTATGGTTCAATACCATTTGTGTAGGTTAAAACAAGACCAATTTTTTTTGAGAAATAAATTGTCGTGAAAAACGGTGAGATGTGCCCTTACTGGGTCGGCTACCATTGGCACTCTTGGCAGCCAACGAAATTAGGTCAGTTTCTTTAGTCCTGTAATTATCAAAATAAAAATACTGCATCTCACGAGCACGATTGGTAGCGAGAATTCTATAAATTGGCCGAGCGTGAAGACTTATTGTAATTTGTAACCCAGTTCGCCCGCCAGTAAATTCACCGCCAGGACAATCCGGGCTAAGGACGGGTAACAAACCTCACAATACTCACAATATCAAACTCAAGGACGATCTAAGACGCCGGTGCTTTTGTATTGTGTATCTCATTGCTTAACAATCTATGGGTTCACGCTTGAACAGTGTCGTTATAAGAATAAAATAGCTATTTGGCCGAAGCCGGAAGAACTGTCGAGTTTTTCCCGGGCGAATATTTCAAAGAAGTTTTAGTAGAGTAGATTCCAGTCTAGATTAGATGCTAGACTAAATGCAATGTCCAGCATGGGGCAGTAGGCTAAAAACTAGCGCTAACATCTTTGAAGGAAGTGGAGCAAGCTACAGTTGAGACGTTCATTTAGCTAAATTATCAGCCCCATTATTTCGGCTACGGCTTGCTCCTGTAGGCTTCTTACGAGCGCAAGGCAAGATCAGTCGGAAGATACGGCGAATATGATTCTATGGCATTAACCATGATTGTCATGGTATTCTTTAGAAACAATGCCCTTCATGACTCCCGAGCGTCCGAGTGAGAACCGTTAGTATACATACAAGCACGTGACTCCATTACGGGGCTCTTCCGCATTCGCACATATTAGGAGTTACGCAACGCGAGTTTCCCAGCAAATGGAGATAGCTTCGGAATTGATCCGTGCCGTGCGAAACGCTAGCGTACACGTCTACAGGCGCTTAACCAACCATACGCACGAAAGAAAAAAAGAGCATTTCTCCGTGAGATTACTAAGTTATTGAAGCTCTCAGGAGAAGTGCCATTCGGCCTAGAGCCTCTAGAGGAAATGGTCTTCCAATCCCATATACATAGACCGAAGCTAGTCGCTCCCGCCACAAAAACTTATTTCTATCTGTGCAGTTTCATTGCCCCGCCTGTTGTGAATTTGTAATATTTACCCTAATCGGATTTTAAGGATGTTACATAATTTCGTTTTAAATAATTTCATAATACTATACTAACCTATTGGACCGTTCTCAAATAACAGTTTGCATAAGGAAATAGCATGAAATAATATGCAAAATAAGATTAGAGTTCATTGCCGGTTCTCATAAACAGCGTTTCGCGAAGTATTTGACCTCTTGAAAGCACAAAAATAACAAGAAATTATACGCCACTCTCGATTTATGAGTCGGCTCCGACCAAAATATAAACATAGTCTAAGAGTTCTACAGTGAAAACAGTAGGCTTATTACCTAACTCGCTCGCAATCGCCATCGTGTTCATTTTGACAGTTCATGTATGGGCTGACAATTGGCATCGGAATCAGCTAGCTGTCACATTCATACAAGAACTCTCAAAATGAACACGATGGCGATTGCGAGCTAGTTAGGTAATAAGCCCACAAGAAAAAAAAATGTAGACATTACTCTTCTAAACTGGCATTTACTATGCAGGTTCAGATATGAAGAGCGAGAGCTGATAGTAACATGAAACAATCAAAATTTTTACTTGACGTCGCCATTGATTTCTCTATTTATCATAGGTGTATTTTTAACGTTTCGTATCCAAAAGATGAACACATGACCTTATTACTAAGGTTACGTAGCTGCTCATTCTTCGGTCTGTCTATCAAAGAGGATCTTTTGAACCGAAGCCAGAGGTCTGCAGGGCCTTCGTCCTTGAATCTAGAGAGTACCTCTAATAATAACACCTTTTACTCGTCTATATAAAACCTTCGTGAGACACAGAACTTAACAAACACGCTTGCTTTTATATCACTAAGTTATTATTATGTTACGCGTGTATAAGATAGTGTAGTTTCTCTCAACAAACAAATATAGACGTCAAAATCAGCATCACGTCACATCCAAACTCAAGATACTGCTTAATTTTCGATGAAGTATCTCTCTATGCTATTATTAAATTTAACAGTTGATATTTCGTTCCAATACCAGACAGGTCATAGGTTAGGACTTATTTTGGCTATTAACACCACCTGATTAACTAACTAACCAATTTTTTTATATATATAAGAGGGGGCAAACGAGCAGACGGATTACCTGATGGAAAGTAATCACCATCGCCCAGGGACACCTGCAAGACTTGGGGTGCCGGCCCTTTCAAGAACTGGAAGGCTCGTTTTTTAAAGAGCTCTTTTTTAAAGAAATGGAGCTCTGGGCCACTTATAACCTTATCGCAATACGTGATCGGCTTCTTGCTTGTATCTGTCAGTGTCACAGTACTCCGACGTTGATTGTGATTAGAACCCTTGGCCGTTGTAGAACAACGGCCAAGGGTTCTGCTTAGCTGACAGTACGTAAGTAATTCTTGCTACTTCCAATGCTCTGGTTCGACTTGAAATTGGTCGCGGTAGTACTTACAATAAGTCGATTTAAATTTGTTACTTTTAATAATACGATCGAGTGGAGACAGCGGATCGGGAAGCGCTGCGTAGGATGGATGGATGACCTGGTTAAAGTCGCGGGTTCACGATGGATGCAAGCCGCTTCCAACCGAGACATCTGAAAGCCTATGAGCTCCGCCTATGTCTAACAGCGGACGTCCTATGGCTGATATGATAATCATGATTTATAATACAATAGTATTATCGTGGGCGAGTTCTCACGGCGGTAACCTAGTGTGAACATCACCAGCCGAGACAGTGATAACGGCACCGCAAGCCTTATCAGCATGATAACGACTGACGTAATTAGAGGCGGTTGTTGGACGTCGCATCTTGTCAATGTTATATTTAATGTCGGTTCATCTATTTCCAATTTGAGTTAGGAGTTTTTTTGCGACTAGTTATTTGTGTCACAATATATTCTTTTCTTGCTATATCGTCTCTTATTTCCGGAATTCGGCAGATAGCTCGGAACAGGGATTCAGTGCTCATCCCAGTGCATCTTTAGATTTTTGGGCCATGGAATTCGTTTTTCCTAGGTTTCACTGAATCATACCCTGTATTATAAGTTGGGTACAATATCGTAGCTCAATACGAATTATCCTGCTGCAATAAGGATAAAAGTACTAGTCTGAAATTGGAATGCGATCAAAATTATGAATCTGATTTTTGCACGACTATTCGCTGATTATATACAAAAGCGACACATTTCAAAATAAGACACTGTTGCGTTTGAAAACTTATAATGAACTACTTTTGTATTTAGATGCAATGTCGAATGGTTTTGGAATGCGCCCGTTTAGTTTTTAATCTACGATATGTACAAGTACCTACAGCGACCAATTTTATTGGCTCTATTTGGCACCATAGAACTTAAACGCACATCACTAAACATAGAAAGTCTGTCATTTGAATGCCATATGCCACTTCACACCAGTCGCGTGAAGTCACCAACCATTTACTCCTCACCAACGTCAATGTCAGATTATCGCGAAACTAAACAGTTTTCACTGAAAATAAACAGATGCGAAAGAGGTAATTACTATTCAAGATGTGACAGTAGATAAGCAGTTGAAACCTTGCCGGTGACAGCCCGATTTGATAAGGCTATGCAATCAGTAGACGGTACGCCCCACAATAATGTTAGCCTGTTTGAATTTACTATTATTGAGTAGTGCCTATTACTTTCTCAGATATTGGCAGCATGGCAGCATGGCAGGGGATACAAGGGAAGACGCATCGCGCAAACTAAACATATATCGACAAACACGCGTTTCTGTAAATTAGATTCGATCCGTGAGCTTTAAAAACAAAATTAAGTTGTTTTCGTTCGGTGTCGATACATCTTATTATTACTACCACGTTTAAGAAACTCTTTTTAACACCGGACATATTTAATAGATCCGATACCTTGTCTAAAGCACGGATTCTCGCGATCACATTCAGTCTTTCTTTCATCCTTTGACAGAAAGGGATGGTGAATGCGAGTGATTCTTGGTGTTAATATGGGCCTCTGGTCATTATTGAGATTATCCAAAACATCAGCGCAATGGCCAGCAAGCATAAATCACGTCTTGAACCTAGCCAGAGCCAGGGTAACAAGACCTAAGGTCCACGTTTAGCATGATTGTGGGCGTATAGGTGGAAAGGGGAATCAAAATAGTGATTTTCTTTGCTCCCAGACCAGCATGGAAGTTAGCGCAATGGCGTATCTGCGTGTTGTCAATTACAACTTCGCTTAATATCTTGTAGTCTATTTTCTGAATACCACTCGGCGGCATCGGACTTGCAAACGTTTTTAACTGTATTTTAAATCCGAATAGTACTTACAGTGGCAATCTGAAAATTGTACGGCCATGTTCTTTTATGCGGTCACTAGCAACCCGTGTTTGTTCGTAAACCGATAACAGTCGAAGAACGAAGTTTGACGAACAACCCTGTTGCGAACTCTTTGCTTTTTTATGACTTTTATGTTTTTATAATTTGAATTTGATTTTGATTTTTGATATGACTTTTTGTCAGTTGTTAGTATTTTGCTGTTCGATAGTACAAGGCTTGAGCTGAGGAACTGGTTTTCATTCACAATATCCTTAATTATACAGTCCACTCATTTTTATCCGCTTCAAACCCTTTATTTCGCAAGTTGGACCAAGTGTACTCAATTCATGGCTAATTAAATTCTTGTTAAACTAACAAAAATAATACAAAAATACCATCTTAACCCGTCAAGCGTCCAAGCGACTACAGTAGTCCCAAACTTTTTGGAGACTTTTTAGGGACTGCATGATGCAGTCCCTAGGACATTTCCCGCCCGAAAAAGTTAGGGACTGCTGTAGTTGCTTGGACGCGTGACGGGTCAAAGTATGTTGATTATAATCAACACTGTGAAATAAAGGGTTAAGAAATTAGATGCACTTTACTTAATTATTCTTCTATATTTTTGTTTGTTAATTTTTATATCTATAATCAAACAACCAACCGTAAGAGATCTTCTAGAGAACACTGCATCGCAGTGATTGTTTTTATCGATGCCTGTACTTAAATGTTCAAGTCAACTCGTGTTTAGCGTTACATTTTGCGGAACCTTGACTCGCTTGAACAAATTAATACGTCTGAGTACACCTGTACCAAACAGGCCATCTTCAAGTAGGTCGCAATCACAATGTAAAATGATGTCAACAATCAGAGATCCTATTTGTTTCTTGACTATAGCAGATTTTATAAGTAGCTGATCTTCAGTATTTGGCAGCGGAAAATATTTACATTACACACGTATTATAAGGGTGTTTAGTTGGAATATTTTTCATTAGACGCCTGCGAAACACAACTGCCCTTTTCTGCTCAAACCTACTAACATTCAAAACGCAAAAGTTTCTAGATAGCTTTGCATGGGTAATCTTGATGCAACATAAAGACCGCCATGTTCTTTGTGACAATTCCCACGGAATTTCAACAGCCACAACTTAATATTGACAGGAAGCTTGCCGCCATCGAAATAACATCATCACGTGTGCCGAGAAAACAATTCTCAAAGTCGCTTTGAGAGCACTTTTCGGCTCGATGAGAAGATGCCCCAAAATATTAAGAAACGGTAAAATTGTAGGCAATCCTTAACATGTCTAGACCTCGAGTCATGCCGAGCATTTAGACACCCTTGACAACCATCAGGAACATTCAAGATACTTATAGATAGAGGAAGTTAACGAGCGCATTCAGTGCAATATTACAGTCGTGCTCTGAATAAAGGGAAGACAAGGGGAGGCACCGACCTCATCAGGCATAGCATGAATAAGTTAACAGTGCATTTTGACAGTCAATGCACACTTATGGCATCTTGCGGGTTTAAGGTCAGCCAGGAAGGCTTACGGTTTAATCCATTGAGCCTCCTTGAACAAATTGTAACCGCTGGCCGTCGGGGACGTACCGGAGGCGGACGGATGCTCAGGGCCTCTATTCGGGACTGCACACGAGCGATATTACCAACCAATTGCAGCGCTAACGTTTAATTTGCTATTCGGTGTCGCCAAAATTTCAGTTTGCCGAGCATAACCGATGAGCAGGCTTAACAAGCTAGGTGTTTTGGTCTTAACTGTATTTTAAATGAATAAATGAGAACGCGACGAGTGTACGCGAGAGAAATACCCATGTTGCGCGTGCGTTTAGTAATAACCAAATCCAAATTTTAACAGTTTTCTTAGATCCTTTGGGTACTCAAAAGGAGCAGGTAAAACATGCTGCAAACTTGTAGAAAAAAATAAACAAGCAATATTTAATAAATAGGTACGCAATGGGCGGAGGCCCGCTTATGGGAAAGTTACGTTTACGGCCATTCATGAATGGTTGAATGAGCTCAAGACGCCCGCGCAGCGTGCGCGCGCAGCATCTGCGGTGTCGCACGCCCATAGGGCTACCAACGTTTGGGATATTTTTTTAATGCAAGTTTTTTGTTGACTGTAGGTTTTGGTGTCTTTACTTGCATTGTCGTTCATCTTACATTTCTGTACTGAATTTAAAGTCATTCTGACCACTTCAAGTGGGTTAAAGTTGGCTTGCAATTATAGGAAAAAAAGAGTGTAGGGCTGTGTTGGGTCTACGAGTGATTACTACACTAAAGATAAAAACTAAATAAGAAAGGGGAAACTAAATTTATTATACACAAACTGGTTTTACATTCAAACATTTTACATCAACAATGCATCTGTAAAGAAAGTGACGCTCTGGTTTCATCTATCTTTTATTGTTGAGCTCTAAAGGGATAATAAATGTAAATATAAATACATATAAACAAATGTTTGCAAAAAAAATACAACCAATCATTTCATAACAATAATTTTTGAATAAAAATGATCTCGGCCAAGTGAACCAACAAAAAACCAACGGGCGTACAATTTGTTCGTGAAATAATTAAAAAAAAAACAGTAAGGTGACAACCCTAGAGAATGGCGTGGTGAAGCATCCCGTAGGTACCGCGTACGCGCTACTGGATCAAAACCCTTCCCGGTATGTCCCGGCTAAAGGAATGTTGTAATATAGAACGTCATGATCGTGTCAGGATTTTACGACCAATTCGTACAAGGACGTATGTACTTAAACTACTGGTGTCATCATAATAAAATGCAACCAGTAGGTAATACGAGTATGTAAAACCATTACATCAACAGCCACATTACAATACAAAAAGTAGGTAAAAGAAATAAGTGTATTGAACCCGCGTCAACCTAGTACCCTATGCGTCACAGTTCGCGCCCGGCGAGGACGAGAAAAATTCCACACGACAAACGATGTCGTCCGCAAACGACGCATAAATAATTAGACAATAAGCAGGCAGGGCAAGAAATCGGTAATTTGTATCGCGGCGAGATAGGAGCGGGGGAGAAGGGTGCGGGCTGCGGGCAGCGCAGTGCGCGCGGCGCGGAGATGTGGCAACGCGACGGCGTCAGGTGGAAGTGGCGGTGGCGCCTTGCCTGCCGCGAGGACGGCCGCCCCCCGCGCCCACCCCGCGCGCTCACCCTCCCGCCACTAATCCTCACCCGAACACAATCTGATAAAATTCGCGCCAGCTATGAGCATTACGCAAAGCGACTCCACACTACACACCGATAATGAATGGGACTGCTTCTTTTGTGCGACTACGCGCATACATAAACAATTCGACGCGTTCTTTCTCTATTTATATCGCCGTTTTAAGCGGTACGATTTACACAGCGTAATAAGAGAGATATTTCTTCGACCTGGCGAAACTAGTCCCGCGAACGCATTACGGTCCGCGTTCCGGCCAGGTGAATTCAAAATGACCTCTATGGGCCGGCGGCTTCTGGTGGCCTCGGTCGCCGATTGCGTTGACATTTTGTGGGTTAGCGACGCAACATGACTCTGGTCCGTGGCGAGAGCGATGCCAGGATGACTAACGGCTGAACGTCAGTAATCGCCTCAACATAAATTGTTCTACACGATAGTTTTAAGACACAAGATCGATTCACAGCCCGTATATCACTAGGGTGATTTTTGTATACCAGCATCACACCAACGATAATCAGCATACTTTAGCATCATGCACCCATTATTTAAGACTATATAAACATACACAGAAACCCCTACACGATTGAGCAAGGAACGCTATTGTCACAGAAATCATTACGATTTCGAAAGAAAAGTATGTACGAGATCTTTCGTCAATGTAAAAGTGACTTACCAAGGCGAAGAAGTTTGTGTGGCAATCCTCGAGACTTGCACCGTTTGTTTGGTGATTTTGATGCGTCATGGTAGTCCGGGGCACTTCATTTTCATTTCACAACACTAAAAACAGGTCCAATCTTAAAGAAACCACTCAAAATCTTAAAATCATCACCGACATTTAGCGAAGTTTTCACCTTTCAATGGCGACTGGAAAATGGCGGATAGGAAACAACAACCCAAGCCGATGGTGCTGCTTATGGCGGTCATTTGTGGAACTAATTTCGTTCAGAAATCAAAAGCGTTTCGTTTTACGAAGCATAACAATAATGATTTAAAATTTTCATGAAAGTTTCATGATGATGATGATGTCAATACAGAAATATTAAAAAAGATATACGAAAATTTTAATATATTGAACTAATGAAGTTTAAGATTTTATCAATTTTATAAAACCCAGTTATAGAAACATTTACGAATGAAGCAATAGTTCTTAGTTGAACAGGCTGTATGTATTAGACATATCGTAATCAAAATTAAACCCCCCCATTCCGGTAAAAAAAACAAAACGTCAAATACTTTGCGAAAAAAAGTGTTATTGCTGTTATTTTATATAATAAAACATAGATTTGTAATTATAAAGTAGAGATTCAGGTTTATAATTTTAGTTGTGTCCTGATAAATTAATTTTGATACTTCGACATGCTACGTAATGTGTTGTTACCTATATCACGTTCCAGTTTACAGGTTAATTTCGGCTTATTTATTTGGGAATGCATGCTTCCTATTAGAACTTCATCGTAATGAAATATATCAACTTTGTTTACAGGTCATGGCAGTCAGATACAAACAGAAAAAAGTGCCTAAAATAGACAAAAAACTTCAGTCAGCTGCGGAGTCTTTAGCAGCCCGAGGGTCAGTACTTGATACATAACAAAATCAGTACTTTTTAATTAAAGCAATCTGAGATACACTTGTATAGCGTGCAACTGCAAGATTTTTGCATTATTTTTCATTGTTGTCTAAATAACCACTTCACATGTACTAATTCAGGATTATTTTGTTACTTTATTACAACTCCAGTTGATTTAGTAAAAAAATTATCCAATTTATTAAAACAAATCCTTCTTTAATGGAAATAATATCCATGTTTCCCTACCAGACCGTTTGTTCCATGGCATACAGAGCATGTCACTTCATTCATGTCGAAGTCAAAAGTTAAAGGTTGAATCAATAATTGCAGGTTCCTCCGTCCGAACAAGCCCTGGGACCCTCCAGAAGACATCGAGCAGACCGTTCTTGAAATCTGTACCGAGAATGGTTTGAGCACGGATTCCGAGTTCATGTCGTTGAAAATCAAGTTTACTGTGCTCAATGCTTGCTTCCAGGAAACTGGGCACAGCGTTCCTAATTCACTGCTACACACCATTGAGTGTGTTGGTTAGTATAATAGTACATTACACACCTAGGGAGGTAAAATAAAGTTATGGTTGCCCTAGCATGTATTTCTGCCCTTTTTTGATTGTGTTACAGAATAATTTAATGAGATTTGTTTTACAGAGGACCTCACATATTTTTATAAAACCCCAGTTGATACTGCGACGCCGTTTGATGCTCTGAAAAAGATGGACTTGCCAAAGAATCTTCATGTTCAAGAAGATTATGTCAGATTCCATCCTGGTGAGAATTGTGCACTTTTATTTGTTAGTACTAAATTATTGCAATATCAGCAAGGAAACAAGATTTCTAGATTTCTAGATGGGAAGCATTTTTTTTTTTACTGTATGTAGACAGAGAATAGTAGGTATGAAACAAAACTAGTCCCTCAAAAGGATCTTCTTGCTTTATTTTTTTTGGTATGTTTTCTAAAAATTAAACCTAGATTGATAAACCCGCCGAAACCCTGCATACTAAAATTGATGAAAATAGTTGGAGCTTCCGAGATTCTCATTTAAAGGCTTTTTTTTTTATTAAAAAAAAATACATAATTTCATGCTTTTGATATAACTTTTTTTTTCAATACTTTCCAGATAAAGACGCCATGTTCAATGGAGTATCAGCTTTTCCCAAGAGTTCAACTATTGTGTCAGGCTTGAAGACCAGGAAGAAATACGAAGGCTACTCTGCTAAACGATCTTGGCCCTAAAACTTATTGTTAATAAATACTTTTAGATGTTGAATAAATCTTAATAGTTAGTAGATAAATGTTTTATTACACCTTTATAATTTTAAACATAATTTACTGCCTTTTTCAAAGACTCAAATGAAAGAATTAAGGTAAAGCTTTTCTGTGACTTTTGCTGCCTAAAACCAACCATTCTAGTTATCCTGTGAATGCCATACTACTATGATTTGAATGAAGTATAAGGTAACCTCACGCCTAAACTGGGTACCAGTCGGTAGTATCATTAGTAGGGTGAAAGGTAGTCTTCACCAGAAATTAGTAGCAGATCGAGTGCTATTTTAGTAAAATGCAATTAAAAAGTCATTTTAGCTTGATTATTATTAACACCTGATTTTCTGTTACACAATTACCCTTTTACTAAAATTACTTTTCTCTTTACACATGCCATTATTAATAATTTAATTACAATGTTTGAATTTAACAACTTCCGTTTGATCATTTTTACAAGTGGTAATTGATATATATTTGGAATTTTGACCTTTGGCTTTGGCTTTGATAAGGGACGTTATTGATTTTGTCACTCTAGATGTGTAATATAAGTTACTATATCGTTTGTTTAGTTTAAAGCTATTGTTATTTAAAACAGAAAATAATAACATAAGGCACCTTTTTGCATAATAATGGTTAAATTTATCAATTTCTGAACGAATGATTTTGACATTGACATTTGTGACACTTGACACTTGTTGGGTTGTTGGATTACGGTGGAGGTTATGGTTACGGCCCGTAAAGTTATTTAAAATGGACATATTGTTAATTCTCGCTTGAACGATTCAAAATCTATTTTAATAGAAAAATGCATATCCTAGTGATATTGTGCTTTATTATTGTCGGCTTATACTCGTGTGTTTCTTGGTGAGCTCGAGAAATAATATTACTTGTTATTGTTGTTTGTTTTGCGGAGTGTTTATTTCCGTTTTGTATATTTTTAGGCTTCTGCCGACTCTCCTGGCATGGTTGTTCAAGAGAAAATATCATATTAAGCTAAAAATTGGTCGCATTGCTGTGCCCAAGCTGATATTAAGGGACGTTAATTTATCAAGAGATGGCTACTCAATTGTAAGTTAATAATATACAAATATCATTTTATAAACCTGAGGATAGCAGTGTCATCGCAAATCAAAGTATTAGTATATATAGTATAGTATAGTTTCATGTATCTTTATTATGAAATAAATAGTGAGTTCTTGTCTATTGTGGGTCTAAATGTTTTGTAGTATTCAATTTCAAGTGTATATAAGAAAAAGTGACTATGTAACTTTGAAAATTTTGTATTTATTTATTTACTGTACGAGTAGTATTTTCGGCGTTTTCATTAAAACGCATCAGGCATGACTAAGGTGCAATAAATTGTCTTAAATAAAATGCAAATTCAATTTTGTCTTATATTTCTAATATCACAACCTTCCGGTTATATCAATAGTTTGAATTTAATTCATCACTGTTCATCCCTTACGGGGTAGATAGAGCCAAAGGTGCAAGACCTAGGCCACGATAAGGAAGATTTGTGGGTGTGTAGATGGGAAAAAATGGAATCAAACTAGTGATGGGTTGCTAGCCGCATCACCTATAAAATGATTCCTATGATTTTCGCCTCAATTGCCACACTTAGTTTTAAGTTTGATTTACTCTATATAAATGTATGTGTACTCTATTTGTGGTAGTAAAATTATATTCTATTCTATTCTATTCTGTTTCCTAGAGCTTTTACCATCAGCGCGGGAGAGAAGCAACTGATACATTCTATGTTTTTTCTTTGCTCCCAGACCAGCATGGAAGTATTATTATGTTAGGTAAAATAATAATAATAAAGCTTTATTCATTCTGTTTTTTACAGTTCAACTGTGTTTTAGTGTTGTTAGTGAAATAAATCTTAATGACTTAGTGTTGGTAATGTAATTTTTTTTTAATTAAATTAAATCAGACCACTTTCGGGGAAAAGCCTCCTCCAACTCTTTCTACTTTAGTTATATAATTATATTTTAACTCTATGTTAGGTATATAATTATATTTTTTAATAAACCCAATCTATCTTAATTATTATGAACTTACTTGACCACTCATTTTTACTCTTTCAGCAAATCGACGAAATCTCATTCAGCAGCAGCTTCTTCAATTCGGAAACCAACAAACTGGTCTCCGTGCTGGTTAAAGGCTTCAACATTTCCAACAACGTCGAAGAACGTCGGAGTGCCGTTGAGACCATCCTGAAGCCTCTCCTATCCAAACAGAACTCTACCAATTCCCGTGGAGAGCTAGAGGAAATTAACTTTGATGACTTGGATAGGAGTCTGAAGAATGTGGAACGGAAACTGTTGGATTTTAGGGATAAAAAGCTGCCGCCTAGCTTGATTATGTTTGCTCAGGTAACTGAAGATACTTGTTATACTTAAATACATACATAAATCACGTCTTTATCCCTTTAGGGGTAGACAGAGCCTAAATAACAAGACCTAAAGGCCACATTTAGCATGATTGTGGGTGTATAGGTGGAAAGGGGAATCAAAATACTGATGGGTTGCTAGCCGCATCGCCTATAACATTATATAACATATGAATTTCTAGCTTCTGCCTGCGACTTCGTCTGCGTAGAATTATACATAAAAACCTTTCTCTTGAATCACTCTATCTACTAAAAAAACCGCATCAAAATCCGTTGTGTAGTTTTGAAGATATAAGCATACATAGGGACATGGGGACAGAGAAAGCGACTTTATTTTATACTATGTAGTGAAGTAAGTTAACACACATTGAATGAATAAAAAAAAAACAATAATCGAAAATCAAAATTTTATTTGCAAATTGGCCACCAAGGGCTCTTTTACATGTCTTTTTGAAACTATGAGCGCATTCGGAAAGACCATCATTGCCAAGAAGAATGCGCCGCAAGAAACTTGGCAGAAAGTCATTTCTTCAAAATAAAATACAGTAAGAATACTTAATTTCTACTTCTATCTTCTATCTTATCTTAGGTACCTGTAGTTTCCCATGAGGCTGACATAGTCACCATTGGTGCACTCAAGCCTCGTTAAAGTTTGAGATTTAAAAAAAAAACTTTTTATGTACTTTTCAGTTCATGGGGATTCATATAACGAACGCAACGCTGAGCATCCACGGGCCCACCCTGACGCTGGAGGGCTCGGCGTCGCAGCTGCACGCGGACGGCGCGGCGGGCGGGCCGGCGCGCGCGCTCGTGTTCTGCGCCAACCTGGTGGAGGCGCGCGCGCGGGTGCTCAAGGAGCGCAGCTGCCTCGGGGAGGCTGGCCTGAGCATGCTCGTCGAGGGCACGGTGAAGGCTGACGGACCGTTGAATGTGGAGGTTTGTTTATTTACTGGCATGGCTTTTGAATATGGTGACTTAATAGTTCTTTGATGTATTCTGAAGAAATGTTGTTGCCTGCTGAAAATTCAGAACTTTATTTTGCAAATAGGCCTCCAAGGGCTCTTTAAGGGTGCGGCTCCACTGAGGCGGAGAGGAGCGGAGCGGAGAGGAGACGTGTGGGGATCGACCAATCATATTACATTCATATTACATGAAATTCACATCTCGTCTCCGATCTGTAATATGATTGGTCGATCCCCACACGTCTCCTCTCCGCTCCGCTTGTCTCTGCCTCAGTGGAGCCGCAGCCTTACGCGTCTTTTTGTAAACTACCGTCGTTGCCAAAAAATGCGTCGCAATAAACTTGGCAGATTAATAAGATTCAAGTACGCACTCTACTTCCATGCTGGCCTGGGAGCAAAGGAAAAACATAGAATGTACCAGTTGCTTCTCTTCCCGCGCAGATGGTAAAAGCTCTAGGAAACAGGCGAAAATCATAGGAATCATATTATAGGCAATGTGGCTAGCAACCCATCACTATTTTGATTCTCCTTTCCATCCATACACCCACAATAATGCTCAACATGGTCTTTGGGTCTTGTTATCTTTGGCTCCGTCTACCCCGTAAGGCAGTGTTTTTCAAACTTTTCCACAACACGACCCCCTAGGCTACGTTCAGTAACTAAAGTGTCAGTGTGATTATCGTCGGGTGAAAATCGTCCGATCATGAACACACTTACTGAACGACTTGGGGCGTTCTTCTGTCAAAAGTGTCAATTGAAGTATGATTTCGTATTCGTAATAATAAGTTTATATCCCCAGCGTTCGAATTATAAATTTTGCCTCATATCAACTGTCAAAGTGACGTCTGTGCGTTTTTTACCCATCTATTTTACGGGGTGACCGGTGCGATCGCCCGACGACGCCCGACGATGTTACTGAACGACTTGGTGTGATCGTCCGATGATCGCACTGACTTACTGAACGGGCCAGTGCGTCGTCGGGCGTCGTCGGGTGATCAAACTGAACGCACCCCTAGTATGAAAAAAATATTTCGCGACCCCCGCCCCCTTCTTTTTTTCATGTAGGTATTTTACGACACATTTATGCATTTGCATAGTAAGCAACTTTTTTTTGAAGAGGTACTTTCGGCGACCTCTCGGGACCCCCTTGTCCAGGCTTTGCGACCCCGTAGGGGGTCGCGACCCACAGTTTGAAAGACACTGCCTTAAGGGATAGGAACGTGATTTGTGCATGTATGTGTTTCTATGTATGTAAGTATCTTAGACAGAGGTATTAATTAACAGACTAATGAAACAGAGTGTGAAACTGCTGAGGGCAAATCATTTATCATGATTAAGTGTGAACTTACGTGATTACATCATACATGTATGAATATGGAATTCGCCTTTTAATAATGACTTATTTCATTATTACAACTATTACAAGCTTTATATTAACTTACAATGTATGTATGTATGTATGTAAGTATGTTTGTCCGGGTGGAATCTTGCGACACAAAAAAAAATCTAAATGTCATTGAAAATTAAAATATTCAAAATGTTATTTGACTAATTTTGGCATTCGTCTTTACAAACATGTTTACATCTCTTTGACTTTGGTACAGTTTTTCAAGGGAATTTTTGAATTGAGTACTTTAGAATCTTAACCTTCTATTCTTTGTTTTTTATCGTATTATTAGGGTCTTGGACTCTTGGATTTTTGTGGCATCTAATTGATTTATTATTTTGTTAATTATCAATGTATGTAGGTAAAACTGTTTTGTTAGCGCTGGCATGATTCCTAAGTTTGTTTATAATTGGAACTGTTGGTTTTAAAGAACTTATATTGTAAATTTCTAAATGTCAGTGAAAATTAGAACACATAGAAAAATCCGAAAAGTAAAGCTATGGCCGGGAATCGAACCCGGATCCTCGTTATTCCGTGACGCGTGCTATACCCCTACACCACCCATAGCAGGTGGGTAGTCTTCGAATTTTTCTACCTGTTACTAGATCTCACGTGACCTTTGTTACTATGCTAATTTTTGTCGCTAAGCGTCATCTGTTTGAGTGATGTGTCTGTACGACACAATTACAAACGTACTGTACGTTCGTTAACGTATTGTACGTTACAATATTAAAATTTAATTCGTAATCATTTGTTTCGTAAATAAAAAAAATATCAATTTTACATTTACATGCTTTATGACCATTGTACATTTTGATAATAATGCATTTTGATTCATTGTATATTAATTTTGTCTTCCATGCTGGTCTGGGAGCAAAAAAAAAACATAGAATGCACCAGTTGCTTCTCTACCCGCGCAGATGGTAAAATCCCATCGAGGGAATGGGCGATTAAAATAGGAATCATGTTATAGGCGATGAGGCTAGCAACCCATCACTATTTTGATTCCATTTTCCACCTATACGCACGCAATCTTGCTAAATGTGGCCTGTAGGTACCTTTCTACCCCGTGAGGGATGAAGACGTGCTTTGTGTGTTTGTTGTGTGTGTATATTTAGACATGTACCAAAATAACCGTTACCGCCACACTGCCGGTCGTGCATACTTGTTTTGTATCCAACGTTATTATCAACAGAAAATCCACTGCGCCGTCAGCAACACCCGAGTGTCATTCCACGACGAACTGTACGAGTACGTTCAGAAGCATCGGCGGTACAAGCGGCCGCAGGTGCGGCAGTACGCGGCAGGCGACCCTGGCACGACGCCGGTGCTGCCGCGGCTGTCGCCTGTGATACCAAAGGTGGGGTCTTTAGTACATACATATATCACGTCTTTATCCCTTACGAGGTAGACAGAGCCTAAGGTAACAAAACCTTAAGGCCACGTTTTGCATGATTAAGGGCGTATAGGAAAGGGAAATTAAAATAATGATGGGTTGCTAGCCGCATCGCCTGTAACATGATTCCTGATGATGATAGGCCTTTAGTACTTTACATTAACCCCCATAATGTCACTACGCAGCTCCTTCCATGCTGGTCTGGGAGCAAAGAAAAAACATAGAATGTACCAGTTGCTTCTCCTCCCGCGCAGATGGTAAAGGCCCATCGAGGGAATGGGCATAGGAATCATACAGGCGATGCGGCTAGCTACCCATCACCATTATGATTCCCCTTTCCACCTATACGCCCACAATCATGCTAAGCGTGGCCTTTGGATCTTGTCACCTTAGGCTCTGTCTACCCCGTTAGGGAGAAAGACGTGATTTATGTATGTATGTAAGAGAGAGAGAGAGGAGGGGGAAAGGGGTTGCGTTTAGTTACTGCACTTTCTCACGTTAATTCCGAAAATTCAGAGGTTTGAACTCAAGACCCTCGGTTTGAGAGGCCACGGGTCAAAATGAGGTGATATAAATGTGATATTGTTCTTCTGAATTATGAGAGCTGTTTTTGTTTTATTTCAGATATTTAGTTTAAAGATAGACACGACGAATGTGACATGCATAGACAATGTGACAAGCACCGATTTTAAGGTGTCCCTCAACAGTCTTCAGGTGAGTGGTTCATAGCGTTACGCTGTACATATATTTATCTACACTAGCTGTTGCTCGTGGCTTCGCTCCCGTTTTTTTTCTTCTAAATTTGAATATTTCTCACCGTTTAAACCTTCCCTGGGCTTCCACGAATATTTCAAGACTAAAATTAGACAATTCGGTTTTATAAAATGTTTCAGTTGCTTCTCTTCCCGCGCAGATGGTAAAAGCCCATCGAGGGAATGGGCAAAAATCTTAGGAATCATTTTATAGGCGATGCGGCTAGCAACCCATCACTATTATGATTCCCCTTTCCACCTATACGCCTACAACTATGCTAAACGTGGCCTTAAGGTCTTGTTACCTTAGGCTCTGTCTACCCCTTAAGGGATAAAGACGTGATTTATGTATGTATGTATGTTTATCATTTTTTTAAATAAATGATTAAATTTTTTTGCAGATCAACTCTAGGTTCAGCGCGGCTTCGGTGCACGTGAACGCGCAGGGCGCGGCGGCGGCGCGCGCGCAGGTGTACGTCGCGCTGCAGCTGGACCAACTCCAGCTGACCGCCGAGACCAGGCGGCGCGACTTGCAGCGGCTGCTCTACCTGGACAAGCTTAAACTGGACGCCAAGGTAACATTAATAATTTGGCCCGGTGTATTAGCCAGGTTGTTTTTGACGTGAAAACTTCTTTAGCGGCGTCGTGCACTTTTTTTGGGATAAGTAAAAAATGTTAAACTCGCGTCAGGGTCACGTGAACCTGATTGATAGTGCGTAGGACGGCGCAGGGCGCTTGCGTGTGTGTGTGTGTAGTTTAAAAAAAATTATAAAGTACCAATACCGTAGTAATAGTAGTTCCAATACCATACTTCGCGGAACCGTCTGTCCTTCCATCCTCAACATCTTGATGGTTGGCAGTCAAGTACCGTGCGTTTTAAACGCAATTTCCTTCCTCGTACGACAAAGATCTGGAACCAACTTCCTGCTGAAATAAGGAACCTGGTTCCTAATGAATGACTTGAGATCATTCAACACGTACAAGTACAATTTATGAGTGGTATTAGTACAATTTAACAGAAAATGGAACAAATAACGGATTATATGCAGAGCCGTAGGCTGGCAGGAGTCTGACACATGGCAGCTACGCCACGTCAGACCGTCTACCAGCCAGCCACATTTGAAAGAGGTTGGTTCCCGACAACATTCCCTGAGCGGTACAATTTAGGGATCTTTAAAAAACGAGCATTCCTGTTCTTGAAAGGGCTGGCAACGCACCTGTGATTCCCCAAGTCTTACAGGTGTCCCTGGGCGATGGTGATTACTTTCCATCAGGTGACCAGTCTGCTCGTTTGCCCCCTCTTATATATATAAAAAAAACCAGGATCGCAGCTCCTCTAATAGACTACAGGCCCATGTCCAAAAAATGTGGGTCATATGAACCACCAGGTGACGTATATAGTACGATATAAGAGCATAAAATAATAAGATTCAGCACTATGCCGTCACTTGTAAGCTGTCCAACTGGGTGCTGGTGAGAATCCAAAAGTGCAACCCTCGATTTTTTTCCCCTTGTCGCATGATTTTTGTACGGCGTTGCGGAATAATGGATTAGAAGCTGTATTGAAACAGCATGAAACTGATGCCGTACAAATGGTGCGCCACAAAGTCGGTTATTTTTTTTTGATTTTCTGACAATTTCCAGGGTAAATTTGGTCATTTCATTCTGTACGGCATCAGTTTCATACTGTTTCAATACAGCTTCTAATCCATTATTCCGCAACGCCGTACAAAAATCATGCGACAAGGGGAAAAAAATCGAGGGTTGCACTTTTGGATTCTCACCAGCACCCAGTTGGACAGCTTACAAGTGACAGCATAGTGCTGAATCTTATTATTTTATGCTCTTATATCGTACTATATACGTCACCTGGTGGTTCATATGACCCACATTTTTTGGACATGGACCTGCAGTCTATAAGAGTTTATTTTGAAATACGAATGAAGCTTGAGTCGCGTTCGATTTTTTTTTGTTGAGTCGCGGAGTAAAATTACCAGGACGCACACGAAGGCTAGCAACCCATCACTATTTTGATTTCCCTTTCCACCTATACGCCCTTAACCCTTTACGTGGCCTCAAGATTTTGTTGCCTTAGGCTCCTTACCCTGTAAGGGATAAAGACGTGACGTATGTCCTTTTTAACCGACTTCAAAAAAAGGAGGAGGTTCTCAATTCGTCTGTTTTTTTTTGTTATTGCAGTTGGAGAAAGGTGTCCTGAATCTGTATCTAATACTGAGCACGCTCAACGTACTATATGACCACGAGGATGTCTTCAACTGGTGCACCTCGTTCGCTGAGCGGCTCGACCAGTCCAAACGGATGCGGGTGCAGAACGTCAGTACTTGTAAGTATGCGTTGATTGACTAGCTTTAGTCTGATTGTGCTCTCTAAAACTTTGAAGATGATCCCGTAGAGGGATCGAAGCGCGTCAGTATTTGTGTGGTGTTAAGGATAATTAAGTTTGTGGGATTTTGCATGAAAAACATATATATTTCGCACAGGCTTGGTTACTTTTATGCTGGTCTGGGAGCAAAGGAAAAACATAGAATGTACCAGTTGCTTCTCGTCCCGCGCAGATATTAAAAGCCCATCGAGGGAATGGGCGAAAATCTTAGGAATCGTGTTATAGGCGATGCGGCTAGCAACCCATCATTATTTTGATTCCTTTTTCCACCTATACGCCCACAATCTTGCTAAACGTGGCCTGTAGGTCTTGTTACCTTAGGCTCTGTCTACCCCGTAAGGGATAAAGACGTGATTTATGTATGTATGTATGAGTAGCGGAGTAGCAAGGTACAGTGTATGTGTATTTTATATGTTTAGTTTTTTAATTTTATCTGGGTCCTACTGAAAAACAGCGTTGCGGCGCCGCAACATTATGCTGAGTGGGGCCCATTTTACACCATATCGGTACTATTCCTAAGTATATTGTATTTCTTCCTATTATATATCTACGTGTATCGAATGTGTGTAAATAAATGTCTCTCAAGGTAAATATTTTTTGTTCATTGAAATGGACCTCCGCATAGTAACGCCTGATTCAATAAAATATACTGTTTATGTTTGTCAGCGCAATCGCCGGGGCTGCTAAGCAGCATCCTCAGTGCGTGCGTGGTGCAGGGCTGCGCGGAGCTGCGCGGCGCGGGGCTGCGCGCGCGCCTGCCCGCGCCGCTGGACGCCGGCTGCCAGGGGCTCAAGGTCAAGCTGGACCAGCTGCTGGACACCAGGGGTGAGCCACTATACGGCCATAGCGATTGTTTATTTATTTTCTCAAAAATGTCCGTTAAAGTCGTCATTGTTAAACTACATATCAGAACAGGAAGTTAATTGTTGCCGGTCAGTCCAAAATTAAAAAAAATACTGTAGCGCTAAACTCTCCAGTAATGTTGCATACAATTTCCATTACTGTCTAGTTATTGACTTTTTAAAAATGCAAATCACCATTACAAAAAATAAAGGCACAAGACTTAAAACACCAAATTAAAAAAAAAAGCTAGTACGACAACGTGTTTATCTGTGTCTGAAATACCTTTAGATATTCTGGGTAGAAAAATACTCTCTTCAAATGCCATTGATAGAAAAAGGCGGCAAAGCAAAACAATTTTCACTATTTTGTTTTCATTTATTTTTGTTGTTGTTTTATTTTCGATTTTTGAGAAAAGCACTATACTTGCCTCGGCCAGAATAGCATTGCTGGCTTCGTATTATTAAACGGACTCGCAAGCTCGTCCGTTCAAACCGATACTCAGCCAGCAATTGCTTACTTCCTGGCCTAGACAGTAATGTACTATTAATAGCCATGTTTTTTAGCTCTTATAGTTTGAAACACAACATTTCCTAGTTCTGGCACATAACTTAGATCTATAAGGAAACTTTGTTTCTTAGTTACATTTTTGTAAGAACATTTATGGATAAATTATCTTTAACTTTATCTTTATGGATTACGGTAAATATTATCATGTGATCTTAGCATATCGCGATCCAAATTACTAAATATGAATGGTGTCTGGCAACGTCGCGCTACGCGTTTCGCCAGCGCCACACGGGTCGCGTGATGTCGTCAGACGAGTCAGGTGAAGTTTGGCGAAGTCGCGCGAGTTCGCCTGATGTCGCTGTTTACGAAGTCGCGCGATTTCGCCAGGTATGTTAGGTGAAATCGGACGGTTTCGCTTGACATGTCGTGGGATATTTTGTTGCCGAGCGCATCCGTGGCTTAAAGTTTTTAAATCACGTCTTTATCCTTGACGAGGTAGACGGAGCCTAAGGTAACAAGACCAAAAGGTTACGCTTAGCATGATTGTGGGCGTATAGATGGAAAGTGGAATCAAAATAGTGATGGGTTTCGAGCCGCATCGCCAATAACATGATTCCTAAGATTTTCGCCCATTCCCTCGAAGGGCTTTCACCGTGTGCGCGGGAAGAGAAGAAACCGGTACATTCTATGTTTTCTCTTTACTCCCAGACCGGCATGGAGCATGCAGCATGCGAAAGTAACTCGGTGGAATTCACTCTTAGCGATTGAAACGGCGGTCTCCTGTTCCCAGAGGAGCCGTACGCGTCTGGCTTGGGGCGGGCGCTGCTGGGGGCGCGGCACTGGAGCGCCGAGCTGCTGGTGGACGCGGGCTGGGCGGCGCGCGCGCGGGCGCCGGCGGGGGCGGGCGCGGGCGCGGGCGCGGGGGCGGGCGCGGGCGCGGGGGCGGGCGCGGGCGCGGGGGCGGGCGCGGGCGCGGGGGCGGGTGCTCCCCCGCGCAGGCAGCACGGCTGGGGCGCCGCGCTCGTCGCCGTCGCCCTCGTCAAGTGGGGCAGCCACGGCCCAAGGGACTCCAAGGTTAGCACCGGCTTTAATCCAAAAAAAACATACAGGCGTTCAGTCAAAGCGACACCTGCTCATTCTCCCTTTGGTCACATCATCGCATACTTTCCAGGTGGAAGCGATGATGGACTGCCTCCGCTTTGAATGGTCTCCGGCTGTTGCTGACACCATCGTCAACCTGGTCGACTGCATCCACGCCTACCGTCAGCTGAAACCTTCGGAACCCTCGAAGCCTGCGGAACCTTTGGAACCCTCGACCCCCTCGGCTTGCCACGTTACTATCAACGTGGCGCTGTCGCACATCAACGTGTTCCTCATAGTCAGTGAGGATATGTGTCTGATGACGAGGGTTGATGCTGTCACGCTGGAGAAGACGGCGGCGAAGGGAGCTGCCGTGGTGTCAGGATTGAAGGTGGTGGATATGGTGCCTTATAAAGGTGAGTTTTGGGAGCTGGCACGTGTCAATCAAAGTTGATGATGCCAAACCATCGTGTAAATGTATTGTATAGATAGACCGATCCCTTAAATGAGTCTTCGCCCTTGCGGTGCAGATGCGCGGGGTGGGACGACCCGCCCGCACCGAGAGACTCATTTAAACGGTCAGTCTCTTGATGTCAACATAAAGCCGGTACAGACGGACCGCATTTGAACTGCAACCCAGCTGCAAATTTGCAGTTCCAGTGCAGTTCTGCTGAAGTTGGTGTAACTGCATCAAAACTGCAAAATGACTGCAGTCCGCTTGCAGTTGCCGTGCAGTCATGTCAAACTCACACGGACTTCAATTTATCAGTTAAATTCTTCAGTTTTTCGGAATTTATTTGCGAAAATACATTTGAAATTTACCATGAAGCAATTCATAGACTACAGGCCCACGTACAAAAAATGTGGGTCATATGAACCACCAGGTGACGTATATAGGACGATATAAGAGCATAAAATAATAAGATTCAGCACTATGCCGTCACTTGTAAGCTGTCCAACTGGGTGCTGGTGAGAATTCAAAAGTGCAACCCTCGATTTTTTCTCCTTGTCGCATGATTTTTGTACGGCGTTGCGGAATAATGGATTAGAAGCTGTATTGAAACAGTATGAAACTGATGCCGTACAGAATCAAATGACCAAATTTACCCTGGAAATGGTCAGAAAATAAAAAAAAAATTACCGACTTTGTGGCGCACCATTTGTACGGCATCAGTTTCATACTGTTTTAATACAGCTTCTAATCCATTATTCCGCAACGCCGTACAAAAATCATGCGACAAGGGGAAAAAATCGAGGGTTGCACTTTTGAATTCTCACCAGCACCCAGTTGGACAGCTTACAAGTGACGGCATAGTGCTGATCCTTATTATTTTATGCTCTTATATCGTCCTATATACGTCACCTGGTGGTTCATATGACCCACGTTTTTTGTACGTGGGCCTGTAGTCTATCAATGGTGTGTGTAAAGTTCCCAATCCGCACTGGGTCCGCGTTGGATCTATAGCCCAGCCCTCTTGTCCTGAGAGGCTGCCTGTGCGCAGCAGTGGGACGTATATAGGCTGAAGAGGATATTTGACAGATTTTTTTTTTTTTTTTCCAGCAAACGTCCAATGCCAACGTTCTGATGAAATCCCAGAATCACTTCTCCACATCCGCCTAGCAAGGATAGAGCACACCACGAACGAGGCCAAGAACTCCGCTCTTATAGATTTCCAATTCCTCGAAACGGTGGACTGTGAATGGAGTGCCAATTTGCACCTGAAAATATTGACGTTCTGCAGAGCAGTCCATGGGTTCCGGGGGGAGCTGAGGAAGAGGGCTAGCGGGGGCGGGGGGAGGAAGAGCGAGCTTGATTGGAAGATATCGTTCAAGGGGGAAACGAGTCTTGGGCTGGTGTTGTCTAAGGAAAACAATATGATGCTTGCAACGGGTAAGTTCAGTATCCATCTCTTTCGCTCTTATGTTATTAATTATTAGTGTGAATGGAACGGCGCAATTCGAATCGAATCTCGGAGTATAAGGCCTGAGTGTTTTTGGTACAATCATAGGAAGTAACTTGCTTGCTTTTGAGGTGGTAGGACCTCGCACATGGTTTGTCCGAATCGCTGCCAATGACTTACTCGCCAATCCTGCCGCCAAGCAGTTCTTGCGCTTTAGAGCATAGGGTATAAATTATTGGCGCATAGGGTATTCTAGCTTATCCTCTAGTTTGCAGGTGTCCATGGTGGTGTTTACTTACCATCAGACCCACTTACTCGTTTGCCAACTTTCAGGTATACAAAAAATAGTAGATTATGCCGAGACCTGGGAAGTAGCCAATTGCTGGATTGCGGTTCGTGTTTTTTAAAGTTACGAATCCAGCGATTGCTCTTGCAGCTGAGGCCGATATAATGTTTTTCTCAAACATTGAGAGGAAATGAAAATAAATTTTGCACTAAACTTCCTCGCAACTTAGGTGGTTTTCACGTTGCCGCCTTTTTTCTTAAGTTTTTTTCTTATGCCATCTGTCACCGTAAGCTATTTGAGACATCGATAAAAACGTTAGACTCGAACAAAACGCGCACTCCTCGGCCATCGACTTAGCTGTATGACATTGTTGTTCATTATTCCATAGTCTCTTTGACTTTAAAAAAAGTTAAAAACAAATGAAAAACACTGCAATCCGATTCATGGTCAGAAAATCGCGCCTGTAATTTAATTCGGCCGTCAACAAGGCCCTTCGTGTTCTGTTGCTTAGAATACAATGCAGACATTTTCGATAATGTTTGACAAAACAATATTGTGTTACTCTTTTTAATAATCTCATTGCAACTTTACAAAAATTAGGCAAAACGTCTCACCACAAAAGTCGCTTTTAGATGACATGACTGTCTCCTACGACCACGAACTCGGCCTGTCCATCGTCTGGAGCCAGCTGAAGATGATCCTCAACGGAGACGAGGTGATCACCGTGGAAGGCTATACCATGGAGAGACCGCAGGACGACCACGAAGTGAGGGTCGAGAGGAGCGCCGCCGAAGGGTTTGTGCTGCCCTGGAATAAGGTTTGGTGAGTTTTCTAACTTATATAACAACATCTCATTTATTCTTACTAATATTATAAATGCGAAAGTAACTCTGTCTGTCTGTCTGTCTGTTACCTTTTCACGCTTAAACCGCTGGGCCGATTTAGTTGAAATTTGGTATACAGATAGTTTGAGTCCCGGAAAAGGACATAGGATAGTTTTTATCCCGGAAAATTGCATAGTTCCCGCGGGATAGCACAGCCCAAACCACTGGACTTAGAGACTTGAAATTTTGCACATAGATACCTCATACAATGTAGGCATCCACTAAGGAAGGATTTTTGGAAATTCCCACGGGATAAGGAAAAAACGGGAATTATATATTCGATTCCGAGTGACGCTTTTGATTTTGAAAATTCTTTTGCCAATAGAAAGCCACAGTATTTGTGAGTATCATAGGCTATATTTGTAATAATTCTGCGCGGATGAAGTCGCGGGCAACAGCTAGTTAATTCATAAATGCGAAAGTTTGTTACTCTTTAATGGGAGAACGACCGAACAGATCTGACCTGAAATCCTGGAATAATACGTCAATCATAATCTCTTGTTATGTCTAGGCATAGCGCGATTTAGTCAGCGTTGCGTTTTAGGTACTGAGCGACTATAGTACATTAGGTCCATACAGCCACGTCTGACGTAAATTGTTTTGTTTTTAATGTTTAAGTCCTGTCTTAAAGTCAGAGTCGTCAGTCCGTCCTTGTCACGTCATATTAAAACTATAAGCGATTATGGGTGTGTTTAATAAGCACTTCGAAGCGCTTTGCTTAATAAAATAACATAACAAAAAAAGCCTTTGCGTGACTGGCCACTAGAGCGCTCTCGTTTTTTTTTTTTTAAAGTAAAATATGGCGGGAGAGTGAAACTTTACTGTTACGCTCATGTTTTTTATTTCCTCGCAGTAGTCGTGAAAAGCACTATGTAATGTCTCGGCCAAAAGTGCAATAGATGGGCTCGTCTCTCTTCGAGGGCCTCACCTGCGGCTCGGCCCTCGAACTCACTCGTCCATCTATTGCTCACTTTCCAGCCTCTACAACAATGTACTATTGTTGCGTAAACGCACCGTCAACATCTTTAACGCACTGGTGTGGCCGGACCTTAAGACAGCCGGTGACCTCACGCTCAGTCCGTGTAGATCTCGGTTGGTGTGAGTGACCTCAGTTTTTTTTTAAATAATTTTAGGGCTGTGACCATAGACTCTGTTCGCGTGATATTCCCCTACAAGCATCGCTTCGCGGAAGCAGTGCAGGGCGACTTCGTATCGCTGTTCAAATGGATCAAGCGGATTCACGGTGTGGGCAAAACTGTGGGCGACGGGCCGCTGCCTAGCGACCTGCATATAAAGGTTATTTTGTTTAATTAATTGTTCATTTATTAATGCACTTTTTGAAAAAAAAAAGACTAAACAATGTACTGAAATTGTAGCGAAACGGAATAAAAGAGGCTATATTATATTATAATGCATATTTTGTTGGTTTATTGTTTACTAGCGACCCGCCCCGGCTTTGCACGGTATATTATGCATGTATTATACATATAAACCTTCCTCTTGAATCACTCTATCTATTAAAAAAAAACCGCATGAAAATCCGTTGTGTAGTTTTGAAGATATAAGCATACATCGGGACATGAGGACAGAAAAAGCGACTTTATTTTATACTATGTAGTGATGTTGATGGTATTTTTATATACGCTGACCTATATTTGAATGAAAGATGCCACAAAAACGTACTAACACAAACTAAACCTCACAAGTTAGTACCCCTCCGACCTATTCTATACATATAATAAAGCAGTGGCGTGCATAGAGTTTTGAGACAGGTCAGACAAAAAAAACAACTACTTAACCTACGAATAATAATAAGTCATGAAGCGTAACTAAGCCCGAAAAAACACTGCACGCGAAGTGAACCGCAGGGGGCGGGGGGGGGGGGGGGGGGGGGGCTCGAGCCGTTATCGTGACGTTGTCATTGTATTTTTTGTTTGTCTCGTTGTTTTTCGTACATTTACATTTCTCGTGTATTTATATTTTGTAGATTGAAGAGCTTCTGATCGAAATGAGCGATGATCCTTTCGAAGTGAAACTACGTGACAATTATGAGCTGCTGGAAGATGAATATAAGGAAAGCCAAAAACGAAGGACCATGCTGGACGCCAAGGTGATTACTTACTATGTTAAATGAACTCAATACCTACATACATGAACCACTATATCCCTTACGGGGTAGACAGAGCATGAGGTTACAAGACCTAAAGGCCACGTTTAGCATGATTGTGGGCGTATAGGTGGAAAGGGGAATCAAAATAGTGATGGGTTGCCAGCCGCATCGTCTCTAACATGATTCCTAAAATTTTCGCTCACTATATATTCCCTCGATGGACTTTTATCATCTGCGCGGGATGAGAAGCAACTCGTACGTTCTATGTTTTTTCTTTACTCCCAGACCAGCATGGAAGACTCATTTCCTAACACTTCTTTTTGTTACTATCGCATACTGCTTGAATGAAAGAAGTAGGCAAGTTGTCTATCTCTGTCATCTGTTCTTTGATTGACGAAAGAAAAAATATGTGTCTGATATTTCTTGGTAATCTAACTGACGGACTAAATGCACTGTGTCTTAATTAATCCCGGATATTTCAGCAGGTTTAAACAGTCTAAGGCACCTCGTCGCCATTTTGTTCCCTTTGCCCGATCATCCCTGTTACCTTCAAATACGTAAACCGCAGGTCCAGGAGCTCTGCAAGCCGCACCTGTTCCTCCCGGCCGGCAAGGTGGAGCAGCTGTATTCGGCGCTGCGCCAGAAGGACGCGCAGATCTACGTGCAGCGGTGCCGCGCCGCGCCGCCGCCGCGCACGCGGCTAGTGGCGTGCTGCCTCACGCGCCTCGCGCTGCTCGCGCTGGCGGACCCCGCGCTGCACGGCGCCAGCAGGGCCAGCGCCAGGCTGAGGGACATCGACTTTGACAGGTTACAAATAACATGGGAAAATAGGGAATATCCTACTAATCCTACTAATATTATAAATGTGAAAGTTTGTGAAAGGTTTGGATGTTTGTTACTCTTTCACGCCAGAACGGCTGGACAGATCTGGATGAAATTTGGAACATACATAGATTATAGTCTGGAATAACACATAGGCTACTTTTTATCCCGGAAAATTGCAAAATTCCTGCGGGATAGCGATAAACGAATTCTATGCAGACGAAGTTGCGGGCAACAGCTAGTATTATAAATGTGAAAGTTTGTGAGTATGAATGTTTGGATGTTTGTTACTCTTTCACGCCAGAACGGCTGGACAGATCTGGATGAAATTTGGAACATACATAGATTATAGTCTGGAATAACACATAGGCTACTTTTTATCCCGGAAAATTGCGTAATTCCTGCGGGATAGCGATAAACGAATTCTATGCAGACGAAGTTGCGGGCAACAGCTAGTAGTTTATAATTGCGAAATATACTTCTTGTTTACATCGATGACATTCCATCACAACTTGTGAATTGTGATCAAAAATTACACGTTGCTAGTTTAATAAATTTAGTACCATCGAACATCCTTGACACAGCGAGCATTGTGAACTTCCGACGACACCGTTTTTGATAGTAAAATTGGAACTTTTTAATGTTTGCCTCGTGCAGCCCGTGGGGGGAGGACACGGAGTTCTCGACGCTCTGGTGCCGCAGCATCAGCCTGAGCTGCGCGCAGTGGCAACTGCTGCTGCGCGACTTCCCGCAGCCGCTGCTCCGCATGAGCGCGCTGCGGTTATGGGGCGCGCTCTGCGGCGCCGAGGAGGTACCGCCGCCCAGAGGTAACGCATACAGAAAGTGCCTTAGACCAGTGGTTCTTAACCTTCCAGACTCGAAGGACCATTTGACAAAACTTCTGTCTTGCCATGGACCACCTAGTAACTAAATAATATCTAGCGTATGGCTTCGATCGGCCCCAATGGACGGAATTGCACCTTCACGCGTTGTGTCTGGTTGTCACTTATCAAATTATTTATTAGATTGGCCCTGCGGACCACTATGGATGTCTCCAGGGACCACCAGTGGTCCACGGACCACCGGTTAAGAACCACTGCCTTAGACCTTTTTTTTCTCTTTCTTTTTTTCCATGACTACTTTGTTTCACTTTGACTAGTAGACTTTATACATCTCTACTATAGACTAATATAATTTAAGGCTCGGGGACCTTATACATCCCTTTTCTAAATGTATTTAATTTAAGTAGAATTTAAGTATTGTTACTGTATTTTATTTTGAAAAAATGACTTTCTGCCAAGTTTCTTGCGACACATTCTTCTTGGCAATGATGAGCTTTTCGAACGTCTTTATCCCTTACGGGGTAGACCAGAGCCTAAGGTAACAAGACCTTAAGGCCACGTTTAGCATAGTTGTAGGCGTATAGGTGGAAAGGGGAATCCAAATAGCGATGGATTGCTAGCCGCATCGCCTATAAAATGATTCCTAAGATTTTTGCCTATTCCCTCGAGGGGTTTTACCATATGCGCGGGAAGAGAAGCAACTGAAACATTCTATGTTTTTTCTTTACTCCCAGACCAGCATGGAAGTAATTGCATGGAAGCATGGATTGTAACTTTGTTAATATTAATCTTTTGTTTATGTACTGTTGGCATGTCTAAATAAATAAATCTTATATGTATATGTAAAAGAAAGTCGTGTTAGTTACACTATTTATAACTCGAGAACGGCTGAACCTATTTGGCTGAAAATTGGTAGGGAGATAGCTTAGAACCAGGAGACGGACATAGGATACTTCTTATCCCGATTTTCCCACGGGATTCTAAAATTCCGAAATGTTGTACTAATAAAGCTACAGACATTAAATTTAGCATGCCTACACATAATTCCTTGATTAGTATAAAGATGCACTTACAAAGGATTATTTCAAATTTCCCACGTGATAAAAACACAAGGTAAATAATTAAGACTATAATTAGTAGATAATATTCCTAGAGGATCTGTAGGTGCTCTAAGAAGGGATTTTCCGAATTTCCCACGGGGTAGGCAATAAAAACCTTATACTTGGAGACATGAGTGGATGTATGGTGTGTCGTCACTCTGACGTTATGTGCTCGGACGAAGTCGCGGGGAAAAGCTAGTAAATAAATAACCCCCTTCTAACACCAGCGGTGCGCACGGTGACCGTCGACCAGGGAGCCCCGTGGGGCCCCACCGAGCTGGAGCGCAGCATGATGCCGCTCAAGTGGTACTACGACCTGTGCTGCGAGATGGCAGAGTTCAGCTACGCGTTCGGGCCCTGCTGGGAGCCTGTCATTGCGCACTGCAACCTGTGTAAGTAGAGATACTACACTCTAGGTGAGTTCTGGAAGTATCAAAATGTTTTTTTTTTACATACAGCATGGAAAGAATGTGATCAGGAAGGTGACACGTCTCACTTGTCATCGGCAATGTCCCGGTGGTGGAATAGAGTCTTCATCAGTGTGCCAAGGATTGCTTTCAGTTAATAACTTTCTATATTACCTTCCAGCCTTCGACCAGGTATCCCGGCCGTCGCTGGACCCGTCAGCGCCATTGTCCTGGTGGGACAAGGTCCGCCTGCTGATGCACGGCCGGCTGACCGCCAACTGCGGCAAGTTCACGTGCTTGCTGCACGTGTCGCTGGACCCCTACAACACCACGGAGGAGATGGAGCTGACGTGGACGGACCTCGTGCTGGACTGGACCAACGGTTGGTAACAGTTTTGATCAGCTTCAAATTGCAGTGACCAACGCGCTGTGGGCGGACGTCAGCCTGAGCCAGTCAAAAGGATAAATTTATAAGATATCGTTTCGTAGTGATTTAGGAGACACAGTCAATCAAAACATAATTGAGTTTCTCTGTAAGAAAAGAAACGACATTTAATGTTATCAATCGCAATGTCGATTCCAAAATCACAATTACGGTAAATAGCTTTCTTTGTATCCAATATTAATTTTTCAATAATTTGTTTACAATGTTTACATATGACATGACATGACAGTTACTTCAATGCTCCATAGATAATATCGTAACACAACCACAGATTACACAGTAAAGAGAATCACGACAAAAGTCGCCATCTACGTCTACCACGACGGTGCTCGATGCGCGGGAATACTTAAATTAAAAAGAAATATATTTTTCTCTCAAATATATACCCCCTTATTCATAAACGCTCTGTAGGCTTCTGCTAACTTAGCAATCGTTTGTCCTTATCTGTCACTTTGACATTTACCTTTCACAGATAAGGACAAACGATTGCTAAGTTAGCAGAAGCCTATAGAGCGTTTATGAATAAGGGGGATAGGCGTTAACAGGACGTCAAAAACATCTATACACCTTTATCACAGTAAATAAATAGAGCCGTATGGATTCTGAATGAATAGCTTTCTTAAATAAACTATTGGGAAACATGGACATACTGCGCAATACGCTCTTGGCATGTTGAAAACGAAAAGATCGCGGACTGTCTGGGCGCACGTAACAGACGGCGGCTCGTCTCAACGCGGCACTCGCGACTGACGGCACCGCGAGATCCGCTTAGGGGCCGTGTAGAAACGCGCGTCTATGTGTGCGTTCGTTTCGTCCGTTTTGTTCGTAGTTTCCTTACTGCTTTAACTTATTTATATGCTGTGCCTTTATGCTACAAACAATGAGGTCGGTGACACATATTTGACATGATGGCTTTATCGATATTTATGCCCTCGACTGTACACGCCGCCCGTCTGACAACTATCCTGTATGATATCGGAGTCGGATATGATGCATGTAAAATATCGGATCCGATATCGAATCGGACGGACGAGGCATTTTATACTACCACTGAAAATAGTCTCTGTACAACTCTGTGTTTCATTGAGTTTGTATTTAATTATTATTTTTAGTTATAATTGTATTGGGTTTTAGTAACTTGACTTGTTTTTTTGGCTTTCTGGCTAGTTACTTAGGACACATCATTGTTGACAATGATGACTTTTAAAGCGCTGCTAGATAAAAAAAACACATGTAAAAAAAAGAATTACGCGTTACAGTTTGATTTGGTTTTTTAAGACAACCTAAACGGCAACACAATTATATTTGACACGACCCGATATCGCACGCATTAGAGTCCGACACCGATATCGGATCCGATAATACGAACGCTCTATGCTCCAGGCAAACTCGGCTTCCTCGGCGAGCTGAACGTGTTCGTCCGTACGGCGAGCAAGTACGACGATTGCCGCGTGCTGCGCGTGCCGGCGCTCAAGCTGGCCATCAAGCTGGGCTGGCTGTGCGTCGGCGACCCGCGGGACCACCACGCCGTGGCGCCGTGCGCGCCCACGCGCCTGCCCGAGTACTCCAGCAACCAGGTGAGCTGGTTGACGTGCTTGTGTGCCAGCACCGAGATGGATGTGTTTGGTGATTCAAAGGATACAAGCTTCTTATACATTTGTGTAAAATCGGGAATATGATTAATTTTTGTTACTAAGTAAATTTTATGTAGGTCCAATTCTAGTGTTTGGATTGCAATTGTAAAGGCCTGTCTCGCCTCTCTCTGTTAAGTTTCTGATAACTTATTGACACACGCACACGCACACGCACACACACACCCACCCACAACAATCGCTAAGGTTCATTTCATAAAGCCGCAAGTAATGACTCTTATTACGTATCTGTTGCATAAACTACTATTTAACAACAAATTGTTCTATTACAGGAGCATGACTCGTACCGAGCCTTCCGCTCGCAAAATTTGGATCTGCACATAAGCATGGAGACGAAACCCATTGAGAAGGATGGGCCAGTTCTGTTGCTGTATGGAAGCACTCTCAGGTTTGTCTATCTCTTTCCTTCTCGTTGCCTGAAATCATCGTAGTAGCTTAGTAGTTGTGGGTGTCTATCTAACCTTTGATTTTTTTGAAAATTGTGAGCAAAATTCAATGGTGTATGTGAAGTTCCCGATTCGCACTCATCGCGGGAACTACGACCCAACACCCTCTAATTGTGCGAAGCAATGTAAGCAGTGGGATGAAAATTTGCTAAATTATTATTATTAGTAAAAGCATTTTTCACACTATCCGATCTATCGGTATCTGACGCCGATACCATATCAGACCAAGATAAATGTAGTTGTTTTTCACATTATCGGATCCGATGTCAGCGTCGGATCCGATATCGGGGCCAATGCAACACCTGATATTTTTGACGAAATATCGAATCGGGTAATGAAGGAGAAGGTTAAGGTTGTGTCTTAACAGAAAATGAAGCAGTTGTCGGAGGACAAGAATGGATGGCGACAACTCCACCGAAAAGAGATAAGCTCTTAAGTAGAGAGAGAGAGATAGAGATTGTTTTATTTTTTAATTTATTTAGAAAGCAAACGGTTACATTTTAATATTGTAACGTACAATATAAGTTCATAAAAACCAACAGTTCCATCCTACTAATATTTAAACGCGAAAGGTTGTCAGTATGGATGGATGTTTGTTATTCACGCCAGAACGGCTGGACAGATCTAGATGAAATTTGGAACATAGATAGATTATAGTCTGGAATCACACATAGGCTACTTTTTATCTCGGAAAATTGCGTAATTCCTGCGGGACAGCGATAAACGAATTCTATGCAGACGAAGTTGGGGGCAACAGCTAGTAAACTATAAACAAACTTAGGAATCATGGCTGCTCTAACAAATCAGTTTTATCTACTCTTTTAAACCTACGTGAAAACATTGAACCAGTTACAACATAATTTGTAATCATAAAGCAAATTACGTAGTGATTATCTCCTCTGCAGTGATGATGGAAAAACTGATTTTATTAGTACGAAAATTGTGACTTACAGATGGTTCGAGAGCCTGAAGCTGATCCTCTCAGGCGTGACGCGGCCGACGCGGCGCGGGCGCGTGTTCCGCAACGTGCGCCCGCGCAAGCCGCAGCTCTCGCGCCACTACAGGGAGGTCAGCGCCGCCATCACACTACACAACCTGCAGGTAACGTTCTGTCATCAAATTCAGGTGGTACGACCACGTGCAAGGTCCGGGATGCTAGCACTGTCTTTTGATAATCCGACCGTTAGCTGTGCGAGCAGTAATGGTACATTGTGTATTAAGGGCGGTAAGTAAGGAATTACGATCGAGGCTCTAGTAGAAGCCCGAAGTCGAAGAGTGAAGGCTTTCTGAGTCATAGTAGAACGGAAACTCCCGCTCCGGCCGGACTCAAGGTCACGATATTAGAGTACCCGTTAAGCGGGTATTTCAGTCGGGCTGTCACGGCCGGCGTCGCCGCACGCGCGTTTGGCTGTTTGCGCGTTCCGTACCTACCTTCGTATTGGAATAAATAACAATGGCGTCAAGGTTACGGGGTAGACAGAGCCTAAGGTAATAAAACTCATTCACACTCCATATAAATATGTTTAGTTAACTTTCAGTCATCAGTTTGACTTTCTTCAGTTAAAAACCAAACCTGCTTTCCAGGTGTTCTACTGGTCTTCGTCGTCCATGCAGCGCGGCATAGAGATGCTCGGCGTGCGAGTCACATGCGGCTCCAAACACCGTCTGTCCCTGGTCAAGGCCAACGACAACCTGGTGCGGCGGCCGCGCGCCAACTGGACCACTGGCTACACCAACTGCGACCTCAGCGACGCGGAGATCTGGCTCAAGACCCCGGCCGCCGTGCTGGCTGACAGGGATGGCGATGAGGTTAGTCGCCCGCAATCGCCATCGTCTTCATTTCTGACAGTTGATGGCGAGATTGCTTTCGAAATGAAAACAATCGCTCCACGTAACTCGATCGGCTTGACGTCGCGTTCGAAAGGGATTGCGAGCCATTGTTGAAAGCAATTGAACGAATAATTTGCCGAAAAGTCGTTCTAATGTTGTGTTGTGTTCTAATGTGTGTTAATGTTTGTTCCCGAGACATGGATGTTGTATGTATATAAGTATGTATTTATCTACATTATATAAGTATGTTTATCCGTTGCCTGGTACCCATAGTATAAGCTTTGCATAGTTTGGGGCTGGATCAATTGGTGTAATTCCCAAGTCCCCAAGTCCCAGTCCCAAAATATTTATTTAATTTATTTTTATTTATTTACGTAACAGAAATGATGCTGACTAGATGCTTTTTTTTAATTAAGTTTGCTTTTAGTTCATTCACACATAGTACAAAATATAAAAAAAACAGATACAATTCACAAACAAATAATAATAACATTAATATAAGCAGAATGGCGAACTTATCCCTATAAGGGATCTCTACCAGTTAACCTTTGAGTAGATGAGAGGAGCGTCAAACGAGGGACCGACAGTCTGAGTTTAAAATTTCAGATAGCGAAAGCCACAATAGAGCGAACATATCTAAATACAAAAAGCGAATCATAAAAAAAACTACTAAATATCATTACACACATACAATATCTATATTACATTTGAAATTTACCATGAGCTATTCGGTGAAGGAAAACATCGTGAGGAAACCTGCACACGACGCGGGCGGAAGCTAGTTTTAACTAAGTCTCTCGTCTCCCTCAGAATTGTTCGGTGCTGATTCCGCCGGCCATGGAGAAGTGCTACTGCCTGTCGGTGAGGCGCGTGTCGTACGGCCGGGACACGGGCGACGCGGCGCCCACGCACCGGCTGGCCGTGCACGACCTGCGCGGCGCCTGGACCAAGCTCAACAGGGATCTGGCGTTCGCGCTCATAGACACCTACATAAAGAGCCAGGTACTGTCTAGACAAACGTACATACATAAATCACGTCTTTATCCCTTACGGGGTAGACAGAGCTTAAGGTGACACGACCTAAAGACCACGTTTAGCATGATTGTGGGCGTATGGATGGAAAATGGAATCGAAACAGTGATGGGTTGCTAGCCTCATCGCCTATGATTCCTATAATTTTCGCCCATTCCCTCGATGGGCTTTTACCATCTGCGCGGGTAGAGAAGCCTGTCTATGTCTATGTATTAATTATTAAAAAAACAATACTTTTGGATGAATAAACTTTTATTCGAACCATATCTAAGTGTTATTTGATTTAAAAAAGTAGCGAAAAACAGAAAGGGTGGTTTTGGGTGAAAATACCTAGCGCTGTTATTAGAAGGAAAAGTTTAACCTAATTATATTAGTTTGCAATAATCAAGAGGTACAGTTTGACAAAAAAAATAATGCTCCACGATGTACACACGGCAATATAATCAGGTAAGCACCTACGTACGCTTGCGCCGTATCTATCCTGCTTACCGAATAGCTTTGCTGTGTGTACCTGCGCAGTATACCAATTTTAGTAGCGCGGGAAACTCTGGCGCTGTTATTGGTCGATCGATTTCGTACCAACAATGGCAAAATCGTGTAAGCGGGACAGAGCTTCAATGCAAAGCAAGCAATACTCTGCCAGTTGCGCTTGCAAATAAAGTTCAATATAGATTATTTACACGTTCGGCTACCATCGGAAACTGGTCTGCGCTTCTCTGCGCAAACGAATACTGCCGATGCGCATTATATTTGTTGTCAAACTGTAGCTAGCTCCTAGAGCCGACTTTTTTTCACACCAAATCACTACACTTTGTAAGAATTTCTCCTTAGATTTGCGGCGTAACTTACAGTATGAAATGACTTTGCTTTTACTGGCTGTAAGGGTGGAGCCGGTGGAGAAACTTCTCTTCTCGAGATGCCATCTCCTACCGGAGGTCGGCTATCATCAGTGCTATCTTTAATTTCGACAGCAGCACGGAACAGTGAGATTGTGCTAAGGTTGAACCATGTTCGGAGATTCTTGAGCCGCGGAGTACGCCTTCCGGGTGGTCGCTTTCCCTGGATTTTCCCCTGCATGATGAGTTGAGGCCGAGTTACTTAGAAACAATATATTAAGCCACTTTTATACGGTACACGATTTTACATCTAACCTATTTTAATAGCAATTAAAGAAGAACTTGTCGACGAAAGCGCTGAAAGAGGAAGAGAAGGAGGCGACATCACCGAAGAATCAGAGAGAGCTCGATGTCGTGTCGCCCTCGCCCGCCTCTGCCGCGCAGGTAATAAAAAAACTGTTAGCTAGTAATTTTTTTTCGTTATCGCACGCACTACCTGTTTATTTCAAAATGAGATTTACCAATAATCGATTTTATCGATAAATCTTGAAAATTATGTAATTCTATTTTAATTTGTACATTGATAAAATACTTTGACAATTTCAACCCACTTCGCAAGTCTTCGGTAGTATAGTGGTAAGTATCCCCGCCTGTCACGCGGGAGACCGGGGTTCGATTCCCCGCCGGAGAGTTCTTTTTGTATTTTTATTTTGCAATGGCCTCATTTTTAAGTCTTATTTACACCAATTCCATATATTTATAACTCACTAATTTAATTATTTGCTTTTTTTTCAGTCAAATAATGCGCCAGGTTCAAACGCCGAGGGCATGTTGGCGGCCTTGGTTGCCGAAGCCGGAAGCGAAGCTCCAGTTGTATTCAGCGACGAGCTAAGTGGCGCCGAAGGAGATGCGCCACCTTCCCAACAACCGCACCCGAGACACGTTTTGGACGATGAAAATGCTCATACAGCTTTTCTTAGTGAGTAGTTTCTAGTAGCTATCACAGATGGCGCTGTAAAGTTTAACAAGTAGCGAGATAGATGGCGTTAAAGTGGAAGTTCAAGTTGAATGAAGCGAAACGTGGTACCACCGATTACCGCTAGATGTCTCGATATTGTACACAAAGTTGATTGCTTTAAAATTGAAAAAAATATTTAGGTCGTTAAAATCATTTACTTTTAATTACTTCTATTTCAGAAATCATCGGTGTTAAACACAATTGCTACTGTTGTTCCCCGTCTCTCTCGTCGCGTATAGCAAACAGACAGAGAGAAAAGTTAATCGAGCGAGCAATGTATAGTGTGGCGCTGGGGTACAACCGTGGACTGACATCGTGCTATCTCTTTCCCAGTCGAGCTGGTGAACTCGCAAGTGGTCCTCAAGGGCTGCGAGTCGGGCGGCTACGTGATCCTGTGCGCGGCGCGCGCCGAGGTCAGGCAGCGCGTGCGCCGCGCGCCGGCCGCCACGGCCTGGTCGGGCGCGCTGTCCGCCATGCAGTACTACGCCACCGTCAGCGCTGGCGAACGGGACCAGCTCGATGGTGAGTTCACTTGGGGAGCGTTCAAGTATTACGTAACGCAATTATTGAAGATTTTTGACCCTCCCTCCGCCCCTTGTAACGCGCCGTGACGTTTTTCTGTACCCCCCCCCCCCCTCCCCCTCTAAACGTTACGTAACACTCAAGTGACCATTTTTACCCAAAAGTGTCAAAATTTATGTTGCGCAAAGTACAAGAAAGTCTAAGAAAGTACAAGAAAGCCTTGGCGGTAATAACACAAGAGATGTTTAACCCGCAATACATGCGTAGTTTGTTAACTTGGCAGTTTTAATTCCATATTTTTTTATTTAAAAAAAGAAAACGTTACGTAACGTGTTGTAAGAAAGACACCCCCCCCCCCCCGCCTCTGTAACGCATCGTAACGTTTTTCGATAAAAAATTGCGTTACGTAATACTTGAACGCCCCCTTGGATATACCTCTGGGTTACTGTCTATCGGCCACGAAGATTTTTGTCTTCTCTTGCTTGCAACCGTTTCGTTTAAAAAAAAATTTGGTTCCAGAAAACATCCAATGGGTGTCAGTGGACGAGATATCCGAGCGCTGCGGCGGCGCGGAGATCAGCGCGCTGCCGGACGTGCCGCGGCTGGTGGGCAGCGGGCACTCGGCCGGCGGCGTCATCGGCAGCACCGTCGGGCCCAGCGACCACGCCGGCCTCGCGCAGGTCAGTGACGTAGCGGCCCGCTGCGCTGATGTAAACCGATAAGCTAGCTAGCTAGCTTACTTGTTACGCGTGCATCTAACAGATGGCGTTAGTGAGCTTTGTGTTTTTTTGTGTAATGTTTAATAGTTTGAAGAAATCAAATATGGCTAGGTTAACGCTATCTAGCGGTAGTGTAGAGCTTAGGCCCGTGGCATTTTGCCACTCCTACCACCCTATAGTTACTCCACTGGCTTGTACAATTTGTACATACTATGTGAGTAGTTCACCCGTCTCCCTCCCGCAGTTGCAACGCATCGTGTCGCGCTGCGCGTGCGAGTTCTACTACGTGTCGCACGACAGCGCGGAGGGCGGCGGCGGCGCGGGGGGCTGGGCCGCCGCCCCGCAGCCCTACGACTCCTTCACACTCATGCACCATGACTTGGACGTGTGCACCAATTCGTTGCAGGTACGTTTTTGTTTGGGTTTGACTTAGTTTAAAAAGTTGGTGGTTCATGCCTCATCGTAATTTTGCAGTCGTAAAAATTATGTGTTAATTAAAAAATACAAAAAGATATTTTCAGATCAACCTAGGTTATAAATTAATTTACAAGACTACGCAAGACCTAATTTTATACTCTTTGATTGTGGCAAAAACTATCTGAAGTAAATCTGACTATACGTATCAGTGCAAAAAAACATGTCAAAAAAAGACGATAAATGAGAACACTTCTTGTCCACAAAAACCTTCGATCAACAATACAACTAGATTCACGGTGATAGCTCTGAAAACGGCTCCGAGAAATAAGACCACAAAATAAATTTGTGGCCTTATTTCTGACAGTACGCGCCAACCTCGGCCAACGTGAGGACGTGTCAAAATGCCACAATGTGCGTTCAAAAATTGTAAAAACAGCCACCGAAACACGAAGGTTTCGGAAGGAATATCTTTCTTTAAGTAAGTACAAGTCAGTATTTCATAAAGTACGTAATAATTTGCAGTTTACATTTTAAAATCAATAATTTATTGTTTAGCCGATGTTGGCCCACCATCTTGACAATTATCGGTGGTTTTAGAACAAGAAATTCATGGAGTAGTTCTCGTTTTAAAATAAAATATATATTGTTATATATTTCGTTCAACTGAATATATAAATCCGTTTTTTTCCTAATCCCGTGGGAATTTCCGAAAAAAATTCAAACATTGTTTTACTATTATAATCACTTTATGCCAAATTTGAAGAGTCTAGTAGGTAATTATAGTTCATAGGATTTCGTTCAACTGAATATATAAATCCCGTTTTTTTCCTTATCTCGTGGGAATTTCCAAAAATCATTAAAACATTATTTTACTATTATAATCACCTTATGCCAAATTTGAAGAGTCTAGTTATTATAGTTACTGAGATAGCGTCACTCGGAATCGAATAAATAAGTCCCGTTTTTTCCTTATCCCGTGGGAATTTCCAAAAATCCTTCCTTAGTGGATGCCTACATTGTATAAGGTTCAAGTCTCTAAGTCCAGTGGTTTGGGCTGTGCGTTGATATATAGTTAAGTCAGTCAGTCAGTCAGGACTTTGAATTTTATTAGCTTATAGTAAATTTCAAATTAAATTTTGCACATAAATTCGGAAAAACTCAGGAGGTGCGAGCCTGGTTTGAAACCACGACTTTCTGCTTGAGAGGCGGTAGGTCGAACAACTAGGCTACTACGGCTGTTGCCTGGCTGGGCCTGCGTGGGAACTATGGCCCAATCCCTCTCGTTGTTAAAGGAAGCCTGTGCCCAGCAGTGGAACGTAGATAGGCTTAATTATTAAAATTCATGTTAATATTTGTATTTGTAAATATCTGACAAATAAAAAAAATCTGAGTTATATACTTAATTGCGACTCCATTATTACCCTGTTCCTCAAATAGAATGACATCTTTTTGAAACGAAGGTAGTTCTTTTGTTTATCGAACGCTTTCGCTCGTCTTGTGACGAAACGTCGTAAGTATTATACAGGGTGTTAGGTAATGAGTGGATAATCCTTGAACTATGGATAGCGGGCACTTAGGACATTATAATAAAGCTAAAATAGGTTTAGTAAAAGTTGCACGGTTTCCGAGATATTCGGACTTTTAGGTTTTTTTCGAAAATGAACACCCTTGTTCAATGTTTTGATCATAGCACCATTTTAAGCTAACTTTTTCATTTTTTTATTTTTGCTTAATATTCTCGGGTACTTGTGTGTTCAGATAGGCATTACTATTTTTGTGAGACTACATGGGATTTTTTAAAAAAAAATCGCAAACTTAATTTTTGCCTTTTCAATCGTACATTGATCGAACTTTCAGCTCTCACGGTGAAAAAAAAATACACTACCGCCTAGTTGCCAATAAGCTTAAAAACATGCCGGTTTATTGACAATTTAAAAATGGTAATTACCTTTTGAATTTAAATTCAAAATGACAAAATAATTAAAAAAAAATACACACTCACCCACATTTTTCCCGGTTTACTTTTTGTATCACGGGCGTAGAACTCAAAATTTTTTGTTGCAAAAATAACATTATGGGCCACTTATTTAAATGCAAATGGCATTTAAATAATTCCAAATTTAAAAAACATGTCAACTGCCTTTTGTTTTTTTTTCGAATTCGATTTTGAATTTCGCTATTATTATTGCGTAATGAATGGTTAATTTTGCGTTTAGATCGTTGTGTTGAAGTTTTTTACTTTAATACTGCTTCGAACATAATACACACTGATAGAATACGCCCAAATGCATTACATTTATGGTGAGTGCCAAGGCACAATTTCACCATTCATTATGCAATAATAGCGAAATTCAAAATCGAAGTAGAAAAAAAAAACAAAAGGCAGTCAATATGTTTTTTAAATTTGGAATTATTTAAATGCCATTTGCATTTAAATAAGTCGCCAATAATGTTATTTTTGCAACAAAAAAAATTGAGTTCTATGCCCGTGATACAAAAAGTAAACCGGGAAAAATGTGGGTGAGCGTGTATTTTTTTTAATTATTTTGTCATTTTGAATTTAAATTTAAAAGGTAATTACCATTTTTAAACTGTCAATAAACCGGCATGTTTTTAAGCTTATTGGCAACTAGGCGGTGGTGTATTTTTTTTTCACCGTGAGGGCTGAAAATTCGATCAATGTACGATTGAAAAGGCAAAAATTAAGTTTGCGATTTTTTTTTTTAAATCCCATGTAGTCTCACAAAAATAGTAATGCCTATCTGAACATACAAGTACTCGAGAATATTAAGCAAAAATAAAAAATTTAAAAAGTTAGCTTAAAATGGTGCTATGATCAAAACATTGAACAAGGGTGTTCATTTTCGAAAAAAACCTAAAAGTCCGAATATCTCGGAAACCGTGCAACTTTTACTAAACCTATTTTAGCTTTATTATAACGTCCTAAGTGCCCTCTATCCATAGTTCAAGGATTATCCACTCATTACCTAACACCCTGTATACAATTATAATTATTTGGATCTTTGTTTCTTAGACTTAAGGTTTATTTTACGTTAATAAAGAAGGTATAGCTATAAGCATAAGCAACACGGCCACTTTTTCGCTTTGATTTTGTATGGGACCGTGAATCTAGTTGTATTGTTGATCGAAGACAAAAACAAACAAACTTACCTTATATTATACAAGACACTAGGATAAAATAAAGATACAAAAAGATCTCTCCGGCGGGGAATCGAACCCCGGTCTCCCGCGTGACAGGCGGGGATACTTACCACTATACTACCGAAGACTTGCGAAAGTCTGCGAAAATACGTTATAGAATGCACTAACTTTAAATTCCGAACGATTCATAACGACGTTAGGACAGTCCGAGGCAAAGTAATGTACCTAACCTAAGATCCGTAAATAATGTACTGCGTGATTTTAGAAGAGCGCAATAACAAGAATAAGCGCATACTTAAACTTGAAGTATTCGTCCAAATTCTGAATTAATTCACAAATAGTGGATTTTTATGATAGTATATGTTATGTATGTACACTATTTATTGTGCAAAATTAACATAAGACAAATACACTAAACGAAACCATAGTGAAACGTTTGCCGGCACATTTTTTTTTCTGGAAAAAGGTCAGGTCAGGAGTACCCGAAACCGACGAGCATGTATGAAGAGATTGATGACTGTGGATGAAGCGAAAGAAATATGTCAGGATCGTAGCAAGTGGAATAAAGTAGTCTCTGCCTACCCCTGTGGGAAAGAGGCGTGACGGTATGTATGTATGTATGTATTTTTTTTCTCAAAATTTTCTTTTTTTTTATGTATGTAGTATGCGATGCTGCTTGACGTCGTGAACAACGTGGTGCTGCATGTGGAGCCGGAGAGGCGGCGCACGCTGGAGCGGCGCGCGCGTATGCGCTTCCAGCTGCAGCTGCACCAGGACCAAGACCCGCGCCAGCTCATACACCGGCTGCAGACGCAGGTCAGCTAACACTGGACGTTGCCTACTTTATAAATTGGAGCTGTAACTTGATAGTGGCGCCCTCTCTTGAGAGTTAGAGTCAAAGTTAGGTTTTTTGACCATCTTTTGAAATGTAGTTGGTACTCTTAAAAGGTAACAAGCTCGTAAAAAGAGACATACGTACTTACTACTTATACCGGTTGTTTTAGATTCGCACGGTATTCAAGTTTCGACAAGTTTACCGTTAATATCGTGATTTAAATTAAATTGTAAAATAAAATTAAAACGCAAGTATGAAAGATCATACAGGATTTCTACAATATTCCATAAGTACGCTTCGTTCTGTAGTGAAAATAAAAAACAAAAAGATCTCTCCGGCGGGGAATCGAACCCCGGTCTCCCGCGTGACAGGCGGGGATACTTACCACTATACTACCGAAGACTTATCGTCGTGTGCGAAATTTATCAATAGTAGCTGTCGACGCAAACCAACCCATTATTAGTATGATTACACAATCAAAACAGATGTTTCACCTTCATTATCAATTGGCGGTAGCAGAGCTTATTATTAGTCTTATAGGTGATGTCATTTGTTTATTCGCGTCAATAATTCTAGTAATAATTATGAAATATTTACGATTAGTGACGAATCGTTTACTAGAAGGAAAATATTACTATATTGTATTTTCCTTTTACCTGTATTTTGTATTGTACCTACACGAATAGTCTTTTCCTGTTTTATTTTTCTCACAAAACTTAAGTGTGAAGGAATATTTTATTGATACATTTTCCGCTCTCATTTCCTGTGCACTACATTTGTTTTCTAAAAAATTAAAAATGTTTGAGAATTATGCGGTCGTGTGTTGCGGGAATAATACCAGGTGGCGTACTTGCATCTTTTCGCGGTAACCGTGTTGTTTACGCGTGCAATTGTATTTTTTTTTATTAGATATAGTGTCGCCATCCTGCTCCAACTTCCACGCTGGTCTGGGAGCAAAGAAGAAACATAGAATGTGCCAGTTGCTTCTCTTCCCGCGCAAATGGTAAAAAGCCCATCGAGGGAATGGGCAAAAATCATAGGAATCTAGTTTGTTTCTTGTGACCTTTTTTTTTAAGCATTACTCGCCTGAGCTACTTATTTTTTATTTGAGAAGACATTCTATACATAAATCACGTCTTTATCCCTTACGGCGTAGACAGAACCTAAAGTAACAAGATCTACAGGCCACGTGTAGCAAGATAGGTGAAAAATCGAATCAAAATAGTGATGGTTTGCTAGCCGCATCGCCTACAACTGATACCTATTTTTGCCCATTCTCTGTGCTTTTACCATCCGCGCGGGAAGAGAAGCAACTGGTGCATTCTATCTTTTTTTTTGCTCCCAGACCAGTATGGAAGGGGTACGTAAGATTACATATCTGTCAAAATAATAGGCGAACGTGTTCTATCTCACTCCAATAAGTCGCTGATTATATACAAAAGCGACACATTTCAAAATCGGACACTGTTACATTTGAAACCTTATAACGACCGACTTTTGTTGTTAGATTTCGAAAAACTTGGAATACTTACCTTAACCAGCCTATACATCCTAGAAATTTGCAATTTTGTTAAATCCAATATCAGTTTTTTCTCTCAAGCTAACGATCACTTTACCCGGCCGCATAACTTACGATACCAAAACAGATTAGCACTGCCAATCTCCAGCTTAAAAATATTCCATTCTGGACCACATGCAATGTGCGTAAAAATTTATAATAAAATTCCAAACTTCATCCAAAATATAAAAGACATTAAACCTTTTAAAAATACACTACATAAATACTTGCAGGAGAAATCCTACTACACCCTTCAGGAATTTTTTGATGATAAGCAGAGATGTTTTAGAAATTAAGAAAACTTGTTTACTGTTCAAATTTATAATGTAATGTAATTTATGCCTATGTGTGTACTACTATTTGTACATTAAAAATGCAATATTTGCAGTGCCCCTACAGGGTTTGATCTTGTATATTGTATCTTGTATCAAAGCAAATAAAAGTTTGAGTTTGAGTTTGATGTAATCGCGAATGATTTTGAAATGCGCCCGTTTTGTATTTAATCAACGAAGTGTCTGGTAATATTTTAATGCGTTAGTCCAGTGTTGTAACTCCGAAGGCCGCTTTAGCGTGTTATTTCGGTCGCAATGACCGCGCGATGTTTGCTGCGAAAATAAACGTATGCTCTGTTCTGCAACGTGGCCGAAGCGAAACAGGGTAACTGAATATAAGCGTTACTCAACTCGTATCTTTACGTTTATTTAAAACTAGCTGTTGCCCGCAACTTCGTCTGCATAGAATTCGTTTATCGCTATCCCGCAGGAATTACGCAATCCGTTCTTAGAGGATACCTACGTCATAGTAGCTTTATGCATGCAAAGTCTCAGTCCGATCGGTTTCATACAAACTTTTATCCCCTATTTATCCACTTGGGGGTAGAATTGATCAGAATCCTTTCTTAGCGAATGCCTACGTCATAACATCTACCTGCATGCCAAATTTCAGCCCGATCCGTCCAGTGGTTTGGGCTGTGCGTTGATAGATCACTATGTCAGTCAGTCAGTCACCTTTGAGTTATATATATTTAGATTTAGACATTTAGGATTATTTTAGGTTTCGATCGGTTCATTTACTTTTTCTGTGTGTCTACTCTTGCTTAATACTTATGTCCTGTCAATCGTTCAAAGGTTAACTGGAAGAGATCCCTTTTAGGGATAAGTTCGCCTTTGTGTATGTGTGTTATTGTCCTGTATTCATCTTTTTCTTGTGTTTTATCTATACTTCTATACTAATATTATAAAGAGGAAAAATTTGATTGTTTGTTTGTTTACATTGAATAGGCTCCGAAACTACTGGACCGATTTTAAAAATTCTTTTGCCGTTAGAAAACTACATTATCACTGAGTGACATAGGCTACTTTTTACCGCGGGAAAATACCTTTTCCTACGGGAAAATTAATTTATCGCGGACGAGACACTACGTTTTAGAGCCTTTTGTTACGTTGACCGTACAACTAGTTATAGTACATAACATACGTACACAAATCACTATATCCCTTACGGGGTAGACAGGGCCTAAGGTGGCAAGACCTAGGCCACGATTAGCAGAATTGTGGGCGTATAGATGGCAAAAAATGGAATCAAAATAGTGATGGGTTGCTAGCCGCATCGTGTATAAAAATGATTCCTATTATTTCCGCCCGTGCCCTCGATGGGCTTTTACCATCTGCGCGGGAAGAGAAGCAACAAAAAAAAATGAGTTATCTTTAACATTTTAACTGACTTTTGTAAGTTTTATATTTCTTATATTTGAGTTTCATATAGTTGTATGATAAAAAATCGCATAGTAACAAGGTCACGTGACAGCTGGTACAGATAGAAAAATCGAAGGCTTACTCACCTGCTATGTGGCGTAGCGGTTTCACGCACCACGGAATGACCAGGGCCCGGGTTCGATTCCCGGCCATAGCTTTACTTTTCGGATTTTTCTGTGTTCCAATTTTCATTGTCGCTTAGAAATTTGATAGCTCTATGACAAATTAATACGTGATTTTCACAATACTCGGCGTTTTCAGTATTAACATCAAAACTACACAGTGGCACAGAATGGGGGCTGCTAACTTGGCAATCGTTTGTCCTTATCTGTCACTTTGACATTTACCTTTCACTGATAAGGACAAACGACTGCTAAGTTAGCAGAAGCTTATAGAGCGTTTATGAATAAGGGGGCTTGTATACAACGATTAGTTCAATTTCGTATGCTTAAAGATATTAAGAAACAGGCTGGGTAATGTTATGGCGATATGCCCGTTGACCTGTACAAATTGACCTGATTTAAAAGACTTGTTCTAATTTTGCTTTTAAAGCAGCTGCAACTGAATTAGATATGTGGGACGTTTGTGTTTGGACGACTGATGTTTTTGCATGGTTTCGTGCTATGGTATACGTATGTAATGTAATTTATGTATATAAATCACGTCTATATCCCTTACGGGACAGACAGAGCATAAGGTAACAAGACCTAAAGGCCACGTTTAGCATAGTTGTGGGCGTATAGGTGCAAAAGGGGAATCAAAATAGTGAGGGGTTGCCCTCGATGGGCTTTTATCAAGTACGCGGGAAGAGAAGCAACTGGTGCATTCTATGTGTTTTCTTTGGTCCCAGACCAGTATGGAAGTGGATAATACTAATGTAGTACAGCTCCGATGTAAATGTGACAAAACGAAAAACTTCGTCCATTATTATACTAAGTAAGTACGTACACTATTTCGTCCACAAAATGGAATTGGACAAAAATTTTATGGGTGAGAAGTTGAGGAATTGGACGGAATCCTCCTGAACTTTTGTTGTTACCGTTAGCCTAGCTAGATGTGGTGATGGTCTTTTTCCTCGTTCCCTCACTCCTGAGGATGGCGACCACATACGACCAGCTTCCATTTTTTGTGGTCACATGCAGAGTGGGGCCGATGGGGTCAGAGGATTCTCGAGTGGCGTCCGCGGACCGGGAGACGAGCTGTCGGTAGGCCTCCAACAAGATGGAGCGACGACCTGATTAAGGTCGCGAGATCGCGGTGGATGCGGAAAGCACGAGACCGGTCTGAGTGGAGAGCCTCGGGGGAGGCCTATGTCCAGCAGTGGACGTCTTTTGGCTGACATGATGTTGCAGAGTAGAATGCACGGTGCACGCTACCATGCACCGCCTTCTTCATTGCGTCAGATCTTTTAAGTGCCCTTCCTTGTGCACGTGTGCCATCAATTATTAGATTATTCGTGACCATGACCGTAGTCTTCATTCCACAGGTCCGCGAGTCTCTCGCTCGCCTCCGGCGGCTGGAGAAGGAGTACTACCTGAAGAACCGCTCCATCTCCGGAGACGACCCCGCCGCCATCGCTGAACTCAAGATCTTGGATGACCAGGTGAGTTAGAAGACGGGATCCAAACTTTTTGTACACAGATTTTCTCTACGGACCATGTTTGGTACGTACCATCATCATAATTCCTATAGCCACTTCTAGTTCAACATTCACCCTTTTTATGGTCCTTTACCTCAAAAAGAATAACATACGATACATACATACATACCGTCACGCCTCTTTCCCACAGGGGTAGGCAGAGACTACTTTATTCCACTTGCTACGATCCTGACATATTTCTTTCGCTTCATCCACAGTCATCAATCTCTTCATACATGCTCGTCGGTTTCGGGTACTCCTCGGGTACTCGTGTAAAGAATAACCTTACCTAAAAAAACATTTTTATAATACCTAAGCTATTTTGCTGTTTGTACTTTCATTGTCATCTATCTTAAATAATGTTTACCAAATTACAAGTCAATCGGATCAACCGTTGAAGAGTTCAGTCTCTCGGAGACGATCCTAGCTGAGCCTTCAGAAATTCACTTAATTATAATTGTATTGTCACCGAACTTACATAATCGTCAAATTTCACGTCAATACGATCACTGAATGTCAAAATTCACTTGTAAGATCAGTGGGCTTATTACCAAACTCGCTAGCAGTCGCCATCGTGTTCATTTTGACAGTTCATGCATGGGCTGACAATTGGCATCGGAATCAGCTAGCTGTCACATTCATACAAGAATTGTCAAAATGAACACGATGGCGATTGCGAGCGAGTTAGACAATAAGCTACTGATTACAGAACAGACAGACACCGGGACTGGTAAGAAATTCGCAAGGCCTGATTCGATCTATCATCTATTAAATGTGTAATAATCTTGTCGTCAAACGACCTTAATAAGTTGCTATAAATTGCCAAACTACGCTTATCCGTTTCGGCCAATTGTCTGAATGACTAGTCGGACATACACTGTAAAGGAGCGACCACACCGCTGCGTATTCGCAGTGACGTGTCGCATGCGTCACGTTCTCTCACCGTAAAAGCACCGTCGACGTCTTTCACGCACTGGTGTGCCCGGACCTTATATGAACTAAAATCAATCCTTCAAACCTCTTAACGGCCAAGTCGAGTTTAGTACTTAACTGTACAACAGTACTTGTTAGAAAATTATATATATTTTTAAACCGGGGCGAGCGCGCTAAGAAGGACTACGAACTAGTCCGAAACATGACGAGCATCACTCGACTTTTGTACTTGAGTTATCTGTTTGAGTAATTAGGGAAGCAGAATTGATTTATAAACTACTAACTGATATAATCTATTTGAAATGAATTTATTTGACGGTGATGGCGTTTTATACCTCCGCTGAACTTAAATGATTTTTATTGTTTTTTTTCTCTTTCTTTTTTTCATAATATTTTTTTTTCTTTGACTAGTAGACACTTTATACATCTGTACTATAGACTAATATAATTTAAGGCTCGGGGACCTTATACGTCCCTTTTATAAATGTATTTAATTTAAGTATTCTTACTGTATTTTATTTTGAAAATGACTTTCTGCCAAGTTCCTTGCGGCGCATTCTTCTTGGCAATGATGCTCTTTCCGAATGCGCTGGTAGTTAAAAAAAAGACATTTAAAAGAGCCCTTGGCGGTCAATTTGCAAAAATAAAATTTTGATTTTTTGATTGTTTTTTTATTATTTTGAATCTATAATTAATAACAACTGTTGTATAGTACCTAGGTACCGAATTCGACTAGGCCGTTAGGGGGTTGAAGCTTTGGTTTTCTTTATTTTACATACTTACTGTATAAAAACCTGGTATTCCAGTACTTAACAAGCCAATGTCAACCTACTATTATAAATGCGCAAGTTTGTGACGATGTTAGTGAGTGTGTATGTTTGTTCCTTCTTCACGCTGTAACGGATTTGGATAAAATTTGGAATGAAAATAGCTGGTACGCTAGATTAAAACATATCGCTACCTTGGGGCTCAATTGTCGTAAACGCCATTTTGACGAAAATGAGATTTAAATGCAGTCTTGCTCAGTTTTTTTTTCTCTATCGATCTGTGTATTTAAAATTCTCCAAATCCCGAAAAAATATCGAATACAACCTCAATTTTCTGTTACTCTAAACAAGAAATTAAAAAAAAACGAGCTATAAAAGCCAGCTACTCGGAGTGTGAAAAATGCAAAGGTATTATTGACCCTAAATCAAGATTTATAATTGGCATAAAGGACATTGCTTATCAAACTTGGCGTATACGACCTTAACGATTTCTGAAAATTGAACAAAGTTTATTATACAACCTGCAATTACGTTTCATTTTTAAGATGTATAAGCCACCACTAAACCATTTTGGTGAATACGACCTGAGTTATTTCCAATAACAGAATAAAGTTTGGTGTACGGCCTGCAGTAGCGTTTCATTTCATGGCAATAAACGCCAATCAAAAATAAATTTGGAGTAAAAAGAGCGTTAAACACAACTTTTATAAAATAGATTGTTTTTGATTGAAAGAGATTAGAAGTATTAAATATCCTATTCTTGTTGCTACTTTTATTTTTTATCGTTTTATGTGTTACTTGAACAATATTTTTAATAATAACAACGATATTTGTGTTTTTTTTTCGTTGACATTGATTTTTTCCCTTCAACGATATATTTTTTTTCTATACGATTTTTTTGTTACTACCAAACCCTCCAATCTTTTCAATATGAATGGACTTTGAAAGTTAAATACGATTCTCAAACTGATTTGGTTTATACCTACGTTATCATCGTTATCGCAGTAAAGTAGTTTTGGGTGTATATAGATGATTTATATTTTTACAGTAAAGTACCTAACCAAAAACAGAAAACCGGCGACTAACACCTTTGGTTTTTTCAATAAATCGTAATAGCTGACTTTTACGTCCTAAGTAGCATGTACAGCAACTATTATTTTGGTCATAAGCGTCATGTTGTTTTGGTTTTAAGAAGCGTATACGCCATCTACTTTCTTTGTTATGGGTTCTATCTTAAATATTATGAATTCATATTGTTCTACTCATAATTTTAAGAACTTTCACCCTACGAAGCTTCTTTATAACTATTAAAACAAAAGAGTTACAATTTTTTTTTGTTTTTCTTTTTAGTTTTTTGGCTCTCCTGAAAAGTCGACTTTTGGCTTTTACGACAATTGAGCCCCAAGGTAGCGATATGCTACTTTTTATCCCGGAAAATTGCATAGTTCCCGCGTGGTTTGTCTTTCTTCGATAGCGGACGTCTTCCTATAGATCAGGGGTGGCCAACAGGTCGATCGCGATCGACCGGTCGATCGCGACTGTTAGTCCAGTCGATCGTGGCAAGGCAAAAAATATAAATACGTAGACCAGACTGCGCAACGTTATCACCAACTGCTGATTTAAGGTTTTATGAAGTATGTAATTGGTAGATCGCACAGGGTTTCGTTAGTAAACAGGAGATCTTGGGTCTAATCAGGTTGGCCACCCCTGCTATAGATAGACATGTGGTAAGGTGCGAACGAGCTTGCGGGTCGCCTGATGCCAATGCACATGGACACTCATAACTTAGAGGTTTAACCCAGAAAGGAGTGCACTAGTTTCTCGAAGATCCTGAAGTACCGGTCCGGAGAAACTGGTGCCGCCAACCGATACGTTAACAGGTGAACGAGTGCAAGGAGACCGTGTGGTCGCTCGGCGAGGAGCTGGACGCGATGGTGCGCGCGTGGCGCGAGACCCGCCGCGGCGCCGCGCCGGCCGTGCGCTCGCCGTCGGCGCCGCCGCACCGCTACAACGAGATCTGCTTCAAGTGCGCCCGATGGCGGCTCACAGACGCCGACGGGCAGCTCGGCATCGCTGACTTGCTGCTCACCAACTTCCTGTAAGTACTGTACCATACATACCAATACCACACATGGAGACCGCGACTTGGCAAACGTAGTGTAGGTTTTGCGGGTGGTAGGGCCTTGTGCAAGGTCCGTCCGGATCGCTACCACCATCTTACTCGCTAATCCTGCCGCTAAGTAGCAGTGCTTGCACTGCTGTGTTCCGGTGTGGAGAGTAAGACAGCCGGGGAAATTACGGGCACAAGAGGCATTTCATCTTAGTCTTCTAGGTTGGCAACGCATCTGCAATCCCTCCGGGGTTGCGGGTGTCTATGGGCAGTGGTGATCACTTACCATCAGGTGACTCACTTGCTCGTTTGCCTTCCTATTCATATAAAAAAAATAAAATAAAAAAAAAGGACGCCCTCCGGCCAGGTGGGATGACGATCTGCGAAAGACTGCAGGCAGATGCTGGATGCGACAAGCTGAAGACAGGGCGCTATGGCGCTCATTAGGGGAGGCCTATGTCCAGCAGTGGACTAACATAGACTGATGATGATGATGATGATACATACCACATACATACTGAAATCACGTCTTTATGCCTTACGGCAGGGGTGGCCAACAGGTCGATCGCGACTGTTAGTCCAGTCGATCGTGGCAAGGCAAAAAATATAAATACGTAGACCAGACTGCGCAACGTAATCACCAACTGCTGATTTAATGTTCCATGAAGTATGTAATAGGTAGATCGCACAGGGTTTCGTTTGTAAACACGAGATCTTGGGTCTAACCAACCCCTGCCTTAGGGGGTAGACAGCGCCTAAGGTAACAAGACCTAAAGACCACGTTTAGCATGATTGTGGGCGTATGAATGGAAAGGGGAATCAAAACAGTGATGGGTTGCTAGCCACATCGCCTAACATAATCCCTAAGATTTTTGCCCAATCCCTCGATGGGCTTTTACCATTTACTCAAAATTTTCCCGATTCTTTTCCTTTATTTTCTACGTGGAACAAGCCCATTTAAGTAATTAGGAATTCGATTGTACGGTCAAGTGCAAAAATAAGTATCGATATGAACTTCTCAAAAATATGTCCCACGACCTTATTACGCCGGTGTAAGTGCGTACTTATTTTTGAAACTGACTAAATTCATATTATTGCACTTGACTGTACATCCTTTTAACCGACTTCAAAAAAGAGATCTTAGGCGCCGGCTTCAAACATAAGTAAATAAGTAGCGCATACCGATAAATAATTTTAATTTGACGTTTCTAAAGTAGCCTAATTAATACATTTTACGAAATCTATAGACGGATTTAGGCTAGATTTGAAGGCAGTTCTTTTGTTTGAATTATATTAAAATTAAATTAGTTTCACTCATTATGCCACACAATTACTAAGCATTAACTATCCATATCGATCATATAAGTAATAGCGGCTCGATCAACTATAACGACATGTTTACAGTTTAGCTGGCCAATCAGAGATCAGTAACCGCCATTTACCGCCAGGCTTAATTCTATTTCAAATGAGTTATTATGCAATGTCCGCTCTATTCGATTGTTTTCTTTATAATATATAATTCAAAAACTTTACAATACAATAACTCTTTATTGAACACCACATATAACAACCAAAACAGAAAAAGGTATACAGAATATTACAAGGTAACAGTAGGCGGCCTTATCGCTACAGAGCGATCTCTACTAGGCAACAATAATGGACTTGAGAACAGAACAGATCTGAGCAGGTGGTGCTGGTGCAATTTAGAATATATATTAATATACTAAGTACTGAAATACATAATATATTATACATGAAACACACATTTATAATAAATTGAGATATAAATAGACACATACACACATACCTAAAAAAGCCAGCTACAAGATTCATGCACAAGATGTTTTGCAAATAAGTCGCCAAGGGCTCTTTTAAATGTCTTTTTTTGAAACTACTAGCGCATTCGATAAAACCATCATTGCCAAGAAGAATGCGACGCAAGAAACTTGGCAGAAAGTATTTTTTTCAAAATAAAATAACACACACATACACACACACTGCAACTTTAGCAAGACTGCGAGCGTACGGGTGGAAAGGGGAATCAAAATAGTGATGGGTGGCCAGCCGCATCGCCCATAACATGATTCCTGTGATCTTCGCCCATTCCCTCGATGGGCTTTTACCATCAGCGCGGGAAGAGCAGCAACTGGTACATTCTATGTTTTTTCTTTGCGCCCAGACCATGATAATCGCTTTACAAAAAGTTTGAACTAGCGAAGTTGAGAGCGACAATTATCGAATGTAAAAGCCTGAGCGGATTGGAATTTATCACGAGATTTTCGAGGGTTTAGTTAGGCTATCATGTCACGACGAAACCAATTTGTATGGACCAGGTACACAAAGACATCGCGCTCGGACGACTCGGTGGAACATCAGCTAGAAGTGGGCTACCTGCGGGTCACCAACCTTCTGCCCAACGAACCCTTCCCGGAGGTAAGATGTACATACATACATACACATTATTGTCTATATCCCTAGGGGCAGACAGAGCTTCACTATCACTTAAAAAAAACCGCATCAGAATCCGTTGCGTAGTTTTAAAGATCTAAGCATACATAGGGACAGACAGACAGGAAAGCGACTTTGTTTTATACTATGTAGTGATTCTACGCAGACGTAGTTGCGGGCAGAAGCTAGTAAAGTAATAAAACCTAAAGGTCACGTGTAGCATGATTGTGGGCAGGTGGAAAATCAAAACAGTGATGGGTTGCTAGCCGCATCGCCGCATCGTGGCTGGACCACCAGACTGTTATTACCATATTATTGTATTGTCATTTGACTTACACAAAAATGCAAAATTTCAGCTCAATCGGATGAAGATATCTACTTCCAAATTGAGCCGCAAGGCCCCACTCGGACAAATTCATACATGCCTACTAGCTTATGCCCGCGGCTTCGTCCGCGTAGATAAATCCCGTTTTTTTCCTTATCCCGTGGGAATTTCCAAAAATCCTGAAATTAGTTTCTTAGTTTTGTAATCTACTTTTGTATCAAATTTGAAGTGTCTAGTTATTATAGTTACTGAGATAGCGTCACTCGGAATCGAATATATAATTCCCGTTTTTTCCTTATCCCGTGGGAATTTCCAAAAATCCTTCCTTAGTGGATGCCTACATTGTATAAGGTATCTATGTGCAAAATTTCAAGTCTCTAAGTCCAGTGGTTTGGGCTGTGCTATCCCGCGGGAACTATGCAATTTTCCCGGATAAAAACTATCCTATGTCCTTTCCCGGGACTCAAACTATCTGTATACCAAATTTCAACTAAATCGGCCCAATGGCTTACGCGTGAAAAGGTAACAGACAGACAGACAGACAGAGTTACTTTCGTATTTATAATATTAGTAAGGAAGTAAGGATAAGGATTATAATATTAGTAAGGATTGCAAGTTAATATAAAGCCTGTAAAAAGGGAGCTACAAATATCAAGGTACCTACTCTGCAGGTACTAGTCCCGCAGGCGCCGTCGGGCCGCGCCCCGCTAGCGCGTCGCGCGGCGTTGCGCGTCTTCTGTCGCGACCGCCCGCCAGTCGGCGGGATCAGCGTCAAAGAGCACTTCGAGGTCAACATCGTGCCCTTCCGGATAGGTATGACCTTTGACCTTAGTTAAATTCAGGAAGTTTGGGGTGGGCTCTGTTTGAGTTGTTATAGAGGTGTCGAAGATGTATTAATATAGTAATAAACACCAGAGTCTTGCAAATAATTTATTCCAGATAAACACCGATATATTAATAATTATTATTTTAAGACTACGAGACACACACACACTCTAGGGAGGCTCAAGGAACAATGCCCAAAATGTTTACGTTAAACCCCATAGGGACGTGACCAAAGCGGTCCAAAGCTAGTGATGTCACTTAATCGATGAATTGATGAATTCCGCCTAACAGTTGGTACGAGTATTTACAGAAAACCCAAGACCAAGAAATATTTACATTGCACAATAAACGCTAACCCCCTTATTCATAAACGCTCTATAGGCTCCTGCTAACTTAGCAATCGTTTGTCCTTATCTGTGAAAGGTGAATACCAAAGTGACAGATAAGGGGGTAAGACCGCAGACAAAGCGCGTTGTATTCGACCAATACGGTGTCGGCAGTGTGAGAGTGACATTTATGTCGCGGTTGTCTCGCTCTCGCGCGGCGCTTTTCACACTTCACTTCAGCTAGCCCTGAAGCTGAAGACTCCCGAGGGAAAATTACTTTTTGATAGAAAAAAGTTAGATATGCGGGTTTTTGGTGTGAATGCATTTTTGAACTATCACAGATTCTCTTTTATCGCCTGGCTGGTAAAATAGAAACAACTGTTGTTTTTTTAGTATTATTTATATACAGAATCACGATAGCATATTTAAACCGACATAGTTTGCAAATAGACGTGCATTTTCATAAATATGTGTGTTTTTAACAAGCAACTGCGTAAATTGCCACGTTTTTGCACATTATGATGCAATGTTAGATTTAACCAATAAATAAACTAACTTAAAAATATTAAGTAACTCTTGAACTCCCTCGCCCCCCTCCAGGTTTGACAAAGAAGTTCTTCAACACGATGCTCAAATTCTGCTTTCCCGAGCGTGATCCAGACTCAATAGAAGACGGCGACGAAGAGGACGGCACGCTGCGCGCCGGCGCCTCCACCGCTAGCCTGGTTTCCAGCGGGTCCAAGAAGACCAAGAAGAAGGGGAAAGACTCAAACTCCAATTTCTACGTGAAGAGAGACAAGAAAGACAAAGATGACGTGGAGAAGATGAAGGTAAGGCATTTAGGAATATACTCATGCTGTAGCTAACATTAGCGGGTGCTGGGATTGTAGCATAGTCTATGGTGCGGATGCAACTAACTTGTCTGTGGAAGAATAAATAAATACTTTTGATTAGACCAAACTAGTAATGGTTTCATTATTCATTTAATACATATTAAAATACACTACGTTGCGCAGTCATGGCTACGTGTTATAATTTACAGGCCAAGTTATCCCTGGTGGGGAATATAAGTGAAAATTTCAAAAAGTTCAAGCAATCATTTAACATATACTTAGACGCGGCGGGCCTCTCTTCGATACCAGAAGTAAGAAAAATCGCCATATTGTTGAACCTGGTAGGTGAAGATGCCCTTGCTGTTTACAATACATTACCCAATGAAGACTTGAAAACACTGAAAGAAGCATTAGAGTTGCTTGAAAATTATTGCAATCCCAAGAAAAACGTATTGCACTGTCGTTACCTATTCTATAACAGAAATCAGAAAGAAGGAGAAAATTTCGACCAATACCTAACTGAACTAACAAAACTATGCAACGATTGTAATTTTAAGGACAAAAATGAAATACTCAGAGATAGGCTCATATTAGGGTCTTGTGATGTTGAATCGCAAAAGAAATTGATAAAGATAGGTGATCCACCTCTTGAAGAAGTGATATCATCACTCCGAATATCGGAAATTACAAACTTGCAAGTCAAGGACATATTAAAGAAAGAAGTAGACGCTGTAACAGTACCCAAAAACAATAATGTACGACACAATGAAAAGAAGAAAATATGTTTAAATTGTGGATATAACCACCAGTATGGACAATGCCCTGCATATAACAAAACATGTGTCAACTGCAAAAGAAGGATTCATTTTGCCAAGATGTGCCGTGCTAGTAAAGTAACCAATGAGGTGACTCTGTGTCAACAAGATGACTCTGATTACTATGTGGAAACTGTCACCTCCAACATGTCAGTAGACTCTCTAGCATGGTTTCAAAAGGTAGTACTCCCTGGAGATAACTCTGTACAGTTCAAACTAGATCCAGGAGCCGATGTAAATATACTTCCTGTGCATATATTTGAGAAGATAACTTCATCTAATCCTGTCCCGCTTCAGGATACAACAGCAACACTAGAGAGCTGGAATGGGTTCAAGACCCCTGTTAAAGGAGTTGCAGCATTGAATATACAAGTGAATGGCAAGACATATACAGAAACATCCTGCATTGCTGGAAGTGAAAAATCAGTGCCTATATTGTGTCGTGACACATGTGTGCGATTAAATTTAGTTAAAAGAGTGTCATCGGTGGTAACAAAAAATGATAAAAAAATAGACTTAATAAAAAAACCTATTTGTTTGAAGGTATTGGCAGGTTTAGTAAACCATACGAAATAAAATTAAAAGATGATGCTGTTCCGACATCCAAACCTCCATACAGGGTTCCTCTTAAGCTAAGAACCAAGTTACAAGAAGAATTGAATAGACTGGAAGGTTTAGGCATTATTAGTAAAGTTGCAGAACCCTCTGAATGGGTCAACAGATTGGTTATCATTGAAAAGCCTGATAAATCTATCAGAGTATGCCTAGACCCGAAGGATCTAAACAATGCAATAGTAAGAGATTACTGCTATATACCAACCATAGAAGATTTGTGTGCAAAAATTAAAAATGCCAAGTTTTTCTGTGTGTTAGACTTAAAGGATTCTTTATGGCATATTGCATTAACACAAAAAAGTGCAAATTATTGTACTTTTGCCACAATGTTTGGAACATATAAGTTTAATCGTTTACCGTTCGGAGTGGCAATAGCCTCAGAAGTATTTCAGAAATCATTAGCTGAAATATTTGGATCAATCAATGGTGTTGTTAATTATATAGATGATGTCCTGTGTTATGCAGAAACTGAGGAAGAAATGAATAGCATTTTATCCGAGGTATTTGAAAAAGCCAGAGAGTATAATATACGTTTTAACAAAAAAAAGTTCCAATATATGATGAACGAAGTCAAATACTTCGGCCAAATTTTTCAAAATGGTACTGTGCGTCCTGATTCTGATGCAATTAAAGCAATATCTGAGTATGATATACCAAAAGACAAAACAGACTTACAAAGACTTCTTGGACTTATAAACTATTTACGTTCCTACATTCCCAATCTTGCCTCAATCACTAGTCCATTAAGAGATTTGTTAAAGAAAAACACATTATATGATTGGCAAAAAATACATACTGATGCCTTTGAGCAAATTAAAACGCTTCTTTCCACACATCCGGTGCTGCAAACTTTTGATCCCAGCAAAGATATTGTTATTCAAACAGATTCAAGCAAGACCGGTATAGGATGTGTATTATTACAAGACAGTAAACCAATATATTATGCATCAAAATCACTGACACAAGCAGAAATAAATTATGGACAGGTGGAGAAGGAATTTCTTGCAATACTATTCTCATGCAAGAAGTTCCACTCATTCATATATGGCCAAAGGGTAGTCATACTCACTGATCATCTACCACTAGTTTCTATTATGAAAAAAGACTTGCATGATATCCCATCAACAAGATTGCAGAGGATTAAACTAAAACTAAGTAAATATGACATAACTCTGAAACATGTTCCCGGCACTCAGATGCACATTGCAGATGCTCTAAGCAGAGCATGCTCCACGGCCAGTCAAGATAGTGACAGTGATCTTAATCAAATAATTCACACTGTTAATGTATCAGATGATATACTATCCCAAGTTAGACGAGAAATAAAAAGGGATCCCATAGCATCAAAATTGATTGATTTTTTTAAAAAAGGATGGCCAAATGCCATATCCAAAGTACCCACTCAATTGAGATCATTCTACAACATTAAAAGATCAATTTCTTTTGAAGATGAACTATTATTTGTAGACAATAGAATATATATACCCACTTGTCTACAGAATCTCATCATTTCAAAACTTCATGAATGCCATTTTGGCATGACCAAAACAAAGGCTAGAGCCAAGCTTTTGTTTTACTGGCAAAATATGTATACCGATATTGACAATTTTATTTCTGGATGTAAAGTTTGCATGAAATATTCAAATAATAATACAAAAGAACCAATGCTAGTAAGAGAACAACCAGAATTGCCATTTCAGTATGTGTCTACAGATATATTACAGTATGGTAATTGTGACTACTTAACCCTAATTGATCACTATTCAAAGTGGATAGAGTTGCATAAACTGAACAATAAAACAGCTGAAGCCACAATTACCATATTTAAAAAGATATTCTCAATTCATGGCATCCCTGATCTACTGTATTCTGATAACATGCCATTTAATTCACTGGCTTTCCGAGAATTTAGCAAAGAATGGCAGTTTGAGACTAGATTCTCTAGTCCTCACTATCACCAAAGTAACGGGGTTGCAGAAAGGGCAGTGGCCATTTGTAAAGGCTTTTTAAAGAAAGCCACTGAAACAAGGACTGATATTGAATTATTTCTATTGGAGTATAGAAATACTCCAATAGTCAGTCTCCAAAAATCCCCAGCTGAGTTGCTGTTTAGTAGACTATGTAAGACTAGACTTCCAATAAATAAGAATTTGTTGAAACCAAAAGTACATCCAAATGTACAAAACTTGTTAATAGACAATAGTTGTAAAAATAAATTATACTATGATCAACACTCAAAACCTAGAAATGACAATTTTGAAAAGGGGCAAAAGGTATTTTATAAAGAAGATGAAAATTGTAATATTTGGAAACCAGCAACAATTGTTAAAATTGCTGATAACCCTCGCTCTATTGTAATTAAAGACCAGATGGGAAACATCAAAACAAGAAATTCTTGGTTTGTAAAACTTGATAAAAGCAATATAACTGAGACACAGCAAACACAGCCAGCTTGGGCTCGGGTTGCTGTTTCGCTGTCTCCCGAAGCTGTGTCTACAGATACACCTCAGGGTTGTGTATCTTCTGTCCCTCTCAGGAGATCAATTAGAGATGTAAGACCTCCTGGGTATCTGGATGATTATATTTGTTAAATTTTTAAATACTAACTTTTGAAAAAGGAAGATGTAGCATAGTCTATGGTGCGGATGCAACTAACTTGTCTGTGGAAGAATAAATAAATACTTTTGATTAGACCAAACTAGTAATGGTTTCATTATTCATTTAATACATATTAAAATACACTACAGGGATCTTATGGAAGGTCTATCCAAATCGATACCACCTTACCAAGCAGCAGTGCCCGCGTGGAGAGTAAAACAGCTGGTGAAATTTTACGGATTGGTTCATTGCTTGCCGTGATTTGTAGAGAGTAGACAGAAATTTATAGGTAGATCAGCGTTACTTCGTCTTGCTTGCGAGCTATCTATTTGTTTCGTTGTATCTCTTTCTCTAGCATAGTAAGGCAAGGAAGGCGGCGCGAAGCAGAAATAATCCTCCAGGAACATTTATACTTTCATTTCTTTATCTATCAACCCTGACCAAACTGACAAGAGTGTATGACTCAGAAGAAAAATATATTTCTCTGGCTTATGTGCTTGAGCGAGTAAATGTTTCTGTGGCCACAGCCGTTGTTAGAGTAAGTTCAGGACTTATCCGCCACTATTTTAGCTAAATGAAAGTGCACTCGGCTGTCTATCGTTTATTTATCATCATCCACTCGCAACAGTAGTGAAACAATATCAAAGTCGCTTTGAGATCTGTTTTCGCCGTATGACGCTTAAACCACCGGTATGTTTCAATAATATTTAAAAAAAACAACGGTTGCACTCCGCACACGCACACTCGCGCAAGCGCCCAGCGCCGCTTAAACGACCCAGCAGCAACTCTCCCGCCGTCTTACGAATTTTCGACCAGGTCACGTGTCCTGACGGTCACGGGACCTGACGCGAGTTTTTCATTTTTTACCCATCCCAAAAAAGTGCTTAGGGGGCATTCAAGTATCACGTGATCGTGAAACGTTACGATGCGTTACAGGGGGGGGGGGGTCCTTCTTACAACACGTTACGTAACGTTTTCTTTTTTTTTAGTAAAAAATATGGAAATAAAACTGCCAAGTTAACAAACTACGCATGTATTGCGGGTTAAACGTCTCTTGTTTTATTTAGTATTATTACCGTAAAGACGATTAAAAGTATAACAAGGATATTATACCGACTTTCTTGTACTTTGCGCAACATAAATGTTGAAACTTTTGGGTAAAAATGGTCACTTGAGTATTACGTAACGTTTAGAGGGGCGGGGCGGGGGGGGGGGGGTACAGAAAAACGTTACGGCGCGTTACAAGGGGGGGGGAGGGAGGGTCAAAAATCTTCAATAATTGCGTTACGTAATACTTGAACGCTCCCTTACCAACACTTACCAAGTTTTACAATTGACATAGGAACGTGCGGAGAAGAACAAACTATTCATTTACATCAAGATACCCGAGGTGCCGGTGCGCGTGTCCTACAAGGGCAGCAAGGAGAAGAACCTGGAGGACGTGCGGGACCTGCCGCTCGTGCTGCCCACTCTGGAGTACCACAACGTGACGTGGACGTGGCTGGATCTGCTGCTGGCCACCAAGAGCGACACGAGACGGTGAGTGACGGTTATAATGCGTTGCCATCAAGAAAATGACAGGCTCGCTGTTTGAAGCTTCCTATGTTGTACTGTGCAGGTCCGGAAAATTGATGCCGCTGCTGATTCTAGATTTTGGCCGGACTTGGTAAAAAGTATCGCATGATAAGAGCACTACACTGGGTTTTTTTCTTTCTATCTAATCAGCCCACATGTACCCACTGTTGAGTAAAGGCCTCTTCATTTTCACGCCACTTTGCCCGGTCCCGTGCCAGAGTCATCCAGTTTTCCAGCCGAATGACAGATGTCATCTGACCAACGGGCGGATGGGCTGCCCACTGACCTTCGACCTTGGCTACCACTGTGACCGCCTTCGACTATCTGTCGTCGTTCCGTCTTGCCAAGTGCCCCCATCGCCGCTTCAGCTGTTATCCTAGTTCCGACACCCACAACTCTAGTCCGTTACCGAATTTCGGAATTGGGGATGTGGTCAAGAAGTGAGATGCCCAACATAGCTCGCTCCATGGTTTTTTTAATGCTTTCTTTTTAGGTACAGTGTATGTAGCCAAGTTCAAAGTATAACGGACTGGCGACGACGCCGTGTGTATATTTACACGAACCATTTCGAGCTACTTTTGACCCCTTCACGACCCTACACACATGAAATTCGGCATTGACTCTTGCTAGACCATCCGCCCTCTCCACCTTAGTGCCGATTTCACGTTTCCGCAACTCTAGCTTCAGATTTTCTTGCCATAACTTCGTGCGACCGTCGGCTCAATTTTGTATTACATTGCGTGTATTGCTAGCTAAGCGTTGTAGTGTGACCGTCTCTACAGTGCAATGGAAAGTGTAACTTTGTTGATATCATTTTCTTCCGATGCAGGGTGATCCTATCGCAGGCTATTCGTCAGAAGCTCCAACTGCATAGGCGTGCCGCGGCAGCGCCTGAGCCGCATGAAGAAGACAAGGCCAGGCTACTGCTTGGGGAGCGGACTGTAAGTCTTTTTTAATGACAGGAGCATGTTCTTGATAAAGACGTGCGCTTTTAACAGTTCAAAGAAAACTTTAGGCTCATACGAAGTTCAGACTCTACGACTAGACCTAGGGCTCCTAACCTAGGATGTTAATTTGGCAGCACGCCGTGTTCCTAGAATCCACGGAGTCGCTGTTTGTTAAAAATATTTATGATTTTAACATTTTAGTCTGTACCTCGGACAAGTCACCGTAAAAACAGATACGGACATGGAACAAGATTCAATAGAGTCTTAATAGTGTAACTAAGATTTTGATCACCTAAAACCTAAACAGATTATGTATTTTCAGTTATTGTTCTATTACCGTGTTGCGATTCTTTTGTGATGATCAAAGCTTCTAGTGTAAGTTATTTATACTAATATTATAAAGAGGAAAGATTTGTTTGTTTGTTTGCATTGAATAGTCTCCGAAACTACTGGAGCGATTTGAAAAATTCTTTCACCGTTAGAATTCTACATCATCCCTGATGAACATAGGCTATATTTGATTCTACGCGGACGAAGTCGCGGGCAGTAGCTAGTCGAATATAAAAACGTCTCGAATGCGTTCACGTAAACGTCTCAATTGCTATGGAAAAATTGGCAGCGCTACTTGCGGATCGAAGCAGCAACAAACTATTCTCGTAGTATTTGACATTTAAACGCAAACGCGTTCGAGATGTATTTTGTGACCGAAAAGTTGCACTAAGCATACTGTTTTATGTTTTTGTGTTTTATAGCTACATACATCCGTCCTAACAGTTTATTTAAAGGTATTATAATTTGTAAAAAAATAAAGTAGGTAAGGTACTTATTACCTTTGTGCGGTCGAATATTTAGAATAACATTTTTAAAAATTTTAGGTGGCAGAAAACAAACCGCAGAAAAAGAGCACACCAGGCGTGTTCAAATTTTCCAAGTCCTAGCGCAAGCATTTATACTGAAACGAACCCGGAGACTGCGTAAGATTCGATTTAGAATCTCCTGTAGCTTAAGCATAGTTCAGGTTCAGGCTAGCGTAGTAATACTTTACTAGGCCTTTGAAAAATACGAAAATATAGGAGACCAAATATAATATAGGTAATGTATTTGTATTGCAGAATATGATGTATATCATAATTATAAAAAAAAATACCCACTAAGCGTTAAGACATATGAAAAAAGTATTGAAATTGAGATTAATGTTAATCCACTGAGTAAAATGACCGATAATTTCGACAGTTTTCATTATTACGTTAAAGAAAGAGTTCCATAAAGGTGCGACCACACCGGTGCGTTTACGCAACGAAATGTATGAAAAAACGGTGAGAAAACGTGACGCCTACGATACGTGATCGCTCCTTAATATGACAGGTCAATGTCGATTAGTAAATAAGTATCATTCATTGTAGTTTTATTTTGCGTGCAATTTTATTTTATAATATAAATCAAACGAAATAAATGATAACAAGTTTGTAACTAAATAAACTTGACGTGTTATTACTTCTGATAAGCAAATACTTCGATTTTCATTTTAGGAATTTGGAATGTGAAATTTCCGACTATTGAATTATTTTTGAATTATTTTTTATTTTAATTTATTTTCCAGTCTTATATTTATAATTTAAATGTCCAACCAACTTGGATTTATATGCTGCATACCTAGTATTAAAGTACAGCGATCTAGCAAACTAACCGGGTTAGCTAAATTTACTAAAATAAAATGCATATTTTATCCATTCCAGTTTTTGCGTTCTTTTGGATACATTTTTTAACTCCACACCCGTGCGTATTTGAATGCTACTTTGAGCCACTGTGAATCTAGGTTGTGTAATAAGCGTGTTTATTCAATTTCCAGGCAGCTGTTTCACGAACCTGACAATAAATTGTCGGTGACCACTGTCAGTTCGGAATGCAATGTGTATTCAATATAAAGCCAACCGGCGTAGATTCTCGTCGGTTTTGTAATATAAACAGAATTGTCATATGTCACCGAGAATTGTCACATTGGTGAAATAGGATTAAGTATGTCCTTCTCCTAACCCCTATCACCTTTTTTTCCCCTATTACCTATTCTCGGAAGCTGCTCTACCTATTAAATTAAATTGATTTTAATATTAAAATGAAAAATTAACTTTTCATACAAGTAAATGTTTAAGTCGTCTCATAGTATATTGAGATACCAGTGTGATCAGTAGGCTTATTGCCTAGCTCGCAATCGCCGTCGTGTTCATTTTGACAGTTCTTGTATGAATGTGACAGCTAGCTGATCCCGATGCCAACTGTCAGCCCATACGTGAACTGTCAAAATGAACACGACGGCGATTGCGAGCGAGTTATTTAATAACTGAGTACACTACATGAGAAAGAAATAGCTACATAATAACAATGGTTTATGTATTTTTCTTGTGTAAATCGGCACTTTTCGTAGAGTAAGTCTATTCCTGATATAATTATGAAAGTGACTAAGTAGGTTAATTAAAACCAGTAGGTATGTCTAAGAACAAATACAGTATTGTTTAGGCGAAGTTTTATACAATTCTTGTTATTTTTATATTATATATGATGATTATGTTTTTAAGGATTTGTTATTAAATGCGATGACATTAAATGTTGTTTTATTTTCTCAACGTTAGTTTTTATACCGACAGGATTTTATTTATAGATTAGATTTCCATATTTCTGGTGTGATATGAAACAGAAATTAGTAAAACTGTATTAAAAAGTTTTGTCTGGTTTGAAGTTAAGTATTTATTTAGCCAAATTGGGATTGTCTATTTTTTTACAATGTCTGATTAAAAAACGAAATGGAATAGTTTTTCAGGATTATTTGCACTACTCAGATTTCATAACAGTGTTGCTTTTAATCTGTTATTGTTATTTTTTCATTTGCCCTTCATTTGACCGCGAAACCCTGACGTCATCAACTTGTAGGAGAAGTTTTTTTGCATAATCTGTGGTCAGCCACTTTTTTTAAAAACCTTTTATACGTGGTCCAAATTGAAGTTACGGATACGATTTGCACGAATAAAGAAATGGGTTTCAACTGTTTTGAGACTACATTTAAAGATTAAAATACGTACGGTTTTTATTAAAACCTGACAAACTTTTGAAATACATAGGTCAAGAAACTCCAGCAAAACTACGGGCTACCAAACGTATCTCGTGTTTATAAACGCCCATTTAATTCTTCAGAATCTTCAGGGACATCACCCACACAGGCGCATAAACGGTTATGAATAAACCCACCGAAATACAGTCTCGGTCATGCTACCAAGAAAGCCCGCGAAAAACTGCCTTGGCAGTCTCAGAACTCGAAAGAGTTTAGAGTAGTCAGTACCTCGCCGATCGTCGGGGCGAATGCACGTCCCGTCGTTAACGACTCGACTACGAACGAAACATGCGGACGGGTTTTAATTATAAAAGTGTCTGATAATTGTGTAGTGTTGTGTATTTTGACAATGGCGGTGGTTTTTTGTGTTTTGCTGTGCGCGGCCGCGGCCGCGGGATTCAATGTGGACATACCCTCCAGGGTGGTTTACAGGGGTAGCAATAACTCTATGTTTGGATTTACAGTGCAAGCGCACGTCGACGGTGATGAGAAGATGTAAGTATTTAATGCATGTTTTTTTTTTAAAAAAAAGGTTGAAAAAAAATGCTACTGCGACAAATATGAGCGAAGTAGAATGACTTAAGTAAATAATTGTAGAGTCATCTAAGAAAGGACTTGTAACACGATCGCCTGCGCTATCGGTTTCTCAGAGCATAGAGTAGGTGTTTCTCTACACCAGTATTTTACCGTGTTTGCCATCGATTGGTTTGCGAGATCGCTATGACATCATCGCCGGAGTTGATTTTAACAGTTTTAACACTTGCGAATTGATTCTCGTCTATCGGGTGACGCGAATGCTTCAATCTTGTCTAGCAACTGATCAATATCTTTAGCTTTATTGCTATGTACACAGATAAGTTACTATTAAGTTACGTTAGTTAAGTAGGCACTATATATCCCGTGGGAAATTTGCAAGTCTATCCTTATTAAGTCCTTTCCTACGTCGAAAGCCCTGTACAAAATTTCAGTGTTTTAAGTGCAGTTTAAACTGAGCCTTGGTGAGTTAAGGTGCAAGCACGCCGGTGCGTAAAAGACGCTGACGGTGCGTTTACGCAACAAAATGTATGGAGAAACGTGACGCCTAGCACACGTCACTGCGGATAGATACGCGGCGGTGTGGACGCTGCTTTATTCAGACTGGAGGTTTTATTTTTAATTAAAAATCAGTCTGCACTGTCTCTTATGTTAAAAAGAAGGAAACCTTTTTGTTTCAGTAGATTGGTTTACATGCAGAGAAAAAATTATAAATATGTAACCTATAAATAAGTGGAGCAGTAGACAACTCTCACCTTGAAACTGAAAGTGAAAAGTTTTATTTGCATACAAACTATGTATTAAATACATAGTTCAAGTCGGTAGACGGTATTTAAAAAGAAAAGTCTTGACTGCGTGACTCATCAACGCTCAGTCTTAACTCTTGGACCTTGAATGCTGTTAATTTGATAGCTATACCTGAAAAAAAGCCGTGGTAGCCTAGTGGTTTAACCTGTGGCCTCTCAAGCAGAGCGTCGTGGGTTCAAATCCCGGGCGGCGCACCTCTGAGTTTTTCGGTATTTATGTGAGAAAATTACATTTGAAATTTGCTATGAGCTTTTCGGTGAAGGAAAACATCGTGAGGAAACCTTGCACACATCAGCGAAGAAATTCAATGGTGTGTGTTAAGTTCCCAACCCGCACTGGGCGCGCGTGGGAACTATAGCCCAAACCCTCCAATACACGGAGGAGGCCTATGCCATGAGGCACGCCGAATTACGCGACAATTTAATAATAAAACAACAACAACAACAACAACAAAAAAAAACGAAATTGTAGCGAATTCGGAATAAAAAGGCTATATTATTATTATTATTACCTGATGAAAATGAAAAATGATGGATTAGTACTATCAAATGAATCAAGAAATTTAATTTCTTGATTTATGTTTTACTTTTTCGGTTTTACCGTTAGAAATTAAATTTCTAAATGTCAGTGAAAATTAGAACAGATAGAAAAATCCGAAAAGTAAAGCTATGGCCGGGAATCGAACCCGGATCCTCGTCATTCCGTGACGCGTGCTACCCCTACACCACCATAGCATAGCATAGGTGGTAGGTGGATTAGTCGCTATCCCACGGGATAGTTATTGAAGCTGCAAACGCAAACTCACATAATAGTGTGTCATAATTTACCTAGAGCTGGATTCTTACCATGACGTCTAATGCGACTCAATTCCGACTCAGTTCAGGTTTTCGCTGTCATTTTTAGTATGGATCTGACAGCGGCCGAACCTAAACTGGATCGGAATTGAATAGCATTAAGACGACATGGTAAGGCCCTAGACCTTATATTCCGAAGTAGTGGTTTGAAAGTTAGTTTCGTGCCGGTCTGCTGACACTAATAGTAATTAATATGAGAGTGAGAGAGAAAGTGTGATACGAACATCGAAAAACGAATTTCGGAGTAGCCCCTCTACTTTTTTCAAATGTTGAAAAAGCTACTACCTACTGGACTTCTTTTGCATGTCTTAAATGCATTGTCTTCTATAAAAAACGGATTATACCACATCATGAATCTGGGAGTAAAGAAAAAACATAGAATTTACCAGTTGCTTCTCTTCCGGCGCAGATGGTAAAAGCCCATCGAGGGAATGGGCGAAGTCTTAGGAAACATATTATAGACGATGCGGCTAGCAAGCCATCACCATTTTGATTTCCCTTTCCACCTATACGCCCTTAATCATGCTAAACGTGGCCTTAATGTTTTGTTACCTGAAGCTCTGTCTACCCCGTAAGGTATAAATCCGTGATATATGTATGTATGTATGAATTGAATCATTTATTAGCACGTGACATGTTTTTTAATGACTTTTGGTGTAATTTGAGAATTAGGGCTATTAGTTAAAAACATCGTTATTGCGACAGCTATCCTAAACTATAAGTCTGGGCTGATTAACTGGAGCCTTACAATGACGTCTTACTGCGTAATTACACATAAACGGATAACTCACGTATAAAAAGTCGAGTGATGCTCGACATGTTTCGGACTATTTCGTAGTCTTTCTTCCTGGAGCGCTCGCCCCAAAAAAAAAAAGAAAAAGAAGGACTACGAAATAGTCCGAAACATGTCGAGCGTCACTCGACTTTTTATGCGTGAGTTATTCAAACGCGATAAATAAACGTATATTTACTTTATAAATAAGATAAACAGGACGGCAACTCATCAATGGCACCCACGTCTATTATCTTTGGCACCCCGTAGACAATGGGGCGCAAAAATTGTTTGTGACCGGAAACGGCACATGCGCGTCACATGCGCCCGCGCACGCCCTTTTTAGCTTTTTTCCCTCGATTTAGTGACGTCTGCTACGGGGTGGTGTTAGGGTTGGCACATGTTTTAAATCTATGTAATTGATGATATGAAAAGCAAAAAAAATGTGTTTTTTTTTTCATAATTTGAGGATCACACTCAAATATTCGCATTTAAATATATATTTTGGGATGCGAGGGATTTGGCAAAAATCTTAGGGATCATTGATATAGGCGATGTGGCTAGCAACCCGTCACTGTTTTGATTCCCCTTTCCATTCACACGCCCACAATCATGATAAACGTGGTTTTTAGGTCTTGTTACTTTACGCTCTGTTTACCCCATAAGGGATAAAAACGTGATATATGTTAGGTACATTATGATAGGTAAAATCCTACTAATATTATAAATGTGAAAGTTTGTGAGTATGTTTGGATGTTTGTTACTCTTTCACGCCAGAACGGCTGGACAGATTTGGATGAAATTTGGAACATAGATAGATTTTAGCCTGGAATAACACATAGGCTACTTTGTATCCGGGAAAATTGCGTAATTCATTGGGACAGCGATAAACGAATTCTATGCAGACGAAGTTGCGGGCAACAGCTAGTAAATTCTATTTTTTTTGTAAGATCCATATGAATCGTACAAAAAATAACAAACGGGTTGAATTAATTTTAATTTTACTTTTGTAATCGATTTCAAGTTAAATTTTCAAATCGACTACTTTTTGGGCGACTTTATTGTTTGTTGATAGTTTCGACGGCTGTAAACCGTATGAGTTGAAAAAAAAAACATTTTCAAACTCTGTTGTTTAATACTGGCTACTCATAACTGAAATACATAGTATAAATGTTCAGTTTCGTCAAAAGCATTCGTGTGCACCCTCCGACAGCCCCAAAACATCCTTTCTCAGTGATTTATGGGTAAATCTACTTTTTCGTCAACCAGAGGTCATTAAGACGAACAAGTGGCCTTTATCCGACTAATGGTAAAGATAAGTAATGTGTTCGTCCGTCCATTTGCGGTGCAGCTGTGGCCATTTTATTGATTGTCGATTGAAACGCCATTGAATGAGGTTTGTGGTCGAAATATTTACACTTATCTATGGCTATAAAACCTCGTGTGTTGAAAAAATAGGTGCATCACGCTTAGAAGGGAATAGGGGAGCGAAGTGATCTGCATTATACGTTTCTTTGTAGCTGTGGGTAACACGTATTACAACATTCAGATAGGTAATTAATTTTATACTATTTTTTAAAACGGCACGTTATCTTTTACGATAAACAAATGAAGATCGCCTCATTTTGTTTATAAAAAAAGTATAGAGCTTCTCGACGGCCAGCGTCAATTTGTGCATAAAGAAAAAAAGTTTTTATTTAAGTGATTGTGCCACAAACACTGGCCGCAAACAATTACCAAGGATCCGTTTTGCGTTTAAACTACGCAACGACAGTTTTTAAACATGGCGCAGTAAAAACCAACGTTATTTTTTTAAATCTAATTTCAAAGTTGACTATCACGAAGGCAAATGAAGCCATAAGTCATCTTAAAGTCACCGAAACGTCGAAAAATAGCTCCGTTATCGAATGCAATTAACAAGTGTATGGCGTATGCCTATTCTGAGAACGGACGCGAGATCGCGGCGATACCGCGGACGTGACGCGTTGCGATACTATCGCCGGCGCTTCGCGGGAATGTGTAATCGAGCTCATTACCCTATTCAATCATCGTCCCTTAGAAAGAAGTTCCATTTTGAAGCGACTGTTGGCTGCTGGCCAGAAACCTTATTGTCTTTCACTCGAAATCACGATCGCATTCGTCATTCCTTTCTGACAAAAGATATAAAATGAGGTTAGAAGGAGATAGCAAACGCAATGACAATTACGGCTCCAGGTTATTCAAAGATTATTACCTACTTTATTTTTTATGTACAATGGGGGCTATCGCGTGTGAATTTGCCGCTAGAGGCGCTAGTGTCGCGTGAGGTCCAATGACATTCCTTTTTCATTGGTTTTGGCGGGCTTCGTGACATAAATTATAATTTACCTGTTGAAAAGTGATCTCCTTCGAGAAATTATCGCAAATATGGATTATTTGCCAATGAATGTGAACGCTTTGAAAGTGGTTTTTTTTCAAACAAAACAGAATTGCACAACATTGCGGCGTAGCTACACGATAATGATAGTTATTTAGTCGCCTTTGACAGCTATACCTCTGGACCTTAGTCAACAGTGGCGCCGATTGGTGAGCAAAGAAACGATAGTCCCCAGTGAGTTACAATGAATATAGAAAGCTAAGTATAGGCTGTGGGTATGCATATTGTCGTTATGTATTTCTTAGAATAAACACGCAAGCATTATGTTCAACTCGACCGAACCAGTTAGAAAATAGCAGCACTTAAATCAATATTAAAAAAAAAAAAAAAAAAACTTGCCACCCGAGCACAGTTTTTCCACTACAATGACTTACGAAATGACATATATGATTTGTTTTTTTTAATCTTACAATATTACCTAAGGTATTATTCCCAGAATAGCGCTTAGAGCATCTCGACGTGATAACCCCATCCTTATCTTTCGTTTTGAAAGTGAACGCTCTGACTCGTCTGTGGTATTCCAATTAGTCTTAAAGCTGGCTATTCACTAAGCACGCCATACAATCGCAACTGGATGAAACGGGAATTGTTGGTGGGACCCATGAATGTGCCGCTTTATAGTCGGCTAGTTTAGTGGTAATTGACAGCAAATATAAAGATCGAATAGTGTACTCATTAGAATACCTGGGTATAAACTTATTCGACACGGGACAGGTGATTCAGTGATACGCAAGCAGTTTTTTTGTCTCGCACTTACGCATGGCACTTCGTGTGTAAGAGTGAGATACACATTTGGTTTATAAGTCGTTGTGATCTCACTTAGACTGTGTTAAATAAAGGTTCGGACTGTACGGATTCTTCGTATTTGACAGTTAATGAACAAGTGGTAATGTTTAAACACCAAATGGTTTACTAATTATCGAGTAGATATTTACTATAGTTATTGTTGGTACTATAGAACTGATAAATGATAAAATTGTATGCATAATTCTTGTATAAGGTATGGGTATCGGAAATGGTGATTTCGTAAACCAGTATGAACTGGGATGTGTGCCTGGTGACAGCCGCCTCCGCAACTCTGGAGCTGGCGTCACTGAAAATCAGCGTCACGATATTATCCTGGATCTTATCGTGACGCAAAGCTGAGTATCCATGTATAATATTCTGTTTGTAATTCTGTGTCAGCAATGAAGTTTCCTTATTCTTGTTCTAAGGATTAGATGAGAATAAGGATTAGAACCAGTTATGACTGAGCTTCTCTTTTAGCTTACTACGCTTCTTTTTGTAGCTTGTTTCACGTAGAATTAGGTTTTTGAATGAGTTGCCAATATGTAACTTACATACATACATACATACATCATGCCTTTATCCCTTACGGGGTAGATAGAGCCTAAGGTAACATAACCTTAAGGCCACTTTTAACATGATTAAGGGTGTATAGGTGGAAAGGGAAATCAAAATGGTGATGGGTTGCTAACCGCATCGCCTATAACATGATTCCTAATATTTCCGCCCGTTGCCTCGATGGGCTTTTACCATCTGCGCGGGAGAAGCAACTGGTAAATTCTATGTTTTTTCTTTACTCCCAGACCAGCGTGGAAGAAATAGGTATAACTTATAATGTAACCCACAAAATTTGCCTTGCATGATTTAACCCGAACCAAAATCTTATAAATTCACCTAAACTATTTTAACAACCAATCCACACAAGCTATTTCCACACATACGTAACGCACGCGTTTTCCGCGACATCTCGCCGGCGCCGGCGCAGTCCGTGACCCCGTTTCGTCGCGGCCTGCGCGTGCGCCCGCCATACATAAAACCATTGTGCCTCGCTTTTGTAATACTAGTAGTAAACAGACGACTACGCATGCGAAGTTAAGATAAGTATTGCTGAGGCTCTACAAGGCAGCATTCGTGACATATTCATACATACATACGCAAATCACGTCTATCCCTTACAGGGTAGACAGAGCCTAGAGTAACAAGACCCAAAGGCCACGCTTAGCTTGATTGTGAGCATATGGAACAGGTAATCAAATTATAGCATGATTCCAAAAAAAATTCGCCCGATGGGCTTTTACCATCTCCGCGGGAAGAGAAAGGTCAGACATCTTATAAATCGACACACCACTGAGGTTGACAAAACGGTTCATAATTGCGCCATGTTGCCGGAGTTCACTGGCAACTCTCGCGTATATTAATTAATCCTTGATTGCCAGCGAAGGTCAAAGTCAGTGTTAACTCAAAACGCTCTAACCTAACAATTAGCGCCTCATGAATGGCAGTCTTTATTAGTTGGTACTTTAGAACAAGCTGTGGAGAGGCCGTCTGATAATTCGTCAATGACCGACTTTAAAAGTTGACTGGCAAAATACTGGCACATGCTTAAAAATAAAGCCAGCAGTTAGTTGTCATTTTTAGTATGGATCTGACAGTGAGTGACCTAAACTGCATTGCAATTGAATCGCATTAAGACGTCATGGTAACACTGTAGAATTAAGAAGAATATTCGCTTAGAGAAGGAACCATTACCGACTTTGTGGCTCTCCAGATGTTTCATATAACTGTTAAAATACCCTCCGACCGAAGAGCAGTAGGCTTATTGTCTAACTCGCTCGCAATCGCCATCGTGTTCATTTTGACAGTTCATGTATGGGCTGACAATTGGCATCGGAGCTAGCTGTCACATTCATACAAGGACTGTCAAAATTAATAAGATGGCGATTGCGAGCGAGTTAGACAATAAGCCTACTGGGCTCAATTTGAAATGCGATTGGAGTAGAAGAAAACTGAAAGCCTAGAATCTGGGAAAATTTACACCAGTCTCGAGTAAAGTTATCACACGCGCTCTAAATTAGGGTTGGTAAAAAATTGCGTTGAATTTGAAATAAGAGTGCAAAAAATTATCTAAGTGAACAAGTCAACCATTGAATTAGATATATATTTCTAGCGACACACAGATTTCTACCACTTTTGTGAGGTATTTTCAGACATTCGATTCCAAAAATGCTTCCATGCTGGTCTGGAAGCAAAGAAAAACATAGAATGTACCAGTTGCTTCTCTACCCGCGCAGATGGTAAAAGCCCATCGAGGGATTGGGCGAAAATCTTAAGGATCATGTTACATAGGCGATGTGGCTAGCAACCCATCACTGTTTTGATTCCCCTTTCCATCCATACGCCCACAATTCGGCTGAACGTGGTCTTTAGGTCTAGTTACCTTAGGCTCTGTCTACCCCGTAAGGGATTACGTGATTTATGTATGTATGTATGTATGTACGATTCCAAAAATTGGTTCATTGTTATCGCATTCCCGTTACCGCCATCACATTTACCTTCCACCACCATCTCACGCCGGTTTATAGAGAGTGATAGCGATTACGATAGGAAAGAGACAACAAGCCTAATGATTCATGGAGTAACTTGGGAAGCTCAGTCATCTGAGTTGATTTAAGTAGCGCACTGGAGGCGACTTCGAAGAAGCTTCTGCCAATTACAATGGTCATTGTTTTTTTGGCAATTAATGTGACAGTAGTGCGAAACCGCAAGTGGCTACACAATTGAGTTATTCAAATGACTAAATGTATTTTTTTTCGTATTTTACGTCATCTAATACTATATTTTCTGAAAATTTGTCTTGTAATTTCATAAAAAGTTCCATCTGGTAGCTACCTCAAATAAATCGACTTTGATCATGTTGGCGTGTAACTGCGTCGAAATTTCGATACTGTTTTTTTTTCTCCTTCTCTTTTTGCATAACTACTTTGTTTTACTTTGGCTAGTAGAGACTTTATATAATCTCTACTATAGACTAATATAACTTAAGGCTCGGGGGCCTTATACATCCCTTTTATAAATGTAGGTATTTAATTTAAGTAGAATTTAAGTAGAATTTAAGTATAGTAGCTTAAAACAATTTCATTAAAAAAAAAAAACTTTCTGCCAAGTTTCTTGCGGCGCATTCTTCTTGGCAATGATGGTCTTTCCGAATGCGCTGGTAGTTTCAAAAAAGACATGTAAAAGAGCCCTTGGCGGCCGATTTGCATTTTTTTTAAAGTACCTAATCGCGCTCTATGTGTATCCAGTAATTGCTATCTAAGTGAAATTATATACTTAAGTAGTTGTCCAAATGCTTATCATGATGTTATTTTTATTTTTTTGTGAATTGTATCTGTTTCTTTATATTTGTACAATAAAGCATTTACTTACTTACTTACTTACTTATCAAATAGTCAAATGTCTAGTGGAATTAGAAGTTTTGTTAAAACAGAACAGTAATCAAAACTGGTAGTCACACAGCAGTATGAGAGTGATTTTAATTATCTATTTTATTATTACATACATACATAATACTTCCATACTGGTCTGGGAGTAAAGAAAAACAGAGAGTACCAGTTGCTTCTCCCACGCAGATAGTAAAAGCCCGTCGAGGGAATGGGCATAGGAATCATGTTGTAGGCGATGCGGCTAGCAACCCATCACTATTGTGATTCCCCTTTTCGCCTATACGCCCACAATCATGCTAGGCGTGGCCTTTGGGTCTTGTTACCTTAGGCTCTGTCTACCCCGTAAGGGATAAAGACGTGATTTATGTATATATGTATGTATGTATAAATCACATATTTATCCTTTACGGGGTAGAGAGAGCCACCGTTAATGACCCGTTGTATGTGTGAGTTAATGCGTGCGAATAGCCAATTGACGTTCCAAATTAGAAAAAAAGAGTTAAGTCCCATACCAGTTCTGTGCACTACTACATATAACAGGTCATTTACTTAACTTTTTTCCTATACCTACACATTTTTCACATTATTACCAATAATTATGTCAATGTCGTTTTAGTACGCATGTTTCCCTTATTTATACCAAGAATATACTTATAGGTATGTTTATGTAGGTCAGTGTCACTTCCCTGCAATTATGAATAATTTACCAAAGATTCGACATAATATTGTTTTAGGTCAATGTCGGTATATTACGTTTTCTGGACAATAATTGTACCAGTGTCGATGAGTGCGTGTTCCGAGAATGCGAACCGCCTTGACCCGGATCGGAGAGAAGAAATGCGCTTGCGCATGTGGGTTTAAGGATAATAAATAATATAACCTGCGACGTTTATTGGTCGAAATCTCAGTGTTAATGGTGTACAACCCTGTTTTACGAATTGGGTTACCTTACTTTGTTACTCCGCGTCATATCTACCAAAAGCACCAACACAAAAACGGTAGCTACTTCGGATCCGTGGACATTTGTACCAAGCACGTGTGACAGTGGGTTAAGGCTTTTTTTAAATTATCATCATCACAGGCCTCGGCAGAGTAACGCCTATTTAAATAAAAAAAAAAACAAAAATTCAAAATTTATTTTTGCGAATTGCCCGCCAAGGGCTCTTTTACATGTCTTTTTTTAAACCACCAGCGCCTTCGGACCATCATTGCGAAGAAGAATGCGCCGCAAGAAACTTGGCAGAAAGTTATTTTTTCAATGCGTATAGGTGGATAGGGATTTTTTTTTAAATGTCAGTGAAAATTAGAACACAGAAAAATCCGAAAAGTAAAGCTATGGCCGGGAATCGAACCCGGATTCTCATCATTCCGTGACGCGTGCTATACCCCTACACCAGCACCCACAGCAGGTGGGTAGTTCTCGAATTTTCCTACCTGTTACCAGCTGTCACGTGAAATCAAAATAGTGATGGGTCGCTAGCTACATCGCCTATAACATGATTCCTAAGACTTTCGCCCATTCCCTCGATGAGCTTTCATATGCGCGGGAAGAGAAGCAACTGGTAAATTCTATGTTTTTTCTTGCTACTACTATCCTTCTCATAAACAAATGAATACATAAGTAGTACATTAATATGTGTTTAATTATTTAAATTGTTGGTACTGGTAAATGATAAAATTGTAATCATAATTCTTGTATAAGGTATGGGTATCGGAAGTGGTGATTTCGTAAACCAGTATGAACTGGGATGTGTGCCTGGTGACAGCAACCTCCGTAACTCTATAACTGGCGTCACTGAAAATCAGCGTCACGACATTATCCTGGATCTTATCGTGACGCAGCTGAGTGGCGGCCATTTGGCTGGTTGGAATAAGTATCCATGTGTAATATTCTGTTTGTGTTTCTGTATCAGCTAATAAAGTTTTCTTATTCTTATTCTTAATGTGAGTAATGCGTTTTAAATCAAACGTGGTTAATCAGTCGTTTCCGCGCGACTAACGAATGCGAATATCAAAAACTAAATGACTAATGAATCAGTAACCGTCAGCAACGTAAATGTCAGCACAATTCGGTTACATACCGATCGATGCCGCAACCGTTCTGCTTTCCCCTGATTGATATAGTTTGTTAAATGTCAGATTACTTTCCAAGGGTTTCGAAATGCGGTGCCATTAATTCGGGTATCTTGTTTGATCGAAATGTTTAATGCGAAAGCTTGGTGTTATATATAACATACATACACGTACACAAATCACGTTTATATCCCTTACGGGGTAGACAGAGCGAGGTAACAAAACCTAAAGGCCACGTTTAGCGTGATTGTAGGCGTATAGGTGGAAAAAGGAATCAGAATAGGTTGCTAGCCGCATCGCCTATAACACCTTGTTAAACTTACATGCTATTTCTGCATAAGTATGCAATTCTGGAAACTTCCCAATATGATTTGTTCACTGTCACACAAAAAACGAACCCTAACATTTTTTATAATTAAATATTTGTGGAATCAGAATTGAATCGCATTAAGACGTCATGGTAAGGTACCTGCTTACGAATCAAAATATATCTAACTATTACGCAGTCTTGGTCTTTCGGCTGACATGGTGATGATGATGATGAAACTTACGCAGAACCTTGCTGAGGCAGGTGCAGCGTTTTCTTATAACCGTGATGTTTCAAACCGCAACGGTGATTTTTAATTTGTGGAATTGCAACAACATCATGTTTCAGCTGATGACGTTGTGTGGGTGAGCTTCTTGGAAGATGTTGCAATCTTTAAAACTTGTTTACTTATAACAGAAGCACTAACCGACTAGACATGGTAATTCTAACTAAATCCCTACAAAAGCTACAAATGCAGCAGGGGCCCGATTTTTGAAAGCACATTGTGTGAAAATACCACTCGAAAGTGGTATAAATCTGTTTATATCTTCAAAACTACAGCTCTAATCAAATTTTTGACTAGGGTCACAAGATTAATGAGGCGTAAGTATCTTCTAAGCTACTCGTTTTTCAAATTCAGCACAATTTTTCACCACTTTCGAGTGGTATTTTCACACATGTGCTTTCAAAAATCGGGCCCCAGAACGTAAAAGCCCATCGAATGGGCGAAAATCTTAGGAATCATTGTTATAGGCGATGAGGTTAGCAACGCATCACTATTTTTATTCACTTATACGCCGTAAGCATGCTAAACGTGGCCATTAGGCTTTGTTACCTTGGGCTCTGTCTACCCCGTAAGGGATAAAGACGTGATTTATGTATGTAATACTACAAATGCGAGAGTAACTCTGTCTGTCTTTGTCACACTTAAATCGCTGGACTGATTTAGTTAAAATTTGGTATACAGATAGTTTCAGTCCCGGGGAAGGACATAGGCTAGTTTTTATCCGGGAAAATTGCGTAGTTCCCGCGGGATAGCGATAAGCGAATCCTGCGCAGACGGAGTCGCGGACAGCTAGTATTATAAATAGGAATGTGAGCTTCTTTTGTTACGCTGAGGCTCTCTTTATCACCATCCGAGGTGTATAGTTTACACAATTTTACGTTTACCCCTAGCCAGCAAGTGGAAATTTCCACTGTAAATTGCTACTTAAAAATCAAAATATGCCTATGCTCTCTGTGAAACTAGACCCTCTTCCTCTTCGCAGAGACGTAAGTTCTCTTTGCGTGTTTTACAAGATCTATAGTGGGGAGTGCTCCGTTGAACTTTTTAACCTTATCCCAGCTGCCAAGTTCCATCACCGTTCTACTCGACGTAAAAGTAGTTTCCACCAACATCACCTCGATAGTTGGTGCTCCAACACCGTGCGATTCAAGCGGTCTTTCTTGCCCCGTACGTGCAAAATTTGGAATGCGCTGGCGGCTGGGGTTACTCCAACTGGCTATGACATGGGTACCTTAAAGAGGCGAGTGTACCATTTCTTGCAAGGCCGGCAACGCGCTAGCAGTCCCATTGGTGCTGTAGTTGTCCATGGGCGGCGGTGATCACTTACCATCAGGTGCACCGCATGCCCGTTTGTCGGTTTTTATATAAAAAATAATGATAATAATAATTTATTGCAAATCACATTACAGGCATAAGAGGGAATATTTTAATAAGGTTTACATATCAGACCCTTGTGACGGCCCGGAGCGATAAAATAACTTTTGATAGGTTGTTTCGGCTACCTCAGACACAAAAGCAAGGATTAATGGGTAACCTTTTAATAAAAATAAAATATAGCAGTGCATGTTTGATTTTCCCACCGCACCGCTTCTGCACGCAACGTAATGGGTATTTTTTGCGGTTGCCTTGCTACCCTTTTAGCAGTTACTGTCTTCGAAATTCAATTTATTTCTGTATAGAGTTTGATATTGCAATTAAAAAGTTACCGTTATTGTTGCCCGTAATATTGTTTAGCCTGTTGTATTGTGAGGGTAGTTGCCCCTATAAATAAAAAAACATTTTATCTAGGGTTAAGTTGAATAATGATTGAGACGCGTCGGCTAAAAATATTAACCCCCTTACTCATAAACGCTCTATAGGCTTCTGCTAACTTAGCAATCGTTTGTCCTTATCTATGAAAAGTAAATGTCAAAGTGACAGATAAGGACAAACGATTGCTAAGTTACCAGAGGCCTACAGAGCGTTTATGAATAAGGCGGTTAATGTTTATGCGTAAATAGAACTACTTTGGCGGTGGAGAGTGTGACAGAGTATAGTTAACTTTACTATTCTTGTCTCCCTCTTTCAGCCAAATAATTGGGAAGGTTTTATACTTTATTTCCATACTTGTTTGGGAGCAAAGAAGTAACATAGAATATACCAGTTGCTTCTCTGCCCGCGCAGGTAAAAGCCCATCGAGGGAATGGGCGAAAATCTTAGGAACCGTCTTACAGGCGATGCGGTTAACAACGCATCACTATTTTGATTCCCCTTTCTACCTATCCACAATTATGCTAAACGTGGCCTTTAGGTTTTGTTACCATAGGCTCTGTTTACCCACACCGGATTGAGGCAACGCCGGAGAGTTTTTAGTTCGGGTATACCCCTTCGGAAGGGAGTCCCACATAACTCTAGGCATCCCCGTGCCTAGGACATCCATAAAGATTTCCTCTCCGTTAAACAAGCGTTTTGCGGGTGGTAGGGCCTTGTGCAAGGTCCGTCCGGATCGCTACCACCATCTTACTCGCTAATCCTGCCGCTAAGTAGTAGTGCTTGCACTGCTGTGTTCCGGTGTGGAGAGTAAGACAGCCGGGGAAATTACGGGCACAAGAGGCATGCATCTTAGTCCTCTAGGTTGGCAACGCATCTGCAATCCCTTCGGGGTTGCGGGTGTCTATGGGCAGTGGTGATCACTTACCATCAGGTGACCAACTTGCTCGTTTGCCTTCCTATTCATATAAAAAAAAAGGCTCTGTCTACCCCGTAAGGACGTGATTTATGTATATATACGTCAGTTATGCGTTTGTGTAACTATGAACAAAATACCAAGCCGACTTAACGCAAGGACCTTTGTACACAAGATTTAGAAAGGATATAAGCAAAATTAAATATCAAGTTTAAACGGACCAGTTAAAAGGAAGCTTATGTCATCCGAGGTTGCGCGGGCGCAGTGACATAACTATGACGATGATCCAAGGTGATTCAGGGACAAGTTTAATGATTACAAGATATTGTTGGCTTACGAGTGTTGAGATAATATTAACCTTACAGTGCGGATGTTAGAATTGTTTATAGATGAAACATAGTTTTATTATGAACTCACACCTGGATGCCGATTGGCTGTTGTTCTCGGTTTTATCGGTTTCTGTAATAATACACTTGAATTACGGTTGTAAAATACATGTAAAAAAAACAAAACAGGCCAATATTAGAGAGAGAGAGGAAGAGAGAGAGAGAAACATTTATTTACACACATTCGATACACGTAGATATATAATAGGAAGAAATACAATATACTTAGGGATAGTAGTAGTAGTATTAGATACCTATATGTAAGTAATAGAGCTATTTGGAGGCTTTAGCCGGTTGGACTTTGATGTTATTGGCAATCTAACTCGGCACGATGAGACTGAGATTTTTCTTAGAAATCTTAAGTATTGCGCGAACTTTACCTTTTCCACGTCGTTCTAACTCAAAAAGTATGTATGTACTAGCTGCTGCCCGCGACTTCGTCTGCAAAAAAATAGTTTTTCGCTATCCCGCGGGAACTATGCAATTTTCCGGGATAAAAAATAGCCTATGTGTTAATCTAGGGTATCAGCTATCTCCGTTCCAAATTTTATCCCAATCCATTCAATAGTTTTTACGTGAAAGGGTAACAAACATCGATCCATCCGTCGATCCATGCTTACAAACTTTCGCGTTTATAATATTAGTAGGAAGGATAGGATGTAAAATCAAAAACTTATCAAGAGCTGTATCTATAGCTACCTACATTTTTCAAATTCCGAAAACTAAGCCAAGTCGAATTCCATTTTTAACACGTCGAACAACCACCGGATGTCGCCGCGGTCCGCCAGATGGCGCCGCTTCGTATGCGCGGGCGCACTCCGGATGCGCCCCGGAAGCCGCGCTATAAGTGAAATTTAATTAATATTAAAATGTCATTAACACTGACAACAGCGTTGTGCTAGCTTAATTGTGGGAGCTTTTCACTACATAGTATAAAATAAAGTCGCTTTTTCTGTCCTCATGTCCGTATGTATGTATGCATATATCTTCAAAACCACACAACGGATTTTGATGCGGTTTTTTTTAATAGATAGAGTGATTCAAGAGGAAGGTTTATATGTATAATACATGCATAATATACCGTGCGAAGCCGGGGCGGGTCGCTAGTTAATAATAATCCACTTACTATTGCTTGGTAAGTGTTGCCGTTACACTTATAGGTATTTACTTACCTACTGTACTGTATATATTATTATACATATCACGTTTTTATCCCTTACGGGGTAGACAGAGCCTAAGGTAACAAGACCTACAGGCCACGTTTAGTAAGTTTGTAAGCGTATACGTGGAAAATGGAATCAAAATAGTGATGGGTTGCTAGCATCGCCTATAACATGATTCTTATGATTTCAGCCCATATCGTCGATAGTCTTTTACCATCAGCGCGGGAAGAGAAGCAACTGGTACATTCTATGTTTTTTCTTTGCTCCCAGACCAGCGTGGAAGTAAGGTCTTATTAAATGAATATTATTGCACTGTGCTTCATACTTCTCACCAAGACCCGGTGGTCTCTACGTCTAATACCAGCCAAGCCTATAACCTAAATTTAATGTTTTCACTGAAGGGATTATAATAGGTATACGTTCCGGTTGTCAGCTTAAAAACTAGTCACATTAAATGCTACTGAAGCTTGACAAACTTATGTAACCTACGTATCAAAGTAACAATAAACTTTCTTACGGTCGACAACGGACGTATTATTTTCGTGTGTACTCAGTTTATGTGTACTGGTGCCCGATTTTTGGAAGCACATCACTAGAAAGTAAGTAAGTAAGTAAATGCTTTATTGTACAAATATAGAGAAGTAGAGACAAATCACAAAAAAAAGACCTTAAATAATATGCACAAAGGCGAACTTATCCCTATAAGGGATCTCTACCAGTTAACCTTTGAGTAAATGAGAGGAGCACTAAGCGAGAGACCGACAAAGAGTGAGTTTAAAATATCCATATAGTGCTTTCACCACAATAGAGCGTACATCTCAAAATACAACAAACAATTCAAAAATAAACTACTAAATATCATTAAACACGTGCATACATACACACTAAATACAATATGAGTACACACATACAATATTTAAGGAGATGGTGCGAGCCACATCTTCTTCAAGCCCTCCTTGAATGACGCCACAGAGGTAGATTGCCTGATGGAGGTCGGTAACCGAAAGTGGTATGAATCTGTTTATATCTTCAAAACTAATCAAACTTTTGAATAGTTCACAAGATTAATGAGAGCCGTAATTATCTCCTAAGCTACTCGTATTTCAAACTCAGCACAATTTTTCACCACTTTCGTGTGTAAAATCGAGCCCTGGGAGATCAGTAGATAGTTCTGAGGGTTCATCGAGGGAATGGGCAAAAATATTTCGAGTCATGTTATGTGCGATATTCAGGCGATGCGGCTAGCAACGCATCACTATGTTGATTCCCCTTTCCAGCTGTACGCCCGCAGATATGTTAAACGTGGCCTTTACGTCTTGTTGCCTAAGGCTCTGTCTAACCCGTAAGAGATAAAGACGTGATTTATGTATGTTTTTCATTGAAATACATACTTTAAAAATCGAAATCTTTACAAATTTATGTAATTTAATAGAAAAAAACAATTATATTTTATACTAGCCGTTGCCCGCAACTTCGTTTGCATAGAATTCGTTTATCGCTATCCCGCGGGAATCACGCAATTTTCCGGGATAAAAAGTAGCCTATGTGTTATTCCAGACTATAATCTATCTATGTTCCAAATTTCATCCAGATCAGCCCAGTACTTTTTGAGCATATTCATTACAAACATACAAACATACAAAAATAGGTACAAATCTTTCCTCTTTATAATATTAGTATAGATACAAACACTATTCCTAAAAACCTACATATCTATGCTAAAAATAACTATAAAAACCTATATTTACCGTACCTACTTTATGTAAATACTAGCTGTTGCCCGCAACTTCGTCTGCATAGAATTCGTTTATCGCTATCCCGCAGAAATTACGCAATCCGTTCTTAGAGGATACCTACGTCATAATAGCTTTATGCATGCAAAGTCTCAGCCCGATCGGTTTAAAATTGACAAAGTTTCATACAAACTTTCATCCCCTATTTTATCCTCTTGGGGGTAGAATTGATCAAAATCCTTTCTTAGCGGATGCCTACGTCATAACATCTACCTGCATGCCAAATTTCAGCCCGATCCGTCCAGTGGTTTGGGCTGTGCGTTGATAGATCACTATGTCAGTCAGTCAGTCACCTTTGAATTATATATATTTAGAAGATAGAAGAAGAAGATGTATTTAAGAGTTCGGTGCCCAAAGTGAAAACTTCGCTGCGTACTGCGTATATTTTTGCGCTAATGGAGTCTTATCATCTTGTCCTGAATCACAAGACAGCATACTAGAGCAGAAATCACAACCTTGAGACTTTATCTCGGCGCATAAAATAAACATATTATTGTAATCATATGTAGCTATCAAGCAATTGAATTGAAACAGGTCAAATGCCTCCTAGACGAATTAATTAGTTAGATAAACATAATCGTAATAGTTACTTGCATGATATGAATTATGTAAACCAGTTACCGTAAAATGGGGGGAGAAGGGATTGCGGGGGGAGTTACTTAAAATTTCTGGCTCGGCTTGCTCTAAAAGTAGTAGCTAAAAGTCGACTCTGGACATAATCTCTTATAACATTCGCTTAGAGTTTTGAGGTTAATGATAAAGGAACGCCTTAAAACTGCTGAATTTCGACCCAGACTGGTCTCAAAATAACCGACAATTAGTTTGATTTTGACGTAATTACACGGCATAGCTAGTTGTGACGAAATAAAACACCCACTTACTTATCAATCGATAAAGTTGTTGCGTGTGGATAATTTACATTATATCCTCATGAGGGTGCATAACTTTATTGTACCATGTCACGCCAACTTTGGGGATTTTGGGTGACGACATGATCCTTCGTTGCTGGCAGGAGCAACGATATGATCTTTAATAAACATGACAGGTGCAATACATACCTACATACACAAATCACGTCTATATCCCTTACGGGGTGGAACCTACGTAACAAGACCTAAAGGCCACGTTTAGCATGATTGCGGGTGTATAGCTGGAAAGGGGAATCAAAATAGCGATGGGTTAATACTAGCCGCATCACGTATCACACCATTCCTAGGGTACGTATTAAAATAAATAAAGTTTAAAATGTATAATGGGTTAAAATACATAACGGTTTATAATATATAATGCGATTTTCTCAGAAAGTTACAAATTAACAGGATTGTTATAAAACAAACCTAACCTAACCCAATCTATAGATTACGATATCAAAAAAGTTCATTTAGCTAATAGTTTTACAGAAAATTGCGTTACAAATTTTGAACCATTATGTATTTTAACCCATTATACATTTTAAACTTTATGTATTCTGATCCGCTCCCCATTCCTAAGATGTTCGCCCATTCTCGCGATGTTTTAAGGCTCGGGGAAATGATCATCGCTTCAGATGTTGAAATGTACCACGGTAGCGCCAAAACTGGATGGATGTAATGGATTGAAGTTTTAATATTAATCGAATATTTTGAGAGGTATTTATGAATGCTCCAAAAATGCCCGAAAACGCATGTCCGTGATGTACTTTTGTTTCAAAATTTACCCTAAAAGTTGACAATCGCATGATGATCAAGCCGAAAAGTCAAAGTAGATTAAGTAATCTCTTGATTATGAAATGATCTGCAGACTGTAGACGTAAATTATTAACAAGAATAAATGTAATGTATTATTCAATTAAATCAATGAGTCATATTGTCTACACAAACAAGTATTTTAAGAAAATGATCGAGGTTTCCAAGAACTGTCATAAGCCGAATTTAAACGAAGTAGACGCGACGGAATCATCCGAGCCGCACAACAAATCAATTTCCGCTAATGGCGGTGAGACAGAGGCTATCATACTTCGATGACTAACGCGTGACATCTAATCATGACACATTTGCTAGCCGCTGATTGAGAGTACTATGAATCAGATAGCTTTGGTGTTTAGAGAATTGACCACGGCGAAAGTACGAATCTAGAATATACGAATGTATGGATAGCATTCTTAAAGCAAGGAGGGAATAGGCGAAAATCTTTGGAATCACGTTTTAGAGGATGCGGCTCGCAAGCCATCACCATTTTCGTTCCCTTTCCACCTGTACGCCTCCATTCATGCTAAACGTGGCTTTTAGGTCTTGTTACCTTAGGCTCTGTCTACCCCGTGACAGATATAGACGTGATTTGTGTATGTATTTATTATAAACTAGCTTCTGCCCGCGACTTCGTCTGCGTAGAATCATACATAAAAAACCTTCCTCTTGAATCACTATCTATTAAAAAAACCGCATCAAAATCCGTTGTTTAGTTTTGAAGATATAAGCATACAAAGGGACATAGGGACACAGGGACATGGGGACAGAGAAAGCGGCTTTGTTTTATACTATGTAGTGATGATGCGAAAGTTTGTGATTATGAGCATGTCCGGATAAAAATTGGAACATAGATAGATTATAGAGTCTAGAATAACACATAGGCTTTTTATCCCGGAAAATTGCTTAGTTCTCGCAGGAAAAAAGATTAAGTTAAAGTTAGTAGTACTTTTTATGAGCTAGGCCGCGGCCGCGTCCGTACTTGGCAGTGAATGGGCTGACGTCACACTGCCCACGCGCACCATATGGTCGCGTTGATTCGCTCGCCCAGTTAACATGATCTTAAGCTCTAATGGATCTTGATCCAGCATCTTGCTGCGGTTACGGTCATTTGCTAACAGGTTTTTTGTCGTTTATTGATTTCTAATTCTCATGTAGATACGTAAGTATATCACTAATAGATACGTAAGCAAACGCCTGAGGAAGGCAACAGACGACCCTCGCGCCGGCAGCTTTTTCGCACAAAGACTCGCAATTGCGATATAACGCGGAAATGCTGCCTGCGTGATGGGGACCCTGCCTAAGGGTCCAAATTTATTTTAATTTTATTTTTTAACCCTAGTTTTATTTTATTAAGTTATTTTTAAGGTAGCCTTAGTTTATATTTTAATTAATACTTTTGTAGTCATTTACAAAATAAAGATAAGTATATAATAACATACTTGCTTAGCAACTTTAAGCAGGAAACGCGAACTATCGAACCTATGTCCTATCAATCGTTCAAAGGTTAACTGGAAAAAAATCTTTTGAGGCATAAGTTCGCCTTCGATGACGATGACCTACCCAGGACTTGACCTCCCTTGACGATGGCTAAAGACGAAGATCTCCAACCTAGCACACGACGTCTCTAGAAATTGACCTAAACAAAATCGCCCAACCAATGTGACCTCTCTAGAAACTGACCAACGGCCCCATTTTTGAAAATACCACTCGAAAGTGGTCAAATTAAGCTGAATTTGTAATACGAGTAGCTTCGAAGATACTTACGGCTCTCATAAATCTTGTGACGTAGTCAAAACTTTGATTAGAGCTGCAGTTTTGAAGATATAAACAGATTTATACCACTTTCGAGTGATGTGCTTTCAAAAATCGGGCCCCAATAACGAAAATGACCAAGCCAGAACATGATGTCCCTAGAAATTGGCTTAGATGTGAAGTTGTGAACGATGTGTAACACCAACATTACATTAATGCTATACCTATTGCGGCTACACTGCTCCGCGAACCGCGAACGTCTGTGTCGTCTGCCCACGCGCATGTCGCGCCATCTGGCGGCGTGACTAACTACAGTACTAACATAACGATATATGGGTCACCTGTGCAGGTGGCTCCATTCACTATGGGCTTTTTATCTTATGCGCATAATATTGGAGTTGTATCTGTGTTGTCTGTGTAGTTGGTTTGATAGGTTTCCATGGCCAATAAGGTCCAATCGGAAACCAACCTTATAGGTTTGTACCGTCTTTCTGTCTGTTTGTCCGTTTGTCACAAGCGTTTATTCAGAAACGAAAATTCTATGCCAATAAATTTTTAAAAGTCTTTTGCTAACCGCTGCGTTTTTTTGTAACGAACAAAAAGCATTCATGCATTCAACTTTCTTTCGTAATGCGGTATATGCTACAGATTCATTAAAATAAACCACTAACATATATCTTTAACCTAGGGGTCTTTACATACCCTTCGACCCTTGTGGACCTTTTGTGTATAGCATGAAGAATAGGCAGGCGTGATCGTGGATAACTTTGATGTCCTGACATGTAGGGACAAACGTCATGGAGGCTCTAGAACGACTCTATAAACTGGTTAAGGATTTGGAATTGGAGTTGAAAAGGGAAAAAACGAAAGGGAAACCAAAGGAGCCAAATAGTGCTACACAGAAAGGGACGCTCCCGAAGCTGCGGTCATAACGGAGCCACCAAACACTATGACCAAGATCGAGGAACAATCAAAACTATTACTAGACAGGTAGGTCAGATGGGTCTTTGAAAATGATTACTAAACTTGTACGCAACCCACTACCTTTTGAGATGCCACAGGTCGCTAGGCTACCACGACTTACTACTTGGATTATAAACATCATTATAATAAGACAGATTAACTCCATAGTAGCTAGTTCACACGCTGCCGTGCTTCGGCGCCGGTGGTCCGACGCAGCGAAATCTGACCATCGCTGCGCATGCGTAATGCGACCCGTGGACCGGGATTTATAGGCGCCTGACCTTCGGGTACCACATGATGGATTGGGAGTTAAATGCTGTTAGTTTCTTGAGATGCGTTGTGTTTGGCTAAGGAATGCGTAATGTGCAGGTTTTATTTAGTAAAGATGTACACCAGGTACAATCACCATACATACACAACACATACACAAATCACGTCTATATCCTATACGGGGTAGACAAAGCCGGAGGTAACAAGACCTAAAGGCCAATCTAGTAGGTGCATACGCTCAATTTCTTCCTTACACTTTGTACTCGGGTTTCACTGTTAAATATTGACAATGGCATTGTATTAATATTAAACGATGATAACGCGGTTTTGTGGCATAACTTAAGACAATAATGTATATTTTAGGTAAATAATACGACTATTAGGCTGAGCCCAGACAAGCGTCATTTCGTAAGCCGAGTTCTGTTTAAATGAATGAAAGAAAGTCAAAGTCAGGAGTTGCAGAAGATGGCTAACATTTTATGTGGTGCATTGGAAACGAAAGGTACGAACGTATAATGTAAGCAAGACGAAAGTTATGGTGTTTGAAAAAGACTAGTACTTATGACAGAATGTGAAATTGTGATTGCGGGTAAGAAAGTCGAACAGGTAAAAGAGTTTGTATATCTGGGCTCGGCGTTTACGAAATATGGGAAGTGTGAAAGTGATATTGAGAGAAGAGTGAATGCAGGAAACATGGTCAATGGGGCGCTGCGCGCCTTTTTGAGCAGTGAGAAGGTGTCGAAGAAGGCGCGTCTGGCTGTCCACAGAGGGGTGCTTGTTCCAACATTAATGTACGGTAGCGAAACTTGGCTTTTAGTTGCCAGATTATGGAATTGTTCCCCGTTTAGTGGATATCCACGAGTTTCGAAATTCCCCCAATTTGTATATCATACTTTTGCGAGTAAAAATAATAGAAACCCGTGTCAGTATTGTACAGAAAGCAATGCGTGTAGGCAGACTAAATAAAGCCACTGCGGTCGGGTAGCCTTGAAATGCAATTGTGCAATTTATACAAATAATGCAACTCGTACTGTAATGATGCGACGAGTGCGAGACACGCTGTATAAAAGTATTTTGAGCTCACAGCCGTAATTTTGTAGCTATACAGAGATTTGCGCCACTTTTGAATGTTATTGTTTTAAGTGTTATTGTTTTGAGGGAATGGGCGAAATTTTTTATCGATACTAATTTTTTTTTGTGTTTTAATCTTGATCTTGCAATCAGTCCTTAGACTATAAGCAGATGAGTTGAATTAAGGTTGACTTGTCGTAGAGGATACCCATTGGAATCCTCAGCTCCATTAACATTCACGCTTTAGCTGTCATTACGAATTGCTAAATCCATTATAGCTGGTCTCTTCAGGCGCTCTTTATGCGCTGTGTGAGCTAGACTGGTGGCCAGATGATTTGGGTGCCTTATCGATACTAATATAATTAAGGTAAAGTTTGTGAGATTGCGAGAAGAATTTTTGAGCTTGTGTGTGTTGGGGGTCTGTAGCGATTTTGAAAATTCTTTTATCAACAAAAAGCCATATTATTTGTGAGTGTTATAGGCTATATATACTATGTAAAGATGACGTACTTATCATATTGATACTCGTAGAATGAACTAAACTATAGTTGAATCATCGAGAGCGTGGAATTGCATATGTAGTAGTATTGTTTGTTTACAGGCATTCTATATTTGAATTTTCTATTTTCTTGTACTATCAGCATACAAAGAGGTTGTTATATATATATCGAAGAACTAAAAACAAAAATAATGTCAGTGTGAAATTGTCAATATTATTTACGTTGTGCGTATATTTTTACATCTGATTTGATTGTATTCTCAATTAATTATTGTGTCCGCCCGTACGACTACGAATAATTTCTATATTTAAAAAAAATATGGCTGTAAGTAATTTTGGTCCTATTGAGAGTCAAAGTAAGCAACGTAAGTACTGGGAAAATATTTGTCACCACGTCGAAAGTGAAGAAAATAAATATCGATGTCAGGAATGAGAAATGGATCAAATAACAGACAATTTTATTATCAATACTTGTGACAGCTCAGATGAAGAACATGATAGCGAATAAAAGAAAAAAACAGAGGACTACTACTTATTCCACTTCTTGGGTATGTCATTTTATTAAGTTAAGAGAAAATTATTCTCCTTTTGTTGCAAACGGTACAACCACTACAAATGCAATTCCATCTTTTCGATAATTCAACTATAACTAATGTCCACATTCCTTCCAATTCGCAAGTGTCAGACGATGCTGGCAAGTATTTACTTTAGCGCAGTCTGTGTTTACGGTATGACTGTGCGTATGACGTGACCTCTGGTCGGCCAGGACGATTATCTATGAGAGATTTACATAACTATAGCTCCTATATAACATAGTGAGTCAGCTCCTATCGCGTTATAGCTTAGATAATTAATCGTTTGCCTCGCAGAGGACAACCAAATCCATTTATTATACGACCACTTTAATGAGTCCTCGCCCGCGCGGTGCAGGGGCGCGGGGTACGACGACCACAGGAGCCTTTAAGCGGTCAGTTTATAACACGGCCTGAATCTAAAATACCTATCTATAGAGCCGGTGTTTTCTAATGTAGAGAGTAAGAGAGCCGGTGAAATTTCTGGCGCATAAGGTATTCTTAGTGTTATTACGAGCTCTTCCATGCTGGTCTGGGAGTATCTAAAAAACATAGAATTTACCAGTTGTTTCTCTTCCCGCGCAGATGGTAAATCCATCAAGGGAATGGGCGAAAGTCTTAGTAAACATGTTATAGGCGATGCGGCTAGCAACCCATCACTATTTTGATTTGCCTTTCCACCTATACGCCCTTAATCATGCTAAACGTGGCCTCAAGGTTTTGTTACTTTAGGCTCTGTTTACCCCGTACGGGATAAAGACGTGATATATGTATGTAGAGCCGGTATAATTTCTGGTGCATGATATATTCATAGGCTACGCTGACAACTTTGGCAACGCACTTGCAATCTTCTGGCGTTGTCAGTGTCTATGGGAGGTGGTTCTCAATTATCATAAGGTGACCAACTTGCTTGTTTGCCACAAAATTACTGTACTGCTACTCGCAGTCACATAACAAGTCATATTTCCTTTTACCCTGAGACTATCACAATAAAACAAACGTATATATATATACGAGTAAGTGTAAGTATGCCTGTGCTGCCCCCCCCCCCCCCTAGAGAATCGAAAAATGTAGACATTATTTTTGTCAATATCGACATTCAAGTGCCATACTGTTTAGACCTACCGATAGACGCTATACTTCCACTAGCCCCTTTGATCATCTTCTGGCGACACCCTTGCGCCGACTTCAATGTAAAAGACTTAAGTACAGTTTTGTGGGGCGCCAATTCAAAACACGCGATATTACACCGTTCCATGCCCTTACACTGATACTTAATAATGCACCCTTTGCCACTCGACTAGAATACGTAGCTCTCGTTCCCTCTTTTTCGCAAAGAGCGAGAGCGCATCATGAAGGCGGAATTAACTGCATTAACCGATTGGGAGCTACTGGGATAGCTCCAGTGTTGCCACTACAAATTATACAAGTCGCTAAGGTCAACTTGCTGTAGAGACAATTATAAAATAGAATGCTTATTCGTTTTACAGAATAATTGTCACACTTACCTAAAGGCTATCTCTCTCTCTTATAGTGCCTCTCCAACTAGTGGAGGTTGGCAGTCAGCTCCGCATATTTCCTCCGATCCTTTCAGTTTTCCGTCTCTATTTATTACTACGAAACAGATAGAGACGTTATCATAGATAACTGACACTTAAGATAACTGGAATTTAACAGAGTCGTGAAACAGACCCTTGACGTAGGTAATTAATGTCTACAAAAAGATTGCTAAATTAGTTACTTGAGGTACAGTTAGTAACAGATAGAAAAAATCGAAGGCTTACCCACCTGCTATGGGTGGTGTAGGGGTATAGCACGCGTCACGGAATGACGAGGATCCGGATTCGATTCCCGGCCATAGCTTTACTTTTCGGATTTTTCTTTGTTCTAATTTTCTGTGTCGTTTAGAAATTTACTTTACTTACTTTATTACCGTGAGTGTAGTACTTAATTACTCCAAATAAAAAAAAAAAAACTCAACATAGGTTTAAAATTATATGTATATTTCAAGACTTTCTTTCAAGTTGACAAAAACGTAAATCCACTGCGTAAACTTTAAAAAGAACGTGAATTGACCCCTGAACACGCTAGATAATTTTGTCGCTAATACCTAAGCAGAAGTCGCCATTTCTGGCGACAAAGACGCTGTACAGCAACACTGGATAGCGCCCGCATGCCGCACCCTATTCGGTGTCTTCGCTGATTGCCGCAATGAGAAGATTGCGAGTGGTAGGGCTGCCGTCACCACCACGGGGCCCCATTTTTGAAAGCATATACAAACACATACATAAATCCCGTCTTAATCTCTTACGGGGTAGACAGAGCCTAAAGTAACAAGACCTAAAGACCACGTTGATCATGATTGTGGGCGTTAGCTGGAAAGGGGAATCAAAGTAGTGATGGTTTGGAATAGTGTTGGTTGGGAAGTCCATGCCGGTCTGGGAGTAAAGAAAACACATACATACATATGTACCAACTGCTTCTCTTCTCGCGCAGATGGTAAAAGCCCATCGAGGGAATGGGCATAGGAATAATGTTATGCTAAAGGCCTTTAGGTCTTGTCACCTTAGGCTCTGTCTACGCCGTAAGGGATAAAGACGTGATTCATGTGTGTGTGTGTGTGTGTGTGTGTGTGTTGCTAGCCACATCGCCTATAACATGATTTCTAAGATTGTCGCCCTTTAGCATCTGCGCGGGAAGAGAACCAACTGTTACATTCTATGTTTTTTATTTGCTCCCAGACCAGCATGGAGGTATATAACTCGAAATTATGCATTCTCAAGCGGAAAGAATATCATACAAGTGGTTTGAATCTTATTACTGTTGGCACCTATACCGCAAGGCAGTGTACTCGGTCGTGTTCAATTCCTACTTTATATAAACGATCCCCTTAAAGCCCTTCACATGCCCTGTATCTTTTTGTGGATATCGATTATGTCCTTTTTAACCGACTTCAAAAAAAGGAGGAGGTTCTCAATTCGTCTGTATTTTTTTTTTTTTTTTTTTTTTTTTTTATGTTTGTTACCTCATAACTTTCGACTGGGCGAAGCGATTTTAATGATTCTTTTTTTATTTGAAAGCTGGTGCTTACCGTGTGGTCCCACTTCAATTTAGTCCAGTTCTGACAATGGCACCCATGAGAAAACCATATAAGTCTGAAATTAGCATTAAGTCATCATCATCATCTCAGCCATTACAAGTCCACTGCTGGACGTAGGCCTCTCCTTTAGACCTCCATTTAGCATTAAGTATGTGTGCGACAAATCGTCAGTTTCATTTAAACGGCGCTGTCATATGAGCAGCACGTTTAGTAGGTCTACCCATATTCAGAAAAAAATGTTAGTGTACTTCAGATTCACTAAAAATCAAAAAATAAACAAAAATTTTAACAAAAAAAAAACCGACATATTATTTATAATATTTGATACATTTTTAGTGAATCTGAAGTACACTAACATTTTTTTCTAAATATGGGTAGACCTACTAAACGTGCTGCTCATATGACAGCGCCGTTTAAATGAAACGGACGATTTGTCGCACACATAGATACTTAATAATGCTAATTTCAGACTTATACGGTTTTTTCAGGGGTGCCATTGTCAGAACTGGACCAAATTGAAATGGCAGCACGTTTAGTAGGTCTACCCATATTCAGAAAAAAGTGTTAGTGTTCTTCAGATTCACTTAAAATTAAAAAAATAAACAAACATTTTAACAAAAAAAAACCGACTTCACTACGCACTAAAAAGAAAAAAATAATTGCATAATATTCTTCTACAACTTAATAATTAACTTACTTTTTCTACTTATCAATATATAGGTACGATCTAATGTTGTTACAATTATTGTTATTTTTGTAGTCGGTGTCAGCCAAGGAAACACTACAATAATAATATACCCAGCAACAATAATACGAGAATACTTTAACAAATACTTTTTCACAAATTAACTTTTATACGGGAGCGGATCAGAATACATAAAGTTTAAAATGTATAATGGGTTAAAATACATAATGGTTCAAAATGTATAACGCAATTCTCTGTAAAACTATTAGCTAAATGAACTTTTTTGATATCGTAATCTATAGATTGGTTTAGGTTAGGTTAGGTTTGTTTCATAACAATCCTGTTAATTTGTAACTTTCTGAGAAAATTGCATTATATATTATAAACCATTATGTATTTTAACCCATTATACATTTTAAACTTTATGTATTTTAATACGTACCCCTTTTATACACAAGCACATCTCACCTGTAACTATGTATGTAGTTACAAGCGTACGTTGGCTGACACCGACTCCAGAAATAACAATAATTGTAACAACATTAGATCGTACCTATATATTGATAAGTAGAAAAAGTAAGTTAATTATTAAGTTGTAGAAGAATATTATGCAATTATTTTTTTCTTTTTAGTGCGTAGTGAAGTCGGTTTTTTTTTGTTAAAATGTTTGTTTTTCTTATTCGAATTCAAATGATTACTTCAAACTAATAACGTCATTACAACATAACAAGTTTTCTATTTTGTTACTTGCAGTTATTTTTACGTGATTCTTTACTATGAGTTCAGGCGTGTGCCATGACGTCGACATCGTATCTCTTTCTTGCATATAGACTTACGATATGTGTGAGGAGTGGGTCTGCTCATTGCGCTTGTAAGCGTCTTAAGTAGCAACCCTGAGAGCTCCGGTTATGTGAATGGCGGCGGACACGCAAAGCAAATCGCGTACTCATACCAGCGCCCATTTTGAGTTTATATTCTACAACATCCAAGTCCATTCAAGTCATACAACAGTGTGCAAGCGAGGTCCGTATCTGATACTTAACAGCAGTGTGTATAAGTGTGAGATACTTCCTCTGCCATCATCATCATCACCAGCCTATTGCTGTCTATTACTAACGATATTTCTAGTAGTTCACCTTTCGTGCTGGTCTGGGAGCAAAGAAAAATTATAGAATGTGCCAGTGGCTTCTCTTGCCTTGCAGGTAACAGCTCGAGGAAACGGGCTAAAATCTTAGGAACCACTACCTATTTTGGTTCCCCTATACGCCCGCGCCATCTCGCTTAACATAACTTTTTGGTTCTGTTACATGGACTTTGTCTACCCCGTAAGGGATAAAGGTGTTGAAAGCATTAATTTTTATTTGCGTTTCTTGCTTCCAATCGATCGATCCAATCGCCTTTGCGTCTACATGCCAAACATTCACCGCATATGGACAATTCTATAGCAATTTTAAAACGACCAAAGTAGCCCCAAAATTATCAAAGTCACCCCGGTCAACGGTATGTGTCATAAGACACAATTGTACGTAGGTATATGATTAAAAAAACCTGTTTAATGTTAATAAGTAGTTCCATTTTACGAAGTCTTACAAAGCTTTAATAATGTGAAGCCACAGATGTCATGACTCATGTCCTTCAAAAGAGGGTGGACAGTGATTTCATGTCAACATGCAGTTAAGTGAACACGACAGCTTAGCAAATTTTTCTAAAGCAAAAATTCTGTAAGGCGAATTAAATTGTGGTACTAACTTGTCCATGACAAACTTTTCACCTGGGGCAATGAATGCAATACAATTCCGACTCAGTTCAGGTTTTACCTGTTATTTTTAGTATGGATCTGACAGCGAGCGAACCTAAACTGAATCGGAATTGAATCGCGTTTAGACGTCATGGAAGCTAAAGGCAACCTTCAGGACTGAAGAGGCACATGAAGAAGAAACTAATCTTGTCAACTAAAGTCCATCAAATGTAAGAGGTACTGCTTGACGTTTTATACATACATACATACATAAATCACGTTTTTATCCCTTACGGGGTAGACAGAGCCTAAAGTGACAAGACCTAAAGACCACGTTTAGCATGAATGTGGGCGTATCGATGAAAAGGGGAATCAACGTTTTTATCCTTTTCATATTTTCCTTAAAACCATAGAATGACGCGGTTAGAGCTTTTCTTAATTTTCTAATTAATTCTATGATAATAATTAGAATAGCAAACTAGCAAGTACATCACCTAGTAGGTGAGCATCACCACCTCAAGTATTGCTGTGTGCTAGATGTGTTACCAGCTTAGGGTATAAGAGAAAATCGTGCTAGTAATTTCACCGGTTGGATTGCTCTACTCGCCGGAACACACCAGCGCAAGCACTGCTTAGCGGCAGGATAGCTAGTCAGACGGTTATAGCGATGCGACCTTGATCCTGCCACCAGAAAAACTACTTTTGAAGACGTAGAAGTTTAAAACGCCTCGATATCACTACATAGTATAAAACAAAGTCGCTTTCTCTGTCCCCATGTCCTTATGTCCCTATGTCCCTATGTCCCTATGTATGCTTATATCTTCAAAACTACACAACGGATTTTGATGCGATTTTTTTAATAGATAGAGTGATTCAAGAGGAAGGTTTTTATGTATAATTCTACGCAGACGAAGTCGCGGGCAGAAGCTAGTTTCTCATAAAATCATCCTGCAAACTACTTTCTAATAAGAAAGTAAGAACGTATTTGACAGAGCCAGCTAGTAAGATAATAATCTTATAAGACTGCTTACTAAGTAAGTCGTAAAATGCATCTAGAGCTCCATATTTATGTGGCTAGGCCGGCTAGGTGTCAACTTCGAGCATGAAATAAGACAGTAACTGTATGCATCGCACACCTGTACAACTAAGGTATTCTACAAGTTGGTATTTATGGATGACATGGTTGGTTTTCTTCGTCACTTTGCACTTTTATATGCCAGCCTGTTGTTTTTGAACAATTTAGTTTTTCCTCATTTTTTGTTTATTGTGTTACACATAAGTCGGGTTCTATCTATTATTACTTTATTTACGTAAAAGATTACGGATTATGTAGTATATTTTATCTGTGTATCGTTTCGTGCGTCAGACGGTTCTGGCTGAAAATCAGTGCTGTAGTCTAACACCTCAGCGTAATGCTGAGCCAGCGACCGTTTCACTTTTGCAGACACGCACAACGCTGGATCTATTTTTCATGTCTGTGTTTTTTTCTATAAAATTGTGTATATTCTCTTATATTTGTGTGTCTCGCAAAAAGGAATAAATACCTTCTTTCCTTCACCCATTTGCCTTAACTTGGTATAAGGTACACAGGAAACTAAAGTTTGAAGTAGGTACACACAGCAAAGCTATTCGGTAAGCAGGATAGATACGGCGCGAGCGTGCGTAGGTGCTTACCTGATTATATTGCCGTGTGTACGTAGGTACATGCCGACTTTATTTAAGTTAATCGTGTTCAGTCTCAAGTGTGTCGTATCGTGTATTGTGGGTGTGCACCGCCTAAACACCACCCACTCAACAGAATGCCCAAATTACTACGTTACCTTCAATTTGGTCACAACGTACGTGTTACGTGATCAACCGATAATCCGTAAATTTAATTCGATTATCCGTATATTTTCCGCTTTATTAAGTAGGAAATACATACATACATATCGACACCTCCTACGCCTAAGGTCGTATCGCTAAATCGACGACTTTTCAGGAGAGCGATTATAAGAATTTTTCATGTATTTTTTCAAGTTGAAATATGTCCAAAGTTTAAAGCAGTAGTTAAATCTGTCCGCAGCGGTTAAATTAACACGAAGCAAATCTGTTTATTAAAATAAATATCACAATTTCAAAATTATGGCAAAAAAACCTGAAGTTACGATCGATACAATAAGACACACACACACACACACACACACACAAATCACGTCTTTATCCCTTACGGGGTAGACAGAGCCTAAGGTAACAAGGCCTACAGGCCACGTTTAGCAAGACTCTACAATTGAGACTCTACCATTAACTAAACTACCAAAATAATATCGGAAACCCAAACCACTGGCCAAACATACCACAAATATTCTCGTTCGTTATTTAAAAAACAAACAATAGCAACATGTGCGCTTGCGCAAGGTCGCTCCCAAATGCAAATGCGCGAGAAAGTCCGCGTAGGACGCGTTTTATTGGGCGCCCGATAGAGCCGTTCTGCGCAGGCGTGGATGTAGATATGCCGATGACGTTTACACTTCATTATACTTATAGTATAGTATACTTACGGTTGTGAATGAATGAGTACAGTCGCCATTGGATGGTTCTCTATACACACATACATACATCCATCACGTCTTTATCCCTTACGGGGTGACAGAGCCTAAGGTAACAAGACCTAAAGGCCACGTTTAGCATGATTTTGGGCATAGGTGGAAAGGGGAATCAAAATAGTGATGGGTTGCTAGTCGCATCGCCTAAAACATGACTCCTAAGATATTCGCCCATTCCCTCGATGGGCTTTTACCATCGGCGCGGGAAGGGCAGCAACTGGTACATTCTATGTTTTTTCTTTACTCCCAGACCAACACGGAAAAGAGAGAGAAGGAATGATAATTATGGCATATGAAATTCTGCTCTGAAAGACGCAGACCTAATAAAATTATGAATTTGCAAGTTAATAATTGTCTCATTAAATAGTTACTAAGAAGTGGTCTACAAAGGCCAAAGTTAAACAACATTAAAGTTACAACAAAGTTGCGTTAAGAAATTTACTGCTGACATTTTAATTTATCTTAATAAAGATCAACAAGGATTTTATAAGGATCTCACAAAATAATTAGTAAGAAATCTAATCAGAATTTGATCTAGTCTCTGTCACAAGCCACGAGCGGTTTAAGTTTCGTGTGGAAGCCTATATGTTTTTCGATTGTTAGAAGAATTTCAATCACAGATTGGTAAGTCATCAACGAATCGAAGGAAATACGAGAATATAAAGCACACTAATTAAGTTTTCTCGTGCATCAAAAAATAACTGTTGGTGTACACTCATAATAAAACTGTCCATAATGACGGTAAGCCATCACCACCTGAGCATTGCAGATACGTTGGCAACCTAGAGGGATCTATCTGTCTCTATCTATAGCCATTGTCCGTCCACTGCTGGACGTAGGCCTCCTTCATATTGCGCCAACTTTCGCGATCCTGGGCTTCCCTCATCCAGCCACTGCCAGCTGTCCTCCTAAGGTCATCCGTCCAACGCGTCGCAGGGCGTCCCACACTACGCTTTCCCAAACGTGGTCTCCACTTTAGGATACGTTTGCTCCAACGGTTGACAGTTCTACGGCAAACGTGACCAGCACATTGCCATTTCAACGTACTAATCCTAGAGGGATAAGATATAATAAATACCTCACATGCCACTGATGTCACCAGCTGTCTTACTCTCCACGCCGGAACACAGTAGCGTAAGCACTGATTGGAGGCAGGATTCGAACTAGAGCCTCTTCATCATCAAATCTTTAGAAATACAATACAATACAATACAAATACTCTTTATTGAACACCACAAATCAGTACAAAACAATACAGAAACAAAGAACAATAACTAACTGTTACCCGCGATTTTGTCTGCTTAGACTTAAGAACTGATGTTGATAGTATATTCTGCAATAATTGTTTACGTTGCTACTTTAGGCAGCTATGACCTTTGACAGGTTTATCGCTATCCCGCGGGAACTATGGAATTTCAATCTAGGGTACAAGTTATCTCCATTCTAAATTTTATCCAAATCCGTCCAGTCGTTTCAGCGTGAAGAAGGAACAAACATACACACTCACTCTCAACCTCACACACTTTCACATTTATAATATTAGATGGACACTCATAAATAATGTGGCTTTCTATTGGTAAAACCATTTTCAAAATCGATTCAGTACATCCAAAGATTTCCAATTACAATCTCACAAATTCACAAATTCATACCCATTTCAATGAACAAAAAACATTTACCTTAGTAGCGGCGTAGCAAGGTGAATGTTTTTTGTTGAACAGCCAATGAATAGCCCGCTCTTCGCCCCTAACCTGCGCCCGCGCACCTCCGACGGTGGTGTATGGAAATTTATGGCGCGCACAGACGACGCCGCGTGTACACTGCGACGGACCACCCGTGTGAACCTTTCCTCTATGATCTATGGTGCCTTGATTACTGGGAACTAACTAGCATGATACCATAGATAAAATAATGTAAATACTTAGATGGCAAGTAATTTCGCGGGAATGGAGGATTGTAAGGTCTATCTTTAGTCCGACTTTTTGGGTCATCATCCAGATTGCACCTAACTACACTGACGAGCAAAATAATGGGTCACTTTCCAGTTATATTATAGGTATAGGTATAGCCCATCGAGGGAATGGGAATAAAATTTTGCGAGCAGTAGGCTTATTACCTAACTCGCTCGCAATCGCCATCGTGTTCATTTTGACAGTTCATGTATACATACATACATACATACACAAATCACGTCTTTATCCCTTACGGGGTAGACAGAGCCCAAGGTAACAGGTACCTACAGTCCACATTTAGCAAGATTGTGGGCGTATAGGTGGAAAATGGAATCAAAATAGTGATGGGTTGCTAGCCTCATCGCCTATAACATGATTCCTATTATTTTCGCCCATTCCCTCGATAGGCTTTTACCATCTGCGCGGGTAGAGAAGCAACTGGTACATTCTATGTTTTTTCTTTGCTCCCAGACCAGCATGGAGTTCATGTATGGGCTGTCAATTTGCATCGGAATCAGCTAGCTGTCACATTCATACAAGAACTGTCAAAATGGTGATGGCGATTGCGAGCGAGTTAGACAATAAGCCTACAGCTTTTTTCAATACTCAAAGTATTTCTCAACAAAGATATATTACTCGCTGAGATATTAAAAGGTTCGTTATGCTAGCCATAGTTATAGAGGTGTTTAGTTTAATGAATTATTTAACACTTAATTTAACTGTTTCGTGTGGCGCTTGGCACAGAATTTAGCGCCGTAAATCTTCCTTATCGCCACATTTTTGGTGAAATTCGACCAATATTTAATTAATTTGGACAGGTTACGGTCACTGTCTTGATATATTTTGTGGGTTAGAACCTGTGTCAGTTGCATGTTAATCTAAAAAATAAGAACCAATTTACTATGGAATTTAAATAATACACAAATTCAGCATCGGAATCTAAAAATGCATTATATCACTATCACTACGTAGTATAAAACAAAGTCGCTTTCTCTGTCCCTATGGCCCTATGTATGATTTTATCTTCAACACTACCCAACGGATTTTAATGCGGTTTTTTTTAATAGATAGAGTGATTCAAGAGGAAGGTTTTTATGTATAATTCTACGCAGACGAAGTCGCGGGCAGAAGCTAGTAAAACTATAAACGACAATGCAATGTAGACGACAATGCAAGTGCAGTCAGAAAGTGTATTTTTTTAAAGTTAGGTTAATTTATACTAAAACTAGGGCCTTACCATGACGTCTTAATGCGATTCAATACCGATTCAATTTTACGTTGTAGCTGTCATTTTTGACACTTCTAGTAGGAGTGCGGCGTTACCTGCGCGTGTGGTCTAGAACTGCGGTTCGTTTTTGGATCCGTCCGGGGGAAGAGCAGTGCTTGGTCCGGTGCACCCTGGGCATCGGTTAATAATTATCCGAGGTCTCCGAGGGATATCATTATCCGTTGGCTAAGAGCCCGACGGGGGGAGGGGGTCTTTTGACCGTGTTCTACCGTACAACGTTGCCGACGTTTTGTTACGATATTTTTGGCGAAATCATCGCATCTGTTGCATTATTCTAAAAATTTTATTGATTGACACTTCTAGTATGGATCTGATAGCGAGCGATATAACTTTGGTTTGGAATTGAGTCACAATAATCCCCAGAGACGCCCAAGGACACGTCTAGTTAATAAACCATGATTAAGTAATATTTATACCAGGATCACAGGAGCAGGGGAGAATGTTTTAATTACGCGCACACGCACCCATGTATTTTGGTCACTTTTAATTTTGGGGTGGCCAGGGATAGACTGGGATTAGAGGGTGATTATTTTATCTATATTTATAGGGGTTCATTTATAGAGGATCTGGTTAACAGTTACTGAGATTAGTAGGTTGATTGCTAGGTATATTTTGTTGATATTAAATACATGTTAAATGTTAAATACATGATATACACAGAAAATATGAGGTAGCAAATAAATAAATAAATTAAATAAATAAATATGTTGGGACAAATTACACCAATTGACCCAGCCCCAAACTAAGCAAAGCTTGTATTGTGGGTACCAGGCAACGGATACACATACTTATAATAATGTAGATAAATACATACTTAAATACATACAACATCCATGACTCAGGCACAAACATTCGTATTCATCATACAACTGTCTGCCCCTACCGGGATTCGAACCCAGGACCTCTAGCTTCATAGTCAGGGTCACTAACCACTAGGCTATCCGGTCGTCAATGTGGAATAACTGTAGTGTCTTGTGATACCTAAGTAATGTTGGTTTCACCACTCTTGCATAGCTCCCAATGTCTAACACAATCTCAATTAATTAAAAAAAAAAAACAAAATACATACAGTCCGTGAACTCTTAGAATACCACTCGATAAGCGTGACCGAGACAGCAAGATAAAATGACTGTTCTTCTCTAAAGCTTTTGGAGCACAGATAAGCTGCGTATCCATTAAAGCAGCCTCTAGTCGAGCAGCCTCGACTAGAGGCAAACAGTGTCAGTTTGAGGCTGCTCGGCCTGAGGCATAGGCCTGATGCACGTTGCGGATCACGTCGAGGCGAGGCGCGAGCCAGTTTAAAGCAAGCACGCGATGGCACCAGACGCGTAGATTAGTTGCTGCTTTAATTGTCATTAGAATCATTAAAAAATCCCAGGGTACCTACTCGTACAATTTAATTGTTGATGCGTTGTATGTATGTATTGCGCACTCATAAACTCTTTATTGTGCAAAATAAACAAGACAAATACAATTGACAAACACTGAGATACATGCACAAAGGACTTATCCCTTTAAGGGATCTCTTCCAGTCAACCTTTGAGGGGATGAAAGGAGTATTATATTAAGGGGGGGGGAGAGGGGGTTGTCTATTGCGACCCGATCTCCATCAAATGCATCACGGCTCAAAATAGGCTCCTATCAGTACGCCAAAAAACCGACAAAATATGGCTCGGCTCGCGCCGAATTTGACTCGTGTCGCGGCGTCCCTCAGTTTGAGGTAGCGTCTCCGCTCGCGCGGCCTCGGAGCGAGGCAGCCGCTCGGCCCGAGGCTGCTTCTAGTGGATACGCGGCTATACATATAGATACACTCACTTTGCTTCTCTTGAATTACATGGATACCTCCTCTTATTATTACTCTTATTACATCGGTTACTGTAACTTCCAGAGCCCGTAAACTATGTACAACATTCTACTTGCCCATACTTATTACTTCACTCGACACCTGCGCCCGCGCACGTGCGCATTCTGCCTCTATTATGATATCAGATCGTAAACGCTGCACCTTTATTAAGTTTAACATTTCCCACACAATCTGATCCATGTGGCTATATCTTTTTTTAATTACATCTTGCAGCCTTCTAAAATTAAATAAAATATCTAAATATCTAATAAATTTGAGCAAAGTCGAGTTACAATTGGTTTTGAAAAATATGTTTTTTTTTCTTAAATTTCCACTTTCTTGGATAAATTGTTTGATAATGCTGTAGACAAAATGGCGGTTGGCATTTTATTGGCAGTCAGTGTTTAGGTTTAAGATAGGAATTGTGTTGATACCCCATTTGGTATTTTTTTTTATTTATTACGAACTGACCAGGATCCTTATATTAGGAAAAAATACTTCTTTACCTTTAACATTTGCTTTCGCAAGTTGGAATACGCACCAAAGAGATATTGGGCGTTTCCCTAAGAAAGTCCACATGTTCATTTGTTCCAGAATTTAAATATTTTAGGTATTTCTTTCTCAGAATCGATTACCTTATCAATTCTCATACAAGAAAAAAAGGGGTCCTAGATTTTACTATCGAATTATTTTTCCTGTTCGTCACGTTCCGCACTTACGTACTATATTAAAAGAAGTGACGAACTGGAATGGAAAACATATAATGTACCAGCTGCTTCTCTTCCCGCGCAGATGGTAAAAGCCCATCGAGGGAATGGGCGAAAGTCTCAGGAATCATGTTATAGGCGATGCGCCCTTAATCATGCAAAACGTGGCCTTAAGGTTTTGTTACTTTAGGCTCTGTCTACCTCGTAAGGGATAAAGACGTGATTTGTGTGTGTAATAATTTAGCTGTGTATGTAATAAGGTTTATAACAGATATCAAAAGGGGGTTAATTCCTTAGTCACGTTTTTATTACTAAGTAGGGAATGCTTGTATGATTGCATGGTATGCCTCACTTGTGCCTGCCTCATAATGTACATAACGCACGTAATGGGGCGTACCCTTCGAATAGTTTGTACTTGTATGGTCAGTTCCCCGTGACTCACATTTGCGCGGTAGCAGTCTGTGCTAGCCATGGTCAAGCTTATTTTTTTATTGAGGACCCACTTAAGGTTAAAAACTATCTACACACAAACACACACACACAAATCACGTCTTTATCCCTTACGGGGTAGACAGAGCCTAAGGTAACAGGTACCTACAGGCCACATTTAGCAAGATTGTGGGCGTAAGGATGGAAAGGGGAATCAAAATAGTGATGGGTTGCTAGCCTCATCGCCTATAACATGATTCCTATTATAATCGCCCATTCCCTCGATGGGCTTTTACCATCTGCTCGGGAAGAGAATATTAGTAGCTAGGACATAAGGTGTTTGAATACTTAAATAAAGTTTTCGATGAATATATTTTTCACTGTTCCCAATTTTAATTTCCAAAGTATGGGGCGAGGTGTGAGCGCGATAGCGTTTACGAGGGACGTTATTAACGAACTCCTGCGCAGCGTTTAAATTTAGCGCCGACGGAGGAAGTAGGGACGTATTTTTAGATCACCAAGTTATAAAATGTCGCCCGCACTGACCCTTCGTAGGAATATGTTGTTACTTTTACAAATTTATTGGATTTTGGTTTTGCAACGATTGTCAGCTAGCTTAGTTATGATCGCGACTTCGCCCTCGAGTAAGATTAAAATAGGCTAGGTAGTCACCATGCCTTTGGAATTTCGGAAGTCACACGATGTACTTAAATATAATTACACATAAACGGATAACTAACGGATAGCGGGTGGTAGGGCCTTGTGCAAGGTCCGTCCGGATCGCTACCACCATCTTACTCGCTAATCCTGCCGCTAAGTAGCAGTGCTTGCACTGCTGTGTTCCGGTGTGGAGAGTAAGACAGCCGGGGAAATTACGGGCACAAGAGGCATTGCATCTTAGTCCTCTAGGTTGGCAACGCATCTGCAATCCCTCCGGGGTTGCGGGTGTCTATGGGCCGTGGTGATCACTTACCATCAGGTGACCCACTAGCTCGTTTGCCTTCCTATTCATATAAAAAAAAAAAAAAAAAAAACTCACGTATAAAAAGTCGATAGTGATGCTTGACATGTTTCGGACTATTTCGTAGTCCTTCTTCCTGGAGCGCTCGCCCCGGCGGCAGCGAAACGACATTTTTATTATGCCGATGAAAACGAGGGTAGTTGTGCGCCGCTGTCAGTTGCGTCGAGCAGCCACGCGAACAGAGCGCTGGCACGCAGTCAGTGTTCGTTTCGCTGCCGCCGGGGCGAGCGCTCCAGGAAGAAGGACTACGAAATAGTCCGAAACATGTCGAGCATCACTCGACTTTTTATACGTGAGTTATCCGTTTATGTGTAATTATGATTGAGTCTCAAGGTAGTTACATGTTGAAAATGTACTTAAATACATACAACATTATAATACTCCTCTTTCCTATTCAATAATTTCAACAACTGTCATTATGATTTCTTCCACGCTGATCTGAGAGCAAGGAAAAAACATAGAATGTACCAGTTGCTTCTCTTCCCGCGCAGATGGTAAGAGCCCATCGAGGGATTGGGCGAAAATCTTAGGAATCATGTTATAGGCGATGTGGCTAGCAACCCATCACTGTTTTGATTTCCCCTTTCCAGCTATACGCCCTTAATCATGCTAAACGTGGTCTTTAGGTCATGTAACCTTAGGCTCTGTCTACCCCGTAAGGGATAAAGACGTGATTTATGTATGTATGTATGTATGTCAATACGATAAGCATTTCAAAAACTCATAATGAAAAAAATCATCATTGCGTGTCTTACGTTAGGTTAGTTTTAAAACTTTTCCAAAAAGTAAATATACCTACCAGTTAATGACGGTTTTCAAAATGACGCTCTTATGAAATGATCCATTTCTTCCATGCTGGTCTGGGACTAAAAAAACATAGAATTTACCAGTTGCTTCTCTTCCCGCGCAAACGATAAAAGCCCATCGAGGGAATGGGCGAAAGTCTTAGGAATCATGTTATATTTTGATTTCCCTTTCCAGCTATACACCCTTAATCATGGTAAACGTGCCCTTAAGGTTTTATTACCTTAGGCTCTCTGTAACCCATAAGCGATAAAGACGAGATATATGTATGTACCTATGTATGAAATGATGCATATATTGTGTAATAATGATAAACAATGAATATATAACATGTACGTAAATTTTTCAAGGAAAACCCAAAGACACATCGTGACGAACGTGCTGGTACGGCTTGTATGACTATTATAGGTAAATACCTGTATTTATCCAAGCCATGAATCATGGTGCGTTATTTGCAGCAATAACCTATTTTATATGACAGAACGCTATTAAATATAGGGATATAATTATAAAGAGAGAATGTAACCTGTGTGTAGAAGTCTAAATTTAGTAAGTAAATGCTTTGTACAAATATAAAGAAACAGATACAATTCACAAAAAAATTAAAATAACATTAATATATGCACAAAGGCGATCGTGTCCCTACAAGGAATCACTACCAGTTAACCATTGAGTAGACGAGAGGAGCATTAAACGGGACCGACAAAGTGTGAGTTCAAAATTCCTTGATAGTGAAAGCCACAATTTAGCGTATACACACACACACACAAGACACACAGTAGAGCGTGAAGTATATTGTACTTCTTCCTATTATATATCTACCTACGTGTATCGAATGTGTGTAAATAAATGTCTCTCTCTCTCTCTCTCTCTCTCTCTCTCTCTCTACATATCTAAATACAATAAACAAATCGTACAATAAACTACTATATATCATCAGCAGGTACAAGTTAAGCTGTTATTCATAAACAGACATGACTGGTCGCTGCGAGTAAATCGTTACAATTAGCAGCACAAATTGTCCGATGTGCCACTTACGAGAATTGGCGTAGCAGTCGCTTTTCTCAATTAACGGTCACTACACCGGGCTCTTCGAGGCGTTGCTTAAGGGCTTGCAACGTGTATTTGTCAAGTCCTAACTGACCAAAGGGGCCATTCAAGTATTACGTAAGCAGATTTTTTACAATTATTTACCCCCCCCCCCTACCCCTTGTCAGCAAAAGTAAGCAAACCTCTTACCCCCCCCCCCCCCACGTAATCATTGGTACCTATATGCATCTGCTGACGTAATCACCATATCGACACCCCCCCCCCCCACCCCCATGTCATCAAAAATAAGCAAAGCAAAGACCCCCCCCGCCCCCCTCAAGCGCTTACGTAATACTTGAAGGCCCCCAAATGACTGACTGACGGTCTTATTAACGCTCAGCACAGAACCCTTGGTAGAAACAGAAATGTTGCCTATATAATCCTGACACCTGTAATCTATATCTTATACTGTCCTAACTTCTCTACAAAGTGGTCGAAGAAACTGAGTCACGTTACCTATGGAAAATTTTCTCATGTAATTTTGCCAAAATTTCTTCGGCAGGCATAATATGGTAAGTCATTAGACATTTGCAGTAAAATGTTTCGATTGAGTTTCTTTCACAGTAGTACATACATAAAATACATAAAACACGTCTCTATCCCTTACGGGGTAGACAGAGCCCAATGTAACAAGACCTAAAGGCCACGTTTGGCATGATTGTGCGCGTATGGAAAGGGGAATCAAAATAGTGACGGGTTGCCAGCCACATCGCCTATAACATGATTCCTAAGATTTTCGCCCATTCCCTAGATGGACTTTTACTATCTGCGCGGGAAGAAAAGCAACTGGTACATTCTATGTTTTATTCTTTACTGGGAGTACCAGCATGGAAGAATGCTCTGATGTAGCTTCATTCTAATCTCTAAAAGTTACAACGGCCTAACCGTTGACAGAATAAAAATGAGTTTACACACGGAAACGTCCATTTATATCAACAGGAGAACAATCAGTCAGAGGATTGTGCCATTCTTAGTACCTAAACAAGCAGTACAACATACCTCAAACAAAGCTTAACAATCACTCTGTATCAGAGCGACCTCAAAGCGTATTATACAGCGGATTGTGCAACGCTTAGCGCACAAAGAGAGTGTTTACACAGATAACACTATCACGGTTGCATCAGCGCGGGCGCATCTGATAACGTGATTTATTTGTGTGCAGACGCAAGGGAAATATGGTGAGATTTACTGTGCTACTTCAGGGTTGGGAATGACTATGGGTAGTAAATTAGAAGTTGTTTTGTAAATCATAACTATTGAGGCTCGGAAGGTCTAATAGAAATCTGATCTTCGTCTTCAATTTCAAACAAATTTAACACGAGTTTCATGAAATTAAAAGGTAGTGCAATTAGTTAATAAATTCTAGAAAGATGAAATGTTTCATTGGACACAATGTTTACTTGTTTTGTTCACAAAAACAAAGTCTTTATACGTATATGCTGTGTGTTATTTTTCATGTCTTGATTATCTAATATATAAAATTTCCATGTCACAATGTTAGTTACCGTACTCCTCCGAAACGGCTTTACCGATTCTTACCAAATTTTATATGCGTATTCAGTAGGTCTGAGAATCGGCTACTATCTATTTTTCATATTGAAATTTAGAAGAAAAAAAAGGGAGCGAAGCCGCGGGCAACAGCTAGTTTTCTATAAAGTTGTGTGTATTCTTTTATATTTGTGTGTCCTGCGAAAAGGAATAAATGTTTTCTTTCTTTATTTATTTCTTTCATCATATCCTTCTCTATTGTCTGCTACAAGCCGTGCTATTAGGTTTGGCAACGTCGCTTTTTTACGATAGGTTCACAAGCGACGTTGCCAAACCGCTATAGCCATGCCATCGAGCTTGTGAACCTAAGCGTAAATATGCGACGTTGCCAAACCTATAGCACGGCTTGTAGAAGATAATTGAGAAGGCTATGTGTGCATACAATTTTGACAAGTGCCTTGCTTGTTTTAATTATGCGATTTATTTTCTGTGTTTCGGCGTGGAGGGTAAGAAACGTGAAATTACTGGCACCTGGAATAATCCATCTTAGCCCCCTAGGCTGCCAACGCATCTGCAACCCTCTGGTATTTTGGCGTAGAAATAATACATACACATACACAAATCACGTCTTTATCCCTTACAGGGTAGATAGAGCCTAAGGTAACAAGATCTACAGGCCACGTTTAGCAAGATTGTGAGGTGGAAAATGGAATCAAAATAGTGATGGGTTGCTAGCCGCATCGCTTATAACTTAAAAATAAAGATAATCCTATAATATAGAAATAATCCTTTAACATATAAGAGACTAATAAATATCCCTTATATGGGCATAAACAGAATTATCATAAAATAGTTCCTGAATGGCCGCTTAGCATAGCAAGTTGCCCTGCGCTCGCGCATCTTGCACTTGCCCGAAATAGGCGGGGGAATGTTGCGTGTAGAGGATATAAACCAATGTCGGTGGGATGATAGGTACCTAGTGGCATGGATTAAGACATGGAGTTATTGTACATGTACATACAGGTATTTAAGTAGCGTAAACGACCCAATGCTCGACACCTTTATTCTGTTTGTCACCTTTATTGCTATTAAGGTTGAAAGTGTCGGTTATTGGTTCTTGTCGGTCATTGATGCCACTACGCTACTGTAGCAGAGGTCGCCTAGAGGCTTGAACTATGGCCGCTCAAACAGAGTCGTGAGTTGGAATCCGAATTTTTAGACCGTATACACATACACAAATCCTTACTAATATTATAAACTAGCTTCTGCCCGTGACTTAGTCTGCGTATAATTATACATAAAAACCTTCCTCTTGAATCACTCTATCTATTAAAAAAAACCGCATCAAAATCCGTTGTGTAGTTTTGAAGATATAAGCATACATAGGGACATAGGGACAGAGAAAGCGACTTTATTTTATACTATGTAGTGATGATGCGAAAGTAACTCCTGTCTGTCTGTTACGCTGTGACGCCTAAACCGCTGAACCGATTTCAATGCAATTTGGTACAGAGATAGTTTTAGTCCCGCGGAAGGACAGGATAGTTTTTTATTCCGGAAAATTGCATAGTTCCCGCGGGAAAGCGATAAGACGTAGTGGCAAGGCCCCTGATTGGCCAGCCGAAGGCCAAACAGGTCACTAGAGTTTAAGTTTGCTATTATGATCGATGTGGATAGTTAATGTTTAGTCGTTGTGTGGCATAGTGAGTGAAACTCGATTGTGGTGGTAAAAATCGGAAAGTATCTAAATGTTATAATCAACATTCTAGTTACTCATATGACTTGGGCTTCCGTCGCCTTTTACGACACGAATCGCAAGAGCACCCGACTCTTCTCAAAGCGAGAAAGGCATTGGGGTAATTACGAAGTTGGGGGAATATCGAAACTGTGATCTGGCAACGCTTATCTAGAAGCCAAAGCTGGAGCTTCTAGGTAAGCGTTGCCAGATCACGGAATTGTTCCCCGTTTAGTGGATATCCACGATTTTCGAAATTCCCCCAATTCCGAATTTACCCCAATGCACCTAGCACTGTTGCCACCGATGTTATACTCTACTTATGAAAAGGCTGTAACAACTTCCGTGAACACGTGAAAATTCGCCAGTAGCTGCAAACAGAGCAGTGAAAGGTGCTAACAGAATGATCGAGGTGACATGATTGCGAGTTACAGTGCACTCAGTCTGTCTTGATTCAGGTCTATTAACACGTTTTAAAATGAAAACTAGGCCATGGGAAGCTGCACTCTTGTTTTAACCGTCGCAGTGATCCTCTTTTGTTTTGATTTATCAGTTCGTTATACCAATTACTCAGGTGTAAGCAGTTTACTCACGATATCATCCTTCACCAAAAACTCATAGCAAATTCTAAATAAATAAATAAATAAATATCTTGGGACAAATTACACTAATTGACCCAGCCCCAAACTAAGCAAAGCTTGTACTATGGGTACCAGGCAACGGATAAAAATACATATTTAATATAGATAAATACATAATTAAATACATACAACATCCATGACTCGGGCACAAACATTCGTATTCTCATACAACTGTCTGCCCCTACCGGGATTCGAACCCGGGACCTCTAGCTTCATAGTCAGGGTCACTAACCACTAGGCTATCCGGTCGTCTAAATATGTATCGCAAGATAAATTAATTAAACTAAAACTAAAATAAATCTAAAAAGGAAATAATATGTTAATTAAGGAAATATCTAAGAGGCTGATCGACAGCAACGGAGACCAATGAGCTGGCAGCTTCCTCGCACAGCGAATTAGTATTGCAACACAGCGGGGAAATGCTGCCAGCATCTTTGGCTCAATGCCGCGGGGGAGTACGTTTTTAGATTTATATTAGTTTTAGTTTAATTAATTTATCTTGTAATACATTTGTATTTTTATATTTAAGAATTACGCATTAAGTTTATAAATGTTTTGTAACTAAAAATAAAGTTAGGTACTAAGTTTGTCATTTTGCAACTAAATTCCGAAAAACGTGGAGATTAATTAAGAACTAAGCATGTTCCAAAAATGGGTCTATATATTTTGTCGCATAAAATTGAATTGAAATTTCTGAAACAGTAAATATTTTTTCAGAATTGAAAATAAACTAACTTAACCTAACCTACTACATTCTGATGGCTTTTCCAAATTTTCCGAAAAATGCACGGTGTTATGACCAAAAAAATTATGACTAATGATTTTTATGACCAAACAAAATTATGGGGCACTTTTGCCGGGACCCTATATACCCGTCCAAAAACTTGTTACTACCCACATACGTAGGTACTTCAACTTGCTAAGCCTATCTCTGTATGTATTTAATCCAACATATGTTTGTATGTCCCGTAATGTCCCATTGTGCCCACCGGTATACAAAACAGCTTCTTATCACCGACATTCTTGCCCGTTTAATTTAATTACAATTATACACACGTATATTTGCATTCCGCCTGCCATGCTTTGATACGCCGACTCGGCCATATGTCAAGTCATTTACGTGTAGAGGAATTTAGCTGTTAACAATAGTTCTTGATTAACCTTTTACATTAAGAATGCGAGATGCGTCAACCTCGGTTATATCAGATCAACTAGCTGTTGCCTGCAACTTCGTCTGCATAGAATTCGTTTATCGCTATCCCGCAGGAATCAGCCTATGTGTTACTTCCAAACTATAATCTATGTATGTTCCAAATTACATTCATCTGTCCAGCCGTTATGGCGTGAAAGAGTAACAAACATCCATCCATCCATAGCAACCGCCATCGTGTTCATTCTGACAGTTCTTGTATGAATGTGACAGCTAGCTGATTCCGATGCCAATTGTCAGCCCATAAATGAACTGTCAAAATGAACACGATGGCGATTGCGAGCGAGTTACGTAACAAGCCTACTGAACTGCGTCGGAATTGAATCGCATTCAGACATCATGGTGAGGCCCTGTATCTCTGGCAGATACATTCGTAAAAATATCTTCATCCCCGTCTATATAGTACTAGCTTTTCCCCGCGACTTCGTCCGCGCACATAACGTCAGAGTGACGACACACCCCATACATCCACTCATGTCTCCAAGTATAAGGTTTTTATTGCCTATCCCGTGGGAAATTCGGAAAATCCCTTCTTAGAGCACCTACAGATCCTCTAGGAATATTATCTATTAATTATAGTCTTAATAATTTACCTTGTGTTTTTATCCCGTGGGAAATTTGAAAAATTCCTTTGTAAGTGCATCTTTATACTAATCAAGGAATAATGTGTAGGCACGCTAAATTTAATGTCTGTAGCTTTATTAGTACAACATTTTGGAATTTTCCAATCCCGTGGGAAAATCGGAATAAAAAGTATCCTATGTCCGTCTCTTGGTTCTAAGCTACCTCCCTACCAATTTTCAGCCAAATCGGTTAAGCCGTTCTCGAGTTATAAATAGTGTAACTAACACGACTTTCTTTTATATATATAGATTTAGTAATAGTTTTGGAGAAGGTGCTTTTGGAAACGTAATAAAATAAAATATTTCTTTCTCTTTCCTTTCATTCTTATTTTATTGAAATAGCAAATCTACTCTTGATGTAAATGTGCATCGAATCGGCTACATTATCATAAAATGTGCGAACCGGAGCGGCAGATGCGAAGCATCTTCATTTGCAATTCATGCGGGCTACCAAACATTAGCTTCAAACAAAATGGCACATAACTAACTGAGATAAAATTATGTTAACGTACTCATTTCATTAGGGTTAATATAACCTGTTTTGTTAACTAGAACTATGATAGGTACCGTTCCAGGAATACTAAATGAACTGGATACAGAATGGAATTAAAACAAATTGAACTATTTAATCAAAAACATATTAAAAACTAAACTAAAACTAATCTTGAAATAAAATAATTAAAAAAGGACTAATACGCTGTCCAAGGAAGCTGCCAGCTCTGCGGTAACCCGTAGCGTCTTTAGCCTCTGTGAAATGTCTTTGAAGAGGCTAAAGAGCGTGTATCGAATGCTTGTAAATAACTTAATTTTCCTCTCTCTCTCTCTCTTTAACAAAAACACTACCGCTTATTGCAACCTTCTGTACAAACATTCCCCACTTTTGTCACCTGAACATGAAATATGCAAGGCATATATTAAATTTGGAACGGTGAAACACTTGAGTAGCCCATCCTATATATTCCCGAATCCTAAATTCGAATTTCGTATCATACCGTCCCTCACTAACATTCAACATTATGAGCGAGACGACACGGTTCGAACCTAGAACTTCGAATTTGGGAGCCACAACGCGTGTCACGGGACACCTGCGCCCGCGCCGTCTGATTCGTCGCACGCGCGTTTCGACACGCGTACATTTGATGTTGAATACAGTACCGTAAAACTACCCAACTATAGTCCAGGAGCCTTTCTTAATGCGATTCAGTGGGGACTATCGTTTCTTTGCTCACCAGTTGGCGCCACTGTGGACTAAGTTCCAGAGGTATAGCTGTCAAAGGCGACTTTATAAGATCGGCGCCGTAACAAAGTTTTAAATCTTGAATCTCATTAAGTTATCAATTATAAAAATAACTGTCGTCATATCGAGTAGCTATGCCGCAATGTTGTGCTGTTCCGCTTGTGTTAAAAAAAAAAATCCCTTTCAAAGCGCTCACATTCATCGCCAAATTATTTATTATTTTATTTATTTATTTATTCATAAACAATACAATTATTGTGTTTGAATTACAATACATTAATAATTATTATATTAGAACCATTAAAATTAAAGAATTTCAAAAACAATCCAAATAGCAAAGAATACCATAAAACGCAAGAGACAGAACGACATGAATTAATTACTAAACAATGTCAAAAACAATAAATCATTAAAATATATTATCTACTTTTTAACCATAATCCATATTTGCGATAATTTCACGAAGGAGATCACTTTTCAACAGGTAAATGAAAGAAATTATAATTTACGTCACGAAGCCCGCCAGAACCAGTGACAAGTGAATGTTATTGGGCTTCACGCGACACTAGCGCCTCTAGTGGCAAATTCACACGCGATAGCCCCCATTTCAACTCAAATTCAAATTCAAATTCAAATGGTTTATTGCAAATTATGTTGTTTTACTCAGTTCAGGTCTTAGCTGTCACTCTTAGTATGGCACTGACAGCGAGCGAACCTAAACTGAATCGGAATTGAATCGCACTAAGACGTCATGTTAAGGGCCATGTTCGGAATCACAATCAAATCGATTCTAACATTGTAGTATTTATTGATGATGCTTTTGTCGTTAGGTTCAGAAAGACTAACTTCACTCAAATTCTTAAGCCCACATACATACAGTAAATCGCGTCTTTATCCCTTACAGTGTAGACAGAGCCTAAGGTAACAGTACCTAAAGACCACGTTTAGCATGATTGTGGGCGTATGGATGGAAAGGGGAATCAAAACAGTGATGGGTTGCTAGCCGCATCGCCTATATAACATGATCCCTAAGATTTACAGAAAGAAAGAAGACATTTATTCCTTTTTGCAAGACACACAAATATAAGAGAATATACACAATTTTATAGAAAATAAACAAGAAAAAAAACACAGATAATGAAAAATAGAACATCAGCGTTGTGTGTGTCTTCGCAAAAGTGAAACGGTCGCTGGCTCAGCATTACGCTGAGCTGTGAGGTGGTGAGGTGGCTGGATTTTCGCTCAATCCCTCGATGGGCTTTTACCAGCGCGGGAAGAGAAGCAACTGGTACATTCTATGTTTTTTCTTTGCTCCCAGACCAGCATGGAACCCACATGCAATAGCCAAAGTCATAATATTTATCGAAACCATGTCAAATCGCCCGACGTCCCACTGGTGGGTCGAACAGTTCGTTCCGTTGTCCATTCACCCCGTTGTTCCCCATTCACTGATTGGTTCTGCCCCACCCTCCCCTTTTACGGCTGTGCCTCTATTACTCAATTTTACACAGAAAAGCGAGTTATGTGGACCGACACGGTTGGAATAACTTTGTTACTGGGAATATACGATGTTTATAGTTAAAAATAAGTAGACAAGTAAAAAATACTGCTAGAATATTGCTTGCGAATTCGGTTTTCAAGTCTTTTTACTTTTGAAAAAGATTAATTATATTAGAAAATAAATTATACTTTCATTTGAGCGAAGAAGAGATGTACAATCCAACCAATTACAGCAGATTTTTACTGGCTTCTATGAAATACATACATCCATAAATCACGTCTTTATCCCTTACTGGGTAGACAGAGCCTGTAACAAAACATCCCCCCCCCCTACTCTAAATTTTATTAAATATTAAAAATATGTATTTAAAAAACTGACATTTAAATTTATTTCGAATTAATTCTAATAAATTCCTAATAACGCCTAATAACGTACCTAAGCTACATAGCTCAATTCTACGCGTACTTACTATATGAGGTAAATAAAACCGCCTACTAATAAAATATATATGTCGTGAAAGCCTAACAACCCTATACTGATCGTGATACGTGATTTATTGAAGATATGGCCATGTGATCGTCTAGTGTGTGAATCGTCTAGTACTTAAATTAAATACCCTTCGTTGTGTCCGCATCCTACGTAACCCTGGGAACGTTTAGTGACGAGTAAAGATTGATCTACCTACAAATTAAAACTATCATATATACGCGATGGCTAGCAACACATTACTTAAAGGATTTTAGTTTACGCTGACTAAAGGAAATAACGATTAATTTATCCGATTGGAAGAAAGTTTATGCCGAGTTAATGAAGTATAGAGTATAATAGTTAGGTGATCATTTGGGCAAGTATGGAAATAAGTCAAACATAATTCATAAATTATAAAGATCGTCAAGTAGTAGTATACGGTAAAGTAAGTAAGTCGATGACTAATAGCGTAGCAAGGAAACACGTTATGATTAAAGCTTCATGGAGAACTATGGAATGTAAAGTACACACGCGCTTACATTTATGATAATTATACTTTAAAATAAAATGTGTTTTCATGGATCTAACAGAATGTAGATAACCTGTAAATTAGTCTATTAGACGTTATGCTGAGATACTGATCAACTTATGATCAACTTAAGGACATCCGCTGTTAGGAATTAAGTATGTACACAAAATCAGATTGTCAGTGGAAAATAGAAGTGCACGCTATAAACACAGTTATAAAAGATATGTGATATATTATTTATTTCCCCCCCTTATCCCCGACCGTCACAGTAGACCTTAATAGGCATGAGTTTGGGTTCCCTTTAATAGAGAACAGCAGTCTGAGTTTGATTTCGAGTAGTATTATTTCACTACTGTATGACTTCATACTGTACTTCGATATAGGCAACTAGCCAAACCAATGCGCTACCGGATGAGGTATGGTCTCCCCGTCCATGGTTCAATAGTGATATGAAATTACTCACTTTAATAAAGACTTCAATTTACAAGTCTAATAAATAACATGTACACTGTTATTGTAGTAACTTTGCGATCGCAAAGAATAGTTTCACAAGGTAAATCAATCATGTGATGATGATAGCAGATTCCATTTCCACTATTAATTGATCATAATTTAGATGATGATGGTGGTGATGACTCTCAATGCATTTGTAGTGCTTCCCGATCTTGGTAAAACAACTACATGCGATTCTTGACGACGTAAAATTGGTTTCAAATGAGGTTTTGATTAATCTACCCTCAAAACAATCCAGCCAAGGCAAATTCAACAATTAGTGAAAGTAAATGATTCAAAAGTAAGTAATTCATATGACCGCTGAATACAGACATAATGAATAAGTAACACTGCATAATATCAGCCTAAGCTCACATATCACAAACAAAGTAACACAAAACAAAAGAAATCACTCACTCAGTATTTCCTCCGTGACAGCTGCGTAAATCAGGAACCCTGAAATAGTACACCCTAATAACCTATGAATCCTATCCATGTCTAATAATAATCTATGCGACATTTGTATATCTCACAGCTAGAGGTGATGGTTACCTCACATTTACATTAATTGCGTGGTGTGTAATGTGACTAATCTGAACTAACTAGGGGGTTGAGGTGGCATCCTCGGTGTGTTCCTAACCCTATTTCCTACGCCATGTGTAATAACCCCATCCGCTGGCCGAAACCAGGTTGCGAATGGAGTAGGGCGGAGAGATAGTTGTGCGAATAAATAAATATATAGATATAGAGACCAACGCCACCAGTCCTATGCACTGACCAGCAGATACACAGAGCCTGATAACGCTAGGGGGAAGTTTCCCGACTGCCTTACGGCAGACGAGCGCCAGGTCGATCCCCAACGCCTGACTCCGTCCCGAAAGACGTTAAACCCCAAGCTTTGTTAACACCGCCAGGTTGCCTTGGGGCCGGGAACCTCGTCCCGTAAAGTCCCTACTTCAAGCGTGAACAAATTTAGAACACACAATCAGAACTCATGGCCAATAATCATACGTCATGACAATGACGATGATGGAGGTAATTTCTCTGCCGATACCCCGGACTCTGGGCACCGATCATGATACTGACGGCTAAAGGTGTCCTGGCCGCAGAGAAATCGGATTAGGGAAGGATCAAGGATATTGGTGAGGTTGGTATGGTAATTGGTTCACGAACACTGATTGCGAAGCACAATAAACAATTCAACAATTAAATTACGTTAAATAATTAAATTAAATAATTAATCTTTGTCAAAGTAAATAAACTGCGAACCGATATCGCTTCCAACAGCAAGACCTCGCTTGAAGAAATTTCGAAAATCACTAATCCCGATTCCCTGAAGAGCCGTTCTATTTATACCCATTATCTGCATCTCGTGCGTCTCGTGCGTCTCGTGCGTCTCGTGCGTCTCGTGCATCTCGTGCGTCTCGTGCATCTCGTGCATCTCGTGCGTCTCGTGCATCTCGTGCGTCTCGTGCATCTCGTGCGTCTCGTGCATCTCGTGCGTCTCGTGCATCTCGTGCATCTCGTGCATCTCGTGCGTCTCGTGCATCTCGTGCGTCTCGTGCATCTCGTGCATCTCGTGCATCTCGTGCGTCTCGTGCATCTCGTGCGTCTCGTGCATCATTTGAACAAGAACGATCCTTACGCTCTACCCAATAAGGTCGAATTTCGCTATTCTCCGTGAGTCTCGCATCGTAACCAAACAACAACATACATACCTATCTTATAGTTAAGTCAGTGTGTGAAAGAGATAGAATGCACCTCAGATACAACCAACATGAAACAACACGATCAATGAAAATTACGTCAATTCATTCTAGTTGCAAGGAAGCACTTACGATGCTGTTTACGCAATTATCGAACATTTTGATGTCATGTACTACTTGTGTAGTCTACTCAGCCTTTATGTAGTATTTAGTACATTCCTACTCATCCAGTTATCACCCTCGTACAGAAATTCCAGCTTAATTATTATTTAGTTCATACATCTTATAAAAAGGAAAAGGAAAGGCTTACATAATATATTAATTGTATAATTCTAAAATTATTAATTGACTATGGGCAACGCCCAAACATATATTTGTGAAATTAACGGTAAAATACGCTATGTACCGTTACAAGCCTAAGGTAACAAGACCTACAGGCCACGTTTAGAAAGACTGTGTGCGCATAGGTGGAAAGTGGAATCAAAACAGTGATGGCTTGCTAGCCGCATCGCCTAATATACCATGATCCCTAAGATTTTCGCCCAATCCCTCGATGGGCTTTTACCATCTGCGCGGGAAGAGAGCAACTGGTACATTGTATGTTTTTCTTTGCTCCCAGACCAGCATGGAAGAAACTACTCACTCAATTATAAATTAAATTTACCCAGTAATTTTATCAGTTAAAATAAATTTTAATTGTACAATGTCGAAATATTGTCTACGGAACCTCGTTCGCTAGTTAAACTTTAACCTGTCCAGTTTTTTCACATTTTTTACCATCGCTTGGCTGTTGGTTCAATTTATCAGGGGTCGGGAATGCGAGGAATTTGTTTAGGTCATCGTTTGCGAGTTAAAAAGGAATAATCGAGCGGCCCGGTCTGGACCTAAGGTTTCCGATGACTAAGTGAAACCCATATTCTTAACATATTCATTCCGTTTGCATCCTTATTCAGAGGGTAAGAAATGATTTGGATTATTTTAGATGCTTCATACAATTTTAACATACATTACTTATATCACGTCTTTATCCCTTTCGGGGACAGAGCCTAAGGTAACAAAACCTTAAGGCCACGTTTAGCATGATTAAGGGCAGGTGCAAAGGTAAATCAAAATAGTGATGCGTCGCTAGCCGCATCGCCTATAACTCGATTCCTAGGACTTTCGCCTAGTAATAATTTCCCTAGGCATCCCCGTGCCTAGGGCATCCATAAAGATTACCTCTCCGTTAAAAAAAAGGCTCTGTCTACTCCGTAAGGGATATAGACGTGTGCATGTGTATTGTATGTATGTATAAATCACGTGTCGTCTTTGTCGCTTATGGGGTAGACAGAGCAATGACAAGACAAGTCTCACAATTATAACTAAACACAAACAGTTAATGACACGATTATCAGTATTCATCCAAAAAAAAACGTCAACATCTGAGTCAGTTGGTACAAATACGATTTGTTGAACCCGTACTATTTGCGGCGTTGGCTCTGCGCCAGCGCACGCGACTCGTCTGTGCGATTGTTGCACCGTTTAGTGGGGCGGCAGTTTGTAAATATGGCGGTGCTGTGACGCTACGGGTCCAAACACGATCATAAAGGCATAGGCCAGGGTAGGCGAACCTTTATGCATCAACGCGCCATTTTTTCTAAAAAATGTTTAATGGGGTCATTGACGTGCCATCAAATAATTTAGACTTTCTGATTATTTGGAAAATACATACATATACACAAATCACGTCTTTATCCCTTACGGGGTAGACAGAGCCTAAGGTAACAGGTACCTACAGGCCACATTTAGCAAGATTGAGGGCGTATGGACGGAAAACGGAATCAAAATAGTGATGGGTTGCTAGCCTCGTCGCCTATAACATGATTCTTATGATTTTCGCCCATTCCCTCGATGGGCTTTTACCATCTGCGCGGGTAGAGAAGCAACTGGTACATTCTACGTTTTTTATTTGCTCCCAGACCAGCATGGAAGAAGTAGTATTTGGAAAATAATAATAATAAATACAATCAAAACTCTTTATACTTACTTAACACATTTTCTAAACATGTTTTATGATCGGCGACGTGCCCAAAATATTGTGTCGCGTGCCATTGGTTCGCCTACCCTGACATAGGCCTTCTGAAGTGAAAACTTCTTTAGCGGTGTTGTGCAGTTTTGGAATGGGTAAAAAATGTTAAACTCGCGTCAGGTCACATGAGCTGATCGAAAATTCTTTAGACAGAAGGAGAGTAGACCGCCGGCAAGAGGAGTAGACCACGAAAGAGAAGCAGACCACGAAAGAGAAGCAGCTGGTATATTCTATGTTTTTACTTTGCTCCCAGACCAGCATTGAAGGTCTTTTTTATGGTGTGGAAAATGCGCCTGCATCGCCCCGGTACGGGGTCACCGGGGGTATGTGGGGCTCTCCGTGGCGGCAGGCATCCACTAAAACACACGGATGTTCTATTCGGTCGTATGTGAGGTGTTATGGGCGCTCTTGGTGTCACTGCGATGCCTCACGACCACCTGTCAAAAGTGAATAAATGTCATCTTCCTTTCTTTCACTGACAACTGTCATTTATAGTTGTAACTATAGAGTAAGATCCCAGAGCGATCAGACATAACTTATTTTCTGACGAATGAAACCTTAAGTTTTCAGTAGCGTCTCGTGTGCCTTGAATACCTACGCGCTTGTGAAAACTTGCCAGAAGTATACATAGTGCTCTCGCCCTCATACTTCTGACTGAATATTTTTTGTCTTAGGGGATGTTTGGTCACTCTGATTTGTCTGACTGATTGAATATAAGTTTTAAATAAATATTTCAATAACATATTCAAAAATCAGACATGTACACACGGCAAAATAATCAGGTAAGCACCTACGCACGCTCGCGCCGTATCTATCCTGCTTACCGAATAGCTTTGCTGTGTGTACCTGCCCAGGTGTCACTCGGCAAGTTTTTACAAGCGCGTAGGTATTCAAGGCACACGAGACGCTACTGAAAACTTAAGGTTTCATTCGTCAGAAAATAAGTTATGTCTGATTGCTCTGGGATCTTGGACTACTATAGTTACGACACGATCGAACGCGGTGAACAGTACGCTTAGTGTAAGTTTTCGGTAGCAAAATATGTCTCGAACGCGTTTGCGTTAAAATGTCAAATATTATGAGAACAGTTTGTTGCCGTTTCAACCCGCAAGTGGCGCTGCCAATTTTTCCATAGTAATTGAGATTGCGCGTTCGAGACGTTTTTTTGTGTGAAAACTTACACTAGAGGCTCAGAACAATGTAAAGACCAATTAGATATACTTATTATCTTTCACTTTCTATACCAGAGCAATACGAACATAAAATCTGGATCTGTAAATCATCACGAGATTAAGCGAAGGAAGCTCATAAAACTACCTCTAAGTGCACGTAGTAATATATCGCACGTAGGAAGTTTGTGGACTAATTAATGATCTACGGCTAGGTAGTGCCCCTGGTTTCGATGGATATACTCCTGTGCTAATTAAACTGATCGCTCCGTACATTGTGGAACCTCTGACGTATATTTTCAACCTTAGTTTATTAAATGGAAAATTTCCTAACGTTTGGAAGACTGGCGTTGTTTCACCAATACACAAAGATGGTGATAAAACCTCCCCTTCAAATTTTAGACCTATTACATTATTAAGTATATTCTCGAAACTTTTAGAAAAAATTGTCAACAAACGTCTAGTGCAATATCTCGAAAATCAATGTCTTCTTGCTGATAAACAGTTTGGTTTTAGAAGGAACAAGTCAACGGAAGATGCAGTGGTGCTATTAACTAAACGAGTAGCTCATTATTTAGATCAAAACAAATGCTGCCTCGGCGTCTTCCTTGACCTAGCTAAGGCATTTGACACAGTTTCCATTCCTATACTGCTTCAAAAACTCGCCGGCATGGGTATAAGAGGTACCACCCTTGAATGGTTCCGCAGTTACCTTACAAATCGTCGTCAGTGCGTAAGGATTGGGTCGTTAACCAGTGACCAGCTATCAGTTAACTTTGGAGTACCTCAGGGTAGCATACTTGGTCCAACTTTATTTATTATTTACATGAACGACATATTTAATACCTCAATTCAAGAAGCAGAACTCATATGTTACGCTGACGATACTGTTATCATATTTAACGATGATTCCTGGGACGCTGTTTTAAAGTCAGCTGAAAAAGGAATGTCTAATATAGCTCTCTGGTTAAGCAAAAATCTTCTGACCCTAAACGTGAAAAAAACAAAATACCTCACCTTCCATAAAACACGCATCTCTAGTCCTAGTGAGTTGCAAAAGCTCAGGATACACTCATGCTCACAAAACATATTATTATCGCCACCTCCTAACTGCAACTGCCCGTCTACAGATATCACCGATACGATTAAGTACCTTGGTATTACGATTGATAATAATCTTTCTTTTAAAGAACATGTCTCTTCGCTAGCTGGTAAGATACGGAAAACTATTTTTATTTTAAAATCCTTACGTAAATCTGCACCTAAATATATATTAACTTTAGTTTACAAGGCTCTTTGCCAGTCTGCCCTCACGTACTGCATGTTAGCATGGGGGGGTGTCGCTAAGACCACTCTGCGTGAGCTGGAGACTGCGCAGCGAGCAGTGCTGAAGGTCATGTTATCCAAACCTCGTAGATTCCCTACAAATGATCTTTACAAAGCAGCCAAAGTCTTACGAGTACGTCAATTATTCATTTCAAAAGTAAGCACCACAATTCATAAAATTACTGTCTCTTCCAAAGATTTCGTTAACCTTGTCAAACAACGCAGATACAAAATACCAATCCCCACTATAAGATCAACTTTTGCTAGGCGTTTGCCACCTTATGCCCACTCGCACATCTATAATAAATCATGTAAACACATAAAAAACATTAAAAATCTGACAAGCAAAGAACTGAAAAAAGAAACTGAACGCTGGCTAATGAGTTTGAATCACGACGAAACTGAAAATATTCTTTCAGCCTGTACCTAATTAAATGCACTAATACTCACATACTACACACACACGCGCACACACACACGCACACACACACACACACACACACACACACACACTCACATACACACGCACACAAATTATTTCAGATTTTTTATGTTAAGCCCTTATTGTTATAACTATCTCTAGTCTCCGCGACACAGGCCCTGAGTCTAGTGCGGAGGCTGCCGAACAAACATGTTGTAACCTTTTGCATATTCTAAATAAAGACTTTTTTACTTTTTTTTTACTATCTCTATCACCTGACGTGTCGATCACCTCACCGTCGACTCGCGCCGGAAGGGGGCTATTCTCGTCCCACCACTCGACTTTCACAGCTTTGAACTCTGCGCGTTGACAGACTTTGAATTATTTTTAGGTCATTAAAATCGCTATTTTAATTAATCTCACTAATCTAATTTTACTATTACAAAGGCGAGTTTGTGAGGATGTTTAGATGTTTGTTAATCATTTACGAAAAAACTTTTTGTCCTGGATAAGGTTGGGATACTTTTTGTCCCGGAAAATTGCATTGTTACACAAACGAATTCTTCGCAGATAAAGTCGCGAGCAGGAGCTAGAGTTTAAATATAACGATGTTTGGAAAGATAGGTTTTTTTTTCCTCGGGAAATTGCGTTTTTTGGTGTGTGTGAAGTTCCCAATTCGCATTGTGCAAGTGGGGAGCTATAGCCCAAGCTGTGCCCTGCAGTGGGACATAATAGGCTGGAAATGATGATGATGACGACATTAGAGCCCTTTAAACTGATCCAGAAAGCATGTCAGGGTTACCATGATGTCTTGATGCGATTCCATTCTGATTCAGTTCGGGCACAGTATATATATAAGCTAAAGCAGTAAGGAAACTACGAACAAAACGGTCGAAACGAACGCACACATAGACGCGCGATTTTACAAGGCCCCTATAAGCGGATCTCGCGGTGCCGTCAGTCGCGAGTGCCGCGTTGAGACGAGCGGCCGTTCTGTTACGTGCGCCCAGACAGTCCGCGATCTAATAGTTTATTTAAGAAAGCTATTCATTCGGATGAGAATTTTCATACTATAAAATTTAATAATACAGCTTTCCGACGTGTTGTAGCAGGCAAAAGTATTTTTCAGTAAGTAATACAATAATACTTACCTACCGACAAATAAAAAAAACTTAAACTGTTGAAGTTTTTTTTAAATACCCTATTTTATTAATAAACGAATTAATTAATGCGGTTATTTAATTATTATAGAACCCAAATAAACGCTTGTTCCGTTTTTTCGGATATTAAGGGTGCCAACCCTAATACTCTTAATTAAGTGTAGCTAGTTATTTTAAAACCGTCCTTACTAGCTGAGATAGCGCTAACTAAATAAAATGCGTTTCAATTTTACAAAAATTAAATCGACAACCCTAACGCTCTATTGGAGCGTAGGTATTTATTTCAAAAAATAAGCCTAGTTTCCATACTGCTCTATTTATTTACTGTGGTTCGGGTTTTAGCTGTCATTTTTAGTATGGATCTGACTCGCAGTAAGATGGAATTGAATTGCTTTAAGATGTCGTGGTATCACCCAGTTGAAGTTTTTTTTAAATACCCTATTTTATTAATAAACGAATTAATTAATGCGGTTATTTAATTATTATAGAACCCAAATAAACGCTTGTTCCGTTTTTTCGGATATTAAGGGTGCCAACCCTAATACTCTTAATTAAGTGTAGCTAGTTATTTTAAAACCGTCCTTACTAGCTGAGATAGCGCTAACTAAATAAAATGCGTTTCAATTTTACAAAAATTAAATCGACAACCCTAACGCTCTATTGGAGCGTAGGTATTTATTTCAAAAAATAAGCCTAGTTTCCATACTGCTCTATTTATTTACTGTGGTTCGGGTTTTAGCTGTCATTTTTAGTATGGATCTGACTCGCAGTAAGATGGAATTGAATTGCTTTAAGATGTCGTGGTATCACCCAGGTGTCTATCTTGGCTCGCCGCCAGGTGGTTACTACAGAGCAGATTGCGCCATCGAGACCTTCCGCTCTCATTACGGCGACAGATATTACGTTTACATAGTATGTTTGACCTGTCAACGCTGGCGAAATTAGCTTTTGATGTCGGCGCTTTTACGGCTCGGGGAATAAGTTTTACACATTCGAAATTTGACGCTTCAGCTAGCTAACATCGTTAGGAAACCTAATAAACAGCTGCGGAACAGTTCAATGGTGTGTGTGAAGTTCCCAATCCGTACTGAGCCCGCATGCAAATTATAAATTTTTAAATGTCAGTTAAAATTAGAACACAGAAAAATCCGAAAAGTAAAGCTATGGCCGGGAATCGAACCAGGATCCTCGTCATTCCGTGACGCGTGCTATACCCCTACACCATCCATAGCAGGTCAAAATGGATGGATGGAAATTATAGCCCAAGCCCTCACATTCCGAGAGAAGGCCTGTGCCAGGCCGTATATAGGCTGGAGATTATTCCGCAAAGTTCCTTCCATGCTGGTTTGGAAACAAAGAAGAAACATAGAATGTAGCAGCTGCCTCTCTTGCCGCGCAGATGGTAAAAAGCCCGTCCCTAGCCCGTCTGCTCGTTTGCTCCTCTTATATAAAAAAAAATCGAGGGACGGCAAAAATCTTAGGAATCATGTTATGGGCGATGCGGCTAGAAACCAATTACAATTTTGATTTCCCTTTCCACCTATACGGCCACAATCATGCTCAACGTGGCCTTTAGGTCTTCTTACTTAAGGCTCGTCTACTCTTTAAGGGGATATAGACGTGTCTTGTAAATGTGTGTACGAAGTAAAGACCGATAGCCGACCGACGACCGGATAGCCTAGTGGTTAGTGACCCTGACTATGAAGCTAGAGGTCCTGGGTTCGAATCCCGGTAGGGGCAGACAGTTGTATGCTGAATACGAATGTTTGTGCCCGAGTCATGGATGTTGTATGTATTTATCTACATTATATAAGCATGTTTATCCGTTGCCTGATACCCATAGCACAAGCTTTGCTTAGTTTGGGGCTGGGTCAATTGGTGTAATTTGTCCCAAGATATTTATTTATTTTATTTAGTAAAGCTAGATTAATGTATTGATAACAAGCTGTTGCCCGCAACTTCGTCTGCATATAATTCGTTTGTCGCTATCCCGCAGGAATTACGCAATTTTCCGGAGTAAAAGTAGCCTATGTGTTATTCCAGACTATAATATATCTATGTTCCAAATTTCATACAGATCTGTCCGGCCGTTCTGGCGTGAAAGAGTAACAAACCATCCATCCATACTTACAAACTTTCGGGTTTATAATATTAGTAGGATATTAACGAGCTGCTGTTTGTTCACAGGATCCTTGTGGGAGCACCCGAGGCGGATTCCTCGTACCTGCCGCTGAGGAGACCTGGTGCTGTGTACCGCTGCGCGCCGGGTCAGCGAGGGTACGAACGCGCGGGCCCGCTCGACATGTGCCGCGAAATGCTGTTCGACAAGAAGCGAGGTGAGTCCCGAGGGTTAAGGCGCGCAGACTTGGTGCCTGCTGGGCAGCTATAGCCATATCTGGAAGAGGCATGGAACAACTGTGCATCTCGCTCGCTCTTATACCTTCGCTCTGCGGCGGAACAGGCGCGGACTAACGTGGAGCACCAGCGCTAGTGTGTTTGCATTTATAGCGTACAAGGGCAGGCAGCAGATACAAATAAAATTGTGGTTTTGCGGGTGGTAGGGCCTTGTGCAAGGTCCGTCCGGATCGCTACCACCATCTTACTCGTTAATCCTGCCACTAAGTAGCAGTGCTTGCACTGCTGTGTTCCGGTGCGGAGAGTAAGACAGCCGGGGAAATTACGGGCACAAGAGGCATTTCATCTTAGTCCTCTAGGTTGGGAACGCATCTGCAATCCCTCCGGGGTTGCGGGTGTCTATGGGCAGTGGTGATCACTTACCATCAGGTGACCCACTTGCTCGTTTGCCTTCCTATTCATATAAAAAAAAAGTGGTGCGTAACACTGGCGTGGCGTCAAGTTTTCCTCTAATTCAGCACAATAAAAGTGGCCGACTGCCTTAAAATAGGCAAGCCGGTAGGAATTGAGTTCTATGGACGCCACGCTACTGGTGCGTAATCTACCCTGGCGTCCGCACGCCACTGACAACGCATAATGTCATACTCAGGCCATAATAAGATATTAAATAGAGAAAGACAAACTAACGTAGCCAATAAATCGCGACTGATACGGCGTCTATTTAGACCGGCTTATTAATTCATTGCCGTGTCACGCTGCGCCCGCGCACCGAGCAGTAAGGCTGACGACACACCGCCCACAGATTTAAAGGACTGATAAAGGCTTATGTACACTGTATCCACTTTATTAAGATATTTACACTTCCATACTGTTCTGGAAAAGAAATAACATAGAATGTACCAGTTGCTTCTCTGCCCGCGCAGATGGTAAAAGCTCATCGAGGGGATTGGGCTAAAATCTTAGGAATCATGTTATAGGTGATGCGGCTAGCAACCCATCACTATTATCATTCGCCTTTCCACCTATATGCTCACAATTATGCTAACCGTGGCCTTTAGGTCTTGTTACTATAGGCTCTTTCTACCCCGTAAGGGATATAGACGTGATATGTGTATGTATGTATGTATTTATTCATCTCGTACGTATGCGTGTGCCAATAATTAATCTTAATGACCTGTGTCACCACTTTCTGGTAAGATCCTTACATCGTTAAACATCTATGATGCCGTCGCCTTTTGTTTCGAAGGAATAAACGGAGACACCATCACAGATAGTTGTCACATAGTTATTGGGAGATTAACGGGATTGTGAAACAGGACCAAAATATTTTTAAAACGTTATTTAAAAGTTAAATCCCAGGAAATTGTTGGAACAACTCATTCCACTAAGCTGGCAACACAGGGTGTAAATAAGACTTGGCTTAAAGGTCCAGAATCCAGGCCATAAAATAAAAAAAAAGTGTTTAACTTGCCATATCTGACCCCTTGCTCGAATTCCAACGAAAGCTCTATAAACATGAGGGGGCTACTCCAAACGTCGGTTTTTGAAGTTCGTGTCACACCATCCCTTTTACTCTCAAATTAATTAGTATTCGTGCGAGCAGAACGACACTAAGCAAACTTTCGCAGTACGAGGCCAGTATCGTTTCCAGCTGTAGTTCCGCAGCTCGTCATGCCGTGACGTCACGTAGCCGAGCGCAGGCGCAGCGCGACAGCCGCGCACGAGCAAGATTTACGGCGCGACCACCGCGGCGCCACTGTGCTTCTGTCTGGCTAGGGTTGCTAGGAATAAAATTTTAAAAACCCAAAGATTTGTTGTGAATAAAATTAATTGAGAGAAAACCAGTAGATTTAAGTAAGGACAAAATAATTACTGCCGTCAAAGAAGCATCACGCCTGAATGTTCTGGATAGAGTTACCGAGTAGTTGTGTTTCTTCGTTATTTTAAGTGGCGTACCTACTGATATTATAAATGTGAAAGTAACTCTGTCTGTTTGTCTGTTAGGCTGTCACGCCTAAACAACTGAAGCGATTTTGATGAAATTTGGTACGGAAGTGATTTTAGTCCCGGGGAAGGACATAGGATAGTTTTGATCCCCGGAGTCGCGGGCCACCACTAGTCCTCAATAAAAGAAATAATATTCACTTAAAGCTTTTTAGCTTCTTGTTTCTCATTCGTGGATTAATTAAACCAAAAGTTAGTTAAGCCGATTGGCCCGATTGATCTTCATCTCTTTTCTCTATTTTTATTTGTGGTCAAGTCTCCTATTTGCGCCAAATCCCTCGCACTTAAGTCTTTTCAGGTAATTTAACTTCCATGAGACCTTTTTCTACTTTGATACTTCCATTTCACCTTTTGAATGTGCCGGTAGTCATAACGTTTTGAAAAAGGTCAGGTCACATTGATGAATGTGGACGAAGCGAAACAGTAGGCTTATTACCTAACTCGCTCGCAATCGCCATCGTGTTCATTTTGACAGTTCATGTATGGGCTGACAATTGGCATCGGAATCAGCTAACTGTCACATTCATACAAGAACTGTCACAATGAACACGATGGCGATTGCGAGCGAGTTAGGTAATAAGCCTACTGGTGTGTCCGGATCGTAGCAAGTGGAACAAAGTAGTCTCTGCCTACGCCTGTGGGAAAGAGGCGTGAAGGTATGTATGTAGTAATCATAACTTACTTACCTTATATTTGTATCATAAATATCGTAACTAGGAATGCAACCCTACACAACGACCATTCAGGACAGATGGACATTTATAACGCCAAATGGAAATATTAGCCCCGGCGTTGTGCCCCGGACGTTTGTTTACGATTAATTCGAGCTACGACCCGGGTAATTGTTTAGTGTTATCATGTTGTGGTATATTGTAGGCGTAGCAAAGTCACGACCGGGGCCGTCTTAAACTAGGCCGGGGCCCTTGGGCACACAAGAATTTGAGGCCCTTTTGGAAAGTAAAAAAAGCGAATTATATTTTTTTTTTTTAGTAAGTAAATAAATAAAAAAGCCTTTTATTTCTTGCTTAGTTACAGTAAAATCATGCATATTATCTAATTTAGCATTCCTATCAAATCATAATAATATATCACAATCATTTATTTATTTATTATTATTATTATTATATATATTTATTTATTTATTTATTTTTATACAAAAAAGATCATGTAAATTAATCAATTAAGTAAACGACTATGCAATCAGATTATAATAATAAATTAGAATTTAGAATGTTGTGCATAATAATATTAAACAATGCCAATAAAGGAATTATAATTTATGGAAGAACCCCTCTAATTGAGGGTGAAGGCCTCCTCCAGAGATGTCCAGTGTTGCCTATCTTTTGCTTTTTCTTGCCATTGTTTGCCTGCGATTGTTAAAATATCGTCCTCCCATCTGGTCCTCGGTCTCCCTCTCTTCCGAGTGCCTGTGGGGCCTGGCCATGCTGTCAGTCGAGCTGTCCATCGATTGTCCTCCATTCTAGCTACGTGGCCGGCCCATCGCCATTTTAACTTTTGTGCGTAAATCTGAGCATCTATTACTCCTGATTCTTTTCTTATGGCAGAGTGACGTATTTTTTGAATTTTTCTGATTTTCATCATACTCCTTTCCATGACTCGTTGGCAGCTAGTTATTTTGGTTTTTACTCGGCGTGTAAATTTCCATGTTTGACATGCATAAGTGAGCGACGGCAGAAGGCAGCTATCCATGACTTTTTTCTTTATTTTCAGTGGTAACTGGCTTTTAAAAATTTCTTTCAGACTCCAATATTTTTTCCATGCCCCTTTTATTCTTTTTTCAATTTCTTCTTCGTTACTATTTTTCTTAAAAGATATTTGTTTGCCTAGGTATACGTAAGAGTTTTAGTAAGTATGACCATTTATTATAGAAATTGTCGGTCCTTCGGGGCCCCCTGAGAATGGGGGCCCTGAGCACGGGCCCCATGTGCCCTTATGGTGAAGACGGTATTGCTCACGACTTGGGCTGCAAAGGGTTAGTAAAATTCAACCTTTCTACATCCACCATCATTTAAACAAAGCTTGGGCGATCAGTCGGCGACTTGACACATTCAAATGTCAAAATTGACAGCTAACCTGAGCGTTCTCCGGTCTGCGATCACGTTGCAAAGGCCCGAGTAAACGCCGACTAGTTGGGGATTCGGGGGTTTTAGTTTTTCTTATACATGGCTTAAATTTTGTTGAATTTGTTGTGATCGCAGTGAATAAATAATTATTAGATAGCTAGTTATATATTTAATAGAATACGCGGTCGGAATTCATCGATGAATACCGGCTGCACGCACGAAAGTGTCACTTTCCGTGTGACGTCAGAGCTAGCAGTTTTCTCTATGTTTCTTTATGACGTTATCACGTAAAACTATCGTTCGTAAACCGACTTTACAGACAATCGGTTTTTTCTGTCACACTTTGACAGCTGTTGAAAATCCCCAACAAAAATGACGAAGCGCCCCGAATAGCTTACTAGGAACTCATCGCGTTCTCATCCGTTATGCTCGGGAAACTGTCATTTTGGCGACGCCGACTAGCAAATTAGACGTTATCTGCTAGGCGTGTCAGTCCCGAATACACATACACAAATCACGTCTATATCCCTTACGGGGTAGACAGAATCTAAGGAAACAAAGACCTAAAGGCCACGTATAGGTGGCAAGGGGTATCAACATAGTGGTGGGTTGCTAGCCGCATCGCCTATAACATGATTCCCAAGATTTTCGTTAATTCCCGAAGAGAAGTAGCTGGTACATTCTATGTTTTTTCTTTGCTCTCAGACCAGCATGCGAGAGAAAGTTTTAGGTAGGTACTTAATACAGTATTTTTATATTTATATAGCCTTTTTATTCCGAATTCGCTACAATTTCATTTTTGTTGTTGTTGTTGTTTCTATTAATTATTAAATTGTCGCGTAATTCGACGTGCCTCATGGCATAGGCCTCCTCCGTGTATTGGAGGGTTTGGGCTATAGTTCCCACGCGCGCCCAGTGCGGATTGGGAACTTAACACACACCATTGAATTTCTTCGCAGATGTGTGCAATGTTTCCTCACGATGTTTTCCTTCACCGAAAAGATCATGGCAAATTTCAAATGTAATTTTCGCACATAAATTCCGAAAAACTCAGAGGTGCGCGCCCGGGATTTGAACCCACGACACTCTGCTTGAGAGGCCACAGGTCAAACCACCAGGCTACCACAGCTTTTTAATACAGTATAATGAGGTTATTTATATTCGGGGTTGCAATTGTTGCTACAACAGTAAAACGTTTTGTTGTTTTATGCGAAAAGCCAATTATAAAGAACAGCATCAACTAACAGCATACCTACTTACGTCTTTACCTTTTGCGATAATGGCATACTCGAACGAGCATCCAAAAATGTTTGCGCTTTAAAGTGTAAATCTCAAAAACTTTCGTTATTTACAAAACCGCTCATCACCATTCCGAAAGGCACTGGAATTTGCACTTAACCGCTCGTAGCTAAAGTTAAAATTTCTCTCGTAATTTTAGTGGAAATAAGCCTTTTTTAAGTGCGCCCGCGCAACAATGCAAATACATGACTCAGGGCCGAGATTCCTGCACTAAATAAAGTGCAATCATCTGAAGTATTTGTGCATGTAAAATGATTTTAGGGTTCCAAACATGAAATAAAATATATCGACAGGACATACGCCTTCCTCGTCCAATTCTCCAAGCGCGTAGAATTCTGTTTCTTTGGAGAGGAAGCTGAGTTTCTGGCTTTTAACGGTTCTGGCTGAAAATCAGTGCTACAGCCGCTACAGGTGTCTAACACCGCAGCGTAATGCTGATCCAGCGACCGTTTCACTTTTGCGAAGACACACAACGCTGATGATCTATTTTTCATGTGTTTTTTTTCTATAAAATTGTGTATAGTCTCTTATATTTGTGTGTCTTGCGAAAAGGAATAAATGTCTTCTTTCTTTCTTTCTTTCTTTATAGTTTTGCCGGTGGTAAGTAGGGTCTGGTGTTAATTAATGGCACATGGGATACAGATGTCGTGCAATATACTTTCCCGTCGTATTATCTCGGAAATGTTCGTATTTGTATGATATTTGTCATGCTATCTCAGACAGAATCATAGACACAGCATCATTCGGAAGTAATCGTGTGTTCACGATGGGAAGGATTATTCACGTCTCTATTTTATTAAGACAGGCTTCTACCCGCGAATCTTCGCGAGTCTGCGTAGAATTATACATAGCTTCCTCTTGAATCACTCTATCTATTGAAAAAACCGTTGCGTAGTTTTAAAGATCTAAGCATACGTAGACAGACAGCAAGCAAAGCGACTTTGTTTTAAACTATGTAGTATAAACTACGCTACGCTAAGGCCTTCAGACTGGCAACGTATCTAACGCTCTGGTGTTACATATATCTGCGCTGGGCAGTGGTGCTTACGTAGCATCACATTTGCCTTGCTTGTTTTCCTTCTTTGTTGTCTAAATTAATAATAATTCTATAATCCGTTTGAAAGACATCTTTATAGGGATCTGTCCTATGCACAATGATGACAAATAAAGGAGCGATCACACCGCTGCGTATACGCAGTGACGTGTCGCATGCGTCGCGTTCTCTCACCGTTTCTTCATACGTTTTGTTGCGTAAACGCACCGTCGACGTCTTTTACGCAGTGGCTTACCGGTCTACGACTATCAGGGTAACAATTCCTTTACATCCCATCTCTAAAAATAACAAACGAATATCGAACTCCGATTTTACACCGGAACCGTTTCATCGGTGACCCTGTTCGCACCTGATTGTTTTTTTTTTCTTTTTCCAATGTTAAAAGCGACGCAACAAAATGCCAAATTTCACACGGCCTGGCTGTATGCGGAGTCAAGGAGTCTTGCTCACTTGATTTATTGTCTCTGGCTTATTACAATGGGAACTAACGTATATAAATTTATATTTAATTAAAATAACAATGCACGTGGAGGATAAACAACCGATAGTCGGCGGCTAGAATGATTATTTGTTTGTGTGGTTAATTTAATTAAGTATCAAATATTATCCCTATTTATTAATATTATAAATGCGAAAGTAACTCTGTCTGTCTGTTATCTTTTCACGTATAAACCGCTAGACCGATTTTCTTGAAATTCCTACCAATTTTTTTTTCAAAGTTTAGGCTTACAGATATGTTGTATACTTACAGATAGTTTGAGTCCCGGGGTAGGACATTGGATATTTTTTATCCCGGATTTTTTTTTATTGAATCAGGCGTTACTTTGCGGAGCTCCATTTCATTTTTTACTTCTTTGTTCGTTTTTTGTTCCCGGAAAATTGCTTAGTTCCCGCGGGATAGCGATGCTGCGCAGACGGAGTCGCGGGAAATAGTTAGTAATGAATAATCGAGTTATTTATTATCTTTACACGAACCTTCTACACTGGGCAGACGATGAATATATAAGATTCGTCAAAATTGAACCAATCAGACGACCCGTTGTCAATTTCCATCAATCAGTGAAAATATTTTTTCTTTCATAAATTCATTTGAGATTGTAATCAGCCAGTTACAAAAAACGGTTTCAACGGCTTGGCAGTTTGTAAATCGGGTGAATCGGGTGTTCCATATTTAAAATTGGCGCGTGGGAACAGCTCACGTTGCCGCCAAAAATAAGTTTTACGAATCTGTGAATCAGCTGCCCGTGTGAGTCGCTTACAACACCTCCAATGCAATTAGTATACCTACATCTGACAGGATACTTGATAAAATTAGGAATGCCCTAATGCTTTTTAATGTTTTCTTAAGGCCAGCAACATTAGTGATTTTTTGGGTGTCGTTACAAACCCGGGGTAGGCAGAGCCTTGGGTAACAAGACTTAAAAGTCCATGGTCCACTTCCTCTTCAATTTCCTGACACATTTTCAGGTTTAGTATTGTAATCATTATCACAGATTTTATAAAGTTAAAAATAGCCCATCGAGGGCATAGGCATCATGTTAAAGGCGATGCGGCTAGCAACCCATCACTATTTATTTATTTATTTATTTATTTATTTATTCATTTTCAAGTCATGTACATACCGACCGATTTAGATTTCTCTTTCCATGTACACGCCCACAATCATGCTATACGTGGCCTTTAGTCTTGTTACCTAAGGCTCTGTCTACCCCGTAAGGGATAAAGACGTGATTTATCTGTGTGTACAACAGCTCCATAAGGCCTCCCTTTTAGACTTTACAATGAAAACCGTGATTACGTTTCAGGTTTCACTTTTGACATGAAAGTTGCTAAAAAAGTTTACTTTGTGAGTATTCAAGTTCATCCCGACACATCACTTTCCCCGCTTTCACTAATTAAACGGGTTAACCCGTTAACGCGGTTAAATTTGTTAACCGTTAATTATCGCAGATTACGAAACGGCGCGCGTGTAGGCGTACCATTGATATTCATTCATAAGTCGTAAACTACGGTATTATACTTTTAGCGTAATAATTGACGGTTATAGTGGTTATACCTATGAATAGTTAAATTGAGATTTTATGAATGGACCGACCGCATTCTTAATTCATTGGAAAAAACATTTAGTTCTGTAAAGTGATTGTTTGTTACAAATGTTTTTCCTTGTATTAGGCGATGCGGCTAGCAACCCATCACTATTTTGATTCCTCTTTCAACTTATACGGCCACAATCATGCTAAACGTGGCCTTTAGGTAATTTTACTTTAGGCTCTGTCTACCCCGTTAGCGATAAAGACGTGATTTATGTATGTATTAGGTTACAGAGGAGGTAAAACGTAAGCATTAATGAATCTTGTACCTTTTATAGTTCAATTAGTTATAGTTATTGTTCAATTTGTTTTTTACATACATAAAAATCACGTCTCTATCCCTTACGGGGTCGACAGAGCCTAAGGTAGCAAGACCTAAAGGCCATGTTTAGCATGATTAAGGGCATATAGGTGAAAAGGGAAATCGAAATAGTGATGGGTTGCTAGCCGCATCGCCTAACATGATTCCTAAGATTTTCGCCCACCCTTGATACGTTTTTACTGCGCGGGAAGAGAAGCAACTGGTACATTCTATGTTTTTTCTTTGCTCCCAGACCAGTATGGAAGTATTTTTTTTATGATTTGTTTTTTTAATTTTCATAATCTTATATTTATTCCATGTATGTTTTCATATACACGCGGCAAAACTATTTTGCCTTATAAACGTAGGTTTTATTTGCATATATTCAATATCACTACATAGTATAAAATAAAGTCGCTTTTTCTGTCCTCATGTCCCGATGTATGCTTATATCTTCAAAACTACACAACGGATTTTCATGCGGTTTTTTTAAATAGATAGAGTGATTCAAGAGGAAGGTTTATATGTATAATACATGCATAATATACCGTGCGAAGCCGGGGCGGGTCGTTAGTATTCAATAAACATACTCGTATCTCACAATACATAGAGAGCTATGCGAATACAGACCGGCGCCAAAATTCCAGCTTAAACTTCGTGAGATAGAAATATCTATTGTTACGTATATTTTCTGTTATCAGTGTCTTATCGCTGTGAAATTGAACGGCGCTTCCTGGGAGGTGAACCTGTGACCCGAACAATCTAAGAACGTATTGTGTAACTTGTCGCAGTGTGAATGACTGATTATAGAAGTTTTTTAGAATCGAAATTAGGTGACGACACTACATGACGTCAGTAGGTAGTATACATACACACACAAATCACGTCTTTATCCCTTACGGGGTAGACTGAGCTTAAGGTAACAGATACCTACAGGCCACATTTAGCAAGATTGTGGGCGTATAGGTGGAAAATGGAATCAAAATAGTGATGGGTTGCTAGCCTCATCGCCTATAACATGATTCCTATGTTTTCGCCCATTCCTTCGATGGGCTTTTACCATCTGCGCGGGTAGAGAAGCAACTGGTATATACGTAGCATGGAAGACCAACATGGAAGAAAGTAGGTAGTATACTACTGAGTAGCACCTGGTTCTTCTTAAGCAGCTATAATAGTTGCCTATTTGAAGTAACGAAAATCAGAGAAACACTACTCGCGACCGCCTGTTATTAGAAACTAAGTCAGAATAAAAAAGTAGCTACCTAACTCAAAAGTAGGGAGGCTTTTTTTTCTGTGGAAAATACGCCTAATGCATCCGCCCAGTACGGGTTTACCCGGGGTATGTGGGCTCTCCCGCGACAGCAGGCATAAAAACCATACGATTTACCTAATATTAGGGAGCCTAACTCATTGCGTTACAAGGTTACGAGTAACTCAAAATTGCGCCAGGACGCATTAAAAGAAACGCACTCAGCTATGAGAAAAAACGTCATCAATCCTAAATTCGTCTGTTTTGACACTGTATTCAATCAGAGCTGTGCTGTGCGCCAACACGTGAAGAAAATGAGTTAACGCAACTCAGTTTGAGTTGGCGCAATTGCGCGGCACAGAGCAGTATTACCAGCTCTAAAAGAAAGTTGCATGTTCTACAGGAGTAAACAAATCCGCTCTTGAATTACAAACGAGGCCTCTGATAAATAACCATATATCTAGATCTAGCTAGCCATACAACTCGAGGAACCATAGACAATAAAGCTTCCCTTCTGACCTGTACGCTCAATTTATTGCCATAGCTATAAAGGGAAATCCAACATCGGCATTAGAATATCTAATCTTTGTTTTACAACGGCTTTAGTTATAAAACTGTTGTATAAATTACGTACGAACCAGTGTTCCCAGGTCGCTTCCCTTGAAAATCACATTGGCATCAAAAAGTTCCATTTTCATTGAAATCTTCGGGGACGAGCTTTTTTTTTACCTCATCAAAGGAATTAGGAATAATATTTTTGTTTGTAGTGTTAATAACAGGAAAAAATTATCAACCTTAAAAGTTCCGAAAAGTTCTGAAAAGTTCCGCGGGGGTGTCAAAAGTTCCGAAAAACGGAAGAAACGGAACCAAACGGCAACACTGGTACGAACAGTCTGAGTAAGAATGCAGCTAGCTGGTCTTTTGCTTGTAGACACGCCCCAGATTTTTTCGCGTCTGAAGTTGCGTCTTCAAAAGGTTTACCGTGTGGCCAGCTTTGTCTGTTTGGTTATTCTTCCTGTGTTAGTACCTAATTGACAAAAAAAAAACGTTTATTTTTAAGTTGTTAAAGGTTCCTGCCCTTTCAGCTCACGTTGTTACCCTTATTGTAAAGTTTTCTTTCTTTTTTGGAATGCGGCTTTTTGTGCCTCTAAGTCTTTTCGAATTTTGAAAAGAAAGAGAGAATTGTTTTTTCACACACATGCGATACACAGAGAGAGAAGTATAAGAAACACTCAATTTGAAAACAAAAACGGACAATAATTATATCAAGTCATAATTTACTAACAAATTATAGCAAGTTTCAACATGAAACTACCGTGAGACTTAATCATAATTACATATAAACGGATAACTCACGTATAAAAAGTCGAGTGAGCGCTCCTAGAGGAAGGACTACGAATTAGTTCGAAACATGTCGAGCATCACTCGACTTTTATACGTGAGTTATCCGTTTATATGTAATTATAATTATAGCAAGCATTAATCACTAAACGGAAAATGATGTAAACTAGGCGCCTCTGGGATCCAAATAAAAAAATTAACAACTAAACACAAAATACACACACTGCACTGCTACTGCTACAAAACCTCTAGTTTCACACATACACAAACCACGTCTATACCCTACGGAGCAGGCAGAGCCCCCAAATAACAACACTAAAGGCCACGTTTAGCATGATTCTAGTTTCAAATCTACAATAACTGCAATTAGTTTACCTTCTAGCCGTAATTTTGAGAATCTTATACGTAAGACTTGACGCTTTAATTTTTTTAGCGGCCAATCACCCGGATTTCTCAAGCTGACTGTACCGAATGGCGACGCGAGTAATAGAGCTATTAAGATATAAATTCCCTACGAATGTACATACAAAGCATGCGCGTGAGTCGCATCGCTAATGCACGAGACTAGGTTGGGAATACTGAGAATTGAGGACTCCGTGCACGCTGGACGAAATAACAAGCCTTTTATGATAAATCGCGAGTTTTGCAACGATACTATTAAAGATAGGTACTTAAAGAAACCGTCATGTAATAAGTTATAGATTAGACCAAAGAAATTGTTAAGAAGGAGTTCTATGAACAACAAAGTGAGTGAGGTTTGAACTACCGGGTACCTAAACCGGGTGATTTTGATTTACGAGGTGACTTTAACAAGTACAGTTGTAATGGCAAAATCATTGATTTTTATTTGAGTTTACTGCTTCCAATCGATGTCTGCCGAATATTCGCCGCTTGTGGACAATATCGATTGTACAGCAACTTTAAAACGATCAAAAGTTACATTGAATATTACCCTAGTTACATTAAATACCCAGCAAAGTTCTATGTAAGTCTAATATATATGTGTTTCAAAGTCTCAATTTTACTATTACGGACGGACGGCGTTATATACTTTAGAGCTATTAAAGAAAATGCACTTTAGATTGTGTCTTCGGTATATTCTTTTAAACTCAAGATTAAAACAACCAGCGGAAGCCCTAAGCTGACTGTTTCTTTCTCCTTGTTTTATAAATACTTTTTCTTTTTAATTTTATTTTTTAATATTCAAATTAAGAATTCGCTAAGGAGTATTTAAAGAAGTCTTTGCAGTACCTAGATCAAAAAAAGCTTCAACCTAGCATGTACCAAGTCCTCACGTATGCTACGAACACGATCTGAGCGCACGAACACCGGCGGAATCTCACGAACATCGAACGAAGACAAATTCGTGCGGTATCGGCCATCTGCTCGCCAAATATGCCCACGCGCATCCCATGGTTTTTGAGGCGGCTAATAAGGCAATCGGTGACAGTATTCAGCCGGTATGGTGGTGGTACTTCTCTCGACCGGCGCGTTATATTATTTACTAGCGACCCGCCCCGGCTTCGCACGGTATATTATGCATGTATTATAATAAGCATACATAGGGACTTAGGGACATAGGGACTGAGAAAGCGACTTTATTTTATACTATGTAGTGATAGTGATTTATTATTTACTAACTTCTGCCCGCGACTTCGTCTGCGTAGAATTATACATATAAACCTTCCTCTTGAATCACTCTATCTATTAAAAAAACCGCATCCAAATCCGTTGTGTGGTTTTGAAGATATAAGCATACATAGGGACACGGGGACAGAAAAAGCGACTTTATTTTATACTTTGTATGTATTATTGATGAATCAGTTTCTAGTGCGTGTCTTTATCCCTTACGGTGTTGACAGAGCCCAGGGTAACAAGACCTCGTTTATCATGATTGTGGCGTATAGGTGGAAAGAAAGTTATAAGTTTCTGCTAGCCTAGCCGCATCGCCTATATCATGATTCCTAAGATTTTCCCCCTTTCCCTCGATGGGCTTTTACCATGCGCGGGAAGAGAAGCAACTGGTACATTCTATGTTTTTTCTTTGCTCCCAGACCAGCGTGGAACCCTCAATCTAACTATAGACCGACCGTTGAAATGAGGGTGCGGGCGCGCTACTCGCCCGCACCCCTCTCGGTCCCCTTTGTCGTCCTACCCCGCTCCCCTGTGCCAGAACATAATTTAAGCAGACGGTCTATAGATATGACACAAAGCGTTTAGAGTCTTCCATTACTTAACATTACAACCAGCAACCAAATTGAAACCTCCAGAGGGCCGGATGTGGCTAATTCACTAAATCCAAGTGCCCACGCTGTTTGTTTGAGCGGCCATAACAACTTTATGGAACTCCACACTCGCACACCGTAAAGAAAAAACATAGAATGTACCAGTTGCTTCTCTACTTGCGCAGATGGTAAAAGCCCATCGAGGGACTAGGCGATAATAATAGAAATCATGTTATAGGCGATATGGCTAGCAACCCATCACTATTTAGATTCCATTTTCCATCTATACGCCCTCAATCTTGCTAATGTGCCCTGTAGGTACATGTTATCTTAGGCTCTGTCTACCCCGTAAGGGATAAAGACGTGATTTGTGTATGTGTGTATGTATGTGTAAGATATTTATGGTTGCTGTAGTTGAATGTGCGTTCGTACTTCGCTGTTTGATTGTGGTGGGATCTTAAGAGGACAAATTGTTAGCAAGGCAAATATCCGTTGAAATATGGCTTGATTGAACGTAAAATAGAAACAAAACGGTACCTACCTCTAAGTTTTTTTTTATAAAAAGGCTGGACGCGCAACATGCCTACAATAGAGGATTGTATAATATGCCAGGCTAGAGGACTAAGATCATACCATACCCCATGTGCCAATTATTTCCCTGTCTGTCTTACTCTCCACTTCGGAACACAGGCGCTGCTGCTTCAGTGGCAGGATTAGGCAGTAAGTGGTAGCTATCCGCGCGAACCTTACACAAGGTCTTATCACCCGATAAATAAATGTTAAGCAAAAAAAATTAACAACACTGACCATTAGAACACAGATAAATCCGAAAAGTAAAGCTATGGCCGGGTGCTATACCGCTACACCACCCATAGCAGGTACTAGTTGTCACGTGACCTTGTTACTATGCGATTTTTTTGTCGCCAAGCGTCATCTCTCTGTCTGTACGACACAATTACAAACTCCCACAAAATTAAGCAGTTAAATCAAAGTTTCACCAATGTTTTTTTTACGTTTCGGTGTTGCCAATTTGCGATTTTTTTTGCCGTAAATTATCCTTAAAAAAACAGTAAATCATACTTACAAACCATCAGCCAACTAACGGGTCGGTAATATTGTCGCTGTCGCAACCGAGAATCGAACCTGCGCCCACGCAGCGGCGCCTACACCTTCCCACGTGTGCTACTGACTGTATCCACACCAAAATGTTAATGACATAAACAAGACGTAGTATTGCTTTGGCTTCGTATTACTGATACATGTGTTGGCACACGGAAAATTAAAATAAAAAACACGGGATCTTTTAGCTTTTCGGGGATAAAATTCCGAAACCTAGATCTTAGTTTAGAAATCGGTGCAGGTACAGAAAATGTACGAAGAAAAAAATCGTCAAAAAAACAAAAATCTCAGGAATCACGTCATAGGCGATGCGGCTAGCAACCCGTCACTATTTTGAATTCATTTGACAATCATGCTAAACGTGGCCTTCAGGCCTTTTAGGTTTTAGGCTCTACTTACCCCCTAAGGGATAAAGACGTAATTTATATTATGTATGTAGGTACAGTCAAGGGCATACATATAATTATAACTCTGGGCCAATCTTATTCTAAAAAAAAAACTAGATATACTTATTCAAGTCCAACGTCCGCTGCGCAAAGCTTCCAACTAAACGCAAAAAAAAGTTAGAGTTTAAAAGTCAAAGGAAATACTCGATTACAGAGCCGAGCCAAATCTTCCCGCGGGAACTCGATACGTCTTCCGATGTATCGCATGTCGGATCCCTCTTGATCGGGTGTTAGACTTTCTCTTTATGCATCCAATGGCTACCGTTTTTGTCAAACATTTAATATTTATAATTGCGTTGTATATCTTATTAATTAATACGATGTGGTGTAGCAATCGACCTACGTGCATAAAGTTGTACGACATTACTGGCAGGCTTCTTGCCTTACAAGGCCGTTCTCAATTCAAATAAATATTTTTCTATAAACTTTCTTAACAGCCAGTCGCATTTCAATTGAGTTTTATAATTTTTTTTAATTTTCTGGAGGCCATTTTTTCCAGCCAGCAACAAATTGACAAGTTTTTGCTATCGGCTCAACTATTTAAATAGCAAATAGGTACACAGAATGACATCAGCGGAAACTAGTTTGCTATACAAATATGCCAACGCGTTTTGGCAAAACTAGTTTGTTGTTATTCTACGCGACTAACGGACTTTAGTTGCCAGATTCATTATTAAAATTTAAGAACATTATTTTTAATGTGTGCTAATGAACACAGCATAGCGAGTACATTTGTTTCTTTTAATTTTATCCATTATATTAAGTCGAATGCGTTTTTCAAAATTATAAGAAAATTAATGGTCATATTTATTAGTTGGCAACTCCAATACAAACGACGGTTAAATTCAAAACTTTAAGACTAATTTATCGCTGCCATGTTGTACTGAACTATGTATAAGCTATGCAACAGTGGGTCAGTCTGTGGTATGCAGACAGGGCAGGTTTACAATAGGCTAGTCTCTGGTTACCACCGCAATAGGGTCAACCTACTGTCAAACTGTCACTGGCTGAATTGTAACACTAATAACTTGGCTTTTATACCATTTATAGTGTTTACATAAAAGTGGGAGCTTGATATACGAATATAATAACCTAACCTAGTAGGGGCAGACAGTTGTATGATGAATACGAATGTTTGTGCCCGAGTCATGAATGGTGTATGTATTTATCTACATTATCTAAGTATGTTTATCCGTTGCCTCGTACCCATAATACAAGCTTTGCTTAGTTTGGGGCTGGGTCAATTGATGTAATTTGTCCCAAGATATTTATTATTATTATTATTCTGTATATTTACTTTCATCTCTAGTTAGGTTATTTTTACAATATTCATATAAAAAGTAATAAAACAATATTAATACAAAATGTAAAAACATTACAAAAACCTAACCTAACTTATTATTATTATTATTATTAACTAAAATTTTAATTTCAAAACTTTTTGCTGACTGTACTTTTTGTACCAAATTTCAAGTCAATCGGACCAACCGGTGAAGAGTGCCCTACTGCGGAGACGGTCCTGACCGGGCAACCAGAATTATATTAGGTACCAGATTATACCAAATTTCAGCTTAATCGGTTGAAGATATCTGCTTCAAAATTGATTCGCAAGATTCTACCTGGACTGACATACTTACATACATACGTTGCAAGTTAATAAAAAGCTTGTACCTAATTAAAAAATACCACGTCCTTTTTTGAAGTCGGATGTTTTGTTTTACTCTCACCGACAGACAGAAATCAAAATAAACAGTAAAAAAAATATGGCACCAGACATTTTTGACACTTGACACAATCATTTTTTGATTTTTTTTTGCGATTTTTTTTCTTTTCATTTCACTTTTGTTTCTGCTACTACTGCTACACATTAGAGTTCCATGGAACCTACTTTTCCAAAGCATTAGAGGCCAAATAGGACAAGGCCCTACCAATTGATAAAGCTGTATCTCAGAACATAAAACTGGGCATAGAATCAATCCGATGGAATCGAATACTCGATTGCAGCTCAAGAAAGCAACCAATCGATTGTGGAGTCGATTGAATCCACATTAAAACGAGTTGAAAGCATCGCACGATATTAACGCGTCTCGCTGTGTAGCATAAATCAATGAACGCATCTTGACTGGGGTGACCAGGACTTTAATTTTTACAAGACATCTTTTGATATTTTAATCGGGCAGGAGATTTTTTTTTGTGTGATGTCACACTCATATTTTTATTTGTCAAGTCGTCTCAGCGTGTATTTTAGACGTAAAATATCTATATCAAAAAGTTACAAAAAAAATTGATTTAATATTTTTACGTAGCCCGGGCGGGCCGTAAGTAGCAATATACCGTCCGCTATCCGAGCGGAAACATCCACTTCCTGACCAGGGGAACTCGTAACATTGTGTACACTCCTCGCGTGCTGATAAAGTAAACCGATGGCTCGTGCCACAAGTTCCTGCGATCTGATACATACATACATACATACATATATCACGTCTTTATCCCTTGCGATTTGAGACATTCTTTATTTCTCCACCCTCAGCGTATTTAAGGAGTAATTAAATTAATTTATTTGACGGTAGAAGCGTTTTACACCTCTACTGAACTTAATAGTACATTACTGCAGAGGCCGTGAAGTAAGGGATTGCTGGACGAGTTTGGGGTAGGTGGCCGAGTCGAAGAATAGAATAGAATAGAATAGAATAGAATATAATTTTATTACCACGAATAGAGTACACATACATTTATATAGAGTAAATCAAACTTAAAACTAAGTGTGGCAATTGGATTGGATTGGATGGCAAGACGAGGCCAGATAGAACGAGTCCTGCAATCCCTGTTCCGGCCAAAGCTTGTATAGTGCTTTTCTCAAACAATGTGAGGAAATATTAAAATTAAAATAACTACTAGACAATCAAGTAAATCATAGTTTATTATAGGGAAAAAGATTTTCGATTTGCCACCTTTTTTATTTTTTAAATGTACTAATTTGATCCAGCTATTTGAGCACCATGTTTAACCGCACATAAATATAGTACCATAGATTTTTTTTTATGTCGCAATTATGCTTAGGTACAGATTGTGGTGGTGGTTGGCTGTATGTAATTTTTTCCTTTACCAATTTAATTTTAGTATAGAAATTTAAAAAATTAGAGCAGCGGACAAAAATGGATTTTCATACTAACTTTTGTGGCCTAAGCCAAGAAGTAATGTAGGGAGCCATAAACGAGAAACTTCATGTCCTCATATCGGGACATTAACGCATACATTTCCGAGCATGTTTGAGAAAATTATTTTTATTGTTTTTTTTCTTTCATTTTTTGCATAGTAGAGGCTTTATACATCACTACTATAAACTAATATAATTTAAGGCTCGGGGACCTTATACCTACATCCCTTTTATGTACTTAATTTAAGTAGAGTTTAAGTATTGTAGTAGCTGATATTTTGAAAAAAAAATCTTTCTGATAAGTTTCTTGTTGCGCATTCTTCTTGGCAATGGTTTTCCGAATGGGCTGGTAGTTAAAAAATAGACATGTAAAAGAACCTTTAGCGGTCAACCTGCAAAAAGAAATTTTAAATTTTTGAATTTTGATAACAGCACCTAAGTAATAAAATAACCTAAACCTAAATAAACCACAGTAATTATGCGTAAAATATATCTAAATACCTACCTAATTAAATTGTTGTGTTGTAATATAAAATTTTCCTGTTATTGCATTTCGTGGTAAACTCTTGCCGCAATCGCATCGGGGTCGACTTTGATGCGCGCGCGCAGAAGCGCCATTTATTTTGATTCCGTCGGGTCACTGACCTCGACATCTGCAGTCTGCGCGCATTTGTTTTGCTGCAGTCGCCAGAATCAGCTGTTGAAGCGATGGTTGGATGTTGCAAAAAGGGAATGAAGTTGGTTTAACTTAAGTATGTTTTTATGCAAACGTGTAGCGAATCGTGCGCATGAAGTAAAGGAGAATTATCTTCGACAATAATTGAAAATTGTAATTGATTTTGCCTAAGGTAAACATACTCCACTTCCATGCTGGTCTGGGAGCAAGGAAAAAACATAGAATGTACCAGTTGCTTGTCTACCCGCGCAGATGGTAAAAGCCCATCGAGGGAATGGGCGAAAATCATAGGAATCATGTTTTAGGCGATGAGGCTAGCAACCGATCACTATTTTGATTCCATTTTCCACCTATACGCCCACAATCTTGCTAAATGTGGCCTGTAGGTACCTGTTACCTTAGGCTCTGTCTACCCCGTAAGGGATAAGGACGTGATCTGTGTATGTATGTATGTATGTATGTAAACATACTCGTCATGTTTAGTTTTAGATAGAAATGAAGTTTTAAAAACTACACTGCTACTAGAGCCTTGAAATTTGGCGCGTAAGTGTGCACTACGAAGGGATTTTCAAATTTTCATTGCGATAAACATACACACACACACACATAAGTCATGTCTTTATCCCTTACGGGGTAGACAGAGCCTAAGGTAACAAGACCCAAAGCCCACGTTTAGCATGGTTCTGGGCGTATAGGTGGAAAGGGGAATCAAAATAGTGATGGGCTGCAAGCCGCATCGCCTATAACATTATTCCTATGCTATTCCCTCGATGGGCTTTCACCATCTGTTGGTTTACTGGTTCATTCTATGTTTTTCTTTATTCTCAGACCAGCATGGAAGTATAAATACTATTAGATTAGATTAGATTAGATTATTTATTCAGTCAATAATACTAATAATATTGATTATACTATTGATTTAAGGAAGCGTGTCTGTTTTGTTCGTTACTCTATTACGTACCTACATAATATTGTATCCTCTATATACCATACAAGGAAGGTAACCGCAATAAGGTTAAAATAATGTGTTGAACTATGTCAGATTAGTCAGTTACCATAAAATTTGAGCTTGTTCCTCGTACATAACCAAGTTACATAACCGGCACTGGTAAAACCAATGTAGGATGATTAATTTCGATCAATTTATGTTTAGGTACGGCGGGGCTACCTTGGGACTCCCCTATGCCGCGAACATGTTTGTTTTAATTCAGCAATAGTCTTCATTTTACCTTAGAATGTCCTGGTTATGTAAAATTGTAAAATAGTTATGTTCGAGGAACAAGCGAAAATTTGACATATTTAATGAACATACATACATACATACATACCGTCACGCCTCTTTCCCACAGGGGTAGGCAGAGACTACTTTGTTCCACTTGCTACGATCCTGACATACTTATTTCGCTTCATCCACACTCATAAATCTCTTCATACATGCTCGTCGGTTTCGGGTACTCCTGATCTGACCTTCATGACCTGATTTAATGAAAATATGTAGTATATCGGATTTTCTGGTATGGATTGGTTCTGGTATTATCTTCTGTTCTAGTCATTGTTTGATTTCTCTACGGGCAAAATTATTAAATTAATTAGAGAAGGACTAACAATTTCTATTAACAACTAGTTTATCTATCACCGAACTGCAAGACACGTCACAATAACAAGTAAATAGACTTTAATTCCATAAAGATTGATCAAGGCCCATCAATCAATGGGAAGTGGGCCACGGGCGGAATTGAACCAGTGGCGAGGCCCACTTGTCGTAATTGGCGGGCCATCCTGATTGCCTGATTGATTGGACCGGCCACGTGTCCACGTTAATTAAAAAACATGGTCATCATCGGTGGGCGATTGACTTGTTTAATTCTTGACGGCAAATGAGGGAATTGTGATAGACTGTCGATGATAAAAAGAATGAATGACATACATACTACATACATGAATCACGTCTTTATCCCATACGAGGTAGACAGAGTCTGAGGTAACAAAATCACTGTGAGCGTATTGTGGAAAGGAACAATAACCTAACCTAAAAATGTCATTTTTCATACCTATACAAATCACGTCCTCCCTTACGGGGTAGACAGAACCTGAGGTAACAAAACCTGAAGGCCACGTTTAGCATGATTGTAGGCGTATAGGTGGAACAAGGAATCCAAATAGTGATGGGTTGCTAGCCGCATTGTCTGTAACATGATTCCTAAGAATTTTGCCCATTCCCTTGATGCGCTTTTACCATCTCATTTCATTTCATTTTAGATTCAAGCTTTTTTTGCTGACTGTACTTTTTGTTCACTGTACTTGCATTGTCATCCGTCCTACATATGTGCACCAAATTTCAAGTCAATCGGACCAACCGTTGAAGAGTTCTCTCCTGCGGAGACGGTCTTGGCTGCACCAGAATCCTACTACCAGATTATTGTTGTCATCTGACTTACGAAAGTATGCAAAATTTCAGCTCAATCTAATGAAGATACTATAGCTACTATTCTCCGTTGCATTGTAAACAAACCAATTTCATCTGAACTCACTTTATCACTCATTGTATGCAATTAGGATCACATCCACCGGAATGCGTGTTAATCTAGGATACCAGCTACCTCCGTTCTAAATTTCGCACCCTTCGTGGAAGAAAGACGTAAGTCCCGCTAAGCCTTAATAGGACTCACGTCTTTCTTCCACGAAGGGTGCGATTTTATCCAAATCCGTCCAGCCGTTTGCGCGTGACGAACAATCAAACACACACACAAACTTTCGCCTATATAATATTAGTGTCATTTTATACATATCACCAGAAGCTGCGTGTATTGTAAAACCTGTCCACGCAAATCAAGCAAACATTTTTTTTTATTCTCACATTCAAGTAGGCAATTAGAAGTCAAACAATCGAAGCGACAGGAACTGCGCACGGGTAGCAATTCGTGAGCCCTCGACATCTTCACAACTGGTTCTGTATTAGATTAAAGGTGCGACCACACCGGTGCGTAAAAGAAGGAAGAAAGAAAGAAGGAAGGAAGACATTTATTCCTTTTTGCAAGACACACAAGTATAAGAGAATATACACAATTTTATAGCAAAAAAAACAAGGTAAAAAACACAGAAATTAAAAATAGATGCTCAGCGTTGTGTGTGTCTGTGTCTTCGCAAAAGTGAAACGGTCGCTGGCTCATCATTACGCTGAGGTGTTAGACACCGGCAGCACTGATTTTCAGCCAGAACCGTCTGTCATCTGTGACTCACGAAACGATACACAGATAAAATATACTACATAATCCATAAACTTTTACGTAAACATAGTAATAAATAGATAGAACCCGAATTATGTGTAATAAAAAAAAAAAATACATGAATTAATTAAATAGGTAGTTTACAATAAACGAAAAATAAAAAAGGAGGGAAAACTAAATAGTTCAAAAGCAACAGGCTGGCATATCAATGTGCAAAGTGCTGGAGGACTAAAAGATGTTGACGGTGCGTTTACGCAACAAAATGTATGGAGAAACTGTGAGAAAACGTAACGCATGCACGTCACTGCGTATGCGGCGGTGTGATCGCGCCTTTATACGTCTGTAAGCAAACTTGGTACCGAAGCACTTGAACCCATCTGATTGGTTGACACAGACGTCATTTCGTTTGTTTAATTTACGCTGTCATTTTTTTGTCCCCGTTTTTATTACAAAATCGTGGTCATAAGATTATCCTATGCATGTAAAAGAGTTACGCGACTGACTGACTGATTGACACAGAAACCACTAAAGCAACAGACTTGCAATTTGACAAACAATATCCATCCTTCATAGAAATTCAAAAGATCATTTTGCAAATAGGCCGCCAAGGGATCTTTTACATCTCTTTTTTTGAAACTACATAGAGGTATAGGGGAGACCGAGGCGAGTTGAGATAGAGGTGAGTTGATACAAAGCCGATTTCTCTGAACTGTGACAGTTTATCGGGCTGGTAACTTCGCTAATTCGTTGCTCTTTCTACACTCCACAGTTTGTGTGAAGTTGTGACCTCGCTAACTGTCATAGGTGCAGAGGAAAAGGCTTTGTATCAACTCACCTCTGTCTCAACTCACCTCGGTCTCCCCTACTTCTTTTTCTCTTTCTTATTTCTTCCCAAAACTTATTTAAATGATTAACAATGAGGTTACACTGCACAATGCACATATTGGTTCACCGTCACGTTTGCCACGTTACCCGGTATTTACCGGAATGAACGTGTTTGTGCAAGCCAAGTGGCCGGCACACGGTGATGATATTGTCGTGTTGGCCAATTAGCGTATGAAAATGTGGTTGAGTGTACACGATACTTGTTTCACACTTCACCGAGAGGCGGTAATGATTGAGGAAAAATGAAAGACCAACGTACAGTGAGAGGAGGATTCGTATTTATTTAAGACTAGCTGTTGCCCGCGACTCCGTCCGCGCAGAATTCGGTTATCGTTATGCCGCGGGAACTATGCTGTATTCTGGGATAAAAACTATTCTATCCGTCCCTGGGACTGACACTAACTGTATACCAAATTTCAACTAATTATGTTTGTATGTTTAATGTAACCGCGGCAATATAAGGTGTCAGCACGCCAATTTTACTTAGATGCTTAAGTTGTTGTGTACTCTGCATAAGTTATTATAGTGTTGCAACTATCCCACGGGAATTCTTTAATTTTCCGAGATTAAAATTATCTAAAATACTGACCAGAGATATAAGGTACCGCCACGCAAAATTTCATTTAAATCGGTCTAACAGTTTCAGAGATTAGCGAACACAGACATAGGTAAATGAACACATCCATACATAATTATACATACAGGCAGATAAAAAATATAAAATCTACTTTTTGTGTTTTATTAGGTACTCTTCCCTAATCGTTAGCACTATATTTTTGATGAATTTATTTATGGTACAGACTAGAACTTTCTACTGATTTATTATATGTATATGATATATGATGTTATGATGATTCTTCATCATCATCAGCCTATGTTAGTCCAATGCTGGACATAGGCCTCCCCTAATGAGCGCCATAGCGCCCTGTCTTCAGCTTGACGCATCCAGCATCTGCCTGCAGTCTTTCGCAGATCGTCACCCCACCTGGCCGGAGGGCGTCCTACACTACGTTATTATTACGTTTATGATGATTACTTTCTTACATTTTGATACCTATTAACGTTTCCCAGCATCAAGGTTTTTTATTAAGTAGTGTGGCAAACAAGCATGATTAAGCATTAATTATATATTTTTCATTAACAAAGAATCGTAAAAACAGCTGGTTCGAATGCGATTAATGGATTGATATCGAAATCACCGCTAATAGTATTCGTTAGTCAGTCGAATAAATCACGGGTGATTATAAAATTATTCATAAGACCACACCTATGTTAACTGCTGTAGTAATTAAGGGAAGGGGCTTTGTTAACGATGTTGGGTTCGGGAGTATTATGATGTAATGAAGCTTGTATTTTTTTTTTATTATATGAATAGGAAGGCAAACGAGCAAGTGGGTCACCTGATGGTAAGTGATCACCACTGCCTATAGACACCCGCAACCCCGGAGGGATTGCAGATGCGTTGCCAACCTAGAGGACTAAGATGAAATGCCTCTTGTGCCCGTAATTTCCCCGGCTGTCTTACTTTCCACACCGGAACACAGCAGTGCAAGCACTGCTACTTAGCGGCAGGATTAGCGAGTAAGATGGTGGTAGCGATCCGGACGGACCTTGCACAAGGCCCTACCACCCGCAAAATATAGCCGTATTACAGCACCTTTAGTTTAATATTGAAGAAAGGGAGATTATTTTGTCCGATTTTTCATTTACATACACATACACAAATCACGTGACTATCCCTTACGGGGTAGACAGTAGACAGAGCCTAAGGTAACAGGCCACATTTAGCAAGATTGTGGGCGTATAGGTGGAAAATGGAATCAAAATAGTGATGGGTTGCTAGCCTCATCGCCTATAACATGACTCCCACTATTTTCGCCCATCCCCTCGATGGACTTTTACCATCTGCGCGGGTATGAAGCAACTGGTACATTCTATGTTTTTTCTTTGCTCCCAGACCAGCATCGAAGTATTTTTCATTTACTACGCTTTAAGTTGGCAAGTGTTTTAAAAGACACATTTTTTATATAGTCAATGATTCCAGATCCAAGTGTTTGAGATCTGTAATCTGTTTTATTGAATCAGGCGTTACTTTGCGGAGCTCCATTTCAATGAACAAGAAATATTTAACTCCGCTACTCACGTGCAAGATAACCAAGCCTGTGCGAATTTATATTTCAGAAATATTTTAATGAATTTCCGGGAATTTACATTGTTGACACTGTGATTAATTAATCAATTTCAGTTTAATTGATACATAAACTTAGTAATTAAAATAATAGATTCACATCAACCCCTAGCAATATTTTAACAAATTTTACTTAAATTAATACAAAATTTGCACTCTTTTAATTATAAAACTTGACTAATAACTATAATGACAGTCCTTACATAAATTAATAAAAATAAATTAGCCAGTTAGCCAACAATCTCAATAGGACGAAAATCAAACATTATACTTACCCCATAGTTTTAGTTGGTATGTTAGTATGCTTTAGTATAGGATTAGAATAAGTTAACTTCAGTTAATTAATGCTAAATAGACCAAGTCAAATATTTTTTGTTTTGGAAGAGTGAGGTCTCCTGACACAGGTACCTTAAAGTACCTACTGGGAGGTCTCAACCTTAACCATTGTATCAACATCTTTAAATCAATAAAGCATTATTATTATTATTATTAAGCACCTGGGCCTTACCATGACGTCTTATTAATGCGATTCAATTCCAATTCAGCTTAGGTTCTAAATGACAGCTGAAATCTGAACTGAGTCGGAATTGAATCGCGTAAGGACGTCATGGTATGGCATGTCTGTATAATACTCGTAAAATAATAAAAATAATTCAAATTCTATGTTAGATTGTGCTCAGATACCGATCTATTTATGAATACGGTAATTATGTTCCGTGTATTTTTGACGGCGTGGATGTGCACCCTACTGTGACGTTTTGGCCTATGATATTTCGATAGGGTGACCATGTTTTGTTACCAACAATACTTTGTTGGTACATTTTTTTAAATTGAGAGTAATTTAAAAAATGTAGACTATGCTAACCGGCAGTTAAGCCTAGAAAAATATGTACATACATACATACATAAATCACGTCTTTATCCCTTTTACGGGGTAGACGGAACCTAAGGTAACAAAACCTTAAGACCAAGTTTAGCATGATTAAGGGCGTATAGCTGGAAAAGGAAATCAAAATAGTGATGGGTAAGCCGCATCGCCTATAACATGATTCCTAAGACTTTCGCCCATTCCCTCGACGGGCTTTTACCATCTGCGCGGGAAGAGAAGCAACTGGTAAATTCTATGTTTTTTCTTTACTCCCAGACCAGCATGGAGGAAAAAGATCGACTCAAAAATCTGTGTTATCACGTAAAGAAGCTTTTCGAAACTAATACTAAATTAAATACCGGCTAAGAATGTCTTCTTTTTTTAACTGTACCCACAAATGGGTTAAAATATTAACGAATGAGACGAAAAATTCAATTCGTGTGTACACTTGAATCAACAAAGGAATATGCGACGGCATGTAAACTGGTACAGCCCTTTGTGTGACGCCGATACGCGTTGTACCGTGACCAGGCGTCACGGCATCTGACAGCATTTGGAAATGCTTTGATATGTTTTTATTGAAATTCTATACCGTTGTATTAAGTATTAGGTACTTAGGAGACATAACTTTCGATGGACGTGGTGGGAAGTAAAATTTTAATGCTGATATCTTCATAAAACTTATGTTTGTGCTGCTACAGACTTTTGTTTACAATACAATAACTCTTTATTGAATACCACATATAACAATCAAAACAGAAAAAAGGTATACAGAATATTACAAGGTAACAATTGGCGGCCTTATCGCTACTACCAGGTAACTATAATGGACTGGAGAAAAGAACAGATCCGAGCAGGTGGTGCAATTTAGAATATTATATTATTAATATTATACTAAGTGAAAATACATAATACATGAAAAACACATTTATGATAAAAGGAGATATAAATAGACACGTAGGTACACACTTGTTTAGTTATGAGTTTGTGTTTCTTTATCACTGTATTTAGCAGATTTTATGTAAAGATGGTATTTAAACAGAATAGTCTCCATTCATATTTATGTATTGTCTTTCACCCCTAAAGAAATTATTCAAATAATTTTATATTAGAACTGGTTATCGTGTAGATTCCACCGTGACCAATAATAAATGTGAAATTGCATTCTTTTTGTCAATTTTAACAGTTTTATTTAAATATTGTTTCTAATTTAACGGAATTTTAACGTGAATCTATAAATTACGACGACGCAGTACCAGCAGAAAGCGCAGGGCGGCGGCGCGTGCGCATCGGTCTGGATCGCCGTCATTTGTTCCATTACTATTTACACGCTCGGGTGCTTCCGTGAAGCTTCGGCAATTTCGTAGCTTACCTATAAATTACAATAAGTGTTCTTAGTTTTAATATACGGATGTGAAGCCTGGACTGTCAAAGAGCAAATTCGGAAACGTATAGAAGCCTTTGAAATGTGGGCCTATAGACGCATGTTGGGCATTAGCTGGATACATCGAGTGACTAAACTCGTCGCAAAATAAAAGGCCCGTTTTGACATTTGTCTTTGCGACGTAACTAGTGATGTAACCATACGACTCGGTACTCGATACTCACGATAAATTGATTCAAGTTTGCATGAGTACTTGATCGATTTGAATATATATTGTAAAGTGCATTAGATTAAAGTTCTGTTTAGAAAATTTAACTTACACTTAATTTAACAGGTCGGGGAAAAAGTTTCTTCGCATTCGATGTGAAATCTTTACGGCTTGGAGCTCCAAGCTCATAATTTTCAGTAAATATCACTACACAGCTGGTGAAATTCAGTAATTAATTGATTGATGAACACTAGTATTTAAATAAATAAAACCGGCCAAGTGCGAGTCGGCCTTAAAAAAATATCTTGATCGATTTATTTTTTTCTTTAACCGATTATTATTAGTCTGTGGACAATATGAAAAAATCGTTATGCACAGCACTTAGCCGAGTGGGCGGTACCCATCAATGAAAAATGTAATTACCTTCAGAACATTTCGATCGGTAAAAAATAGAGAACTTCATAGGCGTGAACTGTCAAAACGGGCCTTTTATTTTGCGACGAGTTTTTTTAACGTTGAAGTACTACGCCGAGCTGGGAAGAAACGCCAACTTATGCAGACCATCAAAAAGCGTAAAGTTGCCTATCTGGGCCACGTGCTTAGGCACGCCAGATACGAACTCCTGCAACTAATAATGATGGGCAAAGTAGCAGGCAGAAGAGCCGTCGGCCGTAGGAAGAAGTCGTGGTTGCGCAATATCCGGGAGTGGACCGGAGTCGCAAGTGCTGTCGAATTTTTCAACCTCGCGAAGGATCGGAGGAAATATGCGGAGCTGACTGCCAGCCTGTAGTTGGAGAGGCACTATAAGAGAGAGAGAGAGAGAGTTTTAATATGATTTTTAAGTGCATTTCATTTTGAAAAGTTAAAAAAAACGGCGGCAAAAGATAAAATTAAATCGCCACGCCGCTTTTGGTGTTGACGAGATTAGTTCCGTGAAAACTTTAATTTTTGACGAGAAAATAATCACGGAAATCATGTCGTACATAAATAAATAAAAAACGTACCCGATACGGCGCGAGATAAAAGATATTACATCCCATACAAAGCAAGTACTGATTTCATTATCTTAAAAGCATCATACGTCTTTCATCGTAAAAAAACGAGTAAGAAATAATCGGTTCAATCTGTTCTTGTTAACCATCAATGGGCGGTTCTACAGACTTTTCACATACATACATACATACATACTTATACATCACGTCTTTATCCCTTACGGGGTAGAAACCTTAAGGCCACGTTTAGCGTGATTAAGGGCGTATAGTTGGAAAGGGAAATCATAATAGTGATGGGTCGCTAGCCGCATCGCCTATAACATGATTCCTAAGACTTTCGCCCATTCCCTCGATGGGCTTTTACCATCTGTGTGTTTTTTCATTACTCCCAGACCAGCATGGAAGAATACAGACTTTTTAATCAAAACAATACCTTTCAAGAAAGCTAATGACTTGTGTTTGAACCTTTGAATTCCGCGCTGACATTTAGAGCGGTTTAAAATAGTGGGTATTTTTGTTTGAAGTTGGTGTAAATGTAGTAAAACCGACGTCATTTGTAGCTTGATACGCTGGCAGTCATTGATTGCTGGATAATAAATCTTGTTAAGCATTCGAGTATTCTTGTGTTAAAAAGTAAATAAGTTTATATACAACCTAACAACGGGAAGCTTTGTTAGTGACACTCAAGCTGCGATGAAGAATACTTGTACATAATAAATATAGGGGTCTCAGCACCGAATATAACTTTGTCCCTTTCGGTGTTGAGACCCTTGGTCCGTGAGGTCCTAGCGCTATTAGCCTCTTCAAAGATATTTCGAAGAGGCTAATAGACGCTACGGGTGACCGCAGAGCTGGCAGCTTCCTTGGACAGCGCATTAGTATCGCTGTCCAAATAGGGAATGCTGCCAGCGTCTGTGGTACTATGCCACGGGGCCCCTTTTTTAATTATTTTATTTTAAGATTAGTTTTTAATTTAATATATTAACTTGTTTTAATTCCACTTGTATATGAAATTCCTAAGTTATTATCAAGATTTGCTTACGTTTGTTGCTAAATAAAAAACTTGTACAAAATTATCTCATAATGTCAAATCTTTCAACCCATAATATGTATCTTGTAACAGGGAATATAGAGATGGGAATAAGTAACATAATTAACGAATGATGACATGAAACTCCTTTTGGAATTGGCTTTAGTCGCGCAAGAAAATGATTTTCGATAAATATAAAATTACAACCATCGAAGCGAGGGATTGAGCGAAAATCATAGGAATCATGTTATAGGCGATGCGGCTAGCCTCCCATCTTTTTTTTTATTCTCCTTCCTAAACGTGGCGTGGTCTTGTTACCTTAGGCTCTGTCTACCCGGTAAGGGATAAAGACGTATACAACAATGTATTATTAACTTCCTTGGAGTTTCCCTTTCCCATTCCTTGACCAAACACGGTAGTGGACCAATCACATTAGGCAGATAACTGTCAAAACGATTAATTATAGCCAATAACCGTTAAGAAATTGACGTTGTCAAAAGTTATGTCTTCATTGAGAAGACGGATCGCTGCCAATGGCCGCCATTACTCAAAATTGGGGGCCCGTAATTTCTTTGTGTACTTATGGTTTGACGTGTAGTACAAATCACTTATGGCAGGAGATGACTTATCGTACTTTCGCCTCTACAACAAAATATGACAGGTAACCGCATTGGTGTTGTAAAATGTACTTTTTATCTAACCTCGACATTGGCGGAATCATCGACAGTATCGATGGCGCATTCTGGTCTGGGAGTATAGACAAAACATATAGAATTTACCAGTTGCTTCTCTTCCCGCGCAGATGGTAAAAGCCCAGCGAATGGGCGAAAGTCTTAGAAATCATGTTATTAGCGATGCGGCTAGCAACCCATCACTATTTTGATTACGTTTTTCACTTATATGCCTACAATCATGCTAAACGTGGCCTTTAGGTCTTGTTACCTTAGACTCTATCTCCCCGTAAGGGATATAGACGTGGTTTGTGTATGTGTGTATGTAATTTAGAAATTAGCTTTATTTATTTATTTATTTATTGAAATAATTACACAGCATTACAGACAAGCCAAGGTACTGTGAAATTCATTTCACTCATCAATTTAGAATTTTCGCAGGAATTGAAGCTCATTCCAAAAGATCAAACGCCGTTTTCCGTGTAATAAAATATATTGAGAGGCTTTTAAAACCTTTTCACTACCAGAGAAACGTTATCTACGTTTTCCGCCTTTATTAAACGTTTTAAATATCTTATTTACATCTCTAGAAACTATAACTATTTAGTCTCTGCTTTATGCGCGCATAAAAATCTCTGAAGGTTCTTAGAGGTGTGTCAAACTGTTTTACAATTCGTAGCTACACTATTGCCTATTTATTATAATTATTATGTGGACAAGTAACTTCATACTAAATGTACCTTCTAAAATTTCCAAGCACTTTTGATATTTCCATGCTGGTCTGGGAGCAAAGGAAAACCATAGAATGCACCAGTTGCTTCTCGTCCCGCGCAGATGATACAAACCCATCGAGGGAATGGGCGCAATTCTTAGGAAACATGTTATAGGCGATGCGGCTAACAACCCATTACTATTTTGATTCCCCATTCCACCTATATATATATATATATATATTTTTTTTTTTATATGAATAGGAAGGCAAACGAGCAAATGGGTCACCTGATGGTAAGTGATCACCACGGCCCATAGACACCCGCAACCCCGGAGGGATTGCAGATGCGTTGCCAACCTAGAGGACTAAGATGCAATGCCTCTTGTGCCCGTAATTTCCCCGGCTGTCTTACTCTCCACACCGGAACACAGCAGTGCAAGCACTGCTACTTAGCGGCAGGATATGCCTACAATCATGCTAAACGTGGCCTTTAGGTCTTGTACCTCAGGCTCTGTCCACCCCGTAAGGGATATAGACGTGTTTTTTGTATGTGTGTATGTGTACTTTTGATCAAGCTCATTTTTTTTTAATTTGGTTGGACCTTGACGTGCCGTAATTACTGGCCACATCGTATAAGGGAAGCCATTAACTGTGAGGAAGATAATATCGTTTCTGGTGCCATTAACTTTTTAAACAAACACAGGGCGTTACCGCATTCGCGATGCTCTTTAATAACAGTGTACCTTATCAGGTAAAGCTTTAAAAAGTTGAGTTATTTACTAAAGTGCTATGATCTTCATTTTGCGGGATAGAGGGCGCTGTTTTTTAGAAGAGGAGCTAGTAAGACAGTTTAAAGTTTTGTCAATTGTTGTTTTGGCAACATTGATTCCATTGATTGACACACACACACACACACACACATAAATCACGTCTTTATCCCTTACGGGGTAGGCAGAGCCTAAGGTAACCAGACCTAAAGGCCACGTTTAGCATGGTTGTGGGCGTATAGGTGGAAAGGGGATTCAAAATAGTGATGGGTTGCTAGCCACATCGCCTAAAACATTATCCCTATGCTCATCCCCTCGTTGGGATTTTACCATCTGCGCGGGGCAGACCAGCATGGAAGCAAAATTACTTTAAGACAAATTTTAGTTCTAATACAATAATAATTTTATCAGTTATCTGTCACCTTTAACAGCATGTTGTAAGTGTAAGACAAAATGCATTCAACGACAACTTTTTAAAACATAAAAACTTTTATGGCTATGAGTCATATTAGAAAATCGTGATAATAGCACCTCGAGATATAATTTAAGAGCTAACATTTCTATGAGTAATTTTAAAAAACGTGATACTGATAGAAAATTATGTAAGAAAATATTTGACACAATGACTAACGCACCAACTGACCAATTGGTAGTAAGTGTTGTGACCATTACGGATCCATTATGAAGTCGGGCAAAATAAAAACATAAGTCGAGATAGTCGGTAGCGGCGAGACGTAGCGTCGGCGAGAAAAGGGGTTGTATTTATCCCGGTTAACTAGTAGCGTAAGATCGATACTATTATTTTTTTAAATCGATAATAATTTAATTGCAATAGATACAATACATCATGATTAATCTAAAAGTTAACTAAATATACAAAACTTAAAACTAAATAAATATACCTAAATGTATAAATATAATATATATATTTATTTATATATATTTATATGTATTTATATATATTTGTATAAATATGTATATATAAATGTACCTCAGGAGACCCCCAGAGCTGGCGCTTACCTCTCCCAGCGAATTTCTCTGGCTGTACAGAGAGGTAATGCCGCCAGTGTCTTGGGGTCTATGCCGCAGGAGGGCCTTTTAGATGGTGTTTTCTTTTTATAGTTAGGTATATTTATTTAGTTTTAAGTTTTGTATATTTTCGATACTATTATAGCTTCATAATGTACCTGTCGCTTCTCTTCCCGCGCAGATGCTAAATACGATCGAGGGAATGGTCGAAATAGGAGTCATTGTTAGAGTCATGTTATTGCCAATACGGCTAGCAACCCATCACTATTTTAATTCCCCTTTCCACCTATAAGCCCACAATCATGCTAAACGTGGCAAGGTTTTGTAGCCTTAGGCTCTGTCTACCCTAAGGGATAAAGACGTGATATATGCATTAACGTACATTTAAAAATAGACACACACATCCAAGTTTTTGACGTCAAAGTGATCCCTAAATCATTTATTAAAATTTAATCATTACGTCCCCGACTGTCCGCAATCACTTTAAAAGGCCTAACCTGCCCATGATTAGACCCGAGGGGAGGGGGGGGGGGGGGGGGGAGGGGGGTGGTCTGCCCGTGAGTCGGTCATTAGCGGCGTTTGTCATTACACGCTTTTGACAATAGCTTATCTACGGAACGGACTGTCCGAGTATTGAATGCGATATGGTCACCCTAATAAAGAGATACATTTAGTAGATCTGTGCGATGTTTAAAATTGTCTTTAGGTTTGTAAGCAATTTTAATTCAAAATATTTCTACTGTTTGAAAAATACATTCTTTATCCCTTACGGGGTAGACAGTGTTGGCAACACCAACAAAACGTAAGAGCGGCAACGCTAGCGCCCTCTTCCTTGTTCTTACGTTTACCGTGCTCTTGCTCTCTGTTTTATTCTAATTTAACGTCTAACAAGGCCTTTTCATTGATAATTAATCAGTGCAATAAAACTAAATAGTCTCAGCTACAGACAGACTAGAGCCTAAGGTAACAAAAGCTAAAGGCCACGTTTGAAAATGAAAATGAAAATGAAAATGAAAATTTATTTTTTGCAAATTGGCCGCCAGGGGCTCTTTTACATGTCTTTTTGAAACTACCAGCACATTCGGAAAGACCATCATTGCCAAGAAGAATGCGCCGCAAGAAACTTGGCAGAAAGTCATTTTTTCAAAATAAAATACAGTAAGAATACTTAAGTTCTACTTAAATACATTTATAAAAGGGATGTATAAGGTCCCGAGCCTTAAATTATATTAATCTATAAATAGTAGAGATGTATAAAGTCTCTACTAGTCAAAAATAAAAAACAAAGAAAAGAAAATAATAACAATAAGTTCAGTGGAGGTGTAAAACGCCTCTACCGTCAAATAAATTAATTGGAGATGTCTCCAATGTCGCAAGAAAAAAATATATATAAAACAAAATTATGAAATATACATTTCATGTCAAGTAAGTAACCAATAAGCTTTTGGATTCCGAAGGCAAGCTTGCGTCTGCCGCCCCCTGTTTAGCATGATTGAGGACGTATAGGTGGAAAGGTGAATCAAAATAGTGATGGGTTGCTAGCCGCAACGCCTATAGCATGATTCCTATGAATTTTTCCCGTACCGCGATTTTTTTATATATAAGAGGAAGCAAACGAGCAGATGATTCTGTTTTTTTTTCTTCCAAACCATCGCCCATATTCTCCATTGGCTTTTACCATCTGCGCGGGAAGAGAAGCAATTGGTACATTCTATGTTTTCTCTTTACAAACAAAAAAAACATCAGTAAAAATTACAAAAAGAAGTGCATAGCTCAGTAGTAAGTGCAAGATGGAACTTACTGAATATCCCTTCATTATCCAGTCAATGTGTCGAGAAATAATTAAAAGTAATAGGTGCTTTCACTTAGTATTAATAAACGCCGGCCTGTCAGGGCTTGCTGCGCCGAAATCTGCGCATGCGACGCTGCGGACACGCCTACTGCGCGGCTCCACTGACACACGGGATAGTGGCCATCGCGTGTGAATTTGCCACTAGAGGCGCTAGTGTCGCGTGAGGACCAATACATTCACTTGTCACTGGTTTCGGCGGGCTTCGTGACATCCTACAATCCTATCCTACTAATATTATAAATGTGAAAGTTTGTGAGAATGTTTGGATGTTTGTTACTCTTTCACGCCAGAATGGCTGGACAGATCTGGATGAAACTTAGAACATACATAGATTATAGTCTGGAATAACACATAGGCTACTTTTTATCCCGGAAAATTGCGAAATTCCTGCGGGATAGCGATAAACGAATTCTACGCAGACGAAGTTGCGGGCAACAGCTAGTAAATTATAATTTCTTAATTGAAGTGATCTTCGTGAAATTATTGTTTTCACACAGGCGAACTAAAAATTTGAAATGGCGACCTATGACAAGTGATTGCAGGTCCCTATTATCACCAACGCGAATATTGTCGGAGACATTACAAAATTGACGAGAATAAACGCCGTTTGGCTTCATATTGAATACGCATTTTCGAATCGACACTGGTCATTGACAAGTGTAATAGGGGCCTAGCAATCGACTTTTTTTTTTTAAATATTAAAACCGACAAACGGGATGAGGTGCACCTGATGGTAAGTGATCACCGCCGCCCATGGACAACTACAGCACCAATGGGCCTGCTAGCGCGTTGCCGGCCTTGCAAGAAATGATACACTCGCCTCTTAAAGGTAGCCATGTCATAGCCAGTTGGAAAAACCCCAGCTGCCAGCCCATTCCAAATTTTGCACGTACGGGGCAAGAAAGACCGCTTGAATCGAACGGTGTTGGAGCACCGACTATCGAGGTGATGTTGGTAGAAACTACTTTTACGTCGAGTAGTACGGTGATGGAACTTGGCAGCTGGAACAAGGTTAAAAAGTTCATCGGAGCACTCCCCATTATAGATCCTGTAGAACACGCAAAGAGAACTTACGTCTCTGCGAAGAGGAAGACGATCAAGTTTCACAGAGAGCATAGGGTCACCAATTATGCGACACGCCCTGCGTTGTAAGCGACCAAATGGTAGGAGCTGGTACTTTGAAATTAGTTTATTTCACGTCAAAAATATTAAATCGAATTTAACCAAAAGTAACTAAAAGTTCAAAGAGGCAACGCGGCCAGCATAATGGGTACCCTTGAACCAGACACGAAACAGGGGGGGCATTTTTTAGGTTAATTTTTAATCATTTTTAACATACTTTACTTTAAATCAACTTTCCTAGTTTTAGTGCTCTTTATTGTTATTTAGTTTTTAATAGTTTGTATATTAATAAATTCAAAGTAACTAATGGAAACACTCCCAGCTTCAAGTAAAGCATATCAGTCATTCTCTGTTCCAAATTGAAACCTCTGAGAAACGCTGTCCTCGGGCTTTAGAATTAATTTATTACCGCTATTTTTCTTAAACCGCCATATTGATTCCTTCTGTCGTAAACATAATTGTGGGAATCATTTTGTACCGTACCTAAACGATTTTCGTACTGTTTATTCACATTTTGTAATTACATATTTATTTTATTTTAAAACACATCATGTCTTCGTGGATCTACAAAACTGCAAGGCGAACGTATCCCTTAAAGTGATCTCTTCCAGTCAACCTTCGAATGGTTGACAGGACAATAGAAACCAGGAATCTGATCTATTCAGCTATTTTTCTTACTCTTCTATCATTTTCGCTAGCTATTTAATTAAAATTGTAACTGTAAAATTGGTGTAAAAGTCAAAATAGAAAAGTTTGAAGTGAAAAATATATAATGCAATTTTACATACATACATGCATGACACATGCATGGGCACGTTTAGCATGATTGTGGGCGTATAGGTGGAAAGAGGAATTACAATAGTGATGGGTTGCTAGACGCATCGCTTAACATGATTCCTAAGATTTCCGCCCATATTCCCTCGATGGGCTTTTACCATCTGCGCGGGAAGAGAAGCAACATTCTATGTTTTTTCTGTACTCTCAGACCAGCATGGAAGAACGCAATTATAATGCAATTTTCAGGTAAACTATTAGCTAGACGAACTTTTTTGACCCCGAAATCTACAGAATACTGCCATTTATAGAGAAAATTGAATTACATTACATGTATCTCAGTGTTTGTCAATTGTATTTTGTCTTGTTTATTTTGCACAATAAAGAGTTTACATACATACATACATACATTCACCCATTGGACATTTCAAACTTTTTGTATTTTGAATACGTACCCGCTTCGCTTTATCGGGAGATAATTATGTTTTTAGTGGTACATGGCTCTTACAGTTTCATTTTTTGTTGACAGGCAACAATGAAGACAAACAGCACAACCCCATCGATCAGAAGTCGGACCAGTGGTTCGGGGCAACCCTCAGCAGCACCGGCAGAAATGGACCTATCGTGGTAAGTTACTCATCACAAAACATTTAACCTCATTTCCTCACTAGTCATCCTGCCCAGCCTTTTATATAAGTTAAGTAGAATTTAAGTACTGTTGTAAATGAATTTTATTTTGAAAAAATGACTTTCTTTCTTTCTTTATTTATTTGCAATCAATTGTATGTGATACATAAGCGTGTTATAGGTATAAATAAGTCTCAACACAATTTTACCATTACGGCGTAGCAATTAATGACATTAAAACATAAACTTAAAACTACTCATGCAATATTTTACACAAGACATTCATAATATTCGTTGAGGTCGTATGGACACCGATCAATGAGGTACTTCCTTAGAGAAACCAAGAATTTGGTATCCGGTAGGCACTTCATTTCACATGGTAAAGCATTGTATGGACTTTCTGCCAAGTTTCTTGAAGCGCATTGTTTTTGGCAATGATGGTATTTCCGAATGCGCTGGTAGTTTATAAAAAATACATGTAAAAAGAGTCCTTGGCGGCCAATTTGTAACATAAACTTTTTGATTTTGATTTTTTGATAGTCGCGACAGGCAATGAATAGGCTTACACGCCTATCCATGCATCCAACATTCAACTCGAAATTAATCTTTTTGCAATGGAATTAACCTTCACACCTTTAGTCGTAAGAGGGTAGAACCACAGAGTAGAGACAAGACTTTTAACTCCACTACCTAGCCAGGAGAAGACGTGAAATTGTGTAGACACTTCGGGCGGTGATAATGAAAGACTCGGGTTGCAATTCCCGCGATCTGAGACATTCTTATTTCACCCCCTCGCGATCTGAGACAGCTATATCCTAAGGGGTGTAATGTACTATTTTTCTGTATCATTTCTATAAGGACCAGACCATTTGAACTTTCTGATGAAATTCTGGGTTCCTAAGAGTAAAAGCTACATTTTATAAATGGGATTGAGTTCCTTCCTCCATGGGATTGAGTTCTTCTTCTATGCTGGTCTGGGTTCTTCCATGCTGGTCTGGGAGTAAAGAAAAAACATAGAATGTACCAGTTGCTTCTCTACCCGCGCTGATGGTAAAAGCCCATCGAGGGAATGGGCGAAAATCATAGGAATCATATTATAGGGGATGAGGCTAGCAACCCATCACTATTTTGGTTCCATTTTCCACCTATACGCCCACAATTTTGCTAAATGTGGCCTGTAGGTCTTGTTACCTTAGGCTCTGTCTACCCCGAAAGGGATAAAGACGTGATTTGTGTTTGTGTATGTGTGTGTATTGAGTTCCCGTTGAGGAAGAAGTTTAGATACGTTACTATTACAATCTCAGTTTTTATTCTAGCACATAGCACTTACCGTATCCGCATTTAATTAAGAAAATTAATTGGATTAAAACAGTTGTACTATCGGGAAGGGTTAACCAGGTCACACTATCCCGCAATAAACCTGTATCTCCGATGACCTCACTGTTACAGTGACCTATAAGCCTATATCTTGTCCATAGCGTCTCGGCACGCCCTTGCCGTCGCACCCGTTCGTCGTGATTTATATATGTCTGTCTACTTTGATTATGTTGGTGGATTGGAAGACAAAAGAGGATTGAAGTTGCTATCCTTATCAATCTTTGGACTTGAGGTGTTCGGTTTAGATTTTAATGCAACGAATTATTCGATTAGAAGGTACAAAAGTAATCGATTATTTTTGATCGGCTACCGAAAAATCTAGAAACTTTTGAAACCATGTTGCCTACTTGTATAAAAATTATCGTGTTTTAAGCGAATGTAAGTCCGAGTGTTGAATGGAACGTAAGAGAGTGTGAAGGTGACGGACGATATTATGAGCGAGACGATGAATATTCGATTTAAAGAATGAGATGACGGATGTAAGATGTTTAGGATTTAGTTATAATCAGTCTGCGGTGCCATTTCACCATGTAAATGTCTAAAGAACATAAATAAAAAAATTTAGTTACTTAAACAGTGACTAAATTGGCATTTTTTATTAATTTAGTCCCACAAATGGGACTTATATATATATATATATATATACTTACGCAAATCACGTCTATATCCCTTATGGGGTAGAAAGTGCAGGGTAAGACCTAAAGGCCACGTTTAGCATGTTTGTGGACGTATAGGTGGAAAGGGGAATCAAAATAGACGGGTTGCTAGCCGCATCGCCTATAACATATTCCGATTTGCATTCTCTTGTAGTATTTGTAAATTATACGAAGGAATCACTCTTCATGACTTCTTCACTTCCGTGTGTTTAAATATTTTTTGATTGAAGCGAAGTATTGACGATCTGCTTTTGTTTCGCAACAATTGCGCAGAACAAACGGTATTCAATAAAAATAGCTATTCGTATAAATTGACTAAATTTTCTACGACTAGAAACTGTGAAGCTCTCTTTATTTTTCTGCGAGTTCAGATTTTTTTCTACGTAGACGATGTCTTAACAACGGCTTATAGTTTCCGTCCCCCTTTAACAATAGCTATATCGCTTACCTATTCAACAATCGAAATCCTTTCCTCGACCCTTGACTTCCACAACAAACCTATCTACAATCTACACCTCTTCTATTCCACAATGATGTCATGTCTTAAAATATCTGAAGGCTGTCAAACGCTCCATTAATTCAGGCCTTCGTTTGACATTCTCCAGAACTGGGTCAGTTCCTGTGGGGTCTGGTGGGGTTCACTCCGTGGGGTTTGGGGCTAGGTCACGGGTTTACGATTTGTCGACAGACAGATTAAGCTATCTGTGTCGGGGGTTTAGGTAGATGGGCTTTTTGTCCATATTTGCGGCAATTTCCACGTGGTTTCTGGGCTTTAATAGCTTCTTATAGAGTGGTTTAAGGTGAAATAATTTGTGTGAATTTTAAGGTGAGAAAATGGTGCAACGTACTTAGGTGGTGCAATAAAATCTACAGATTTCATCCTACTAATACTATAAATGCGAAAGTATGTGACGATGTGAGTGAGGGTTTGTTCCTTATTCACGCTGAAACATCTTGATGGATTTGGGTAGAATTTGGAACGGCGATAGCTGATGCTTTAGACTAAAACTTAGGCTACATTTTGCTTACAATTGCATAGTTCCCGCGGGATAGCGATAAAAATGACACGGGGCTGCTTAGAGTTGCACCGTAAATTGTTATTGCAGAATATACTATCAACATCAGTTTTTAAGTTTAATTCTACACGGACGAAGCCGCTTGCAGAAGCTAGTAATAATAATAAACATATTAAATTAATGACTCGAGTTACAATAATTAGACAAAGTAAATACAATTGTAAACTATTGTCTAAAAAACTTCATTATCTCTTTGCTGGTAAAAATCAGATAATTTCTTTGATGTGAAAAAATCAGAACTTGAAAAACTAAATAAAATGAAAAATACTTCCTAAATCTTCCCTGCCTGACTCATCAGACCTGGAAACTGAATGGGTTTCCTATTATTATGTAGACAGGATTTAGAACAAATTTTGAAACGTTCCCATGGGACTGCAAAAAGTCGCGGACGTAAGCTAGTAACATAAATGTTTATTCATTTCCCTTAAATAAAATAAAATAAAATAAAAAAAAAGTAAAGTAATGAAAGTTACAGGCTGTTTGAAAACAAAAGCGCAAATTAAAAAACGATTTGACGCGAATACCGACTGTTGCAGGCCTTCACTTTTTGCCGCCATCTTTAAAAGCGAGACGCGTTCGGCGAACAGCGTTCAGAAACGTTTTTGTTTCTACATAAGGAGTTGGAATTTTTATTTCGGAATGCCGAATTAGTGCAAAAAGCGGTCTCTCCCAGCACTGCAATTTGTTTAGGCATTTTGTTCCATTTGCACGAGGATTACCTGCGGAGACAGCCACGCGTCTGGAATTTGAAATGGGCTGGCGTATAGGGTGTATCGGGTACAGACAGGACAATATTTTTTAACCTTATGAAAGCCTTCCAAAGTCCTGAAGTAAAGAAAACAGAATGTAACAGTAGCTTCTCTTGCCGCGCAGATGGTAAAAGCCCGTCGAGGGATCGGGAAAAAGTTTTAGGAATCATTGTTATAGGAGTCGCTATTTTGATTCCTGTTCCACCTATATGCCCACAGTCATGCTAAACGTGGCCTTTAAGACTTGTTACCTTAGGCTCTGTCTGACCCGTAAGGGATAAAGACGTGATTTATGCTTGTATGTCTGTATAAATATGAAAGTTTTGTAAAATCCAAAAATATGTTAACTTAGTCTAATTGATTGAAAAGTATCCCTATTATAGGCAAAGGCACCATTTGCCCGCCACTTGTCCTGGTCGAGAGCATGCTCCTGCCCCTTTACTACTTGAACTACTTCAAGGCGTTCAAGTCATCCCGGCAAAAATTTCAGAGTTATCTGTCTATCTATACCTAGATTATGTTTGAACTGTAATCGTTTTAAAATCAACTCAGTCATCCATGAACATCTACCAGGAAGTCAATAATTACGGGTGTGCCTTGAACAGATAGAATTCTGGTAATAATTTACAATTATATACTTAGCATTATAGTTATATGAACGTGATTATTATTCAGAACATCCTCGACTTTGCGACAATGTTAGTAAAAATAGCTAGGTACTGAATAAAGTTTTTACTGGAATCGATTATAACAAATTACTGCCTCTATTACAGACTGCATCAGTAATTGTGCACTACGGTGAATACAAATGCATTGTTCTTGTTTGTATTTAATCGATTCTTGTGAGGCTTCTACATTTTTTTCAATTGTTAAAAATAATAAAATACTAATTAAAACACGTCATTTTTTAATACAGTTTTGACACATGAGGACAAGAGAGGTTTTGTTCACTTTTACAGCGCTTTTTATTTTAATAATATCATCCTGTATCTCAAAATGGTGTATCACCAACTGCGTAGCAGCTGAATACTTTTTAAGTGTTATTTATTTCGTGACTTATAAATGGCAATACAGTAAGAGAAATATATACGTACAAATATACCTAATAATAAACACTTAAGTATTAATATTATAAATGCGAAAGTTTGTGAGTGAGTGATGTTTGTTCCTTCTTCACCCTAAAACAACTTTATGTATTTGGATTACATTTGGAACGAAGATAGCTGGTACCCTAGATTAAATCATAGGCTACTTTTATCCCGTAAAATTGCATAGTTCCCGCGGGATAGAAATTTATTGCTAATTCCACGCGGACGAAGTTGCGGGCAGAAGCTATTCGTAGATAATCAATTGCCGTCTGCAGTTTCCCATTTTATTGTCTTATTAGAAATGCAAATAAATTTCCTGCGATAAATCGCGAGATACAGCGTCAATCGGCTGCGTGCGCGCACATGGAATAGAAACAAACGTAGCTACGTTTTATCTAAAGCAATAATTCATTACGTCGGGAATCTTGGACTCGGTTCATTGAATGATAATGTCTAAATGCACTCGATAGCAATTTGTACAAATCAGGGGGTAGGTATGCAAACAGCTTGTAAGGAAAAAGCGTATCTCTTTGTTAAAATATAAGTACATAAATCGCGTCTTTATCCCTTAAGGGGTAGACAGAGCTAAGGTAAGACCTAAAGGGCACGTTTAGCACGATCGTGGGCGTATAGGTGGAAAGGGGAATCAAAAAAGTGATGGGTTGCTAGCCGCGTCGCGGGAGTAAATGTGTAAATAAGAAGAATAGTGATGGGTTGCTATCCGCATCACCTATATTTAGTTTTCCCTCCTTTTTATGTTTTGTTTATTGTAAACTATATAATTAATTTATGTATTTTTTAGCAACACATAAGTCGGGTTCTATCTATTTATTACTTTATTTACGTAAAAAAATATGGATTATGTAGTATATTTTATCTGTGTATCGTTTCATGAGTCACAAACTGTTCTGGCTGAAAATCACTCCTGCATGTGTCTAACGCCTCAGCGTAATGCTGAGCCAGCGACCGTTTCACTTTTGCGAAGACACACAACGCTGATGATCTATTTTTCATGTCTGTGTTTTTTTCTTGTTTCTTTTCTACAAAATTTTGTATATTCTCTTATAATAATTAATTCTGTAGAGTTTCGAAGCAACTGGTAGGTACATTCTATGTTTTTTCTTTGCTCCCAGACCAGTATGGAAGGCTTATATGACAAAGTTTACCGAAAAAAGTAAAAGTTTCAAAACTTATATCAAAGCGGATTAAATTGTATCTAAAACATTCGGGCAATGTTGGGATGAAATGGCAAAGTTGCAAAAATTAGTAAACTATATAAATAACGGCTTTTTTAAATCAAAAACAGAAGCATTAACCCCTGTTGATTTGTAAGGCAATAAGGCAGACTTAATTGCTACCACAACTTAAAACGGCATAAAATTTGTCAAGTTTTCAACACACCCTGTGCCACTGTTCCAACCTAACAAATTGCCCGGTGATTTGTCAGCGCGGATTCCTGCGCCCGCGCACCGTATACGGCGACAGCTACAAACGTCGGATTTGGTCGCCCGATATGGTCGGAGCGTTTATTGTCGGACTTTTGGACATTTTGAGAGTCTGGCTTTTTTCGCGGCGCTTACAAGTAAATTTTTAAAGACAAAATTACGTGGTATTTTTGTTTCCATGACAAGGTTAACTAAAGGTAAAAAGCCGTGGTAGCCCAGTTGTTTGACCTGTGGCCTCTCAAGGGTCGTGGGTTCGAGCCCGGACTCGCATCTCTGAGATTTCCGGAATTTTTGTGCGAAATTACCATGAGCTTTTCGGTGATGGAAAACATCGTGAAGAAACCTGGATACACCTGCGAAACAATTCAATGGTATGTGTGAAGTTCCCAATCCGCACTGGGCCTGCGTGGAAACTATAGCCCAAGCCCTCTCATTGTGAGAGGATGCCTGTGCCCAGCAGTGGGACGTATGTACCTGTCAGCGACAATTGACAATTAAATTATGTACGATAATTGTCACCGACATTTGTCGAATTGTCACCGACGATGGTCGATTGTCACCGACCATTGTCGAAATGTCACCGACAATTGTCGAATTGTCACCGAAAATTGTCGAATTGGTAAAATAGAAGGCCTGATGGTATGTCAACACCACCACCTATGCGCAAACGCAACACCACGACTTTCAAATGCGATATCATAAAATGCGAATGCGAGTTTTGTTTCGCTTTTACGCGTAAACTACACAACCGATCGTGATAAAATTTGGCGTGGAGACAGTTTGAGACCCTGGGAAGGACATGGGATAGTTTTATCCCGGAAAATTTTACAGATCCGCGGGCACGCGATAAGCGTAGAGGCAGTCGCGGGCAACAGCTAGTGTTTTATATTAGTCACAGTGTTACTCTGTAATTATTACGTAACAAGTAGTTAACTATGTTAATTATTTTGAAACATAAATCAGGGGCTTTTTAAAAGAAATACATACTTCATTCCATTACTGCGAGTTAACGAGATGCGGACAAAAAGTTAAATTAAAATCACATTAATATCACAGCACTTAAGATGGTGCGGGGCTGGCGCGATACCGGCTACCCTACAAAAGTTTCAAGACATAATCTGGAGGCACGGCTGTGCCCCCGCCAAGTCGGGCAAAACAAAGCCGCACCATCCTTTTCTTGAAGCCATGCAGGCTATTTTCGAACTTAGTTAGAACCTTAATTTTTACAATTTTTAATTTACTTCTTAGCCTGTGCCTACACACATAATATAATACAAATACTCTTTATTGAACACGACAAGATGAGCACAGTGAGATTACAAGTAATGAAGCAGCAAGGTAGACAATACGCGGTTTTATTGCACGATTTCTACCAGACTATTTAGGCTAAAATATTTGTTTCCGAAACATAAAAACGCACTTTCTTTGTTTTGATAATACTTTTCCCCTTAAAATCCAATCAGCGCCATCTCTTCATGTCAAACGATAAAGGATGAAAGTAGAAGGAGACATTGAATACTTTTGCGAGCCGCCTGTACGTCATTGCACTTTTAGTCTATTTCGAGTTTCAACTGTTAAAAAATGACGTGCGGGAGAGGTGACTTTTGACATTTGAAACTGATAGCCGAGGAGTGCCAATGGCTGTTCTAATTTGTATGGAGCAGCGGAGATGCAATCTCAAGCTTGTTTCGGCCCACTAGAAAATTACAGAGAATCAGTCACGCACGATCCGTTTAGTTTTTGTGATTAAAAATCTCTCAGCGTCTTGAATTTCTGGGTTCTGCGGCATTTAATGCACAGTTATATTGTTGGCATGCCTTATTATTCACTCTATGGGAAATATTTTAAAAAGCTATCGTCCACCTTGGTGGTCCATTCTTCTTACACTGGTGCGACCAATTTTGGACGTTCTATTTGAATGAACAAAAAATTTACCTTGCTACCTACTCACGTGCAAGATAACCAAACCTGTGTGAAATATATATGTTTTTCATACAATCCCTCCCTCCACTACTGCCAACACACATAAATCCACACAAACACTGACGCGTTTCGATTCCTCTACAGGATCATTATCAAAATTTAATGAGCACAACTGTTACACATGCAAACCAACGTCGTACGTCGTGGACGTTCTATTTGTACGAATTGATAATTTGTGTACTGTATGGAAATCACACGGAGGACACATGTTATCAAATCGTACATTAATTAGGTTGTCTATCTCACAGATGTATTGCAGGGCATCACGATGTTTTCCTTCACCGAAAATTGGAGTCAGAGATACGTGCCCGGGTTCGAACCCACGAGCCTCTGCTTGAGAGGCCACAGGTCGAACCATTAGGCCACCACGCCTTTTTGTTTTTGGTGATAAATTTCTATTATTTCAACGGAACCGGTCATTCACGAAGTTCACGCCTGGCCGAGCTGGTCGTAGTTCATTAAAGCCTATTCATTGCAACTATTATGTTTTGATGGCTCCCTTTGTCTCGATGGCATGTTTAGGAGTCCGACTATTGACGAAAAGTCATTTGTGGAGCGCGGGTAAGCCACCTACCTCGACTTAGAGCGGCCGTTAGAACGATCGTAGCAATGCGACGATACAGTCAAGATCATCAATGATTAGATTATCACTTTATACCAATACAGCCGTCCATGCTGGTCTGGGAACAAAGAAAAAACATGGTATGTACCAGTTGGTTCTTTTACCGCGCACATGGTAAAAGTCCATTGAATGGAATGGGTGTAAAATCTTAGAAATCTGTTGTGGATGCAAGCTGCTTCCAACCGAGGCAACTGGAGAGGTATGGGGGAGGCCTATGTCGAACAGGGACGTCCTATGGCTGATGTAATGATGACGATGATGAAACTACACACACACACACACACACACAAATCACGTCTTCATCCCTTACGGAGTAGACAGAGCCTAAGGTACTACGGTACCAACGGGCCACATTAAGCAAGATTGTGTAAGTGGAAAATGGAATCAAAATAGTGATGGGTTGCTAGCCTCATCGCCTATAACATGATTCCTATTATAATCGCCCATTCCCTCGATGGGCTTTTACCATCTGCGCGGGTAGAGAAGCAACGGGTACATTCTATGTTTTTCTTTGCTCCCAGACCAGCATGGAAGACTGATGAAACTAGGCTCCCCGTAACGGATAAAGACGCTATTAATATGTATGAATGACCTATTTATGAATGGAACAATCGTAGTTGTAAACACATTTGCGTGACTTCCCGGCCGCCATTTTTAATTCATTGATTATAATTACAATTTAATTATCACGTAAACTTGAGTTGTGGTCAGGCGGTGCATTTGAAACATAAGATAAGATCAGATGAGACGCAAGATTATTACTGTCAAACGTCTTCCTGATGACTCCATTCAAAGAAACGAGTCTTTTTTATTGTTTTGTTATTGGTTCTGCTCACATTAAAATATTCTAGCCTTTTTATTGGGGCTTTGGAATTAAGAATTTAACGATTAATATCTGGGTTTGAGTCTTCTTAAATGTTATCAATTGCTTTATTGTCTACTTGGAATTTTTAACTGGACCAGTGGGTAATAATTTGTTTATTTACTGGCATTAGACTGTAACTAAAGCGATGCCAGAATAACATTCTGTCAGTCCGACAGTCAATAAGTCTTCACGTTTTAATCCTCCAACCAACTCTTCTAGGCCTGAATAATGAAGATCAGAGATAGCCAACTTCATTGGACCAAAGATCTAAGTATCTGTTTCCTATTTAACAACGGATAATCACGGATAGACATACTTATATAGATAAATATATAAACATCCAAGACTCGAGAAGACATTCGTACTGTTCATACAAATATCTGCCCCGACCGGGGATCGAACCCGGGACTTCAAGCTTCATAGTCAGGTCCTCTAACCACTGGGCCATCTGGGCCCGATTTTTGAAAGCACATGTGTGAAAATACCACTCGTATCAACTAGTTCACAAGATTAATGAGAGCTGTGATTGTCTTCTAAGCTACTCGTATTTCAAATTCGGCACAATTTTTCACCACTTTCGAGTGGTATTATCACACATGTGCTTTTAAAAATCGGGCCCCGGGTCGTTAACAGCTTCAGTCTCACAGATATGTTCTGTACAACTAGCTTCTGCCCGCGACTTTGTCTGCGTAGAATTATACATAATAAGCGTTCCGCTTGATCATTCTATCTATGAAAAAAACCGCCTCAAAATCCGTTGCGTAGTTTTAAAGATCTAAGCATACATAAGGACAGGCAGGCAGCGGATAGCGTCTTTGTTTTATACCATGTAGTGAAGTAACCAGTAATTTGTTACCCCTGACGTTAGTAAATTCAAACAAATTCAATAACCGCTTTCTTACACTAGTTACTTTAAGTTTCAAGTGTCAAAAGTGACGTTTAGGAGGTAACGGAGGTGAGATGAGGCAGCTATCTTTTTTACACTTGAAACTGACAGTGAAGGAGCGCCGTGAGATGTGCCTCTATCCCTCTCCCTCTAAATCCCGATGACCGCCGAGCACACGAGATCATAGGCGTGTATTACGATACTCGGGGACAATGGGGTATTCATTATCAGCTTCGTCGCCACATTATATTATTGCACGCCATTGCCGTCGGGGATTGGAGCGCAAGGCATAAGCTTCTGGTTGTTGACACAATTTTTTGTTGCTTGTTATTATTTGATTAAGTGCCCTAACTGAAAACGTCAATAACATAACTTAAGATAAATGAAGGGAGGACTACGCTGTTCAGTGAAAATTTGACAGTTATTCGGAAGCCTGAGCCATTGTTATTAGTTGAAACACTGTTTGTTTTCAAACTAATTTTTTATAATTTTGTAAAACTGACGAAAATATTAAAAAAAAACCGAGATTAAGACAGATTTTTGTAAAAAAAAACACAATAATCTTACAGGTTATCCTTATTTCTTTTCTTAAGGGCATTTTGATATTTCATTTTGCCTTTTATTTATTTTTTTGACTTAGGCTTAGACCTCCAGATGCGGGAGTTTTTAAACTATGTATTTACGCAGTTTTCCTGTAGCTACCGCCGAGGCAAACAATCCAGGAAGAAAGACTGAGGAGTACATATATTTCAAAAATTAGAAAGAGGGTAGACAGAGGCTAAGGTAACAAGACCTAAAGGCCATGTTTAGCATGATTGTGAGCATTTAGGTGGGGAGGGGAACCAAAATAGTGATGGGTTGCTAGTCGCATCGCCTATAACATGATCCATGATTCATACCCTTGATTGACTTTTACCATCTGCGCGGGAGTCAAGCAACTGGTACATTCTATGTTTTTTCTTTACTCCTATCCCAGCATGAAAGCAAAAATTACGTACATATTATTTGTTACTTTAATTCCCGCTCAAAGTCACTGACTTGCACCACCTGGTCGAGGAAATGTGCATCGCATGCAAAGTTTATTGCTACGATTTGTCTGCACATTGCACACTGGCCGTCTGGCGACCGTAGGGGCACTCGGAGGACCATTTATGCACCCCGCACACATTCGCAGAACGCCCAAAGTAAGACCATACCTACTAACTTTAAAGACTTTGGGTGGTCCAATTTAAAAGAGACCAGCTGTTTCTCGCAACTTGTTAATTTTCTGGGGTAACTTAAAAAGCCCATATAGATCAGGAATCTACAAAAAAACACAAAGTTTACACACTGGTCCATAGAATCCATAGAAATCCAACAACATGAACTTTAGGGTTAGTTGGTATAGTTCATCGGACTGGCTGACAAGAGGCTAAACACGAAGTTCGCAATTCGAACATTCGTTTGACGTAAAAACATTAACCCTCCTTCCCCTTTCCTTCTCCTTTTGGTCTGTCCGTCTCCATCTTCCAAAACTTTTTTTTTTTTTTTTAATGTGAATAGGAAGGCAAACGAGCAAGTAAGTCACCTGATGGTAAGTGATCACCACTGCCCATAGACACCCGCAACCCCGGGGGGATTGCAGATGCGTTGCCAACCTAGAGGACTAAGATGAAATGCCTCTTGTGCCCGTAATTTCCCCGGCTGTCTTACTCTCCTCACCGGAACACAGCAGTGCAAGCTCTGCTACTTAGCGGCAGGATTAGCGAGTAAGATGACTTACTCCAAATCCTTCACAGTTCACTCTGCTAGGCTGTGGAATCGGTTACCGACCTCCATTAGGCAGTCTGCCTCCGTGGCGTCGTTCAAGGAAGGCTTGAGGAAGATGTGGCTCTCACCATCTCCTTAGATATTGTATATGTGTACTCTTATTACATTTTGTATGTATGCATTATGTGTAATGATATTAGTAGTTTATTTTATGATTTGTTAATTGTATTTAGATGCGTACGCTCTATTGTGGCTTTCACTATCTGGAATTTTATACTCAAACTTTGTCAGTCCCTCGTTTAATGCTCCTCTCATCTGCTCAAAGGTTAACTGGTAGAGATCCCTTATAGGGACAAGTTGGCTTTGTGCATATATTAATTTTATTTTTATTTTTTTGTGAATTGTGTCTGTTTCTTTATATTTGTACAATAAAGCATTTACTTACTTACTAACGTGTGTGAATGAAACGGCATGATCACGCCGCATAAAGCTGTGATGATGACAAGATTGTGCGGAGTGCAGCGAGCTTACAAAGGCTCCGCTCCATTGTGCGCACGCGCCGCTGCGTGACCTCTCTTCATAGGGTTGCCATAAACAAGCAGGAAAATCATTTTTTTTTATTGTTACTAATATTGTAAATAGGTATCTCTGTCTGTTACTTAAATTTGCACAGTAAAAATTGGCAAGAAAAGAATAACAAGTTTCTGTCAAAAAATTTACTTTGATACAAGCTGTTTTGCTGACTGTACTTGCATTGTCACCCATCCTACATGTGTATCAAATTTCAAGTCAATCGGACCAACTGTTGAAGAGTTCCTTACTGCGGAGACGATCTTGGCTAGGTCGCCAGAACTCCACTACCAGATTATCGTATTGTAATTGTGTCGTACAGCCACATCATTGAAACAGATGACGCTTAGCGACAAAAATTCGCATAGTAACGAAAAGGTCACGTGACAGTTAGTAACAGGTAGAAAAATTCGGAGACTACCCACCTGCTATGGGTGGTGTAGGGGTATAGCACGCGTCACGGATTCCCGGTCATAGCTTTACTTTTCGGATTTTTCTGTGTTCTAATTTTCACTGACATTTAGATTTTTTTTTTATCGTATTGGATCCAATTTCCTCAAATATATCAAGCATTCAGGTCAATCGGTTGAAGATATCTGCTTCAAAATTGAGACGCAAGACACCCGGACAAACATACTTACTATCAAAAAATCGTGGATATCCACTAAACGGGGAATAAAAGCCAAATTGGAGCTTCTAGGTAAGTGTTGCTAGATTATGTAATTGTTCCCCGTTTAGTGGATGTGAGTTTCGAAATTCATCCATATTCGAATTTACACCAATGCACTATAATTGATTTCATATGAGCTCTTTCAAGTGTCCAATTAGGCGAGATAGGATAGGATAGATAAGTTGTAGGTGTTAAAATGAAGGGGGGCACACCCCTGGAGCCAATGTAAAAGAGGTGGGGCAGTGCTCGAACGAAGTTCCTATAATTATCATCGGTTTACAACACCTAGTTATTTAAGAATCTGCTCCTACTCCGGGAAAATTTAAGACCAGAGCAGTAACTTTGTTTTACGGGGTGACTTTAAAAAGTAGTTATGATGACGAAATCATTCATTTTTATTTGCCTTTACTGCTTCCAAGCGATGTCTTCGTCGATCGCCTTTGGGTCTACATGCCAAACATTCACCGCATATGGACGATATCGATGTTATAGCAATTTTAAATCAAAGTACATGCAGTAAATGCACGAGGAAGGCGGCCATCAGAGAGGAGTGGCGGCGTGTTGTGAACCTTGCCACCAATCCCTGAAGTGATGATCACGACCACTCTGTTAAGAGTGATACCGACAAGGAAGAAGAGCCCAAAATTATCAGTCTTCTCGGTTAACGGTACTAATATAAAACACACACAGAGAGAGACTACCCCGATGCTACAATTTTTTTGTTAGATTTGGTTAAGATATCGTACTAGTATACACAAAATGTATACTTTCAACATGAAACTACCGTGAGACTTAATCATTATTACACATAAACGGATAACTCACGTATAAAAAGTCGAGTGATGCTCGACATGTTTCGGACTATTTCGTAGTCCTTTTACCAAGAGCCAATCCCAATTTCAACCGGGATAGTGGATGGTCGGTGCCCCCGAGTTGGAAAACTGTTTTAAATATTGACCAAACGGTGAGTGTGAGCGAACCTTTACGGAGTGACGTGATCAGTGTTGTGTGCTGCCCGACATTTGACAATAATAAAAATGACGATGAAAACGAGGGTAGTTGTGCGCCGCTGTCAGTTGCGTCGAACAGCCGCGGGAGCAGAGCGCTGGCGCGCAGTGTTCGTGTCGCTGCCGCCGGGGCGAGCGCTCTTGGAAAAAGGACTACGAAATAGTCCGAAACATGTCGAGCATCACTCGACTTTTTATACGTGAGTTATCCGTTTATGTGTAATAATTACAAAATGTATAATGTATAATGACAATGAAAGTGCATACTTTTTTGCATAGCCTATTTGGTTTTCCACTCCTGGGCAAAGACCTCCCCTTTCTCTTTCCACCCGTCTCTGTCTTGAGCGAGGCTTCCCCAAAAGACTCCAACAACGCCATCTTATTTTTGGTCTCCCTCTGCTTCGATGCCCGTCGCTAAACCCAGTCGGTGGTAATTCAATGGAAGTACTTACAACAAAAAATGAAGCAAAATCTTATTAACAATAAGTTAAGGGTATTCAAATTTCGTAAATCACATATCAGGCCTTACCATGACGTCTTAAAGCTTAAGTTTTGGTTCGCTCGCTCTCAGACCCATTCTAAAAATGACAGCTGAAACCTGAAATGAGTTGGAATTGAATCGCGTGGTAACCCTCCAGGACGCAATAATTGACTGATTTTAATTGTCCTTAACATAAAAGTGAAGTGAAATGAAAGCTTGTAAGACTAAAGAATCGCTAGTGCTCGCCAGGTCTTAGGCAATTCTAGCTCAGTATCACATTAGGTCCTGCACACGATAGCGATCGATCCGCGTTAATGCCGATACTATCGCTCTGAGTTACGATCGCGGGGTCACCGGTGGACGCGAGCTTTATGCCTCGCACGGCCAGTGTAACTTGAGCTTGGAGCTACTTAAAAATAGCTCTTCGCTTCTTGAGCTAGGATGTATAAAGGGGGTCAGGGAAAGGGATGATAAGTTAAGTGTTTAGAATTGTTTGTTTGAGATTAAGATAATGCAAGAGGCTATTTGAGAGTCTGTGAATGTGCTACGTACTTTTCAGTCCTTTTGTGAAGTACAATCAGAATACAACACAGAATGAACATAGATAGAAAAAACAGAATGGACCAGCTGCTTCTCTTCCCGCAGATGGTAAAAGCTCATCGAGGGAACGAGTGAAAATCTTAGGAATCATGTTATGCGATGCGACTAGCAACCCATCACTATTTTGGCTGACGCGATCGCGGAGCGGCGTGGCTTCGGCCACTATCGGTCAACACGTAACCCCGCCGGGAACCTGGGCCGCTGTCTTTTTCAAGACGGGGGCCAAGAGGAGACAACCTCTATAAAAAATCCAAACGGCACCAGCGGGGGAGGGCGGTAATTCCCAAACCTGCATTGCACCGGTGCCCCGAAGAGGGAACCCCATCCCGGGGTGGTTGTGGGGCGCAGTGACACCGAGTGCTCCCGTAACGCCTCACATACGACCGAATAGGGAATCCGTTTGGTTTTTACTGGGTATGCCTGCCGTCGCGGGGGAGCCCCACATACCCCCGGTAACCCCGTACCGGGCGGATGCTAAAGGCGCATTTTCCACACAAAAAAAGGGCGTTAAGAGCGTGTCCGGCCCTTTAAGAAAAATTGCTCGTTTTTTGAAGATCCCTAAGTCGAAAATTGAAAATATAACATTGTAATGTAGCCGCAAACGAAGCCTCGTAAAACAGATCACGGTTCCCGAGTCCTGCATCGATTGATCAATCAAGTCCCCCCAACCGGATCGCGGGCGCAGAAAAATCCGCTACTAACGGCAACTCCTAACTCAGCACTGACAGTTACACAAACCAAAAAACGGTGCGTCCTTTTGCAGCATTTCCCCGGCTCCATTGAGTAACGGGCAGGCAATTAGACGTATAGCCGTGGTAGCATAGTGGTTTGACCTGTGGCCCCTCAAGAGGGTCGTGGGTTCGAGTCCTCGCGCCTCTGAGTTTTTCGGAATTTTGTGCGAACCGATTGCGCTGAAATTTTGCATACTTATGTAGTCGGATGACAATACAATAATCTGGTAGTTCTGGTCTCCGTAGGAACTCTTCAACGGTTGGTCCGATAGACTTAAAATTTGGTATACTACATATGTAAGACGGATGACAATGCAAGTACAGTCAGCAAAAGAAGATTGTATATGAAATTACATTTTTGACAGAAACCTATTATTTATATGACACGATGATTTTTAATCGGTAATTTTTCGGTTTTTAGATATTATTATGTCATTTTGGAAGAAGGGGGTGAGGAGACAGAGGAGGACAGAGGGGTGCTCGTTCCAACATGAATGTACGGTGGCGAGACTTGGATATGGCAAAAGAAGCATGAGAGTAGAATAAATTCAGTAGAAATGAGAGCGTTAAGAAGTATGGAAGGTGTATCACTGAAAGATAGAATAAGGAATAGTGTGATAAGGGAACGTGCTGGTGTGAAAGAGGATATAGTATAGTGACTAGGATAGAAAAAAATATGCTTAGTTGGTTTGGTCACGTAGAGCGGATGGATGAAAGTAGACTAACTAAACAGATCTATATGGGGAGTGTGAATGGTAACGTTGGGAGGGGAAGGCCTAGACGGACGTTTCGAGACCAAATAGGAGACGTTTTGGAAAAAGGTCAGGTCAGGAGTACCCGAAACCGACGAACATGTATGAAGAGATTAATGAATGTGGATGAAGCGAAAGAGTATGTCAGGATCGTAGCAAGTGGAACAAAGTAGTCTCTGCCTACCCCTGTGGGAAAGAGGCGTGACGGTATGTATGTATGTATGTATTTTGGAAGAAGATTTTACCTTAGACTCTGTCTAACCCGTAAAGGATAAAGACGTGATATATGTATATTTATGTATTTGAAATTTCAAGTCGTGGCTAACAGCTAAACTATATTTTCACGCGACTTTCCACAGGTATAGTAACCGATTGACGCCGTTTTTACCCCGCGCTAGATCCGGTAGTAACGGCGCGCGCGCCGGTCGGCTTTTTGTCCAACTCCCTAAACAGACAAGTGGGATTCTTGAAAATTAACTGCATTCAGTACGGTACGGTTTACCGGTACGAGGGCCGCATTTGAACTTTCCCAGTTTATAAAAGCTACGGTACTGCCTACAGCTAATTTAAAACTTACTTTTTACAATTCGTTTTTAAATTAAATTAAATTAAGTTTATTTCACACATTTTTACAGTCCATATTTTGTTAGTTAGTTACAAATTTTGACATTATATCTATGTTAGTACCAAATCTTAATAAATACATACATACATACATAAATCACGTCTTTATCCCTTACGGGGTAGACAGAGCCTAAGGTGACAAGACCTAAAGACCACGTTTAGCATGATTGTGGGCGTGTGGATGGAAAGGGGAATCAAAATAGTGATGGGTTGCTAGCCACATCGCCTATATAAAATGATCCCTAAGATTTTCGCCCAATCCCTCGATCTTTTTTTTTTTATATGAATAGGAAGGCAAACGAGCAAGTGGGTCACCTGATGGTAAGTGATCACCACTGCCCATAGACACCCGCAACCCCGGAGGGATTGCAGATGCGTTGCCAACCTAGAGGACTAAGATGCAATGATCTTAATAAATACTATAATAAATTAGCAGTTCAGCGCGGGAATGCTGCCTGCGTGATGGGGACCCTGCCAAGAGGCTCTCTTTTTCGTAATTAATTTTAAAGTTTATTTACTTTTTTTAATTTAACAGTAGTTTTAGTTTTGTATTTACATTTTAAGTATCTGTTTTTTCACACCTTATGTTCACCAAGTAGTATGTGAATTTGATAGTTTAAAAGGAACTATTACTTCCATGCTGGTCTGGGAGCAAAGGAAAAACATAGAATGTACCAGTTGCTTCTCGTCCCGCGCAGATGGTAAAAGCCCATCGCGGGAATAGGCGTAATTCTTAGGAATTATGTTATAGGCGATGCGGCTAGCAACCCATCACTATTTTGATTCAATTTTTTGCCATCTATACGCCCACAATCTTGCTAAACGTGGCCTGTAGGTCTTGTTACCTTAGGCTCTATCTACACCGTAAGGGATAAAGACGTGATTCGTGCATGTGAAAAGGAACTATTTGTAAAAAAAAGCATTAGCTCAGTTATCTGCCTCCATGGGGGGACACCGGGAACTTGGACAAGCATTCGTACCCAATGCGTACGAATGGGGCAGTTATGGCTTTTCGGCAATGACCCTTAATGTATGTACCTATGTACTGAAACCTAGTTTACTCATATCAGTATCCCCGACACCTTATATCCTCTTATCGCGTGAATCCTGCGCAACCGTGTTTCAATTGTTTCTGGTGAGCGTATAAATCGCGGCGCGAACATAGCATTCCACTTAAAATAACTTGATCAACGGGCGTGCGCGGGCGCAGGTATATCAGGAAATTCGCTCAGCGTGGGTATCAATGAAGTAGGTAGATCAGCGTAGCAACGAGGTTTTGGGTACCTGACCTTGGTCAGAACTAATTTGGAGAGCACTTTCGTTTATGGCGAAGTTGGATTATTTTACATCAAATTTCAAATATCTAGGACAGCTGGAAGTAACCCATAGGTTTTCCGGTGGCGGCTATCTGTATGGAAATACCTTTTTTAATGAGTGTACCTTTTGATTGCGTAGACTTAGAAGGCTGTTTTTTATCACAGCTCCAAAGGATTTGTGTTAATTTCAAATTTATATCTTATATATAAAATTCTCGTGTCACAATGGTCGTTCCCGTACTCCTCCGAAACGGCTTTACCGATTCTTACCAAATTTTATATATTATGCGTATTCAGTAGGTCTGAGAATCGGCTACTATCTATTTTTTATATTGAAATTTAGAAAAAAAAAACAGGAGCGAAGCCGCGGGCAACAGCTAGTTTCTAATATAATTCTTCCATGCTAGTCTTGGAGTAAAGAAAAAACATAGAATTTACCAGTTGCCGGTGATGGTGGTATTCCCATCGAGGAAATGGGCGAAAGTCTTAGGAATCATGTTATAGGCGATGCGGCTAGCAACCCATCACTATTTCGATTTCTCTTTTCACCTATACGCCCAGAATCATGCTAAACGCGGCCTTAAGGTTTTGTTGCCTTAGGCTCTGTCTACCCCCTAAGGGATAAAGACGTGATGTATGTATGTATATTTCTACGCGTTCCTGAGAAATAGTCTTGCGGGACAGGCAAAGAGACAGAGACGGAAAACGAAATGATATAAAGCGTTTTCCAAAACATGAACCTTTTTTCTAGAATTTAATTATTTTGGGGTTTTCTTACTCAGGATAGTTTACCCTATCGATCCTTACGAGAAAAAATGTTTCCCAAAATTTCCATTCCAGTTCGTCACTTCTTTTAATAAACCTAAGTTAGAACGTGACGAACAGGAAAAATAATTCCATAGTAAAATCTGGGACACATTTTTTCTTTGATGAGAATCGATAGGGTAAACGATTCTGAGTAAAAAAACCCGGAATAATTAAATTCTGGAAAAAACAAACATGATCATTATAAGACTGAAAGCGCATTACTGCAAGAATTGCTGGCAATACTCATAAAGAAGTAAGCATCCCATAGAGCATTGCTGACCCACTTCCGCCATTATACCGCATGGGAAAACCATTCCGGTGTTGCATTTAGGCCACACTGTCAATCGTTTGTTGCGCAAGAGACGATTCTGTACGATTGCGACTCGAGGTTTACGTTGTGAAATGAGTTTATGGGTTGAGTAGGAAGATGCTTTAATATAGCAAAGCTATTTTAATACCGGCTTCAGTATGCTTGGTGTAGGTCTTCAGTCACAAGCCTCGAATGCGTTTGCGTTAAAATGCTATGAGATCATGCAGTGTGCGGGGTTGAGGAGAGTAAATGAGAACACCACGTTACGATATAGACTCCCTTTTATTAGAAAACTTAGCTTATATAGGTTTTACACACACATATAAAAGGCTCACACACCTCATTACCGGGGTTGATCAGAAAAAAAAAATTAACTAATATTTTTTTTTTGTAAGCAATAAATGCTAACTTAATACTAACATATATATCTGTAATATAGTAGTTAGTGATAAAGGAATCTTTATTTCGATAATAAAAGTTCTAGAAATAATACATTTTGTATTCACTTCTTGGTAGTGACTTATTCTAAAAATAGTACACGCTATCTCTCGGCTTAGGTATAACAGTATCCTGGCAGGATCGCCATGCAGTGTGCGGGGTTGAGGAGAGTAAATGAGAACATGCACCACGTTACGATATAGACTAACTCTTTTATTAGAAAAATTAGCTTATATAGGTTTTACACACACATATAAAAGGCTCACACACCTCAATCAGTTTGTTGCCGTTTCGATCCGCAAGTGGCGCTGTCAATTTTTCCATAGTAATTGAGACGTTCACGTGAACGTGTTCGAGACGATTTTAATGAAAGGAGTTTGTATTTATATCGTACAGACACTCGTTCAAACAGATGACGCTTGGCGACAAAAATTCGCATAGCAGCAAGGTCACGGACAGGTAGTAGCAGATAGAAAAATTTGAAGGCTTACCACCTGCTATGGGTGGTGTAGGGGTGCACGCGTCACGGAATGACGAGGATCCGGGGTGATTCCCGGCCATAGATTTATTTTTCGGATTTTTCTGTATTCTAATTTTCAGCGTCGTTTAGAAATTTAATAATGCAGTTATCAGAATACAGACGTTAAATATATTTTTCTCAAACATGCTCGGAAATGTATGCGTTAATGTCCCGATATGAGGACATGAAGTTTCTCGTTTATGGCTCCCTACATTACTTCTTGGCTTAGGCCACAAAAGTTAGTATGAAAATCCATTTTTGTCCGCTGCTCTAATTTTTTAAATTTCTATACTAAAATTAAATTGGCAAAGGAAAAAATTACATACAGCCAACCACCACCACAATCTGTACCTAAGCATAATTGCGACATAAAAAAAAATCTATGGTACTATATTTATGTGCGGTTAAACATGGTGCTCAAATAGCTGGATCAAATTAGTACATTTAAAAAATAAAAAAGGTGGCAAATCGAAAATCTTTTTTTCTGCTTATGCGTATTTCGTAGTGATTGTTATTATAATTTAACAGAAATAAAAATGACTTCTAGTGATGAAAGTGACGGGGAACTTATGAACTGTACTCCGCCTCATTTAAAAGAGGAGGCAAATTTAGCTATGCAAAATATGCTACCGGAAAAAAGTAAAGAGATTTACATGAAAACATACGATGCTTTCATGAACTGGCGAAAAGAAACCCGGACAACCTCCTTTTCAGAAAATTACTTTTTCCCTATAATAATCTATGATTTACTTGATTGTCTAGTAGTTATTTTAATTTTAATATTTCCTCACATTGTTTGAGAAAAGCACTATACAAGCTTTGGCCGGAACAGGGATTGCAGGACTTGTTCTATCTGGCCTCGTCTTCGACTCGGCCACCTACCCCAAACTCGTCCAGCAATCCCTTACTTCACGGCCTCTGCAGTAATGTACTATTCTCAAAAAATGTCCGGTAAAGTCGTCATTGTTAACTACATATCAGAACAGGAAGTTAATTGTTGCCGGTCAGTCCAAAATTAAAAAAAAAACATTACTGTCGCGCTAAACTCTCCAGTAATGTTGCATACAAATTCCATTACTGTCTAGTTATTAACTTTTTAAAAATGCAAATCACCATTATAAAATAAAGGCACAAGACTTAAAACACAAAATTAAAAAAAAAAAGCTAATACGACAAACGTGTTTATCTGTGTCTGAAATAGCTTTAGGTGTTTTGGGTAGAAAAATACACTCTTCAAATGCCATTGATAGAAAAAGGCGGCAAAGCAAAACAATTTTCACTATTTTATTTTCATTTATTTTTGTTGTTGTTATATTTTCGATTTTTGAGAAAAGCACTATACTTGCCTCGGCCAGAATAGCATTGCTGGCTTCGTATTATTAAACGGACTCGCAAGCTCGTCCGTTCAAACCAATACTCAGCCAGCAATTGCCTACTTCCTGGCCTAGACAGTAATGTACTATTACAGTCTAAGTTTAGACGACAGTAAACGCCGATAAAACTTAACAAACCATGACAAAAGAGTTCATTCACCCGCAATTAATGGTTGTATCAATGGCCCTAGCAATGGATTAGTTTTGAGTTCATACTTGGGCCTTACCATGACGTCTTAATGCGATTCAATTGCGACTCAGTTCAGGTTTTAGCTCTAATTTTTAGTATGGATCTGGGACTCTACCATGACGTCTTAGTGCGATTCAATTGCGACTCAGTTCAGGTTTTAGCTCTAATTTTTAGTATGGATCCGGGACTCTACCATGACGTCTTAGTGCGATTCAATTGCGACTCAGTTCAGGTTTTAGCTGTAATTTTTAGTATGGATCTGGGACCCTACCATGACGTCTTAATGCGATTCAATTGCGACTCAGTTCAGGTTTTAGCTGTAATTTTTAGTATAGATCTGGGACCTTACCATGACGTTCTAATGCGATTCAATTCCAATTCAGTTTAGGTTCGCTCGCTGTCAGATCCATACTAAAAATTACAGCTAAAACCTTATCTGGGCCCCGATTTTTGAAAGCACATGTGTGAAAATACCACTCGAAAGTGGTGAATAATTGTGCTGAATCTGAAATACGAGTAGCATAAAAGACGATCACAGCTCTCATTAATCTTGTGAACTACTCAAAACTTTGATTAGAGCTGTAGTTTTGGAGACATACATACATACATACTTCACGTCTTTATCCCTTATGGGTAGACAGAGTCTAAGGAAATCAAAATAGTGATGGGTGGCATCGCCTATAACATGATTCCTGAAATTTTCGCCCATTCCCTCGATAGGCTTTTACCATCTGCACGGGAAGAGAAGCAACTGGTACATTCTATGTTTTTTCTTTACTCCCAGACCAGCATGGAAGAATGCAGCATGGATTTGGAGATATAAGCTGATTTATACCACTTGTGTGAATGGTAAATAAGAGGGGAAGGCCTAGACGAGACCAAATAGGAGACGTTTTGGAATAAGGTCAGGACTACCCGAAACCGACGAGCATGTATCAAGAGATTGATGAATGTGGATGAAGCGAAAGAAGTATGTCAGGATCGTAGCAAGTGGAACAAAGTAGTATCTGCCTACCCCTGTGGGAAAGAGGCGTGACGGTATGATGGTAGATAAAGTTATTTAAAGTTAAATATTTATAAGTTATTAAGTTGTTTAAATCAAGTATAATAATAATTAATCACATTATTAGGTTATAGTTCTAGAGCCCACGACCAAAACCATGTCTCATAGCAATACGGCAAAAACCCTATAAAATCGTTAGATTGTATGATTCTGAACCCGACTAGGTGTGTAGTAACGGTCGAAAGTGTAGCAACAGCGTGGGAGGCCATTTCTGCTGTGTCAAAAAAAAAAGGCAGTCGGTATTATAGCAATACGTCTGATAGTGAAAATGTACATAGATTTTATAATTGTATTACGAAAAAGTTTGTTTTCAGACATTTTGCGCGTAGCATATAGCCTGAGCGCATTTTTGAAAATGTCAACAAATTTAGCCGACCTGTATCATAGCAATACGGATAATTTTTTTTTTTAACTTTTCGTATTGCTGCCAGGATTACCAAAAACCTGTTTTCAGACACTTTAAGTGTAGCATATACTACCAAAAACGAAAATAACGTTTTGGAGTCGCCTGGCCGACGCCTCTGTTAAATGTTACGGTTTCGGGTAAATTCTTTGTTAATTATCATCTAATAAATTCAGGGTCGCAACGTATTCATTGGTTTGTAACAGAGAATTCAAGATGCCTCAATACGATTTTTAAATGATATCTGAGTATCGAAAAGTTGTCTGATAGAGAAGGTGCTACACTTAATTTGTCTGATATAAATTTTTTGCACATGTGGACAACTTATTTTATCATGTCCAACAATTTTCAGACATATTGCTATGATACCGATCGGTAAAATTTGTTAACATTTTCAAAACGGTCTCAAAATTTAATGCGTTCACATTTCCGTCTGAAAATTGTTTTGTTCGCATCAAATAACCAAAATTTACTAATAAAAAAGATTTTCAGACGTATTGCTATGAGACATTTTTTTTGTCTCATTTTTAATTTTTTTAAGTGATTTTACGGGTTTGCGCTACACCACTAACGTCTGAAAAATATGTTTCCGGTATCTCAGAACTATCATTCAACTACAGTCTGCAAATCAGACATATTGCTATGATGCAGTTCGGTAAAATTCTTTCACAATTTTGAAAATTCGGTCAGATCAAACGCTACGCGGAAAATGTCTGATATTGGTATTTTCGAGTTCAGGATAATCGTATCTATCGATTTGATGCGGTTTTGGCCGTATTGCTATGAGACAAAAATTTTGGTCGTGGGCTCTCGTACTATTAAGTATGTTGCAGTGCCCTGCTACAGGGTTTCATGTTGGGAAATTTATTAGCTAGTAAGATCCAATGTACACAATGAAAGCGACGAATAAATGACTTATGACTTATGTCAGAGTTATTCTGGAGTATTTCAGCAGATCTGAGTTACTTTGTTTGAGCACACATGTAAAGATTTTTGTAAAAACTTGAAATGATTGCGTATCAACCAAGTAAACTGCAACTGACTCAGAAATGACGAACACCTATGATTCACCTGGCAACACTTTCAATTTCAAAATTCTCGGAATAATATGACGAGTCTTTGCTGGCGTGACCTTCTTAAATCAGCGGATTGCTGCTTGCCTAATGGGACGGTCGTTTTTATTGGTCAGAGATCGTGACTCACAATACTTCTTTATTGTTGGTCGTTGAACTTCATATGTTTAGAGTTTTTGCAGCGTTATCAGTTATTTAAACTGCTATTATCTTTTGTCTAGTAGATGTTTAATTTTCTGTGATTTGTTGTTGTAAGTATTGGTTTTGATTGACTAGAAACCTCATTAGATATTTTATTAAAATCGCAATCACTCGTCATAATAATAATAGGCCTCGCCTCGCTGCCGGCGGCACCCTAGGTTAGGTTTTTATAATGTTTTTATATTTTGTATTAATATTGTTTTATTACTTTTTATATGAATATTGTGAAAACCTAACTGGAGATAAAAATAAATATACAGAATAATAATAATATCTTAGGACAATTGACACCAATAGACCTAGCCCCAAACTAAGCAAAGCTTGTAATATGGGCACTAGACAACGGATAAACATACTTATATAGATAAATACATACTCAAATACATATTAAACATCCAAGACTCGAGAACGGACATTCGTACTGTTCACACAAATATCTGCCCCGACCGGGGATCGAACCCGGGATCTCAAGCTTCATAGTCAGGTTCTCTAACCACTGGGCCAACCAGTCGTCAACAACAGCTTCAGTCTCACAGATATTTTCTGTTCACAACAAGCTTCTGCCCGTGAGTTCGTCTGCGTAGAATTATACATATAAACTTCCTCTTGAATCTTTCTATATACACACACACACACACACACACACAGATCACGTCTTTATCCCTTACGGGGTAGACGGAGCCTAAGGTAACAGGTACCTACAGGCCACATTTAGCAAGATTGTGGGCGTATAGGTGGAAAATGGAATCAAAATAGTGATGGGTTGCTAGCCTCTTCGCCTATAACATGATTCCTATGATTTTCGCCCATTCCCTCGATGGGCTTTTACCATCTGCGCGGGTAGAGAAGCAACTGGTACATTCTATGTTTTTATTACTCCCAGACCAGCTTGGAAGCTTGGAATTTTTCTATATTTAAAAAAAACCCGCATCTATATCCGTTGCGTAGTTATAAAGATCTAAGTATACTTAGGGACAGCGGAAAGCGACTTTGTTTTATACTTTTCGCTGCTCTTGTCTGTTGGATATGCGGAAACCGCTTGATTAAACATTTAATACTGTTACGATGCGAACTATTCCAAGTATTTCAGCGATAAGGAAGAGAATTGAGATCCCTGGAATTATAATGCGGGTAAATAAAGACGCTTTGTTCGACGACGTTCTCAATATAACTCACAACTGTGAGTAAATAAATATAGGGGTCTCAGCACCGAATATAACTGTCCCTTTCGGCGTTGAGACCCTTGGTCCGTGAGGTCCTAGTGCTATTAGCTTCTTCAAAGATATTTCGAAGAGGCTAATAGACGCTGCGGGTGACCGCAGAGCTGGCAGCTTCCTTGGACAGCGTATTAGTATCGCTGTCCAAAGGGGGAATGCTGCCAGCGTCTGCGGAACTACGTCATGGTGCCCCCTCCTTTTTTAATTATCACTACATAGTATACAATAAAGTCGCTTTCTTTGTCCCTACGTCCCTGTGTATGCTTATATCTTCAAAACTACACAACGGATTTCGATGCGGTTTTTTTAATAGATAGAGTGTTTTAAGAGGAAGGTTTTTATGTATAATTCTACGCAGACGAAGTCGCGGGCAGAAGCTAGTTTTATTATAAGATTCGGTTTAGTTTAGTTTTTAATTTAATAGTTTAATTTGTTTTAATTCCATTTTGTATCCTAGTATAATGAATAAATTTCATTCTTATTGATTTAGATTAAGGCTGAGGCTAGAAGAAGGGAAGTTAAGGTTCGTGTAATATGTACCTATTGTGATATAGTTACGTATGTGTCTCATAATTTTGTTCCAATCACGTGGCGGAATAGCCTCTTCTAACTCTAACATATACAGGGCGTCCCAAGAGTATAGGACATTAAGAGAAAGTACCTTAAATATTTTAGATAGGATATTTTGCTGGAAGAATACTTTATTATATTTTTAAAAGTTTGTAGTACTGCATTCATAGATATTTTAAAAATTATTGCTTTGTCTGCGAATCGAACCGACTAAAATTTGAAAAAAATCATCCCTATTTTTATGATGCCAATCGAATGAATGAACAAAATTAATAGTTATTCTTAAGTAACATAGTATGTTAAATATACACTCACTTTCACTCTTGTTAAGACACGCTTATTAAAGACACAGGCGATCTATTTTCATAAATACATATACACAACTCACGTCTTTATCCTTTACGGGGTAGACAGAGCCTAAGGTAACAGGTACCTACAGGCCACATTTAGCAAGATTGTGGGCATATGGTGAGAAATGGAATCAAAATAGTGATGGGTTGCTAGCCTCATCGCCTATAACATAATTCCTATGATTTTTGCCTGTTCCCTTGCTTTTATCATCTGCGCGGGTAGAGAAGCAATTGGTACATTCTGTTTTTTCTTTGCTCCCAGACCAGCATGGAAGAAATTCTATTTTCATGTCTGTGTTTTATGTTTCATTTTTGTAAAATTGCGTGTATGCATTTGTGTGTCTTTCAAACGATAATAAATGTCTTTCTTTCTTATAAAATATTTCAAACAGTTTAATTTAGGTTGTCAATAATCTAGCCAACGGTATTGATTGTTAAATTCTTAACTACTCTTATCTTATTGGTCATAAAATCACATCGGTACTAAAATAAAATCCCTGCGGCTATTATGTTATTGTAAATTAATTCCGTTATTTAAGTAATGTACCTTTTATATCGGCAATTAATTAATGTCATTTATTATTGCCGGCAATTAAAACAACATTGCTTTCAAGTTTAGTTACAGGCTATGCCAGGCATAGCACACTCACCCATACAGATCTGTATTATTTTATAAACTAGCTTCTGCCCGCGACTTCGTCTGCGTATTTGTACATAATAAACCTTCCTCTCGAATCACTCGATCTTTAAAAAAAAACCGCATCAAAATTCGTTGCGTAGTTTTAAAGATCTAAGCATACATAGGGACGGACAGACAGCGGAAAGCAACTTTGTTTTATACTATGTAGTGATACTCAAACTCTCCTCAACTCCTCCTGTATTTTTAATAGCCATGCATGCTCCCAATTTTATAACAAGTATTTATTCAGAACAATGGACCCTATTTATAAAAGCACATCCTCCAAAACTACCATGCGCAAGTGGTAAAAATCTCTATATTACTGCAAATTAACTCAATTTATCTTCTACATAAATAAAAATGAATCAACGACTCTACCAAATCTGATAATTCTTTTTTTGTCGTGATTTATTGCCAAGACAAGGTTTGTATAGAACAAAAATTAAAAAAAGCAAATAAGTCTGCTCCTTTTGCCACATCCTCTTTCCTTTTTTTTCAATTAATTTCTTTTTTGGTGTAGTAATAATCAATTTTCTTTCTTTCTTAAAATTTACTTCACTTTTTAACGTCTTACCGACATTACCTGGCTATTGTGGCATCAAACACGCGGTTTCCGCCAGATGCGTGTTTGTTTTCCATAACACTCATTACCCCGCGCTCTATTAGCTGCGCGTGCGCATCTGCGACTGTTTTCGTTTGATTTGCTGACGGGGGACGGCAGGGTTGTCTACCGAAACGATTTTAAGGACACAATTTTTGAAAACACCAAAAGAATGTGTTATCTATGTATTGCTGCACAACTGGAGTACAAATTAAATTTTCTACTAGTTGACAAATTAAGTTCCAGAATGGTTCTTTAAAATTATGCATACATACATAGCGGGGTAACATACAGCGTAGACAGAGCCTAAGGCGAGTAGACCTACAGGCCATGAGTACACGAACTGAACGAATTTGGATAAAATTTGGAACCGAGTTAGCTACCCTAGATTAACACTAGGCTAGTTGAAAAATAAAACTACCCGCACACACCAATAACCTAAATGTAATTGTCCGCTGCTTTTGAAACTGACCTCAGTGAAGTACCTAATCTACTTAATTATAATTAAAAATAACCGTATACCAAACCCCATAATAACATACCGTCACGCCCCTTTCCTATAGGGGTAGCCAGAGACTACTTTAAAGTTTGTGCCACTTGCTACGATCTTGACATACCTCTTTCGCTTCACCCACTTTCATCAATCTCTTCATACATGCTCGTCAGTTTAGGGTTTAAGGCCCCAAAGCAAACAACGTCAAAAATCCCCAATTATGGTAGTGGTAACCCTGGGTAAAGGATTACAGGGTTCTGACGTTTGTTATTCCAGGATTAGGGCGGGATTAACCGCTTCAAGTTCATAAACGAGCTGGAACGCTATTTCCGGAGATAACCATAACTTCACACTATTAAAAACATAATAATTTTAACTGAAGGTCAATGATACCTTGGTTACAGTTTCTTTGTATAGCTGGTTAAAAATAAAAAGATGGGAGCCCTTCGTTTGGTCGAACAATTGTTTGGCCTAACGTAACGTTTGGTCGAATGATCGTTTGCTCTAAAAATTTTTGAACTGAAACTGAAAATAATTCAGAAATTATTTTACATAGGTTTTAGAATAATTTTGCTGAAAAGTCGATGGTTTCAGTATAAATTCAATTTAGACCAAACGATAATTCGACCAAACAGTTATTCGAACATCCGATTTAGACCCAAAAAAGAGTACGTTACGTTTTTGATAAGACCAAGTTATGAGAGGGGCCAGGACGGCGATATCTCAGATAGTGAAAACTGATCTTGGTCGTATTCGAAATACGGGTTCAGAAGAACAGAGGAGAGGGCAATTACAGTTCGTCTTTACCAAGCTAAAATTCCAGTAGCAATTTCTTACCCCCTTATTCATAAACGATCTACAGGCTTCTGCTAACATAGCAATCGTTTGTCCTTATCTGTGAAAGGTAAATGTCAAAGTGATAGATAAGGACAAACGATTGCTAAGTTAGCAAAAGCCTGCAAAGCGTTTATGAATAAGGGGGCTAGAAATAAAATTTTCACCATTTTTAAAGATTAGGGGAATGCTTTTGCCCAGCAGTGGGACACTCAATTAGGCTAATAATTATAATAATTATAAATGAAAAAAAATAAACATGTTCAAAATCAGCCCTCAGCTCGACGCATTCCAAAAAGTTTCCTTACTTCAATACAATTTCATTACGCTACACATTACATTACGTTGACACCAATCAGGCGCCACTTTTGTTCAACTGTCGCAATTCTCACAAAAACTACATTAAAAAAAAAACAGCTCTTCGTTTTCAATCTACACAAAATCTTATTTATCTCCATCTCTTTCTCCCCAGGCGTGCGCCCCTCGCTACGTCTCCTTCGTCAACGCTAAGCTGCAACATCGGGACCCGGTCGGCTCCTGCTTCGTGGCTTCTTCTTCTGATGCCCACGACGTTAAGGAATACTCCCCGTGTCGGACCCGTGAGTATCCCCGGTCATATTTATACGAAAGAGTTAGTCAATGAGCTCAGATTGGAGTGAGAGGGAAGATCAAAGATACCAAGTTCCAAGTGACCTACGTGAAAATCGACATGCGACCCGTCTCTCTCTAGAACGAACAGAAAGAAAAAGACGAGCAATCTAATTCGAGCGACGCGACTCTTGCGCGCTCTCGTGCTATAGACCGACCGATTAAATGAGTCCTCGCCCGCGCGGTACAAGGGCGCGGGGTGGGACGACAAAGGGGACCAAGAGAGGTGCGGGCGGGCAGTGCGCGAGGACTCATTTATGCGGTCGGTCTATAGACGTTCAGCTTTGCTATTAAGATACAGTGGGCCAAATAACTGGTATATCACTGTTCATCTAACTTCCTATCAAATGAACATGTTGCGTAAGTCGAACTTCCAAGTTGACAGCCACGTCTTATCAACATTATATTTTATGGCGTGGAAAGTTTTTCAATATTAGAGTGGCAGACCGCATAATATATAACTGAGGGTACAATCGTCTACAAAATAATAAAATATACCTTACTACTTCTAAATTGTTACCAAGTTGAGTAAGAGCAGATCAAATATCGCACCTCTATTACAACAACGACGTAAATGCAAGTTTTGTGTTTTTTGAGAAAATGCATTTGAAAATTTTATTTCACTGTAATCACCGTAAAATTTTTTCGTTAGGTGTTTAGTAATTGTTTGAATCATAACATAGTACATTATTACATAAGCCTTTTTTATAGTTTTATTTAATTTTTTTAAATCTTTTATTTCTTTGGTTATTGCCATTTTATTTTGAAGGTACCTACATTTAAGTCGTTGTTCATCGAACATATTTAAAAATATTCAACTTTTGACAAGCAATAACGACATAAATGCTTAACATTTATTATTAACTAAAATCAAAACTTAAACCAGCATTGTAATAATATTGTTTAAATAAATATGCAGTTAAAATATAACGTAAGTAACATATTTTTATTATAAGCAGCAGTTTTACCAACTAATTATAAGCAAAACAACCCAACGATAAATTCATAGAGAAATAAAACTTCAGTTCTGCATTAATATTCTTTATTTCTTTTAAAACGAACAATCGCTATAAGGAACACTTTTAATTGGCATATCAAAGTATCTACCTAAATAGTAGATTTCAAGTAATAAAGTGTAACAAAATAACAAAACAGACACAATATTATTTGGGAACAACAATGACCTTATTGCTACAAACGTCGATATTACACTAAATATTTCTTAATTTTATGTTAGTAAAATGTAAAAGTGACGTTTAACACAGATAAGTCAATATCGTATTGATAAACATACATTTTACTTGGGAACAACAATGACTTAATTGCGACAAACGTCAATATTGCAAAGAATATTTTATCTAAATATACATCAGTGACACGCTAAAAATGACGTATAAGACCTTTATGTCAATGTTGTTCTTTAAATCGCAAAAAAGTGAGGCGTAAATTACCTTTGCGTCGATGTACAGCTGCGGGACAACTGACTTTCTCCCCTCCCCGCGAACAACTGACCAATAAGTCATTGTTGGTTTCAATAGCCGCTCAAAAGAACAAAGACGCAACGCCCTCTGGTGGAATTTTGCGGGAAAAACTTGAAAGTCAATGTAGCACCAAAAAGTTCGATCGATTTCGGACCGTTTCCTATCATTAAGTCGTTTATTGAAAATTTTGCATTTACGTCGTTGTTGCAATAGAGGTGCGATATGTTATTCTGTTGCTTCTTTAAGTATGTCTCTATCTATTCTCTAGTGCAAACTCTTTGGTGCTAGTTCAATATACTAACTGTCAAACACGCACCGGTCCAAGATGGCGGCAAAGAGAGATGGTGAATGCAAATGCGATTGCGACAATACGATCAGAGATTCGCTCGACATATTCCGCGACCCGTGGAAAACTCATAAACTACTTTTTTTCTTTACAAAATTATGGGCAACACAGTGGCGCCCAAAATGGGGCCTCGTTTGTTTGTAAAACTTATTTAAAACTTCACATGAAGTTACGGAAAAGTATCTCCTCTTTATAAAAACTAAATCCAGTCCATAGTAATATAATGTAAACTCATGATTGCGTGCAAAATTGGATCCAAAAGCGCGCAAAAAGCACGTCACTTCCGCCGGTAATGGCAAAATGTACTACGTCAAACTTTACTTATACGATGAAAATATTATAGTAGAGTTACATTGCTGTGTTTATACCGCAATTCAGAAAGCTATAGCCTTGCGATCCCGCAGTGTAAAGCAACTCTCACGATATTTTCACGCCGACTAAATAAGGGCTGAGGTCTGCGCTCGCGGCGCATCGAACGCTGATTTATGGATCCATGACATTGTAATTCCGTCATTAAAAATATCGAATAATTTATTGAGCATAGTTCAAAAATCATTAATGTATTTTTGTGTCAGCACTTGATGTTTTTTAATTGTAAAATCTCCGTGTGCTTCCAAAAAGTGGCATTTATTATTATTATCTTTACTTACTGCACTACGTATCGCTTACAAAGTGTACTTAAAGTGTAACTACATACAGTAATACCGGATATACATCTAGGTACCGAATTAAAATCCACACTTACTTAATTTGCTATCGATTCTATGTTATAGTGCACTGGGGTAAATTCGAAATTGGGGGAATTTCGAAACTCGCGGATATCCACTAAACGGGGAACAATTACATAAACTAGCAACGCTTATCTAGAAGCTCCAATGTCTTTGGCGTCCAGATAAGCGTTGCCAGATTATGGAATTATTCCCCGTTTAGTGGATGTCCACGATTGTCGAAATTCCCCCAATTTCGAATTAACCCCAATGCACTTTATATATTTAATCACGTTATTCTCAATGTTCCTGTCTCACGATATACGAGTATATATGCTTAAAGTATGTGTATGATTATATAACTTATGTCTATGTATGACGTCGCCTTTTCAACATATGCGTGCTTTGTTTAGGGTTCGCCTCGGTGGATGAGGGTGAGTACGTCGGAAGGTACAGTTCGATGTAATAACGCACTGTATGGATGTAGCTTACACATACATGTCATTTTAATGTTACATCATGGTTGATAATTATAATTTTCCATTTAATTTTCATTTACGGTACATCATTAAGTTAAATCCGATTGCCAACCTGCAAATATAAAGGGTTGCTTAAAATTGGGCTGGAATATTCTAATGTGGTCGGATTTGTTTCACTAAAAGCCCTGTATAGGGCATTGGGGTAAACTCGAAATTGTGGGAATTTTGAAACTCGTGGATATCCACTAAGCGGGGAATAATTACATAATCTAGCAACGCATACCTAGAAACTCCCATGTCTTTGGCGTCTAGATAAGCGTTGCCAGATTATGGAATTGTTCCCGGTTTAGTGGATATCCACGAGTTTCGAAATTCCCCCAATGCATTACATGTTTGTCAGGATTTTTCAGTCATAGTTGACAAATGTTTCCACACATTGATTGCTGTTCAAAGTGATCCGCGTCAAGGGTGAGACTAAATTTCAAAGTAATTTAAATGAAAAATCTCTGTGGCTGTTGAGGGGAACTAACCCAACCATCTGTTGGAATATTGCGGTTTTTTTTTTGAGAAAACTTGTATCTCATATTACAAATTATTGCTTTGTATAATAATTTGTAATATTAGATTTTTTGCAGATTGGAAAATTGGTGTTGTCACGTTAAGTTCAGTAGTCGTTGTCAGCGAAAAATCGAGCCAAGTTTTGTAAAACGTCGATTTTTGTGACGGTAAATTGGCGGCTTGATTTTTCTGCTCAGGTATATCTAGTTGTTTTATGTACATAAAAATTATAGTAAACGAATTATTGTTAATGAATGCCAACATGTCAGTTAGTGTTGTGACAGTCATCGATCAACTTCATTGCGCTAGCGCACGTGCCCTTCCGTGACCTTTTAATGCTGTATAACCTGTTCATCATTCCGAATTAAAATGTTATATTCATATTGTTATGGACGACCGGATAGCCTAGTGGTTAGTGACCCTGACTATGAAGCTAGAGGTCCTGGGTTCGAATTCCGCTAGGGGCAGACAGTTGTATGAAGAATACGAATGTTAGTGCCTGAGTCATGGATGTTGTATGTATTTAAGTATGTATTTATCTACATTATTATAAGTATGTTTATCCGTTGCCTGGTACCCATAGTACAAGCTTTGCTTCGTTTGGGGCTGGGTCAATTGGTGTAATTTGTCCCAAGATATTTATTTATTTTTCAGCGAGTCACGGGCAGAGAAAGACCGGCGTGTGCCAAGCTGGATTTTCTGCTGCAGTTTCTAGGGTAAGTTAATAATTATTTCCAGTAAAACCAAACAAAAAATACGCTAAGCGTGGCCTAATTATCTTTTACTTCCTGCACAGTACCCACGATCGTAGGATAGTTATGCGAGTCAATGTTTTGTGAGTCGGCACATCTTTTAGTTTTATAGTATCTACTTGAAACTGCTCCTGTGTTAAACACATATTTATAGGTACATGAACTTTTTACACGTCCTCATCTATAAACTTTATCCTTCACATTAAACAGCTATTAAAAAATGGCTTCCCGCATCGGCGTTTCATTTAAACCAATTGTCCCAAATATAGTCGTGTACCAATAAAACAATTCGCTATATTGAGCGGGTACTATTTCGAAATAGGAGCCGCCATGGTTTTTGCGGACAATAAAAGTTTTTAATAATTCATAAGGTGCGCGGGCGCAGTCACGTGCGATTCGATCTTTGGTACGACACGAAAGAAGGGTATTCCCACGGTTGGCTATCACGTTTTACATGGGTTTCTCGTGCAATTTTGAAATAAAAGTCGCGTGTCTCTAGTTGTATGGTAAATAGTTAATCTGACTTGGAGAGGCCAGTTTTGAAGAACTTAAGTTAGGCGTGTATGGAGCTCTCTTTTCACGGGAGGCGTGTTATGTAGGTAGGCATTATCGAACCATTTCATTTCTAACCCACCGTAGAACGTTTTCACAGTAAACGCCACATGATTTCCCTTGTCAATTCAATGTAACGTCACTATGACAATTACTGTGACTTACCGTAGGCTAGAGTCTGGCAAACGAAAGCGTGACCTGAGAAACTGCGGCAAATTCAAAAAATATACATGTGGTATTACTAATTATAGTAGGAAAAAAATGTTTTGATACTGTTTTTTTTTGTATTTATGACAATCATTTTGTATAATAGTTGTTTGCCAACTTAATCTAATACGGCTTGACCGATTTTATGAAACGTTTTTGTCTGTATTCGGTAGGTCTGAGAATAAGTTGTGGGCTATTTTTTATACCCCTATCGAGATGGAGTCGCGGGCAACAGCTAGTTTCTTATACAAGGAACACACCACACCATTAGAAATATTAACCTGAGTATGTAGCAGCTTTCGCACATTACTTTTTATTGTTTTACCCATATTACGGCAATTATAAATGAACAATTATTGAGTTCACAAAATACTGACAACTCTAAACCAAAGACTTTGACGAGTTTTTTTTTTTTTTTTTTTTTTTATGTGAATAGGAAGGCAAACGAGCAAGTGGGTCACCTGATGGTAAGTGATCACCACTGCCCATAGACACCCGCAACCCCGGGGGGATTGCAGATGCGTTGCCAACCTAGAGGACTAAGATGAAATGCCTCTTGTGCCCGTAATTTCCCCGGCTGTCTTACTCTCCACACCGGAACACAGCAGTGCAAGCACTGCTACTTAGCGGCAGGATTAGCGAGTAAGATGGTGGTAGCGATCCGGACGGACCTTGCACAAGGCCCTACCACCCGCACGAGTGCTTTGACGTGCCATTGACAGATTAATAATGTTGCCATATTAAAACTTTAAAAAAAGTCCAGGTCACGCTTTCGTTTGCCAGACTCTATGGACGCTTACGCTTACATTATAGAGGAAACTTCCGGAGCATAGTATAAAAATAAAGAGCTTGCTGACATCTAAAATGTCTACTACACTAATATTATAAAGAGGAAACGTTTGTGTCTTAGTTTTTATTAAGTTCGATATCAATGGTTTTTAATTTAATGTCAACAATTTACCACCCCTTTCATCTCCGATAGATTACAATTGTCATGTGTCTTTTGGGCATTTTTTAAGGCGACGCCCCACTGCTGCGCGCGCTGTGCACGGACACGCTCTAAATGTCACCCACGTGGGTCCATTGGTCGTTTTTTGCGCGTGTGCGTGCACTGTGCAAACGACCGCCTACGTTTTGATACGGAGCGAATATGTGCCTCGTGCGTAGCGCGAGCGTTCGCTGCAGTGGGACGTCGCCTTTACTTTTTTGTTAGCTTTGACACAATGTCGAGAAACATTACGTAATGAATCTCACTCCTTTAAAACAACTGACATTTCGTTTCACGCCGCAAACTCATGAAAACAATATTAAAATAATTCAACCCTACAATTTGTGATTTAATGAAATAAAACGTCCGTTTAACGGCCAATTGGGCGTAATCGCCGTAAAAGCTGCAATTTGTCACGAACACCGGATTTCTGAGAATTTCACAAATTTTATATCTCTTAAATTACATGAGATCGTAATGGAGCGTATTTGGTGATGCATGGGATCATTAAAAACACTTTGGAAAGATCACGGCGATTTGCCTTATGAGGACGGAGATAATTAAATTGTGACATTCGAGACAGTCCGGGGGCCAATTTTTGATATCATCAGTGACAATTATCATTCGAAGCTTTAAAAAGAATTAAAAGTTATTTTCACTTACTCTCTGTCTGTGTTTTATGTTTCATTTGTGTACACAAAATTGTGTGTCTTTCAAAAGAGAAAAAATGTCTTCTTTCATTCTTCTACTCGTATTTTTAAAAAAATCTGCTACTTTGGGTTGTCATTTAAAATAATCACAGAAAAGAAGAAAATGCGTAATTTATTTGGCGAAATGACGCTCACTACAATAATTTTTAGTTATTTAAAAATATCATAAACAAAAACTACTTTTGCACCAACAATGCGGATTCCTTGAATTTCATTGAACCTCTAAATGAAGTTTAAAATTAAAATGTCAATAAACACTACAGAAAAAAAGAGGCAACTCAGTGTTATATTGAAAACAGTAAAAGCCAAGTCACATTTACATACATACATAAGTCACGTCTTTATCCCTTACGGGGTAGACAGAGCCCAAGATAACAAGACCTAAAGGTCACGTTTAGTGATGTGCCGGATCGTTAAAAATGTATATCCGCGGATACGGATCTGATTACGGATATTTAGTGTCAAGATCCGCGGATACGGATACGGATACGGATCTTTATTTTTTATTCGGTTGGTGTCGGCGCCCGCGACCTTGAAGCGATAGTTGACGAAAGATTCTTTCAGTTATGTAGTATTGGTATGGTAACTTACTGCGATAAATGTTTGCAATATAAAGGTGCCAAATATTTGATTTTAAGAAATAAAAATACTCTTGAATGGAGTTTTATAGTTATTTTAATTCTACCTAATCACCTGTAAAAGATCCGTAAAAGATCCGCGTGAAAAGTAACGGACACGGATACGGATACGGATTTTTATTTTCCCTCGGATATCCGCGGATACGGATACGGATATCCGGAACATCATTAGTCACGTTTAGCATGATTGTGGGCGTATAGGAAAGGGGAATCGAAATAGTGATGGGTTGCTAGCCGCATCGTCTATAACATGATTCCTATTTTCTTCCATTCCCTTGACGGGCACATTTAGCGTGAATAAATAAATAAATAAGTAACTGAACAAAACCCATCCCACAACCATAAATCCGATGGCATTGGCGACATTACCAATTCATAATAATAAAGCAATAACTCCCGTTTTTTATCGTGCAATATAACACCTTAACACGGACGCTGAGAGTTTAATTTAATAGCGTGATGTGACAGCAGTTTTTGTGCTGCAACTTTATTTAAAATTCACGTCACAAAATACCCTTTTATTAAATCTGACACAACAGCAGATAAACTAACCCTAATAAAACACCTTATCGTGTTAAATACTGCGAAGATTTTTTTTCGTCTTGGCGGAGTCGCTGCCGTGCCTCCAAATTTAATGATACCTTTTTTATTGACCCCCGCATGCGGCAAAGCTGCCAATGCATACAATTTTGACCATTTTTGCTTAAAAAGGGAAAAATATGATTCTCGATGTGTGTAACATTGGATGTACCTTGTCACCTGAGTATTAAAGATATTATTTATACTTTTAATAGGTACCTAGTATTATTTTCTGTTCCATAAATCTCAAAAGCGTCGCAGCACTAAGTTTGCATTTAGTCATAGCCATACCTGACGGCCAACGAAAGGGTCTGCATATATTTAGACATACATACACAAATCACGTCTTTATCCCTTACGGGGTAGACAGAGCCTCAGGTAACAGGTACCTACAGGCCACATTTAGCAAGATTGTGGGCGTATAGGTAGAAAATGGAATCAAAATAGTGATGGGTTGCAAGCCGCATCGCCTATAACATGACTCCTAAGACTTTCGCTCATTCCCTCGATGAACTTTTACCATCTGCGCGGTAAGAGAAGCAACTGGTAAATTCTATGTTTTTTCTTTACTCCCACACCAGCATGAAAGAAATTCCGAATGTTTGTCATAATTTTCGTTAGTAGGTTTGTGCTAACTTAGCAATCGTTTGTCCTTATCTGTGAACAGTAAATGTCAAAGTGACAGATAAGGAAACGATTGCTTAGTTAGCAGAAGCCTGCTAACACTTTTTTGGACGTACTATTTTTTCACAAATAAAATGATATCTGGCTCTGACCTGTCACCAAAGACCTCGTCGCCTAAAGAGTGTGTTGCTCTTTTACCATCAGATAACCACATTGCTCACCACCCTATTTCACAAAAAAATATCTTGACTTGATGATTTAATAGACAATTATGAACCTGAAACTTTTTTTTTGTTGGCGTGTCCGAATTATTTTAAAGAGTGCCATTGGTTCGCCATCCCTGTGCTAAAGCCTATAGACCGACCGCTGAAATGAATCCTCGCCTGCGCGGTGCAGGGGCGCGGGGTAGGACGACCGCGGGGGCCGAGAGAGGTGCGGGCGGCCGCACTACCCGCCCGCACCTCTCTCGGTCCCCTTTGTCGTCCTACCCCGCGCCCCGCGCCGCACATTTAAGCAGTCGCTCTATAGCATTACAACCCTAGATCACACACGTACAATCACAAAAACTTAACCATCGGAACAGATGTTTAGCCTGTTTCGGCGAACCGACAAACAGTAGGACAGTAAATCTCGACAGTTGCCGACTTGCCACGGTACGTTACGTGCCGGCTTTCGCCAAGTGCCTAGCCAGTGGTACCCAAAGTTTGTGGCGACGCCTCAATGCGCCATTGTGAGAGGCATAAGTTTCTGTCAAAAATGACATTTTGAATACAAGCTTTTTTATTGAATCAGACGTTATTTTGCGGAGGTCCATTTCAATGAACAATAAATATTTACCTTGCTAGTACTTGAGTAGCGGAGGTAAATATTTTTTGTTCACTACAAGCTTACTGACTGTACTATTGACAAGCTAATGTCATCATCATCAGCTGTTGTGCTACTGGACACAGGGCATTAAAACTTACTGCGATTCAATTTTACGTATTAGCTGTCATTTCTGACACTTCTAGTATGGATCTGACAGCGAGCGATCCAACTTTCGGAATTAAATCGCATTAAGACGTCATGGTCAGGCCTCGGTTTCTCAGATTTCCAGGAACGCCCAATGCGGAATGTGACACACGCAAGGGCCTTCCGATTCCAATCAATTCACCATCATCATCATTTCCACCCACATACATCCCACTGCTGGGCACAGGCCTCTCGGAATTAATTGCATCTGCTTGTCAATCTACAAGGCTACCTCGGCTCTACAGATAGTTTAGGAATCACTGGCCTACTCCATTTGATCCGCGATAAGCTTGAATAATCTGCAGACGTGTGCGCCGGCGCTGTTTCGTACTGACTTAATGTGTTGTTCAGATGATAAAGCCTTAAAAAACTAGTGTGAAATAAGCTTAATGTACAGTTTTTATGAACTCAAACACTGTAAAATAAAGTGGAAGTGACATGTCAAGAGACAAGCAGCTCTCTATAGTTACTGGGAATTTGCCCATGCTATGAAACGCCCAAGGTTTTCTTAATCGATAAATATTTAAAAGGATGCACTTGCACAAATCACGTCTTTATCCCTTACGGGGTAGACAGAGCCTAAGGTAACAAGACCTACAGACCACGTTCAGCAAGATTGTGGGCGTATAGGTGGAAAAAGGAATCAAAATAGTGATGGGTTGTTAGCCGCATCGCCTTTAACATAATTCCTAAGAATTACGCCAATTCCCTCGGGGCTTTTACCATCTGCGCGGGACGAGAAGCAACTGGTACTTGTAATGTCGTTCTTTGTACATTATATTTCAAATCAATCCGACCACTGAAAGTGCCCGAAAAATAGTTTGCAAATGAAGCGGACAACTTACAAATTTACATACAAACAAACAAGTTAGGTAACGCTTGTGCAGCACTTCCAACCCATCTGTCTTGGTATCCATTCAATCCATAACATACAGGTTCCTGTATCGTGGCGTTCGTGTTCTTCAATAGGGTAGTAAAGCTCCCCGTTGAAATATAGCGCGTGCGCCGGGTATAGCTATTTATTACGTGCCTATTCCTAGGGTTCCGCATAATGCGGTAACACACTTGTGGTACTTCAGGGGCTACCATAATGTCTTATACGATTTAATTCCAAACCAAAGTTCCAAACGCTGCCAGATCCATACTACAAGTGTCAAAAATGACAGCTTCTTTTTTTAATATGGCCCCATTGAGTAATAAATACAGTCTAACAAAAATGTTGGCTACGTTGTACGGTAGAACACGGTCGACCCCCTCCCTCTGTCGGGCTCTTAGCCAACGGATAATGATAACCCAAAGAATCTGCCAGGAAATCATTAACCGATGCCCAGGGTGCACCAGACCAAGCACTGCTCTTCCCCTCGGACGGATCCAAAAACGAACCGCTGCTCTTGACCCCACGCGGAGGCAACCCGACTCGCACCCCAAAAAACAATGACAGCTAAAATTAACAGTCGCATTAAGACGTCACGGTAAGGTCCCAGGAATATGATGAGCTGCTCTAGACAGACGTATTTGCTTAGTTTAACCCAGGGGTTCCCAATCTTTTTCAACCTGCGGCGCAGTTACAAGTTTAGTATTTTGTAACGGCGCCCTGCCTTAGCTAAGTTGTTAGGCTAGGCTACTTAAAGGGAGATAGTAATAAAGAGTGACACGACGCTATATTATTTACCGATGCGAGCGCTCAAATAGGTACCCGCGAATATTTGTGGTTTCGGATAATGATAGAACTCACGGCGCCCCTCTTTACTTTCTACGGCGCACCAGGGCGTCGCGGCGCACACTTGGGAACCCCTGGTTTAACCAATTAACGTTGTTTCATCAAATTTATACAAAACCTTGACAAACACACGTGAACCTTCCGCTTAGTCATTCTGTATATTAGTGAAGTCCACATGAAAACGCGTTTGGGAGTGTCTGAGTTCATCGCTAATAAAAAGACGGACGTGGCGGAGGATTTTGTTTTACATATAAGTTTTTGAAGTGAAAACTTCTTTAGCGGCGTTGAGCACATTCGGTATGGATAAAAAATGTTAAACTCGCGTCAGATTCTGACGCGTCAAGTAAGCGTAAGACGGAGCGTTGCTCATCATAATTTTCGTCGTTGATTTCGTCACTCACTCGTAAGCTACGTTTGGCCTAGCAGTATACGGTGTGGAATAACAGTGCGTTCGCTCCGGTGACCGTAGTGATACAGTTCTGAGAATTTTGTAAAGGTTGCAGTAGTTCTTGACACGATAAATTGCTGCTTTGATCGTTGCCTATAAGTATGGTAAGACTAGGCAATCAGGCGATACGCAAACAGAACTTAAAAATTTCTGCAAATATTAGCATGCCTAGACATGTTTTTAGTTAAACTTGGTCATCGAATGCATTAACGACAGAATAATAAACGCAAAGCTCCTATTACAGAACGCGAGTGCTTTAATCGGCTGAATCCAATATAACCGCGTTTCGTAAACATAACCATAAAAAGAAAGTTTCCATTTCAACTCCACGAATAAATAAAATCGAAAATATGTCACATTTGTATTTTATTGCAACGTTATCCTTTGTATTACAATATCTTCTGTCACTACAATGTCTCCTTTACAAACATGGTCTGTGAACGCGCCGTAAATGGCGGCCATATTTGCAGACAATGCCGTTTGGCGGGAAACGATGCGCTGACCGCTGCTTTAAGCGGAATAAGGATTTGTCTCGGACGTTTTATACTCTGTGGCAATTCTTTATGAGGCCCTAACCACTGGTGTTTGTTTTTGTAAATAGAGCTAGGAGAAAATTTCTGGACTACTTATACAACTAAGTACTGAGATAATCGCCAAGAAACAATGCCTAAGGCGTTTTCCGTTCTTTCAGAGTTCCACTGCTTTGTTCAGTTTTTTTTTTTTAATAATTTCCGCAATGCAATGTAAAAAATATTAATTTACTAGCTGTTGCCCACGTTCCTGTTTTATCAGTAGGTATTTTTTCACTGTTTGAATCTTCCCTGGATATTTTCATATTTCAGAACGCTGATTAGCCAAAATCGGTCCAGCCGTTTATTTATAAAAAGATTCTCCAAAATGTATGTACGCGCATAACTTCCGAAAAACTGGATCAAATTGGATTGTTTTTTTTTTGATGTGGTCGTTATTACCAGGACAAGGTTTTGACTTTGTTTTCAAGTATGATTTGTGTCACAAGAACTTTTTCATTTCAATTCAATTCAAATTTAGGAAGAAGTGGCTCCATCAACTTTTTGATGATTCTGCCAATGTCGAGGTTGGGTAAGACACGGCAAGTAACTTTTTCATTTGTTTTAGCGAATGTTTTATCAACAAACAAAACAAAACACGAGCATAAATATTAATTTTACGCCAAATTGAAAATCTAACTGTCTATGGAACTGACTTGACCGCAAACGCTGTGTTGCCATTGTTTAAACATTGGTTTTAGGAGATTTGGTATTGATTTATGGTTTCGAGTGGTTTCTTTGGAAATGGCCGTGTAATGGGAAGTTTATTAAATACAAACCATAAAAGGTTTCGTACCTATTCGTACTGAGCTCGGGCTGTCCTCAATTCTAACAAAAGATGATTTTACAAAACGTATTTATAAACAGAAAACTTAGACGCTTTTCTTCTTGCATTTTGTTCTTATGTACATTTACCAACACTTGTCTTGTGATGCTTTTCATTGTTAGCTTGGCGTTTTTTATGTTAGGTTTATTACACGGGTTTTTTTAGGTTTAAATTCCCACGGTTTTGATAAAAAATAGGCATATAGACAGACAGACTAACAGATAACGATGTACTCCTTTACGAGTTCCTTTTTCCTTTTCAACTCCGCAACCTTGAAAAGTAGGCTATGATTTTGTTCATTATGCTAATTCTGATCTGTATAAAGCGTTAAATTGCAACATTACAGAGATATTTAAACTCTGTGCTGTATAACCCTAGCTTTCTCAGTTTAACATTCAATTATTCCCTGTTTTACAGTCGCTCTAAAGTTGTAAGAACGTGTGGACGGCACTGTGCTATATTTTGCTTAATCCTCGATACCTTGTTAGCTAACAATGTAGTTATGTAGTTACACCTACCAATGTATATACACCTACCAATGTAGTTACAGCTACCAATGTAGTTACACCTATAGTCTTTCCAACCATTTATTTTCTCGATGACAGATGTAGTTTGATAGTTATAGTGTTGTGACCTAATAAGTGATCAGTAGATACGATATCGATCCAATTTTATTATATATACGAGTAGTTGAGAAGTATTCAGCTATGGAGCCAATAAAACAACCGAATTGAATGCTAATTTATTACTAAGCGTGCGAAATGACCGAATGACAGTATGTTTGTAATGAATAAAGTAAAAACTACTGGAAAAACAAAAAATATTTCACCATTAAAATGTTACGACATTATTCCTGAGTAACATAGGCTTTTATTTATCCCGGTAAAAATTACAACGTGTACAAAGTCGCAGGAACACATCTAGTTCAATATATACAATACCGATACAATATCGATATTTCAATCATAACATCACTATTTGCTGTAACGGTACATAGCGTATTTTACCGTTAATTTCACAAATATATGATTGGGAGTTGCCCATAGTCAATTAATAATATTAGAATATATTATTAATTATTATTATTAATGTTGACTAACACTAGTTTTGTAATCACTGATACTAACATAATATGGATTTATAATCTGAAATAAAAACATTTTATTTTATTTTATGTAAGTCTTTCCTTTTCCTTTTTTTATAAGATGTATAGACTAAATAATAATCAAGCTGGAATTTCTGTACGAGGGTGATAGGAATTGGATGAATAGATTGCGCAGGAAGGTACTAAAATACTGTATAAAGGCTGAATAAACTACACAGGTAGTACATGACACTAAAATGTTCGATAATTGCGTAAACAGCATCGTACGCGCTTCCTCGCAACTAGAATGAATTGACGTAATTTTCATTGATCGTGTTGTTTCATGTTGGTTGTATCTGAGGTGCGTTCTATCTCTTTCACACGCTAGACTAACCACAAAACAGGTATGTATGTAGTTGTATGTATACGGTCCAAGACTCACGGGGAATAGCGAAATTCGACCTTATTGGGTAGAGCGTAAGGATCGTTTTGGTTCAAATGTCGGAAATGTCTGAGAAGATGCAGAAAACGCAGAAGAGGACGGTGTCGGAGATGAGCCTTATGTTGCTGAAAACGTTAATGTCTGAGAAGATGCAGAAAACGCAGAAGAGGACGGTGTCGGAGATGAGGCTTATGATGCTAAAAACGCTAATGTCTGAGATGATGCAGACTTAGCGGTATAAAAGGGACGTTTCTTCAAGGAATCGGGATTAGTGATTTTCGAAATTTCTTCAAGCGAGGTCTTGCTGTTGGAAGCGATATCGGTTCGCAGTTTATTTACTTTGACAAAGTTTAATTATTTAATTTAATTATTTAACGTAATTTAATTGTTGAATTGTTTATTGTGCTTCGCAATCAGTGTTCGTGAACCAATTACCATACCAACCTCACCAATATCCTTGATCCTTCCCTAATCCGATTTCTCTGCGGCCAGGACACCTTTAGCCGTCAGTATCATGATCGGTGCCCAGAGTCCGGGGTATCGGCAGAGAAATTACCACCATCATCGTCATTTTCATGACGTTTGATTATTGGCCATGAGTTCTGATTGTGTGTTCTAAATTTGTTCACGCTTGAAGTAGGGACTTTACGGGACGAGGTTCCCGGCCCCAAGGCAACCTGGCGGTGTTAACAAAGCTTGGGGTTTAACGTCTTTCGGGACGGAGTCAGGCGTTGGGGATCGACCTGGCGCTCGTCTGCCGTAAGGCAGTCGGGAAACTTCCCCCTAGCGTTATCAGGCTCTGTGTATCTGCTGGTCAGTGCATAGGACTGGTGGCGTTGGTCTCTATATCTATATATTTATTTATTCGCACAACTATCTCTCCGCCCTACTCCATTCGCAACCTGGTTTCGGCCAGCGGATGGGGTTATTACACATGGCGTAGGAAATAGGGTTAGGAACACACCGAGGATGCCACCTCAACCCCCTAGTTAGTTCAGATTAGTCACATTACACACCACGCAATTAATGTAAATGTGAGGTAACCATCACCTCTAGCTGTGAGATATACAAATGTCGCATAGATTATTATTAGACATGGATAGGATTCATAGGTTATTAGGGTGTACTATTTCAGGGTTCCTGATTTACGCAGCTGTCACAGAAGAAATACTGAGTGAGTGTTTTCTTTATTTTGTGTTGCTTTATTTGTGATATGTGCGCTTAGGCTGATTTTATGCAGTGTTACTTATTCATGATGTCTGTATTCAGTGGTCATATGAATTACTTGCTTTTAATTCATTTACTTTCAAAAAGTGTTGAATTTGCCTTGGCTGGATTGTTTTGAGGGTATATTAATTAACATCTCATTTGAAACTAAATTTACGTCGTCAAGACTCGCATGTAGTTGTTTTACCTAGACGGGAAGCGCTACAAATGCTTTAAGAGTCGTCATCATCATCATCTAAATTATGATCAATTAATAGTGGAAATGGAATCTGCTATCATCATCACATGATTGATTTACCTTGTGAAACTATTCTTTGCGATCGCAAAGTTACTACAATAACAGTGTACATGTTATTTATTAGACTTGTAAATTGAAGTCTTTATTAAAGTGAGTAATTTCATATCACTATTGAACCATGGACGGGGAGACCATACCTCATCCGGTAGCGCATTGGTTTGGTTAGTTGCCTATATCGAAGTACAGTATGAAGTCATACAGTAGTGAAAGAATACTACTCGAAATCAAACTCAGACTTGCTGTTCTCTATTGAAGGGAACCCAAACTCATGCCTATTAAGGTCTACTGTGACGGTCGGGGATAAGGGGGGGAAATAAATAATATATCACATATCTTTTATAACTGTGTTTATAGCGTGCACTTCTATTTTCCACTGACAATCTGATTTTGTGTACATACTTATTTTCTAGCAGCGGACTTCCTTAAGTTGATCATAAATTGATCAGTATCTCAGCATAACGTCTAATAGACTAATTTACAGGTTATCTACATTCTGTTAGATCCATGAAAACACATTTTATTTTAAAGTATAATTATCATAAATGTAAACGCGTGTGTAGTAAAGTACTTTTGTGTTTACATTCCATAGTTCTCCACGAAACTTTAATCATAACGTGTTTCCTTGCTACGCTATTAGCATCGACTTACTTACTTTACCGTATACTACTATTATGACGAGCTTCATAATTTATTAATTAATGTTCGACTTATTTCCATACTTGCCCAAATGATCACCTAACTATACTTCATTAACTCGGCATAAACTTTCTTCCAATCGGATAACTTAATCGTCATTTCCTTTAGTGACCGTAAATTCAAATCCTTTAAGTAATGTGTTGCTAGCCGTCGCGTATATATGATAGTTTTAATTTGTAGGTAGATCAATCTTTACTCGTCACTAAACGTTCCCAGGGTTACGTAGGATGCGGACACAACGAAGGGTATTTAATTTAATTACTAGACGATTCACGCACTAGACGATCACATGGCCATATCTTCAATATATCACATATCACGACCAGTATAGTTTTGTTAGGCTTTCACGACTTATATATTTTATTAGTAGGCGGCTTTATTTACCTCATAAATTAAGTAAGCGTTGGATTGAGCTATGTAGCTTAGGTACGTTAGGCGCGTTATTAGGCGTTATTAGAATTTATTCGAAATAAATTTAAATGTCAGTTTTTTTTTAAATACATATTTTTAATATTTAAGAAATTTTAGAGTAGGGGGGGGGGGATGTTTTGTTACATTGCATTTCCATAGAATGTAACTTTATTAAAACGTTTATTGTTTATCGTACTTTAAAAAGATATTACTGCATATCTGGACTCAATTTGTCTTAGATGCATATTATATGGGATCAAGGAACAAAATTAGGCAGTCGTCATATTTTTTATACCCCGCATTTAAAAGTTAATTTTTGCGTAAAAAGCGCAGTTACATTCTACGGGAGCTGTCATCGAGAAAATAAATGATTGGACAGACTATACCAATGTAGTTACACCTACCAATGTAGTTACACCTACCAATGTAGTTATGTAGTACCTGCTATTGGTGGGTTAGCGGTATAGCACGCATCACGGAATGATGAGGATTCGGGTTCGATTTCTGGCCATAGCTTTACTTTTCGGATTTTTCTGTTCAAGTTTTCAATGTCATTTAGAAATTTAATGTTGTTACAGCGTTACCGCAAATCGCGCATACACACAAGCATACACAGATACACACTGTTGTACAATGTACACTGCACAATCGCCATTTGATACAGGAGCTGTCCAGCTGTACAAAAGTAAAATTATCTATATAGCATACACATCTTAAATTCAAACAGATAACTTATGATAAACTAGTGATTTCCCGCGACTCCCTTTGCGCAGAATTCTCTTAACGCTATCCCGCGGGAACAATGCTGTTATCCGGAATAAAACTATCCTATGTCCTTCCACAGGATTTAAACTATCTCTGCACCAAATTTCGTTCACATCGTAATAGACAGCACAGAAATTAAATATTCGACTTGGCTAGTTTTTTCGCTTGTACAAAATACTTCATACACGTCCGATTCGCTCTTGGCCGCTGTTTAAGCAAAACTTATGCATGAAACTGCGAATTTGTATAATTATTTCAAAATTAGCATGGCGTCAAAGGGCGTGCGCCGCGCCGGCGCCGTCCCCGTAAGGGCTGACACTGCGCATCGCATATTCATCGCTGCGCATGCGACTCAATGCTAACCATGCGTTTATTGTTAAGGTTGTCGCCTTTTCAATTACTTTACGTTTAAATTAGTAATAACAATAGAATTGTATGACGCTGAATTTATGACAAACCTATGAGATTGAATATAAAGTTTAGAAAGTTTTGCGATGATTTTTTTTTCTGTTAGCTCCCGCTTTATTACAGTTTTGACTGTATCATATTCTACCAGCTTCTTAAAAAGCCATTTATAAAAATTTGTTTACAAATAGCTCCGCCACGCACCAACAGATGGCGCTGCCCTCAAATGCATGAAAAATTGAGAAGGCTAATAGGCTGGGTACTAAATTTATCGTTTGTAGGTGAAAAAAACCCCCTTTTTTGTTTAACTGATGGTCATCAGGCATGATTGAAGGCAAGCCTATCTTGCATTGAAAAAAAAAATGTTTAAGTATTTTAGCATCAAAAATAATACGATACAAAACACTCAATGGCAGATTAAAAGAATCTAACGAAGCAAAACACATGTTAAACATTTTTTACTCGGTTTTTTGTCGTGTTTTTATCAAAGCTCCTCTCGAACCTTTCATTGAGATATCACGCTCGTTCACACGATGATGTTTTTACCAGTTTTTTTTTCTTCTTTCGGCGTAACTTTGTAGCACAGATACTAAGCCATACTTCCACAAAAACTGATGATCTCAACTTATTTGTTTTAATTCAATGTAACCTACTTGCTTGTGCTTTTTATACCGAACGAGACAAAAAATCGACCGCACTCACTCACTACTGTTTATCTTACAAGTGACAGAGACACGATCCTTGTGGCAGTCGGAGCTACAAAAAAAAATTCACCTCATGCTCGGAGAGTAAAACAATCTTAGCCAACCTCAGAGGCCAAGTGATGAATGACCTATGGGCGGAAATATGCAATGAAAAAAAAAACAAGACTGAAGGCAATGGAACTCAGTTATTCAGCCTATAAGTACGGCCTTGTTGCGAATTTCTTGATTCCTTAACCAGTAGGCTTATTATGTAACTCACTCGCAATCGCCATACATGAACTGTCAAAATGAACACGATGGCGATTGCGAGCGAGTTAGACAATAAGCCTACTGTTCTTCAATAACACCAAACAAATAATCGAGGATATCTTTAAGGAAAACCTATGCAGCATTGGACGTCTTCTTTCTGATATAATGATGACGACGATGAAGACGTATAAAAATTGAACTCTAATCTTTATCTATTCTGACACTCAACAATGAAAACGTCATGGCTTTTTAAGTACAGTCATAAACTTTTAATGCTTCAGACTTGTCGTTAAATCTCTGTTAGGCACCCTTCATACCCTTCAATCGATTAGGTGAAGACCACGGGGCTTTAAGTAGATGACGCCTGACGACCAATAAAACGTCGTAACTTGAGTATTGCCAGTATTGGAGTAGAACCAGCCAACCTCGCAACTCACGTGGCTGTTACTCTCAAAATTCGGTTCTCATACATTTTATCGTATTTACGTCATACGTACACAAATCACGTTTGCATCCCTTACGGGGTAGACAGGCCACGTTTAGCAAGCCTGGTCGTATAGATGGAAAGTGGAATCAAAATAGTGATGGGGTTGATAGCCGCATCGCCTATAACAATGATTCCTATGATTTTCGCCCATTCCCTCGATGGACTTTTACCAACTGCACGGGAAGAGAAGCAACTAGTACATTCTATGTTTTTTCTTTGCTCCCTTTGATTTATGTATGGATGTAATATTTTCGTTTACCAACATTGCCATAAACATGAATACCGCTCCGGATTTAGCTGAAAATCCGCTTTGCTAAATTTCAAAGTGTTTCAGCGCACCGTTAATTACATCGATGACATGTTAAGTGAACGTCTCGTTTTATTATCTGAGCGAGAGTGCACTTGAGCTCCATCTCGTATTTGTAACGATTGAGCCATGTGGCGAAGGGCTTGTAAATTGGAACGAGTATAAGTATTTTATTAGACCAGGCGTATGCAATGGTATGATCCTAATTTCAACGAAACGAAAGGATCCATCGACAAAGATTATATTAGGATAGTCCTAACTGGTACAACTATAGCTAATTATACTCATGTCCTTGTTTCTTCTTTTCCAGGATGGACAAAGGTTATTCATGGGTGCCCCGGGCAGCTGGTACTGGCAAGGTAAATAAAGACAATACTGTTCTGTTCTGTACCTATCTATGTTTCCTTTCTTCATATTGTCTATCTTTTAAAATAATGGAGTCACTCAAAGTGTTCTCAAAGAGGACTCAACAACTCCGTCTGAAGAATTCAAGTGTGTATTCTGAAATGTTAATACATCCACAGGGCGAACAATATCAATAGATCCTAGCCACACATTCAACAGCTTCTATATGAAAATACCGGAGGAAGGTAAAAAGACAAGTCGACCACTTAACTTGTTTAACCGAATAACATAGCGAGGCTTACGAGCGCCTAATCCTAATGCCTTGAGAACCATTTACAGTTGTTTTAAATCTTAATTCTGCTAATGTTCGAGATAATTCCACTAATTTAGGTATCTCACGAACGCGGGCGTGCTAACTCGAACGTTACGCGGAAGAAGTCCACTGCTGGAATGATGCTCGTGAATCGTGATGTGAACATAAAAATATATATAGAAAACGCTTTGCATTCTGACCACAGTCTTATATTTAAAAGGACGTCAGACAGTATCTTGCGTGTCAAATGCACCGTAACCTTGTTTTTTGACAATGGTGAGTTTGTGGAAACCAGTCGGTCTCCCAGGTTTTCACTCGACGGTTACTATTTAAACAAAAGTAGCCAACAAAATGACATATTCAAAAATGTACACGCTTGATTCCTATTTTCAACGGTCTTATGCCATTCTTTCCACTATAGTCTCAGTCTGTAGAACTAAAATCCTAGAACGTGTTCTCGTTTATGTCTCAATTACTAAGGACAAAATTTGGCAATGCCTATAATGGCGCATGCGTTCGAGAAGTTTAGACATAAAATGCACTAAGCATGTGCTTTGTTAGACATCTGTTCACAAAGCTACGATTCAGTCTGGGTTATTTTAAGATGATGATGTATGGACGATGAATACGTAATATAATTCAATGAAAAAGTTGAAGTAACGATAATGTCATTCTAGCAGTGGATATTCGAACGCGTGCATCGTACAAACGCCTTCGTGAAACTTTAACCTGTCCAGAAAATGTTTACTAACAACGGTTGGCTCTGAAATTATTAATACGAAACGTTTAGAATTCCCTAATTGTTTTAAATAGATTAGAAGGTATTGGCAATATTTCCCAGATAGATGATAAGCAACTAGTTTAATGTATTAATTAACTCTAGGTTCTGCTTGATAATTAAGTAGGTTTTGTTAGTATTTACATTTTTATGATTAGTGGGAATTACCCTCGAACTAACAGAGTGAGATTTATTACACATTCTGACTGTACTACTGAAGTATTCATTTCTTTGATTATTATGGTATCACTATTTTATGATAGTCATTTAAATGAATAATTTATACCCATTAGCTTCACCGACATCATTAAACAAGGAGATTTAACTTTTGAAACCATCCGTGTTTTCGAAATTCGTAGCTCTGTCTTGAAATTGTGTTTGTTCTTGTATTGGATGACTATAGTCAATTCTGTTTATATCCATCAAATGTGCTAACGGTTCATATGCATACACTACATTATTTACTTAGACGATTTCATTTCAGGCATCATTTCAATTTGTATTGCACATTTACATCTTGTGTGATTTCGTACTGTGTTTATTTTTACTAAATAATCAATTTAGTGTTGTATAAATTAGTAAATTATTAGATCCAATAGTACCATCCTTTAGATCCAATTATGTCTTAGATTTGAAGGAGCGAAGGGGATTTTAACGCTTTATCATTTAACAAAAAGGATTACCTTGCTTTATTAAACATTTTGATAATAAGAGTTACACATTGGCTTTAAAATAATCGACGAGGATTGGGTGAAATAATTACGTAACAATAATGTGTTTTGTATTCCCAAACCTAATTAGTGAGGTGTAACTTAGTTGTAAAACTTAAACACAAGTCATCATCATGGAATTAATTATGTTAAAACTGCTGCGCCAATGAACCAACAGTGATGCTAAATCATCAATCATCATTTAATTTTACTCTGTGTTGTCATTACTCTTAATGTTGTCATTCATCGTCACTGAATGCTACTCGTTTATTTACGTGGATGATTTCATGGTTTGCGTCGCCAAATTTGTATGCTCTATCAGCAGTCGCTAATTTGGAAGCTGATTCTTAGACACAGTTTGAATCATATGCCTTTAATTTATCATTTTTAGTTACATTTTTTCTAATTTTCTCTAAGTCCGCTAGAAGAAACATAATTGCATTGCAAAACTTGGTAGTCTTTATTAAAATGGCAAATCATTAAATCTGGCATACATACTGCAAACATGAAATCATCCTCCATAACCCTCTGCTTGCCGATTGTCTCAGTACCCTCACTATTATAGGGCAAGTATACTCCCAAAGCGTGAGCTCGCGGCCTGTGCTGATCGCAACTCCTGAAGCCAGCCCCAAGTATGATGACTCGTACATGGGATACTCTGTTGCTGTGGGTGACTTTGCTGGCCAGGGAGAACAGGGAGTGGCTGTAGGAGTGCCCAGAGGAGCTGGTCTAAAGGGTTTGGTTAGTATGAATTTGATTGAAGTCATTGATTCTTGGCTTGTGAAGAAGTCTGGTGTGTTTGAAAAAGGAATGACTGACGTTTTATTGCCATCAACTTTCGGTAAAAGGTAACTACATGTCTCTTTCGGATTGGTGACTAATTCAATGGGTTGAAATTGATAATCAATGGTTTTTAGTTTTATGAAAAGTTAAACTTAAAAATATTTCAACTTCATACTTGAAACTTGAAACTATGTACCTATATTTAGACAAGTTTTGCAAATCGCTTCTAATGTTATGATTGAGTTTAATTTTTTTGTGTAATGATACAACTTTCATCACATTTGTGGCTCTGAATTCCAGGTGGTCCTCTACACCTGGGAGCTCCAAAACATCAAGAACATAAGCGGCTCCCAGATCGGCGCCTACTTCGGCTACAGCTTGGCTTCTGGTGACATTGACGGCGATGGTACTGATGACGTCATCGTAGGCGCCCCTATGTACAGCAAGCTGAAGAGCGACGGGTTCGAGCATGGAAGAGTCTACGTTATTTATCAGGGGAGAGATAAAGTATGTAGCTTTTGGTCTTTGGTCTTCCTTGGTTACGTATTTGTTCTATTAACAATACAAGTTATAGGAAGAAGAAATTCATAGAGCACCGCGCCAATTTCAGCAGCTTCTGTTTTTGGTTTGGTAGCTAATTTTTGCTTAACTTTTTTTTGTTCTAAGTGATAAAGTGTTTCTTTAACTTACTGTTCCATCATTTAGATTATCCTCATTCGTTCGTAATGCATCAAAAATTTAATACAATGATTATGTTGATTTCAGTCGTTCTTGAAGAGTCACGCCCGCACCGGCGAAGTATCCAGGGGCAGATTTGGTTTCTCCGTTGCGTCTCTCGGTGACATCAACTACGACGGCTTTGGAGGTTCATATCGTTTTATTATTACTTATTAGAATCTCCGTATTAACTTTACATTTTTATCTTCTAGTTTTCAGTTGGCTTCTTTATCTTTTAGTTCTACATATACATATTATATTGTGTAAAAGATGTTTGTGTTAACAATTTATTCATTGCTATTTCAGATATTGCTGTGGGAGCTCCTTACGGTGGGGAAAGTGGCCGGGGAGTGGTTTACATTTATCAGGGCAGTGAGTTTGGTATTCGTGAGAAGTTCTCCCAAGCCATCACTGCCGAAGAAATCGCCTATGGCCTCACGACTTTCGGATTTTCTCTCTCTGGTGGTGTGGATTTGGACAATAACAACTACACTGATCTTGCTGTTGGAGCTTATAAATCAGACAGTGTTGTCTTTCTTAAGTAAGTATCTTCCTCTTTTCGGATACTCGTACTTATTTATATTCAGCATATTCACACTACTTTATGCAAATTTAGAATATCATCCTTACTGAGATCAAAGAAACTCCGTTTTGACGTGACAACGTCTTATAAATTGGTTTGCCGGGTGACACTTCAAGAAACTGCGTTACGCTCCGCTCACGTTATGCGCTCACAATGAGAGCGAGTGAGGGGCATGGTTAGCCCGCCTAAGAGCGAGAGAGACAGACATAAAAAGTGAAAGGCACGCGTCCCTTCCACTCGAGCACAGTTAGCCCGCCTAAGAGCGAGAGAGACAGAGCGAGAGAGAGAGAGAGTGAGAGAGATAGGCATACACACCGGTTCATGTCTTGCGCTTCTTCCTACTATACGAATGAATATTCACATTAAAATTATTATTTTTTTCAAACCTTTCTAAACCCTGACTCTTTTCGATCAGGTCTCGTCCAGTGGTAAAAGTGATGGCAGAAGTGAAGTTCTTGAGCGAAACGAAGCTTATATCCCTGACCGACAAGCAATGCATCACGAGGAACGGCAGCCGCGCTGCTTGCTCTGATCTCATGTACTGTCTACGTTACGACGGCATCAATGTTGACCGGCAGATCAGTAAGTATATCAAGTTTGACAGAATTTACTTCTTCGTGTACAACGTCAAGTTCATTTGGTGATTAATGGTTGTTACTTACAACTATGTAATAAATAACTGGAGGCTACAAAGTTTTGTAGAATTTTACGGTGTTCTCGTTTTGAGTATGAGAGATTGTCACATTTTTATTCTTTTTTCCAAGCGGAGGGATACATCTGCTACTTTGGTGAGTGGAGAAGTAGCAAATATTGGTAATATCCATCAAAATTTACCACCAATGTAAAACATTGTTGTAAATAATTATAGACCACTCGGTAGCGAATTGATGTTAGTGAACACTTTTAGTTAAGCACTTAAAATATACGTTAGATGAATAGATGTTATGTTGTTCTAATTTTAAGAAAATAATGGTATTAAAATATGTCCTAGTTATATTCTAATATTATAGTCATTGTATTTTAATCAACTCTTTCTTTTTTAGAATTCAACGTAAGCTTGGACCTGGATTCAAGGCAGACGACGACCAAGAGGATTCTCACGGAGCGAAGAGAAACCGTCTACACGACTAATATAATGCTGGTACAGGGACAACAGAAGTGCGAAAGGATCAGAGTCTACCTAGATGTAAGTATAGTTCGCTGATTAGTTCTGAACCTTAATACTGTTGGCCCTAACATTATTTCAAGAACGGTTATCATACTTATCACACTCGGCATCACCCCATAAACATTCACTTATATCTATATGATACCTCGCACCAATTTCAGGAGGAAATCCGTGACAAACTAACACCGATAGAAGTGAAGATGACCTACGAGCTGCTCAGTACTCCGGCGGGTAACATAGTGCCTCCAGTGCTGGACCAAACCCAGAGCATCCAAGCCGCCGACTCTCTCAACATCCAGAAGAACTGTGGACCTGATAACGTGTGCATTCCCGACTTGAAGATGATGGTTACAACGTGAGTATGATTAAATATTTTTCTGAAGGTAGTATCTTGTGTAACATCCATCCAGATCACTACCACTTATTTTGTGACGTAGTGTGCTTGCTCTGCTGTATTTCGGCGTGCAGAGTAGGACTGTCGATGAAATTGCCTACTGGCACGTATTCTATCTTAGCCATCCAGGCTGGCATGGCAATGCATCAATCCTCAGGTAATGCACGTCTTCATAGGCAGTAGTAATTGGCTTACCATCGGCTGACCCAATTACTTGTTTTCTGCCTTGTTGTATAAATCATGTCCTTTTAACTTAGTTTTCCATTTACAAAACTCTATTCCCCCAACAGCCCCATCAGTGAATACGTCATCGGTTCCGGCGAAAACATCAACATTGACGTGGCAGTGGAAAACAACGGCGAGGATGCCTTCGAGGCTGCGTACTACCTGAAGATCCCAGCTGGAGTGACTTACGCCAAGATGGAGAGGCTAGATAAAGACAACGCTGAGGCGAGCTCGGTGTACTGCTCGATCAGCCCCAAGGATATCAATGGGACCACCGCGCTCAAGTGTGAATTAGGCAACCCGATGTCATATGGCGAAAAGGTAAGATTTGTAGAGCTACCTACATTAATTTGTCTACCTGCCACTACTGCAATGGGAGTTTCGTTGTCTTTAACGATTCTGTAGTGTTCTATTTACCATTTAGTATTTAGGATTAAAACTTGCTTTACTTGTCAGTTAGTCTGGTCTCTTACTTATTCGGATTGGCGTGCAATATATTCGATCAAACCAGTTTTGTTTTCTGCAACGTAATCGCTTGTATATTTTGAAATATAAAAGGATACCTATTGTTATTCTTCTGTTGCTTAATTTTCAACCTCCGCATATTTTCCAGGTGAGCTTCCGTGTGGTCTTAGAAGTTGACGTCACGACCTCAAACATCGTCTTTGACATGGAATCGAACTCCACCAATCCCGAGCAGAATACTGGATACGACAACGTCAAGCATCTAAGCATATCCGTCCTCGTTAAAGCTCTTCTGTCTATTATTGGGTGAGTTTCCTTAAAAAATATGTTAACAGACAAATGTCTGATAGGATATGAAATAAATTAAAATAGGTAGGTACTTACCATTTTTTACTGAACACTATCTTCTTATTAACCAAAGATGAAAAGGTACGAGAAAATTGCGAGGTACGCTCTTCGAGTTGAGAATGAATTGCAATGAACAAAGGTGTCTCTGGAATCATCATGCCTTATATCACGAAATTAAGAAAAAATACTTTTAAACTAATAAGTCTCTTCAATAACTTTTCAGTGCCTCAGATCCGCCTGAGCTTCACTACAACGCGTCGCTGTACGAATCATCGAATCTGACAGATGAGACCAAGCTCGGCCCGCAGGTCATCCACAAGTACAACATCAAGAACGAGGGGCCCTTCACCGCTGATGAAGCTGAGATTTACATCATGTGGCCCTACCAGACGCTTACTGGTCAGTAGTATGAACGTTATAACAATAGTTTTCTCTTTTGGGATTCTGGTAAGCATTAATTTCGTCACCAATGCCGAATCAGTCAAGACCCATCGATGCTACTGCTTATTTGTTTTTCTGGTATGAAGAATACGGATTCTTTAAATTTTAATGTAAATAAATTACTAAAAAATGCATCACAAAAAAACATTCAGCACACTACTCGTATTAATGTTGTTTTTTTTGCTTATATTCGCTTTTTCAATTTTATCAAATTCCAAATTAAATAAGACGATTTCTTGAGCGTTGAATTGAAACACAGAAGGAAAAACACTAACTTTCCGCTTTCCAGAAGCAGTGACCAGCCTTAACACCTTCTAGGCAAGCCGCCTTTCCAAATTCCAAAGGAACAAGTCATCCATATAAACTTAATGATTTTAATTTCCAGGTGAAACGTTGATGTACATGCTGGTCCAGCCGCAGCCGCTAGGCAACGTGCGCTGCGACGTGGCACGCCACATAAACCCCGACAACCTCCTCGTTCAGAACCCTTACGCCTTCCTGCTCACGAAAGAGAAAGAAGGTTAGTCTAGTTTTACCAGAATTACCAGGCTAGCTAGCATGCGAAACTGTACTTAATTACTTTTCAAAAGCGCACTAAGCGATCGACAAGATGTTTCTCGTGGTAGCTCTTCAAGAAAACACACACACACACACACACAGAGACAGACATAAATCTCGTCTTTATCCTTTACGGAGTAGACAGAGCCTAAGGTAACAAGACCTAAAGGCCACGTTTAGCATGATTGATCTTCAGGAACGGAAGTGGCTATAGTTTAAATTAAAACATGATCTCTGGAAAGAAGGTATAACGAATGGAGTTTCGATCGATGGTTTTAACACTCTCTTTTTTCGCAGCAATGTTGAGCAGCGATTTCGCAAGCCTATACGCTCAATACATTGAATCAAACTCTGGAGATTGGCTGGAACAGCGTAAGTACCTACTTTAAGCATCCACTCCTAATCAGAAACGGTCAACGATACACTTTAGGATAATACCTAGTTTATAGTCTAGTTGAAGTAAATAAAAATGATAATTTCAGGATATTACACCAGAGGAAGCCAGAGCAGCGGGGGTATTGCTTCGAACCAGGGCGGTAGCGGACAGTTCAGCTCTGGACAAGCAAGTGGTAGCCAATCTTGGCAATCAGGCCAAGTAACCGGCAGCCAAGGCAGCCAATCTTGGCAAACTGGCCAAACCGGCGGAAGCCAAGGAGGCAGTAGTTGGCAATCTGGGCAAGCTAGCGGCAGCGCAAACGGTGGCGGCTACAGAGAGCAATCTGGAGGCGAAGGATTTACCAGCGAGCAACAAGAAAGCATCAGACGGCAGTTAGCGAACGCCGCTCAATCTGGATTCCTTAGTGGTGGAGCGTACCAAACCAGTGGTGGGTCCAACCAGAACAGGGCTGGTTTTAGTCAAGGAGGGCTGCAAGATGGTCAGAGGATCGTAAGATGGAAGAATAGGACTATTGTGTACGACGAACACAACAATATCGTGTCACAAACTGAGACAAGCACTGAATATGGATCGCTGGGACACGAAGGGGAAACCGGCAGTTCTTTCCACTTGTAAGTATGACGGGAGATATTTTCGATCCTTATTTAACATTATACAAAACTTACAACGCCTTATCTCAGTCTATCGACCTAAATATTTGGCACTTGCACAACAAACAATATTTTTAAAATTAATTTGCAACAATGAAAATTATAATATTTTTATGTCTTTCTTTCAGGAGTGACAGTCACTTTGGACAACAAGGTACGCAAGGCGGCCTCGCAAGCCAAGGATCTCAGCGTGGATATGCCAGCGGCTCACAAAATGGATATGCCAGTGGATCACAAAGTAGTCATGCCAGTGGCTCACAAAGTGGCTATGCCAGCGGCTCACGCAATGGTTATGCTAGTGGATCTCAAGGCTCTGGTAGCCAGCAGGGGGGAAGCTTTGTGCACGGCAACTGGGGAACAACGGAGACTGTCAACCGTGACGTCATGAAGGCTGATTCGTCCACATTCAGAACCGGAGTAGTCACTCTCGTTGATGCTGAAGAAGATCAAATCAGTGGTGAGGCTTTCAATGACCCATATAATGCATTTGTTCCTATCCTAGTTCAGATAGTATTATTGCAAGTTGGAAATATTGTAGCACCTTGGTGATGGAAATTCTACAACAGTCTGTTTTCCGCGGCATTTTTTGTCTGCGACTGTGAGGTTGTGGAATCGGCTCCCGCCAGCGGTGTTCCCAACTAATTACGACATCGAGAGTTTAAAAAAAAGAGTTTACTGTTCCCTTAAAGGACGGCAACGGACCGGAAACTCTCTTGGGGTCGCTGGTTCTCATGGGTGGCGATGATCGCTTAACATCATGTGGCCCGCATGCTCGTTTTCCTCCTTTTTTCGTAAAAAAACGTTGAAGAATATTAACTTCATTCAGCTTCAGCCAGAACACGTACTGTTAAACAAGGACCTCCCTTACGTGGTTACTTATCGTGTCAAATTGTCGTCTTCACTCATCAATGCCGTTGCCGTTAATTATAAGCTAATTAATGAAAAAACCTTTTAGGTTTTGGCGTCGATGCTGCGCGCAGCTCAAACAACGAGTTTAAGTACGGCATCGCTCAAGTTGGCGACGGTTCTAGCAGCGGGAAGGCTGGTCAGCAGTCAGGTTCTCAAGGAAGCTACCAGGGTGGTTACCAATCTGGTGGCCAGTACTCTGGGAGCCGAGAGAACTCACAGACACAGAGCTCCAGGACCGGTGGAGGATACTCTTACTCTTCTCAGTCAGGTAACTAAAAGTCAAGTCGAATGTCTCGTCTACCAGAATATCAATTCCGCACGTTTCTTATATTCCATGTTCCTGTGGCGCATCTCTTCTTAAAGAAAGTAAGGAAAGTAAAATTGCCATTAATTGACTATTGCACATTTTATATTTTCAGGCTACAATACACATTCCGAAGGTTCTTACTCTTCAGCAGACCAGCAGAGACGAGAAAGTACAAGAAGAAGACGAGAAGTTCCGGTAAAAAACCTTCTAAGATGGTCATGTAACTAAGCTCTTCTTCACGATAGCGTAGTTTCTCAGAAAAATGTGTAACTGCAGATTATCCGGAAAAATTATCTGATAGCTTCATTTGACAATCAGTAGATCTTTATCTTTTGTATCAGCCAGACAATGTCCACTGCTGTAGCTATGTCCCACACCAGACACAGACTTACACATTCGATCTTTCTTTGAACTCTTAGAGTTTTACTAGCGTATCCTCCTTTCACTTACAGGTGGATGGTCACCTCACAGCGACCCTCGACCAGTGCAACGCGAAGTACAAGTGTGCCGTAGTTCGGTGCACCACAGGCCGTCTGCTGAAGGGCCAAGAAGTGTGGGTGGCTTTGCGGGCAAGGCTCAACGCTACCGTACTTAGCAAGGTAAGTTAGCAGTTTGAACTAGTGACCTAGCGACTTTTACCCACCGTCGGTTGCCTGTTATATTTTCTCTTATTGTAGTTTTGAGTGAAATACTGTCTAACATAAGCAACCGAGCACAGTACTTTTATGACTGATTCTCAATCCTGCCCGCTTCTGTATAAATGTCGAATTGGGTTGCATACCAATTATAGGCGCCACCAATCTAATCTTTGAGTTTTAACGACAAAATATATCCAAATTGGTTAAAAGCATCTTCTTTTTCTTTCCACCCGTTTCCGTCTTTTGCAAGGTTCCCCTGTATGGTTCTTTTGAACATCCAAAGAGTATGGCCATCTACTATTTGGTCATCACTTAATACTTGTCAGTGGCGTTCCGTAACTAAATATTTCCAATAGGCAACCCGGAGCAAAAATAATCTGTCTTAAAGCGGTGAATGAAGAAAGAGCGAGAGAGAGAGAATTTTTGTAGCGTAACCCGGTTATAATCGAGTTGATAGGACGACACGCCAATTCTAAATAAATATCACCTATCCAATTCTTAATTCCATTTGTCAATTTCAGATCTCAAAGGTGCAGCTCTCCTCGCTGGCGACCGGTCACGTCACCCAGCTCCCCATCCAGGGTAGACCCGAGCGCACCATCTGGCAGACAGCGGAGGCGTTGACCCTGGTCAGCCCACAGCTAGGCGCTGCTGAGAGCGGCTCCATCCCGCTTTGGGTGGTCGTGCTTGCTGCCGTGATCGGCGCGTTGCTATTACTGCTGCTAATATTCGCTTTGTATAAGGTGAGTTGTCTTTTTACAGTTTATTATTATTATTAGCCTGGATAGGTGTCCCATTTCTGGGCAATGGCCTTCCCCATTTTCTTCTTTTTAGGCTTTCTTAACCTTAAACGGAAAAGAACCCATTGTATATTGGATCATTCCGTTAAGTCCGTCTATCAAAAACCTTTCCCGGGATTACGTAGAGGTGCCTACCAAGTTATAATTGATATAAAACACATTGGGTGTCTTCTAGGTCTTTTGAAAGTTATTATAACCATGGGAATCAAACAAAAGCGGTATATATAGAGTTATGGAATTCGCCAAGAGGTTAAGCGACATAACACAAGAAAGACAAAAGTCCAAAAATCACTGATCCACCTTTAAATGCTACTCCGCCGCGTGGTATTCAGTCTTCAACTCAAATGTCAACAAAACAATACAATTTATTAGCTGATCGAGCAATCAATTCACGCAGTGCTGACAAAACAGTATTCAGATCCGGTCTATTCAAAATTTGTTCTTTCACTTCTCTAACGTGGCTCATATTCTTTCCAGTGCGGCTTCTTTAAGCGCAACCGCCCCTCGGACCACAACGAGAGACAACCCCTGAACGGTCGCGACGAACACCTCTGATATCCGCCCGCGGAGCCAATCGCCTCCGCCGCCTCCGCCACCTCCGTCACCTCCGCGACTTCTGACACCTCTGACTCCAGCTCCAGCTCGACGGATGCTGCCAGTGACGTTACCAGCAGAGACTCCACGAGCTTTGATAGGTATTAAGTGTCTTAGAGCTGGGAAAATAAAGTATGTAGTCAAAAAATCGTAGTAGTTTGTGCAGTGGCCAGGGTAGACGGTGGTAGGCAAAAGGATGCAACACAATTTGTATGCGCTGCTTTTTTCAACGGAGAGGAAATCTTTTTGGATGCCCTAGGCACGGGGATGCCTAGGGGTATGTGAGACTCCCCCCGGAGTACATACACCCAAACTAAAAACTCTCCGGCGTTGCCACAGTCCGGTATGTTGGGTTGGGGACGCAGTGGGGTGCCACTGGGGTTTCACCACAAACGCCCCGCGGTGGCCCTGGCTTCCGCCAGGACCGCGCCAAGAAGGGAGGGCCCGTACGCTGGGCCCGTCTTTCCTTAGACGATGAGACCGTGCCCTGGTGATCCTCCACTGCACACCAGTTTGTCATATTATTGCACAGCGTGTATATTATACACAAAAATACTGAACTAATTCGTAGTTCTCGTAAAATATTGTAAAAATAAAAAAAAATGTTTTAAAAGTATAATATCTGTCTTCATAGGTGTAATGGCATGTTAGACGGTCAATATTATCTTGATGCTAGTATGTCAATATAGGATCGTGGATATCAAAACAAAGCGTGCGTATCGCAATATTTCGCTATATGAATCGCGATAATGCGATAATATTGACCGTTATCCATGCCATTAACGATTTTTTTAAACTACACACTACACTATGTCATGTTGTCATGAAATATGAAGTTATGTGTTCAAATATGGAGGTTGTTACGGTGGAGTTAAATCTGTTTGGGTTTAACAAAATGGCGGACGCCGGTACTTAGGTAGATTTTGAATTGTGTGATTGAGCGCGATCCAACTGAGCTGTGATTTAACGTAAAGAGTTTTGTTATAATTTAATAATAACCGACCTATATGAACGTGCCTTTACCTCTTTATAAGTAAGAAAGTAACATTTTAGTCCAGTCAAATTCACCTAGATAGAATGCCACGGATTGTTATAGAAAAAAACCGTAAGTGATTTTACACGGTTATTGATAACATCCCATTGTTTTATGTTTTTTCGCAGCTCAGTTGTACAGAAAGGTTGTTTAAAGATGTACATTTACTAGCTTAACATAGAGTCATTTAACATAACAAGATGTGTCATATAATGTGCCTCGAGATTGTAAATGAGTTTGGGTCTTAAACATTTTTGTTGAAAAATGACTTAAGACTAACCGATATTTCGAAATATAATGTAATAAATGTATATTTTACTACTAGTCATACTAAATACATAATATGTCGGTGCCCTGTGTTAGTATGTAGAAAATCTAAATTTCAAAAGAGGTTTATCTCAAGGTGTGATATTGAATGCGGCATTTATCCTTATTTTCACGAATATTTTAAGAGCAATATTATAAATTGTATATCAAAATTTATCTAGTTGTTGGAAGATAAATAAAATGAAGTGTTTGTTATAATAAATGTAATAATATTACATAAAATTTGTCGCTTATGTCAATTAGGTATGTCGGTCAATTTAAAAACCATATCAAATAAATGTTCCTGAAAAAAAGGACTAAATGTATGAGAGAAATGTGATGTAAGCGTTAGTAGGTATATAGGTATAACTGATTGTAACATTATTTAAATTTCGTTTTGAGCTAAATGTGTAACTGCCCGAAATGCAATAAATACTAAACTTAAAGACTTAGGAGGCATATCTCGCATAACCATTGGACGCAATAATCTTTTAAATATTAGTTTCATATTTTAGACGGCTGAAAATAATTCATTCGCGAGCTTTTACAGTACCTTTGACATTACAAATTATGTACAGTAAATAAATTAATACAGCATATGAAATTCTTTATCTATCACTTTCAATTAATACCTACAAAAATTTGTGGGAATTATTGGCAAGTGGTACCGCTACTTTTACTGGACTATTTATGGTCTGTACTAAATCAAATTTTGATGAGAGTAACATTTAGAATATCTCTAATTTCTGTCTAATACTATTTTATCTTTTAAAATATTATTAATAATACGTAAAGAAATATAAATTCGAACAAAGTCTGTTTGAAATTAAAATACAGAAATCAAACAATTCCTATTTTGAATTTGAACTTTGTAGAGGTGTATATATTAACTCGTAGTGCCTTAAACTTGCGTATTGCAAGGGCTTTGCTTAATAAAATTAAAGTTGTTATTTTAATAAAAAATATTTAAACGTAATTAAATATCGCGACGTGCCTTCTGGATCAGCCAGCTACTAATTAATAATAAAATAATGTAAATATACATCACTTATTCGTTTTTTCACGGAATTAGAAAGTATTGTGCGTTTTAAAGTCGATTTTATCTTTGTGTCATTTTTGAAAAACCGTGATGCATTTTTAAGAATAAAAAGATTTTTTCAGAAATTTACAGATTTTAGAAAATGTTTTGGGAATATTTTGTGAATCAACGAATAAAAGTAACACAATGATTGTATTGTGAAAATTGTTAATTTTATATTTTTAATTATTTATTTGACACGTTTATTAATAAGCCCGCTTGTACTTATGGTTAATGGAATAAACTAAAACGGATGCCATGTTTACACGAATGCGATGATGACGTATATTTGGTTGTTTATGCCGGTAATATTTTGCATTTACCAAAAAAAAAACTTTTAATAAAAATTTGTTTTTCATTAACTTGTTTTTTATTCATTGTTAACCTTAAATTAAATTAACCAGTTACTTCACAACTATTTTAAGATAAACGCCGGACTCAGTTTGTCAGTTTCGGCTCTATTTATCGAACTACACAAATACAAATTTAGATCTACATAGATGTGGCTCAATTCTCCTTAAAAAGTGCATACATACATTAATCACGTCTTTATCCCTTACGGGTAGACAGAGCCTAAGGTAACAAGATCTAAAGGTCACGTTTAGCATGATCGTGAACGTATAGGTGGAAAGGGGAATCAAAATAGTGATGGCTTGCTAGCCGCATCGCCTATAACATGATTCCTATTTTCGTCCATTCACTCGATGGGCTTTTACCATCTGCGCGGGAAGAAAAGCAACTGGTACATTCTATGTTCTTCCTTTGCTCCCAGACCAGCATGGAAGACAAAATATGTGTAATTATGTACTTTTAATGTGTATTTATATTCAGTAGTTTATTTTATGAATTATTTACTGTGTTTAGAGATGTACGCTCTATTGTGGCTTTCACTATCTGGAATTTTAAACTCCTTTGTCGGTGCCTCGTTTAATGCTCCTCTCATCTACTCAAAGGTGAACTGGTAGAGATCCCTTATAGGGATAAGTTCGCCTTTGTGCATATATTTAAAGTGTTTTTTGGTGAATTGTGTCTGTTTCTTTACATTTGCACAATAACCTCGCCCAACTCTTACTCAACTTCGCTTGGTCGAGCTATTTGTATAGCGATAGTCAGACCTACTTACACATCTTAATTTCTTTGTTTATTAGAAACGTTACGCAGTCACAAATTAAGTATATCTAGCTGGAGTAACCTAGGTACAGTTGTTTTCGTTTAAATTGGCGGGAAGACGAACGGCCGATTCTGAGTCTGCGATTAAATTAACTCGGTTATTGGGTAGCGACAGCAAAACAAAATGGTTACAGTTTTGCTGCCACAAAATACAAGGTCTAAAATTTATATGGAATAAATGCAGCAGCCGCCTATTTCACCAAGATGTCAATTGTCGGTTTTTTTAGCGGAATATTCAATAATTTTATTTATAAGTATACCTATTATTTATTTTAATGTATATAGGGCGTTATAATTTAAGATTGTTTTTTTATTTAAAATTAGTTTTAATTTCTTTTTTTATTAGGGTTCGAGGAACATTACCTCGTTATCGTTATGATAAGTTAATATATTTAGCTTAAAAAAATGAACGCTACTCAAACCCGCGGAGTAGCGGTGTAGCAATAATTTTTTTGTTCATTGAAATGGACCTCCGCAAAGTAACGCCTGATTCAATAAAATATGTAATCCTCCATTCAGTTGTTGATCAGTTGTTTATCCTCCAGGGGCAAGGTAAGCCGACCTTACGGTACTAGTACTTCTACGCGGACGCAGTTTTGGTTTAAAGCTCAGATACCTGCTGGCTGTGGTGTACTGCCGTTTGGCAAATTATTTTTCCCAAATATCACTTCCCAAACAACTTATCGCAATACTTACATTTTCCAAGTGAACCTTTAGCAAAGTTACATTTAGCATTTAGTTCATTTGGTCAAACTATCATTTGGCAAATTATCACTTCGTCAAGATTTTATAAAGCAAATGCTTCTTAAGCAAATGTTTTGTTTTGTCATAAGTTATATTCCAAAAATAAAATTCCCAAATATGATACTTTGCATGGTATACTTATAGCAAAAACCTGGCAAATGATAATTATTTTATCTCATTAATCATTTACTAATTAAAGAAATGAAAGTAGGTTAGGTTCGGTCGGAACTGCGATCCCCACAGACTAGAACTGCTACCAGAAAAGCAGGTTAGGTTAGGTTAGAACTGCGACCCCCACAGAAAAGAACTGCTACCAGAACAGTAGGTTAGGTTAGGTTAGAACTGTTTTTAGAACTTAAATTTTTAAATTACTTGCGATACACATTAGTAATTTCAGCTCAGAATATTCAGCTTTGTGTTGCAAAATGTACAAAACATAATCATAATTGTTATGTTTATCCTACGCATTACTCACATTGCGATAGAAATCGTATGCCATGCGATATTTTGGGTTTAGTACGTTATGCCAAAAAAAAATTTGGGAAAATTAACATGACCAATTCATTATTTGCTAAATAATCACTTGCCGAAAAAAAGGTTTGCTAACTGTAATATTGCGATAAGTAGTTTTGACAATTGAATTTTTGCCAAATAAAAATTTGGGAAACAAAGTTTGCGATGTGATGCTTTGCGAAACATTAGTAATCCCTGCTGGCTGTACATTGAATCTCTGGCTTCGTAAATCTCGGGCCCGCCCGATCGACCGTGGCAGGGACGGAAATGAAATAGCGATAGTGCCCTTTTCATTTGTCTGACGTTATTTATTGCCGCGTTGACGCCATTTGGCTTTAAAATGTCAGTGTCGAGTCCAGGCAAATGAGAATAAAGTTAAATTGAAAAATTTGAAAATCCCCCGCGCGTTACTCGAGTAATACGACGATGATATATACCCACTTTCGAGTGGTATTTTCACGTATGTGCTTTCAAAAATCGGGCCCCTGACAAGTTTCTTGCGGCGCATTCTTCTTGGCAATGGTGGTATTTACGAATGCGCTGGTAGTTTCAAAAAAGACATGAAAAAGAGCCCTTGGTGACCAATTTGCTTAAAAAAATTGAATTTATTATTTTATTGTTAAAAAAACACAATTTTATGTCAAAAATGGCTTACGTCATTTTGGAAAAGAGCTGATACTCTGGAAACTGCTGGACCGATTTTTATCAAACATGGATAAGAATCACCGCAAGGAAACTAGCTATCGAATGAAAAAATCCGCATCTAAATCGGCTGGTCGGCTTTTTATTTTTTATTTTTTTATGTGAATAGGAAGGCAAACGAGCAAGTGGGTCACCTGATGGTAAGTGATCACCACTGCCCATAGACACCCGCAACCCCGGAGGGATTGCTGATGCGTTGCCAACCTAGAGGATTAAGATGAAATGCCTCTTGTGCCCGTAATTTCCCCGGCTGTCTTACTCTCCGCACCGGAACACAGCAGTGCGAGCACTGCTACTTAGCGGCAGGATTAGCGAGTAAGATGGTGGTAGCGAGCGCTTGAGAGCTACGATGCCACAGACAGACACATTAAGTTTTTTTTTTAATTAACATGGCTAAACCACATTTGTCCAGGCCACAAACATTGTCGATAGAGTACACCACTAAACAATGAAAGCTGGTATCATTATTTTACAACTTGACATTTGCTCTTGTCAATTTAGTATGACCGAATAGCCTAGTGGTTAGTGGCTCTGACTAGAGGTCCTGGGTTCGAATCGCAGTCGAATCGGTAAGGGCAGACAGTTGTATGATGAATACGAATGTTTGTGCCCTCGTCATGGATGTTGTACGTATTTGAGTATGTATGTCTACATTATATAAGTATGTTTATCCGTTGGCTGGTACCCAAGGCACAAGCTTTGCTTAGTTTGGGGCTAGGTCAATTGGTGTCATTTGTACCAAGATATTTATTTATCCGAGATGAAAGAATCTAGACTCGCAGTGTGTCAGCCAAGCCAAGTTTAAAGTAGACTTTAGTTAGTTTTTTGTAGTAATTATTTGTACCGACACAAAAACGCGGGTTTTGCGGGTGGTAGGGCCTTGCGCAAGGTCCGTCCGGATCGCTACCACCATCTTACTCGCTAATCCTGCCGCTAAGTAGCAGTGCTTGCACTGCTGTGTTCCGGTGTGGAGAGTAATACAGCCGGGGAAATTACGGGCACAAGAGGCATTGCATCTTAGTCCTCTAGGTTGGCAACGCATCTGCAATCCCTCCGGGGTTGCGGGTGTCTATGGGCAGTGGTGATCACTTACCATCAGGTGACCCACTTGCTCGTTTGCCTTCCTATTCATATAAAAAAAAAAAAAAGTTATTAAAATGCATTGGAATGGACGTGGAATGGACGTTATGTTGCAACCGACCGCATCGCCGTGCAATTGCAGTGCAAATATCATTCGGAACGTCTGAGCTTTCAGGTAATTAATTAATTAAATACGGGTAATTTGAGCATGTTAATTACATTAACATCGAGATGAAGTGACTTGCAAATAAACAATATTCGCCGACACTTGATAAATAGGAATTTCTTGAATTGATGAAACTAAAATCGCCATTTATGTTCTGTTGTGTTTTACCTTCACCGGGAATTCGTCTTATTTAACAAAATTATTTTGAGCAGGAAAATCTTCTCTTTAAACACTTTTTTTATAGTAAGTAAGTAAGTAAATAAGTAAATAAGTAAATGCTTTATTGTACAAATATAAAAAAAACAGAGACAAATCACAAAAAAAACATTAAATACATGCACGAAGTCGAACTTATCCCTATAAGGGATCTCTACCAATAACCTTTGAGTAAATGAGAGAAGCATTAAACGAGGGGCCGACAAAGAGTGAGTGTAAAATATCCATATAGTGAAAGCCACAATAGAGTGTACAAAACACACAATAAACAATTCATAAATAAAAACTACTAAATATCATTACACACGCACACATTCACACTACATGCAATAAGAGTACACACATATAATATTTAAGGAGATGGTGTGAGCCACATCTTCCTCAAGCCCTTGAACGACGCCACGGAGGCAGATTTAATTCGATTTTTTAATTTGTGGATGGTAGTCGTGCAAGGTCCGTCCAGATCGCTGCCACCGTCTTACTCGCTAATCCTGCCGCCAAGCAGCAGTGCTTCGCTAGTTTGTAGGACTACGAGCTAGTACGAAACATGTCGAGCATCACTCGCCTTTTATACGTGAGTTATCCGCTTGTGTAATTATACTCTTCTCATTGTCCGACACGATTTAGTAGTAGCGCTGATTGTAGAGCGCCCATGTCACTGTTTTTAAAGCTAAAACAAAAGAAAAAGCAACCTCTCGTTTTGACGGATGCTGACAATGTCATTTCGTTTGAAGATGTTCGAGTATGGTATGAACAACCCTATATTGGGATAAATGCTTTAGTACTAGTGGGTAGGGTTGGGAGTTGGGTGGCCACCGTACTATAATATTATAGTATTGTACTATATTTCCGGTCTGCGTACTATATACTGTTCAAGAAATATATAGTACGCAAAAATACTATATTTTCAACACCGAACGAAATCTGAAAAACAAATTATGGTTTTTATAAAATAAATAAGTAACAAATATATATTTGTCTATTTTTAAATTTTTCCATAAAATACTGTATTTCGCTGAAAAAATGTTGGCAACCCTAGTAGGGAATGTCATTCTCAGACATGGAGCTACGTATAATTATGACAGAACTTCACTTCAGGTAAGTTCATCACTACATAGTATAAAACAAAGTCGCTTTCTCTGTCCTCTTGTCCCTATGTCCCTATGTCTCCATGTATGCTTATATCTTCAAAACTACACAACGGATTTTGATGCGGTTTTTTTAAATATATATAGTGATTCAAGAGGAAGGTTTTTATGTATAATTCTACGCAGACGAAGTCGCGGGCAGAAGCTAGTTTAATCATATAATTAACACGGCAGTTTCATGTTGAAAACCCAACCCACTACTAGGTACTTTGATTCCTCTCGTCACAATCATGTTAAACGTGACCTGTTACCTTTCTCTGTCTACTCCGTACAGGATAAAGACGTGATTTATGTATGTATGTAATTATCAACATGGCAACTAGGCAAAATGAATCAACGCATCGCAATCACGAAATAAACCACTACACATTCCAACCTAATCATTACAGCTAACAAGATTTGTACACCCCGCCACCATGAAACGTTATACTTCCACTGTAACAGACTGTAATCAGTGAGAAACATTTGTTGTTCCTTGTAGAAGTATCGCCTATTCTTTATTTTAGCTCTTATGTTTCTTAGTTTAGGGTAAGAATTGGTGTGGTATAATTGTGAGTTAATTCAAGTCTCAGAAGACCGATATGTGGCAAGAGAGTCATTCGTATGTTAACGTTGTTTACGTTGACTTAGTTTTAGGTTATTACGACCGAATAGCCTAGTGGTTAGTGACCCTGACTATGAAGCTAGAGGTCCCGGGTTCGAATCCCGGTAGGGGCAGACAGTTGTATGATGAATACGAATGTTTGTGCCCGAGTCATGGATGTTGTATGTATTTAATTACGTATTTATCTACATTATATAAGCATGTTTATCCGTTGCCTGGTACCCATAGTACAAGCTTTGCTTAGTTTGGGGCTGGGTCAATTGGTGTAATTTGTCCCAAGATATTTATTTATTTATTTCCTTTCACTAGTAAGTATTATTGAAGAAATTAGTGTTTCTTTTATACGTTTTTTCAAGGTTTCTGTCAAAATTAACAGTTCACATTACCAAGGTACAGAGTATATATACCTATCAAGATAATACAAAGGATTTATTGTACTAGCTGACTTGCTAACATAGATTTTACTATGTATTTGGCAGACATATTTCCTTAAGATCATAGAGGTGCACTGAGAAATGGTATATTCGAATTCCCCGTGGGATAAAAGGTGGGGACAGCAAAAATAAACAATATTTAGCAGACATCAGTCCTTGAATATCATAGAAGTTTAATTTGAGGGAATTAATCTAATTATACACCGAGATAGGGGAAAAATAGATATCGTGTGATCATTAATCATGACCCTGATCGTTGATTCGGACGCTTCTAAACAAGGATTTCCTGCCCTTCCTCAAATAAAACATATTATATTTCTAAATCTCAGTGAAAATTAGAACAGAAAAATCCGAAAAGTAAAGCTATGGCCGGGAATCGAACCCGGATCCTCGTCATTCCGTGACGCGTGCTACCCCTACATCACCCATAGCAGGTGGGTAGTCTTCGAATTTTTCTACCTGTTAGGTACTAGCTTTCACGTGACCTTTGTTACTATGCGAATTCTTGTCGCTAAGCGTCATCTGTTTGAATGATGTGTCTGTACGACACAATTACAAACCGTATTATAACCAAATCATATTATGTTTTTATAGCGTTCTACTTTCAGCCAATAGTTTTCGTAAACCATAAACATATCCAGACTAACGTTAACGTTATAACGTTATGTGTCCAAAATTCATATTAGATATAGTGGGGCGACGTCGCATGCCGGCACCGTAGGACAATGGTATCAGAAACATCATAAAGTTGTCACAAGTGGTGATATAAGCACGGCATTGCCGTAAATCATATTCCTCGAAATCGTTTTTGTATTTTCGTGTTGGTGAAGCTTTGCGGAAACGGTTGGTGGTTTTCCATTCGAATAAGGAGGACTGCAAAGGCTCAAACAGAAAACAACTTAATAGAGTGGAAACGTCATTCAATTCATTAGAAATTATAAGCCAATGCTAAATTAGGGATTACGACCCGAGGCGACGTAGATCACTTAAGTTTTCGATCATCTTTGTATGGGATAATCTGTTTGAAGAACTCTTTAAAATACTCTAAAACCTACTAATATTATAAATGCAGCAATTTTACGCCGTATGACCACCATGCTTCTCTACCCGCGCAGATGGTAAAAGCCCAACGAGGGTATGGGCAAAATCATAGGAATCATGTTATAGGCGATGAGGCTAGCAACCCTATTTTGATTTAATTTTTCACCTATACGCCCACAATCTTGTTAAATGTGGCCTGTAGGTATTTGTTACCTTAGGCTCTGTCTACCCCGTATAGCATAAAGATGTGATTTGTATGCGTAAGTGTATGACCACCAACTATACTATGTATCGCATCGCCGGGCGAGTCACCCGTCGACATTGTCGACGCGGTAGTAAATAATTACTTCTCTGTATTAGTCACATATTATAACACTTTATTAATTTAAGCAACGACTCGTTATAAGTACGCACGAATTACTCAAATTAAAAGGGATGGAAATCAGAGCTAACGGGTTTTGTAAAAGATATTGTATTGATGATTTCATCGATTTAGCATTACGTGACATTCGCTTCACTAGTCTCAGATAAAATTTAGTGCGTTTCGAGGCCTAGAAAACCTTAAAAATTCTTAAGGTTTTTTTTTTAACCAGTGGTATGAACCAAGGACAAAGCTAAATGTATTTTAAAAATTTGCTATCGAATGCAGACCACATTGAAAACAACACCTACCTAATCCTAGTATTGGGAAAGCTATGAAGGATTTAAGAAATTACTGAAATTCGAGGTCGAGGTCAGTTAAAAGTTCTTTAAGATTTGTCCCGCAGCGAACGTGATAAAAACAGCCAAAATAATCATTATCACAGGGACAAGTTGAGCGTTATAAATTGAAAACAATGACTGATTTATTTACTATTTGTCTTTATTATCACTTTCTCACAACATACTGTTTATTCCCCTTGAACTTTTTTTTCGATGTCATTCACAGATTTCTTCGCATCTTCTCCAAGTTTCTGAGCACCATCTTTAACTTTGTCTGAAGCATCCTCAATGAATTCCTGCGTTTTCTCAATATTCTCTTGAACTTTAGTTTTAATTTCATCAGCAGATTTGCTGGCGTCAGATTTCAATTCATCACCCTTGCTACGAACACTTTCATACGCCTTTCTTATTATCTCCTTTTCGCTATCAACTAAGTGTAAAACATCATCACCTGCCTTTGTTAGCTTGTTTCTTAAAGATTCAAGCGCCTGCTTTTCATTTTCGTCCTTAAACAAGTCAGTTTTATTTCCAAACAGAACTTTGAGTACTTGTTCTTTAACGTCGTCTTCTTTTTCTTGAGATTGTTTCTGGTCAACATTAGTATCTCCAAATATGTAACTTTTAGCACGCGACAAACGATTCAACGCTCTTTCGAACAGAGTTCTTATTATTCCCTTATTCGGGTCACTATCTTCTCCGAGCACGACATTATGCACTTTCATGTAACCGTAAGAAACTCCACCTTTGAACTTGTTATAAATACCGGAGATCATACCGCTGTCTTTTTCTTCAGTAGTCGGGTCTTCGTGATCATCGTCAGACCCCGCCACAATGTCTACGCCGTATGACCACCAACTATGTATATCATCTTTTACAGCCTGTGTTGTGTTAGCTACTTTTCCGTACACACTGTCTATAACGCCACAACTAGCTTCATGTAACACAAAGCTGGCTGCTACTACTATTACAAAATGTAAAGTCTTCATTTTTGAGGTATTATCATTAAAGTTTTTAATTTAAGTATCGGAGAATAAGTTAACTTATGTTGAATTCACGAATCGTTATGCGCTTTTAATAATCGGTGTGCCGTATTTATCTTCAGCCTCTGACCTTATAGCTAGCAACTAATTAATATTATCTTTTGTTGATTTACTCGTCGTTTGTTTGCTTTTAGTACTTTGTACGGTGAGTCACTGCCCTAATAGAACTTACGGGTTATAAGCATTATCTATTTCACGGAACTTACACCAATTAGGTTTTTTAACATTATATTATTATTATAATGAGACAGAACGAAATTTACCCGGAATCTTCAAAGTTGAATCATTCTTCGTCATTCTAACTAGATATTTTTAGGCTTAGATGTTTTAAACTAGATACACCACGGATTTTAATTTCCATACGACACTGACAATTAGAACACATAGAAAAATCCGAAAAGTAAAGCTATGGCCGGGAATCGAACCCGGATCCTCAGGTAATATCGTAAAATTAAACATAAAAAAAATCAAGAAACAAAAAATATTTCCCTTGCTTCTCCGCTACTCACGTGCCAGATAACCAAGCCAAGATAGCAAGGTAAATATTTTTTGTTTGATTGATTCAATAAAATATTTAAAAACAAGAAGTAAAATTCTTGATTCATTTGATAGTAACGGATTTTAATGTGGTATTCATGAATAAATAGAACAAAAGGTTTATAATAACTTAATTGCACAACTTACAAAACAATGATTTGTACCTACTAACTATGCAAGCTGGAACTTGTTGGCAAGTTATTTAATTAAAATAACTCTTGGCATGAACATTCGGAGCTTTGGTTTGCACAAATTTAAGCAACGATTCGTTATAAGTACACACGGATTACTCGAATTAAAAGGGATGCTAATCAGAGCTAACGGGTCTTGCACATTGCTCACTAGTCAGCTGTCAAACTCGGAATGACCTGACGTCTATCTTTCAATATGCGAACACCGTTCAAGTGTCGTCACTTGTTCTAATAAAATCTACCCACTGTGACAAAATACTTCCCTGATTTAAAAAAAGATTTCAATTTTACGAAAATAATAAATCTCATAATCTATTAAATCTAATTTTGCAATAATCTACTTTATTTTATGTGACGTGTCGTGTATCATCTTTTACAGCCTGTGTTGTGTTAGCAACTTTTCCGTACTCACTGTCTATAACTCCACTACTAGCTTCATGTAATACAAAACTGACTGCTACTAGGTACTATTAATTTTCTCATCCAGTGTCCGTTTGTACCTGATCGATTTTTTTCCTAATTTTCTAAGTTTGCGAGTCGTATGTTGGCTTCACATTCAGTCAGGGTGTCACTTGTTTATTTGTGTAAGTTGGTTTTCCTGTGTAACTAGTCGAGTTCGTCCATCGTCGCCAATTCGTAATACATTCATTAAAACATTGCTTTAGATATCATCCATTAATTGGAATAATCAAAACTTCCGTCAAACTCGAACTTGACAATTCACCATAGAGAAATATATACACATAGATTAACTTAAAATGGCTTCTGAGATATTGTATATTGATGATTTCATCGATTTAGCATTATGTGACATTCGCTTCACTAGTATCAGATAAAATTAAGTGCGTTTTGAGGCCTAAAAGACCTTAAACATTCATTAGGTATATTTTCTTTAACCAGTGGTCAGAACCAAGGACAAAGCTAAGTGTATTTAAAAAATTTGCTATCGAATGCAGACCACATTAAAAACAACACCTAATCCAAGTATTGGTACAGCTATGAACGAATTAAGTAATTACTGATATTCGAGGTCGATATGACCTCACCCGCACTGTAATAGTTTCGGTTTGGGCTTATTCGATTTCAACCGCACCAGTTAAAAGTTCTTGAAAATTTGTTTCGCAGCGAACGTGTTAAAAGCAGCCAAAATAATCATTATCACAGGGACAAGCTGAACGTTATAAATCAAAACCAATGGGTGTTTTATTTATCTATTTGTCTTTATTATCACTTTCTCACAACATACTGTTTATTCTCCTTGAACTTTTTATTCGATGTCATTCACAGATTTCTCCGCATCTTCTCCAAGTTTCTGAGCACTATCTTTAACTTTGTCTGAAGCATCCTCAATGAATTCCTGCGTTTTCTCAATATTCTCTTGAACTTTAGTTTTAATTTCATCAGCAGATTTGCTGGCGTCAGATTTCAATTCGTCACCCTTGCCACGAACACTTTCATACGCCTTTCTTATTATCTCCTTTTCGCTATCAACTAAGTGTAAAACATCAACACCTCCCTTTATTAGCTTGTTTCTTAAAGATTCAAGCGCCTGCTTTTCATTTTCGTCCTTAAACAAGTCAGTTTTATTTCCAAACAGAACTTTGAGTACTTGTTCATTAACGTCTTTTTCTTGCGATTGTTTCTGGTCTCCAAATATGTAACTTAAAAGTGCACGTGACAAACGATTAAACGCTCTTTCGAACAGAGTTATTATTATTCCCTTATTCGGGTCACTATCTTCTCCGAGCACGACATTATGCACTTTCATGTAACCGTTAGAAACTCTGCCTTTGAACTTGTTATAAATACCGGAGATCATACCGCTGTCTTTTTCTTCAGTAGTCCGGTCTTCGTGATCATCGTCAGACCCCGCCACAATGTCTACGCCGTATGACCACCAACTATGTATATCATCTTTTACAGCCTGTGTTGTGTTAGCAACTTTTCCGTACACACTGTCTATAACGCCACAACTAGCTTCATGTAATACAAAGCCGGCTGCTACTACTATTACAAAATGTAAAGTCTTCATTTTTGAGGTATTATCATTAAAGTTTTTTATTAAGTATCGGAGAATAAGTTAACTTGTGTTGATTTCACGAATCGTTATGCGCTTTTAATGATCGGTGTGCCGTATTTATCTTCAGTCTCTGACCTTATAGCTAGCAACTAATTAATACTATCTTTAGTTGATTTACTCGTCGTTTGTTTGCTTTTAGTACTTTGTACGGTGTCACTGCCCTAATAGGACTTACGGGTCATAAGCATTATCTATTTCACGTAACTTAGACCAATTGGGCAGTTATTTTATTAGTTAGTGACTTCGGTGGTAAATTTTTCTAATGACTTTTTCATTGTATCACCTCAAAATTTAAATACAGGCCTAAATTTAAAAAATATTAGTACCAAAGGCCTTCTTGTAAACCTGTTAGTTAGTAAGATATTTAAATCTAAACAATCACCGAAATCAAACATACTCACCGAAATCAAAATTCAAAAGACGGTGCCACTTAAATCAAAAAAGTTCCAGTGAAATCAACTTGATAATAATAAAACGCATTTCAATTATGCCAAACACGCTTTAATTACAAAAAATAATATATACACAATATTACATACAGTAATCCTTATATAATTGCGAAAAACACACGTTTCAAAAAACACATTCTTACTTAACTTGCTTAAATGCCTCCAGCTTAAAATCTGCCAGAGTAACTAAATAAGTAAGAGATAAGTAAAGAATAATGATTTTTGAAGTCTCTCATTGCACCATAGTTTCAAGCGATAAAAAGACATTCAAAGAAATTTAAGAATTAGGATAGCAAGATTCCACAATAATCAGTTTTAAAATGATGGAATAATTAAAATCTCAACTTTTCTTCAAAATAAAATAATTCGTCTATCCTATCTAGGCACTTGGATCCTAATAATGGTAATCAGTCTTCGGTTAAAGGGAATATTAAAAAAAAAACATAAAATTTATTTCATTTATTCTGGGATATCTTTCCTTATTTTTCGCTTTGTATGCCTCGTGCTTTGTATGTTCTGGATCACGTTTTATCTTTGCTTTTCGAGCCCGCTCAGCTAGTTTTTTTTTTCTATTTTTTCCTCTTTCGTCAATTTTGCCATTTTTGTATCTAAAAAAGATAATGAGAATTAGTTTCATGTCTCTACTAGCACTTGAACTATACTACAGCATTTAATTATTTCGATAGTACCAAGATTTTTACTTACTTATACATTATTTAAAAAAAATTTAGCTATAATTAATTAATTTTAATGACTTGTTTTTATCTGTGACTACGTCAGCGTTAACTTTGTTTCATTTTTTCTGGGATGAAACGTATATTTTAATCTTACTGGAGCACATACTATGTTAATTTTCATATAAATCGATTCAACCGTTTAAAAAGCGTAAACAAGCGACAACTTGACTGAGAGATAGACAGACATACTTCTTTAATTTTATTATGTGCGTACAATAAGTATTCGTGCAAAAATAAAGAATACTTTTAACGTTTTTCTAAAAAAAATATTATTACGGTAGCAGTTTTATTGATTTCAGTAGCAGTTTTCTTGATTTCGGTGGCCCAAAACCCCACTGAACCCACAGAAATCATTGCCACCGAATTCAAAATTAAACGTTGTTTCCAAATAACAGAAAATATAGGAATAGTACTTATAAGAGTCACTTAATAATGAAATCACATACCCCTAGAGATGACTTACTTACTATCAGACTACCAATAGAACTAACACTGAAAAAATTAATTGCTTCACCGAATTCAACAAAACACGTAACCAAACCCACAGAACGACGAACATTACCTCAAAAAATTTGGCGCTGTGTTGTAAATCGACTTCTGCTCTCGCCAGCAAACACGGCACATCTGAGGCTACCTACACGCGCGTCGCCGGATTCCTGGTATGTTTCTTTGTTAGGATGTCGGCGCGTTTCGTAAACTCCACCGAGTTCAAACGTTACCCTCGGACATGGCGAAAAATTGTTTTAATTGAATGAACTTAAATGATATTTATTATTTGTGTGTATTATATGAATTATTAACAAGTTTTGTATGTAGGAACCCATTTAAGACCTGAAAATAAAATTCGTATCTTAAGATATATATTTTTTTCTCCGGTCATCTGCGTAGGGGACACTACCGCTGAATGTGAATTTTTAACTGTATTATCTTTTTCTTTAGAGGTGTAAATAACTATGAAGTATTTAATAGTTGTCTAAGCGGAACTGAGCCTAAAGTATATGTCTGATTTTTTTCAGTATTATCTAGCGACGAAATCTATTATTTTTTGCCTCGGACACGAAAAAATGCCACTCCGGAGAACTGCCCAATTAGGTTTTTAACAAATATTATAATGAGACAGAATGAAATTTACCCGGAATCTTCAAAGTTGAATCATTCTTCATCATTCTAACTAGACATTTTTAGGCTTATATCTTTTAAACTAGATACACCACGGATTATATATATATAATTAAATAAGTATAGATAATTTCCATACGACACTGACAATTAGAACACATAGAAAAATCCGAAAAGTAAAGCTATGGCCGGGAATCGAACCCGGATCCTCATCATTCCGTGATGCGTGCTATACCGCTTGACCACCCGTAGCAGCTGGCCTTATACTCCGAAATTCGATTTTCGAACTTCGTGTCATACCGTCCCTTTCACTCTCAAATTAATGACTATTAGTGTGAGCGGAACGGAACGAAACGAACTTCGAAAATCGAATTTCGGAGTAGCCCCTCTGTTCCCGGCCATAGCTTTAGGTACTTTTCGAATTTTTCTGTGTCGTTCAGAAATTTAATTTCTAACGGGCGAAACCGTAAAAATAAATATAAAAAATGAAGAAGCAAAATTCTTGTTTCATTTGATGGTACTTTCTATGTTTTCTTTGCTCCTAAACCAGCATGGAAGATACAGCCAATAGATAGCGAATAAGACTATATTAGATCTGTAATTTTTTTCTACTCTAGCTGCTCATATTTTAAACTCAGCCCAATTTTTCACCACTTTTGAGAGGAACTTCCACGCTGGTCTGGGAGCAAAGAAAAACATAGAATGTACCAGTTGCTAATCTTCCCGCGCTGATGGTAAAAGCCCATCGAGGGATTGGGCGAAAATCTAAGGGATCATGTTATATAGGCGATGTGGCTTGCAACCCATCACTGTTTTGATTCCACTTTCCACCTATACGCCCACAGTCTTGCTAAACGTGGTCTGTAGGTCTTGCTACCTTAGCCTACCCCGTAAGTAAATATTTTTTGTTTGATTGATTCAATAAAATATTTAAAAACAAGAAGTAAAATTCTTGATTCATTTGATAGTAACGGATTTTAATGTGGTTTTCTTCAATAAATAGAACAAAAGGTTTATAATAACTTAATTGCACAACTTACAAAACAATGATTTGTACCTACTTGTACCTACCGATTTGTTTTGATTCCACTTTCCACCTATACGCCCACAGTCTTGCTAAACGTCTGTAGGTCTTGCTACCTTAGCCTACCCCGTCAGGGCAGGGATAAAGACGTGGTTTGTGTGTGTGTGTGTGTGTGTGTGTATTAAATAATCGCGAGATAGGTGTTTGAAAAAAATCAATGCGAACATTTACATAGCGCTTTTGTAATGCAGTTTCACACCGTATAGCGTTAAACAAAAGCTAAGTTTACAAAGCTTTAGCCCAGAGCGTGCAACTTCAGACACCGTCTAGCTTTCTTTAAACTAATAATCGCTATTTTATCGCGCATCGATAAAAGGTCTTATTTATAGCTCCTGATAGCGCTAACTCGTCTGGATTCTTAAACTTAGTGATAATGAGAAATAGAGAACTTTGCCAAATAGAGTAGCAACGCCGCACACATTATTATTTGTTAAAATGTACATACATACAGCCGTGGTAGCCTAGTGATTTGACCTGTGGCCTCTCAAGCAGAGCGTCGTGGGTTCAAATCCCGGGCGCGCACGTTTATCGGAATTTATGTACGAAAATTACATTTGAAATTTGCCATGAGCTTTTCGGTGAAGGAAAACATCGTGAGGAAACCTTGCACACATCTGCGAAGAAATTCAATGGTGTGTGTTAAGTTCCCAATCCGCGCTGGGCGCGCGTGGGAACTATAGCCCTAACCCTCCAAAACACGGAGGAGGCCTATATGCCATAAGGCACGCCGAATTACGCGACAATTTAATAATAAAAAAAAAAACAATACAATAACAACAACAAAAATGAAATTGTAGCGAGCTCGGAATAAAGACGGCTATAATATAAAAAAAATATAAAAAATATTATATAATACATGCATACATATATCACGTCTTTATCCCTTATGGGGTAGACAGAGCCTAAGGCCACGTTTAGTATGATTAAGGGCGTATAGGTGGAAAGGGAAATCAAAAAAGTGATGGGTTGCTAACCGCATCGCCTGTAACGTGATTCCTAAGACTTTTACCCATTCCCTCGATGGGCTTTTACCATCTGCGCGGGAAGAGCAGCAACTGGTAAATTCCATGTTTCTTTACTCCCAGACCAGCATGGAAGATTAATTTATAAGAACTTCGAAAAACGAAAACCGTTGTAGCCTTGCTTTACTGGATTCGCAGTTATACCAACCGTGCACGTTTCTTAAAGAACAAATAGACAAATTTCCAGTTAGAACTAACAATGTGAAGTTGATTTAGCCCCGACACGTATATAACTTCAGTTTGTTTCACTTCAAACTCGTGCCGTGGTTAAATTCATTGAAAGCCACAGAGTTTGTGTTCCATTTTGAACACATGTGAGAGGGTTCTCTTGCAAGAGATGGCAGCTTCCAGTGGCGTAATTATAACGTCTGGGGCCCGCGGCCAATTCGGGCTCCTTCCTCAATATAAAGAAGTGCATCAGCGTCCCTTCTGTGTTCTAAACCAAGCCAGTTCGGGGCCCCGTAGCGCTCGGGGCCCGTAGCATTTTGCCACCCCTGCCACCCTATAGTTACGACACTGGCAGCTTCCTTGGACAACGTATTAGTTAGTTACGCTGTCCCAAGGGGGAATGCTGCCAACGTCTGTGGTATTATGCCACGGGATCTCTCCTTTTTTAATTGTTTTATTTTAAGATTCGTTTTAGTTTAGTATTTAACAGTGGCATAGCGTCCATAGAACACGACTCCCACTGACTTGCCTATTAACTTTAGTGTGCAGAATAAGGTCAATTTCTGTACAAACTTGCACGAAAAGCGACTCTTTATTTTTGTTAGCCAGTGAGTAAACGTCAAAAATTTATTAATTCCACTTGCAGTTAATTTTACTGATGCAAATGTTTGATCTAAAAGATCTACTATCAAATGAATCAAGAATTTCTATGCCCTATCGATTCCTACCTTAATCTATATATATAAAACTCAAAGGTGACTGACTGACTGACTGACTGACATAGTGATCTATCAACGCACAGCCCAAACCACTGGACGGATCGGGCTGAAATTTGGCATGCAGGTAGATGTTATGACGTAGGCATCCGCTAAGAAAGGATTTTTGGAAATTCCCACGGGATAAGGAGAAAACGGGAATTATATATGCACAGCCCAAACCACTGGACGGATCGGGCTGAAATTTGGCATGCAGGTAGATGTTATGACGTAGGCATCCGCTAAGAAAGGATTTTTGGAAATTCCCACGGGATAAGGAGAAAACGGGAATTATATATGCACAGCCTAAACCACTGGACGGATCGGGCTGAAATTTGGCATGCAGGTAGATGTTATGACGTAGGCATCCGCTAAGAAAGGATTTTTGGAAATTCCCACGGGATAAGGAGAAAACGGGAATTATATATTCGATTCCGAGTGACGCTATCACAGTAACTATAATAAGTAGACTCTTCAAATTTGATACAAAAGTTGGTGATTACAAAACTAAGAAACTAATTTCAGGATTTTGGGAAATTCCCACGGGATAAGGAAAAAAACAGGATTTATATATTCAGTTTAGCGAAATCCTATGAACTATAATTACTAGACTCTTCAAATTTGGCATAGAAGTAGGTGATTATAATAGTAAAATAAAGTTCTAATGCTTTTTGGAAATTCCCACGGGATAAAAACGGGATTTATGTATTCAGTTCTACGGGATCGATTTTTCGTTTTACTGGTCGTATAAAATTGAAATTTGGCCTTCAATTTCCCTTGGGGAGTGTAGGGGAGCGCTACAAAAGGATTTCCCGAAATTCCCACGGGAACGGGAAAAACGGGACTTTTCGTTTTCTGGTTGCAGAAAGCTGAAATTCGGCATGTAGGTTGCTTCGGGAGTGTAGAGGAGCATTAAGAGAGTACTTTTCAAAATTCCCACGGGAACGGGAAAAAAACAGGATTTTACGTTTTACTGGTCGTAGAAAGCTAAAATTTGGCAAGTGGGTTCCTTGGGTAGTGTGGGGGAGCATTATGAGATAATTTGCCAAAATTCTTCTTCTTCGTTCCCGTAAGATATTCGGGAAATGCTTTATTTGGCGAAATTCTTACGGAAACGGGAAAAACGAAAAGCGGGGGAAAGTTGAAATTTGTCACGTAGGTTTATTCGGGAGTGTAGGGGAACACTAAGAAACGATTTTCCGAAACGCCCACAGGGACGGGAAAAAACCGGATTTTACGTTTCCAGACGAAACAGCGGAAGAAAGAGACTTAACATTTATAACGTGTGTTTCTTTAAAGGCTTTAAGTGTACTCCGAAAGCACTCCCCAAAATTTCCACGGGAACGGGAAAAAACTTATTTTTTCATTTTACATCTTAGCGCGTACGATGTCGCGGGCAAAAGCTATTTAGGATGTATTTTAGGACAGCCCTATAGGTTAGGTTAGGTTTGTTTTATAAAAATCCTGCAATATTTACAGGTTCAGAAAAATTAAGGCATCGGGGCAATGCGGGGGCTGGCTTGCATGCTTGCTTGAGTCCTTGCTTTGCATGCTTGATTGCATACTTGCTTTCATGCATGCTTGCATGCTTGCTTGCATGGGTGCTTACTTGCATGCATGCTTGCTTGCACGCTTGCTTGCATGCATGCATGCATGCTTGCTTGCACACTTGCTTGCATGCTTGCTTGCCTGCTTGCATGCCTGCTTGCATGCATGCTTGCATGCTTGCTTGCATGGGTGCTTACTTGCATGCATGCTTGCTTGCACGCTTGCTTGCATGCTTGCTTGCCTGCTTGCATGCCTGCTTGCATGCCTGCTTGCATGCCTGCTTGCATGCCTGCTTGCATACTTACATGCTTGAAGGCTTGCATGCCTGCTTGCATACTTGCATGTTTGCTTGAAAGCTTGCAGGTTTGGTTGCTCGCTTGCTTAATTGCTAGGTTCTTTGAAATGCTCATGGTTCACGCGTGCGAAGCCGCGGGCAAAAGCTAGTCGGTTCATAACGGTTTCAATAAGTAACTACCCCATTTTGAGTAAATAATTTGAAAGCGCCTAGAAGAATCTCAAGGCAAAAGCAGGCCGCGAAAAGCACTTGTCTAATTAATTATCGATCCCACAATCCGCTAAAGTTGTCACAAAGATTTCAATAGGCATACAACACTTTCTCAACAATACTTAGAGCGAACACTTTTACTAGAGTTACCGAACCAATGAAGGATTAACGCGTAATTATTTTTCCATTTGCGCTATGCGTTAACTAAATGGAGTGCATCAAATCTGGAGAATGCACGAACGAGGAGTAACGCGTCGCGCTACACCTTATTTTCACGGAGAGCACCAAACTTGAAGAATGACCGAACGAATTGAGGAGTAACGCGTAGCGCTATACGTTAATGTGACGGAGCAGACCAAACTAGGAGAGTGACCGAACGAAGAACGAACGCGTTGCTTATTTATTTTGGATAACGCGTTTACTAGACTCCGCGAATGGTGAAATAATATATCAAGCCGCAGATGTTGGGTTACAGTAGCCAAAAAACTCTAGCATAGCATGGCTCGTGAAACTGCCAGGTTCAAACAGCTAATCGCAGTCTATATACCTACCGTAGAAAAATGTACCGTTAACCAGTGATTTCGATTTATGGGGTGACTTCAAAAAGTAGTTAGAACGTTAGTTAGGACGTCCTATGGATGATAAGATGATGGTGATGATGATTAAAGACGGCATGGTAACCCCTGTTAGTATTACATACATATATCACGTCTTTATCCCTTACGGAGTAGACAGAGCCTAAGGTGACAAAACCTTAAGGCCACGTTCAGCATGATTAAAGGCGTATAGGTGGAAAGGGAAATCAAAATAGTGATGGGTTGCTAACCGCATCGCCTATAACATGATTCCTAAGACTTTCGTCCATTCCCTCGATGGGCTTTTACCATTTCTGTGCGGGAAGAGAAGCAACAGGTGAATTCTATGTTTTTTCTTTACTCCCCGACCAGCATGGAAGAATTCTGTTAGTATTCCCATTCATAATCATATTTTTTTATGTGCGTTAACTGTTTCCAATCGATGTCTTCATCGATCGCCTTTGCGTCTACATGCCAAACATTTATCGCAAATGGACAATGTCGATTTTAATATCAATTTTGAAACGATCATAATTTAGTAGCCCCAAAATTATCAGTTAACGGTATGCGTGAAACTATTAAAAATACAATAAGCCCAAATTTTCACGCGCGTAAACCATGAGAACTTGATACCTTGCGAAAGTTTGTGCCGATGTGAGTGAGTGAGTGAGGATGTTTGTTTCTTCTTCACGCTGAAACAACTGGACGGATTTTGATCAAATTTGGAACAATAGCTACCCTAGATTCATAGGCTACTCTTTATCCCGGAAAATTGCATACTTCCCAACATGTGATAGGTCGTAGCTGCCTAGAGTCATCTTAAATAATTACTTCAGAATATAACCATCAATATCAGTTCTTAAGTCTTCTACGCGGACGAAGTCGCAGACAGAAACTAGTAAGAAATAACCCTTTAAGAAATCTCATTTCACGCCACCTCGTACTCGTTATGACGAGCTCCAGAATTCAATTTCAGCGATTACTATTCTAACACCTTCTCTCTCGCACCTCACTTTGAGTCCTGGAACCGCGAGCCAAGACTCAGTTTCGTGCGCTTGGGCACGAATCTGATATAAGTAAAGCGAACCATTTGCCAAATTCGGAGGCGATATCATACAGAGGCCATTATTAAGAGCTCGTTTGGGATTCCCCTTGTGTTGTGTTCGTGTTAAGATTGAGCGTTCCCATTTTCATCCCGAGCTTGGGTCAGCCGGTGGACCTAGTAGATACATACGTATATAGATATCACGTCTTTATCCCTTACGTGGTACAGAGCCTTTTTTTTTTTTTTTTTTTTTTTTGCGGCGGAAAAATGCGTTACGCATACGACCGCGCCGTGGGGACGGCGCGGAAGTTATGTGGGACTCTCCTCCCCGGCCCCCCCCCCCGAGCGGGGGGAAGGAGGCCTACCCACTAAAAAACCGCCGGTATTCCCTCTCTGCCATTGGAGGGGCGCCGTGGGAGCATAAGGGTGTCACCACGCACGCCCCGCCGGCCGCCCCGGCCTAAACGCCAGGGCTCCCGCGGCAAGAGAGGGGGGCCGGAAATACTTGGCCCCCCCCTAGACTACTCGTGGGCCTAACGTAACAAAAGCTTAAAGCCACGTGTACAAACTTGTACCTATGAGTCGCAATGAAAGTCGGTGTGAATTTACTATATTATCACTATCTCTTTCTAACAAATGCAATATAAGAGCTTAACCAACGCCTACAATTCTCATTCATACAAATGGATTCGAGGGCAGCGCCATCTCTTGGTGAGCGCCACGTTTAGCATGATGAAGGATAAGTGGAAAGGAAAATCAAGATAGTGATGGGTTAGCCGCATCGCCTATAACATGATTCCTAAGACTTTCGCCTATTCCCTCGATGAGCTTTTACCATCTGCGCGGGAAGAGAAGCAACTGGTAAATACTATGTGTTATTATTCCGTAAAAAGGACATCAGTATTTTTTGGATTTTGCCATGTGAGGCCAATTTTGTGTCAAATTTTGTTATTTCATATCTACGGCCTTGTACTTTGTATCTTAGATTTTTTTTAATTATTAAGTAATTTTTTACTCCACCATGGTCTTGAAGAAGAGTCTTAACAGACAGATGAACATGGATAATATACATTACAGTACCAGGCCATAAAAATTGCACTTCGGTCTTTGGAAAGAGACCGTTGGCGTCACGTAAGTTAGAGCGAGACAGCGCTCTACAAAGCCGAAAGCCGAGAAGACCGATGCGCAACCTGTTAGTATTCCCATTCACTACGAGTACATCGTAGACCATGCCGCATGGACGTCATCCGTCAGCAGCTGACGGACGTGACGGACGTCTCAGCTGCTGAGACGTGAGACAACGCAACCACGCCGTCCCAGTGGTCCATCCGAGATTCAGAGCACGCTCCGCACCGGCTGCGACCGGAGCCAGTATTGTGTCAATATTCTTTATTATTTGCGGGACTCGAACCCACCCGTGAGGCTTACCCGGTGCAGTGTTTATTGTATTGGTCAACGTTGTGACGAGACATGACGGGACTACGAGAAGGGTTATTTCCTCGTTTACTGTCCGAAATTCAGTATTGTTTTAGTTTAGTTTCATTGAGACTTCAAAGTAGGCTTGTTCAGAGCTAACAAGTGTGATATTGTATTTGAGACAAGCAGTTGCCCACGACTTTGTTTGCGTAGAAAGTCTATGACACTTCAAATAATGTGGCTGTGCTATTCTAAAGGTAAACATACATCCTACTATATCCTATCCTACTAAGTTATAAACGCGAAAGTTTGTAAGTTTGGATGGATGGATGGATGTTTGTTACTCTTCCAGAACGGCTGGATAGATCTAGATGAAATTTGGAACATAGATAGACTATAGTCTGGAATAACACAGGCTACTTTTTATCCCGGAAACTTGCGTAATTCCTGCAGCGATAAACGAATTCTATGCAGACGAAGTTGCGAGCAACAGCTAGTACATACATAAATCACGTCTTTATCCCTTACGGGGTAGACAGACCCTAATAAGACGTAAAGGCCACGTTTAGCATGATTGTGGGCGTAAAGGTGGAAAGGGGAATCAAAATAGAGACGGGTTGCTAGGCATCGCCTATAACATGATTCCTAAGACTTTCGATGGGCTTTTACCATCAGCGCGGGAAGAGAAGCAACTTGTACATTCTTTGTTTTTTCCTTACTCCCAGACCAGCATGGAAGAACAAATAAATTGTCTATATTATAAAATGTAGATCCAGTGTATTTATCTATTGTACCTACAGGTAAGAAAATAAAAGTCCTGCACTGACTGACGTATTTTTCAAAGGCCTGTCTTTTAACCGATCTCAAAAAGGAACTCAAATTATGTGTTAGTCGGCGGTCTAAACGTTTCTCATTTTTATAACCATCATCAGATCTGGCGATCTAATCTGGCACCTCAAACTTCATAATCAGAGTTGAGACTGACTGACTGTTGGTTTGAGAACCACGTAGCTATCGTCGTCAGTCCGAACCAAACCGTAAATCTGACTTAGTATATTGTCAGCTGCAGCCTGCGACGCTGACAAGCGATTAATAATGACAGTCCTGATCGATTAGTCTCCTTCATACGTTGTCTATTCTGTCGTGCGCTCGTTTTACAGGGTAGGTGATTTGGTTACAGACCTAGCAACGATTAAGTGTGTGTAACCCCAGCATCGGGGATCGAAAACCGGTTTTTGAAATTAACCGGTTTGGGGTCAATAACTGTAACCGAAATGGATTGCGGTTTACGGTTTGGTTATCGGTTTTAACCGGTTATTAAAGTTTTCACACCAGTTCAGGTTTTTTTTGGTGAAATTAACCGGTTAACTTAGGTTTAAACGACATCGCTTGTCATCTCTCTTTAAACATTCTTTGTAGCGCATGCAGGAAAGAGATAGAAAGAAGTGGTAGCCGTGCAAGTTATTTTAATCATACCCGACAATTTTCACGTACGAGTATATTTGACAGAAAACTTCCACCGAAATCGTCGATTACAGTTAACGTCATCCTCAAAGTAGCTAACCATAACCGAAGTTTTTGACGTATATTTGAAGGAAACAAAATGCTATAGGGAAAAAATATTATAATAATTAGTTTGATAATGAAACTACACGAACTACTATGGTAATAATTTAAATTTTTCAATGGATACAAACAAAATATTACGCTAATGAAACTGAATATAACACTAATAAAATGAAATTTCATCTATATGTATAACAATTTATAATGGTGAAAAACGATAACGTAGACAGTAAAATTTAGTCGGGTGTTACCAATTTATTATCTTACTTACACAATGGCCCTTTGGCAACTATTATCAAACGCTCTTCTATGTCCTGCAGGACAGTCCACATTAAAGACACTCTGATAAGTTTCGTATATAGCCGTGTCGTTTTTGAAATTAGGATCTTCTGAAGCGTTTTCCTCAACGTTGAACGCTGAATCTACATCCAGTGGTCCAAATTGAAGCAACGTAACTTCTGGTTGCGAGACATTTTCATAAGTAACTTGTTCATAACTGATGTTAGTAGCTCCTGCATCGAATACAGATTTACTTTGCACGTTATAAATGGTTAGGATCAAACACAATAATGTAGCACGACTCATGATTGCTGAGGAAATGAGAGCTTTGCAAGCACCAGCGATTTTTATACAGAATTGTAACAATAATAGTTTGCCTGGAAGTACGTGATCAGTGAAATCACAATCATTATTGTTAAGTCATTAACATGCAGGGTTTATATTTTTACAGGCTTTCGTAATAGCATGTTAAAAACGATAAATGTTAACACTAAATGCTATGTCACGTTAATAATTGCAACCTTAACAATACACTGCGTTGATGCACATCATTATGCTGTTATGTACAGCCTCATTTTGTAAAACCATTTAATTTCGATGTTCACTATCCATCTCCAGAATCTCCAGATATTCACCAGGTCTACGGCAAACACCATCCGAAGGTTTCGGCCGACCATCTGGACAGCCTTGTATAAAAATCTTATAGAACGAAGATGATTTAAATCTTCTTTCTGCTGAATCTGATTGGCTGTCTTCATTTCGCGTAGATCCTCTTCGTCTTGAACTTGGTTCAGTATTGTTATTTCCATAAGCTTGTGGCATTGTAGGTTTTGTATGTGTAATTATATATTTATTATAATCAAAATTGAAACCAATGTGATAATCTTGCGGTTTTTGATATACATTATTAATATTTTTAATAATTTGACGCAGATTTACCTTGAATTCGCGTCAAACCTTCATTTATTTTGTATAATTCATCATTGATCGACTTGACGTAATCATCAAGTGACTGACTTTTAGAGCCTACGAGCACAGTCAATATTAGAATAGAAAAAACAGCAACATATACCCTCATTTTTGGAAGTAGCTTTGATTATAATGAAATTAAATACCAACCTCTCGGAAAGACGGAGACAGAACAACTAGTCTTTATAATTATATACAATCTAGTTTCGTTATCTTTGTAAGAATGACCTTAAGTTCTAGGAACTGTCTGTTGTTATTTGCCTCAGTTAAAATATGCTTGGAAATTCCAATACTCGAACTGTCCTAGGAACAGATAACCTACAGTGGAGCCGTTCAAGCATTATCAGGGGTGAGATCATAAACATGGAAAAAAACCATTTTATTAATTAAATATAAACATTCACTTTTTTATACCATCGCATTTATGAAACAATTGACACGATGTAATTTGTATTATTGCGTACTCCATCCTAAATTAGGTTGACATGTTCCATCCACAGCTCTCATTTGACCATTCGGGCAGTCGACGTGAAAAACACTGGAAACTACTTTACTATTTTTCTTTTTCAATTTAATTTCTATTGGTTCAAGGCAATTTCCATCCGCAGTTCTCACCAGACCTTTGGAACATTGTTTTACTTGATTTTTGAGTTCATTTCTACTATCAGGAAATACCACTTGATCTGAAATCAAGTTCTGTTCTCTCTCTACTTTCGAAGGCTCTTCAGTCGGTTTGGTCACGTTGCCACCATTTGACACGTCTTCGGTATTATTTTCAGCATTAAAGCTACCTCTTACAGCATTTATAGCAAAAAGATCGACTTCTTTAAAATGAGACTCGTTAAGCAAAGCTGCAGGTAAAATATTTTCCAGTGTTATGTCATTATTCCACAAAATATTTTCAGTTGCAGTCAAAGTTTCTTTGTTTTCCTGCGGCACTTTTACTGGTTGAATTTTAATTTTACCCTTGTCTTCTGAAGTGTCTTTATCAAAATTATTCACATTCTGCACAGAAGTCTGTTCTGTAGTTGAATTAGTTGACGGTTCATGATCGTTGTCCGTATTCACATTGCTAGGGACGCTTTCAATGTGATATTTTTCATTATTTTCACTAGTTTTGTCAGTAGAAGCACTGGCAGCTTCTGTTTTGGGAATCGACGTCGTCGCTGGTTCACGTATACCAGTTTCTTGTACAGTTTTGCTGTTAGGTTCGTTTCTATGGACAAATACACCGAATGGTTCGTGAATTTTATGTGTTACTGTCCCAATAGCATTCGCTGTTTTATCCAAAACTGCATGTACCTCTTGATGCACTGTCCCAAAAAAGTCTTTGACAAGTCCACAATATCCACATGTAACTATGAAAGAAATTGTCGAAACAAAAATTAATGACTTCATTTTGTTTAAAGGTATTAAATGTAACCCATTTAAAATATTGGTAACTACTGAATATTTATTATTGCTGTCAAGGAAGTTAACTATCAAAGGGACATAGGGGATAAATTACCAGTCGCTAACGTTATCTAACATTGACATAATTAACTGTCATAGTTTTGTTAAGCACATTTATTTATAATATAGTTGATTTATTAATTTAAGGCCTATTATAAACCTTGTTTATTAATAGCAATAACCGAAGAAGAATAAAACTGGTAACAGCGCCGAGTTTTAAAGTATAAAATAAATTAAAAAAAAGATAAATAATAAAAATTGTGGAATTATAAACATTTCTTGCCACATAATTCTTAATTTTAAATAGTCATCAACATCATCATCAGCCTATATTATATCCCACTTCTGGGCCAGGCCTCCTTTCAGAATGAATGTTTTGGCGTATAGTATAGTTCCCAGTGCGGATTGGGAAATTTACACGAACCATTGAATTGCTTCGCAGGTGTGTGCAGGTTTCCTCACGATTTGTCTAACTTTATAGCAGAGCCTCTAGTATAAGTTTTTGACATAAGCGTTTGCGTAAATGTCTCGATTACTACTATCAAATGAATTAAAATTTTTACTCCTCGATTTTTTTATATTTATTTATACGGTTTCACGTTATGAATTAAAAATTGAATTACTCTTTTAAACCTACTAAACTCAATCGGATAAAGGAAATCGGCGAAAATTATGCTATATGTGATTTCTACCGATCACTATTTTAATTCATCTTTTCACCTATACGGCCAAAATCATGCTTAACGTGGCTACTAGACCTAAAGTCTTGTTACTTTAAGTATCGTCTACCCCGTGAGGGATTTAGACGTGATTTATGTATGTATGGCATGTCGTGCAGTTAACCCAATTTTAAAAATATGGTTCTGTAATTTTTTAATTTAACTTCGACTTTTTATTGTTTTATTTGAATAAATTTTGGAAAAAAAAACTTGTAAGATTTTAATATGTATCTGTTTAGGCAGTGATTTAGCCCGATGAGGATAAGCGGCGACGGTAGGGCTTTCTTCAATAAAGCAGCTTTTAAGTTTTTAAGACTTATAATGAAATATTATTTTTTACAACTTGGTTAAAATCGGATAAAGTAAAAAAGGTGCAAGTCGTGTAAGTTGACAGTTAAAAGGTAAAGAGTAAGAGCTAATTGACGGTTGCTTGATTTTTATATGCGAAGCTCGCTGCGCTCCCTTGCGGCCGATCTGTGTATTAGTTTGAGGCGGCGGCGTTTGCAACAGTGAGATACTAGAGGGCGCTACCAGATGCGTTCCCGAACATGCCCCCGGCCTTGGGAGCTTCCTGCTTCCCAATGTGAGCTTGCTATGTTTATTCCGCTTCGTCGTCTTTCGTCTGCACTGGTAGCGGGCATATTTTGGAAAAAGCTCGTCTCACGAGCCCTGAAGCGGTGTAGATGTCGGCCACGCGAGACATTCCGTCGTTCCCAGGATGTACGGCTGTCACTCGTCCCAGTCGCCATTTGAGAGGAGGCAGATTGTCCTCTTTGATGAGGACTAAAGAGTTTAGTTGGACATCCTTTTCTTTAGTTTGCCACTTGGTCCTGGTTTGGAGTTCGGATATGTACTCTTTAGACCATCTTTGCCAGAAATGCTGTCTCATTTGCTCGACCCGCTGGTATCGTGATAGACTGCAGGTAGCCTTGGTAGACAGATCCTCGCAGGCGGGTGCAGTAAGGGGTCGGCCGATGAAGAAATGCGCCGGCGTTAGTGGCAGTAGATCGGTCGGGTCGGTAGACAAAGGGGATAAAGGACGGGAATTAAGGACGGCTTCAATTTGTGCAAGAACCGTGCCAAACTCTTCGTAAGTAAGGTTAGCGTTCCCTGTAACGCGTTTAAGGTGATGCTTACAAGAAGAAATCCCCGACTCCCATAAACCCCCAAAGTGGGGGGCGTACGCAGGGATAAACTTAAATTTAATGGTTTCGTTTGAGAGAGCATCGGTAATTTTATTACAGCTTAGTTTTAGAAACGCGGCAAACTCATTCATGGCCCCTACAAAATTTTTGCCGTTGTCGGAGTAAATTTCTAAGGGCTTTCCGCGGCGCGAAATAAATCTTTTCAGGGCTAAAAGATAAGCCTCTGTTGACAAAGAAGTAACAGCCTCCAAGTGTACGTTCCGTGTGCTAAAACAAACAAACAACGCCACGTAACACTTTTCTAGTTTAGCACCTCTTCCCTTGCGTGTTAATATTTGAAACGGGCCCGCATAGTCAACGCCACATCGCATGTAAGGAAATCCCGGCTCTAATCTCTCCTGAGGCAGATTGCCCATTATAGGTGTCAGGGAATTTCCTTTCAATCGCGCGCACGTGACGCAACGGTGCACCGTGGCCCTGGCCAGGTCTCTACCTCGCAGCGGCCACCAGCCATCCCGGATAGTGCTCAGTAGCAGCTGGGGGCCCGCGTGCATCAAGCGGATGTGCTCGCTACGAAATAGCAGCAACGTGAAATGATGTTTACTGCATAGTAAATAAGGGTGCTTTTTATTGTAATTAAAATCCATCGAATTTTCAATGCGACCTCCGACACGCAAAATGTTGTCTTTATCTACGAATAAAGAAAGGCCAGAAAGATTCCGTGACAGTTTTAAAGACTTGTTACGTAATAACTTATAGTATTCTGTAGGGAATGATTGCATCTGTGCCATGCGAATCAAACACTTAAGAGCGTTATTTAACTCGTCGACTGATAAGGGACCGGTTTTGCGCTCGAGATGGGTTTTTGTTCGCGAGTTATGTATAAATCGCAACATGTACGCATAAGACCGCTTCATTCGATTAAATGAAGAAAACCTCTGAAAATCAAAGAAATCAGCGCTAGCACAAGTCAACATTTTTACGCCCAATGCAACTACATTTGATTTTAATTCCGGTAAGGGTGGGATGCGACAGTTGTTTACATCTACTTTGCCTTGATGAGTGACGTCACGCGCAATCAGCTGTTCGGGTCCGTGCCACCATAGACGAGCGGATTTTAGTACTTCAAGCGGTAACCCACGTGATAACATATCAGCAGGATTGTGTTTGGAGGTGACGTGCAACCACTTTGCGTTATTCGTGAGTTCATTAATCTCGACAACCCGATTTTGAACAAACGTTTTTAATAGATTAGGCGCCGTTGTTAACCATCCAAGCACGATGGTCGAATCGGTCCAAAAGTAAACTTCAGTAAAAGTGAGCCGCAGTGAATTTTGAATTTTATCATAAAGTCTAGCACCTGTTACAGCTCCGCACAGCTCTAAGCGAGGAACAGTTACGGTCTTTAAGGGGGCTACTTTGCTCTTTGCACACAACAGCTGCACATTGACGTTGTCGGCGTCATCGTCGTTGTAGGCACGAATATAAGCACACGCTCCGTACGCTTCAATTGACGCATCTGTATATATGTGTAGCTCAACGTGTGTGTGATGAGCAACGTTACCCATGACGTGTCGAGGAATACGCAAATCATGCAAATTCTGTAAAGTGCTAACAAATTGTCTGAACGATGTGGCGACTTCACTTGGAACTGCGTCATCCCAGTCCAGTTTACAGAGCCATAACTTTTGAAGCAAAATTTTGACGGTTATCACTAAAGGTGCCAAAATACCTAGTGGATCGTAAATTTGCGATATAATTGATAGTATAACGCGTTTAGTTATCACTGCAGCATCTAATTCGATTTTTACAGTGAAATGAAGCTCGTCCGTATTGTACAGCCAGCCTAAACCTAAAGTTTTGCACTGACAGTGATCGCCAAACATTAACTGCTTTGAAAATTCGTTGGATAGGTTTGTCGACGAGAAAATATCAACATTGCACACCCATTTACGCAGAGGAAAACACGCTGTATTTAAGACAGCTGTAACCTTACTACATGTGTCTAGTAAGCCTTGGGGTGATGAGTCTCCGGTGATCAGATCATCGACATAAAAATCTTCACTGATCACCCGTGCGGCCTGGTTATCTTCACATTCGGAGGCCAGTTGCTTTAAGCACCGAATGCTTAAGTAGGGAGCTGAGCAAGTCCCGTAAGTCACGGTCAACAATTGATATATACCTAATTCATCAGTAGGACACTCTCTCCATAGTATGTACTGTAAATTACATTGATCTGGTTGAATCAAAATTTGACGATACATCTTGGCAACATCGGCACAAGCAACATATCGGTACTGTCTAAAGCGTAATAAGATTGAAAAGATATCGTTTTGAAGAGTAGGTCCGATATGTTGAATGTCATTCAACGATTTGCCAGACGTAGTGGTTGCACTTGCATCAAATACGACACGCAGCTTTGTCGTAGTACTGTGTTCCCTAAAAACTCCGTGATGGGGCAGTACATAATTAGGTGAGGCCAGACTATGGACGCGTGTCATATGACCTAACTCCAAATATTCGCGCATGAAGTCGCAATATAGTTTTTTATATTCTGGCAAACGTGCCAGTTTACGTTCTAGTGCATAAAATCGGCTTTCGGCAATTTTATAACTGTCGCCTAATGAGTCAGCTGATTCCTTTAATGGAATGCGGACTGCATACCTACCATCGTGATCGCGCTGAGTTGTATTTACGAACAACTCTTCACAAACGCGTTCATCGGCAGTAAGATTATTTCTACCTTTAGGTATCTCCTCTAATTCCCAGAACTGTCGTAATTGGGTGTCCAATGTTTGGGTGAAGTTACATTGCACTCGATTAATGCGCGAGTTATTATTTTTGTGTATAACACCCGATATTATCCAACCTAACCTCGTATTTTGAAGATAAGGGCCGTTGGACAATCGAATTTTGCCGTCGCATAGAAGTTCCCAAAATATGTCGGCTCCAATCAATAAATCAACGTTTGAGGACCTCATAAAATTGGGATTTGCTAGCTTAATGTCGTTAGGTATAAATAATGACTCGCCGCTCACACCTAAAGCAGGTAGTGCGGTGGTTATACAAGGCAATACAAAACATTTTAAGCGAGTAATGTATTCTTGTATTTTAGATTTTAAAATAATTTCGCATGACCGTGTTGATTGCGTAACAGATTGTCCAACGCCAGTTATCTGCAGAGTGGACTGTATTGTTGCTAATTTTAGTTTTTTGTGAAGACAATCTGTTATAAAGCAGTACTGGCTACCACTATCTAATAATGCAACAGCTGAGTGGAATATATTGTTGACGTCTGCTATCTCCACGAGAGCTGTCGACAATAGAACCGGTTCCAGAGTGCTTGGATGTTTACTCGGTGCGCTAGACTCGATCGGGACACCGCTGGCGGCACACGCGACAGAGCCACTAGTAATTTTATTGATGCACGTTTCTGGAGATAACGCGGTGTTATTGTTTTGATGTTGTGATGTGTTAGCAACTGAACTCGACGTAGCGGAGACGTGTTGGTCAGCCGATGGTGAATAATGATGCGACACCAAAGCCGCCGTCCTAGATAATGCGCCGTCGTTCTCACTACAGTCGTTGTGGATAAGTGAATTGTGTTTATGATTGCACAACCGACATGCGCCGAACCAACACTCGGCCGCGGCGTGTCCCTGTCTAAAACAATTACGACATAAGTTCTTTTCGTCTATAAACCTAACCCTCTGCTGCACTGACATGTTAACGAAGTTAGCACAGGCGTAAAGAGAGTGGTTACCTTTACACATTGCACAGCTGCGGGGCGCGCGCTTAATCTCGACTTTCTTTGCATTATTATTTTGCGACGCGACGTAACTATGCGAAGTTTGCAGGTTATGCTGCTGCCTTTTACTACTATCCGCATTCGGCTTTGTTTGATGTTGCTTAACCATTTCCAATACACTCCCTACTCGAAAGAAATTTAATTAAATCAGTCAGTTTTAATTTTGACAACGAATCGCCTGCTTGTTGACTACTTCCGCAAATAGTTAATTTATGTTGTTCCCACTCGCGTTCTGTAGTACAATCAAGTTTGGACACAACAATAAAAATTAACAGCGTGTCCCACGAATTAACAGGTTCTCCGAGTGTTTCTAAGGCACGAGTGTTCTTTTGTACTGTATCTATTAATTTGTGTATTTGTGATGCTGATTCTTTATTTATTGATTGCAAATTAAACAAAGACTTTACATGATTATGGATTAATAAGTGCGTATTATTGTATCTATTTTGCAATAACTCCCAGGCGATCGTGTAGTTAGCGGCAGATAATTCGATGGATTTTATGACTTGTAGTGCATTACCGGTGAGTGACGACCGTAAATAGTGAAACTTTTGTACATCACCTATCTCCACACTGTTATGAATCATTGAGCTATATATGTCTCTGAACTCTAGCCACTTGTCAAATGAACCATCAAAGGAAGGCAATGATATTGTAGGAAGTTTAACTGGGCAGGAATTGGACTTTGACCTCTTGGAGTCAGTCACTTCTTTGTCTTCACTGACCTTGCATGCAGCTAGAGCCATAACTTTATAGAAGTCATTCTCGAAGGATTCGCGGTGCTCCAATAGTGCAGACAACGCTTGTTCATCGTCAGCGAGTTCTTCGAGTTGAGATTGAATAATATTAAAGTCATTTAAAAGAGCTTTAGCTGCCTGCACTCGCAGTTTAAATTCGGCAATTTGAATATCAGACAACTCAGATCTCTCAAACGAATCCACAAACTTTATAAATAGCGTTAATCGGCCTTTAATAACGCCCCTATTTTTGCTTAAATCGCGAATTTTATCTTCGGGCCCCTTTAAGCACAAAGAAAGAGGGGACTTGTTACCGCCACCCATATTGGAAGCTTTGGGTATGGGAGTAAAAGTATAGAGTAGGTACTTACAGTTTTTAAGGTAGGTAGGTAATCGTAGATACTACCGGTGCGACTAGAACAGTTTAGCACGGAACTCGCACAAACGAAACACTGATGGGTTTGGATAAATGGATAATTACGACCCGACCGCCTTTTCTTCTGGTTCCTCGTAGCGTAGCTGACGATCTCAAGCTCTTCGGTGTTCAAGATCCGATGAGCCGGTTCGAAGGAACAATGTTTAGGCAGTGATTTAGCCCGATGAGGATAAGCGGCGACGGTAGGGCTTTCTTCAATAAAGCAGCTTTTAAGTTTTTAAGACTTATAATGAAATATTATTTTTTACAACTTGGTTAAAATCGGATAAAGTAAAAAAGGTGCAAGTCGTGTAAGTTGACAGTTAAAAGGTAAAGAGTAAGAGCTAATTGACGGTTGCTTGATTTTTATATGCGAAGCTCGCTGCGCTCCCTTGCGGCCGATCTGTGTATTAGTTTGAGGCGGCGGCGTTTGCAACAGTGAGATACTAGAGGGCGCTACCAGATGCGTTCCCGAACAGTATCATTGTGTGCAATGAACCCCAATCTACCCTCTCGATAACATCTTGAACTTGACATCGATATCAGAAGTTAGCTTAGGCAAACGTCATAGTAGTATTGTTTTCGTTTGAACAACTGATTATAATAATTAAGTATTAAAGTAAAACAAAAGCGTTTAACCTTTTTGACGCTAACGACACATAATCAGCACAGAAGGTTCACCGCCAACGACCTGTGTACACGTCCATTACTGCAATGCAAAAGCAACTTTCTTTCTATTGAGTTTAGGTTCAACTTATCATCGCAATAAACAAGTCTGGCGTACGGGTGACGTCTTGTATTTGACGTGGCGGCGAAAAGGTTAAACATCGACCGTTTCCGTTTCCGTTGCCGACCGGATAGCCTAGTGGTTAGTGACCCTGACTATGAAGCTAGAGGTCCCGGGTTCGAATCCCGGTAGGGGCAGACAGTTGTATGATGAATACGAACGTTTGTGCCCGAGTCATGGATGTTGTATGTATTTAATTATGTATTTATGTACATTATATAAGTATGTTTATCCGTTGCCTGGTACCCATAGTACAAGCTTTGCTTAGTTTGGGGCTGGGTCAATTGGTGTAAATAGTCCCAAGATATTTATTATTAGTACCTAAACAATTACCTAGTAAAATTACACAAATAATGCACTGTTTTTTTTTATTTCTTAATATTTGTGTTTTATGCAAGAATTCAGCCGTGCGCTACGCTGCCCCAATAGTTGCTTCTCTTTTACTAACTCACGCGGACCGTATGTGTGAAGAGTGGCGCTGCTCAAGGTCATTCGCGGTTGCCAAAGCCATAATAGGACAGTTTCGTATTAATTTTAAGATGACAGCTTGTGCAAGTATTTTGAATATTAATAAATTTTTAGGCTTTCAACCTTTTTGGCTGTTGGTGGCTGGCTGGCGCTAGTCCGCTGCCACGCGCCGCGGCACTGAATAAAAAGGACATTAAGGCGGCTGTCACTTGTTTCTAAATTGTCGGTGCACGGTCGCTCTTTTATGCGGATTTATGTTTAAACTTTTGTAAATATTAATTAATGTGTGTAACGTTTGGTGTAAAAGTGTAATTATTGTATATAACATTACGGATGGTCTTCGCGGGTGTCTATATTTACTAAGCGGCGGCAGTGGCTAAAAGACTCTACGGACGAACTCTACACAGCGTTGGTCGAATCCGGCTTCCTCAAGGTTTGTGGCTCTGAAATTGATTGTTTGACCTAATACTGCACAAGGGACAGCTAAATCACGGCCTTGTCACCACTTGTCTATCGAAGGATATAATTAAACACAGTTTCTATAAAGCGGGTAGAAAACTTATATGCAGGAATGCTGTTTCTAAAGTATATTCTATCAGGGTAAAGAGAATTTTGAATGAATAGTTGACCGCAAGAACTAATTTCTGCTTCAGACTTCCAATAAAATGGCGTACGGCTAATACAATAGCCGTATCGCACCCTAGATATACTATCTGTCCTTTTCTTACAGTTCGTTCTAGAAAGAGAGGGTGCTAGAAGGTTCTAGAGGGTTCTAGAAGTGCAGGGCCTTGTCATGACGTCTTAATGCTATTCAATTCCGATTCTTCAGTTGCCATTTTTGACACTTCTAATATGTATCTATTGACTTGTAGAGCCTATACATCTCTACTATACTACTCTACCTGCTATGGGTGGTGTAGAGGTATAGCACGCGGGATGACGAGGATCCGGGTTCGATTCCCGCCCATAGCTTTACTTTTCGGATTTTTCTATGTGTTCTAATTTTCACTGACATTTAGAAATTTAATCTCTACTATAGACTAATATAGTTTAAGGCTTGGGATCTTATACATCCCTGTTATAAATGTATTTAATTTACTTTAAACTTGAAACTACCGTGAGACTCAAACATAATTCCACATATTATTAATTATGATTCCTATGATTTTCGCCCATTCCCTAGATGGGTTTTTACCATTTGCGCGGGAAGAGAAGCAACTGGTACATTCTATGTTTTTTCTTTGCTCCCAGACCAGCATGGAAGTAATTTTAATATGTATACTTTATGATAATATTAATAGCACAACTTATTATAATTAAACCTTTTTACCAACACTACCAAGTGACAATTAGTAGTTGTGGTGTAATCTGTCTAGTTCTTGAGGAGTAGAGTCTGTGGTAAATGAATGGACGTCGAATGGTTTTTGAATGTGATTCGCTATTTATTGTTTTTATTAAAAAGTGATTCGTTCATGATTGAAAGTGACCTTTATTCCACGAGATACTCAAGATTTTGTGCTTACCGAGCAAGTTTATATCATATAGGAGACATGATTATTCTGAGTAAACATCTGACATCGACAACTTGACATTAGGGATTGGGATCCCATATAGTGATGTATCTTTGCCAAGCTTGACCTCAAGAGGGCCCCGAATTGTTTTTGAACGCTGAAATGAACAATTTGTGCGAACTTGGCAGTTAATTAAAACTTGGCCGGCGGCGTTGCTCTCCGTCTCTGACACTGGCTTGAAGTACGGAGCCCTGGAGTCGCCTGTAACTTGTCTTTGCAATAAAATCTACACAGATGGAAATTACAGATACGTTGATATTTCTTACGAATTACTTTCTACACTGATTCTTCAAACATATCTAAATACATAATGCGTTGTCCTAAGCCAACATTATAACAATGATATACTGTTATAAAAATATTTTACCATGCTGGTCTAGGAGTAAAGAAAAAACATAGAATGTACCAGTTGCTTCTCTTCCCGCGCAGATGGTAAAAGCCTATCGAAGGAATGGGTGAAAGGCGTAGGAATCATGTTATATTTAGGCGATGCGGCTAGCAATGCAACCCTTATTTTGATTGCCTTTTCCACCCATAGGCCCATAATTATGCTAAACTTGGCCTTTAGGTCTTGTTACTATAGGCTCTTACCCCGTGAGGGCGGAAATTCCCAAACCTGCATTGCACAGGTGCCGCGAAGAGGGAACCCCATCCCGGGGTGGTTGTGGGGCGTAGCGGTGACACCGAGTGCTCCCGTAACGCCTCACATACGACCGAATAAGGAATCCGTGTGGTTTTTAGTGGGTATGCCTGCCGTCGCGGGAGAGCCCCACATACCCCCGGTAAACCCGTACCGGGCGGATGCATAAAGCGCATATTCCACACCATAAAAAAAGGCTCCATCTACCCCGTAAGGGAGAAAGACGTGATTTATGTAGGTATGTTTTTTTAATTAAAAACTGATCAGCGACTGACCTCTACTTCACCTTATGTATAAACTATTAAGACCAAAATAAATGAAATGTCAAGTAGTTTGATGTCATTATTTTTACAGCTGGGAAAGTGGGCGATAGCATCTCCCGTCGTACATGCCTCATGACTTGAGGTAAGGCGATTTTAACTACGTTATAATTTAAAACAATGTTACTGCCTCAGAAGACAAACCAACAAAAAAATACTTAGAAAACATCACAATAAAAAAACTATGAAAAGTTATAAAACCTAGGTACTTTCTTCACTATCACTACATAGCAACACATTATATATGCTTATATCTTCAAAACTACACAGCGGATTTTGATGCGGTTTTTTTTAATAGAGTGATTCAAGAGGAAGGTTTTTATGGAATTCTACGCAGACGAAGCCGCGGGCAGAAGCTAGTAAAAGATAAATAAAGCGCCTCTGATGATGATGACGATGAACTCTTCAGTCGGTTTGGTCACGTTGCCACCATTTGACACGTCTTCGGTATTATTTTCAGCATTAAAGCTACCTCTTACAGCATTTATAGCAAAAAGATCGACTTCTTTAAAATGAGACTCGTTAAGCAAAGCTGCAGGTAAAATATTTTCCAGTGTTATGTCATTATTCCACAAAATATTTTCAGTTGCAGTCAAAGTTTCTTTGTTTTCCTGCGGCACTTTTACTGGTTGAATTTTAATTTTACCCTTGTCTTCTGAAGTGTCTTTATCAAAATTATTCACATTCTGCACAGAAGTCTGTTCTGTAGTTGAATTAGTTGACGGTTCATGATCGTTGTCCGTATTCACATTGCTAGGGACGCTTTCAATGTGATATTTTTCATTATTTTCACTAGTTTTGTCAGTAGAAGCACTGGCAGCTTCTGTTTTGGGAATCGACGTCGTCGCTGGTTCACGTATACCAGTTTCTTGTACAGTTTTGCTGTTAGGTTCGTTTCTATGGACAAATACACCGAATGGTTCGTGAATTTTATGTGTTACTGTCCCAATAGCATTCGCTGTTTTATCCAAAACTGCATGTACCTCTTGATGCACTGTCCCAAAAAAGTCTTTGACAAGTCCACAATATCCACATGTAACTATGAAAGAAATTGTCGAAACAAAAATTAATGACTTCATTTTGTTTAAAGGTATTAAATGTAACCCATTTAAAATATTGGTAACTACTGAATATTTATTATTGCTGTCAAGGAAGTTAACTATCAAAGGGACATAGGGGATAAATTACCAGTCGCTAACGTTATCTAACATTGACATAATTAACTGTCATAGTTTTGTTAAGCACATTTATTTATAATATAGTTGATTTATTAATTTAAGGCCTATTATAAACCTTGTTTATTAATAGCAATAACCGAAGAAGAATAAAGCTGGTAACAGCGCCGAGTTTTAAAGTATAAAATAAATTAAAAAAAAGATAAATAATAAAAATTGTGGAATTATAAACATTTCTTGCCACATAATTCTTAATTTTAAATAGTCATCAACATCATCATCAGCCTATATTATATCCCACTTCTGGGCCAGGCCTCCTTTCAGAATGAATGTTTTGGCGTATAGTATAGTTCCCAGTGCGGATTGGGAAATTTACACGAACCATTGAATTGCTTCGCAGGTGTGTGCAGGTTTCCTCACGATTTGTCTAACTTTATAGCAGAGCCTCTAGTATAAGTTTTTGACATAAGCGTTTGCGTAAATGTCTCGATTACTACTATCAAATGAATTAAAATTTTTACTCCTCGATTTTTTTATATTTATTTATACGGTTTCACGTTATGAATTAAAAATTGAATTACTCTTTTAAACCTACTAAACTCAATCGGATAAAGGAAATCGGCGAAAATTATGCTATATGTGATTTCTACCGATCACTATTTTAATTCATCTTTTCACCTATACGGCCAAAATCATGCTTAACGTGGCTACTAGACCTAAAGTCTTGTTACTTTAAGTATCGTCTACCCCGTGAGGGATTTAGACGTGATTTATGTATGTATGGCATGTCGTGCAGTTAACCCAATTTTAAAAATATGGTTCTGTAATTTTTTAATTTAACTTCGACTTTTTATTGTTTTATTTGAATAAATTTTGGAAAAAAAAACTTGTAAGATTTTAATATGTATCTGTTTAGGCAGTGATTTAGCCCGATGAGGATAAGCGGCGACGGTAGGGCTTTCTTCAATAAAGCAGCTTTTAAGTTTTTAAGACTTATAATGAAATATTATTTTTTACAACTTGGTTAAAATCGGATAAAGTAAAAAAGGTGCAAGTCGTGTAAGTTGACAGTTAAAAGGTAAAGAGTAAGAGCTAATTGACGGTTGCTTGATTTTTATATGCGAAGCTCGCTGCGCTCCCTTGCGGCCGATCTGTGTATTAGTTTGAGGCGGCGGCGTTTGCAACAGTGAGATACTAGAGGGCGCTACCAGATGCGTTCCCGAACATGCCCCCGGCCTTGGGAGCTTCCTGCTTCCCAATGTGAGCTTGCTATGTTTATTCCGCTTCGTCGTCTTTCGTCTGCACTGGTAGCGGGCATATTTTGGAAAAAGCTCGTCTCACGAGCCCTGAAGCGGTGTAGATGTCGGCCACGCGAGACATTCCGTCGTTCCCAGGATGTACGGCTGTCACTCGTCCCAGTCGCCATTTGAGAGGAGGCAGATTGTCCTCTTTGATGAGGACTAAAGAGTTTAGTTGGACATCCTTTTCTTTAGTTTGCCACTTGGTCCTGGTTTGGAGTTCGGATATGTACTCTTTAGACCATCTTTGCCAGAAATGCTGTCTCATTTGCTCGACCCGCTGGTATCGTGATAGACTGCAGGTAGCCTTGGTAGACAGATCCTCGCAGGCGGGTGCAGTAAGGGGTCGGCCGATGAAGAAATGCGCCGGCGTTAGTGGCAGTAGATCGGTCGGGTCGGTAGACAAAGGGGATAAAGGACGGGAATTAAGGACGGCTTCAATTTGTGCAAGAACCGTGCCAAACTCTTCGTAAGTAAGGTTAGCGTTCCCTGTAACGCGTTTAAGGTGATGCTTACAAGAAGAAATCCCCGACTCCCATAAACCCCCAAAGTGGGGGGCGTACGCAGGGATAAACTTAAATTTAATGGTTTCGTTTGAGAGAGCATCGGTAATTTTATTACAGCTTAGTTTTAGAAACGCGGCAAACTCATTCATGGCCCCTACAAAATTTTTGCCGTTGTCGGAGTAAATTTCTAAGGGCTTTCCGCGGCGCGAAATAAATCTTTTCAGGGCTAAAAGATAAGCCTCTGTTGACAAAGAAGTAACAGCCTCCAAGTGTACGTTCCGTGTGCTAAAACAAACAAACAACGCCACGTAACACTTTTCTAGTTTAGCACCTCTTCCCTTGCGTGTTAATATTTGAAACGGGCCCGCATAGTCAACGCCACATCGCATGTAAGGAAATCCCGGCTCTAATCTCTCCTGAGGCAGATTGCCCATTATAGGTGTCAGGGAATTTCCTTTCAATCGCGCGCACGTGACGCAACGGTGCACCGTGGCCCTGGCCAGGTCTCTACCTCGCAGCGGCCACCAGCCATCCCGGATAGTGCTCAGTAGCAGCTGGGGGCCCGCGTGCATCAAGCGGATGTGCTCGCTACGAAATAGCAGCAACGTGAAATGATGTTTACTGCATAGTAAATAAGGGTGCTTTTTATTGTAATTAAAATCCATCGAATTTTCAATGCGACCTCCGACACGCAAAATGTTGTCTTTATCTACGAATAAAGAAAGGCCAGAAAGATTCCGTGACAGTTTTAAAGACTTGTTACGTAATAACTTATAGTATTCTGTAGGGAATGATTGCATCTGTGCCATGCGAATCAAACACTTAAGAGCGTTATTTAACTCGTCGACTGATAAGGGACCGGTTTTGCGCTCGAGATGGGTTTTTGTTCGCGAGTTATGTATAAATCGCAACATGTACGCATAAGACCGCTTCATTCGATTAAATGAAGAAAACCTCTGAAAATCAAAGAAATCAGCGCTAGCACAAGTCAACATTTTTACGCCCAATGCAACTACATTTGATTTTAATTCCGGTAAGGGTGGGATGCGACAGTTGTTTACATCTACTTTGCCTTGATGAGTGACGTCACGCGCAATCAGCTGTTCGGGTCCGTGCCACCATAGACGAGCGGATTTTAGTACTTCAAGCGGTAACCCACGTGATAACATATCAGCAGGATTGTGTTTGGAGGTGACGTGCAACCACTTTGCGTTATTCGTGAGTTCATTAATCTCGACAACCCGATTTTGAACAAACGTTTTTAATAGATTAGGCGCCGTTGTTAACCATCCAAGCACGATGGTCGAATCGGTCCAAAAGTAAACTTCAGTAAAAGTGAGCCGCAGTGAATTTTGAATTTTATCATAAAGTCTAGCACCTGTTACAGCTCCGCACAGCTCTAAGCGAGGAACAGTTACGGTCTTTAAGGGGGCTACTTTGCTCTTTGCACACAACAGCTGCACATTGACGTTGTCGGCGTCATCGTCGTTGTAGGCACGAATATAAGCACACGCTCCGTACGCTTCAATTGACGCATCTGTATATATGTGTAGCTCAACGTGTGTGTGATGAGCAACGTTACCCATGACGTGTCGAGGAATACGCAAATCATGCAAATTCTGTAAAGTGCTAACAAATTGTCTGAACGATGTGGCGACTTCACTTGGAACTGCGTCATCCCAGTCCAGTTTACAGAGCCATAACTTTTGAAGCAAAATTTTGACGGTTATCACTAAAGGTGCCAAAATACCTAGTGGATCGTAAATTTGCGATATAATTGATAGTATAACGCGTTTAGTTATCACTGCAGCATCTAATTCGATTTTTACAGTGAAATGAAGCTCGTCCGTATTGTACAGCCAGCCTAAACCTAAAGTTTTGCACTGACAGTGATCGCCAAACATTAACTGCTTTGAAAATTCGTTGGATAGGTTTGTCGACGAGAAAATATCAACATTGCACACCCATTTACGCAGAGGAAAACACGCTGTATTTAAGACAGCTGTAACCTTACTACATGTGTCTAGTAAGCCTTGGGGTGATGAGTCTCCGGTGATCAGATCATCGACATAAAAATCTTCACTGATCACCCGTGCGGCCTGGTTATCTTCACATTCGGAGGCCAGTTGCTTTAAGCACCGAATGCTTAAGTAGGGAGCTGAGCAAGTCCCGTAAGTCACGGTCAACAATTGATATATACCTAATTCATCAGTAGGACACTCTCTCCATAGTATGTACTGTAAATTACATTGATCTGGTTGAATCAAAATTTGACGATACATCTTGGCAACATCGGCACAAGCAACATATCGGTACTGTCTAAAGCGTAATAAGATTGAAAAGATATCGTTTTGAAGAGTAGGTCCGATATGTTGAATGTCATTCAACGATTTGCCAGACGTAGTGGTTGCACTTGCATCAAATACGACACGCAGCTTTGTCGTAGTACTGTGTTCCCTAAAAACTCCGTGATGGGGCAGTACATAATTAGGTGAGGCCAGACTATGGACGCGTGTCATATGACCTAACTCCAAATATTCGCGCATGAAGTCGCAATATAGTTTTTTATATTCTGGCAAACGTGCCAGTTTACGTTCTAGTGCATAAAATCGGCTTTCGGCAATTTTATAACTGTCGCCTAATGAGTCAGCTGATTCCTTTAATGGAATGCGGACTGCATACCTACCATCGTGATCGCGCTGAGTTGCATTTACGAACAACTCTTCACAAACGCGTTCATCGGCAGTAAGATTATTTCTACCTTTAGGTATCTCCTCTAATTCCCAGAACTGTCGTAATTGGGTGTCCAATGTTTGGGTGAAGTTACATTGCACTCGATTAATGCGCGAGTTATTATTTTTGTGTATAACACCCGATATTATCCAACCTAACCTCGTATTTTGAAGATAAGGGCCGTTGGACAATCGAATTTTGCCGTCGCATAGAAGTTCCCAAAATATGTCGGCTCCAATCAATAAATCAACGTTTGAGGACCTCATAAAATTGGGATTTGCTAGCTTAATGTCGTTAGGTATAAATAATGACTCGCCGCTCACACCTAAAGCAGGTAGTGCGGTGGTTATACAAGGCAATACAAAACATTTTAAGCGAGTAATGTATTCTTGTATTTTAGATTTTAAAATAATTTCGCATGACCGTGTTGATTGCGTAACAGATTGTCCAACGCCAGTTATCTGCAGAGTGGACTGTATTGTTGCTAATTTTAGTTTTTTGCGAAGACAATCTGTTATAAAGCAGTACTGGCTACCACTATCTAATAATGCAACAGCTGAGTGGAATATATTGTTGACGTCTGCTATCTCCACGAGAGCTGTCGACAATAGAACCGGTTCCAGAGTGCTTGGATGTTTACTCGGTGCGCTAGACTCGATCGGGACACCGCTGGCGGCACACGCGACAGAGCCACTAGTAATTTTATTGATGCACGTTTCTGGAGATAACGCGGTGTTATTGTTTTGATGTTGTGATGTGTTAGCAACTGAACTCGACGTAGCGGAGACGTGTTGGTCAGCCGATGGTGAATAATGATGCGACACCAAAGCCGCCGTCCTAGATAATGCGCCGTCGTTCTCACTACAGTCGTTGTGGATAAGTGAATTGTGTTTATGATTGCACAACCGACATGCGCCGAACCAACACTCGGCCGCGGCGTGTCCCTGTCTAAAACAATTACGACATAAGTTCTTTTCGTCTATAAACCTAACCCTCTGCTGCACTGACATGTTAACGAAGTTAGCACAGGCGTAAAGAGAGTGGTTACCTTTACACATTGCACAGCTGCGGGGCGCGCGCTTAATCTCGACTTTCTTTGCATTATTATTTTGCGACGCGACGTAACTATGCGAAGTTTGCAGGTTATGCTGCTGCCTTTTACTACTATCCGCATTCGGCTTTGTTTGATGTTGCTTAACCATTTCCAATACACTCCCTACTCGAAAGAAATTTAATTAAATCAGTCAGTTTTAATTTTGACAACGAATCGCCTGCTTGTTGACTACTTCCGCAAATAGTTAATTTATGTTGTTCCCACTCGCGTTCTGTAGTACAATCAAGTTTGGACACAACAATAAAAATTAACAGCGTGTCCCACGAATTAACAGGTTCTCCGAGTGTTTCTAAGGCACGAGTGTTCTTTTGTACTGTATCTATTAATTTGTGTATTTGTGATGCTGATTCTTTATTTATTGATTGCAAATTAAACAAAGACTTTACATGATTATGGATTAATAAGTGCGTATTATTGTATCTATTTTGCAATAACTCCCAGGCGATCGTGTAGTTAGCGGCAGATAATTCGATGGATTTTATGACTTGTAGTGCATTACCGGTGAGTGACGACCGTAAATAGTGAAACTTTTGTACATCACCTATCTCCACACTGTTATGAATCATTGAGCTATATATGTCTCTGAACTCTAGCCACTTGTCAAATGAACCATCAAAGGAAGGCAATGATATTGTAGGAAGTTTAACTGGGCAGGAATTGGACTTTGACCTCTTGGAGTCAGTCACTTCTTTGTCTTCACTGACCTTGCATGCAGCTAGAGCCATAACTTTATAGAAGTCATTCTCGAAGGATTCGCGGTGCTCCAATAGTGCAGACAACGCTTGTTCATCGTCAGCGAGTTCTTCGAGTTGAGATTGAATAATATTAAAGTCATTTAAAAGAGCTTTAGCTGCCTGCACTCGCAGTTTAAATTCGGCAATTTGAATATCAGACAACTCAGATCTCTCAAACGAATCCACAAACTTTATAAATAGCGTTAATCGGCCTTTAATAACGCCCCTATTTTTGCTTAAATCGCGAATTTTATCTTCGGGCCCCTTTAAGCACAAAGAAAGAGGGGACTTGTTACCGCCACCCATATTGGAAGCTTTGGGTATGGGAGTAAAAGTATAGAGTAGGTACTTACAGTTTTTAAGGTAGGTAGGTAATCGTAGATACTACCGGTGCGACTAGAACAGTTTAGCACGGAACTCGCACAAACGAAACACTGATGGGTTTGGATAAATGGATAATTACGACCCGACCGCCTTTTCTTCTGGTTCCTCGTAGCGTAGCTGACGATCTCAAGCTCTTCGGTGTTCAAGATCCGATGAGCCGGTTCGAAGGAACAATGTTTAGGCAGTGATTTAGCCCGATGAGGATAAGCGGCGACGGTAGGGCTTTCTTCAATAAAGCAGCTTTTAAGTTTTTAAGACTTATAATGAAATATTATTTTTTACAACTTGGTTAAAATCGGATAAAGTAAAAAAGGTGCAAGTCGTGTAAGTTGACAGTTAAAAGGTAAAGAGTAAGAGCTAATTGACGGTTGCTTGATTTTTATATGCGAAGCTCGCTGCGCTCCCTTGCGGCCGATCTGTGTATTAGTTTGAGGCGGCGGCGTTTGCAACAGTGAGATACTAGAGGGCGCTACCAGATGCGTTCCCGAACAGTATCATTGTGTGCAATGAACCCCAATCTACCCTCTCGATAACATCTTGAACTTGACATCGATATCAGAAGTTAGCTTAGGCAAACGTCATAGTAGTATTGTTTTCGTTTGAACAACTGATTATAATAATTAAGTATTAAAGTAAAACAAAAGCGTTTAACCTTTTTGACGCTAACGACACATAATCAGCACAGAAGGTTCACCGCCAACGACCTGTGTACACGTCCATTACTGCAATGCAAAAGCAACTTTCTTTCTATTGAGTTTAGGTTCAACTTATCATCGCAATAAACAAGTCTGGCGTACGGGTGACGTCTTGTATTTGACGTGGCGGCGAAAAGGTTAAACATCGACCGTTTCCGTTTCCGTTGCCGACCGGATAGCCTAGTGGTTAGTGACCCTGACTATGAAGCTAGAGGTCCCGGGTTCGAATCCCGGTAGGGGCAGACAGTTGTATGATGAATACGAACGTTTGTGCCCGAGTCATGGATGTTGTATGTATTTAATTATGTATTTATGTACATTATATAAGTATGTTTATCCGTTGCCTGGTACCCATAGTACAAGCTTTGCTTAGTTTGGGGCTGGGTCAATTGGTGTAAATAGTCCCAAGATATTTATTATTAGTACCTAAACAATTACCTAGTAAAATTACACAAATAATGCACTGTTTTTTTTTATTTCTTAATATTTGTGTTTTATGCAAGAATTCAGCCGTGCGCTACGCTGCCCCAATAGTTGCTTCTCTTTTACTAACTCACGCGGACCGTATGTGTGAAGAGTGGCGCTGCTCAAGGTCATTCGCGGTTGCCAAAGCCATAATAGGACAGTTTCGTATTAATTTTAAGATGACAGCTTGTGCAAGTATTTTGAATATTAATAAATTTTTAGGCTTTCAACCTTTTTGGCTGTTGGTGGCTGGCTGGCGCTAGTCCGCTGCCACGCGCCGCGGCACTGAATAAAAAGGACATTAAGGCGGCTGTCACTTGTTTCTAAATTGTCGGTGCACGGTCGCTCTTTTATGCGGATTTATGTTTAAACTTTTGTAAATATTAATTAATGTGTGTAACGTTTGGTGTAAAAGTGTAATTATTGTATATAACATTACGGATGGTCTTCGCGGGTGTCTATATTTACTAAGCGGCGGCAGTGGCTAAAAGACTCTACGGACGAACTCTACACAGCGTTGGTCGAATCCGGCTTCCTCAAGGTTTGTGGCTCTGAAATTGATTGTTTGACCTAATACTGCACAAGGGACAGCTAAATCACGGCCTTGTCACCACTTGTCTATCGAAGGATATAATTAAACACAGTTTCTATAAAGCGGGTAGAAAACTTATATGCAGGAATGCTGTTTCTAAAGTATATTCTATCAGGGTAAAGAGAATTTTGAATGAATAGTTGACCGCAAGAACTAATTTCTGCTTCAGACTTCCAATAAAATGGCGTACGGCTAATACAATAGCCGTATCGCACCCTAGATATACTATCTGTCCTTTTCTTACAGTTCGTTCTAGAAAGAGAGGGTGCTAGAAGGTTCTAGCTAGAGGGTTCTAGAAGTGCAGGGCCTTGTCATGACGTCTTAATGCTATTCAATTCCGATTAGTTGTCATTTTTGACACTTCAAGTATGGATCTATTGACTTGTAGAGACTATACATTTATACTATACTACTCTACCTGCTATGGGTTGTGTAGGGGTATAGCACGCGGGATGACGAGGATCCGGGTTCGATTCCCGGCCATAGCTTTACTTTTCGGATTTTTCTATGTGTTCTAATTTTCACTGACATTTAGAAATTTAATCTCTACTATAGACTAATATAGTTTAAGGCTTGGGATCTTATACATCCCTGTTATAAATGTATTTAATTTACTTTAAACTTGAAACTACCGTGAGACTCAAACATAATTCCACATATTATTAATTATGATTCCTATGATTTTCGCCCATTCCCTAGATGGGTTTCTACCATTTGCGCGGGAAGAAAAGCAACTGGTACATTCTATGTTTTTTCTTTGCTCCCAGACCAGCATGGAAGTAATTTTAATACACTTTATGATAATATTAATAGCACAACTTATTATAATTAAACCTTTGTACCAACACTACCAAGTGACAATTAGTAGTTGTGGTGTAATCTGTCTAGTTCTTGAGGAGTAGAGTCTGTGGTAAATGAATGGACGTCGAATGTTTTTTTAATGTGATTCGCTATTTATTGTTTTTATTAAAAAGTGATTTGTTAATGATTGAAAGTGACTTTTATTCCACGAGATACTCAAAAGATTTTGTGCCTACCGAGCGAGTTTATATCATACTAGCTTCTGCCCGCGACTTCGTCTGCGTAGAATTATACATAAAACCCTTCCTCTTGAATCACTCTATCTATTAAAAAAACCGCATCAAAATCCGTTGTGTAGTTTTGAAGATATAAGCATACATATAGGGACATAGGGACAGAGAAAGCGACTTTGTTTTATACTATGTAGTGATGAGCCATCAGGGAGGAGTGGCGGCGTGTTGTGAAGCTTGCCACCAATACCTGAAGTGATGACCACGACCACTCTGTCAAGAGTGATACCGAAAAGGAAGAGAGTGATGATAGTGATAGGCTAGACATGATTATTCTGAGTAAACATCTGACATCGACAACTTGACATTAGGGATTGGGATCCCATATAGTGATGTATCTTTGCCAAGCTTGACCTCAAGAGGGCCCCGAATTGTTTTTGAACGCTGAAATGAACAATTTGTGCGAACTTGGCAGTTAATTAAAACTTGGCCGGCGGCGTTGCTCTCCGTCTTTGACACTGGCTTGAAGTACAAAGCCCTGGAGTCGCCTGTAACTTGTCTTTGCAATAAAATCTACACACATGGAAATTACACGACAAGTTGAAATTTCTTACGAATTACTTTCTGCGCTGATTCTTCAAACATATCTAAATACATAATTATATTCATTCGTTGTCCTAAGCCAACATTATAACAATTATATATAATTTTAAAAATATTCTTCTATGCTGGTCTGGGAGTACCTAGAGAAAAAACAGTTGCTTCTCTTCTCGCGCAAATGGTAAAAGCCTATCGAAGGAATGGGTGAAAATCTTAGGAATCATGTTATATTTAGGCGATTCGGCTAGCAATGCAACCCTCATTTTGATTCCCTTTTCCACCTATAGGTACGCCCATAATTTTATGCTAAACGTAGCCTTTAGGTATTGTTACTACAGACTCTGTCTACCCCGTGAGGGCGGAAATTCCCAAACCTGCGTTGCACAGGTGCCGCGAAGAGGGAACCCCATCCCGGGGTGGTCGTGGGGCGTCGCGGTGACACCGAGTTCTCCCGTAACGCCTCACATACGACCGAATAGGGAATTCGTGTGTTTTTTAGTGAGTATGCGCCTGCTGTTGCGGGTGAGCCCCACACACACCATAAAAAAGGCTCTGTTTACACGGTAAGGGAGAAAGACGTGATTTAATGTATGTATGTATGTATGTTTTTGTAATTAAAAACTGACCAGCGACTGACCTCTGTCTCACCTGATATATAAACTATTAAGACCAAAATAAATGAAATGTCAAGTAGTTTGATGTCATTATTTTTACAGCTGGGAAAGTCCGCGAAAGCATCTCCCGTCGTACATGCTTCATGACTTGAGGTAAGGCGATTTTAACTACGTTATAATTTAAAACAATGTTACTGCCTCAGAAGACAAACCAACAAAAAATACTTAGAAAACATCACAATAAAAAAAACTATGAAAAGTTATCAAACCTAGGTACTTTCTTCACTATCACTACATAGCATAAAACAAAGTAGCTTTCTCTGTCCCTATATCCCTATGTATGCTTATATCTTCAAAACTACACAGCGGATTTTGATGCGGTTTTTTTTAATAGAGTGATTCAAGAGGAAGGTTTTTATGTAGAATTCTACGCAGACGAAGTCGCGGGCAGAAGCTAGTAAAAGATAAATAAAGCGCCTCTGATGATGATGACGATGAATCAATTCACAATTTTGCCGATGTGCTGTTTGCTGATTAAAATCTAAATCATGTTATTCTCAGCGCGATCTCAAAGTGTACTAAACAAAATTGGGGAGAGCGGGGTCACCCTGCCGATAGCCGGTTTATTAGGGAGGTGTTATCCGTTTTATACCCCGATTTATATTTACCCGGGTCACGGGCCGGATAAAAATCATTTTCCTCAAACTAGCTGAGGATTAGATGTCATAACCGTAAAGAAAAGGGCCTTTGTTTTTTATGTGAGATAATTTGGAACTGAGAGCTTTGACGCGTTTGTTTTTACCTATATAATTTGTACAGTTCGTATGTTAGATTTATTTAGCGTCACATGTTTTTTCCAGTTCAAAAATAAGGCGCAAAGTTATACAAGTAGATTCATAGGCGGAGTTTTTAACCGACTTCAAAAAAAGGAGGAGGTTCTCAATTCGTCTGTTTTTTTTTTAAATGTTTGTTATCTACGTCATATCTTTCGACTGGTCGAAGCGATTTTAATGATTCTTTTTTTATTTGAAAGCTGGTGCTTCCCATGTGGCCCCATTTCAATTTGGTCCACTTTTGACAATGGCACCCATGAGAAAACCATATAAGTCTAAAATTAACATAAAGTATGTGTGCGACAAATCGTCCGTTTCATTTAAACGGCGGTGTCTCGTATGAGCATCACGTTTAGTAGGTCTACCCATATTCAGAAAAAAAATGTTAGTTCAGATTCACTAAAAATAAAAAAAAAACAAAAATTTTAACCAAAAAAAACCGATTTCACAAAAAGAAACTTCGCAAAACAAACTAATACGCACTAAAAAGAAAAAAATAATTGCATATTCTTCTACAACTTAATAATCAACTTACTTTTTCTACTTACCAATATGTAGGTACGATCTGTCTAATGTTGTTACAATTATTGTTATTCTTGGAGTCGGTGTCAGCCAAGAAAACACTACAATATACCTAGCAATAATTATACGAGAATACTTTAATGATTATTTTTTTACAAATTAACTTTTATACACAGGCACATCTCACCTATAACTATGTATGTAGTTACAAGCCTACGTTGGCTTTGTGCATGTATCTCAGTGTCAATTTGTATTTGTTTTTGTGTTTATTTTGCACAATAAAGACTTTACATACCACATATTATGTAGATGTTTGCCCCTACCGGGATTCGACCCCGGGACCTCTAGCTTCATAGTCAGGGTCACTATCGATTTTGACGTCCGGATAGCCTAGTGGTTAGTGACCCTGACTATGAAGCTAGAGGTCCCGAGTTCGAATCCCGGTAGGTAATCAATTTGTATGATTAATACGAATGTTTGTGCCCGAGTCATGGAAGTTTGTATATAATAAGTATTTTTATCCGTTGCCTGGTACCCATAGTACAAGCTTTGCTTAGTTTGGGACTGAGTCATACATAAACATACGTAAATCTCGTCTTTATCCCTTCCGGGGTAGACAGAGCCTATGTCAACAAGACCTAAAGACCACGTTTAGCATGATTGGAAAAGGGAATCAAAAGAGTGATGGGTTGCTAGCCACATCGCGTATATAACATGATACCTAAGATTTTCGCCTAATCCCTCGATGGGCTTTTACCATCTGCGCGGGAAGAGAAGCGACTGGTTCATTCTAGGTTTTTTCTGTGCTCCCAGACCAGCGCGTGGAATTGGGACTGAGTCAATTGGTGTAATTTGTCCCATGATATCACTAAACATTCCAATTGGTCGGTACGAGAAAACCAACAAACATCTGTACTTTCCATTTGAAAGCATAGATTGACAATAACTAGATTCCCTGGGAAGATTGGGAGTTTACGAGTGGCCGCGGGAGGAGCGGGCATAAGCGGCTATAAAGTAAATTGGAGACGTCTAGCCTCCATATTCGAGTTATCGTTTGCCAGTATAGCCCGAGTCTCCCCTCGGTTCGAGATTTTTTAGAAAATTAGGAGTTATTGTATGGCACGAGGTGGATACGGATTTGTTACGGCTTCCTAGCTGGAAAAACGAACAAAAGTGTGAAGATAAAGTGTATGTGCTAGAATTTTAGAATCGTCAACGTAAAACCTACGATTCTGAAGTATAGGTAATTGACAAAAAAGCAATGAAATTTACTATCAAATGAATAAAGATTTTTTTGACTTCTGGATTCTTGATAGTACCTATCATTTGAAAAACAGCTCCTTCTTCCCTGAGCAGTAGATGTTCCACGGGAGTTTGTAATTGTGTCGTACAGACACATCATTCAAACAGATGACGCTTGGCGACAAAAAATCGCACAGTTACAGTCGCAAAATTAGCACAGTAGCTAGTACAGATAGAAAAATCGAAGGTTTACCCATCTGCTATGGGTGGTGTAGGGGTATAGCACGCCTCACGGAATGACGAGGATCCGGGTTCGATTCCCGGCCATAGCTTTACTTTCGGATTTTTTCTAATTTTCAGAGTCGTTTAGAAACCTATAAAATATGTCAAAATTTTTAGAGCACCTACGTGATCCTCTAGGAATATTATGTATGTATGTATGTAAACACTTTATTGTATTATCTACTAATTATAGTCTTAATTATTTACCTTGTGTTTTTATTCCGTTGGAAATTTGAAAAATTCCTTTGTAGTGCGCCTTTATACTAATCAAGGAATAATATGTAGGTATGCCAAATGCAATGTAGCTTATTAGTACAACATTTCGGGGTTTTCCAATCCCGCGGGAAAATCGGGATAAAAAGTATCCTGTATCCGTCTCCTGGTAAGCTACGTCCCCACCAATTTTCAGCCAAATCGGTTCAGCCGTTCTCGAGTTTTAAATAGTGTAACTAACACGACTTTCTTTTATAAGATAAGATAAGCATATCCTTATGCACTAAATAAATACTGCCCTCGATCCAACAAAAGAGTGCTATCGATGAGCGTTCTTTTTGAATTCAGAATTCAGAGCGGTCCGGATTTCCCTAACTGCCCCGCGCATGAGAACCGTTCAGAACTGAAGAGATCTGAATGATCCACGATAAATCAACCTAAGTATAAAATGTTAAATCAAATGACGTAATAGTAGTTTATGCAACTGATACATAATGAGGGTCCTTAAAACACGACTTTCGTAATAAGATCACACGAGTTTTGTAAGGCCTAACTATGATCCGTAACATATATTTTATCAACACAACATAATAATTATAAGTACTCTAAGATGGGTTCAAAAGCGGAAAACACTTCAACTTCATAACGAAACCGATTTCAGTATCATTATGACGCTGTAAGAACACTGCTGTAGATGATCATTCTGTACGGTTTTGAACTTATTATAGATAAGTTATGATGTTTGTAGATAAAAGGTTTGAATCTTCATTGATCTTTGCTATAGATGATTCTCGTATGATTTTCAATTAAGTTCTTAATTAATCGCGATATGCGCTGGCGCATGATAAATCGCATCAAATTGGTAAGAAGTGATTTGAATCAGCATCAGTCATTCTGTGCGTCTCATTTCGTATACGATGAAAGCAATTGCGTTTTGTAAGTAACACATTCATAAGGATAATTAAAATATCGGGTCCCTTTTTGTCTCATAATTTTCATCGGTCTTAATCTTAACATCCGTTAGTCATTTGTTTTTCCGAACACACATGAAATCGTGCGTTTTTCAGGAATTTTGGTACTTGTAGGTTTGATTAGGTTGGTTTATTATCAATTCTAAAAAAACCTTACCGTTTCAGAAACAAAACGCTATGACTAAATCTCTCTCGCGCTTCGCCCACGTGTCTCTTTGCCAGTTGAAATTTGAGTTTTTAATATACATACATAATATCACATCTTTATCCCTTACGGGGTAGACGGAGCCTAATGTAACAAAATCTTAAGTCCACGTTTAGCATGATTAAGGGCGCATAGGTGAAATATATTCCTTGGTAATTTCTGAAAACCTCAATAATTCCAATAAATAAGTTCTGTTGTTTTTGATATTATCGCAAATAGACAGACAAACAGACAGACGCGACGTAAGACTGTTTTATATGTAGACTTCTTCTTTCGGTGCCATGTCCAAGCTTAGCTATCATCATAGCAATTCGCACATCGTGGTTGAAGAATCTTCAGGAATCGTTCGGGATTAGCACTTGATCGCCGTTCAGGGCCGCTGTCGAGAAAGTAGTGACTTAAATAGTTAGTTTAATATGTGATAAAAATGCTGATTTCTAACTTTGTACAGAAAATAATACTCCCTGTATCAATTAATATTTAATCATAGACCCTATCTTTTGCCTAAGATACAGGGTACTCTCGTATCCTAATTTAGGCATTTAATTTAATTACTCTACGCACAGTTTATAATATACTTTCGTTGTAAGCGCAGGCACACTTGTTTTATGTCGAGTCATTAGTTTAGTTCTTAACTTTGTTGTGTACTTACTAATACATAGATAGACATAATATAGTGCTTACTAACCATTTATAATTTATTTGTACAATTGATTATTTTAATAAATAATTTGAATTTGAATTTTAATTTGAAATAAGACTGTCTCACCAGTCTCTGTAAAGTTCCGGTTATCTTAAATGTCAGTTAACTATGATTCTCTCTCTACTTCTTACTACGAAACCGACAGAGACTTAAGACAATGGTACCTAGTGAAGTATAATTTTATATTGATTCCAGTGCTAGCCTGTGCACTCGCTCCCTTCCTCGTCTCTGCGAACTTTTGCTTCTGCAGTTACGAAATCAACCCCGTTTGCGGCTCCGACGGCGTAACCTACAGCAACCCTTGCCACTTCTGGTGCAGCAACCTCCTCCGCGCCAAAGAACAGAAGCTCACGATGGCCTGCGAGATCTCCTGCGACGACCCCGCATGCCCGTTCTCCAAGTTAAAGTCTTCGATGAAGAATTTGGGCCTGATTTTGGGACCGCACCCTTTGAAGAAGTAAAACGTTGATTTTAATTCACGCGTTTTATTTTTAAACGACAAGGAAAATACAGTGTTTCCAGTTTCTTAATGCATTTGAGAGTTGCCGTTCTCTGAATAAATACATACATAAATCACGTCTTTATACCTTACGGGGTAGACAGAGCCTAAGTTAACAGGTATCTACAGGCAAGATTGTTGGCGTACCTATAGGTAGAAAATGGAATCAAAATAGTGATGGGTTGCTAGCCTCATCGCCTATAACATGATTCCTATGATTTCGCCCATTCTGCCTGCGCGGGTAGAGAAGCAATTGGAACATTCTATGTTTTTTCTTTGCTCCCAGACCAGCATGGAGGAATTCTGAATAAACATGAATGAAAAATAATGTTGTTAAGATCGAGAGCAGCAATAGCTGCATCGATCATCACTCTGTCCTACTCGCTCTCATCCCCAATAATGTACTTTTTCATTCATGTTTATTCGAACACGGCAACAGTTAAATACATTAAGAAACTTGAAGCTGTACCGAGCTAGAAGACGGTAAGTGAACACCAACCATGGGTTCCCGCGAATCTAAAGAGCCAAGGCTAAGCTATAAATTTGTGTAAACATTCCTGCAAAATTACAGCTTAATTTTTTTACTAGTTTACAAGATGAGCTATACTTTTCTTTCCAGAGTGGGACTTTCGAGTGTTGTTTAAAAAATCGGGCCAAGCGTATCTCGATACCGATGCCATTCGGAGCGCAGCGTACTAGTATGCACGCGTAACCACGCTGCTATTCTGATTCATATGCCTCGTACAGTGGCGTAACTATAGCACAGTATATATATAAGCTAAAGCAGTAAGGAACCTACGAACAAATCGGTTGAAACGAAACACGCACACAGGCGCGCGCTTTACACGGCTCCTAAGGGGACCTCGTCCACTCCGCTCAGGCTCAGGTCCCCTTAGGGGCCGTGTAAAGCGCGCGCCTGTGTGCGTGTTTCGTTTCAACCGATTTGTTCGTAGGTTCCTTACTGCTTTAGCTTATATATATACTGTGACTATGGCAGGAGTGGCAAAATGCCACGGGCCCCTAGCTCTAGGGGGCCCCAAACTGACTTGGTTTAGAGCACAGAAGAGACGCTGATGCACTTCTTTATATTGAGGAAGTAGCCCCTGACGAATTCGCCACGGGTCCCAGACGTTATAGTTACGCCACTGGCCTCGTAAATAGTAAAGAAAAAGGCAGCAATGCCAATACGTGCCGAATATGACGCGATGACGAAACGCCACTGATTCGAGATGAAACAAACGGGATGCTCAAAGCTTTCGCGGCAACACGTTTCGGATAAGTGTTCGGGCGGCCCCATGCCCGTTGTCAGGGCGCATACGATTTTGTAAAACAGCCGCTAAGTTCAAGCTTTTTAGAAGTGTGGTAAGGGGAACGCGGAAACAAAAAAGGATTATAATAACCGTTACTGTGCCCCTTATATCACTACATTGTCATACGAGACACCATTACATGAACGTTATAGACCTAAAATGTCACAACTAACACTGTTACGGCTCCACTATGTCACTGAATGGAGATATAACTACGCCAGATCGGCGTTATACAACGTCTTAGGTCTGTTATAGTGCCAAAGGTGGTGTTTGAAAACAGGAAAAGAAATAGTTACTTGGGCGTGCTAGTGTGAAAGAAGATATAGTTAAAAGTATGCTTAGTTGGTTTGGTCACGTAGAGGATGGATGAAAGAAGATTATCGAAACAGATTTATTGGGGGTGCGTTGAGACGGGAAGGCCTAAACGGACGTTCCGCAACCAAATTGGGGACTTTTTGTCAAATGTTCAGGTCAAGAGTACCCAAAACCGACGCGCCTGTATGAAGAGATTGATGAACGTGGATGAAGCGAAAGAGGTATGTCAGGAACGTAGCAAGTGGAACAAAGTAGTCTCTGCCTACTCCTGTGGGAAAAAGCGGGAGCGTGACGTATGTAGGTATTTTATTTTACATATTATAATATATTCAATTTTTGATAGCATTTGTAGTCCAAGCCAATTATGAGAGGCCTGATCTTCTTCCTTCCTTGATCCATAGATGCACGTCTCAGCCTTCCTTTGCCTCTTTCCGGCATAAACATTCGACAAAAAAGTTCGTCACCTATACATATTCCCAGTTTTTTTTCAATAGATGGTTTTATATACGTTTTAGTCGGAGGCAACGGAGCTGCGCTCAAAGTGCCTTGATTTACGATTTGGTGAACGGAGTTTATTTGCATTTCGCTCAATATTCGAAAGCACTCGAGGCGTGCGCTGATTTACTTCAAATACATTTCTTTTGAAGCAAATCTTTCGGATTTACGCCCATGATTGTTCAGTTCGACCGTTTATTTATTGGGAGCTTTTTGAAACTATTATCGTGTTTGTTTACTAACTAAACTATCGCAGATAATTATTATCTGTTAAGAAAGGATTCGGTGACAGGGCCAGACTAAGGTGGTTGAAAGGATCGCTACACATTTTAATTCTGCGCGGACGAAGTCGCGGGCAACAGCAAGTCATTGATAAAATAAATAAATAAACAATTCAAAAGTAATAATAGCCATCATTGCATTCTTACACCTCGGTGCGTCCAAGCTTGGTCTGGGAGCAAAGAAAAAACATAGAATGTACCAGTTGTTTCTCTTCCCGCGCTGATGGTGATAGTAGAAGCCCATTGAGGGAATTTGCGAAATTATTAAAAATCATGTTGTAGGCGATGCGACTAACAACACATCAACATTTTGGATTCCTCTTTCCACCTATACGCCCACAATCATGCTTAACGTTACCCTGGGCTCTGTCTACTCCGTAAGGCTAGACGCGATTTATGTGTGTGCTTCAGTGAAAAAATTACGCTCGAAATCATTTCTTAATGTTTCAGATTCAGAACATTTCGTGTAATATGCGTGATATTATATTTATGTTACATTCGTTACTGTTACACATTATACATTACATTTAGAGGGTGATGGAATAAATAATGTCTCAGATCGCAGGAGCTTGTCGCACGAGCCAAAGGCGAGGGTTATAAACATGTGACCTGAGGCTTTTTTTACTACCGCCCGAGGTGTGCTTACAATTTTCCCCTTTCCACCTATACGCCCACAACTATGCTAAACGCGGCCTTTAGGTCTTGTCACCTTAGGCTTTGTCTACCCCGTAAGGGATGAAGACGTGATTTATATTGTGTTTGTATGTGTGTGTTTTTTATTACATTTTTGTAGCGCGGGCTTAATACATACGTTTCTGAACGCAACCCGACGACCTTCTCGCTCGCTCGGTATCTCTCGCTCTCTCACTACCGGCATCCGATCGAGCCGCACGCGCGCCGAACCGCGGTGCTCAATTTATTGAACTTTAAAGTCTAAAAACTATATTTCTTGTACCGAACCCTTTATGTTACATCTCTACTAATTGTATTTGGATAATAAACACCTTTCATCTTTACATTTTTAATTTATATTTTACTTGTTTGTCGTGATCTTGTGGAGCAGTTTCAATAGTTGGTCAACCAACAAATAAATTTCTCGAATCATGATCGCATTCGGAACATGCGTTAGCGCATCTCAATTGGAGCAGTTGCGAGCCCCGAGCCTCTCGCCGTTTGTTCTCGCAGTTCAACGAGCACATGTTGGCGAAGGTTTCTCCGTTGTCTGCACACACTTTGTGACGGGAATGGTCTACCGCACACTCCACGCAAGTCCACACGGACGTCGACTCCGGCAGCAGGGTTGCTGCTACCACAGTGTATAGTACTGGGGGTCACAAAACATCGATAGTTACGTATAGGTATGTTGATAGGTTAGACTAATTATTAGAGATGTCACGAATATTCGGCTACTATTCGGTATTCGGCCTATTCGGCCCATTTTTTGGTATTCGGTATTCGGCCGAATACCGAATACCAAATTATAAAAAAAAGACACGTCATATTACTCAAGATTATATGTGTTCATTGCCAAATTACAATACTTTAGTAAGTAAAATTTATCAGTGTTAAGTTGTGATGGGTAAAAACAAGCTTTTTAGCATTTGTTGGTAGCAAACGATTACGCTTTTCGTCGTAAATGATACCAGCTTCAGAAAATAACCTCTCACTATACACGCTGCTCCCAGGAGAAGAAAGATAAACTTTAGCAAATTTCGAGAGGTTTGGTATTGTTTTTCGTTTGCTGACCACCACTTGAAAGGATCAGCCTATAGACAAGCACGTATTTTGTGCCGAATATTTGGCGCTTCGGCCGACAGCGTTGCCGAATATTCGGTATTCGGCCAAATCACTATTCGTGGCAACTCTACTAATTATCCTATTTTCTGGTAATTTGTTTCGTCATTTTGTTTATTTGCTCCTATCCCTTCTGACCCCACTACGGGGTGAGCTGGGATTTGCCCATATTTTAGTATTTATTGTTTAAACTATGAAACTATACGACAGGTAAGCATTATTAAACTAAAATTCGTAACGCTAAAATCAACTTGCTACATTTTTTTATCGAGGTTTGACATTCAATTTTGTCCCTACTCACCCCGTTTTACGGTAACAATATCTACAATTAGACTACAGGCCCATGTCCAAAAAATGTGGGTCATATGAACCACCAGGTGATGTATATAAGACGATATAAGAGTATAAAATAATAAGATTCAGCACTATGCCGTCACTTGTAAGGTGTCCAACTGAGTGCTGGTGAGAATTCAAGAGTGCAACCTTCGATTTTTTCCCCTTGTCGCATGATTTTTGTACGGCATTGCGGAATAATGGATTAGAAGCTGTATTGAAACAGTATGAAACTGATGCCGTACAGAATGAAATGACCAAATTTACCCTGGAAATTGTCAGAAAATCAAAGAAAATTACCGAGTTTGTGGCGCACCATTTGTACTGCATCAGTTTCATACTGTTTCAATACAGCTTCTAATCCATTATTCCGCAATGCCGTACAAAAATCATGCGACAAGGGGAAAAAATCGAGGGTTGCACTTTTGAATTCTCACCAGCACTCAGTTGGACAGCTTACAAGTGACGGCATAGTGCTGAATCTTATTATTTTATGCTCTTATATCGCCCTATATACGTCACCTGGTGGTTCATATGACCCACATTTTTTGGACATGGGCCTGTAGTCTAAATGGGGGCAAAATCAAAATCGTAATTGTACTTAGTTAAAAATATAATAAAGTAGGTACTCACATACAGCAGCGGCATTCATTCCAGTTGATTCAGAACTATACATGCACTACTAACCGCCTTTTTATTTATTTTATATTTTATTCATATCGCAATTTATCGCCTCAATTTTTTTGCGAATGACAGAGCGTGTATAAACTACGTGAAATTGTATTTAAATTTGTTAGCTGAGCCGTTGTAATCTTTATATGAAACATGCAGACAAACAAGCAGGGGGGTTACCGTGACGTCTTAATGCGATTTAATTCAGATTCAGTTTAGGTTCGCTTGCTGGGGCGCGAGTCGGGTTACAGTTTGACAACAAAAATAATGCTCCAATGCTCCACGATGTACCTGCGCAGTATACCAATTTTAGTAGCGCGGGAAACTCTGGCGCTGTTATTGGTCGATCGATTTCGTACCAACAATGGCAAAATCGTGTAAGCGGGACAGAGCTAAGAATGCAAAGCAAGCAATACTCTGCCAGTTGCGCTTGCAAATAAAGTTCAATATAGATTATTTACACGTTCGGCTACCATCGGAAACTGGTCTGCGCTTCTCTGCGCAAACGAATACTGCCGATGCGCATTATATTTGTTGTCAAACTGTACCTCAGTGTGGTCAAGAGCTGCGGTTCGTTTTTGGATCCGTCCGAGAGGAAGAGCAGTGCTTGGTCCGGTGCATATTTCCTGGCAGATTCTGAGGGATATCATTATCCGTTGGCTAAGAACCCGACAGGGGGGGGGGGGGGTTACAGTTAGCAAAAAAACTTATTGAAAACGAAATTTAGTAACATAACATCATCAATACGCGATGAACGCATTAAAAAATACGGAACCGGCTTTTCTCTGGCAGTCTTTTAAACGGTTGCACCAAATACCGTGGTCTTTTCTTCTTTTCCTTTCTGCATTTCACACAGCTCTGGTGGCAAGAGGGATACAAGTCTGGCTGGAACATCTCCCGCCGATGGCGGTTTTCGCAATCCAGTTCGCACTGGTTGGCGTAGGTACTGCCGCCTGCGCATATCGGCTGGTAGAGTAACGGACATTCGTCGGGGCAGTTCATGGTTATCGGTTCGTTGTAGGACGGGTTGTCAAAGTAATCATAACTGTCTGCCAGCGAGAAAGAGATGGCAGTTGTCACTGTGGAAGAAAGAATAATTTAATGGTCTAGGACAAAGGGGTGCGAGTCGGGTTACCTCCGCGTGTGGTCAAGAGCTGCGGTTAGTTTTTGGATCCATCCGAGGGGAAGAGCAGTGCTTGGTCCGGTGTACCCTGGGCATCCTGGCAGATTCTGAGGGATATTATTATCCGTTGGCTAAGAGCCCGACAGGGGGGGGGGTCTTTTGACCGTGTTCTACCGTACAACGTTGCCGACATTTTTGTCACAAGAATATTGAATACTGTATTTATTATATATAAGAAGAAGATCACTTCGTTTTTCGTCTGTCTGTCCATCAAGACTAACTCAGGGACCCGATTTTTGAAAGCAGATCACTCGAAAGTGGTATAAATCAGCTTTACATCTCCAAAACTCAATGTCTGGACTAGTTCACAAGATTAATGAGAGCTGTGATGCTACTCGTATTCCAAATTCAGCACAATTTTTCACCACTTCCGAGTAATAATTTCGCATATGTGCTTTCAAAAATCGGGCAGCAGGAACGCGTAGAGGTAAAGTTGAAATTAATAATACGATTGCTGAGTTTTGCGGTCCCTTAGAGCTGTGAAACAATCAACTTTGAGCGGTCGGTCTATAATTTATTTTTCGGTAGATTCATACTGACTACTTACCAAGCAGAAAATTCTTCATTTTCTTTGCAATGGCGAGAACACGAAACGTATAAAACAGCCACGGGCATTACGTTGACATGTTCTTTTTAATTGACGACTTTCTACTCATGCGCAGCTATAAAAGATTTTTGACAACAACATTATCGACTTCTCGTTTTAACTGCACTTAAAATTGATTCTTGAGCCAACTGCACTAGGTTAATTTAAGAAAATCGTGATACAGCGACTTGGAATCCTGTCATAGCAAGCCATGGAAGTGAGAAGTAAACAACAGCTTGTGGCAACGGGGTCCGTACAATATATCCATACTAATATTGCTAATCCATACTAACATAGAATGTACCAGTAAAGGTTAAAGCACTCTTCCCGCGTAGATGGTGGCCTATCGAGGGAATGGACGAAAATCATAGGAATCAAATTACGGGCACAAGAGGCATTTCATCTTAGTCCTCTAGGTTGGCAACGCATCTGCAATCCCCCCGGGGTTGCGGGTGTCTATGGGCAGTGGTGATCACTTACCATCAGGTGACCCACTTGCTCGTTTGCCTTCCTATTCACATAAAAAAAATAAAAAAAAATAATAAAAAAAAAAACATGTTATAGGCGATGCGGCTGGCAACCCATCACTACTTTTGGTTCCCCTTTCCACCACTTCGCCCACAATCATGCTAAAGGTGGCCTTAAGGTTTTGTTACCTTAGGCTCTGTCTACCCCGTAACGGATAAAGACGTGATATTGTATGTAATATTGCTACTTTCTCGCACAAAGACTCGCAATTGCGATACCTACTACGCGGGAATGCTGCCTGCGTGATGGGGACCCTAATTAAGGGTCCATATTTATTTTAATTTAGCACAAGTTGTTTTTATTAAGTTAGTTAAGAAATGCAGGTTTATTAGGCCCTGACCTAATGGTAGTTTTATAAAAATATTAAACAAACAATGTCAATTAATCTTTAGAATCCTAATTCGTGCTTGTAAGTAAAATGGCGTTATGTATGGAACGAATCGCCTTCAGAAAATCGTAAATACCAAGTGAAAATAGTAACAAATCAGATTTATTTTTTAATGCTGAATATTATTTTCCAAGCACAATAAATCACGTTTTTAAATCGTCGTGTTATTAAGGTGCATTGGGGTAAATTCGAAATTGGGGGAATTTCGAAAGTCGTGTATATCCACTAAACGTATGTATGTGTGTATGTGTCTATTTATATCTCCATTTATTGTAAATGTGTTTTCATGTATAATATATTATGTATTTCAGTAGTTAGTATATTAACATAGATTCTAAATTGCACCACCTGCTCAGATCTGTTCTGTTCTCCAGTCCATTATGGTTGCCTGGTAGAGATCGCTCTGTAAGGATAAGGCCGCCTATTGTTACCTTGTAATATTCTGTATACCTTTTTTCTGTTTTGGTTATTATATGTGGTGTTCAATAAAGAGTTATTGTATTGTATTGTATTGTATTGTATTGTATTGTAAACGGAGAACAATTACATAATCTGGCAACGCTTATCTAGAAGCCAGAGACAATGGAGCTTCTAGGTAAGCGTTGCTAGATTACGTAATTGTTCCCCGTTTAGTGGATATTCACGAATTACGAAATTCCCCCATTTTCGAATTTACCCCAATGCACTATACATTCTAATATGTTATGTTTTGTATAAGTATCTTAAGTATTATACAATAATGTTATGTGTGTAGGTACGTGTGTATGTGTGTATTATTTTATTTTATTTACTAAGCTATGTATTATATTTGTGTTAATATTGTTGTTTTTATTATCCTTGCGTTTCTCCTATTTGTTTCCGCTACCTACTTAAACTGTCTCCGACTTATTTCTTTCTTTTATCGGTTGTCTAGTAGATATCGCTATTAAGCGATAAGATCGCCTATTGTCTACCTTGTTCTTTGTTTCTGTATTGTTTTGTACTGATTTGTGGTGTTCAGTAAAGAGTATTTGTATTTTATTGTCTTTACATTTTACAAGGTAGTAGGCAACAAAACGATCTAGTTAGGTTTTATTTTTACAAAACATATCAAAAAAAAAAATACCGAGCGAAGTTCGGTCACCCGTACTACGAGTATTTATGATACGCAAAATGTTCTGTGGTTGTTAATGAGGCAGTAATTTTGTTTATTTACTACACAGTAGGGCGATAAACGATTGTTAGCCTTTCCTATCATAAATCCGATATGCATATCCTACTAATATTATAAACGCGAAAGTTTGTCCGTATGGATGGATGGATGGATGTCTGTTACTCTTTTACGCCAGAACGGCTGGACAGATCTGTATACAATTTGGAACATAGATTGATTATAGTCTGGAATAACAGATAGGCTATTTTTTATCCAAGAAAATTGCGTAATTCCTGCGGGATAGCGATAAACGAATTCTATGCAGACGACGGGCAACAGCTAGTATCATATATATATATATGTATGCAGAACTCTGTGGTATCTACATAATATATATAAATGCAAGCAAGCCTAGGAAAATTTTAGCAAGATTGTGGGCGTATAGGTGGAAAAAGGAATCAAAATAGTGATGGGTTGCTAGCCGCATCGCCTATAACATAATTCCTAAGAACAACGCTCATTCCCTCGATGAGCTTTTACCATCTGCGCGGGACGAGAAGCAACTGCTACATTCTATGTTTTTCCTTTGCTCCCAGACCAGCATGGAATTTCAACAAACAAACAAGTATCTATGCCCTGTCAGGGTGTCATGGAAAAACTAAAATAAAATTGTAACACCATTTTGTAAGAGCATGACAAAATAATAATAATAATAAAATAAATTATAAATAAAGTTCTCTTTTAAACCTAAAATAATTACAATAAAGTGTCTTCACACGTCTTATATTTATATTTTTATATGTTCGGTCTTGTACTCAGTAGTAATAAATAGAGACGGAATCATAGATAACAGACACTTATGATAACTGGAAGTTAACGGAGAGTGGTGAAACAAGCCCTAAATCTAATTAAACTCGTGCCTTGTACTTTACCTGTCATCTGTTTAGCAAGGTGTCAAATGTTTCAATGAAAATGGAACGTCGATGACATTAATTGTGCGTCCCCCTCGCGCCGGCATTCGGGGAATCTTGATTCAACATCTTGCAACACACGCGAAGTCACGATATTTTGGGGTTGCCATTTCGATGTTTATCAATATACGAATGTTTGACACTGAAATGTAGAACACAGAAAAATCCGAAAAGTAAAGCTATGGCCGGGAATCTAACCCTCCTCGTCATTCCGTGACGCGTGCTTTACCCTACACCACCCATAGCACGTGGGTAAGCCTTCGAATTTTTCTATCTGTTACTAGCTGTCACGTGACCATGTTACTTTGTGATTTTTTGTCGCCAAGCGTCATCTGTTTGAATGATGTGTCTGTACGACACAATTACAAACTCCCGTGAAACATCTACTGCTCACCAGGGACGAGAGAAGGCGCTGTTTTTCAAATGATAGGTACGAGTATCAAATGAATCAAGAATTTTTACTTCTTGATTTTTTATGTTTACTTTTACGGTTTTACCGTTAGAAATTAAATTTCTAGACGACAATTCGTTAAGTTACTTAATTATTATTAATTTACATATAATTGTTACTTAGGGCCGATTTTTCAATCGTCAGATAAGCCCTATTCTACGAATAACTCTATGGGTATCTGTCAGTTAATCATGCGTTGTTTTTTGAATAAATACTGTCTGTATCTATGTCAAAGTTGAAGCCATTCCAAAATGGCGCCCGCAACCTTTTCACTTTCGCAGCTGTGATAAAAAATCGAATCGCCATTCCTCCGCGTCTAATGCGACGACAACTTCCTATGATTAATACTTAAGTTCCAGCTAAAAGGAAATCTTTCCCGGTTTCTTTTTGACCCCGAGTGAACCTTACGTTGAAACTTGAGGGCACTTTTTTCCTTGGTAAGCCGTAAGCACAGGGCCGCACTCAGAAGTTAGCGAGAGAAATGTAAGTTTGCATGAAGTTGGTACTTAGCGGAGTCGCGTGACGAATGACAAATGGGCCCACTCTGACCCGAGTGCGGCCCTGTGGAGTTAGCTAGGAAATATTTGGCGCATATATTTCGATAGTTTTCAGTGACAGGAAAAGCGTTTTTCCTAACTTTTTTTAGATTTATGAGCAGGTGTAAAACTTATCCTACTAATATTATAAACGAGAAAATTTGTGAGTATGATGTTTGGATGTTTGTTACTCTTTCACGCCAGAATTGCTGGACAGATCTGGATGAAATTTGGAACATAGATAGATTAATAGATAGATAGGCTACTTTTTATCCCGGAAAATTGCGCAATTCCTGCGGGATAGCGATAAACGAATTCTATGCAGACGAAGTTGCGGGTAACAGCTAGTGCTATCATAGTTTAACTTCCACGCTGGTCTGGGAGCAAAAAACAACATGGAATCTTCCCGCGCAGAAAGTAAAAGCCCGTCGAGGGAATGGGCAAAAATCTTAGGAATCATGTGTTGAGTAGCGATGTGCCTAGCAATATTTTAACTCGCATTTCCAGCTGCGCCCACAATCATCCTAAACGTGGCCTTTAGGTCTTGTTGCCCTATGATTTATATATATTATGTATGTATGTAAAACTTGTACGGCACTAGCTGTTGCCCGCGACTGCGCAGACTTCGTTTACGATCTCGCGTTAACTGTGCGATTTTTCGTGACAAACTTACCTTAAATACTTACCTTGACAGACACACTTTCGCATATTAGCAATGTAAGTATGTTGTATCTACGTCCGGGTGGAATCTTGCAGCTCAATTTTAAAATGGCGGACCAATTAACCGGAAATTTTGCATATTTGTTTAAGTCGTATGACGTACAAGAATCTGGTAGTGAAATTCTGGTGCCCCGGTCTGGGGGGTTACCACATATGCTTAATGCTTGCCAAGTTCTATTCAGCGTAAGGGACAGAGCTATACGGCTGCATTCGTATTCATCATACAACATACAACTGTCTGCCCCTACCGGGATTCGAACCCAGAACCTCTAGCTTCATAGTCAGGGTCACTAACCACTAGGATATTCAGTCGTCGATATAAACTTTGTAATGTTCGCTTTGTCTGAAACTATTAAATCTGCAACTCTTTCTACATTTTTGCGCCGTTTGGCGTTGAGACCTTGGGACCGTGGGGCCGAGGCGCGCGAGATCTCTCCAGGGAAATATCTACGCGCCTGATAGATGCTTCTGGTGACCAACGGGCTGGCAAAGCTGCAAAGATTCAACGCAGCAATGCTGCCGCCTTCTGGGCACAATGAGCAGTGACAGTGACCAGGGAGGGGTGTTTCATTTGTAGCTTAAGTTAGGCTAGGTTTAGGTTTATTACCTACCGGCATTGCACGGTCTCATTGTCTAAGGGAAGATGGGCCCAGCGTACGGGCCCTCCCCTTCTTGGCGCGGTCCTGGCGGAAGCCGGGGCCACCATGGGGCGTTAGTGGTGAAACCCTAGTGGCATCCCACTGCGTCCCCGTCACACCGGATTGAGGCAACGCCGGAGAGTTTTTAGTTTGGGTATACCCCTTCGGGGGGGAGTCCCATATAACCCTAGGCATCCCCGTGCCTAGGGTTATGTGGGAAAAAAAGGCTAGGTTTAGGTTAATTTTTTACATAGTATTTAGGTAGCTAATTTTATAATTTTTGACGTGACAACGTCTTATAAATTGGTTTGCCGGGTGACACTTCAAGAAACTGCGTTACGCTCCGCTCACGTTATGCGCTCACAATGAGAGCGAGTGAGAGGCATGGTTAGCCCGCCTAAGAGCGAGAGAGACAGACATAAAAAGTGAAAGGCACGCGTCCCTTCCACTCGAGCACAGTTAGCCCGCCTAAGAGCGAGAGAGACAGAGCGAGAGAGAGAGAGTGAGAGAGATAGGCATACACACCGGTTCATGTCTTGCGCTTCTTCCTACTATACGAATGAATATTCACATTAAAATTATTTTACCACTCAAAGTCGTTGTCACGTAAAACTTTCGCCCGTATACCGACTTTACAGGCAACCGGTTTTTTTATGCAAAATTGATGAGTCGTTCTAGGAATACTATAGGCAGACTATCGAAAATTCCCATTAGAACTGGCATCCATCCTAAATTAATGCCATCTATTCATTAGCAAGCGAGCAGTCATCGTTCCATTCAAGGCGTCCATTAAGCGGCAAGAGAAGAATTGATGGTTCGCTACAGGCTAATATCATGGTAGTGACTGGGCAGATTTTCAGAAAATTGTTTATAATAATTTTAGTGACAGAGAAAATCTTAAATTACTTATTACAAGCTTTAGTATAGGTATTTAAATTGCATTTCTAAATGATACTGAAAATTAGAATAGAAAAATTCGAAAAGTAAAGCTATGGCCGGGAATCGAACCCGGACGACGGTCGGTGACGAGGATCTAGGTTCGATTCCCGGCCATAGCTTTAGTTTCGGATTTTTCTGTGTTTTCAGTGTCGTTTAAAAATTTAATTTCTAACGGTAGAACCGTAAAAGTAAACCTAAAAAATCAAGAAGTAAAAAATTTTTCTTGATTAATTTGATAAAGTTAAAGTATTTAAATTTCCGTACACCAATAGATAATAAATAAATAAATATCTTGGGACAAATTACACCAATTGACCCAGCCCCAAACTAAGCAAAGCTTGTGCTATGGGTACCAGGCAACGGATAAACATACTTATATAGTGTAGATAAATACATACTTAAATACATACAACATCCATGACTCGGGCACAAACATTCGTATTCATCATACAACTGTCTGCCCCTACCGGGATTCGAACCCGGGACCTCTAGCTTCATAGTCAGGGTCACTAACCACTAGGCTATCCGATAAATCTTGTAAGTTCTTTTGATCTACTGCTAGTCGGTTTTATTAAAAACTAGCCGTTACCCGCGACTCCGTCCGCAAAGAATTCACGTATCGCTATCCCACGGGAAATAAGAATTCTTCCATGCTGGTCTGGGAGCAAAGAAAAAACATAGAATGTACCAGTTGCTTCTCTTCCCGCATGGTAAAAGCCCATCGAGGGAATGGGCGAAAATCATAGGTATCATGTCATAGGCCACTATACGCTCTATTGTGGCTTTCACTATATGGATATTTTAAACTCACTCTTTGTCGGTCTCTCGCTTAATGCTCTCATTTACTCAAATTTTAACTGGTAGAGATCCCTTATTTTTTTTATTTATTTATTTGGGCTACAAATAGTCACATAGTTGAACATTGTATTGATACATAATAAGGTGTCGACCTGGAGTGCCATAACAATAATAACGTGAACGTCGGTAAACTGGAACGGTAGACGCAGTAGATGGCATTGCGGTTGAATCAGCAACAGGTACAATACCCAATTAATGATTATACTTAAACATGGTTATACAAACAAAAAATGGGATAAGTTCGGTTTTGTGCATTTTAAGGTATTTTTTGTGATTTGTCTCTGTTTCTTTTATATTTGTACAATAAAGCATTTACTTACTTATAGGTACCTACTATTTTAGTTTAATTTTTTGCTATACGCCCACAATCTTGCTAAACGTGGCCTAGATCTTGCCACGTTAGTGTGTACCCCGTAAGCACAGTATATATATAAGCTAAAGCAGTAAGGAAACTACGAACAAATCGGTTGAAACGAAACACGCACACAGGCGCGCGCTTTACACGGCCCCTAAGCGGACCTCGTCCACTCCGCTCAGGCTCAGGTCCGCTTAGGGGCCGTGTAAAGCGCGCGCCTGTGTGCGTGTTTCGTTTCAACCGATTTGTTCGTAGGTTCCTTACTGCTTTAGCTTATATATATTATCATACTGTGCCGTAAGGGATAAAGTGATTTGCGTCTGTGTGTATAATCAAATGCTTACTTAAAATGTCACGGAATGGATTAAACCCGTGAAGTCTTGGAAAGTTTGGAGCGTTATGTATACCCGTAATCCAGGCTTAAACGGCGGATGCGCGTCTTTGGTTTAATGACGCGTAGTGTATTATGGCTCTCCTGACACAGTTAGGTTATTAACAGCATGAATTGCACATACATACATACATATATCACGTCTTTATCCCTTACGGAGTAGACAGAGCCTTTTTTATGGTGTGGAAAATGCGCCTTATGCATCCGCCCGGTACGGGTTTACCGGGGGTATATGGGGCTCTCCTGCGGCGGCAGGCATACCCACTAAAAACCACACGGATTCCCTATTCAGTCGTATATGTGAGGCGTTACGGGAGCACTCAGTGTCACCGCGACGCTCCACGACCACCCCGGGATGGGGTTCCCTCTTCGCGGCACCTGTGCAATGCAGGTTTGGGAAGTCCCGCCCTCCCCCGCTAATGCCGCTTGGATTTTTATAGAGGTTGACAGGGTAGACAGAGCCTAAGTTAACAAGACCTTAAGGGGACGTGTAGCATGATTAAGGGCGTATATGTGGAATGGGAAATTAAAATAGTGTTGGGTTGCTAGCCGCATCGCCTACTTATATAACATGATTCCTAAGACTCGCCCATTCCCTCGATGGGCTTTTACCATGCGCGGGAAGAGAAGCAACTGATGCATTCTATGTTTTTTCTTTACTCCCGGACCAGGATAGAAGTTTTAAAATTTTATAGAACAGGAAAGAAAACGAGTAAGAGTTCCTCATAGGAAGTGAGCACCACTTTGAACACACTTGGCTCAGAAATTGTAGTTTATACACATCTGGACTAAATTGTCGTGTAACTACTCGCTCTCATTCCCAATAATGTACTTTTTCATGCCCAGGTGCGCAGATGGTAAAAGCCCATCGAGGGAGTGGACGTTATAGCCGATGCGGCTAGCAACCCATCACTATTTTGAATTCCCTTTTCCACCTATACGCCTCCAATTGACTAAACGTGGCCTTTAGGTCTTGTTACCTCAGGCTCTGTCTACCTCGTAAGGGATATGACGTGATTTGTGTATGCATCTCAAAATACATTAAGAAACTGGAAGCACTGTAAGTATTGTAATTTTACAAAAAGGTACGTAATATTTTTTTTCTGTAATTAAAGTATCTTCTGACAGATTCAATTGTAAAACTGAAAGTAATCTCCATCTAGAAAAAAATGGGGTCAGTTGGTAATAATGAAAAAATGTTTATAAAAATATTAAAGTTTATTATACACACTTAATACTACATGTTGATATGTTATTTTGTTACTAAGATAACATTATTGAATACTTACAATTCGAGCTTATAACTTTACGATTGGGAATATTCATGATTTTATGGCTTTTATTAAAAGCTCATTTCTAATAAACAATGTAAAAAAAATTCAAATATCTATAAAAACAATCGAGATATAAGCTATCAAAGATTTGTATCCATCACTTTCTAGAAAAACGGAATTTTAAAGTAGAGTTTATATGGGCGTTGTGACAAATGACGCTACATGTCATTTTCATATCGGATCTCTCTTTCTAATCGCTGACTAATCAGTCGTTTACAAACTCGTATATCTTCCATATTTCTTGACCGATATTATTTTGAATTTCACTTTTTGTTATCTCTTACGATATTTTCATATTTTTTGAAATGCATATTCCCTATTCGAGCGCACCTCAAGACCTCAACATTAAATTTATAACATTTACTTTTTTACAATTACATAAGAAAATGTCATGACATAGCAGCGTGTCCCCCAGCTAAATATTTTCTTTTGTCTTTATCTGCCTTTTGCCCGCCAGAGACGAAAAAATTGCAAATAGCTCCAACTTTTATAAATAAGGAACACGCAATTCCAACAGCTTTATTTACAAATACAATTCAAATATTATTTGATAAACTTATGCATCACGAAAAGTAATAATTGGATTATAATAATTTATATAACATTATTACAATAAAGACATAATAACCATCTAAAAACATAACCCATTATTCATAAACGCTCTATAGGCTTCTGCTAACTTAGCAATCGTTTGTCCTAATCTGTGAAAGGTAAATGTCAAAGTGACAGATAAGGACAAACGATTGCTAAGTTAGCAGAAGCCTACAGAGCGTTTATGAACAAAGTGGATAGTATTTTGTTCTAAGAAATCACTTTGAAGTATAAACAAACTTCGTATTAAAAACTTATTATATTTCATAAAATCTAAACATTACAACCCTGGTAAATAAATGCAACAAAGCGATATTTGTTATTTATGAGTATGTACTATCAAATGAATCAAGAATGTTACTTCTTGATTTTTTATGTTTAGGTACTTTTACGGTTTTACCGTTAGAAATTAAATTGCTAAACGACACTGAACATTAGAACACAGAAAAATCCAAAAAGTAAAGCTATGGCCGGGAATCGAACCCGGATCCTCGTCATTCCGTAACGCATGCTATACCGCTATAGCGTAGCGATTCGGGTGGATTCCCGGCCATAGCTTTACTTTTCGGATTTTCTGTGAGGCGTTCAAGTATTACGTAACGCCATTTGGGGGGGAGGGGGGTATCGTAAACCGTTACGATGCGTTACCTAGGGGGGGGGTCTTTCTTACAACACGTTACGTAACGTTTTCTTTTTTAAAATAAAAAAATATGGAATTAAAACTGCCAAGTTAACAAACTACGCATGTATTGCGGGTTAAACATCTCTTGTGTTATTTAATATTATTACCGCCAAGGCGATTAAACCTATAACAAGGATATTATAGCGACTTTGTTGTACTTTGCGCAACATAAATTTTGACACTTTTGGGTAAAAATGGTCACTAATTGAGTGTTACGTAACGTTTAGAGGGGTAGGGGGGGGGGGGGGTACAGAAAAACGTTACGGCGCGTTACAAGGGGGGGAGGGAGGGTCAAAAATCTTCAATAATTGCGTTACGTAATACTTGAACGCTCCCTGTTCTAATTTTCAGTGTCGTTCAGAAATTTATGAATACGTAAACTACACTAACAAGTATAACATTTCCCGTTTTTTTATCTCGCCAGTATACTTACCCTTCGGGTGACAGTGACTTGGACATCCCCCAGGCTCTGGCAGACATCGGCAAAACACACGCCGACGCGACCAAAATCTGGTCGTTTCCCAAGGGATTTGACGTAGACCACCTCAAGGTAAATTGTCACCTGAAGGGTGTACCAATAAAAATAGTAGAGACCGTTTCACGTTTTGCGAAGACACAACGCTGATGATCTACTTTTCATGACTGTGTTATTGTTTATTTTCTATTTTTAAAACTATGCTCATATATTTGTGTCATGCAAAAAACATTGGTAATTAATGTTGCCGCTCGATAGCCCACTATCGATTGTCACGATAGACTATCGATAGCTTGAGCAAAGACAACAGCATCGATAGTTTTGGTAGACTAATAGACTGTCGATAGTCGTTTTAGCGTGAAGCTAAAGAGCTCATACACTGTAACTTTATTTCAGTAGGATAAATAGTAGCCATAGTATCCCTTGTTTTATAGACAGAATTTTCACATAATTTCATTTCAGTATATAAAATTATTTTTATTGTAATGATGACTTATGTATTACATTAATTTGTCATGTAATTTAAACGAAAAAAAACATGGTCTTACAATTCAATGAATTATGATTACACGAAAAGCTTTTCATGAATTGACCAGCATTCTATGAAATGAAAACGTGAGAAACAATTTCTGTGAAACAAAATTCTATAAAAATATCGTCTACTGTCGATAGGTAAGCTATTCGAGGCAACGCTTTAGGGAGCGTTCAAGTATTACGTAACGCAATTATTGAAGATTTTTGACCCTCCCTCCCCAACGCAAAAGTGTCAAAATTTATGTTGCGCAAAGTACAAGAAAGTCGCTATAATATCCTTGTTATAGTTTTAATCGCCTTTACGGTAATAATACTAAATAAAACAAGAGATGTTTAACCCGCAATACATGCGTAGTTTGTTAACTTGGCAGTTTTAATTCCATATTTTTTTACTTAAAAAAAGAAAACGTTACGTAACGTGTTGTAAGAAAGACCCCCTCCCGCCCCTGTAACGCATCGTAACGTTTTATGATACCCCCCCTCCCCCTCAAATTGAGTTACGTATTACTTGAACGCCCCCTTAGGTAAAGCTTACAACTCGTCGCGGTATCGATGCTTGAGCGCCAGGTCGTCGTGCTGGAACCACGTGGCGTAGACCTTGTAGGGCTCCGGCGAGGAGTGGCGGTGGAACGAGACAGGCCGGTCGCGGCTTAGGGCTTCGCGGGGGTAGTCCTGCGGCCTCGCCTTGAAGAGAGAGAGCCGTGAGCACAGACGCGCGTCTTTCCCATAGGGTTAGGAAGACTACTTTTTTTTTCATTTAAATATTTTTTTAGCAATGCGTGGGGGAAAAAAGCCTCTGCGTCGTGGGTTCGAATCCCGGGCTCGCACCTCTGAGCGTTTCGGAATTCATGTGCAATATCTCATTTGAAATTCTCCATAAGCTTTTCAGTGAAGGAAAACATCGCGAGGAAACCTGCACGCATCTGCGAAGCCATCCAATGGTGTGTGTGAAATTCCCAATCCGCACTGCGCCCGCGTGGGAACTATAGCCCAAGCCTTCTCATTGTGAGAGTAGGCCTGTGCCCAGCAGTGAGACGTATATACCTAGGCTGGAGAGGAGATAATGATGACGAATGTATGTAAACACTTGAGAACTATGATTCAAATATCCTGAAAAGCATTTATTTATACATATATATAGTCAAAATAACCCAATTTCTGAAATATTTCTGAGCAATTCTGAGAGGCCTTGCATAGTTACCTGGTGGAAGAGCGGTGAGTGTGTGAGCGGGACGGCGCGCTCCCTCGCGCATGCGCCGAGCGTCATGTCGTCGGGCGCGCTCGGCGCGGCGCACGCGCAACGCGACAGCAGCGCCGCGGCGGACACGCTCAGCGCGGTGCCGCCGCCGCCCGTTATATAGTCGTAACCTAATTCAAACCATACTATAGAATAGACCGACCACTTAAATGAGCCCTCACCCGCGCGGTTCAGGGGTGCGGGGGCCGAGAGAGAGGTGCTCCCCGCGGTCGTCGTACCCCGCGCCCCGCAGCCTTTGCACGGGTGCAATCAGTGTTTCTCTACTACATTATGCATGTATTATACAAATATACATTGGGCTCTGTCTACCCCGTAAGGGGTAAAGACGTGATTTATGTATAAAATTTCCTCTTGGATCACTCTATCGATTAGAAACCGCATCAAAATCCGTTGCGTTGTTTTAAAGATCTAAGCACAGCCCCGTTAGCACGAAAGCGCACGAAAGTCGCGTCGCGCGCGAGTTGGACTACCCGTCTCTTTCTTGTTGGTACAGTAAGAAAAGGACGGGCAATCTATCTCACGCGCGACGCGACTCTTGTGCGCCCTCGTGCTAGACGTGCAGGAACAGACAGACAGCGGAAAGCGACTTTGTTTTATACCATGTAGCAGTGGCGTGGCGTCCATAGAATTCGATTCCCACCGGCTTGCCTATTTTAAGGCAGTTGGGCACTTTTATAGTGCAGAATTAGAGGAAAAGGCTAGTTAAATGCCCTTCGACTTGCCTTCTGATATACTTGACGCCACGCTACTGCTATGTATCTATCTACAGCCATTGTCCGTCCACTGCTGGACGTAGGCCTCCTTCATATTGCGCCAACTTTCGCGATCCTGGGCTTCCCTCATCCTCCCTCATCATTTTGCGGGTGGTAGGGCCTTGTGCAAGGTCCGTCCGGATCGCTACCACCATCTTACTTGCTAATCCTGCCGCTAAGTAGCAGTACTTGCACTGCTGTGTTCCGGTGTGGAGAGTAAGACAGCCGGGGAAATTACGGGCACAAGAGGCATTGCATCTTAGTCCTCTAGGTTGGCAACGCATCTGCAATCCCTCCGGGGTTGCGGGTGTCTATGGGCAGTGGTGATCACTTGCCATCAGGTGACCCACTTGCTCGTTTGCCTTCCGATTCATAAAAAAAAAAAAAAAAAAAAAAACCAGCCACTGCCAGCTGTCCTCCTAAGGTCATCCGTCCAACGCGTTGCAGGGCGTCCCACACTACGCTTTCCAATGTGACAGTGTGGGACTGCTATGTAGTTGATGTATAATTAATACATACAACATCCATGACTCGGGCGCAAACATTCGTAGTCATCGTAGAAATGCTTGCCCTACTGCAGGGGTCGGCAACCTTTTGAGTCGGAAGAGCCAAAAATTACTATTTACAAAATTTCAAGTTTTTAAAGAGCCACAAAAAAATTTCTCGCCAACAATAAATAGCCTCAATACTTTCATAAACTTTGTTGATAAAGAAAAATATCCATTTATTCATATATAAGTAGTGTTTTTCACAACAAATAATCACATGATAATGAATAAGATAAAAATGAAAACAATAAAATTAAACGTTTACTTACTTACAACACTACTTAAAGCGAGTATAAGTAGCTGAGAGACAGAAATAATGCCTAAACCTCGTTAATCGTTTCAGAACATTCTTTTTTATAAAATATATAATATTTGCGAATGGAACTAAAGAGCCGCAGCCTCACATCCAAAGAGCCGCATGTGGCTCGCGAGCCGCAGGTTGCCGACCCCTGCCCTACTGGACTCCTAACCGGAGACCTCAAGCTTCATAGTCAAGGTCACTTAACTACTAGGCTATCTGGTCGTCTAAGAGCTCTTACCCTTGGCTGCGGTGTCTTTATTGACGTATCTGTACCCGTAGCGTTCGCCTATGACGGTAACGTCCGCCCCGCCGCGGTAACAGCTCAACACCTCGCATAACCTCTGGACGCTGGAATCGTATCGCATATTTAACATCCCCACAAAATTGAGGGCATAAAACCAAAACAAGAAGCGAGAATTAGATGAGTTCGGTGGTCCCGTAGTAGGGATTCTCGATCGATGTCGATTCTACAGAGATTTGTAGCAAGTGGCCATTCACCCTAGATTTGTAGATTGTAAAGTTCACGCAACAGAGAAGCAGGCAGGGAATTCCATTCCATAACTGTCCGAATGATGATGGACGAGCGAAATTTCAGGAATGCTGGCGAAATTATGATGTACACACGGCAAAATTAAAACCAGAAGGTAGCTTAGGACATAAGATACTTTTTTTCTAAAATCGGTATCCCAAAACTGATTTTTGGACCTTGCGAAATTCCGGTGGGATAAAAAATAAAAAGAATCATTATTATGATTTGCTACTTAATACACATCCTTGGAATTTGGCAGACATATTTCGACCATAGAGCGGCACTCACACGGGATTTTGCAAATTTTCCACGGGATAAAAGGACCGGACAGGAAATAATGACCTAATATATGGAGAAATGAGTGGATGAAGGTGGTATGTCACTTCGACATTATCTGCGCGGACGAAGTCGCGAGCAAAAGCTAGTTGGTAATAATAGTTCTTACCCTAGTATGGTGTCATCGTCAGCAAGGAATATCCACTTGACGTGCGGCATGTTGCGCACGCGCTTGACCGCCGCCTTCAAGATGGCGACCGTCTTCGCGCAGTGGCCTGTGCTGGTGTTAGGGATGCCGGTGTCCACCGCTGGTAGAGACGGATCTGGAAATAATGTTCGGTTTCTCACATGCTCAGGAATACTACATTTTCGCCAGCTCCCATTTTGGCCTTGCGAAAAAAAAAGTCCGTGAACTCTAAGAAAGAAGACAATAGTCGCTGACAGGCGACAATTCTGTTTACATTATAAACTCTAAAATAATCTACGCTGGTTGGCTTCATATTGACCAAACATTGCATTTCGGATTGTCACTTGTCATCGACTATTGTCGAGATGGTGAATAGGGCCCAGGTCTTACCAGCCTGGTCGCTGAAGAACTGCAAGTTGGTGACGTGCCGGCCCCAGGTCTTCTTGACGACCCTGGCGCGGGTGCCGTGGTACCCGCTCCAGGTCTTCACCGCGAAGTACACGGACTCCTCCGGTATGGGACTGCCCTGCCGATACTCACAACATTAACGATGGATATAATAAAGTTTCAGTGTTGTAAGTTTAGACCTTGGTCGTTCTCACCGGCCACGTTTTTTCACGTTTCACACAGCGGGCAAGAATGACCGCTCCGAAACATTTACGAATACAGTTTAAAGACGCCACGGGCGATAGGCTGCTGCCCGCCGCGCTTGTGCGTGAGAACGACCGCGACTTTAGGTCTTCCATAGACAGAATGCTTAGTGCCAACAGCTTGGGTGATCTGCAGTTTCAGTAAAAAAAAAGCAGAGCTGTCGGGTTGAAGTCAACTCCAACCGTAACACAACTACTCTCCTGCCGTGGTCTCGACTGTTCTAAGATCTTAGAGTTCTGGAAATTTCATTAAGATGGTTGTTGTCAAATCGGGATTGGTGTGTAATAAAGTAATTCTTGTTATTCTTTTATCACTACACGTTCAATGTTATCGAGTTGAGTAACTAGTGTGTCCCCTTTATAGTTTTATCTAATCATAATCTCGATACTTCGAATATACATTAAATCCGTACGTGGGATACATTAATAATCGATACATTAACCCCATTGTTAATTAATAATAACAACGGTCAATAAAATTTCCGAAGCGGGTACGGTGCGTAATTAAAACACAATATAACGAATAGAGAAGGCAACATTACTATGCTGAGCACGACTTCGTCTAAATTAAATACATGTTCAACATCCATAACTTGATAATAACTTTTCATAAAATATTTGCCCTGATTGAAAGTCGAACCCGGGTCCTCAAGTTCGCAGTCAGATTTTTAACCATCCGCTATCCTGTCGTCGATGTAGAGATACGATTTCAAGCAATGATTTAATCTCAATCAAAACTAAGAGGTTGTTCCTTCTAAAAAACACTGCACGCTTCTGTTTCTAGCGCACCGATAACTTCTTGCACCGCAGGCAGCGAGTCTTGCCCATTAGTACAACCTAGTTCACCAGCAAACTAATCCATACTCACACACGTATCAAACTGCCGTGGATAAGTCGCGCAGTTGTCGCCAGATACTATGCAGAAGCTCAAGTCAGCTGTGAGGAGAGGTCCGGGATTGTTCCGACCCCCGTATACCAGCTGAGCGAGCTCGTAGGCTGGGTCGATGGAGAAATCGGCTTCTAATGCACGCTGGCCACTATCCATTCGGTGAAGGAGGCTAGTAAAAAAAAACATATTTAAACCTGGCATAAATGCAGCCACGGAATAGTCACAGAAAAGAAAAGAAAATCGGAATGGCACAATTTGTATACGTACCAACCGGTGTTGCCGCACGTTGACACAATTATGAGTATACTAAAGATACGCATGCGCATAGCGACATTAGAACGACATGCAGTTATTGGTTTTCAAGCCAACGTAAGACATACTTGGCATCACATGACGCAACCAATTTAGTGCGCAAGAATAGGTACGTGCAGTTCGCATCTTTGTTTTAGGTATTATGTGTCATGTCTACTAAGCATTACCGATCTCTTTCTTCTCTAACCATCAATCCCTAATTTGTTACAACCCGTCCAGTAAAATTAGTTTTATTTTGGGCCAGAAGAAATTTAAAGACGATACAGACTACACAAATTTTATACCAAGTGTATACCAAGCTTACGCATAGCTAAACTTACGTTTTTATGAGGTCCATCCGCATAGCGAAGCCACTGGCGAAGTTAGGGTACACGAAACCGCCTTCCTCCTCCAACTCCTCATAGATGGCGAAGTGGTGGATGATAGTTGGCTCATCGTCGCTGAGGGGGTAGCCGATCCATTTTGTGTCCTAATGTAGGCGACAGTAAAGGATTTAGTACCGATAGAATGAAAGGAAGAAAATAAGCATACACACCACTTACAGAGATGAAACAAAGACATGAAAATAGATCAGACATCAGTAACGATCTCTTTCTGTGTCAGCGTGTAATAGAAACTTAGTACCTAGTGTAGTAAATGTATCTCTAGTACGGTAGGACCAGTTTCATCGTCAGCGTGTTTAGCATAATAAAGTCAATTATCTTCCGTAATTTTGCTTTCATCAAAGTTTCAACATGAAACTACCGTGAGACTTAATCATCATTACACATAAACGGATAACTCACGTATAAAAAGTCGAGTGATGCTCGACATGTTTCGGACTATTTTTTTGTTTTAAATATTGACCAAACGGTGAGGTGAGCGAACCTTTACGGAGTGACGTGATCAGTGTTGTCTGCTGCTGAAAACGAGGGTAGTTGTGCGCCGCTGTCAGTTGCGTCGAACAGCCGCGCGAGCAGAGCGCTGGCGCGCAGTGTTCGTGTCGCTGCCGCCGGGGCGAGCGCTCTTGGAAAAAGGACTACGAAATAGTCCGAAACATGTCGAGGATCACTCGACTTTTTATACGTCAGTTATCCGTTTATGTTTAATGATGTTCATCAAAGTTCAAACTTTTTTAATTTTAGTTCCTTACCTCTTGCCTATCAGCGGCTGCTAAAGCTTCCAGAAGTTTCTCACACCGCACAGCAGTGTGTGATTCAACGAACATGGCCCATCTGACATCGCTTCCTTCATACTTGTCAGCCAGCGGCCTGAGGAGCGGAATGATGCTCCATGAACCAGGTATCGGCAGGTCTTCGTGGGTTAGGAGTACTTGAGGGTTTCTCTATGGAACAAGTGTGTGCATTAGGATTTTTTTTAATTTGTTAATTAATGACTACTTTCTGCCCGCGACTTCGTCTGCGTAGTTATATACTTAAACCTTCCTCATGAATCACTCTATCTGTAAAAACCCGCATCAAAATCCGTTGCGTAGTTTTAAAGATCTAATCATACATAGGGACAGACAGACAGGAAAGCGACTTTGTTTTATACTATTTAGTGACTTGGACTACCACTTCAACTGCTAATGGAGTTATTTGATAGAAAATGTTATGTTATGTTAGTTAACTTTGCTAATGTCACTTCAGTTAACTTGGTTTATTTGGTTGGCTCTGGCATAGCTGTTATATCCTACTAATATTATAAATGTGAAAGTTTGTGAGTATGGATGTTTGTTACTCTTTCACGCCAGAACGGCTGGACAGATCTGGATGAAATTTGGAATATATATAGATTATAGTCTGGAATAACACATAGGCTACATTTTATCCCGGAAAATTGCGAAAGTCCCGCGAGATAGCGATAAACGAATTCTATGCAGACGAAGTTGCGGGCAACAGCTAGTGTTATAAATGTGAAAGTTTGTGAGTATGGATGTTTGGATGTTTGTTACTCTTTCACGCCAGAACGGCTGGACAGATCTGGATGAAATTTGGAACATACATAGATTATAGTCTGGAATCACACATAGGCTACTTTTTATCCCGGAAAATTGTGAAATTCCTGCGAGATAAGCGATCAACGAATTCTATGCAGACGAAGTTGCGGGCAACAGCTAGTGTTATAAATGTGAAAGTTTGTGAGTATGGATGTTTGGATGTTTGTTACTCTTTCAAGCCAGAACGGCTGGACAGATCTGGATGAAATTTGGAACATACATAGATTATAGTCTGGATTAACACATAGGCTACTTTTTATCCCGGAAAATTGTGAAATTCCTGCAAGATAAGCGATCAACGAATTCTATGCAGACGAAGTTGCGGGCAACGGCTAGACAGCTGCAGTCTGCTAGTCTCTCCATAATGTGCTCTTGCGTACCTCTAGCTAGGGAAAGGATGGGACAATAAAGGAATTGGTATTCTTAATAGGTATTTTGCGGGTGGTAGGGCCTTGTGCAAGGTCCGTCCGGATCGCTACCACCATCTTACTCGCTAATTCTGCCGCTAAGTAGCAGTGCTTGCACTGCTGTGTTCCGGTGTGGAGAGTAAGCCAGCCGGGGAAATTACGGGCACAAGAGGCATTGCATCTTAGTCCTCTAGGTTGGCAACGTATCTGCAATCCCTCCGGGGTTGCGGGTGTCTATGGGCAGTGGTGATCACTTACCATCAGGTGACCCACTTGCTCGTTTGCCTTCCTATTCATATAAAAAAAAAAAATATTATCAAATATATATCGAATATTTGTCAGTTTTTAAGGTTCCTTACCCAAAGGGTAAAGACTCGCTGTCCGTCTGTCTATCACCAGCTGTATCTCATGAGCCGTAATAGCTAGACAGTCGAAATTTTCACAGATGATTTATTTCTGTTGCCGCTATATTAACATATACTAAAAACCAGAATAATATATGAATGTCTATATACCAGTGACCATTATAAAGTGACCCCACACTGCGAACATTTTGCTTTGGAGCAGGGCTCTGCTTACACTGGTTTCAGATATTTATAGATAACTAGCTGTTGCCCGCAACTTCGTCTGCATAAAATTCGTTTATCGCTATCCTGCAGGAGTTTCGCAATTTTCCGGGATAAAAAGTAGCCTATGTGCTATTCCAGACCAATCTATCTATGTTACAAATTTCATTCAGATCTATCCAGCCGTTTTGGCGTGAAAGAGTAACAAACATCCGAACATACTCACAAACTTTCACATTTATAATATTAAGTAGGATAGGATGGTTTGGTACCGACTGGCACTTGGCCATTTTTTTCTTCAGCTTACCCTCTCGATCCTGAACACCTGGCTTTCAATCTCTTGCTTGAGGCGAGACGCCACGCTGGCCAAGTAGGGCTCCTGCTGGCTTATAACAACAAACGCGACGTTCCTCGAGTCTGTAACAATGGAAAAAATAAAAAATCATCGATATACAAATTTATTTTACGCAATTTGACCTAAACCAAGTAAGAGACAAACAAACATGTACTATGAAAGACCACCATTGCCAAGAATAATGCACCGCAAGAAACTTGTGCAGAAGGTCGTTGAAAAAATATTGCAATTTACTTTAATAGGTACTAAAACGAACGAAAAAAGTAAAATTAAAAAAAACATTAAAAATATAGATACCCTTGATTAGGCACTCTGTTAATTAATAAGTGTTAAAAATCTAGACAGTAAAATATTATGTAATTGCTAATTTACACACACAAATCAAGTCTTTTCCCTTACGGGGTAGACAGAGCCTAAGGTAAGGTGGGCGTATAGGAGGGAAGGGGAATCAAAATAGTGATGGACTCTTAAGGTTTTCGCCTATTCCCTCGATGAGCTTTTACCATTTGCGCGGGAACAAAGGAAGTGGTACATTCTATGTTTTTTCTTTACTCTCAGACCAGCATGGAATAAACGTTTCACGTTTAATTGACTGAAAACCAACGAAACATAAAAATCGTCTGTCATAGTTAATGTTATCGCTAACGTAACTTACACTAAGCTATCAATCTGCATCCAACACTATTAGTCAACTAGATAACATATCTAATAAATTGAGTGACGTATGCATGACATAGTCCATAGCTGCCTAAAGCAGAGGTTCTCAAACTTATCCGGGCTGCTAAAATAAAATAAGATAATGTTTGCATGCCAATTTAATAGGTTAGACGTGTCGTTGGACATCAACACTAAATACTAGATAACTTTAAACCACGAAAGACCACCATTGCCAAAAATAATGCACCACTAGAAACTTAGCAGAAAGTCGTTGAAAAAATATTGCAATTCACTTTAATACCAAAACAAACGAAAAAATAAAATAATATAAAAATAAAAAAATAAAAATATACTTAGATCCCTAAATTAGGCACTCCGTGAATAAATAAATGTTAAAAATCTTGACAATTAAATATTATGTAATTTTAAATAATCCACAGATAACCGACGTTGAGTTAGCGAGCCTGGCGGAAGCCGAGAAAGCTTGGTGTGACTCTTGCCCAGGAACGGATACCCCCACCCTCAAACACTTCCAGAAGGCCTGGGACACCCCTCGCCTTATTGCAACCCACGCTTCCCTCCTCGAAAACTTCCCGGACGAATCGGGACGCGCTCGACTCCTAGCCGTTTGTGCACCCGAGTCGGGCCACTGGCTAAACGCTTTGCCGTCGAGGAACATCGGCACAGTCCTGGACCCAAGCACTCTGAGGATTGCAATTTCCCTCAGACTGGGAGCCAGGATATGTGTTCCTCACACTTGCGTTTGCGGCAAAGCGGTAGATCAACTGGGACGACATGGCCTTTCATGTGTCAGGAGCGCCGGCCGTATGTACCGTCACGGCACGATTAATGACCTGGTACGTCGGTCGCTTGCTACCGTGTCAGTGCCTTCCATTTTGGAGCCAGCTGGCATGGCAAGGGACGATGGCAAGCGGCCAGACGGGGTCACTTTGGTGCCGTGGAAGCTAGGTAGGGCCCTGGTGTGGGACGCTACTTGCGTCGACACATTCGCTCTGTCCCACATCCAGGCAACCAGCTTACACGCCGGCGCTGCAGCTGATCAGGCCCAAATCCTCAAGCGCCGCAAGTACTCCACCTTACTAAAGGATTATGAGTTTGCGGCGCTTGCGGTTGAGACTTTGGGGCCTTGGTCAGGCGACATGAAAGTATTTGTAAAGGCCCGGTTGATCGACGCCTCAGGGGACCCAAGAGCTGGCGTGTATTTATCCCAGCGGATCGCAGTTGCGGTCCAAAGGGGTAATGCCGCCAGCGTCATGGGGACTCTGCCGCAGCCAGTAGGATTGGACGGGGTTTTCTTTTTATAACTTTTTTTTATTTTATTTGTAAATATAGGTATTTTATAGTTATTTTTAGGATAGATATGTGGTTTTTAGGATAAGTGTTTGTATATAAAATATTTGAATAGTTTATGTAATTGCCAATTTACGTACACAGATCACGTCTTTATCCCTTAAGGGGTAGACAGAGCCTAAGGTAACAAAACCTTAAGACCGTGGATTTAGCATGATTAAGGGCGTATAGGTGGAAAGGGAATTCAAAATACTGACGGGTTGCTAGCCGCATCGCCTATAACACGATTCCTAAAACTCTCGCCCATTCCCTCGACGGGCTTTTACCATCTGCGCGGGAAGAGAAGCAACTGGTAAATTCTGTTTTTCTTTACTCCCAGACCAGCATGGAAGAGTTTTGTTAACTACTTTTATCATTGTTGCGAATGAACTCTTTCTTTCTTTTTTTCATCTTTCACGATCTTGCTAAATGTGGCCTGTAGGTACCTTTTACCTTAGGCTCTGTCTACCCCGTAAGGGATAAAGACGTGATTGTGTGTGTGTGTGTGTGTGTGTGTGTGTGTGTGTGTGTGTGTGTGTGTGTGTGTGTGTGTGTGTGCGTGTGTGTGTGTTCACATGCTTTGTATAGTTTGTATAGCTTGATACACCACAGCAGTTTGAGAAATGCTGGCCTAGAGGCATGTCAGGTTTCCATTCTCAAATGGGCAATGCATGTCAAATTAACGGCGCGTCAGGCGGGCCGATTCATCATAATCCGATGATGCCAACTTTGATGGCAACATTGGCAACCCTATATTGATAAGTGATGTTGGATGACTTTGCGTGATTGTAGAAGAGTCATCATTAATAATTGTTCACGTGGGTCTGATACCGAAAGTTCACAATATAAGTATACATACTGTGCAAGTATTTTGAATAATAATAAATTTTTAGGGTTTCAACCTTTTTGGCTGTTGGTGGCTGGCTGGCGCTAGTCCATTGCCACGCGCCGCGGCACTGAATAAAAAGAACAACAAGGCGGCTGTCACTTGTTTCTAAATTGTCGGTGCACGGTCGGTCTTTTATGCGAATTAATGTTTAAACTATTATAAATATTAATTAATGTGTATAATGTTTGGTGTAAAAGTGTAATTAGTGTATATAACATCACGGATGGTCTTCGCGGGTGTCTATTTACTGAGCGGCGGCAGTGCTTGGCTAAAAGACTCTACGGACGAACTCTACACAGCGTTAGTCGAAGCCGGCTTCCTCAAGGTTTGTGGCTCTGAAATTGATTGTTAGACCTAATACTGCACAAGGGACAGCTAAACCACGGCCTTGGTAACAGTCACTATTTGTCTATCGAAGGATATTTTAAACACATATATACATACAAACTTATATGCTGGTCTGGGAGTAAAATGTACTTAAATGTGTAATGTAAATGTTTGCTTGTCTTCCCGCGCAGATGGTAAAAACCCACCGAGGGAATGGCCGAAAATATTAGGAATCATGTTATAGGCGATGCCGCTAGCAACCCGTCACTATTTTTGATTCCCCTTTCCACCTATACGCCCACAATCATGCTAAATGTGGCCTTTAAGTCTTGTTACCTTAGGCTCTGTCTATCCCGTAAGTGATAAAGACGTGATTTGTGTGTGTGTTAGTCCGGGTGGAATCTTGCGACTCAATTCGAGATTGAGCCGAAATTTTGTACACTTGAGTAAATCGGATGACAATACAATAATCTGGTAATAGAGTTCTGGTGACGCAGTCAGGATCGTCTCCGCACGAGGGTACTCTTCAACAATTGCTCCGATTGACTTGAAATTTGTTACACACAATGTAGGACGGATGACAATGCAAGTACAGTCAGCGAAAAAGCTTGTATTTCCTTAAAAGGTTTCAAACACTGACGAACACCAATGCCTCTCGTCACCAGTCTTTTGTCCGGGACGCAATTCCATCTTAAGCGTAATTAAGTCTAACCCTTCACCATAAGCCCCCTCACATATCATCCGTTCGATAGACGGAGCGAAACTTCTCAAGATTAATGCGCCCCAACTTCGATGGATATTGGTCTCCCTCAAGCTTTTGAGTTTTCGAAGTATCATACTTAGAGCCGTTACTTGTAGACTACAAGCCCATGGAAAAAAATAACCTGTGAAATGATCCAGCGTGAATAACGCTTACAAGGCTGTTACTATATCATAAAATAACTGAGCGCTATGCCGTCATTTCTGAGCGGTACAGGTGACTACGTGGAAAAAAAATTGCATTAACTTCCGGCACCACCACTTTAGTACGGCACTAGGTTTTTCGACATTTATTTTTAATCATCTTTAGCTATAAAAAGCCGTACATTAATAATTAGTCGTCCTCACTTGTACCTGAGAAATTCCATACCTGTACCGCTCAGAAATGACGGCATAGCGCTCAGAGTTCTTTTATGATATAGTAACAGCCTTCTAAGCGTTATTTACGCTGCTTCATTTCACAGGTTATTTTTTTCCACGGGCTTGTAGTCGATTGGGCTCTATATGTAAATAAAGTGTATTTCTTTTAGCTAGTATTATTGTTATAATCTTTTTTTTTTTTTATCACTACATAGTATGAAACAAAGTCGCTTTCCGCTGTCGGTCCCTATATATGCTTAGATCTTTAAAACTACGCAACGGATTTTGATGCGCTTTTTTTTAATAGATAGAGTGATTCAAGAGGAAGGTTTGCATGTATGATTCTATAAGCAGACGACGTCGCGGGCAGAAGCTAGTTGTTTATAATTTGTTTACTTTCGACGTTGTCGTTAAGCAGTGAACTATTGTAGGTAAAGCAATTATCTGATTTTAGTAACCTAAGATGAGGGAAAATGAAGAAACGTTTTTGTGTGTAATTTGAAGGTGCACTGATAGCTAACCAAGAATAAGGAATTGGCGTACTAAAAATAAACTTTAACCCCCTTATGCATAAACGCTCTGTAGGCTTCTGCTAACTTAGCAATCGTTTGTCCTTATCTGTCACTTTGACATTTACCTTTCGCAGATAAGGACAAACGATTGCTAAGTTAGCAGAAGCCTATATATAGAGCGTTTATGAATAAGGGGGTCAATGTCGTTTTTTTGTTTACAGGTGAGATTAGTGTTTATTTAATAGTTTGTATTTGTAAGTATTTATTATAATAATATAATATAACCTAAAATCGAATAAAATAAACTTTGTTTACAGAGCAACACAACTTGGCTTATTAAATTTGTCAATACCTGTTGAGAAAAAGTAGTCATTCTTATATATATTGCGTGAATATGAATTAGTCCGTCACTGTGGGAGCTACAATTTACAGACAGACAACAGACATATTAAGCATATATTAAAAAGATTAGAGGCAACAAAACTTAGTAAAACCAAAAGGTAGTTTACACGGTTAGAGGTTGGAGTAGTACAAAATGAACAAGCAAACCAATTACATGATTGTATTCTTTTTATTTCATTCAATGCTAAATTCATTCTTACCATTCCTATTAGACAAGAACTTGTACCTATGCTTGCAATAAAACAGCGCAAAGCAATTTAAATCTGTCCCCTCACAAGACAGGCTGCTTGTGGTTGGTTAGATTAGCTTGGAACCGGACAATGGAGACACCTTCGTGAAGTAGGTACGAGGAAAGAATGAATAGCGTACTACTGTGCAACCTTTTCACTGCAAATGTTTTAACAACTTACCATACACCTGCCAAAGAAATTGCGTGGTAAAAGTTTCCACAGAGGTACGTGACAGTGTCTTCGACGTAAAAACATTTTTTTTGGTAAAAAATAATCCAAAAATGTTTACAGTAACTAACTCGCCGAAACTCAGTAAATAAGAATACAGTTTTAACAATGGGATACGATTCATCATTATCAACATCGGCCTGAGGACGTCCACTGTTGAACAAAGACCTCCCCCTTAGCACACCATCACAGTTGCGGGAAACCGGTGGTAGCAGGTGGCGAGTTGTCGTTCATTATGGCGTGCTGAGGGGAAGGCCTATGTTCAACAGTCGGGATCAAATAATTGCAGCTCACGCAAAAACTCTTCAGAAGCATACATTTCGCAAATGGCCTCATTCCCGTCGCTTCATCTTATAAAAATGCAGATGACCCGTTGAAAGCACACACTCAAACGGGCATAAAGCTGGATATTCCATTAAACGGGGCATAAAAAGCTGAACCGTCAAGATCAGCTTCTGAAGATTCGCAAATCAAACCGTTGCCCCGGGGACGGAGGAGTATGAATAATGTAAATTCGGCGATCACCTTAGGTGCGACACATTAAAATCGCATTCTGGCCGCTTTACGGTGTCCCGGGGCGCTCCCGTGAAGATATATTGCTTGAGAGAGACGAATGTTCTCGATAATGTGCTAATTTAAATATATGATAGGTACTTTTTCGGCTGAGCGGGTAAGGAAATTCTTGCAGTTATGCAAGTCATTCATCATCTTAAAGCGTTATCCACACGTTACATACCTACCTAGTTGTTTAATAATTGAAGCGTACGATGTAAGTAAAATGTGAAAGTAAGTAAACGATTTCAATAGAAAACACCAACTCTAAGTACACTATGTCATTCAACTTACACACAACATGGAAAAAGGAAAACAAAATCAATATCACTGCATAGTATAAAACTTCTGCTATCTGTCCCTTCCCTATGTATGCTTAGATCGAAAACTACGCAACGGATTTCGATGCGGTTTTTTAATAGATCGAGAAATTGAATAGGAAGGTTTATATGCATAATATAGCAGAGAAACACTGATTGCACCAAGCCGGGGCGGATCGCTAGTTAACAATATAAAAAGGTATCAAAAACCAAACAGTAAGTAAAAGTAAAGTCAACCGAAAAAGCATTTACAGTTTTGGAAGTTTTGGATCCTAGAGTTATGATCCCCTCTAAATCAAACTGCATTTTCAGTAAATTCAAATCGACTGAAAACTTTTGGCGTTTGGAAATCAACTGCATTTTTATCAACCATCAATACTTATTGCAGATTCAAAGTGAAAGGCATGAAATTTTAAAGATACCTAATAAATTGCTTATTAATGTCGGTACAACAGTTAGCACTCTCTTTTCGAGCCTGTGAATAATTTCTACTTTGAGTGGTGGTGGAGGCAAATTCTGTTTTTACTGTCCGAATTGGTTATTCATGGCTGTGTTAGCCTTTCAGCAAAATGCAGCTTTCGGTAATTAAAAAGCGCCCTTTAAAAGCGGTATTGTGGGTTTATTGTTCAGAGTATCCGTAAAAGTTCTATGAATAGAAACAGTCACTCCACGATCTCATCAAATGGATTCATTACTGTCTTAGTTTAGTTATTTCTGTGGAAGTATGCTAAATAAAGCGCGATTAAACAAATTTTTATATGAAACTACCGTGAGACTAAATAGGTAGATAGATAAAAACTTTATTTTCTCACAACACAGGTACATAACATAACATGTTTTGAAACCACATACCTACTTAGATGGAAAATGAATACATTCAAATACGTACATACACGAATCAAAAATCCCTTACGGGGTAGACAGAGCCTGAGGTAACAAGATCTAAAGGCCGCGTTTAGCAAGATGGGCGTATAAGTGCAAAAAGGAATCAAAATAGTGATGGCTTGCTAGCGGCATCGCCTATAACGTGATCCCTAAGAATTTTCTTCATTCTGTGTTTTTTCCTTGCTCCCAGACCAATTTTATCGCAATTGCGCTTCTCCAAAACACCTCACCTTACCAGTCTGTGTACAATCAGCGCGTTTCAGTTTTATTCGTCAGCCAGAACCGTTCTGTTGCACCCTTTTATTTACCCATTTGTACCCGACCATCGCACAGCAAAACCGTGGCGCTATCAATAATTCTAGCATTTCTAGCCTGCCCATCCATATAGACACCGCGCCCGGTGAGATTCGATCCAGCTTTGAATTCTGCGATAAGTAAGCCATCTCTCTCACGCTACAGTTTTACAGGTAGAGGGCCGTCCAATAATCCCTTGGTGATACGTGGTGAGGTTTAAAACTCCTCCCCCCCCCCTTCCCCATCCAAAATCACGTGTATTTTTAGTACCTACAAAGAATTTAAAAAAACCTTCCTCTTGAATCACTCTATCTATTAAAAAAACCGCATCAAAAGCAGCTAGCGACCCTATTTTGATTCCTCTTTCCACCCATGCGCCCAAAATCATGCTAAACGTGGCCTTTTGGTCTTATTACCTTAGGCTACGTTTACCCCCGTAAGGGATAAAGACGTGATTTTGATTTATGTATGTAGGTATGTACACACGGCAATATAATCAGGTAAGCACCTACGCACGCTCGCGCCGTATCTATCCTGCTTACCGAATAGCTTTGCTGTGTGTACCTATGGATAGTTTAGTTTCAATCAGCGAGTACATACCAACAATCCACCAATCGTGTACTCGCGAATTAATTTCCGCAAATCCCACCAATTTAGACACAATATCGCGATTTCACGACTGCAACTTGATATTAAAACGTGTTGGTAAAACAACGTGCCACTATATTTGTATGTATGTATGTATGTTAACTCTTTATTGTGCAAAATAAACAAGAGAAATACAATTGACAAACACTGAGATACATGCACAAAGGCGGGCTTATCCCTTTAAGGGATCTCTTCCAGTCAACCTTTGAGTGGATGAAAGAAGTATTATATTAAATAAATAAATAAATAAATATCTTGGGACAAATTACACCAATTGACCCAGCCCTAAACTAGGCAAAGCTTGTAGTATGGGTACCAGGCAACGGATAAACATACTTGTATAATGTAGATAAATACATACTTAAATACATACAACATCCATGACTCGGGCACAAACATTCGTATTCACCATACAACTTCCCTTAAAGGGATAAGTCCGCCTTTGTGCATATATCTCAGTGTTTGTCAATTGTATTTGTCTTGTTTATTTTGCACAATAAAGAGTTTACATACATACATACATACAACTTCTGCCCCTACCGGGATTCGAACCCAGGACCTCTAGCTTCATTGTCAGGGTCACTAACCACTAGGCTATCCGGTCGTCGTATTAGGGATGAAGTGAGTTTAAAAATTGCAAACACTGACAACCACAATTCTACTACCTACTATTTACCATATTGTAAACTAATCACGTAGCGAGCCCAAATTCTGGCATACAGTTGGTAGACACGTCTGCTAAAAGCGTGATCCTCTGAGGAGCCGAGCCTCAATCCGGGACTGCCGGGAGCCGGGAATTATTGATGCGCACTCTCGGCGACAACTCTTAAACGCGAGATCGCAGGGATTTACTTTTAGAGGTTGCTTTTGACGGATGTGGCTTCAAACTGTATAGATACTATACATACAAAAGTTGGAAGTTCACACACACGTATACATACACAAATCACGTCTTTAGCCCTTACGGGGTAGACAGAGCCTAAGGTAACAGGTACCTAGAGGCCACATTTAGCAAGATTGTAGGCGTATAGGTGGAAAAATGGAATCAAAATAGTGATGGGTTGCTTGCCTCATCGCCTATAACATGATTCCTATGATTTTCGCCTGTTCCCTCGATGGGCTTTTACCATCTGCGCGGGTAGAGAAGCAATTAAACTCTGTCTACCCCGTAAGGGATAAAGACATGATTTATGTATGTATTAATTTGTAATTAAAAAGAAACAAGTTAGCTTCAAAGCTATGAACGCCAGCGCTATAATAGTCCATCTAAAATCACGAAACAATCTAGATTTATTCGTCGGAATTCAACATAGCCCAGTAAACAATGAAACATTCGCAGGTGTAGCGGATTTAGTTCATATACAATAGAAAACATAGTCATATATTGTTTCTATCATTTTATTTATCATATTTACGAGTATATAGCGTCATTGAATTTACATACATACATGAATCACGTCTTTATCCCTTACGGGGCAGACAGAGCCTAAGGTAACAAGACCCAAAGACCACGTTTAGCATGATTGTGGGCGTATGAATGGAAAGGGGGATCAAAACAGTGATGGATTGCTAGCCACATCGCCTATATAACATGATCCCTAAGATTTTCGCCCAATCCCTCGAAGGGCTTTTACCATCTGCGCGGGAAGAGGAGCAACTGGTACATTGTCTTTGCTCCCTCCCAGACCAGCATTCATTCATTGAATTTGTACCTATGGACATATCCAAATTCTTTAGTAAAAAATATTTCGTAGTATTTCACCAAAATTTATTTTGACCAATCGTCAATGGAGAATATGCAAACTCAACGAATTTTAATACTTACATACATACATACATATATCACGTCTTTATCCCTTACGGGGTAGACAAAGCCTAAGGTAGCGAATTTTAATATATTTAAATTTGAAACATATTAAATAGCAGGGAATTCATGTTTTTTTCCGCCGTTTCGTTTTCAGAATATTATAAAACAGTGTTACCATACTTATGCTAACTTGAACAATTTGTTAAGTAAATAAAATTAAGTAAACTCAAGCACAAAACTCTGCAACCGCATCTATTATTCGTATCTAACCAAAAATATACCAAACATACAAAAGAACACAACAACATAAATAGCCCAGAGCATAACAAAACGGCAAGATAAGACAATACTTTTAAAACAATACGACACTAAAATATACAGGGTGTTAGGTAATGAGTGGATAATCCTTGAACTATGGATAGAGGGTACTTAGGACGTTATAATAAAGCTAAAATAGGTTTAGTAAAAGTTGCACGGTTTCCGAGATATTCGGACTTTTAGGTTTTTTTCGAAAATGAACACCCTTATTCAATGTTTTGATTATAGCACCATTTTAAGCTAACTTTTCAATTTTTTTATTTTTGCTCAATATTCTTGATAACTTGTATTTTCAGATAGGCATTACAATTTTTGTGAGACTACATAGGATTTTTTAAAAAAAAATCGCAAACTTAATTTTTGGCTTTTCAATCGTACATTGATCGAATTTTCAGCTCTCACGGTGAAAAAAAAATACACTACCGCCTAGTTGCCGATAAGCTTAAAAACATGCCGGTTTATTGACAATTTAAAAATGGTAATTACCTTTTGAATTTAAATTCAAAATGACAAAATAATAAAAAAAAAATACACGCTCACCCACATTTTTCCCGATTTACTTTTTGTATCACGGGTGTAGAACTCAAAATTTTTTGTTGCAAAAATAACATTATTGGCCACTTATTTAAATGCAAATGGCATTTAAATAATTCCAAATTTAAAAAACATGCCAATGCCTTTTGTTTTTTTTTCGAATTTGATTTTGAATTTCGCTATTATTATTGCGCAATGAATGGTTAATTTTGCGTTTAGATCGTTGTGTTGAAGTTTTTTACTTTAATACTGCTTCGAACATAATACACACTGATAGAATATGCCCAAATGTATTACATTTATGGTGAGTGCCAAGGCACAATTTCACTATTCATTATGCAATAATAGCGAAATTCAAAATCGAAGTCGAAAAAAAACAAAAGGCAGTCAGCATGTTTTTTTTTTATTTGGAATTATTTAAATGCCATTTGCATTTAAATAAGTGGCCATTAATGTTATTTTTGCAACAAAAAAATTTGAGTTCTACGCCCGTGATACAAAAAGTAAATCGGGAAAAATGTGGGTGAGCGTGTATTTTTTTTTATTATTTTGTCATTTTGAATTTAAATTCAAAAGGTAATTACCATTTTTAAATTGTCAATAAACCGGCATGTTTTTAAACTTATTGAAAACTAGGCGGTAGTGTATTTTTTTTTCACCGTGAGAGCTGAAAATTCGATCAATGTACGATTGAAAAGGCAAAAATGAAGTTTGCGATTTTTTTAAAAAAAATCCCATGTAGTCTCACAAAAATTGTAATGCCTATCTGAAAATACAAGTTATCAAAAATATTGAGCAAAAATAAAAAATTGAAAAAGTTAGCTTAAAATGGTGCTATGATCAAAACATTGAACAAGGGTGTTCATTTTCGAAAAAAACCTAAAAGTCCGAATATCTCGGAAACCGTGCCACTTTTACTAAACCTATTTTAGCTATAATATAACGTCCTAAGCGCCCTCTATCCATAGTTCAAGGATTATCCACTCATTACCTAACACCCTGTATATCAAAAGCCAACTCTTTAGTTTCAAATAAGATTCAAATAGATCGACTCGCGACTTTTATCAGATTTACTAGCCCGCTATGATTTCCATGAATTAGGATTTCTTCGGACATGTAGGTACGGTGTCATCATCATATCAGCCGACGTCCATTGTTGGACAAAAGCCTCCCCATAGACCTCCAGTTGCCTCGGTTGGAAGCGGCTTGCATCCACCGTGAGCCCGCGACTTTAACCAGGTCATCCTTACCTTACACAGGTCAACTGGTATAGATCCCTTATAGGGATAAGTTCGCCTAACATAACAGATTCTGATATTTTTTCAATAAACTAGAGTTCAATATGTTGTGCAATCTGACTATTTCGTATGATCACCTCACTCGCCTTTCAATCTCTATCTCTTTCTCTCAATCCCTCTCCTTCTAACTCCCCCTCCCCTCCTTCTCCCTCCTTCTCCTTTTCCTTCTCCCTCTCCCTCCCTCCCTTATAAACTTACTTAGTAAACCTTACGTATATTATAATAGATTCGAATTTCAAACAAATACAAATATGGCTCATACGTCAAGCCAAAATGCAAGATGTCACCTATTATGGTGTACTCGTTTGCATGCATTCATTGCTATTAAAACTATTTGTTGCAAAGTTAAGATATATTTTCCACAAATGTTCTGATCTTTGTGATCAGCCTGACTGCATCGATACCTTTGACGAGCAGTGACGTCCCGATTTTATTGAAAGTTCGCTGCTCTTATATTTATGACGAATTACGTGTTCTGATGTTATTAACCTTATTTAATGTTACTCTACTGCTCCGAAATAGTTGAGGACCTCGCCCGCTACGCTATATCTGATGGCAACTGTACTGTAACAAAGGAAGTGGTCGGATTTTTTATATAAAGACTAGCCGTCCCGTTCCCCACGACTACGTCCCCGCAGGTATTAATTACAGCTCATAACATTCACAAATAACGTGGCTTTTACAAATAATGTGGGTTTCTTTGTGGAGATTACCCCCTAAATACAACGTCATAAGCTCACAAACATTACCTTTCCACTAGATATGGTCTCCCTACTTAGCAGTAGTTTGAAACTAGCAGATAACTGAGGACGCTCCGTTGTTGTACCCGATTTGCTTTTCGCGAAGTTATTTCTTTTGTTTGATTTATTGCAGTTCTTGCGTATGTTTACAAATGTCTTGGTAACGTACTGTAGTAACAGTCTCTCGCGCTCAGCTCCGGGCAGACAGACAGACAAACAGAAACTATAAAGGTTCCATTTTCGCCATTTTATCAAAGGAGGCCTTCTAGAATGTTCTAAGGTTTCGAGGAGAGTTGCTGTGTGGGAGCGCTGCTGGGACAGTAACCGGCGGCTCCAACCAATGGGAACTGGGCTGAATGATCGCCACAGCGGATCGACAACCCGCCAAATCCAGCTAGGCGTACCCACAACATCAACATCAACAATGGTTAAAATGAAATAACACCTTTAAACCTTCAAGGAAGACTTAATTAAACCTTTTAAAGGTACAGCCGCACCCTGCAGCTAAACAGGTGGGAATTCGCGGCAAATAAATAACTTCAAACAGCGATACCGGGCATAATGCAAAGTATTTAAAACGCTAATGGATACCCACAGGCTCTCAGTTTAAGTATTCTGTTATAAAAGAAAATGGCGCTCCGAAAGAAGCTTGTTTTTGGTACGTTGGGTATTCGCTTTTAAATATTGTTGACTAGCTTTTGCCCGCGACTTTGTTCGCGTGGAATTAGTATTGTAGGTAACTTCTACCCCATAAAGGATAAAGACGTAATTTATTTATGTATTCCTAACGCTACGACTGTTCAAAAGATCAAATATCACTGGAAATCACATATTGCTATGTATATTTAAACAGGCGCTTACCACTTTAAACATTAAATGACGATAACTTTTTTTGCTGACATTAAATTTCAATAAAATAAAGCCTATAGAATGCCCTGATATAAGTTTTAACTATTTGTAAAAACTTCAATAAAATCCGTTGCGTAGTTTTGGAGATTAGCGAACACAGACATTAATGAACACATCCATGCATACATACATACACAGATAAAAATTATAAAATCTACTTGTTTGTGTTTTATTGCTCTTCCCTGATCGTAAGCACTATTTTTGATGAATTTATTTAATGTACAGACACGAACTTTCTACTGATTTATTATATGTATAGATCGTTGCATATCAGCTAAAAAGAATTTTTCATTTCTATTACACAGAAATAGAGTCATCTTATATCATTAATGGCTGATTTGCTACGAAACATATCATGCTCCAAGTTATTGTTTAAATAATAGATCAATGCCGAGGCCTGGGAAGTAGCCAATTGCTGGATGAGTAACTTGTTTAACACGAACCGCAGGTGAGTGTTTTTTATAGTTACGAATCCAGCAATTTTCTTGCGTTGGTTCTTGGCCATGTTTAGTAAAAATCGGTCCAGTTGAAGAGTATCAGCTCTTTTTCAAAATTATGTAAGGCATTTTTGGCAAAATAGAATTATTTTTTATTTACGTATTTACTCGACTAAAACATAAGGAGGGGTAAAGGGGTTTTTTTAATGTCGTGTTATTAAAACGTCGTCTTGTTAGAAGTACTTATATCCTTAGGGTAGCATTAATAATTCACTTACTTTCGTGTGTATGTATAAAATCAAAACCCGTAATTCCGAAGATAGTTTCGGCGTTGACAAATTCCAGCTCTGAATGATTAACAACGTTCCCCGTCCCTGGTCAGAGACAATGGTAAACCGACTACGGCGAGTGAGGTAATGAGCTAATGAATGAGATATGAATCACAGACTTTGTACCAAATGAAGTACGAACACACAAAGTGGATAGTCGAGTTCTCCATAATCTATAAAGTCAAACGTTTAATAATATCTTCACATGTAGGTACACACTTCACATGGTCTGGGAGAAAAGAAAAAACATCGAATATACCAGTTGCTTCTCGTCCCGCGCAGATGGTAAAAACCCATCGAGGAAATGGGCGAAAGTCTTGGGAATAATGTTATAGGCGATGCGGCTAGCAACCCATCACTATTTTGATTTCCCTTTTCCACCTATACGTCTCTGTCTACCCCGTAAGGGATAAAGACATAATATATGTTTGTATGTTTTATTAACATTAATCGAGTTTCACTCACTATGCCACACAACGACAAAACACTAACTATCCATATTGATCATAATAGTTGCTTGCTCAACTCTAGTGACCAGTTTGACCTTCGTCTGGCCAATCACAACGCAGCAATCGCCAATTTCGGCATGGCTTAATTTTATCTCATATAAATTACATGGCATTTCCGGTCTATTAGGTTGTCTGCTCTATGTTAATTAATCTACATTCACGGCATGAACGCAAAGTCCTCAAGGGAAGAAAAACCGCATAGCTGGAGTGAAGGAAAACTTTGGCGTCATAAATTACAATTTGGAATCCGGCGTTCCCCAATCGAAGTTGGTGAAACGCCGAAACGTATTAAGAGTGTAATTGATTTGATGAAAAGATCTGTTGGCAAATAGATTTCGGCAAACGGCAAGGGTTAAATCAATGTGAGATTTTGTTTGAAACTTTCACAATTGAGAGTAAGCTTTGGTATATATGTAAGAAAAAATGTGTTTTAGATTTTACTATGTATTTTTTTCCTGTTCGTCACGTTCTGAACATACCTATATGAAAAATAATTTGGGATACAGTTTTTCTTGTATAAGGATCGATAGAGTAAACGATTTTGAGTAAGAAAAATCAAATAAAAAAAAAATAGTTAAATTCTGAAAAAAATTATCATGCGGACTTTTTTTTGGAAACCGCTCAATAGCTGTGAGATCCATACATACATATATCACGTCTTTGTCCCTTACGGGGTAGACAGAGCCTAAGGTAACAAAACCTTAAGGCCACGTTTAGCATGATTAAGGGCGTCGGTGAAAAGGGAAATCAAAATAGTGATGGGTGGCTAGCCGCATCGCCTATAACATGATTCCAAAGACTTTCGCCCATTCCCTCGATGGGCTTTTACCATCTGCGCGGGAAGAGAAGCAACTGGTAAATTCTATGTTTTTTCTTTACTCCCAGACCAGCATGGAAGAAGCTATGTGAGATTCACCTTTCAACAATGGACATTTTTCTGATAAACGAAGATAGTAGGTACCTAATAATGTTTACAAGTCCAAGAAGATTATTTTCAGAAGTCGTTTAAAATGCTATATAATATAAAAATACAGCGGGAACATTATACTACAACTGAAGCTAGCGTGATGGAGCCAAACAGTAAAAACTTTTCTTTACAGCCATTAAACCAATAAGGTACTGCGTTTGGATATTTAACGACTAGTAACTTGAACCATCTGTGCCAAAATACGTTTTAGGGTGAAATCGGAGCGGTGGGCAAACACTTCTTAAGTACAATACTAGCTTCTGCCCGCGACTTCGTCTGCGTAGATTTATACATAAAAACCTTCCTCTTGAATCACTCTATCTATTAAAAAAAACCGCATCAAAATCCGTTGTGTAGTTTTGAAGATATAAGCATACATAGGGACATAGGGACAGAGAAAGCGACTTTGTCTTATACTATGTAGTGATTTCCTAAATTAAGAAGCGTACGTGGAAAAGTATTACTGTGAAATCCATCGATGGAATGATAGATATCTAATATGTAATTGTGTACAGACACATCATTCAAACAGATGACGCTTAGCGACAAAAAACGCATAGTAACAAGGTCACGTGACAGCTAGTGACAGGCAGAAAAATTCGAACACTACCCACCTGCTATGGGTGGTGTAGGGGTATAGCACGCGTCACGGAATGACGAGGATCCGGGTTCGATTCCCGGCCATAGCTTTACTTTTCGGATTTTTCTATGTGTTCTAATTTTCAGTGACATTAAGAAATTTGATAGATATCTGCCGTAAATACGAAATAATATAAAATAAAGATTTCATACTTCTTACTAAGGACTCTGTTGAGTTAACAAAGTATCCTACTAACACATTATGTGCGAATGTGATGCCCTCGCCAGACTAAGAATGAAACTCTTCGGCATCGGATACCCTGAACCAGGAGATTTCAAGGCACTACCACTACGCCCAATCACCCAATTCATGAATGAGGTGGTAAAATCGATGGAATAGTGCGAAGAAGAGGTAATTAAACAAAAGATCCACGAATGGGTCGAAGTGTATCCGTAGGTACCCCTAGACTAAGATAAGATAAGATCCTACTAACGTTATAAATGCGAAAGTTTGTGAGGATGGATGGATGTGACGATGTGAGTGTGTATGTTTGTTACTTCTTCACGCTGAAACAACTGGACGGATTTGGATAAAATTCGGAACAGAGAGAGCTGGTACCCTAGATTAAAACATAGGCTATTTTGAATCCCGGAAAATCGCATAGTTTCCGCGGGACACACACACAAATCACGTCTTTATCCCTTACGGGGTAGACAGAACCTAAGGTAACAGGTACCTACAGGCCACATTTAGCAAGATTGTGGGTGTATAGGTGGAGGTTGCTAGCCTCATCGCCTATAACATGATTCCTATTATAATCGCCCATTCCCTCGACGGGCTTTTACCATCTGCGCGGGTAGAGAAGCAACTGGTACATTCTATGTTTTTTCTTTGCTCCCAGACCAGCATGGAAAAGCGGGACAGCGATAAACAATATGTCAATTGCTAATTCATTGCAGTAAAGTCGCGTGCAGAAGCTGGTGTTAGTAAAGATTTCATGCTTCCTTACTATTTTAGGACTCAGTTGAGTATGTATGTATGTATGTATGTAAACTCTTTATTGTGCAAAATAAACAAGACAAATACAATTGACAAACCCTGAGATACATGCACAAAGGCGGACTTTGAGTTAATAAGTATTTAAAATACAATAGAGCCGCAACGAGATTATATTTTGGCAATCGTTCTGGCGTTGCGGCAGTTTTAATCTACTTAAAATGCAGCTTCATAAATATAAAATGACAATAATTAATGCGTGTATATTATGCTCCCGACTCTGGCGAATCTGAGGCTAACTGGGTGGTCCCGTGCATTTTTTAAAGAGATCCCTGAAACAATTCAAGCTGAAACGAAATCTAATATTCGAGCTAGAAAAATGAACGCTATGGGGCCTTACCGTGACATCTTAAGATACTACATATAAAATACATATCACTACATCCTTTCTTCCATGCTGGTCTGGGAGCAAAGATAAAACATAGAATGTACCAGTTGCTTCTCTTCCCGCGCAGATGGTATAAGCCCATCGAGGGATTGGGCGAAAATCTTAGGGATCATGTTATATAGGCGATGAGGCTACCAACCCATCACTATTTTGATTCCCCTTTCCAGCTATACGCCCACAATAATGCTAAACGTGGTCTTTAGGTCTTGTCGCCTTAGGCTCTGTCTACCCCGTAAGGGATAAAGACGTGATTTATGTATGTATCACTACATAGTATAAAACAAAGTTGCTTTCTGCTCTCTCTGTCCCTATTTTGATGCGTTTTTTTTTAATAGATAAAGTGATTCAAGAGAAAGGTTTGTATGTATAATTCTACGCAGACGAAGTTGCGGGCAGAAACTAGTAAACTACATAAATATACACACACAAAACATACTAAGTCCACTTAAGAAGATTCATCAAGCCAATACTTCTTCAGGCGACTTCGCAGGGCGACAACCGACTGATACTGCCTGATCTCAACAGGTAAACGATTCCACAGTCTAGGAGGCTCGCAGACTTGGGAGTAGGTTTTGGATTTGGAGACAGGGAACGCGAGAGATGGATTACTACTCTACCGCAACCGATTCTCAGAACCAACGGCCAAGTAACTAAATCTATCTGAAAGGTAGGATGGGGACTGGGTTCAAGTTAAGTTAACCCTATTATTAAGTAAGTAATACATGAACCTACTGATTATACGCTTAACGTTACTTGGCTGTTTGCAGAGGTTGTGTAACTACCCTACAAACTGTAATTATGGTTTGAATAACCCCTTCTTTCAATACGCGATTTGTATCAAATATTCATCGGCAGGGTTGTGTTCGGAATTATGTTTTTTTTATTGATAACGTATAATTTGTTGATCCAAACGTCAGCGTAGACTGCTATTTGGATAGTAGGTATGAGGGTTTCCTACTTTTTCTCTTTAAACCAATAATAATCATTTACGTAGTTTAACTATTCTACGTCATATTAAATTAAGCCAAGATCGTTTTCTCATTTGATAAAAATAGTTAATAAATCAACAAAAAAAAAAATAAGAATCTTAACAAGTTCACGTACAACGGAGCGTGAGCGAGGGCATGTGAGGGTTTTTCAAAAAAAAAGTCAACATAAACATTTTCCAGAATTTAAATATTTTAGGTTTTTCTTACTCAGAATTGTTTAAAAGCGTGCAGCCCTACTGTCGATCGCTACTCCACAGTGCATTACCGGTAATAAACTCATTGTCTTACCTATCCGCTACCCTCAACCGCACCGGACTAACCCGAACAACATTAAGTATTCTACCCCACTCTTGTTAACATTTTGGACGTTTTGAGTTAGATGTATCGGATGAGCCTTGCAAGTTTAAACTTGTCGAAGACATTGTGGGACGAGGCGTACATGCTCCTATTTCAGCAAAGTGACCATTGTCACAGACAAGTGACAATTCTGTTTACATTACTAACTCGGACGAGAATCTGCACCGGCTGGCTTCATCTATTACATACATTACATACATTGAATAAATTCATCAAAAATAGAGTGCTAACGATCAGGAAAGAGCAATAAAACTCAAAAAAGTAGATTTTATAATTTCTGTCTGCATGTATGTATGTGTTAATTAATGTCTGTATTCGCTAATCTCCAAAACTACGCAACGGATTTTATTGCGGATTTCACAAATAGTTAAAACTTATATTAGGGCATATGTTAGGCTTTATTTTATTGAAATCTAATGATAGCAAAAAAAGTTATCGTCATTTAAAATTTAAAGTGTTAAGCGCCTGTTTAAATATGAATAGCAATATGTGATTTCCAGTCACATCTGATCTTTTGAACAGTCGTAGCGTTGGAAATACGTATTATACATATACATAAATGACGTCTTTATCCCTTACGGGGTAGAAGTTACCCACAATACTAATTCCACGCATTAAATACGCATTGCATTTCGAATTGTCAATTGTCACCGACAATTGTCAGATTATATCTGGAATATTTCAACAGATGGTTCGGTTAGAGTTAGGCGCGAACACCCCTGTGAATGTTTTCAGGATAATTCGAGATTACCTAACTCGCTCGCAATCGCCATCGTGTTCATTTTGACAGTTCTTGTATGAATGTGACAGCTAGCTGATTCCGATGCCAATTGTCATACATGAACTGTCAAAATGAACACGATGGCGATTGCGAGCGAGTTAGGTATAAGCCTACAGGAGTAGGCGACGTTCAAAAGTGTACGCTCTCAAAAGGGTGATTTAATTTTGAATCCGTTTTGGATGACGATGAAAAGTTTGTATAGAAGTATCTTTATAGCAGATAATAAAGGATTGTCAAATGATGCAAAGCAGCCTCTCGGCTATGGGTGGTGCAGCGGTGTAGCACGCATCACGGAATGACGAGGATCCAGGTTCGATTTCTTGGCCATAGCTTTACTATAATTTAGGACCCTGATCCATAGACTTTAGCAGATCACGTCATTAGCAGCACCAGGGTACTTAGGTAATATAAAAGGCGTGATACTCCGCATTGCGTTGGTAAATTATGAGTGAAAGTCGCAGAAGTTTAAACATTATATCAGTTCACAGCCTGCTTCAATGTTTTTGCTGTCAGTGTGAATTTCACAATTAGTTTTTACGAGCGGCCAGCAGCATCACAAGGAGCAAAGCTAATTAACGCAAGCAGTATACTTACTTATTAATATGTCGGATGATAGTCAGACAGTTTCGAATCAATCTAAGATTCTTGGTCATGGTGATGTGTGTGAACCTAGCATATCAATTTCCAGAATCTCAAAAAATAATCGGTGTTCTAGTAGCATCCCCAATAGTTCTACAGTTCTTGATAATTTTTTTTAATAGTTCAGCTCTTTTTCCCCAAAAAAAATCACTTTGAAAAATTCGACGAAATTAGATGCTAACTTCACAGTACAAGTTCCAGCATCTCAGCAGTTCTCGCTTTCTAGACGCTTAAAACATATGAAAATGCAAAGTTCTATTGCTTACAGCCACCATAGCAACAGTTCTATCGAAAAAACAGTATTTAAAAAAAAAAAATATTTTTTGAAAAATGAGATGCTAACTTCTCACTACGAATTTCAGCATCTCAAGAGTTCTCAGTTTCTAGACGCTTAAAACATATGAAAATGCAAAGTTCTATTGTTAACAGCCAACATAGCAATAGTTCTATCGAAAAAACCATATATAAAAAAATATATATTTCAGAAAAATTAGATGCTAACTTCTCATTACGCATTTCAGCATCTCAGGAGTTCTCAGTTTCTAGACGCTTAAAACGTATAAAAATGCATAATAGTTCTATCGTTTACAGGCAACACGCAAAAACACGAAAAAAAACTCATATATGTCTAAATGCTATGTTATTTCAACAGTTCTACCCAGCATCTCAGCTGATTTCGATAGGAACAGGACAAATAAGCAAAAAACAACAAAGAACTATCATTTTAACGCGACCTAGCAATAGTTCTGGCTAAAAAACTAAAAAAAAACTCATATATGTCTAAATGCTATGTTATTTCAACAGTTCTACCCGGCATCTCAGCTGATTTCGATAGGAACAGGTCAAGTAAGCGTAAAACAACAAAGAACTATCATTTTAACGCGACCTAGCAATAGTTCTGGCTAAAAAACTAAAAAAAAACTCATATATGTCGAAATGCTATGTTATTTCAACAGTTCTACCCGGCATCTCAGCTGATTTCGATAGGAACAGGTCAAGTAAGCATAAAACAACAAAGAACAACCTTTTTAACGCGACCTAGGAAAAGTTCCGGCTAAAACACGAAAAAAAAAACTCATATATGTCTAAATGCTATGTTATTTCAACAGTTCTACCCAGAATCTCAGCTGATTTCGATAGGAACAGGAAGAGTAAGCATACTGCAACAAAGAGCTATCATTATAACGCGACCTAGCAAAAATACGAATTTTCTAAAAAAAGGCGTATTTTGAGGGTGGTGTATGGGAGCTCGCGTACATAAATTTGTTTACCTTTGGTGGGTGAAAAAGGTGGAAAATTCGGATTTTGCCTGAAAATTTTCCCAAATGTCCTAAACGGGTTGGGTGGCTGCCGAACCGTTGTGGACCAAATTTTCGGGTCTGTTTGATCGGGTCAACCCAGCTCGGTTGCTGGGTGCTTAAGAGAGTCTGCCCCACCAAGGGGCGATCATCTCTGAGCGTTTTCCGTTCTCACACTGAGGGGGAAGAACGGGAAACGGCCGAAGGAGGAGGAGAAAACTTTGCGGACGCCATGGAGATGGTGTCCAATCCTTTGAAGAGGGGCCATTTGAAGGGATTGATCTCTGGGGAAGGCACTACTTCCCCAAAAGTTAATACATCGTGCAGAGGGCGTAAGCCCATGGGCATAGGCGCACACGCTGGGTTGGCCGCAGCAAAGGCAAAATTGAGGGCCTACAATGATGATGATGACTACGAGTACCAGGCGGATAAGGACAAGCCTTATCGCCTGGAATTTCCAGCGCTGCGCTCCCGTTCGCAGGGGACGTGTTTTAGCTAGAACTTTTGCAAGGTCGCGTTAAAAAGGTTGCTTTTTGGTTCTTAATGTTTACTCTTCCTGTTGATAGTTCTTTGTTGTTTTATGCTTATTTGTCCTGTTCCTATCGAAATCAGCTGAGATGCTGGGTAGAACTGTTGAAATAACATAGCATTTAGACATATATGAGTTTTTTTTTTAGTTTTTTAGCCAGAACTATTGCTAGGTCGCGTTAAAATGATAGTTCTTTGTTGTTTTACGCTTACTTGACCTGTTCCTATCGTAATCAGCTGAGATGCTGGGTAGAACTGTTCAAATAACATAACATTTCGTCATATACTATTTTTTTTTAGTTTTTTAGCCAGAACTATTGCTAGGTCGCGTTAAAATGATAGTTCTTTGTTGTTTTACGCTTACTTGACCTGTTCCTATCGAAATCAGCTGAGATGCTGGGTAGAACTGTTGAAAAACATAGCATTTCGACATATATGAGTTTTTTTAGTTTTTTAGCCAGAACTATTGCTAGGTCGCGTTAAAATGATAGTTCTTTGTTGTTTTATGCTTATTTGTCCTGTTCCTATCGAAATCAGCTGAGATGCCGGGTAGAACTGTTGAAAAACATAGCATTTAGACATATATGAGTTTTTTTTAGTTTTGTAGCCAGAACTATTGCTAGGTCGCGTTAAAATGATAGTTCTTTGTTGTTTTATGCTAACTTGACCTGTTCCTATCGAAATCAGCTGAGATGCTGGGTAGAACTGTTGAAATAACATAGCATTTAGACATATATGAGTTTTTTTTTAGTTTTTTAGCCAGAACTATTGCTAGGTCGCATTAAAATGATAGTTCTTTGTTGTTTTATGCTTATTTGTCCTGTTCCTATCGAAATCAGCTGAGATGCTGGGTAGAACTGTTGAAATAACATAGCATTTAGACATATATGAGTTTTTTTTTTAGTTTTTTAGCCAGAACTATTGCTAGGTCGCGTTAAAATGATAGTTCTTTGTTGTTTTATGCTTAGTTGTCCTGTTCCTATCGAAATCAGCTGAGATGCTGGGTAGAACTGTTGAAAAACATAGCATTTCGACATTTATGAGTTTTTTTTTTAGTTTTTTAGCCAGAACTATTGCTAGGTCGCGTTAAAATGATAGTTCTTTGTTGTTTTACGCTTACTTGACCTGTTCCTATCGAAATCAGCTGAGATGCTGGGTAGAACTGTTCAAATAACATAGCATTTAGACATATACTATTTTTTTTTTTAGTTTTTTAGCCAGAACTATTGCTAGGTCGCGTTAAAATGATAGTTCTTTGTTGTTTTACGCTTACTTGACCTGTTCCTATCGAAATCAGCTGAGATGCCGGGTAGAACTGTTGAAAAACATAGCATTTCGACATATATGAGTTTTTTTTTAGTTTTTTAGCCAGAACTATTGCTAGGTCGCGTTAAAATGATAGTTCTTTGTTGTTTTATGCTTAGTTGTCCTGTTCCTATCGAAATCAGCTGAGATGCTGGGTAGAACTGTTGAAAAACATAGCATTTCGACATATATGAGTTTTTTTTTAGTTTTTTAGCCAGAACTATTGCTAGGTCGCGTTAAAATGATAGTTCTTTGTTGTTTTACGCTTACTTGACCTGTTCCTATCGAAATCAGCTGAGATGCTGGGTAGAACTGTTCAAATAACATAGCATTTAGACATATACTATTTTTTTTTTAGTTTTTTAGCCAGAACTATTGCTAGGTCGCGTTAAAATGATAGTTCTTTGTTGTTTTACGCTTACTTGACCTGTTCCTATCTAAATCAGCTGAGATGCCGGGTAGAACTGTTGAAAAACATAGCATTTCGACATATATGAGTTTTTTTTTAGTTTTTTAGCCAGAACTATTGCTAGGTCGCGTTAAAATGATAGTTCTTTGTTGTTTTACGCTTACTTGACCTGTTCCTATCTAAATCAGCTGAGATGCCGGGTAGAACTGTTGAAAAACATAGCATTTCGACATATATGAGTTTTTTTTTTAGTTTTTTAGCCAGAACTATTGCTAGGTCGCGTTAAAATGATAGTTCTTTGTTGTTTTACGCTTACTTGACCTGTTCCTATCGAAATCAGCTGAGATGCCGGGTAGAACTGTTGAAAAACATAGCATTTCGACATATATGAGTTTTTTTTTAGTTTTTTAGCCAGAACTATTGCTAGGTCGCGTTAAAATGATAGTTCTTTGTTGTTTTATGCTTATTTGTCCTGTTCCTATCGAAATCAGCTGAGATGCTGGGTAGAACTGTTGAAAAACATAGCATTTCGACATATATGAGTTTTTTTTTAGTTTTTTAGCCAGAACTATTGCTAGGTCGCGTTAAAATGATAGTTCTTTGTTGTTTTACGCTTACTTGACCTGTTCCTATCGAAATCAGCTGAGATGCTGGGTAGAACTGTTCAAATAACATAGCATTTAGACATATACTATTTTTTTTTTTAGTTTTTTAGCCAGAACTATTGCTAGGTCGCGTTAAAATGATAGTTCTTTGTTGTTTTACGCTTACTTGACCTGTTCCTATCGAAATCAGCTGAGATGCCGGGTAGAACTGTTGAAAAACATAGCATTTCGACATATATGAGTTTTTTTTTAGTTTTTTAGCCAGAACTATTGCTAGGTCGCGTTAAAATGATAGTTCTTTGTTGTTTTATGCTTATTTGTCCTGTTCCTATCGAAATCAGCTGAGATGCTGGGTAGAACTGTTGAAAAACATAGCATTTCGACATATATGAGTTTTTTTTTAGTTTTTTAGCCAGAACTATTGCTAGGTCGCGTTAAAATGATAGTTCTTTGTTGTTTTACGCTTACTTGACCTGTTCCTATCTAAATCAGCTGAGATGCTGGGTAGAACTGTTGAAAAATATAGCATTTCGACATAAATGAGTTTTTTTTTAGTTTTTTAGCCAGAACTATTGCTAGGTCGCGTTAAAATGATAGTTCTTTGTTGTTTTACGCTTACTTGACCTGTTCCTATCGAAATCAGCTGAGATGCTGGGTAGAACTGTTCAAATAACATAGCATTTAGACATATACTATTTTTTTTTTAGTTTTTTAGCCAGAACTATTGCTAGGTCGCGTTAAAATGATAGTTCTTTGTTGTTTTACGCTTACTTGACCTGTTCCTATCTAAATCAGCTGAGATGCCGGGTAGAACTGTTGAAAAACATAGCATTTCGACATATATGAGTTTTTTTTTAGTTTTTTAGCCAGAACTATTGCTAGGTCGCGTTAAAATGATAGTTCTTTGTTGTTTTACGCTTACTTGACCTGTTCCTATCTAAATCAGCTGAGATGCCGGGTAGAACTGTTGAAAAACATAGCATTTCGACATATATGAGTTTTTTTTTTAGTTTTTTAGCCAGAACTATTGCTAGGTCGCGTTAAAATGATAGTTCTTTGTTGTTTTACGCTTACTTGACCTGTTCCTATCGAAATCAGCTGAGATGCCGGGTAGAACTGTTGAAAAACATAGCATTTCGACATATATGAGTTTTTTTTTAGTTTTTTAGCCAGAACTATTGCTAGGTCGCGTTAAAATGATAGTTCTTTGTTGTTTTACGCTTACTTGACCTGTTCCTATCGAAATCAGCTGAGATGCCGGGTAGAACTGTTGAAAAACATAGCATTTCGACATATATGAGTTTTTTTTTAGTTTTTTAGCCAGAACTATTGCTAGGTCGCGTTAAAATGATAGTTCTTTGTTGTTTTATGCTTAGTTGTCCTGTTCCTATCGAAATCAGCTGAGATGCTGGGTAGAACTGTTGAAAAACATAGCATTTCGACATATATGAGTTTTTTTTTAGTTTTTTAGCCAGAACTATTGCTAGGTCGCGTTAAAATGATAGTTCTTTGTTGTTTTACGCTTACTTGACCTGTTCCTATCGAAATCAGCTGAGATGCTGGGTAGAACTGTTCAAATAACATAGCATTTAGACATATACTATTTTTTTTTTAGTTTTTTAGCCAGAACTATTGCTAGGTCGCGTTAAAATGATAGTTCTTTGTTGTTTTACGCTTACTTGACCTGTTCCTATCTAAATCAGCTGAGATGCCGGGTAGAACTGTTGAAAAACATAGCATTTCGACATATATGAGTTTTTTTTTAGTTTTTTAGCCAGAACTATTGCTAGGTCGCGTTAAAATGATAGTTCTTTGTTGTTTTACGCTTACTTGACCTGTTCCTATCTAAATCAGCTGAGATGCCGGGTAGAACTGTTGAAAAACATAGCATTTCGACATATATGAGTTTTTTTTTTAGTTTTTTAGCCAGAACTATTGCTAGGTCGCGTTAAAATGATAGTTCTTTGTTGTTTTACGCTTACTTGACCTGTTCCTATCGAAATCAGCTGAGATGCCGGGTAGAACTGTTGAAAAACATAGCATTTCGACATATATGAGTTTTTTTTTAGTTTTTTAGCCAGAACTATTGCTAGGTCGCGTTAAAATGATAGTTCTTTGTTGTTTTATGCTTATTTGTCCTGTTCCTATCGAAATCAGCTGAGATGCTGGGTAGAACTGTTGAAAAACATAGCATTTCGACATATATGAGTTTTTTTTTAGTTTTTTAGCCAGAACTATTGCTAGGTCGCGTTAAAATGATAGTTCTTTGTTGTTTTACGCTTACTTGACCTGTTCCTATCGAAATCAGCTGAGATGCTGGGTAGAACTGTTCAAATAACATAGCATTTAGACATATACTATTTTTTTTTTTAGTTTTTTAGCCAGAACTATTGCTAGGTCGCGTTAAAATGATAGTTCTTTGTTGTTTTACGCTTACTTGACCTGTTCCTATCGAAATCAGCTGAGATGCCGGGTAGAACTGTTGAAAAACATAGCATTTCGACATATATGAGTTTTTTTTTAGTTTTTTAGCCAGAACTATTGCTAGGTCGCGTTAAAATGATAGTTCTTTGTTGTTTTATGCTTATTTGTCCTGTTCCTATCGAAATCAGCTGAGATGCTGGGTAGAACTGTTGAAAAACATAGCATTTCGACATATATGAGTTTTTTTTTAGTTTTTTAGCCAGAACTATTGCTAGGTCGCGTTAAAATGATAGTTCTTTGTTGTTTTACGCTTACTTGACCTGTTCCTATCTAAATCAGCTGAGATGCTGGGTAGAACTGTTGAAAAATATAGCATTTCGACATAAATGAGTTTTTTTTTAGTTTTTTAGCCAGAACTATTGCTAGGTCGCGTTAAAATGATAGTTCTTTGTTGTTTTACGCTTACTTGACCTGTTCCTATCGAAATCAGCTGAGATGCTGGGTAGAACTGTTCAAATAACATAGCATTTAGACATATACTATTTTTTTTTTAGTTTTTTAGCCAGAACTATTGCTAGGTCGCGTTAAAATGATAGTTCTTTGTTGTTTTACGCTTACTTGACCTGTTCCTATCTAAATCAGCTGAGATGCCGGGTAGAACTGTTGAAAAACATAGCATTTCGACATATATGAGTTTTTTTTTAGTTTTTTAGCCAGAACTATTGCTAGGTCGCGTTAAAATGATAGTTCTTTGTTGTTTTACGCTTACTTGACCTGTTCCTATCTAAATCAGCTGAGATGCCGGGTAGAACTGTTGAAAAACATAGCATTTCGACATATATGAGTTTTTTTTTTAGTTTTTTAGCCAGAACTATTGCTAGGTCGCGTTAAAATGATAGTTCTTTGTTGTTTTACGCTTACTTGACCTGTTCCTATCGAAATCAGCTGAGATGCCGGGTAGAACTGTTGAAAAACATAGCATTTCGACATATATGAGTTTTTTTTTAGTTTTTTAGCCAGAACTATTGCTAGGTCGCGTTAAAATGATAGTTCTTTGTTGTTTTATGCTTATTTGTCCTGTTCCTATCGAAATCAGCTGAGATGCTGGGTAGAACTGTTGAAATAACATAGCATTTAGACATATATGAGTTTTTTTTCGTGTTTTTGCGTGTTGCCTGTAAACGATAGAACTATTATGCATTTTTATACGTTTTAAGCGTCTAGAAACTGAGAACTCCTGAGATGCTGAAATGCGTAATGAGAAGTTAGCATCTCATTTTTCTGAAATATATATTTTTTTATATATGGTTTTTTCGATAGAACTATTGCTATGTTGGCTGTTAACAATAGAACTTATGGTGGCTGTAAGCAATAGAACTTTGCATTTTCATATGTTTTAAGCGTCTAGAAAGCGAGAACTGCTGAGATGCTGGAACTTGTACTGTGAAGTTAGCATCTCATTTCGTCGAATTTTTCAAAGTGATTTTTTTTGGGGAAAAAGAGCTGAACTATTAAAAAAAAATATCAAGAACTGTAGAACTATTGGGGATGCTACTAGAACACCGATTATTTTTTGAGATTCTGGAAATTGATATGCTAGGTTCACACACATGTCATGGTGTGAGGTCACAGTGCGAATTATGTAATTAAGAAAAAATACGTCTTGGCAATTTGGATTGGATTGTTGTTAGTACTAAAATTTTATCGATAATCGTTTAATAAGCAGGATGTCACAATCGCCTATCGTCTACCTTGTTCTTTGTTTCTGTATTGTTTTGTACTGATTTGTGGTGTTCAATAAAGGGTATTTGTATTGTATTGAAGCCTCACCTCTAAATTTGTCAAAATGAATGTGCCAACCATACCAGTACCTTTGTCACTGAAACTACACTAAATCTGTAAAAGTTTTTCAGGCTTTTTGAATCATTGACAAATTTTTTCATACGTTGATCGGTGTAAAAAGGGAATCGCGTCAAAGTACTAAATTTTGGATGAAAAATCTTTGTAGGGGTCTTCAGTCGTGCTAACCCAAGGGGGCGTTCAAGTAATACGTATGCTTTTCTTTGCTTTGCTTATTTTTGATGGTGGGCGGGGGGGTGGGGATGGGGTCGATATGGTGATTACGTTAGCAGTTTCGATTCGAACTGGTGCTCACGAATCAATAAAAAACAGAATCCATAAAAAAAATGCATACCTACTGGTATTGATTACGTAAGCATGGAAGGGGGGTAAGAGGTTTGCTTACTTTTGCTGACAAGGGGTGGGGGGGGGGGGGGGGTAAATAATTGTCCTGCTGACATATTCCGGAAAATTGCTGAGAGACCCAGTATACAAATAAGTCCACGTCAAACCTGAATATTGCCTTTAAAGTGAAGAAGCCTTAAAAGAACTTATAAGCTCCCGATACAATCTCGAACGCGTCAACCGTCCAAGTTCACAAAGTACCCAACTAAACTACATACTCAGTAAATTATGCAAGGTACGGTAGGAGCTTAAAACTTCGCGGTCCTTCAGGGCTCCGTTGTGAGACGGGCGAGAGGAATCCTAATATCAAGAACCCCATTTCACCAATTTGACAAATGTCGGCGATATGTGACAACTCGACATGCAAGATGAAGTCAATATGGAGCCAACCGGCGTAGATTCTCAAACAGAATTGTCACTTGTCCCCGACAAATTGTCCAGTTGAAATAGGGGCCAGGCTACTTCAAAATTCGATTTCTGAAGTTCGTCTCACTATCCCTCTCACTGTCAAATTAATTACTATAAGTGCGAGTAGCACGGCACGAAACGAACTTCGGAGTTTATACAGGCCTTATGGCCTGTTTAGTATTGAGCAGACAGTTCTTTGCCTCATAAAGTTGCTAGGAATTGTTGTAAATTTCCGTTTCAAAACTATAAAAAATGAAATCTTTTCGTATTAAGTCCAGAAGTTTTGGCGTGAAAGAGTAAGAAACACACAAACTTTCACATTTATAGTTTCAGTAGGATTATGGTTTATACGGGTGCTCGAAAATACTATCATATCATCAACATACAAATCATAGATCACAATCAAAACGCAGTTCTCTGTGCGCTCGCTAAAGCTCATTGCCAGCTCAGTGTTGCAAGTATCAGCCAAGTCTGAGATAGGGTTGCCGCAAAATGTATAGTTTTAATTGAAGGAGAAGTACATCCCTCTCTAAGCATGATGAGCCCGAGCCTTTTGCCGCATTTTAATTATTCTGTGAATTGTTTGTATGTGTATCAATATTATTGATCCTACTACTGAAATAAAGGTAAAACTATCGATAGTATTGTAGTCAACCAAAAATATCGATACTATTGTCTTTGCTTAAACTATCGATAGTCTTTTTCAACATGAAACTATCGTGAGACTCAACCATAATTACACAAACGGATAACTTACGCATAAATGTTTCGGACTAGTTCGTAGTCCTACCTCTTGGAGCTATCGTCCCAGCGGCATCGACACGAATATGCTCGCGCGGCTATTCGACGCAGCTGACAGCGGCGCACAACTACCCTCGTTTTCATCGTCATTTTTATTAATGTCAAAAGTAGGGCAGCACACAACACTGATCACGTCACTTCGTTCTTCGTCTATCGAAACTATTATATTGGTAGTGGACTATCTAGCGGCAACACTAGTCAGAGACAGGGTAACATTGATTTATCCGAGGGCAATTTCATTCAACTGACAGGCTGCAAGTTGACTGTCCGTGACAGGCATGCAGCCGGGACTTGAGATTTATTGCCATCATGTGTGGTTAATAATGGGGCAAATTAGTTGTGAACTAATCGTGCTATAATTAAAGTATAATCGAGTTACCGGAGCCGGGATCATGTTAGACTTAAGACGGAGTAAACATCGTTGACTTGGAAGCAATTTCGAAGAGTATTTTGTATCGCCGAGTTTCAATTGGCTAGGAAATGTAGACAGTATTGTGGCAATTCATGCCACTTTCTGAGATTAAAAGTAGCCTGTTTGATTACGCGGGTTCCCTATGCTTTTCTATCATTTCATGATTTCACATACCGTAAATCTATGGTTTGATATAACTCTTTTTTTCTACTTAACAGTTGATTGCTATAAAACTAACATCATCTAACCTAAAATTTTACAAGATGGTACTGTCAAAACTCCTGAAAAAATTACGGTTTAGGAAGAAAAAAGACAAAATATAAGAGCATAGACACAATTTTATAGATAAGCAACAAAAACACAAACATGAAAAATAGAGAGTGTAGTGTAGAGTGTGTCTTCGCAAAAGTGAAACGGTCGCTGGCTCAGCATTACGTTGAAGTGTTAGACACCTGCAGCACTGGTTCTCAGCCAGTACCGTCTGTGTGTGACTCACGGAATATCACTACAAAGTATAAAACAAAGTCATTTTCCGCCATCTATCTGTCTGTCTGTCTGTCCCTAGGCATGTTTAAATCTTTAAAACTACGCAACGGATTTTGATGCAGTATTTTTTTAATAGATAGAGTGATTCAAGAGGAAGTTTTATATGTATTCTACGCAGACGAAGTCACGGGCATAAGCTATATGTAAATAAAGTTTCTGCAGATGGTAAAAGACCATCGAGGGAATGGGCGATGCTTATAGGAATCATGTTATACGCGATGAGGCTAGCAACCCATCACTATTTTGATTCCGTTTTCCACCTATACCTACGCCCTCAATCTTGCTAACTGTGGCCTGTAGGTACCTGTTATCTTAGGCTCTGTCTACCCCGTAAGGGACAAAGACGTAATTTGTGTATGTAAATAAAGTTTCTGACAATAAGGTAACATTATGGCATATGAAATTCGGGCTAATGAAAGGATTCGATTTCCGTGTCATAGTCCATTCCGCAAATGGAAATATGCCACGGGTATTGGTTCGTTGATATGCACGGATAAAATAAGCTGTGGTTACTAAAATTCAACCATCGCAACTAACAATGCAGCTCAGCAATGTAACGACAGAATCTATTATCTCAAATTTTCACAATTCACAAGTTTACAATAAGTTTCTGTCAAAAATGTAATTTTCAAAGCTTTTTTTTGCTGACCGTACTTGCATTGTCAACCGTCCTACATAACGTGTAGGTACCAAATTTCAAGTCAATCGGACCGACCGTTGAAGAGTTCCCTCCGCAGACGGTCCTGGCTGGGCAACCAGAACTCCACTACCAGATTATTGCACTGTCATGGGACACAAGTATGCAAATTTCAGCTCAATCGGGTGAAGATATTTGCTTCAAAGTTGAGTCGCAAGATTCCACCCGTACATACGTTGCAAGTTAATATAAAACCTAGCAATGTAACGACTGATTCAATTGGCATTGTTCATTTTTTTTAGTATGCTCCAATTCGAAAACCATTTCGAGGAAAACCATCAATTATCCGATTTATCTTGTCCAATTTCAAAAATACTTTATGATTGCAGATATTTTTGTAAAAGTAATTTGAACCTTTGTTTGACCGAACGACCGGGTTTTTAGACAGAATCCAGCATCGAATGTTTGCCACAAAAATGAAAAAAAAAGTTTGGCTACGGCAAATGTCACGTGTCACTGTCAAATCTACAAAACCATAGACAAAGCCGTTTTTTTTATAGCCAGCCGAACGAAGGCGATTGGGATTCTGTCTAAATTCACGAATTATCAAACAGCGAAAAAATATTTATTATTAATTAACAAAGCCACGTAAAAGCATAATATTCAAATTAGTTGCTTGAAATAGTTCATTTTATCAAATAAAGGTGTTAAAAGCACAGCTTAAAAAAAATGAACAATGCCAATTGCGTCTATTCATCACAATTCAGAAGTTTAATTTCAGAACTAAATACAATACAGAACCCTCATTCCGTCCCTCGTTGCATGATCGCACACAGGTGCTGCTAGTCCTAGACGGGATCCTTTGCGAGTCTACTTAAATCTACGTGGAACTTTAGCGTGGGAAAGAGCACGTGCGTCCACGTTCACAATGACTAGCGTTATAAGTCTCATGTTAAACTTTAGTGTAATTTGTTTGGTTACCGACATAGCCCAGCGGATTAGCAAGTTGAAATGGCAGTGGGCATAGCACATAGCACGGAGGACGGATGGGGTCGAAAGGTCCTCGAGTGGAGACCACGTACCGGCAAGCGCAGCGTGGGACGTCCACACACAAGGTGGACCGATGACCTCATTAAGATCGGAGGATCGCGCTGGATGCAAGCCGCTTCCAACCGGTCTTATTGGAGGTCTAAAGGAAGAGGCCTATGTCCAACAGTGGACTTGTAATGGCTGAGATGATGATGATGATGATGATGATGATGATGAATTTGTTATGGATGTATAGACTGATCGCTTGAATAAGTCCTCGCCCGTGCGGCGCAGGGCGCGGGGTAATACGACCGCGGGGACGGAGGTGCGGGCGGGTAGTGCGCCTGCCGCCCGCACCTCTCTCGGTCCCCTTTGTCGTCCCACCCGCGCCCCTGCACCGCACGGGAAAGGACTCATTTAAGCGGTCGATCATAATTTTGTATTGAGACTGGGCGAAATTTTGTGTCGCTGAGTATTTACGAAAACGCATTCGAGACGTTGTTTTCAGCAAAATACTATTAAGCCCTCTCATCGAAAAGTTACGAACACGTAATAGCCACGTGTATTTTTTGTCGGCTTGTTCCCCGTACATAACCAAGTTACGTAGCCGGCACTGGTAAAACCAATGTAGGATGATTAATTTGGATTAATTTAGGTTTAGGTGCGGCGGGGCCACCCCTAAGCCGCGAACATGTTTGTTTTAATTTAGAAACAGTCTTTATTTTACCTTAGAATGTCCTGGTAATGTAAAATAGTTATGTACGGGAAACAAGCGTTTTTGTCTACGTCTGACAAAGCCAAACCTCAAATGGATAGAAAAAGACAAACTAATGCTAATTAAATTTCTTATCTGCCACTTAAGCTTGTTAAACTTTTACGAAAAAACAAAGGTCACGCTGAAATTATACACTTGTCAAATGGTTCTTAGCCAAACCCCTAATTACCGGTTTACCTTGAATCCAGTTAATTATTAACCTGCTATAAAATGCTCCACAAATAGTCAACTAATGAATATTCCCCGAGCGCCGTCTACGTGTCTGTCTGTTTATTATTTATCTAATTATACGGTTGTAACGTCTCAATAACGTGGTCTGAATTAATTCGATCGGCCTCCAAATTTGTTTATAATTTAGTTTCGTTTGTTAGTCTTCCCTACGAACGCTACGGAAATATGTTATCATTACATCATCACTACATAGTATAAAATAAAGTCGCTTTTTCTGTCCCTATCTACCTATGTCCTTGTCCCTATGTATGCTTATATCTTCAAAACTACACAACAGATTTTGATGCAGTTTTTTTTAATAGATAGAGTGATTCAAGAGGAAGGTTTTTATGTATAATTCTACGCAGACGTAGTCGCCGGCAGAAGCTAGTCACTACATAGTATAAAACAAAGTCGCTTTCTCTGTCCCTATGTCCCTATGTATGCTTATATCTTCAAAACTACACAACGGATTTTGATGCAGTTTTTTTAATAGATAGAGTGATTCAAGAGGAAGGTTTTTATGTATAATTCTACGCAGACGAAGTCGCGGGCAGAAGCTAGTAAAATATAAAGTTTTAAAAACAGAAGAGCCTGTACAAACATTTGCTAGCTATCAGCTAGCTACCCATCCGATATCTCAGGCTTGAGCGCAATCGAGTTTTCCACTCGATTGACTCCCGTCTTTGCTCGAGTAAATCTCGCTTTGATGTTACATTTATTACCAGAAATCGAGTTTAAATAGAAATCATGCCTTTAGAACTGATTTGATTAAGTTACCGTCAAGTGTATATTGTTACAAGAGCTGGTAGACATTTTAGACTAGATATTTTAGGCAGCGTAAACGCTAACATAAACTTTTCCCAAAGAGGTGAATAATTGTACTGAATTTGAAATAAGACACAAAATTACAGCTCCAATTTAGTCTGATTAGCCGTCTATTGGCTGTATCTGCTATGCCATTCTGGAAGCAAAGAAAAAACATACAAAGGATTGGGCGAAAATCTTAGGAATCATATTATAGGCGATGCGGATAGGAACCCATCACTATTTTCATCCCCTACACATATACGCCAACAATCATGCTAAACGCGGCCTCTATCTACCCCCTAAAGGATAAAGACCTGATTTGTGTTTGTATGTATGTACGTAAACTCTGATCGGATACAAAGCTTTCAAGAGGCGCGGATTCCTAGAGCTGGACCAAAATGTGAAGTTCAGACACAAATGGAGATGGACACGTTTCCAATGGATCGCTGCCTCTGCAATTACACTTCTGCTCATAGTGGTACTACTGATCGTAGGATAAAAAAGGTAGCGCAAATACACTACCTACTCCTTATTTAAACAGCTGTGCGACGAGTCACGAACATTTTCGGGCTGAAAAATCCGTAAACATGTTTAAAGTTCCAAGAAACAATTGAGCTGCACTAATCTTCTGCTAGCATAAAAACATTTTTTAACTGTACACCAGCTCTTTGACTATAATGTAACGTTACAAATTTAATTATTGGCTCTGCTGGCTTTACCTTGAACGGGGTTGGTAAGTAGATTTAACAATGGCGGGGACGAGTAAGTGGTGGATGGTTATAGACGAATTATAGATGAATAAAAAGATAGCTCAATAACCAAACCTAAAAAAATCATTTTAACACAAGATTCTTTGCTGACTGTACTTTTTATTGACTGTACTTCATTGTCATCTATCTTGCATATGCATACCAAATTTCAAGTCAATCGGACAAACAGTTGAAGAGTTCCCTTCTGCGGAATAGAATAGAAGATAGAGCCTTGTAAAAACTTATCTATGCACATGTCACTAGTGCTCTAAAATGCTTTCAGAAAACGTAGGAAATTACCAGCATTATTACACCCTTAAAATTCTATACCTACTGTAACAACTTACAGTACCTACAAAAATCTGTAATGTTATTACAGATTTTACCATAACCTTACCTACTACCACAGAGAAGAAAGTAAATCACGTCTTTATCCCTTACGGGATAGACAGAACCTAGTATAATAATGCTAGTCATTTCCCTACTGCTTGAGGCCATCTTAGAGTACTTAGGATATATTTGTAGAATGTGTAGATAAAGTAATGTATGCAACTGTACATAATTAGGCCTTAAAACAATCTTATTTTGAAACATTGCCAGGGGTCGTTTCAAAAACCACACTCGTGTTTTAAGGACCCTCATTACGTAACGGTTGCATAAAATAATATAAGAATTTGGGAGTATTTTGAGTTTTATATTGGACTTAAAATTTCTAAATGTCAGTGAAAATTAGAACACACAGAAAAATCCGAAAAGTAAAGCTATGGCCGGGATTCGACTTTACTTTAAAATGTTCTGATCGTTCATTAATTATGCGGATAACACGAGTATTCTACATTAATTATTTATTATAGAAACAACTATGTATCGCTGTTTCAACTGCATAAATATCTAATACAGGCTCCCGGCGTACGTAAACAAAATAAATGACACAAGTGGATTTATAAAAGCACCAAACAAAATCAAAGGTTTATTTCACAAACAGGCTACCAAGGGATCTTTTTAACCAACAAGCTTTAGGAAAGACCATCTTTGCCAAGAAAACGCCGCAAGAAACTTAACAAGTCAATATTAATATAAATTACCACTTACCGAAACTTGAAACGTGGTTCACAAACGCGAAAACTAGCACCAATAATGTAACTGGAACAAAAGACACTCGTTAGTAAATTAGGTAACAAAATGGAACCGTAAACTTTTTAACTACATGTTTTTACCTCTCGCGTACATTTCGGCGGGAAAACTTTTGAAAGGCGAACGTGCGCCTCCCTAGCCGACCGGATGGGTACTGAGTTCCTGACGTAACATTAGTAGCTGGCTGAAAACTTTTCGGAACCAAAAGGCTAGGGCGAACATTTTCCAGCCAGAACTGTGGCAGTAGAAAAAAAAACCAAGGTCGGATTTTAATTAAAAGTTAGTAATTTGACGTTTGCCGAGGTTTTATAAAGGACTACTGGGTACGCCATACAAAGGTATGAACTAAAGAGTTCAATAAACTTACGTAAAATTACGTAAACGAAAGAAAATTAAAATGAAATACTGAATGAAAAATCGGTCAGTGCTCACTGAATCATATTAAATGGTCGAATACTTTAATTGAAAATCATAAAACAAACCTAACCTAACCCATTCTATGTAGCTAAATGTACAGGGCGAAAATCATAGGAATCATGTTACAGGCGATGCGGCTAGAAACCCATCGTTATTTTGATTCCATTTTCCACCTATACGCCCATAATCTTGCTAAACGTGGGCTGTAGGTCTTGTTACTTTAGGCTCTGTTTACTCCGAAAGGGATAGAGACTTGTACAGTTTGAACTGAAGAAATTGTGGGCATAATTTTTATAATTTTCTATACCTAATGAGTTTTTCTTTCATCATCATCAATCAGCCATAGGACCTCGACTGTTGGACAAAGGCCCCCCATAGACCTCCAGTTGCATCGGTTGGAAGCGGCCTGCATCCACCGTGAACCCGCGATTGTAACCAGTGGCTTATTACCTAACTCGCTCGCAATCGCCATCTTGTTCATTTTGACAGTTCATGTATGAATGTGACAGCTAGCTGATTCCGATGCCAATTGTCAGCCCATACATGAACTGTCAAAATGAACACGATGGCGATTGCGAGCGAGTTAGGTAATAAGCCTACAGGGCATCCGTCCACCTTGTCGTTCGTCCAACGCTGCGGTTTTTTTACACACCAATTAAGGAAAATGAGCCACCTAAATTACCTGGTGGTAATAATAATTACTAAGTGCTTTGTGGCTGTTTCATATGGCCTCCCTGTCTATGGAGCATGAGGCACTGGTCCCACCGCCGACGACGAGCGAGAAGCTATTATAGCGAGTTATCGCCGGCTCTTATTAATATGGAGCTTAGAAGGAAAGAAGAAACAAAGAAAGAAGACATTTATTCCTTTTCGTAAGACACACAAATATAGACTGGATAATAGAAGGGAGAAAGGGAGAAAGTGAACAACCGGCGATCAATCTATCTATACATATAATAAAGCTGAAGAGGGTCGAAAGTCTGTACGTATAAGATATATACTAAAAATTGTTTGGGGCTACTTAGAATCGGAAACAGAACATGTTCCAACAGTTTTTAGAATTTTTGTCTGCTTGTCTGTTTATCTGTTTGTCTGTATACGAGCGCAACAGGTGAAAATCACCGTCCAGGTTATAGGCTACTTTTTATCCCGGAAAATTGCATAGTCCCGCGGGATAGCGATAAACATGTCAATTGCGTCTACGCGGACGTAGTCGCGGGCAGAAGTTAGTTATAAATGTGTCGGAAGAGAAAGAATGTAAAGGGCTAAGACCCGTCTATCCATAGTAACGAAAAGAAAAGCCTAGTTTATCAATTAAGAAACGCGGGACAGTTCCCAAAGTCACTGTCTGCGCGTCCATTTCTTTTTATACTGACAAATGACAATCGTTTTCCTGCGCAACAACCTCAGACCCTTAGGCTTATTGTCTAACTCGCTCGCAATCGCCATCGTATTCATTTTGACAGTTCACGTATGGGCTGACAATTGGCATCGGAATCAGCTAGCTGTCACATTCATACAAGAACTGTCAAAATGAACACGATGGCCACACTCGCGTTTCAACTGTTCAAGTGTACTATTGCCAAACCATCCGCATTCACAACGAAGCTCCCGTATTAATAACCAATATTCATCACCTATTCGACAAATATATCTGTCTCTTTTACCGACACGGGACCTGTATCTTTCGTTCGTTTCTTAAGCGAGAAAATAGTCGATAGCTTAGCTAATCGCTTCCTCGCCCTCGGTGGGACCAGTGCACCCAAAGCCTCAATTTTGCTAGCCAATGAAAATCAATCACGAAAATTGGCGCTATTCAAAAATTTCCTCTTGTTCTATTCAATTTTTTCCGCTCTTGAATGAACTTCAATTTGTACGGTGAAAACATAGAGTTTCCAGGCTTTTATTTGACTTAATCTGTGATTCTATAGCGAGGGCTTTTTATAAATTATTTACGTTGGGCGGTATTTTTTGCAATACCGATTTAGTCTGTTCAATGTCAGATACCTAATTACAAAAACGGATAAGTCACTTATAAAAGTCGAGTGATCCTCGACATGTTTCGAACTAGTTCGTAGTCCATCCTCATGGCGCGCTCGTGATCGTTTCGCTGCCGCCAGGTGAGCGGCTGAGCGCTCCAATAAGAGGAAGGACTACGAAATAGTTCGAAACATATACGTTCTTGTGTTATTATGATGAAATACCTAGTAAAACAAACACCTTGACCCTATTTTTTTGGGCACGCCAAAATCATTTTAATTCGATTATGAGGTAAGTACAGGCTCCGATCATGTTGGAGGTAGTAGAGAGAGAATTAATTTAAAAAAAAATCCGATTATGAGATGACCTTCACAGGTCAGTCTTCTACGGATTTCCTCTACTATAGGGACCGAAGGATAGTATTTTTTAAAAGCACATTACTCGAAAGTGATGAAAAATTGGCCTGGATTTGAAATAGGTAAAGCGTAGAACGAAATTTCAGCTCTAGTTAATTTTGATGTATTTTTATTGAAAAAATCTTTTTTTTAAATCAGTAACTTGAACATAGAAAATCACAATATTTCAGGGATTTAAACCGTAACTGGCGTTTTTTTTTAATAAAATGACATGCCAAAATTGTTTACCTTTTTTCCAAACGAAATATATACATGTACTTATTGGAATAAATGTTCAACTCTAAGAAAAATAAACACAATATCGTACAAGTACTATGTGCCGTAGGGTAAACATGGGATAAACAACTAAAAACGGCAAATAAAGAAATATCGCACTTTTCCCGGTTTACTTTTACAAGCGAGTTTCTTCGCATTTTCAAGAAGAATTCACTTTCAAAACCTCATATCTGACACGTTCTCGTGCTTACAAAACGAACCTAACAACTCAACAATAGCGTGCAAAGTTCGATGGAACGCAATATAGAGATAAAAACTCGAAAAAGTTAGTTTATTCTTCTGTGCAGAACAAAAGTCGGTGGTGTCGAAAATGAAATATTTTTACGAGCGCAGACGGAGTGGGCTTTTGAGTTGAAAAAAGCATTTCGGTCTCCGCTAGGTCATAGGAACTTTCTTGAGATTTGTCTACTCAATTCCCTTGGCCTTTGTAATTGAATGAGTCTGTCACGCTGTGGGAAGGGCCCAGACTGAAAACCAGCGCTGCTATTTTTTTTTTAATCTAAACTGCAGCTCATGCTGAGCCTGAGCCTAGTGCCACCTGCTGTGTATTGTTTAATGTAATAGTGTTATGTACATTATATTGTTGCTTTTGTTTCAAAATTATTATTGTGTGCATCTTTATTATTATTATTCTATTTTTTACAGGTTTTTAGGTGTTACGAGCTTTAGCTTGCAATGTATGTAAGTATATAGGTATGTTTGTCCGGGTGGAACCCTGCGAGTAAATTTTGAAGCAGATATCTTTAACCGAGCTGAAATTTCGCATAGGTACTTGAGTAAGGCGGATGACAATACAATGATCTGGTAGTGTAGTTCTGGTGATCCAGCCAGGATCGTCTCCACAGGAGGGAACTCTTCAACGGTTGGGCCGATTGAATTGAAATTTGGTAGACATACGTAGAACTGATAACAATGCAAGTACAGTCAGCAAAAAAGAATTTTATGACAGAAACTTATTCTACCTGCAGCTCGTTTGAACCATCTGGCGGTCGAAATTGCGGAATTTTAGTGAATCCACGGGTACCTATTCAAAAAAATCGTCATCATTTTTGTTGCTTGGAGAAAATTCTTTCTTTCTTTCTTACTTACAATATTTCAATTTCACAGAAATCCGTTCATAGCGCGTTTATCAGAATTTCACACCATGTTCTTTAACTTAACTAGCTTCTGCTCACGAGTCCGCTCTCATTAACTTTAGTTAAAAACGTGGTTTGAAAATCTGAAAAATAAATATTAAGATATTCTGTTGTGTGGCCGCCGGGTACTCGAGAGCTTCAGCAAGGCATTGACGGAACCATCAGTGCGATTGAAGAGCTGAATGCGGTCGTAGTTCCGGCGTAAAATAAAAGCTCTATATTTAAACTTTTAACACTAGCTCGTTGTTCTGGAGCTTTTATACAGACTGTCTTTAGAATTTCAAAATATTGGGGGTCGAGACGACTGGGTGTTTTTTAAATTGGGACACCGGTTACGAGAGCGTGGTCTGGACTCCTGTTTGGCATCATTCCTGGTGCAGATTGTCCATCGCCGTTAACGCGGCAACGCGGCAAGCGTGGGCACTTTTGCGCCCGGAATGATGCGGGGCGGGTATAGTCAGGTAGGTACGTAATTTACTATTTTGGTTTTGTAATTTCTTACTTTAACTTTATCCGTTCATAATTTACAGCCAAAAAAGGCGTAGAACGGCCACGTTTAGCGTTATTGTGGGCGTAGGTTGAAAGGGGAATCAAAATAGTGACGGGTTGCTAGCCGCATCGCCTATAACATCTGCGCGGGAAGAGAAGCAACTGGTACATTCTATGTTTTTTTGCCAAATAGCCTCATCACTTTGGAAAAGAGCTGATATTATTCAAACTGCTGGGCCGATTTTTGCCAAACATGGCTTAGAACCGCCGCAATAAAACCGCATCGAAATCGGTCTATCGGCTTGAGAGCTATGATGCCACAGACACAGACGCACAAAGACATCCACGTGAAACTTATAACACCCCTCTCTTTTAATAGTCTAACAACGTTACTGATACCAGTATAAAGTTATTTTTTATGCACCGGGTAAGAGTATTTTTATAAAAACAAATACTCTTACCCGGTGCATAAAAAGAACTTTATAACCCGAACCAATAAAACCGTGTAGTAAACTGCAGAGCAATCGGGCCGGTGGCACAAACTGCGGTAATGGTCTACGTGCATATTGCATCGGCGCGGCTGATTGCCTTCGCTTGGTTAACGTTAAATTAACTGTTATTTTTAACGTAACAATATGACTTTATGTTTATTACTGGCTTTTGGACGTGTATGCTTTGTTTTTGCATATTTACGTACGCAACTTTTAGAGCTGGAATACAATATTGCTCGAGGCTTCGTCTGCAAAATCGTTTATCGCCTATCCCGCGGGAACTACGATTTTTTCCGGGACAAAAGGTAACCTATGTGTTATTCCACACTATTATCTACTTACATTCTAAATTTCATTGAGATCTCTTTAGCGGTTCTGGCGTGAAATAGTACCAAACATCCATACATCCAGTACCTAACCATTCATCCATCATCCTGTTAGGGCCAAAACACAATTTTACACTGCGACGTCGTGCCGTGGAAATCTACGAAGTAAACCGTAAATGCTTACGACATGGCGTCGTATCGTGGTACTCGGACTGACATAACAATAGTATTATTACTTCAGAGGCCAGAAAGAAAGGTTTGCCGGCCGAGCGCGAGCAAGGCTGGATATTTGAGGCTGGCAATTTTCTGCTGGCAAAGCTAGCAAATTTCATTGCATGTTTGAGACAATAGTTGCTACTTAAAAGTGCCTAAAGGTACGCCGTAAAAAATCTGACTGAGATCGACTAATTAGCTCTAGCTTAAAAGGCCATGGAGCGCACATTTTACAGTTCCACTTTCCAAAGACAGGATAATAAAGTAAAGGAACGGTCAGCCCGGTGGCACGGACGGCCGTTAACGGGCTACGTTTACGTGCAAGCACTGAACGTAGTCCATTACGGTAATTACGTTTAAACGTCGGTTAACGTTCAATTAACTTTTATAAACGAATTCAGTTTTTTTATTTAGTTGTACAGTCAGCGTCAAATAGTTCGTGACATCCGAAGGGTGTCACGAACTATTTGACGCTGACTGTATGTACACAGCAAATAATTATTACTAGCTGTTGCCCGGGGCTTCGCCCCCGCTTCAATTTAGACATTTGTCAATTCCGCTTTTTTTTCTCATCCGTGACTAAGATACCTAACTGCTGTTGCCAAAACTCATGCCATTTCCATTTCGTTTTCGATCCATGTCCCCAAGTCCATGTTATTATTAGAACCTCCTGTATTTGTTGGTATATCAAACTTTGAAGCATTAGATACTTTTTTTTAATAAACAAACATGGCAAATCAATTTTGACATAATAGAGCCCAATAAAAAAGAAATTAAAAGTTGACGCAAGTCAATCATTGTAAACAAAGAAATCGTAAAATATTTTTTGTATTTTGTATAATTATCTTAATACGTAAGTGTTGCGGATAAAATCTGGTCGACTCAAAACAGATATTTTCTCATGCTGAACAACTTACAACATGTTTCAGTCCAATACATGTTATTTTTATTGTGTCATCTCACGTCAAAACACATGACACGGGTCACATTATACTGGCTGGACGGGTAGCGCACAGTAGTTCATTAAAATTTATTTTTTAGTGGTTTTTCGTAAAAAACTCTAAAAACGAAGAGCAGTTTGCAACTCTCCAGCATGAGACGAATCTAATGACATATAATTTATCAAAATCGGACCATAACTGTAGATCTGATGGCTTGTACAAAAATCGGCCTCGCGTATTATATATATAGATATAGATTTAAAAAAAAAAATTAAAAAATCAGATTCAGATTAATATCCATAGTTTTTTAGTTATTACATAAGTTAAGCTTGTTTTTTTACGATAATATCTTTTAGAATTCACTAAGATAAAACTACAAACACGAATTCCCTAAAATATCCTTACTAATATTATAAATGCGAAAGTAACTCTGTCTGTCTGTCTGTTACCTTTTCACGCTTAAACCGCTGGGCCGATTTAGTTGAAATTTGGTATACAGATAGTTTGAGTCCCAGATACAGATACAGATAGTTTTATCCCGGAAAATTGCATAGTTCCCGCGGGATAGCACAACCCAAACCACTGGACTTAGACTTGAAATTTTGCACATAGATACCTTATACAATGTAGGCATCCACTAAAGAAGGATTTTTGGAAATTCCCACGGGATAAGGAAAAAAACGGCAATTATATATTCGATTCCGAGTGACGCTTTTGATTTTGAAAATTCTTTTGCCAATAGAAAGCCACAGTTTGTGAGTATCATAGGCTATATTTATAATGATTCTGCGCGGACGAAGTCGTAGAACAGCTAGTATTAAAATAAGTGTTGTTATCCTCGTCATTCGGTGACGCGTGCTATACCCCTGCACTACCCATAGCAGGTGGGTAGTCTTCGAACTTTTCTACCTGTTACTAGATGTCACGTGACCGTGTTACTATGCGAATTTTTGTCGCTAAGCGTCATCTGTTTGAATGATGTGTCTGTACGACATAATTACTAGTACTATTGATTTTTTTTCTATCTCTGTATCTGTTTTTGTGATGAGTTGCGTAAGGTATGGGTATTACAAATGATTTAGGACAATAACAATTAATATTACTTGATCTCTTATAACTCAACAAAGGACAAAATAAACAACAAGGGTACAAACATATTAAGTACACTAATTAAAAGAAAATAGATAAGTTAAATAACTGCGGTACTATTGGCACAGAGGCCTCTTCTATTTACCCAACTGCGACAAAACAAACGAGGGTTATTTAATTGTTTTATTGTAAGTTTAATATTAGTTCAGCTAATTTAATTCATTTTTTAATTTAATTATAAAATTTGTAACGGCCAAAACCATAAAAATAAGTACTTCTTGATTCATTTGATACCTAGTATGTATAATTTAATTATAGTTAGTTTTTCTTTCCTTGTTATTTTTTCAAACAACCAAATTAAAACCAAAATCTAAAATAAAACTTGTTTCTTAACACTAAATTGAATAAGTTTATAAAGGCACCCATAGCATGGTGCCTAAAAGACTGACAGCATTCCCTCATTGAATTACTATTCCAATTCTTTCTGTGATATAGTTGCTGCCAGAATTATAATGACTTTGGAAGCTAATAGTAATTACAAAGAAAATCTCATTTCAATAAATTTATAACACGCTTTCACTTTCAATTAAAAGATCTAAAGTCGAGATTAGATAGTTTTCCATGGAAGGTAATTTAAACAAAAAGCTGTTTTCCTAGAATATGGAATGGAACTCAATTATATCGTGAAGAACTTATTCATAATCTATATTACGCCATTTTAATACCCAAACTATTGGGAACTGGAATATAAATGTTCAGGTATCATTTCTTACCAGTATTCATTGTCGCTCCGGTCTAAAAATATTCACTTAATGCAACATTTAAAATACTAATCAAACAACAAACAATACAAACATCGAAAGCCTGCACGCGAAACTTTGTTTTGAAGTTACTTTTTGAGCTTTCTGACATTGACATTGACAGTGACATAACCGTCAAAAAACGCCTCTGAAATTGTCTGCACTGTTTGAGACAATGCTAATAACGTGTCAGGTTCATTGCTGCGTTTGGATTGTACACGGATTGTACAATGCTCACATAAGCAATGTACAGTCACGAAATCCCAAATGTCAGAATTGATTAACCGTTAGTGCACTGGTATAAGGGCTATAAATTGGAAGAACGACGTAAACCTGTTTTATGTTAAAAAATAAGTTCATTGCACTTGAATTATACTGAATGTACTTCCAAATCGAGTTGAGAAGTTTTTTGAACTTTGGTTGGTCTGATTGTGATAATAAATATAATGATAATGTTTGTGCAGTTGTAAATATTTTTAATCGAGGATTATAACAGAGCTCCGATAAATACAAACGAATTTAAGTCGGTTAGATATTACCTCCCAGTGATACGATAGGAAACGTTGTTTGTGCGCAAATAGCCAGTTCAGTTCTTCGTCCAAAGTCCAGCGGGGCATTAAAAAAAACTACTTTTTTAAACCATCTGCTGTGCTGAAAATGGAAGTTAAAGAAATACCTCCCGCAAGTGATGAAGAGCTCAAGAGTTGTTTCCCTGATCTGCCTTCAGGGCCTTTGGATGGGTTTAGGAAGAAAGCTTCCTTCGATTGGCGGCGAATGAAACTGGCTTATGATACCATAAATTCTATTAAAACTAAGGTAAAGTTCTTAGGGAATTTTTAATTGTTTTTTTTTTTTAAACTTGTTCACATTTGCCCACAACCCCAGCTCATCTACCATCCCTATATACTTATATTAAGTACCTTTTTAACATTCCTATTAAATAGGGAATTGTGTGGGCACCCATGAGGCTGACATGATCACCTGGAGTGACCAAAGCCTCGTCAAAAATCAGAATTAAAAAAAAAAACATTCCTATTAATAATACCGCTAAACATTCAACTTGATCTCTAAGGGCTTGTGTTATGAGGTTGTGGAACAGAAAAAAACTTTTTTTTAATGTTATGATTGTATTAGCTACCGGGATGTCAGTCAATTGTCAATATTTTATGTATTACTAGCTTCTACCTGCGACTTCGTCCGCACAGAATTAGCAATTGCATGATAATCGCTATCCCGCGGGATCTATGCAATTTTCCGAGATGAAGAAGTAGCCTATGCTTTAATCAAGGGTACCAGCTATCACCGTTCCAAATTTTATCCAAATCTGTCCAGTTGTTTTAGCGTGAAGAAGGAACAAAGATACTCACTCAGGCACATTGGCTCAAAGGGGCTTAATTACAACAAAAACTAATCGATTCCTATGTGTAACGACCTTTTCATCTTTATTCCATTGCAATAAGCCACATCAAGGGAATGGGCGAAATTCTTAGGAATCATGTTATAGGCGATGCGGCTAGCAACCCATCACTATTTGGATTCCTTTTTCCACCTATATGCCTACAATCATGGTGAATGTGGCCTTTAGATTTTGTTACTTTGGGCTCTGTCTACCCCGTAAGAGATATAGACGTGACTTGTGTAAATGTGTAAGTAATAAGCCACCTACAAATTTTACTCATAATACAGTTCAAATCACTAGGAATGTGGGATACTATTATAATAATATATTGTGTATTCAATCCTTTTTCAGAATAAAGTATGGAGCTTCATGGAGTCACATCCTCTGTTCAAACACACGGAAGCCACTCCTACATTGGATGCGCTACGCCATATCACCACAAAGAGGATGTATGTGGTCCACAATGTTGACTTTGTGCCTTTGGAAGACGTAAGTACATTTCGGGTGACCAACAGATCACCGTTTCTCCATACAAACTTATTCCTCTGTTTGCGCCCTGAATAATCTCAAAGAATGATTATTTGTTACTGACACTATTTGTGCTAGGCTTCTGTTTTACATTTTTCCCAATTTTGATTATTTAAAAATTAGATACCCACAAATATCACAAAAATTGCTAAATTTAGATGCCATAATTCAGACATAAATAATTTTATCTAATAAAGGAAAACAGAAGCATAGCCAAAGACCTTATATTTATACAAATTAAAAAAAACGAAGCCAGTTCAGCTTTGAAAGGTAGTTTTCTATAGGTATTATCGGTCCGAAAACAAGATGGCAGGGTGATGTGCCGGATCGTTAAAAATGTATATCCGCGGATACGGATCTGATTATGGTTATTTAGAGTCAAGATCCGAGGATATGTATACGGATACAGATCTTTATTTTTTTATTCGATTGGTGTCGGCGCCCGCGACCTTGAAGCGATAGTTGACGTCACCATTGATCTCACTATAATTATTAAAAAAAAGATTTAAGTTTTAGTTATTTCAGTGTCATAAAAGTGATGTTATAACTTGCTATAATATTGATCTCATTATAAAGATTCTTTCAGTTATGTTTATGTAGTATTGGTATGGTAACTTACTGCGATAAATGTTTGCAATTATAAAGGTGCCAAATATTTGATTTTAAGAAATAAAAATACTCTGAATGGAATTTTATAGTTATTTTAATTCTACCAAATCACCTATAAAAAATCCGTAAAAGATCCGCGTGAAAAGTAACGAACACGGATACGAATTTTTATTTTCCCTCGGATACGGATACGGATATCCGGAACATCACTAGCCCTACTGGACCAGAGTAGCAGACGACAGAGCACAATGGAGAGAGCTGGAGGAGGCCTATGCCATTAGGCACGCCGCGATACTTTATAAACACGAAAGGGACGACAACATGTACCGAAATTGTAGCGAATTTGGAATAAAAAGGCTTTATTATTATTATATTATCAGTTCAGGCTTCAGATGACTCTTTCATGCTCTTTCCAGTGGAATTAGATGGAGGGATATTACTTTATTCAAACACCTACCATTAGATTAGGCTTACTACCTAACTCGCTCGCAATCGCCATCGTGTTAATTTTGACAGTTCAAGTATGGGCTGACAATTGGCATCGGAATCAGCTAGCTGTCACATTCATACAAGAACTGTCAAAATGAACATGATGGCGATTGCGAGCGAGTTAGGTAATAAGCCTACTGATTTCGTCTTATGGCTGGAATAGGACCATCATAGCTTTTATTGCCAAGATAGTTTAAATCCAATTTGGGTGCTCAATGCATTCATCATGATGATATCCTGAGGTCACGTAGCTGGGACAACAGGCTTGTAGTAGAGTAGGGTCCAATCGTGGACCTGTGAAAGGGTTTCATTTTCATTCATCGTGTTATCGCCTAAAACATTCCAGATTGCTGACGATCCTAGATTGTTCCAGTCCTTCACCGAAGCCATCTTCATGTTTGACAGTTCTCTGGCTGTCAAACTGTCCCTCACGTTCCGAATGTTTGCGAACACCATCCGAGGCAGCGGCAGGGAGCACCATTTCCATTTAATCGAGGATAATGACAATGGGAAGATTGGTGGATGCTTCGCTTTAACGGAGATTGCTCATGGCTCCAACGCTAAAGGCATGAGGACAACTGCTACGTACGATGTTGAGGGCAGATGCTTTATAATGCATACTCCTGATTTCGAGGCAGCCAAATGCTGGGTAGGATCTATGGGTGAGTCTTTTTTCATCCTAACTAGGTAAGCTATATGAAAAAAAATCGACGAAATCTTTGTACGCGCATCCGAACGACTGCACCAAATTGTTTTTTTTTATTTTTATTTGTTGTTAGAACAAGGTCCATCTTACATGCTGGTCTGGGAGTAAAGAAAATATATAGAATGTACCAGTGGGCGAAAGTCTTAGGAATCATGTTAAGAGCGATGCGGCTAGCAACCCGTCACTATTTTTATTTCCATTTCCACCTACGCCCACAATCATGCTGAACGTAGCCTTTAGGTCTTGATACCTTGGGGTCTGTCTACCTAAAGACGTGATTTATGTATATATGTAAGTGTGTGTATGGTATATGTATATATGTATGTATGTTTTGCGGGTGGTAGGGCCTTGTGCAAGGTCCGTCCGGATCGCTACCACCATCTTACTCGCTAATCCTGCCGCTAAGTAGCAGTGCTTGCACTGCTGTGTTCCGGTGCGGAGAGTAAGACAGCCGGGGAAATTACGGGCACAAGAGGCATTTCATCTTAATCCTCTAGGTTGGCAACGCATCTGCAATCCCCCCGGGGTTGCGGGTGTCTATGGGCAGTGGTGATCACTTACCATCAGGTGACCCACTTGCTCGTTTGCCTTCCTATTCAAATAAAAAAAAAAAAAAAAATAATGTAGGTTTTCATAATAAAATTTCGAAAAAAAAAAATCTGAAACGGGCAAAAGATAGAAATATTACAAATGTGAATGTTACGCGATCATGATAAAATTTGATAAGGAGATAGTTCGTGATCTTGGGAAGGACATGGGCCACTTTTTATCTCGTAAAATTGTAAAGTTCCCGTGCGCGCTAAACGAATTCATCGCAGACGTAGCCGCGGGCAACAGCTAGTTCAAATATGAATGAAGAAAAAAATCTGCTGCTTTGTATTTTCTAGTTGCCAATCAAATTTTGGTATACTTTGTTAAACAAATAACAGGAAACGTTTCACACTTGTTCAAATAGAATAAGCAAAAAAAAACAACTGGAAATTAAAAAATGTTTGTAACAATAGTTACCAAATAAAATGCAAATACAATGTCAAGTTGACACAAACTTACTTCAAAAAAATTGCTAAGCAAATTTATTACATTGTTTGCAAAGCTGTACAAACAGCAGGCCAAAGACACCAAATGCCGGTTGTATGGGCAAATTGGCATTCGAATTTCGGAATCAGCTAGCTGTCACATTCATACAAGAACTGTCAAAATGAACAAGATGGCGATTGCGAGTAAGACAATAACTCGACTGTAGGCTTATTACCTAACTCGCTCGCAATCGCCATCGTGTTCATTTTGACAGTTCATATATATATGGGCTGACAATTGGCATCGGAATCAGCTAGCTGTCACATTCATACAACTGTCAAAAAGAACACGATGGCGATTGCGAGCGAGTTAGACAATAAGCCTACAGGTCATTCAATGAAATGAAACTTGCTGAATTTTTAGGGGTCGCTACCCGTGGCGTGGTCTCACTGTTATAAAAAATGACGAATTACACTTCACCGTAAGGTTCCTAATTCTACTCGGTTTGCCCTTGGGCCGAGCTCCGTCAAAAACCAGGTGGACTAACTGTAGGTAGACCACGGGCAATGCCTGCATTTGAAGATACCTAACAAACCTAACCTAATTTTATTATATCTAGTGAGGATTTTTATAACAGTGGGACGGTGCGTTTACGCAACAAAATGTATGAAAAAAGGGTGAGAGAACACGGCTACACGTCACTGCATTACGCGGCGGTGTTATGGCTTCTTTATGCCGTAATTTTTGTCGCTAGTAACTTGCACTGATCAGCCTCTAGTGTAAGTTTTCGCATATAAAAAAGTCTCGAACGCGTTCACGTAAACGTCTCAATTACAATGGAATAATTGGCAGCGCCACTTGCGGACCGAAACGGCAACAAACAGTTCTCATAGTATTTGATATTTTAATGCAAACGCGTTCGAGACGTGTTTTGTGACGGAAAACCTACACTCAGCATACTGTGCCTTAACATTCAAAGGGTTATACCACAGTAAATAAATAGAGCAGTGTTGAAACTAGGCTTATTTTTTGAAATAAATACCTACGCTCCAATAGAGCGTCAGGGTTGTCGATAATTTTTTTGTACAATTGAAACGCTTTTTGTTTAGTTAGCGCTATCTCAGCTAGTAAGGCCTGTTTAACTAGCCACACTTAATTAAGAGTATTAGGGTAGGCACCCTTAATTTCCGTAAAAAAGAAACAAACGTTTATTTGGGTTCTATAATAATTAAATGATCGAATAAAAACTATTGGGAAACATGGACACACTGCGCAATACGCTCTTGGCATGTTTAAAACGAAAAGATCACGGACTGCCTGGGCGCACGTAACAGACGGCCACTCGTCTCAACGCGGCACTCGCGACTGACGACACCGCGAGATCCGCTTAGGGGCCTTTTAAAAGCGCGCGTCTATGTGTGCGTTCGTTTCGACCGTTTTGTTCGTAGTTTCCTTACTGCTTTAGCTTATATATATATACTGTTGTTATACGCATATAAATGCATCGTGGTGACATTGGTGACCGTGTAATCACTAAAACATACTTATAGGTATAGATTAGGTTATCGCCAGGTCATTACGCCTTTGGAAATAGAATATGTATGTATGTTGATTCAAGGTGACAATACAGAGTGACAAGACAAAGAAATTTTCGTTATAAATAAAACAGACTAAAAATAACCAGAGAGTTGTAATACAAATTCTTGTGGGACCAGTCTGAAAATATTGAATGGTACAATAAAGTATTGTGTGGTTCTGAAGCCATCTTAGGCCTCATCGGCGCCTTCTATCACGCGAGATGAAATTTTATGTAAAAAAAAGTAACACGCATTAAACAAAATAATAATATTTTTTATAAGATTTTTTAACTTCTTTTTCTTACGTGTACTTGTCAGTTGTCAATTTTAAAATTTGCATTTTCTGTTTGACCTTCGCTGCAAAATGTATGCTTAGCTTAGATCTTTAAAACTATGCGATGGGTTTTGATGCGCTTTTTTTAATAGATAGGTAGAGTGATTCAAGAAACGTGGCCTTTAGATCTTGTTACCTCAGGCTCTGTCTACCCCGTAAGGGATATAGACGTGATTTGTGTGTGTGTGTGTGTGATTCAAGAGGAAGGTTTATATATGTATAATTCTACGCAGACGAAGTCGCAGGCAGAAGCTAGTACATACATAAATACCTATTGATTGATGGGCTATGCGGCTAGTCATGTTATCAGAATGTCAAATTATCAAAATGTTTTATTAGCAGAAAGTCAGATTTACCAAAATGTCAGATTAGCAGTTCGTCAGATTATTCGTTAAATGATTTTCTACCCATCAATATTTTGATTCCCCTTTCCACCTATCCGCTCACTATTACGGTAAACGGTTTTGTTACTCTGGGCTCAGATTACCCCGTAAAGGATATGTCGTTAATATTATTTAATCGATATCTTTTTTAGCCAAGCACTACTATTTAAAATCGCGTCAGTAGCTTTTAAATGAAAAATGTAGGTTACGAGTAGGTACTTAGTTTCAACATTTCTTAGTTGTAATTTTTACTTAGTTACTGACTACTATGTAAAAATAAAAACCATAGTTCTAGACAGATCGCGGGTTACAGAGGCCATGAACCTGTCATACCTATGTACAAAACAAGTTAAACCGAAAATACTTTTTTTTTCCATGACTTAACTTAACTTCCATGCTGGTCTGGGAGCAAAGAAAAAACATAGAATGTACCAGTTGCGTCTCTTCCCGCGCAGATGGTAAAAGCCTATCGAGGGAATGGGCAAAAATCATAGGCAAAGTTATAGGCGATGCGACTAGCAACTCATCACTATTTTTAATTCAATTTTCTACCTATACGCTCACAATCTTGCTAAACGTGGCCTGTAGGTCTTGCCACCTTAGCTCTGTCTACCCCATAAGGGATAAAGACATGACTAGTGTATGTATGTGTATTTATGTATTGACTTCACTATATCGCGGAGATAGCAGTCAATGCAAAATTTGTGGATTTGAGGTTATTTATTAAACACACACACTCACACAAATCACGTCTTTATCCCTTACGGGGTAGACAGAACCTAAGGTAACAGGTACGTACCAGGCCACATTAAGCAAGATTATGAGTGTATAGGTGGAAAATGGAATCAAAATAGTGATGGATTGCTAGCCTCATCGCCTACAACATGATTTATTAAACCACTTTTTTAATTTTAAACGAATGATTATAAAATGATTAGGTGCTGGCTGGCACATTAATCTATTTCTAATACTTTATAGACGTTGATAAACAATTTGTTGTCATAAAGTCAGATTTAGAGCCATATAGATAGTTGCGGTTGTAAATATTTTCGTGATAACAACAGTAAAAAATATCAAGATTGTGTGGTCTTGTGTCAAATCGAACATACTGAAACTTCTGAGTGTGTACACGAATAGTAATTCATTCATAAATAGTTAAGACTCGATGGTGAATAAAAAACAGTAAACTTGCTATTTCGCAACCACACATGCAAGATAGCTAAGTTTGTGCGACATTTATTCATTTATAGGAACACAAACATGGCTCATAAACAAAGCGCAGAGTTTATATCATTGAGAAAACGGTATTATATGTATATGTAACTATGTTGAAATGCATACAAAAACTCTAGTTACAATAAAAAAAGAAACAAATGCTTAGCCATAGGTCAGACCAATAGGTTACTACAGCTGATTTAAATCTACTGCCACTCAGAGACGCTGATAAACTTTAGATGTAGATCAAACCTAAATTGGTTTTAGAGAAATTAAATAATATTGGATTATTTCTATTCAGAATCATCAATAATGTATTGTATTGTATTGTGTATGTTGATAATTTTTTTTCAGGCAAATGCGCGACTCACGCCATAGTCTACGCGAAGCTGATCTCCAAGGGCAAGAACCACGGCTTGCACTCGTTCGTTGTGCCCATCCGGGACCCTAAGACCCTGAAGCCGCTCCCTGGCATCACTGTGGGCGATATTGGCGAGAAGATTGGACTCAATGGCGTGGATAATGGGTGAGTTTTATTACATTGGTGGTTGACAAACGGGCATGCGGTGCACGAGCCAAAGGCGAGGGCGATAAACATGCGACCTGAGGCTGTCTTTATCACCGTCCAAGGTGTGTACAGTCGAGGGCATAAATATCGGTAACCCCATCATGTCAAATATGTGTCACCGACCTTATTGTTCGTAACATAAAAGTGAATAGATGTTTTTGACGTCTTGCTAACGCACATATATTTATGCCGTTGACGTCATCCCCTGGCCAGGAAGTGGAAATTTCCGCTCGCGTAGTAAAATTGTTATTTAGGTAGCCGGTACATAATGAGAGGCATTAAAACACAAGTGCGCTTTTATGAAAGGAACGAAGTTAGTTTTATAAAGATCAGCGTTTTAATGCCTAATTATTAACAGTCGCACACAACATTATGTACATGCCTATCGTAAGTGTTTTACGCAAAATACGTAAGTTACTATCGTTGCAGCAGCCATTTTATAACAGTTTTTTTAACTGGCTTTCGGCCTTAAGTCAGTGGTGTGCTCAGGGTTCTAGAATGTAGTAACCCGAGAAATTTTGAAAATGTTTCTTGTTTATAATTACAGTTTCCTTATGTTCAACAAATATCGGCTGCCAAGAGAGGCTTTGCTGGATAAACTGGGCGGGGTAGACGACAATGGAGACTATAAGACGCCTTTTAAAGACCCCAGCAAGAGGTTTGGAGCTGCCTTGGGTATTCTCTCGGGTAAGTACTTTTGGACTACAAATAAAAGTACCAGATGGGAAAAGTTAAAGCAGTGACAATAGTGAAATACTTGTTTGTGTCACAAGGGAGCGAAATGATGTCTTTACGGCGAGGACGCTACATTGAATCCAGAATTCTAAAATATAATCCAGAGCGTAATGAGGCATTCAAGTGTTAACGCCCAAGATGAAAATAATTTTGCTCTCGGGCTCATACAACTTTTCACGCCGAACATTAAAAAACTTGAAATATAATTAACACGTTCGCTGCGGCTCAAAATGTTGTTTACTTTCAACTAGTGCTGTAAGAGGTCTTTAGGCCTTCACTGTACGATTTTACCGGTGCGGCTAGGGGCCTTAAGACCACTCACGGAACCGAATACTTAAAATCCATATATTTCTGCGAATTTCACAAAAAATTATATTAAACATACTTATGAGCATTTCTAAAGGACTATTCTGTCTAATTTTAGCTTCGCCCAGAGTTTCGATGTAAGGAAAAGACAAAATGACAGAAAATAATTAGGAGGCATTTAGACCTCTTACAGCACTGAATTCACGGTACGCTTGTAGCTACCGCTAGGGATGTGATCAATAAAAAAGCAATCATATCGATGAAGTGAAAAGAATTATTATAATCTATTACTTTAATTACATCTGATAATTAATATTATAAGAAATATTACATAACACAATTGACACTTATTAGGATGTGGGTGAAGACCAAAAAGTTGCAAACCGTTGGGGCTGCGTGAGCAGGTAGTTAAAATTACCACATTTTTTTTCCATTGTGACACAAAAGTTATCCATACAAATGTATGACTTATTTACGTGGGAACTATATATATAGCCCAAGCCCTCTCATTCTGAGAGGAGGTCTGTGCCCAGCAGTGGAACGTATACAGGCTTGAGATGATGATGATGATGATGAATTTTAACTACGTAATAACGCAGCTTTAACGGTGGGTAACTTTTTGGTCTTCACTTATGTACCTACGTACTTTGACTCGCTGGCAAATTCAATAAATCACGTGCATTGCTCATCGACGAGTGCACATCACTGTGTTATAGTTTCATTATCATAGACACAAGCAGGTGCGGGAGGGGGCGAAAAGACCCGTACTATCTACATGAGGTCTTTAGACCCCCTATCCGCACTGAACGTTCACTTTTCACTCTCAGTGCGATGAGGGGTCTAAAAACCTCTCGTGTTTTTTAAGGTTTTATCAAATTCTACGTTTGAATATAAATCGAACCATATAGCGATCTCTTTTGTACCTATGAAAATATACAAGTTATGAGCTCCGCACCAGAGCGAAACCGCCGTATTTTTAACCGCACAGCCCGGGAGTACAGGCAGGAGGTCTTTAGACCTCTTATCGCAGCGAACGTGTTAAAGAGCTACCAACATAGAAAATGGCGTGGTTTTACAATTATCAACTTGATTAGATAAAGTTCGCTCGATTGATGTTGGGATAGACCTCCGCCAAGTAACGCCTGGTTCGATAAAATATGTACAATTTTTCTTTTTATTTAATACTAGTTTTCTCGTCGTTTAAACCTTCCCTGGACTTGCACAATTGGTTCAAAACCAAAATTATTCAAATCGGTACAGCCATTCTCAAGTTTTAGCGAGACACGAACAGCAATTCATTTTTACGTACCTACATAGATAATTAATACATACATAGATAATTTTAACTGTCGTACAGACACATTATTCAAACAGATGACGCTTAGCGACAAAAAATCGCATAGTAACAAAAGGTCACGTGACAGTTAGTAACAGGTAGAAAAATTCGGAGACTACCCACCTGCTATGGGTGGTGTAGGGGTATAGCACGCGTCACGGAATGACGAGGATCCGGGTTCGATTCCCGGCAATAGCTTTACTTTTCGGATTTTTCTATGTGTTATAATTTTCACTGACATTTAGAAATTTTACATAGATAATATTATTACATTACAGGCGGTAGAGTGCACATAACCTCTATTTCAACGAACTACCTACAGAAGGCAATAGTGATTGCTGTCAGGTACTCGGCTGTTCGGAGGCAGTTCGGACCAGAGAATGCCACAGAGGAGACCCCCGTATTGGAGTATCAGCAGCAGGTATATGTTTATAAATCACGTCTATCCGTTACGGGGTAGACAGAGCCTAAGGGAACAAAAAAAAATCAAAATTTTATTTTTGAAAATTGGCCGCCAAGGGCTCTTTTACATGTATTTTTTGAAACTAACTACCAGCGCATTCGGAAAGGCTATCATTGCCAAGAAGAATGCGCCGCAAGAAACTTAGCAGAAAGTCATTTTTTCTAAATAAAATACAGTGACAATACTTAAATTATATAGATACATTTATAAAAGGGATGTATAAGGTCCCCGAGCCTTAAATTATATTGGTCTATAGTAGAGATGTATAAAGTCTCTACTAGTCAAAGTAAAACAAAGTTATAGATATGGAAAAGAAAAGAAAGAGAAAAAAAATAACAATACAAATAATTTAAGTTCAACATGACCCAAAGGCCACGTTTAGCATGATTATGGGCATGTAAGTGATGAGTTGCTAGCCGCATAGCCTGTAACATGATCGCTAAGATTTTAGCCCATTACCTCGATGAGCTTTTTTACATCTGTGCGGGAAGGGAAGCAACTGGTGCATTTTTTTTCTTTGCTTCCAGACCAGCATGGAATGGAATTGAATAAAGAATACGTCCGAAATCGACAAATCATGAATTTAATCACAACACGGATTTAAAAAATAAATGGTCTTTTTTTTCCTTACAGCAAATCCGCCTGCTCCCATACTTGGCAGCCACTTACGCCATGAGGGTATTCTGCAACTGGTTTGGAGCGACGCACGTCGCCATGACCATTAACAGTATGATGGGTGAGTCTATTACTTACATCCTAGGGCGGAAAGAGGGCGATTACGAAAGAGTTTAGGACTTTACTTTAGGAGTTTACTCGGCGGGAAAAGGGGTTGCCAGCCTCGAATATCCGATCTTTATGTTTTCGACCGGCACACCCTTCTTTCCCGAGCTCTGTAATAATGTACTGTTAAATGACTAAACATTATAATGACCAACAGGTGTGGATGACAACGCGGCGGCGCGTGGTATAGAAATGCACGCTTTATCGTCCGCTGTCAAGCCTGTATGCGGGTGGACGGCCAGGGACGGCATACAGAACTGCCGCGAGTGCTGCGGGGGGCACGGCTACTTGAAAGGTAAAGGGGTTTGGCCCGGACAGACTGGAGCGACATTTTTTTTTAAATATAGAATCAAGTTGATTGACTAAAAATGGTGATAAAGTTGTGATTAGTGGACTGATTTTTATAAAAAAATTAGGACCAACCTTGAGACATTGTTCAGAAAAAAAGCAGACAAATTGGGAAGAATTTTCAAAATCTATTGAAAACAGAATTTTCAGCAAGTGCCTTGTCGAAATCTCCGCTAAAAATCTGATTTCCAAAAGTGACACGTATATTTTAAATTTGTTAATGTATTGTAGGTATAGCTAATAGGCAAAAGTGTATAAATTGTAACTTATCAGTTAAGTACATTAGTAGCAATTTGTCTGTGACAGACGGACAGACACACGAGTGAAACACTATTTTCATAACGAAGTGTAAAATTTACCAAATGTCAAGTTATCAGAATGTCAGATTAGCAGAATGTCAGATTAGCAAAATGTCAGATTACTGAAACCTAAAATGACTACAAACGTTCCAGCCTCTGCTATCGGCGAACTACGCAACGACAACGACGCGAACTGCACTTACGAAGGCGAGAACAGCATGCTGCTGCAGCAGACGAGCAACTGGCTTCTCAATGTTTGGGCCAAGCGGGCCTCACCAGGTTTCGCTGACACACCGTTCGGCTCCATTGAGTTCCTGAACGGGGCTCAGGCTTTATTGGCTGAAAAGTGCAAATGGAACAGCTCTAAGGAAATTGTGCAACCAGCCAGTGAGTTTACTTTTTTTTCTTTAATCATAAACCAGTTTATGTTGATACTTTGTATCAATCCATTAGTTACTATAGGGAGTTCAGGGTATTTTGGATTATATTTTGGCTTTATATTGACTACCTACGTCTTGTCGAATTGTCACGTGTCGCCGACATATGTCAAATTGGTGAAATAGGGGCCTGCTGGAATGTTCTGGAACAATTTGAAGAGGCCCTGTATAATCAAATCGGGTACGTATTAAAATACATAAAGATTAAAATGTATAATGCGATTTTTTTAGAAAATTGCAAATTAGCAGAATTGTTATAAAGTAAACCTAATCAAAACCAATTATATATTACGCTGTCAAAAAAGTTCATCTAGCTAATAGTTACCAAAAAAATAACATTACATATTTTAACCATTATGTATTTTAACCCATTATACATTTTAAACTTTATGTATTTTAATACGTACCCAATCAAATCTTACTAGTGAAATTAGAAACATTGATCGTCTTAAAAACAAGTACGGACAGCAAAAAAGCTGCTACTAAACTTTAATCTAAAAAAAAACTTTTCAGATGTTGTACACATTTACAAATGGCTGACCACGTACATGGTGAAACTGACAGCTGACAAAGTGGCCCAACTGAAGAGCCAAGGCAAGGACGGTTACGAGGCCAAGAATGATTCGCAGTCATACAACGCTGTCACACTATCTGTGGTGTATGGAGAGGTAAGCAAAAACACAGAACAAAGAAACAGTAGAAGTGCGATAAGTCTTCGCTAGGGGAAACGGTGTCGACAAACTCTCACATCGACAGTTTACTCCTGCCAGAGCTCGGATTTTTCATGGCAAAACAAAACACTTTCGTAATCTGGCTAGTGATAGAAACATCATTTTATCGATATCGAGTATTATTTATAAAAGTTATTTATTCAATGATAAAATTAACTTTCCTCTCAGCTTTGCCATACTCAGGCAACAAAGAATGAATGAACAATGAATTTTATAAATTTGCTCCCTTGTCGTCAAGTGAAGTTGAACGTACATTTAGTATACATAAATGGCTTTATAGTGACAAACGAAACTGTTTGCTCCCAGAGAATGTTGAAAACTAATGATTATCTACTCCTATCACCATTACACGAATAAAACGTCATGTGCTGCTGTGTGTACTAACGTGGATTACGACGAAGAAATTGAATATGTTTCTGTATAACTTCATACAAAGTAATTTTTTTTATGTTGTATTGGTATGTTATTTTATTTGGTCACGTTTTTTATTCTATTACACAATTATCGATATCGATAAAATGATGTTTCTATCACTAGCCAGATTACGATAGTGTTTTGTTTTGCCATGAAAAATCAGGGCTCTGACTCCTACCATGAAATCTTAGCAATCATTGGTCGTAGCTTTTCAATTATAAAAATGTATGTAATAATAAGTTTTGAATCGGTAATGTAATTTGAACTTTCCATTGAGAGAGTATTGCTTCAAGTCCATTGTACAGGTATATAAACACCATCTAGCGCGAAGTAGCCAAAAGATAACAGTCTGAAAATTTCAGTTGTCTAATAATAGTTTTGCCATTGCACAACAGATGTCGTTAAAATAACTACGTTGCAAAATGGACTCTGCTGAACGAGATTTAGGTTTACACATACCTCGAGAAAATCTGATTCTGGCAGAATCATTCTGCTACTCGAACCGTCAAATTCAATTTGACGTTTATACATGCAAGTTTCCGCATAAAGGTGGCACGCGTCTCTCGTTCACATCAAATGCCACTTCCAGGTTTTTCTTTCTTCTATGATCCTGACATACCTCTTTCGCTTATCCACATTCATCGATCTCTTCACACATGCTCGCCGGTTTCGGGTACTCCTGACACTGTGGTGAAAGCACTGATGTCAATAATTTAAGTTACCTTTTTTCTACCAAAGGCCAAAGTTAACAAGCATTTAAAAACAGAACCAAATGCAGGCTTTAAACTTTTATCTTTGATGTCGGTTAAAAAGGCCAAAACCCCCAAAACCGCTAAGCTGTATTTTGTCATAACTCAAAAACAATTGTACCGCTTATGATATTTGATTTGTTGGCTTTGTCTCCACCCAGAATAACAGAATAACTAATGTAATTTATGAAAAATTTACGCAAAGAAATTTTTTTTTTCGTATTAAGCCGCCATCTTTGATGAATGATGATATGAAAGAAAGGAACTGCGTCGTGGTCAGCTAGTTTTATTATAAACGCTAAGCCACTTACATTAATCACGTCTTTATCCCTTATGGGGTAGATATACAAAGCCTAAGGTATGTGTAAGTAATGTTTGCGAATAGTCAAATTAACGTTCCAAATAAGAAATGACAACTCCCATATCAGTTCTGTACTGCAACAGGTCATTTACTAAGTTTTTCACCTATAACAATATCGAAAGGCTAAGCTGCAATTCTTTCTTTTTGTTTCTAGAACTTTATTGTGAGCCACTTCTACAAGTCGGCGATGGCTCACAAGGACGCGGCGTGCAAAGCCGTGCTGCTCAAGTTAGTGGCGCTGTACGGCGCTTTTCTACTGGAGAAACACATGGCAACCCTATACATTGTGAGTTACGATGAAGAGAGAGACGGTGTGATATGAATTCCCGCGCTAAAATGCATGCTATGCTCTACTACAGTTTACCTATTAACTAGTAACGTTAAAACCATACTTTGCTAACAAAACAAACAGATATTAAAGTTAACGGCTCAATAAAATCAACTTGTCGTAGGAACTGCGGTTTTTTCAGTACAACGGAGGGGGGGGGGGGGGGGGGGGGGTTATCGCGTGTGAATTTGCCACTAAAAGACTAATGACAAAAACTAATGTTACCAATTAAATAATGTACATTTTTTTCTTCCATAATTTTTTACTATCAAATGAATCAAGAATTTTAGCTTCTTGATTTTTGTAAGTTTACTTCTACGGTTTTACCGTTAGAAATTAAATTTATAAATGTCACTGAAAATTAAAACATATAGAAAAATCCGAAAAGTAAAGCTATGGCCCTACGCCACCCATGGCAGGTGGGTAGGCCTTCGATTCCCGGCCATAGCTTTACTTTTCGGATTTTTCTGTGTTCTAATTTACAGTGACATTTAGTTTTTTTTTTATTAATTTTCTATTCCCACCGCAATAATTTAATATTTTGCTATCCAGGGTGGTTACTTCTCTGGAGAACAAGGCCTCCTCCTGCGCGAGGGTATCCTAAGTCTTTGCGCAGAGCTAACCCCGGAGGCGGTGGCGCTAGTGGACACTCTGGCGCCTCCTGATTGGTGCTTGAAGTCTGTGCTTGGACAATCCGACGGTGAAGTAAGTATTACAATTTTGCTAGAAAGTTTTCTTTACCAATTCTGTTGGTGCCAAAAGGATAGCAGAGGCGTGGCGTCAAGTAACAGAAGGCAAGCCGAAGGGCATATAACTAGCCTTTTAGCCTTAAAATAGGCAAGCCGGTGGGATTAGAGTTCTTTGGACGCCACGCCACTGATTATTTAGACTAATTTGATTGAAATTGATACTCGAAAGAATCGTAACTTTCTAACTGATATTAACAATGCGAATACTTAGTTTTTGTTTGTTTGTTTGGTACGCTTTCACACGTAAACTTCTCAACCGATCGTGATAAAATTTGGTATAGACATAGTTTGAGGTCCTGGGAGGGACATAGGATAGTTTTCATCCCGGAAAATTGCATAGTTCCCGCGCGCGATCAACGAATTATCCACAAACGAAGTCGCGGGATACCGCCGGTTCTTTTTACTTTTGCCCCACCCACCCACTTTTGTGACCCACTTCCAAAAAAGCCGTGGTAGCTTAGTGGTCTGACCTGTAGCCTCTCAAGTAGAGGGCCGTGGGTTCGAATCCCGGGCTTGCAGCTCTGATTGTTTCGGAATTAAATGTACCATGAGCTTTTCGGTGAAGGAAAACATCGTGAGGAAACCTGCTCACACCTGTGAAGCAATGCAATGGTGTGTGTGAAGTTCCCAATCCGCATTGGGCCCGCGTGGGACCTATAGCCCGAGCTCTCTCGTTGTGAGAGGTCAGCAGTAGGTTCGTATATTGGTTGGTGATGATGGTACTTGCTCGTTTGACTCCCTGGTAAGCATATTTTTTTTTCTAGGCCTATAAGCACATCCAGGACAGCATAATGACGTACCCTGGATCGATGACAAGACCAGAATGGTGGCGTGATGTCACACATTGGGAGACCTACGTCCCTGCCAAATTGTAGGCCTTGCTGGTAGCAATAAAGTCTAGAAACAGTGACGTAACTATAGGGTGGCAGGGGTGGCAAAATGCCAGGGGCCCTTAGCTCTACGGGCCCCCTAACTGGCTTGGTTTAGAGGACAGAAGGGACGCTGATGCACTTCATTATATTGAGGAAGGAGCTGACGAATTTGCCACGGGCCCCAGACTTTATAGTTACGCCGCTGTCTAGAAGCAAACGGTTGTGGGTGCCAGCTGAATTTCACACCATTCTGAACTTATGAAAGTTTGTCTGTTACGCTAAAACCGCTAATAATTTGGTGGGAAATCTTGAATAAGAATGACTGATGTGTTTGCTACTGTTTGGACAAGGTTTGTTTAATTTTGACAAAAATTGCAGCGGGGGTGAAGCTCCGGGCAACAGCTAGTTATATTATATTTGTAACGTCGGTTGTGTTTTGAAACGATATTATTATTTTAACTCCTCGTATGTCGGAGCTAAAAAAAGTACCGCATTCTATACTCATCTGTTTTAATACGAACAATGTTGATTTAAATAAAAATAAAAAGATACGCTTAAGTTTGACACAGATCTGTGTCTTAAAGGTAAAGTATAACAGACAGATTTCAAAGAGGGTAAAACAATATTTACAACTTTGTATAATTTCATGCCTATGGGTATGACGTCACATGGCGTCTCTTATGATTTATTTCTTTACAAAACGTAATATGAACATGGGGGCGTTCAAGTATTACGTAAGCGCTTGAGGGGGGCGGGGGGGTCTTTGCTTTGCTTATTTTTGATGACATGGGGGGGGGGGGGTCGATATGGTGATTACGTCAGCAGCTTCGATTCGAACTGCTGCTCACGAATCAATAAAAAACAGAATCCATGAAAAGAAAAATGCATATAGGTACCAATGATTACGTAAGCATGGGAGGGGGGGTAAGAGGTTTGCTTACTTTTGCTGACAAGGGGAAGGGGGGGGGGGGTAAATAATTATAAAAAATCTGCTTACGTAATACTTGAATGGCCCCCATTACATATTTAAATATTCCATTTGTAATAATAAATGATATAATATAGGCTAGTCTATAAAAAAGCAAAGAATGTAGAGGTGCCTACACGTATAGATACTATGTTTACATAAAAAAAATGTTATCAAATATATTTTTGGCCTAAAATAAAATGCATTTATTTACACATAGTACGACTTGTTCTATCCGTCATATATTCTAAAGCTGGATACTCATTTGCGACCGGTCGTAACCGTGGCACGTCACAGTAACCAAAAACCCGAGTGTGGACGTGGCTCGCTAGCTTGCCATGAGCGGAACGCCACGCCACACTAAAGTTTATGGTCACGTGCCAATATTACCATTACATCTCGCAGAATGGCTTTAGGTACGATATATATATAAGCTAAAGCAGTAAGGAAACTACGAACAAATCGGTTGAAACGAAGCATGCACACAGGCGCGCGCTTTACACGGCCCCTAAGCGGACCTGAGCCTGAGCGGAGTGGACGAGGTCCGCTTAGGGGCCGTGTAAAGCGCGCGCCTGTGTGCGTGTTTCGTTTCAACCGATTTGTTCGTAGTTTCCTTACTGCTTTAGCTTATATATATATACTGTGCTTTAGGTAATTAAATTAGTTTGATAAAAAATCAAAATATTTACATTTGTGATCTAGATTAAGATTGTTATCGATGGATTTATGTCGAATGTTTTTATGTATTGGGAGTTTTATTTTATTGTCACTATAAAAGGGTTTTGGTAATAAAGTTTTATTTTTAAACGATTGTGTTTTATTTTTGAATGGGAAAACCTTTATACACCCACACACAAACAAATCACGTCTTTATCCCTTACGCAGTAGTCCCTAACTTTTTCGGGCGGGAAATGTCCTAGGGACTGCATAATGCATTGACGCCACTGGCCAGGTCTTCCTCCCTTGGAAGAGCCAGCGACAACTCGCTATATATGCTTCTCGCTCTCTCTTTAAGCCTCCCGCCAGAAAAAGTTAGCGACTACTGCAGTCGCTTGGACGCTTGACGGGTTAAGCTCCGACATTTAGTCGGTTTCGTACTATACTCACACACACATACATACACAGATCGTCTATATCCCTTACGTGGTAAAGAGCCTGAGGTAACAAGACCTAAAGGCCACGTTTAGCATGATTGTAGGCGTATAGGTGGAACAGGGAATCAAAGCGACTACAGTAGTCCCTAACTTTTTCGGGCGGGAGGCTTAAAGAGAGAGCGAGAAGCATATATAGTGAGTTCTCGCTGGCTCTTCCAAGGGAGGAAGACCTGGCCAGTGGCGTGAATGCATAATGCAGTCCCTAGGACATTTCCCGCCCGAAAAAGTTAGGGACTACTCTAGTCGCTTGGACGCTTGACGGGATAACGAAATATAAAACGATTCTTATTTCCAACAGAGCTGCCTCCTCAATTACCACTGTATCAATTATTAATGAACCTAATTTGTGAACACTACAGTTTTGTAATTGGAACTGCATAATTTAACCAGCCTTGTCACTCACCAGGTTAAATAGGTTTTCTTTTGTTTTGGGTTACTCTAGTCTTGTAGTGGTGAAACATGTTGAAACATGTTGAAATTGCACGTTTTCGCCGGCTGCCTTGTTGTCTGGTAAATGTGTATTTTAATCAAAATATAGGGTAGAGAAAATTGTGCAGAATTTGAAAAACGGGTAGAGCAGAAGAGCTGTAATTGTACATACATACATAAGTCACGTCTTTATCCCTTACGGGGTAGACGGAGCCTGAGAACAAAACCTTAAAGCCACGTTTAGCATGATTGCGGACGTATAGATGGAAAGGGGAATCAAAATAGTGATGGGCTGCTAGCCGCATCGCCAATAACATGATTCCTAAGACTCGCCCATTCCCTCGATGAGCTTTTACCAACTCCGCGGGAAGAGAAGCAACTGGTACATTCTATGTTTTTTTCTTTGCTCCCAGACCAGCATAATGTAAAATATATGTGTCACCGACCTTATTGTTCGTGGCATAAAGGTGATGTATAGATATTTTTGAGGTCTTGGTAACGTACATATTTATGCCCTTCACTGTACAGGTAATTAGAGGAGCCCTTCCTACACTGTCCACTAACTCTTAACTCCTCAGCCTCTACGCAGAGATATCTCCTATCATCAAGGAGCTGGAAGAGAGTAGGGACCTAGAGTCAGTTCTTATAGACCTGCTGACGAGCTTGCATCGCCGCCGCGAGGTCACGTGCGTGGCGATAATATGCGACGCTGTCTACCTGAACGTGTTCGAAGGAGCGTTCTTTAAACGCACTACCGGTGTCAGTGTTGTCATGGTAAATATATCAGTGAAATTATCGATGGGCCCATAACCTGTTTCGTAAATTTCTGTTGAAAACATTCATACACATTAATCGCGTCTTTATCCCTAAACGGTCAGACAGTGCCTAGGATAACAAGACCACGTTTGGCGTGATCGTGGTCGTATGGTGAGAAAGGGAATTAAAATAGTGATGGGTTGCCAGCATCGCTCATAATATGATTCCTTAGATTTTCGCCCATGCCCTCGATTGGCTTACCATCTGCGCGGGAAGAGCAGCAACTAGTACATTTAATGGTTTTTTCCTCCCAGAACAGCATGGAAGTCATGTTTGTTGGGTTAGTTTTCAGTATTTTTGAATCATAGTCGATAAATGTTGGAAACAATGATCAACCACATACGCCTACGATCATGCTAAAGGTGGCCTTTAGGTTTTGTTACCTTAGGCTCTGTCTACCCCTTAAGGGATAAAGACGTGATTTATGCGTGTGTGTGTGTGTGTGTGTGTTTTGATCAATGTTCAAAATGAACCGCATCAAAGGCGGGACGGGGTAATTTTGAATCAAATATTTAAATGAAAATCTTTTTTTCTGTTCAGTCAATCTAATCCAACCACCTGCTGAGTTATCCGGAATAATATTAAGAGGCTCGTGTAAGCGTTGCCGGGCCCATAACCTGTTCACAAATTTCTGTTATCAAAATGTCAGAATTAAAGCTAGAGCTGAGAATAGAAGGTTCCTCGTCATTTCGCGACACGTGTAGACTACGCAATACCGACGTTTTGTCTCACCGAAAAAAAATTAAAAAAGAATAAGAAATTCCAATACCGCGAGGCCCATAACCTGTTATAAGAAGTTGCATTGTTAAAAGCTACGGTTACGACCGTACGCAATCAAAATCCGCACTCATCACTGAACGAATATCCCCTGGAATTTTTCTTTTCAATATTCCACTTTACCAACAAAAATTAGATGACGCCCGGTAAAACCAAAACTTTCCTTCTTTGCAATGAATTCAAAGCTAACTTTGTATTAAATTTTCCAGACAGTTGTTGAGGAATATGAAGACCTCCTTTCTCCCAATTTCTACACGCTGGAGTCGCTGCGCCAGGCAAGGAAAGACGGGTGCAATGTTTATGTCATTTTCCTAGCGAATGGGCTGCAAGCCACGCGTTTGCTTATATTCGGCGACAGGTATATATGGTCCCTTGGAATATTCTTTTTTTTACAAAGTCCGTTTACAGGGGCTTTACCATGACGTCTTAATGCGATTCAATTCCGACTCAGTTCAGGTTTAAGCTGTTGTTTTTAGTATGCATCTAACAGCGAGCGAACCTATAATGAAGTAAAGCCCCTGTTCGCAGATTAACTAGTAAGTTTATTTTTTATTTATTTATATTTATTCATAAACAATACAATTATTGTGTTTGAATTAGAATACATTAATAATTATTATATTAGAACCATTAAAATTAAAGAATTTCCAAAAACAATCCAAATAGCAAAAAATACCATAAAACGCAAGAGACAGAACGACATGAATAAATTACTAAACAATGTCAAAAACAATAAATCACTGAATATATTATCTACTTTTTAATTGTACCCTGGAAATATTTCATTATCCGACTCAAGCCGCGTTCAAGACATAATTAATCTAGATCTGACACTACCTATGTCTATTCCCTCAGGTATCGTGTCCTGGACACCAGAGCCAAATACATAATGCTCCACGACTTCAGACTTTTCCACAGCGACCTCCACTACATGTGGAAGCGAATTGTCAACGTCGTCTTCCTCCGATACCACAAGAAAATCCACGGCAGCACGAAGGGCAAAGCTTGGTTTGACCTTTCCACTGTTCCATTTCCGAACCCGATAAAAAATGTGTTTGTGTCTAGAAGAGTGGATATTTGGAGTAACGGCCGATTTCATTATAACAGGTAACGAAGGCATATACACCACTAACACAGGTAACAGGTAACGAAGGGAAGGGATGTTCGCAGAGGCCCGCGTCGATTGCTTTTACGCGGCCATGCGCAAGCGCAGTGCGTCCCTGGTGAGCCGGGTGCGCGCCAGCCCCAACTCCATCCTAAGTATGATTGCGGGCAGGATGGATTGTGCCTATATGACACATTGTGGGGAACTACATGCGCCCACCACTGTAATAATGTGGTAATATTGTATGTGCCCCCATCTTACGTTTGTTGTATGTGTTATGTTATGTGTATTTAATTGTAACTAACCCCTTAGTGTAAGTAGTACTAACAACATTATGTGTCACTTAGTTACACGAAATAAATGGATTTTATTTTATTTATTTATTTATATACAGTAAGTAGGTACTTTACATATATCACGTCTTTATCCCTTACGGCGTAGACAGAGCCTAAGGTAACAAAACCTTAAAGCCACGTTTAGCATGGTTAAGGGCGTATAACATGATTCCCTAAAACTTTCGCCCGTTCTCTCGATGGGCTTTTACCATGTGCGCGGGAAAAGAAGCAACTGGTAAATTCTATGTTTTTTCTTTACTCCCAGACCAGCATGGAAGAACGTGACATTTAGATTTCACACATAAATTCGGAAAAAATCAGGTGCGAGCTTTGAACCCAAGACCCTCTGGTTGAGAAGCTGCAGGTCTTACTACTAAACTACAGTTTGACAACAAATATATTGCGCATCGGCAGTATTCGTTTGCGCAGAGAAGCGCAGACCAGTTTCCGATGGTAGCCGGACGTGTAAATAATCTATATTGAACTTTATTTGCAAGCGCAACTGGCAGAGTATTGCTTGCTTTGCATTCTTAGCTCTGTCCCGCTTACACGATTTTGCCATTGTTGGTACGAAATCGATCGACCAATAACAGCGCCAGAGTTTCCCGCGCTACTAAAATTGGTATACTGCGCAGGTACATCGTGGAGAATTATTTTTGTTGTCAAACTGTACCACGGCTTTCTTTTACAATGACATTCTCGATGAAGGTAAACATCGTGAGGAAACTGTACTCACCTGTGAAGCAATTCATTGGTGTATAAAGTTCCCAATCCGCACTGGGCCCGCGTGGGAACTATAGCTCAAGCCCTTTCATTCTGAGAGGAGGCATGTGCGCAGCAGTGAGACATTTACATGCTGCAGATGATAATGCTGATATTTCGATTAACCGAGAAAAAAAAGTGTGCGTCCGGGACACCCGACAGAAGTTATAACTTAAACTAATCTAAGTTACTAAACAGTATATGTCTATCGCACACTAAATACTGAATAGAGAGGGAAAGCCCTTACACTACAAGCCCATGGACAAAAAACATGTGAAACGAACCAGCGTGAATGAAGCTTAGAAGGCTGTTACTATATCATAAAATAACTCTGAGCGCTATCCCGTCATTTCTGAGCGGTACAGATTTTTTCTAATACATGGAAAAAAAATTGCACTAACTTCCGGCACCACCACTTTAAAGCGGCACTAGGTTTTTCGACATTAATTTTTAATCATCTATAAGCTATAAAATTAATAATTAGTCGTAATTCCTTACTTGTACCTGAGAAATTCCATAAATGTACCGCTCAGAAATGACGGCATAGCGCTCACTCTGAGCGGCTCAGAGTTATTTTATGATATAGTAACAGCCTTCTAAGCTTCATTCACGCTGGTTCATTTCACATGGTTTTTTTTTCCATGGGCTTGGAGTCTACCTGGCTGTGTCTGTCTGAAATACGACTAGCGCTGTGGGTAGAGTGAGAGAGGAAGAGCCTGCCTACCGCTGCCGTATGCGTCAGACAGGGAAGCCAGACAGACTGGCGCCGTAACGCGTTACGTTACGAAGCGGTTTACCCTCCCATAAGATGTTATCATTTCAATAATCACTTTGCGGAATCAGACCGCCGTTTGCAGATAAAACGAAGAACCTTAACGGCGAAATGCTTAATGTCGTGTACTTGGACCACGTACCGTCAGTGACGGTCACGAAAAACAACGAGACTAACAAAATCGGCGGCGTAGAAATTGAAGTGAGTGTTAGAAGAGAATGAGGGTTGCTGTGACGTCTTAATATTCCGAAACAGTTTAGGTTAGTTCGCTGTCAGATCCATACTAAAAATGACAGCTAAAACCTGAACTGAGTCGGAATTGAATCGCATTAAGACGTCATGGTAAGGCCCAAGGACGCTAATGTAAAGATTACCCCTGTGAGTACTCCCAAGGAAATTTGAGATTTAGGGCCTCAGTGGCGTAACTATAGGGTGGCAGGGCCCCTAGCTCTATGGGGCCCCGGACTGGCTTGGTTTAGAGCACAGAAGGGACACTGATGCACTTCTTTATATTGAGGAAGGCGCCCCATCTGACGAATTTGCCGCGGGCCCCAGATGTTATAGTTACGCCACTGAGGGCCTCTTTCCTTAGTGATAAAAATCAAGTGGTGATGCCCGTTAAGTTTTGTGTCACAATTTTTAAGTTGACTCAAGTAATTTAAAGATTTATTTTCGAACATCAAAGTAGTGGTGCGAGTCGTGTTACCTCCACGTGATGTGGTCAAGAGCTGCGGTTTTTTGGATCCGTTCGGTGCACCCTGGGCATCGGCTAATGATTTCCTGGCAGTTTCTGAGGGATATCATTGAACGTTGGCTAAGAGCCCGATAGGGGGGAGGGGGGTCTTTGACCATTATCGTACAACGTTGCCGACATTTTGTCACAAGATTTTTTAATTATATTTTTGTTACTTTGACATTGGCGAAGTTGTCGTAGTTATCACGACTTGATACGCCACAAATAAGAAGAAGAAGAACATCAAAATATTGTGAATTATTTTGTGATAATTCTCCGCGTTTAGGGGTAGTTAAATCATAAATAAAAGCTCACTCACGTATAAAAGTCTCTGCGTGAATAGCGTTCATATTTGAGCGATGCTTTTATGTCTCAATTCGTTTCCAATCATCTTGCCTGTTTGCCCAGATTTTGAACACCGTAGCCGAGAAGATGAACTTCAAACCGAAACTGTACCAATCTATGAACGCCGAATACCACAAGTGGGGTCAGATGCAAGCCAATGGGTCCTTTTCAGGTAAGATGATTAGTAGTTAATTAAATTATGAGTTTGTTCTTATTTCCTGTTTAAAAAAAACCATAGAAAATTCCTATTAATCTCATGATGCTCTTTATTTACGTATTACACGAAGATCACACGAAAATTTAACGTCTTTAGGCTCTTAAGGCGGTTAAGATTTCGAGATTTTATATAAATCCCGATCCCGTGGATAATCTCGGGATAAATAGTAATTCAATCCAGCGATTCAACTGTCCAAAATTAAATTTGAGACGAGACCTGGGGCAAGGCACACAGTTATGCCGCCATAGCTCTGTCCCTTACGCTGAATAAAACTTGGCACGCATTAAGCGATTGTGGTAACCCCCTGTGCCCAACAGAGGCCGTGCACAAGCTTGAGATGATCATGATGATGATGATGATGACTATATTCATGAAACTACTCACAGTCACAGCACATTAATCCCCAGGTCTTCTCGGTGAAATGGTGCATGGCCAGGCAGACGTGGCTCTCGGGAACCTCCAGTACACCCCGTACCACCTGGAGCTGCTGGACCTGAGCATCCCTTACACGTCGCAGTGCTGGACCTTCCTCACGCCCGAAGCCCTCACCGACAACTCCTGGAAGACGCTGATACTGCCGTTCAAGTTTGTATTTGTGCTTTTCGTGTTAAAAGATGTAGCGACCGTACCGCCACCTAGTCATCGACTATAAACAGTTTTTTTATTTTTTATATCAAAGCCAATAAACGGGCATGCGGTCCACCTGATGTTAAGTGATCACCGCCGCTCATGGACATCTACTGTACCTACTGTGAAGCTGTCTCCTCAAGGCAGGCACTTTCACTATACCTAACGGGACGCCCTTTTAATTAAAATGCATTTTTGTATATAATTTCGGTAGTTTTATTTCTATTATAAGCCCTAAGCCGACTGTTCTTTTCTCATTGTTTTTTTTTTATTATTGCACATGCACATGCACACATGCACAAATCACGTCTTTATCCCTTACGGGGTAGACAGAGCCTAAGGTAACAGATACCTATATGCCACATTTAGCAAGATTGTGGGCGTGTAGGTGGAAAATGAAATCAAAATAGTGATGGGTTGCTAGCCTCATCGCCTATAACATGATTCCTATTATTTTCGCCCATTCCCTCGGTGGGCTTTTACCATCTGCGCGGGTAGAGAAGCAACTAACTAATTAATTATTATTGTTTCTAATTTTAAATATTCAAATTAAGAATTCAATAAGGATTAAAGAACTACTGGTGCGCTGTCGACTTTTAATAAGTCATGAGAAAAAATCATGACTATTCCGTATTATAACTATTTTACAGACTGTACATGTGGATAGCCGTGCTGCTGGTGTTGCTGATCACGGGCGTCATTTTCTACGGTCTCGCAAGATTCTATGTGCACCTGCTGCAATACCAAAGCGACCATAGTGATACAGTATCTGATGCGAAGCAAGAAGACGAATATCCTGGTAATTCCCGTAGCAAACATAGTTACTTACCTACTAGGCAGTGGCGTAACTATAACGTCTGGGGCCCGTGGCAAATTCGTCAGATGGGGCTCCTTCCTCAATATAAAGAAGTGCATCAGCGTCCCTTCTGTGCTCTAAACCAAGCCAGTTCGGGGCCCCGTAGAGCTAGGGCCCCTGGCATTTTGCCACCCCTGCCACCCTACAGTTACGCCACTGCTACTAGGCTTCCCAAAGACGGAAAATTAGGGGAAAAAACTCGTGTTAAACCGAATTTTGTCCTTGTGGTGGGGGAAGCTAACTGTCTGAAGGATACTTTTCGTAAATAACTCGTAAACGATTGCCCATATCAAAATATGTTCTTAAACACAAGTAATCTACATAAAATTCTCTACAAAAGATTGTATATTACTTTCTCTGGGATCAATACAAGATGTATTACTTGTTTCAGAACGTTTTTTCCTATGGGCCACCATTAAGAGTTAATTACGAAAAACTAAAAAGTGACCCTTCACCCCGCCCTTCACTTTTAGTATTCGGTTTAAAACACCATTCCCTACAACTATACCAAAGTACGCATTTATTACACGATTTTTTCGCTTGATAGACAATTTTTGGTCTTCGTTGGGTGGGCAATTATGTATGAGAATTTAGATGAAATCTGTTCGTATGGATTGGAAATGGAGAATACCCTCTTGTCTACATCAGTCTACAGCATAAAGGGAACCTTTAAGATCATTTTGAACTATCCGCAAACATAACCAAGTGTCACTGACCTTAAGATAAACAAGACCACAAATAGCCACCTTATTTGCAGGCGAGAAACCAGTCGGCATGTACCTATTTGGCGATATAATTAACAGTGTACTGTACACATACGGAATGCTGCTCGTCGTTTCCCTCCCGAAACTACCCACCGGCTGGGCGATACGACTCCTAACAGGCTGGTACTGGCTTTACTGCATCCTTCTAGTAGTTTCCTACCGAGCCAGCATGACCGCCATCTTGGCCAATCCAGCACCAAGAGTCACAATAGACACGTTACAAGAACTAGTGGACAGCAAAGTGACCTGTGGAGGCTGGGGGACAGAAACCAAACACTTCTTTGAAGAATCAATCGACGAAATCGGACAAAAAATTGGCGAACGTTTCGAAATGATCGATGATCCTAACGAAGCCGCCACCAAAGTAGCCCAAGGCGTCTACGCTTATTATGAGAACGAGTATTTTTTGAAATACTTGAGCGTAAAAAGGAAGAATTCAGACGAGAAAATTAATTTACAGTCTCAAAATAATTCAACCAACGCAACTGTTCAGGTGGCACAAGAATCCGAAAGAAACTTGCATATAATGTCTGATTGTGTCGTCAACATACCTATATCTCTTGGTTTTCATAAGAACTCACCTTTGAAGCCTTTGGCTGATGTCTATATGAGAAGAACAGTTGAAGTCGGTTTGGTAGTTAAATGGATGAATGATGTTATGTTTCCTATAAGAGCTTTGGATTTGCAAGACAATGAAATCAAAGCACTCATGAACCTGAAAAAGCTTTATGGAGCTTTTATAGCTTTAGCCATTGGTTACTTTCTAAGCCTAGTCTGTTTAATTGGTGAACTTTTTTACTGGAACTGTGTTGTCAAAAGAGATCCTAGATTTGATAAGTATGCTATGGACCTATATTATGAAAAGAAAAAATAGATTTTCCTTAACAAATTTATGTATTTTAAATTATCCATAATTATAATGATTGTTATTGTTCTAAAATTTTTAATTTATGGCTACATTCAGTCATATTTAAGTCTTTGAGATAAAGTTACCCAACAAAAATTATAATGAACATTATTAAATGCAAGAATATTAAAATAATGACTATGATTATTTCTAAAATCCATTGTAGACATTACGAAAGAACACTAACATGATTGTTTAAAATCAGTAACATCTTGGACACTTCATAAAATATAAAGAACTTACAAATTATAAATTAAGCTAATACAAATAAAATTCAAATGACACCATCCAGTTTGGTCCGTAATTTACATCTAACAGATTCAACATTTACTGTTCATTACACTCACGCAATCCCTGATGTTCATACTATTATGCAAAATCAACTAAATAGAAAACAAGGCAAGTTTTATTAGCCTATACTATAACCAGCACACAATTGAACTCATAACATACCTACAATAAAAACATGGCCAGTATAAAGTTTACAAGTTTAAAAAAATTTATCATAGGTAGGTAGATCTTACTATAAAAGTTGTCAACGCTTATCATTTGGGTTTATATTTTCGGGGTTGAACACAGGAGGAGGTACTCCTTCTGGAGCGTTCTCTAGGATCCATGGGTGTTGCAGCACACTAGTCAACGGCAGCCTATGCTCAGGATTCACAACCAACAACTTACCCATCAAGTCTTTAGCTTTCTCAGTAATATACTCTGGGTACTTAATAATAACATATCTAATTTTCAAATAAGTTTGATTCGAATGCTTAGCATCAAACGGAGGTAAGCCTACTAGCAGCTCGTAGCACAGGACACCAAGGCTCCAAATGTCAACTGCGTAAGTATGTGGTTTGCCTTCAATCATTTCCGGAGATAAATAATCTAATGTTCCGCACAATGTCATTCTTCGAGAAGACGGTGAGTGCACGGACCAGCCGAAATCAGCTATCTTCAATTCCCCGTTGTGTCCGATCAATATATTTTCAGGCTTGATGTCACGGTGTATGACTTTTTTAGCATGACAATATACCAACGCCTTAGTTAAATCCCTGATGTATACTGCTGCTGTTCTTTCATCGAAACGACCGCGTTGTTTGAGTAATACATACAGTGCACCGTGTTTTGCGTATTCCAAAATTAAATATATCCGTTTCTCGTCGTGGAAGTAACCGTACATGCGCAGTATGTTAGGATGCCGCAGCCGACACTGAATTTCCACTTCGCGCCGCACTTGGTGCTCGATGTCCGCGTCTAATATCTGACTCTTAAAAAGCACCTTCAAAGCTACTACGTAACGGGATTCCTTTTCACGTGCGAGATAAACATTACCAAATTTACCTTTTCCCAGCGCTCGGCCTAAGTCGAAGTCTGTCAGTGCCCACGAATTTTTTTTATCGTGCGTGTGTTTCAAAGAGGCAGAGGTCGGTTCCTTGATTTCTGGGATGTTGGCTTTAGTGCTTGCATGCAAAGGGCGACCAGCGGGCAGGGCTGGCACTTTGAAGTTATCACCTGCGAGCTTTTTGTTCTCCATTTTTTTCTTACAAAGTCAGTCACAAAGTAGTTGAAATTATTTGCTTCACGAAGGTTTCACAACATCATTATGTTCAGTTCAGTTTTTAAAAGTTCTTTCTTTGAAGTTTAATAAACACGAAGTCGAGTCGAGGTAACGGTGAAGTGGTGGAGGTGAAGATAATGAAATTTAATTCAATTTCAATATTCTAACGTCAAGCGTAACGTACTTTTCTGACAATAGCAGTTTGATTTGAATGACACTGACACTCAACTCAACTGTGTTTTAATGTTAAAAATATCCTTACCGCAAGGTTTTTAAACTGTACGGGCATATTTGTTTTTTTTTTTTTTTAATTCTTTTGTAATAAAAACCATACCACTTATTTCCTTTTAAAATGTAACAAAAAATTAGCCTCAAAGTTAGTTAAATTATTTAGAAAAGTACAGATGTACTATGTCAAACAATTTCATGTCCGAATTGTAAGCTTGTTACATTTTACCTGTTCTCCACGAATTGACTTCACTATATCGCGGAAATAGCAAAGTAAAGATATTCAAGAAGTAAAAATCCTTGATTTATTTGATAGTACTTGATACATTGTTTTTCTTTTTTACCATTTTTATAACTAAACTAGCTGTTGCCCTTCGCTTCGCTCCCGTTTTTTTTTCTTCTAAATTTCAAGATGAAAAATAGATAGTAGCCGATTCTCAGACCTACTGAATACGCATATAAAATTTGGTAAGAATCGGTACAGCCGTTTCAGAGGAGTACGGTAACTAACATTGTGACATGGAAATTTTATATGTAAGATGTAAAATACCGAATGACTGATGAAATAAATAAATTTTTATTTGTGTTCCATCTTCTGTACCATGTTTCAAGCGAAATAAAGTTATTTGTATTTGTAAACATTTTCTCTGTCACAAGCAAACACAAGACGCAAAGGAATAATAATAATGACTCAACACACTTACTCGTTTGATTTTCATGTAGCATACAAAAATGTGTATTGTTTGAACAGTTAATATATATACATAATAAAAACTACTTCTTTAAAAAAAATGTAACAATTGTAGCATTATTTGTTGCACAAGATTATAAACTCATTGGTGTTATTTGGACCTTTGCTGGTAATCAACACGCTGCAGATCCCGTGCTGTCAAATTGAGACAACCAATACAGCTGTTTTTGTCATTTTTCGGGAAGAGAGGTTGAGATTGTCTTAATTTGCTAATTTTCTACAATTATTAGCTTCTTGGTGGTACATAATTTAGTACACAAAGTTAACTCTTTACGATAAATACAATTCGAAACTGTAAGTATTGTTGCATTAATGAAATTATTGTTGGTAGTATCTCAAAATAAATCTATTGTTCTTAAACTCAGTTTATTATATTCGAGTTTTGTACTTAGGTATACCACTACCTTAAATCTTTGCTAATGACTAATAATTATTAACTAGGAAATTTGTTTATAGGTTAGACTATTCTTGACTATTCTTTCAAGAAGTGTTTTTCTTTCTATAGACAAATATTCAAAATGTCTGATGATGCTGAGCAGCAAGCCGAAGAAATAGAAGTGCTAACGTCCATTTATGAAGGAGATGAAAATTTCAAGCAAGTTAATAGTAAAACTTATCAATACAAGGTAACATTCAAACTTGTATAAAATACAATTATGCCTTAGAGGTTACAATCGAAAAATAGTGGTTTAGCCCGAATTTCATATGCCATAATGTAATGTTCGCCATAATTATTTTTTTCTCTGAAATTATAATTTTTCTAGAGCTTTGAAATGCTTTTCCTGTTAAAAAAATATAAAAATCTTTAAAACCACAAACATCTTTAATTTAAATAGTAAACTCTGTAGAAGTGATCATGAAGTACAGTTTTTTCACAAAGACAATAAAGCAACTTTTTTTTTCAGTACATTGACGGAGAGAAGTCGTTCATTTTGGAAATATCATGGGGCGACACTTACCCGACGGACAAACCTAAATTTAACCTAGAAATCTTCTATAATCAGCATCTGTAAGTTTAATACTGAATGTCTATGGAGTCAGTAATGAAGTGTATTATAGGGTAGTCAAAATACAAAAATAATCCAAGGTTTGGTTTCCATCAAAAGTCTGGAAGCAAACAATAAGCATAGAATGCACCAGCTGCTTCTCTGCCCACACAGATAGTAAAAGCCCATAGAGGGAATAGGCGATAATTTTGGGAATTATGTTATAGGTGATGTGCCTAACAACCCATCACTATTTTGATTCTCCTTTCCACCTAAGCACTCACAATCACACTAAACATGGCTTTTAGATCTTGTTATAGTACTGTCTACTCCATAACATATAAAGACCATCATTATAGTATTCAAACGTTTTTTTTTTCAGATTGCCCGTGGTAAAGGAAAAAGTCCTTGCAATAGTAAACCAAGAGGCAGAACAGTGGTTGGGGTGCGCCATGACTTATACTCTGTTCGAATGCCTGAAGGAGAAGGTGGCTGAAATCCTGGCTGAGCAGACCGAGGAAGCTGTCGTTGTCAGGGTCGAGAAATTAGTTATTGAGGACCAGGAGGTAATAGCAGTTATGGGCCGGTTCAAATGGACAGCATTTAAACTGCAACCCAACTGCAACACGACTGCCATAGAACTGCAATTCATTTAGCTGTTACATTTCAGTCATTCCAAGTCCATTTTTTTTTAAGTTTATATTATTGTAGAGATCTGAATAAAATTATTATTGTTATTATTTTTAAGTGCATTACAACTGCATTAAGACTGCAGCCAGCTTGCAGTTGGTGTGTGGCTGACAGAGGACTGCATGGCAACTGCAAGGAGACTGCACATTGCAGTTTTGATGCAGTTACATCAAGTGTTAGCAGAATTGCACTCGGACTGCTATTTTGCAGTTGGGTTGCAGTTCAATTGCTGTCCGTCTATACCGGCCCTATGGATCGCCACTGACATGTATTTAAATAGATGACGCAAGTCGTATATTTTGTATCATAAATATGTCAAAAGTTAGTTTTTTAGGGTTCTGTACCCGAAGGGTAAAAACGGGACCATATTAATAAGACTCTGCTGTCTGCCACCAGGCTTCTTCTTCTCCTTTTTTAATATGGCCCCATCGATTGATGCGATGATTTCGTCAATGTAAAGTAATAAATGCAGTACTATTCAAAAATCTTGTGACTAAAATGGCGGCAACGTTGTACGGTAGAACACGGCCAAAACCCCAACCCCTCGGGCTGGCAATCTGCCAGGAAATCATTAACCAATGCCTAGGGTGCACCGGACCAAGCACTGCTCTTCCCCTCGGACGGATCCAAAAACGAACCGCAGCTCTTGACCACACGCGGAGGTAACCGGGCTGTATCTCAATAACCATGATAGCTAGACAATTGAAACTTTCAGATTCAGATTATTTCTGGTGCTGATACAACAACAAAATACCAAAAACAACATTTTTATGTCTTTCTGCAGTGGCGTAACTACAGGGTGGCAGGGGTGGCAAAATGCCAGGGGCCCAGTGGCGGATTTACTAGAAGGCTGAGTAAGCTCGAGCCTAGGGCGGCAAATTTGGGGAACGAGCTTTTTTTTTACCTCATAGAAATCACAAAAAAAAATCTTAGAAGTCTGCAACAAATTTTGCAAGGGCGGCAAAAACACTATTCAGACTATAACTTGAAAATTTGTAAATCCGCCACTGCAGGGGCCCCTGCACTACGGGGCCCCGAACTGGCTTGGTTTAGAGCACAAGGGACGCTGATGCACTTCTTTATATTGAGGATCTGACGAATTTGCCGCGGGCACCAGACGTTATAGTTATGCCACTGTCTCTCTGTCTATATAAATTACCAATATAAAATAACGTCGCACTGCCTACATTTTGCTTAGGAGCCAGGCTTCTGCGCTGCATTGTATATTCACTCGGCGCGAGTACGACACGGTTTTTTTATGTATGTTCACCTCACCGATGCATTTTATCCTAATCTTATTGTCATTCCAGACTGAATCCAAGCAGCCTGAGAAGAAAGAACAGCTGACCAAGGCTCAGAAGCGTCGGGCGTGGGACAAGGCCGAGATGGGACGCGCCGGGGAGAAGCCCCGAGGATGGGACTGGGTTGACATTGTCAAACATCTGTCACACGTACCTTATCAACCTGCTACTACCACGTCGTGACACTAGCGGTAGGATTATGCAGGAGTTGACGCGTAGTATAGGTCGATTAACAAAAGGTGGCACGAATGGAATGAATGAGTGAATGATAATGTCTGTGCATCAATTATTAAATAATACTGTGGTTGCAGTAACTATTTGCGTCGCATAATTGCAGTGAAACTTTTTTTTGCAACAATATTAAATAATTGCTCAGCAGCATTAAGTTCGCAGTCATGGAATCCTAAGTCTAGATATATGTGAGTGTATACTTTTTATCTTTGTCTTTTATGCCATATGTTTATCTGCTTATTCCTAATACTGTAAGACTAAATACATTTTAGTTTTTTAACAGACTTCAAAAAAAGAGGTTCTCAATTCGGTTGTATTTATTTTAAAATTTTTGTTACCTCGGAAATTCGTAATAATTTTATTGTTGGATACTTTCAATTTGGTCCCACTTATTTTAATAGGTACGTAAGATTATGTTATCTACTTGTTTACAAAATATTAGAACCCTAAAGAAACGGCACTCGCCCTGCTACTCGGTGACAAGTGACGTTACATTCGTTCAATCCATTCGTGCCAGCACTTGTGAATCGGCCTATAGCTGTCTTCAATGGGGAAGCAAGGTTTACGTTCACCGACAAAGACCACAGCAAAGTAACGCTCGACGCAATAAACAGGCTGGTGAAGAAGATAACTTTAGGGTCTAATTGTTTGGTACCTTTTCCGCTTTTCTGACAAACCATAGCCTATGCCTAAGTAAGGCTTGAGTGGATGCTCTAAGCGGAGCGTTTGGCGGGGCGTGTAGCGTGGCGGGCAGCGGTGCTGCTAGACTAGAACGACACGTTCGGGGTTGTCTCGCTGTCTCACTCTTTAGCGCCCCGTAAACGATCAAATTTGTTTGACAAACTTGCTTGTCAAACTTCACGTTTTCATCAAACATAAGCGTAAACGATCAAACCAAATATCAAACAAATTTGTTACAGCGCCCCGCGCAAACGGTCAAACTTGCTTGACAAACTTGTTTGTCAAACTTTTTCTACCGAGTTCTTGTTTGACAAACACTGTCGTACACGTTCAAACCTGTTTGTCAAACTCGACATCAATCCAGATTTTCATCAAACGCATCAAACACGTAGATTGTTTGACAAACGCCTCAAACAGCCGTTTGCGATCAAATTGTTTGACAAACACGTAAAGTTTGACAAACAATTTGATCGTTTACCGGGCGCTTTTGTCTCGCTGTCTCATTCACTTATGGATTTGACGCTTGAATCGGCCGATGGTACCCGAAACCCGAATGGCAAAACTGGAAATTTTAATTTGTGTCAGACATTTTTTTTGTGTTAACAGGCCGTTTTTACTTTCATGTGTGAGGTGCTACATTTTTTGAGAGTAAGGTAACTTTAGGTGTTTTTTTGGTTTATGCGTGATTTGACTACAAGTAAAAATGGCGATGTATAAAAATGTCCACTTGCATAAGTTCATGCGTATATAATTTTTCCAAAGTATAAAAATGTACACATGGAAAGGGGATGAATACGTTCCGTAAATGTATTATTATAATCCTGGACCTATGTAAAGAAAGTAGTCATTTTTGTAGCAGAGCATTGACAGATAGGAGACCATTCCAGGAGATAAACACGGGGAGCGGCGTCAAATAATAACACAGGCTGTTCAGGACACTTCTCTTTATATTGTAGACCAGTATAATCTTTACATGAGTTTGAAGATGGCGTTAATACAAGCAGATACATTAAAACACGCTAAGGCTTACACATTCACGGAACGGGAAGAGGAAACAGAAAGATGACGGTGACAGTCCCAGAATGACAGAGTCATCGGTATAGCCATAAGTAAAAATCGCTCAGGATTATTAACCTTGACATACTATACATTGCCATATACAAAACATAGTGCTATAAGGCTTACCATACATCAACACTACCCCTTAAGCTCTTACAGCACTGAGAGTCGACAGTTAAACATAACACAAAACAGAAGACACATCAAACATAACATGCCTTAACATTAACTGTCTTGACACTCAAATCATGTCATTATACTTTTACATAGATACAATGTTCATGCCATCCACAAATTTACAATGTCTCGTGCCATTTAAAGGCTTGGTCAATACATCTGCAATCATTTTTTAATTTCCTGTGTTCCTCTTGAAGTAGGCGGGTTCGCACCACCTCGCTTGACAATGTCTTGTTGATACATGCCGTTTCTATGTTTGACACCCACACATCGTACTCCTGTGGCAGACCGCTCAGCAGGATCTCGGCCACTTCGCTGTCATCAATACACTTCCCTATGTCTTCAAGCTGTTGTACAAGCAGCATAATCTTGTTGATATAATCACCCATGTTTGCATGTTGAACAAATTCAACCCTGTGCAGCTGCCGGAGTAAAAGCACACGTCTATACAGCCCACTGTCTTCAAAAATGTTCGAGAGATTTTTCCATGCTTCCTTAGCTGTAGCTGCATTACGAACGTATTGAAACAAAGATGTATGTACTGAAAGGCAGATCCGTGCCAGCGCACGTTGCCCACGTGTGGTGTCAATGTCATGTCCCTCAACACAACCCCATGTGCCCTCTAGCGTCATAAGAATTTTCATGCAAAACTTCCATGTATTATAGTTTTCTGCACCCATTAATTTATCAAAATTCAATCCGCCATTGATGGTCATGGGCATTGATGGCCCAACATTGAGGTTATTAATATTCGTTCCTGACGTGGTAGGCACATTAACCACAGGCCCAACTTCGACGTCATGATTTGTTGCCGGCGTGGCGGACACATTAGGCATAGGCCTCTCAACGAGGTGATTCAATCCCTCCATGGTAAATGATAAAGTCACGCCGCAACGGCACACTCACCCGTGATGTTGTTCTTTACTCCCGGACGATTTCGATGGTCTATTCTTTTAGGTAGACCAGGGGTTCCCAACCTATTACCCTATGCGCCTCCCTCAAGTTTATGCTAAAATACTACGCCCCCCTTGTCCCAACTCAACTACGATGGAAATGAAACAAAACGATCTACAACATACTATTCATGATTAGCGAGAACATTGTGCTTGCACTTTATTAATTTTATGAATTTTAATAAATACCTAAGCCGCTCGTCGCGCCCCCCGTTGATTACCCTACGCCCCCCAAGTGGGGCGCGCCCCACTGGTTGGGAACTCCTGAGGTAGACTGAGCCCATTACCTGTAGCAGAGCATTGACAGATAGGAGACCATTCCAGGAGATACACACGGGGAGCGGCGTCAAATAATAACACAGGCTGTTCAGGACACTTCTCTTTATATTGTAGACCAGTATAATCTTTACATGAGTTTGAAGATGGCGTTAATACAAGCAGATACATTAAAACACGCTAAGGCTTACACATTCACGGAACGGGAAGAGGAAACAGAAAGATGACGGTGACAGTCCCAGAATGACAGAGTCATCGGTATAGCCATAAGTAAAAATCGCTCAGAATTATTAACCTTGACATACTATACATTGCCATATACAAATCATAGTGCTATAAGGCTTACCATACATCAACAATTTTTATATTCCGACTTGATAAGACTTAGACATTTGTATACTTTGAAAGTAGTAATTTTATATTCCGACTTGACAAGACTTAGACATTTGTATACTCTGAAAGTAGTCATTTTTATATTACGACTTGATAAGACTTCAACGTTCTCTAGTATTGGCTTTCTAAAACTCAGACAAATTTATGTTTTACAGGTAGACATTTTTATACATTTCCATTTTTACTTGTAGTCCATCCACGCATAAACCGTTTTTTTTCATAGAATCATGGTTGCTATACATTTGTTATTACGAAAATAGCGCTCTCATTCTTTGTCTTATTGTTGTAATTAAATCGTTTTTCGCGGAACTTGTTACCTCGCACGGATAAACTCTGGGATCAGCTAGCGGCAGAAATTTTTCCGGACCTGTGCAACTGACCAATCTTCAAAAAGCAAGTTATGAGTGTCTTTGGGCGGCGTTGCTTTCAGGTGACCGTTGTTTCCCCCCTATCATATATTAAAAAAAGACACATTAAGAGTGGAAATGCGCAGGACCTATTGCTTAACTACTGTCCTAGATTGGAAAGGATCTCGTTATTTCGAAAATGTACATTTTCTACTCTCACTTTTTATACTTTTGTAAATAACGAGTTCTTGATTACGTAAGTTGTAAAATTACTTGTGTAAACTACGATTATTTACGAAATATAATAATTATGAATAGTTATCTGTATATTTTATTTCATATTCATTTTTTTACAAATGAAAAAGCAAAGGATTCTAAGCCCATACAGCCAAGCCAATTATTATTGTACAATTTATAATTGATGTTGTCTGTATAATTTCTGAAAAAACTGCAACAGCTAAGGTTACCACCATCTTATTAGCTATTCTTGCTTCCAAGCAGCAGAGCTTGCGCTGCTGTGCTCCAGCGTGGAGAGTAAGACAGCTGAAATTACTGGCACATAAATTATTCCATCTCAGCCCTATAAGCTGGCAATGCATCTGCAATCGTTTGGTTTACCGGGTGTCCCGGGGTGGCGGTGCTCTGTTACCATCAGGCGACCCACTTTGCCACTCTTTTGTAAATATTTTTTTGTAATAAAATCAGTTTTGAATACAGGCTTTTTTGTTAACTTTACTGTACTTGCATTGTCATCCGTCCTACATATACCATCCGCTGAAGAGTGCCCTCCTGCAGAGATGGTCCTGGCCATACCACCAGATTATTTATTGTCATTCGACTTACTCAAGAAAGTATGAAAAGTTTCAGCTCAATCGGTTGAAGATATCTGCTTCAAAATGGTGTTGCAAGATTTCACCCGGACAAATATGTAAAAAATTTGCAAGTTAAATAAAAGCATTTTATTTAAGCGAACTGTTTTGTAAATAAATGTAAGGTCGAAACCTCGTTGAACAATCACGCCATCAAACCTGTCACTGTCACCTGTCAAACTAAAAATTCCCTAATGATATACACGAAACAAGAATGGTACACGCCCGCCGAAGTGGCAGTCCACAACACAGCCCAAGACTGCTGGGTGTCCTTGAATGGCAAGGTCCTCGACCTGACAGCATGGCTGGAGCAGCAGACGCGTCTCTGCACGTGCACGAAGAGCTGCTCCTGTGCTGTAAAGAACTGGTACTGTGGGGATGACTGCGTGGAATACTGCCCGTGCTTCAAGCGGGGGTATTTCTATTGTGATAAAAGGAGGGTAAGTATCATCAGAGTTTAAGAGTGAAGTTTCTAGTCGGGTTCCGCGTTCGGTCAGAACTTGCGGTCCCTTTTTGGATCTGTGGGGAGAAGAGCAGCGCTTGGTCCGGTGCATCCTGGGCATCGGTTAATAATTTCCTGTTAGATTCTGGGGGATATCATTATTGACCTTTGGCTAAGAGACTGACAGGGGAAGAGGCACAATACAAAACAATACAAATACTATTTATTGAACACCACAAACAGTAGGTACAAATCAATACGGAAACAAAGAACAAAGTATACCTACAACAGGAGGTCTTATAGCGATCTCTACCAGGGAAATAAATAGCTAGTTACCATGGCCGACAAATTTTAAAACTGTCTGTTACTTTGACACTGGCAAAATTATACAATAGACAGCCAGTATTTTTTTCCAAACAAAGTAAAGAACAATGGTACACGCCCGCCGAGGTGGCCGTCTACAGCACAGCCCAAGACTGCTGGGCCTCCTTGAATGGCAAGGTCCTCAACCTCACAGCATGGCTGGAGCTGCTGACTCGTCTGCGCTTGCACGAAGAGCTGCTCTTGTGCTGTGAAAAGTGTAAAAGCCCAAGGGAAGGGATGAAAATCTTAGGAATAATGTTATAAGCGATGCGATCCACCACTGTTTAACTGACTTCAAAGAGGAAATTCTACGTTCGACTGTATAATTTTTGGTTCCCCTTACCATACCTGTACGCCCATAAACACGCAGGCCTCTGTCTTGTTACCGTAGGCTCTGTATCCCCGTAAGGGATAATGACGTGATTAAATATACGAGTATATGTGTAGGGGAGACCGAGGCGAGTTGAGACAGAGGTGAGTTGATACAAAGCCTTTTTCTCTGCACCTATGACAGTTAGCGAGGTCACAACTTCACACAAACCGTGGAGTGTAGAAAGAGCAACGAATTAGCGAAGTTACCAGCCCGATAAACTGTCACAGTTCAGAGAAATCGGCTTTGTATCAACTCACCTCTGTCTCAACTCGCCTCGGTCTCCCCTACTTAATGTATGCATTTTCTATAATACACGCTACTCGAGGCGTGAAGGCCGGACAACGCTTAGCAAACGTGTAAATGCGTAAAATCCTACTAATACCTATTATAAACGCGATAGTTTGCAAGTATGGATGGATGGATGGATGTTAGTTACTCTTTCACGCCAGAACGGCTGGACACTTGGAACATGGATAAATTGTAGTCTGAAATAACACAAGGCTACTTTTTATCCCGGAAAATTGCGTAATTCCTGCGGGATAGAGTAAACGAATTCTGTACAGACGAAGTTGCGGGCAACAGCTACCTAGCGAGGTATAAAAAAGTCACACCTTTTCGCAGCTAGCAATGACCATCTTGTCATACGCCGGCAAGGACATTTCGCACTGGTTCAAAGGCTCCGACTGGGTCCAATACACCCATCCGGTGGCGTGCACCACGACCAGTTTGCGTCTGCACGGCCACGGCTTCAGGGATCCCGTCACGCCGTCCACCAAGTGGCGGCCGTATGAGAAACCCTGGTGGTTGGATGAGGGCCTGGTGGTCGGGAGCGCGACAGCCAGGACTAGGCCGCTCAGGATTACCAATACTGTTACTGGTGAGTGAATGATAAAGCTATAGTTGTTCTCGATGGGTCAAACCATCGACCGAGTGGCGGCCGTATGAGAAACCCTGGTGGTTGGATGAGGGTTTGGTGGTCGGGAGAGCGACAGCCAGAACTAGGCCGCTCAGGATTACTAATACTGTTTACCGGTGAGTGAAAGAATAAAACTATAGTTGTTCTCGATGGGTCAAGCCATCGACCGAGTGGCGGCCGTATGAGAAACCCTGGTGGTTGGATGAGGGTCTGGTGGTCGGGAGCGCGACAGCCAGGACTAGGCCGCTCAGGATTACTAATACTGTTTACCGGTGAGTGAACGATAAAACTATAGTTGTTCTCGATGGGTCAAGCCATCGACCGAGTGGCGGACGTATGAGAAACCCTGGTTTTTTTTTTTTTTTTTTATTACGAACTGACCAGTGATTGACCTCTATCTCACTTGGTGGAAGGTGTAGATGAGGCCAAAGGTGTAACTCACTGGTTCAGTAATAGCGGCCGTATGAGAAACCCTGGTGGTTGGATGATGGTCTGGTGGTCGGGAGCGCGACAGCCAGGACTAGGCCGCTCAGGATTACCAATACTGTTACTGGTGAGTGAAAGATAAAGCGATAGTTGTTCTCGTATGTGTCAAATGTGTGGAGTTGGGGTTAGTATCAAATTTACCTTATATCGAATCGATATAGCTCAAACGCATCGCGCCGACCGACCAACCAACCTTTTATACGGATTTACTTCTTTGTGTTTCTATTTTTAATATTAAAAAAATAAGAACACTGTCTATTAAAACGCCATACAGATGACGAGGTAGTTAAAGTGCTATGTTTTCCAAGTTCATGTTCTCTTGTATGCATTCCATAGGGGTAGGCAGAGACTAACTTTGTTTCACTTGCTACGATTCTGACATACCTCTTTCACTTCATTCACATGACCTGCCGATAAAATGTCGCTGTAGCAAAACGTTCGGGTCTAAGAAAAGTTCATGTTATAATGACAATTGTCAGGTTAATAGGTCATTTTTTATTAGTACATCTGGAACGTCACAACGACAACAACAACTTACAGCGATTCGAATAGTTCCTATAGGTGGGTAGCTATATCCACTTCTTGATGAAACTGAGTCTAAGCATGAGCTCCACCTTCCAGGCTCGACAGTAACCCTCGAGGTCTGCTCCGAGGAGACGATCTACGAAATCATGATGCGGTACCTCCCCCACAACTCGCACATGATGTCTTACTCCTGGCGCTACCTGGGCCGTCCCATCTGCTACAACCGGACGCTGGAGGAGAACGGGATTCCTGATGAAAGGGACCGGTTCTCTGAGGTGCTGCTGCCCGAGAACCTCCACATACCCGCCATCTTGCTTTACTATAACGACGATTTGACACAAGGTAAGGATTGGCTAGGTATTAGCCCAAGGCCTCTCGTTCTGAGTAGTGGCGTGCCGTTGGGAGCGGCAAGGTAGGCAGCGGAAAGGTGGCGCATCACAATTTTTACGCGCTGCCTTCCCTAATGCGTCAGCTAAGGTCTGGAATACACACGCCAGTAGCTAAAGTATTTTTGTGCAAGTACCTTGCACTCTTCCTATTCTACTAATACTATGGATGCGAAAGTTTGTTACTCTTTAACGCCAGAACGGATGAACAGTAAGCTTATTACCTAACTCGCTCGCAATCGCCATCGTGTTCATTTTGACGGTTCATGTATGGGCTGACAATTGGCATCGGAATCAGCTAGCTGTCACATTCATACAAGAACTGTCAAAATGTACACGATGGCGATTGCGAGCGGGTTAGTTAATAAGCCTACTGATCTGAACCATATTTAGCACACAGATAGATTATGATCTGGAATAACACATGGGCTACTTTCTATCCCGGATAATTACGTAACTGCCGCGGGATAGCGGTAAACGAATTATTTGCTGACGAAGTCGCGGGAAACGGCTGCTTCTATGTCATATTTGTATGAAATTTGACATACTCGTGCCAGCTAATTAGGTACAGTCAAGTGTAATAATATGTATCTAGTCAAAGTTTCAAAAATAAGTACCATACGCTCTTACACCGGCGTAATAAGGTCGTGGGACAAATTTTTGAGAAGTTCGTATCGATACTTATTTTTGCATTTGACCGTACTTGCGCAAAATGTGCAAGCTAAAGGCGTGTGTATCTAAGTACCTATTCCAGGCTTAAAAGTAAGTTAGAGTAAAATAGTTGTTCCTTTTCAGACCCAGCTAAAGATGATTGCTATTGCCACAATCTGGATTGCATTCAAGGAAGACCTGAAAAATGCTACAGAGAAGTCCAGTTTTAGACTGAATTATTATTTTGTTATTTACTGGAAATTTAACATTAAATAGATCTAAATTGATGACTCTTCTTTGTCTCTGTTAAAATGTCTCTTTTAGCACAAGTTTTTTGGTGACGATACCTTGAGTAGTTATCAACTTACAATCGTCTGAGCTTTAATAAATTCCCCATTTTGCCCTCTTCTGTGGTTAAAACGAATCTGTACCTACGACCGAGTTCAGAAAATACCTACCTAGATGTCTTTTTAGTTTTTTTTTTTTATATGAATAGGAAGGCAAACGAGCAGGTGGGTCACCTGATGGTAAGTGATCACCACTGCCCATAGACACCCGCAACCCCGGAGGGATTGCAGATGCGTTGCCAACCTAGAGGACTAACATGAATGGCCTCTTGTGCCCGTAATTTCCCCGGCTGTCTTACTCTCCACACCGGAACACAGCAATGCAAGCACTGCTACTTAGCGGCAGGATTAGCGAGTAAGATGGTGGTAGCGATCCGGACGGACCTTGCACAAGGCCCTACCACCTGCAAAAGATACCTACCTATTTACGATACAAACGCTATGGGGTCGTGGTCCCACTGTTATAAAAATGAAGAATTACACTCCACCATAAGGTCGACGGAACCCCGCATTCGCGGGGCTCCTATTTCTATTCGGTTTGCCAGTCGGGCATTTGAAGATACCTACCTACTAAAATAAAATTTGTTTCGGCTCTGCGGAGCCTATGATGTTCCTGAACGCAGCAGGAGTTTGTGCTAATGTGCTATTTAATCTAAGCAGGCGTTTTTACAATTAGTACAGCGCCGCCATGTCAATATTCATTACCCTTTTATCTTTACTACTGTCATGTACTCTCGTGGACAGTAAACTTACTTTTTCTAAACATCTGGGTTTTATACTAGCCTTCCGTCCGCAGCTTCGCCCGCGATAAATTAATTTTCCCGTAGGAATAGGTATTTTCCCGCGGTAAAAAGTAGCCTATGTCGCTCAGTGATAATGTAGTTTTCTAACGGCAAAAGAATTTTTAAAATCGGTCCTGTATTTTCGGAGCCTATGCAATGCAAACAAACAAACAATCAAATTTTTCCTCTTTATAATATTAGTATAGATTTAAAGCCACGTTGTGTACGCCAATACAAAATTTATAATCACTACATATAAAACAAAGTCACTTTTTCTGTCCTCATGTCCCGATGTATGCTTATATCTTCAAAACTACACAACGGATTTAGATGCGGTTTTTTTTTAATAGATGGAGTGATTCAAGATTCCTCTTGTACCTCCTCTTCCTTCTTTCTTGTACCTTCCGGTTTATATGTGTACAATATACCGCTAGTAGATTATAATCTAAGATTCAATAACATCACTACCTACTACTAATTATAAACCTACCTACTTAACGACCCTGACATAATTTTATTATCTCTAGTGAGAAATTTTATAACAGTGGGATCACGAGTAATATACTCTGATTAATATATATATATATATATATATATAATAAGGAACCTCTGGTTCCTAATGAAAGACTGGAGATCATTGAACACATACAAGTACAATTTATGAGTGGTATTAGTACAATTTAACAGAAAATGGAACAAATAACGGATTATATGCAGAGCCGTAGGCTAGCAGGAGTCGTCTGACACATGGCAGCTACGCCACGTCAGACCGTCTACCAGCCAGCCGCCTTTGAAAGAGGTTGGCTCCCGACACGGCCTCTCCTGACGCTGCCCCGTCCTCGTGGGCATCTTCTCTACTGCTGCCCTCTGCGTCTGCTAACGATGCTAAGGGGCCTGCCTCAGACAAGACCCAGGTCTCGATGCTCCTCACGCTCCCTGTTCACTGCACAGTATCATCAGTAACAACATCACCTGAAATTACACCATATCAGTTCTTGGCCCAAAACTTTGTTATTGCTGCCTACAGTTTTCACTCCTTCATGTGCATCACTTTAAAAGAAGAATTACTCGGTAGATGAGGGATGATCAGAGGTGCTCACTCAACTTGTAACGCAAAGGTCTTTTACCCCTCATTACACAAATGCAGTTGGGGATTGCAAATTATAACTAAGTAATAGTAATGAATTAATGTTGATGAATAATGATACATGACACGTGGGAGAACACAGCTCAACCACTCAACACCAGGCGGAGCCGTCCAACTCGCAAACCTGCAAAGGTGGGAGCAACCGCTCGACCAACCTGCCAAACAACACCGGGCGGAGCCGTCCAACTCACAAAACCCGCAAAGGTGGGAGCAACGCTCAACCAACCAACAAAACCGGTATATCAAACTTGCTGCTCTTAACTTGGCGTTGGTAAAGATGACATTATTGCAATTTGTTTTGTCATACATCAGGTGTTTACTAAAAGTCTCAGTCAACACTGTTAGTCATTTGGGTTGATAAGGGGGTAAGGGGAAGGTAGGAGGAATTGTGTCGACAACTATTAGCAAGTGTGTAAAGAGATGGGGTACAACTGAAACATGAGAAACCAAATTACAACTTGTATGCCGTTTAAATATACTCTCACTCTCTAAAAGAGTGTTATATAACTCTGAACACCATTCTCCTCGCCACAAGCACAAGCACAAGTTTTATAAGGGCCTCTTATTCTGGGATCCAACTTTTCTGTTGTCTGCCAGTGTTTTATAGCGAACACCAGGTCGCCAACTTGATAATTCGGGGGTAGAGCGCTTTCCATTGACACGACCATCTTGATTCATACGCTTTCATCTTAGCAGTTCAACTGCAGCAGTTCTACAAAATTCTCACCGCGCCACTGTATTGGACTTTGCAGTGTCGGTGGCAACATCACATTGACTCCTGCGTATATGTCAGTGGAGATCTTTTTCAATGCTAGAACATTTTACAAACATTTATATGGTTTTGCATGTCAGTTTAGCATTACCTGCTATAATTTCAATTTGGGGGTCTGTAATCCCTACGATATTCTAGCCTAGCATATTCTGGGTTTGTGGTGAATTTATCGGAATCGTGGCTCATCGCATCAAACCACCACTAACGTTTTAAAATTCTAGCTTTTTCCCACTTCTACTAATATTATAAATGCGAAAGTTTTATCCCAGAAAATTGCATAGTTCCCGCGGGATAGTGATAAATTAATTATTTGCAGACGAAGTCCCGGCCAACAGCCCGACATCATTAGAAATAATAAATTTCAACTACGATCGATCGTTCTACACCCATCTAGACCAAAAATCAAGCCAAAATTCAAGCTAACAGAACTGGCGAGCAGCACCGTTTGGAGCCACTTTTGACCCCCTTATAACTCAAAAGCTATTTCACACAAACATGTATAGGTAAAATTCGTTTACCTAACCGGGTCATTCTCCCAGCGCACGCTCCTGCGTGTTCTCAAGTTCAAGCCGCTATAAAATCCTAATCGCAACAGACAACCTTTTAGTTAAGGTAACCCGTGTAATTCACACTTGGTTCTCCTTAAAAAACTGCTTAAAGCCATTCATAACCCTTATCCACTAGTTGAAAAAAAAAATACGAAAGTATTTGGAGCTCTCATTTTGGTCTTATCCTTGCCCTAATTTGACTATTTATTGCCATATATTTCAAAAATCAAGCGGGAATGCAAAATATTATGTCCAGCAAGGCCATTATTTTAAGCATTAGATTACATTACCTAAATATTTCTTCCTTTGTTTAAATCTATAATAAACTATATGACCCAAGGTATGCGTCTTATCTAATTTCGTTCATATAACGCATCATACTGCTCTTAAGAAGCATACCAGATAGTTTACCAGAAAGAGCGAGTCAGAACCAGTGATTATTTTTGTTTTGTTTAATTACGAAGGTTTGGCACTTTTGAAAGTGATCTCCGTGGTAATTTTGTCTGTTTTTTTTTGTTGACAAATTTAACTTATACATATAGATTTTATGTATTGGACAGTGTTATTAATAAGTACGCATATAAATGAACTGAATTTCTATTGTTAGCCGCTTTAAAGTAATCTGTTAAAAACTAAACTGCTCACGTGAATTCGGTGGCGGTGATTCCGGTGATTTGAATGAATTTGGTCCAAATGATAACAGTCTGAGAATGTCACTTGTCAAAATAATAGTGTTGCCACTGCACAATATTGCGCTACTGAATAGGATTTTGGTTTACGTGATTGAAAATCTAAATTCAATTTGATATTTATAAATGCAATTTTCCGCATAAAGGTGGCACATGTCTCGTTCACTTGCCACTTCTAGGTTCCTCTTTATTCTTTGCCTGAATCCTATGAGGGAGAAGTGGAGTGCTCCGATGTCGATACAGTATGTTTTCGTTGTAGTACGTCAAAAGATACGCCATGTATGACTTCCGTGGTGACATTGTTGGTCGGGGACTGTGTAGGCGATCGCTCAATACAAAGGTTAACATTACGCTTATTGTGTGATTCGTCTTTTGAACAAAGGTTTTGTTGTGTGTGACCTTTTTTTTTGCAGAAAGTATAGTACTTGCGTTTGTTACTGTAGTAGAAAGCGCTTGTTTCGCAAATATACTCTGTGTTTTACTCTTTTTCGGGCAGTTCTCAAGTTTCTATCTTCCCTGGCCACAACTGTGACATACTATGTTGGTTCCTGATTGTGTTGTAGTTGATTAGCACAAAGCTACCATCAATTACAGTGAAATAAAACGGTCACTTACTTATATAAGTCGAATATGCGTTTGTTTCACTATCGCCGAGGCGTGCGCTTCGAAAGAATATACTACAAATTAGTCCAAAACAAGCAGTTGGTTTAGAGAGATTACCTATTTGTTGGATGTATAAGAATTTACGGCGAGACTTTTATTTTATTTTTATGTAGTTGGGTTTGTATGTTTACTTAACAATAATTGTAAGGTTATATGCTTTCATTGTTTAATAAATAAAATAATGATGGTCTATAGCGTGACAACGAAGTCATAATATTATGATTTAATTTATAAGACATATTAGGTAAAAAGGATTAATATAAAACTTCTAAGATGATGTAACTAAGTGTGTTAATGTGTAACGTTTATTATTATTTTTTTATTGATTTATTCAGGAAACCAACCAGCCTTAATTAAATTACAGTTGTACTCTTAGATACAGTTGCATGGCGAATTATAGGTTACCACAATAGATGCCAATAGATGCACAATAGATGATAGACAAACTAGAGCATTCGTTTTTGTGACAATAAAAACATATATGGTATGGATTCACAACAAATAGAAAACATACACGAGTCCTAATCGGTAATCAAAATGAGTAAAGCAGAAATGATTTTGTGTATATATATGTGTGTGTGTGTGTGTGTGTGTGTGTGTGTGTGTGTGTGTTTGAGTGTGAGTGTGTGTGTGTGTGTGTGCGTGTGCGTGTATGTGTGTGCGAATGTGCAACAATATTGATTCCAACCTTATTGTTTGTTATTTTTCAACATTGAGCGTAATTTACTATTTATATTATAGTTGTAAAATTAATTTAAAAATAAAAATAAAATTGTACAATTGTTGTTGTAAAATTGTACCAGTATTCGTACTTTGGTAATTTCGGTGTTCGCATGTGTGATTTCGGTGTCATATGAAACTTTAAAATTAATTATCTAGATAACTATGCGGATTAAAGCGACGCCTTCTTCCGGGAAACGTTTGAAGCCAAAAACAATTTTTCGTTGTATTCATAAAATATCAATAATCACAAAAAAAAAAAAAATTGTGCCACTGAAGGTCATCGTAAATTGCCTTTCTCAGAGAAGTCCCAATCATGTTCTCGCCTCACCTCTGAGGGATGTTGCGACATGCGATAAACATTCGTAATCATCACAATTACTCGACTTTTTAATCCGCTCTACTTCTTTACACCAATCGTTTATCTCGTGACTTGATGGGTCAAAATTCACAACAAAATAACTTTGAGAAGATGTTGACTTTTAAAGGCAAAATTGTTTTCATCAAAAATTGTTTTGTTTGTTATTGATCTTAGGAATCATGTTAAAGGCGGTGCGGCTAGCAACCCATCACTATTTCGATTCCCCTTACTACCTATACGCCCACAATCATACTAAATGTGGCCTTTAAGTCCCGTCACCTTGGGTTGTCTACCCCGTAAGGGATAAAGACGTGATCTATGTATATGTGTATGTGTGTATGTATGAGAATTGTGAGGCACATTGCTAATATTGTTCTCGGGCATACACGCACAATCGGCACCTGGCGAGTGGCAGGAGGAACAGTCTCCAGGTCCCAACGTGTCGCGTTACGGGGCGCAGTCACACTACACTACTGGCATACACTACGAGTACTCGTATTGCTAATTAAATACCGCTCATCCACTGGCTCTGGTATACGCATGTAGATATGTGTGTGTATCTAGTGCCATAGATATGGATTGAAGATCAGAGCGAGTGGGTGGTGGTGAGCGTGCACGTGAGCGTGATCACGAACGACACGGGCGCAGACGACTCCTGGCTTCGCTTAGGCTTAGACATTTAGCAAAAGAATTTGTACGTACCGATATATTTTGGGATTTTTTTTTTTTACTTACGAATGCCGTTATTCCGTTCCATCTCAAAATAAATAATAACCAAACATTCTTCAAACAACTATTTTCACTTTTGCAGGCTCGAGTAAAACCAATCCCACTTCTGAAATAAGGAACCTCTGGTTCCTAATGAAAGACTGGAGATCATTGAACACATACAAGTACAATTTATGAGTGGTATTAGTACAATTTAACAGAAAATGGAACAAATAACGGATTATATGCAGAGCCGTAGGCTAGCAGGAGTCGTCTGACACATGGCAGCTACGCCACGTCAGACCGTCTACCAGCCAGCCGCCTTTGAAAGAGGTTGGCTCCCGACAATATATTTACAAATCGGCCGCCAAGGGCTCTTTAACATGTCTTTTTTGAAACTACCAGCGCTTTCGGAAAGGCCATAATTGCCAAGAAGAATGCGCCGCAAGAAACTTGGCAGAAAGTAATTTTTTTCAAAATAAAATACAGCAAGAATACTTAAATACATTTATAAAAGGGATGTATAAGGTCTCCGAGCCTCAAATTATATTAGTCTATAGTAGAGATGTATAAAGTGTCTTCTAGTCACACATTCGAATAAGGTAGCTCACTTTTTTAGCTCGCGTTTTTCTCTTCCTTGTTATTAGTTCAAAGATTTCGAGTTTAAAATTCCTGACATTATTATTGCATCCAGACAAAAAGTCTCTGACCTTCTCCAAGTTTGAAAAAAAAATCTTGTTATGCTAAAATGGAACCCACGGTCATGGTTCGTGGCCTCCATGTTCCTATAGCAATGGCGGAATGGCGGATTGCTTTTTAATGAAAGCACGAGGCAAGCTTAATAATGATAAATTGCATTAATTTCCTTGCGAAAGAAAGAGTGGCATTAACGCACGATGACGGGTTCAGTTGCTTCTTCTGTTCTATTTTATTCACCCTTATTGGCGGCCGTAAGGCTTGGGCCAATGTTAGTTTAAATTGCTGCTTCTGTAATTTAAATTTCTTTTCTTATAGTTCTCCAACTAGTGAAGGTTGGCAGTCAGCTCCGCACGCTTGACTCGGTCCCTGGCCAGTAGGCTTATTACCTAACTCGCTCGCAATCGCCATCGTGTTCATTTTGACAGTTCATGTATGGGCTGACAATTGGCATCGGAATCAGCTAGCTGTCATATTCATACAAGAACTGTCAAAATGAACACGATGGCGATTGCGAGCGAGTTAGGTAATAAGCCTACAGGTTAAAAAGCTCCTCTGCACTTGTGATTCCAGTCCACTTCCGGATCTTTTTCTTTTTCCACGGCTCCTTTTCCAGCCACTTTGCCCATGATTATACGATACGCTAAATTAAATAACAAAGGTAAAGAGTTATTTAAAAAAAACTTCCTTAGAATAGTTTTTTGTTTATTTACAAAGGCAAAATAGTACGAGTACTTACCTACTGTCTTATCTAGGATGCTTTTTTGAGGGGCTTCTAAACGGGCCATGTTCAGATTATTTAAAGTTTCACGCCTATTTAAATAAGGTCTAATCCACAACCTCTCGTTTTTCATTTGTTTCTTTTTTAAAACAAGATAAGCTGCTGCTCGTCAGCCACTGTTGCCGGTTTGTGTAGCCCGTTTAAAAGTCTGCATCGTGAGCCATACTAGGTATTGCAGTTGCCAATAGTGCAGCCACAAATTGCAGCAAAACATGGCCCGTTTAGAAGCCCCTTTACGAATGTCATTTGTTTTTTTTTACAGAACGGTAGGTACCCTAGAAACATTGGCAAAATGCCAGTAGCATATAAGATTCGTCATTATAAAATGTGAATGCATCCGTTCTAGTGACTGCTCCTGAGGGCTTTTTTTGCGTGGCGCGTGCCCTGCCGTGATGGCAATTTTATTGTAAACGCTTTTTTATAAACTACTACCTTCTGCCCGTGATTTCGTCTGCGTAGAATTTACATATAAACCTTCCTCTTTAATTACTTTATCTATTAAAAAAACCGCATCTAAATCCGTTGCGTAGTTTTAAAGATTTAAGCATACATAGGGACAGACAGACACGGCGGAAAGCGACTTTGTTTTATACTGTGTAGTGATAGTGAAGTAGGTATCATGTACGTAACAATATTGTTAAGTAGGTCCTAGAAACGATGTGAAGTAGAGGACAAATAAGTTTACAAAGATGGCTCTTGCGCAAAGTGAGCTCGAGCGTGAAAGACGGCACTGAAGTGGACATAGTTATTGCAAAGATTTACTTTATTTATGTGACTACATTTGACTATCCATAACATATGTATTTTGTAAATCTTAAACTAAAAAACTTAATTTACAATTTAAAAATAAAGGCATCAGTACCTCGCTGTGTAGGTACTTGCCAATTTACATTGTGCAAAGTGTGACATTTTTGTATTTATTTTTGGGTTTTGAATGATATAGATTCTGGGCTCATAACCTGCAGTTAAACAAAGTTGGCGTTCATGCACCCTAGATGCGTTGTAGCAAAAATGGCAGCTAAAATACCACAATTATTTTCACAAACTCCCATTTCATCTTACAACCACGGCAGGTGTCGACATGTCAGGCTAGTAACCCAGCCAGAACGAATTATTTTTATTTCTTACCACCTTGGTTATCTAAAAGGGCGTATGCGCCTTCAGATACTGAAGTGACTTAAGTTTTTTTACCGAGACTAGTTGGGTCCCATAAGGTTCGTCGTGCTCGGCCAAGCGCGCTTCCTGCGACCTGCCACAAGTTGGGTAAGATATTGAACTTATTTAATGTTGAGAGTAGTAATGGTGGAAAAAGGAAGATTATTAGTTACAATAACAAATTACATTTTTGTTTTTTCTTCTCCTTTATTTCTATCATCATGTCAGCCGACACGTGCACTGTTGGACATAGGTCTGCCCCAAGGCTCTCCACTTAGACCGGTCTTGTACTTTCTATAGGTACTTAACATAACTTTATAGTATTTGTCGCGGAATGTTTGTATGACTGCACTGTCAAATAATATACATACCACAGACAAACGTCAAAACCGTTGGATGCAAGCTCAGCATGCTTTCGATCGATCTTTCAGGGCTTTGAATGGCAAAGTGCAAAGCGGGTGGAGGGGGTAGCCTAAACGATCACAGCGCTCGCTACGGCTAAAATTGTCATTTTTGTCGCTGACTTGAGCTGTCAAATCCATATTGCAGTAAACATTTTGTAATCGATTTTGAGATAAAAATATGGTCCTGGTAAGATGTGTTGTTGTGAATTGTAATAACACCAAGAAGAATAGCGACTGTAAATTTTACCAATTTCCAAGACCATGGTGGAAACGAGACCAAAGAAATAAGTGGATATTTGCCGTAAGAAAGCCTGTCACGTGGCACTGTCGTCGCGCTCGGTCCCATACCGGCTTTGACTATAAATTTGGCTCCGACTTATGTTTTAATTTTACTATTTTCACGCCTCTAGGTATTCTAGTGATGTTATCTATAAAACTGCTAAACAACTAATACATTCAATTAAGTAACCAAGGTAAAGAAAGCTATGGTCATCTAGCCGCTTGAAAAACTGAACTAAGTACTGGAAACTCCATGACAGTCCCATTCAAGTTTCTCTTAATCACAAAGTTCTTTACCCCACGCGAAATTGTTATTTCCACCGCATACTTATTTGCGTACCTAGACAGCGGGACCACCACGCATGCGCGGATCGTATAATTCTCCACTTGTTGCCCCAAATTACAGTGAAACTAAGTTACTTTTGCCGCCAACGGCGTCGCTAGCTTCCAACTCAAGACATTAAGTTACTAAGGCAAAACGCTGCTTCTACTTTCGTCCACCGGCATGATTAAGTTTGTCGTTGTAATAACAGCAACCCCATGCCGAGTTCTAATAAAAATAACGCACGTTGCGCCCGGCCGCCATTTTTGTTTTGTCCACAGAGTAATGAGTGACGCGCCGCACGTGACGTAAGAAAGCGCGGGAAAAGTTTGGCGCGTATTTGTTTTTTTTTAATTAATTTGTTTTAAAAAGCGTTGGAATAATGATTAAGTTTTTAAAAGTGATTTTGTGAATGGTGCGTTTTTGTTGGAACTGTTAGAAAAGGAATACGCTGTAAGTTTCACAGGTATTTTTATTTATGTCATGAACAGTTCGATAACAATGAAACGAAAATATTTATTGTATTATTCTGTCTGCTGTTAGCACCTTAATATACGAACATTGCAAGACAAATACAGCTTTTTATTTTATTGTATGTATGCACAGTATAAAAGTAATTCAAAAACAACAAAAATATATTAAGAACATGGAGATAAATTGGCACGACATGGTCCCAATCTCCGCAGTCATTAAGCGTAAAGCGGTAATAGTCAGACAGACAAATACACTTTCGCATTTATTATTGGCATGGATTACGCAAAATTATTAATTTACCACATTAAACCTCCCTATGCTGTGAACACTATCGATTTATTAAAATGTAATCGACACATATAGGGTGGATCCAAAATAAATAAAGGCGAAGTTGTTTGTTCAGTCAATAGCTTTTAGTACCACCCTAACTACAACGATTGTTCCCCTAAAATATGAAGGGATCGTTATTATTGAAGGTCATGGAATCACCCTAAGGCATGGATGAATCAAGTAACGAATAGAAATGTAATTTCTAGCAATTATAACGAAAAACATGCATTCGTGGTTCTCGATACATAGGTACTTACATTATAAATTAATAGACAGAGGCACATAATAAATCACGTCTGTATCCTTTACACGCTTGACAGAACCTGTGGTAACCAAATTTAAAAGTCACGTTTATATTACAATCTTACTAAGAACTAAAAAAAGTAGATGGGGAAAATCTGGAAAAATTGACGTATCAAGAACCTATGTCATTCAGGCTAGGTACTTTTTTATCCCGGAGAGCATACCATTTTTTTTCTTTGGGAAGAGCATTGTGATAAGGTGGTGTGAAAGAAGATATAACCCCTTATTCATAAACGCTCTATAGGCTTCTGCTAACTTAGCAATCGTTTGTCCTTATTCTGTGAAAGGTAAATGTCAAAGTGACAGATAAGGACAAACGATTGCTAAGTTAGCACGTTTATGAGGGTTGATCCCTACAACTCAACGTTGCCGTATAGGTTTACTCTGGAACCCATGGCTAGCTAGAGACACGATGACTTGGCTTGGATATTAATTAAAACCGAGTAACGTAAATAAATGCTAATGCATAATTTGATCACTTATTTACACTGTAGGCGGAATTACGCAATTCGCACATGACATTTAACATAGTATTAACTCAAAAAATACCGTTTCGAGATATTGCGTTTTAAACTTTTAAAAATTCATATCTCCTAATATTTAAACTTATACTAGCAATATTTTATATGATTATGTTGCAAAACTATTCAGCATTATTTTAATTATAAACATGATTGCTAGTAGACTATTTTCGTAGATTTATGAGAGGTTTTTAAATACCACTTAGAGTAATGACTATATTGCCAATCCAATAAAAATAATTTTAGACTTGTGCCAGTATAGCCTGTTCTTCAGTTTTGGTTGAACTGTTTTTGCAGTATAGTAAACCAAAATAATACGATATACCATAGTCAACTTAGTAAAAACTTCGCGTATTTTAGGGATTAACTAATAAATTAAACAGATTTTTTATTTTTATATATTGAACAATAAATAATAATGTAATTTTAGTTGACGCAGTGCATCTTCTGAATCTGTGTGCTATCATATTAGCCCTGATCGCCAACGCCCTACGCTCCCGTTCAATATCAGCGTCATCTGGCTGGTTCTCCGTGACTAAGTGTCCCAACACACGTTTAACACACGATACCCTCTTAAGGACAGTACCGTTCAGCTACAGGGGGGGCACATACGACGGGCACTTCGTACCCGCCTTAAATACCATAAGTTCACTTTTAAGAGCGTTATATTTAAGACCATGTTTACGAACATAAACTTCACAGGTTTTTAATAGTAATTCAATTGCACCAGGCGAGGGGCCCAGTAGCACCATGTCGTCCGCGTAGCTAATATTACTGAGGCAGACACCACCTATATGACGACCGACATGTATACTGCTCAGCTCCTCAATAAGTGCATTGATGTAAAGATACAGGTTGAAGAGTATCGGTCACGTTCTGCTCCCCTGCCTCACCCCGCACTCCAACCTGTACTCATCAGACCAATTGCTACCTCATCTGACAGTGTTGAGTGTTGACTTGACACACGTACCAGCTCCTAAATATGCGTTAAGTTCCTCGGGAACCCCCTCTTTTTCTAGTTTGGCCCATAGTAGTTCGTAGTTTACCAAGTCGAAAGCTTTCGAAAGGTCCAGGAAGCACGCATATACAGGAGTCTTCCTACGTGTGTAGTATTCGACGGTGTGCTTGAGGCTCAGTATTGCACTTTCAGTGGATAGTTTAGGTCTGAACCCAAACTGCGCATCATGTAGCTTTATGTACCTATTCAACTCAGCATCAAGCACAGCATCAAACACCTTGGCCACAACTGTTGCCAGCGAGATTGGCCTGTAGTTTGTTATGTTAGTTATATCACCACTTTTATTTTTAACTAGCTTCTACCCGCGACTTCGTCTGCGTAGAATTATACATAAAAACCTTCCTCTTGAATCACTCTATCTATTAAAAAAACATACATACATACATACCGTCACGCCTCTTTCCCATAGGGGTAGACAGATACTACTTTGCTCCACTTGCTACGATCCTGACATATTTCTTTCGCTTCATCCACAGTCATCAATCTCTTCATACATGCTCGTCGGTTTCGGGTACTCCTGACCTGACTTTTTTCCAAAACGTCTCCTATTTGGTCTCGGAACGTCCGTCTAGGCCTTCCCCTCCCAACGTTACCATTCACACTCCCCATATATATCTGTTTAGTTAGTCTACTTTCATCCATCCGCTCTACATGCCCAAATCAACTAAGCATACTTTTTTCTATCCTAGTCACTATATCCTCTTTCACACCAGCACGTTCTCTTATCACACTGTTCCTTATTCTATCTTTCAGAGATACACCTTCCATACTCCTTAACGCTCTCATTTCTACTGCGTTTATTCTACTTTCATGCTTCTTTTGTCATACCCAAGTTTCGCTACCGTACATCAATGTTGGAACAAGCACCCCTCTGTGGACAGCCAGACGCGCCTTCTTCGACACCTTCTCACTGCTCACAAAGGCGCGCAGCGCCCCATTGACCATATTTCCTGCACTCACTCTTCACTTTCACACTTCCCATCTATCGTAAACCGGCGTTCTGGGATCGGCATCCCAGATGTACAAACTCTTTTACCTGTTCGACTTTCTTACCCGCAATCACAATCTCACATTCAGTCATACTATCGTCTTTTTCAAACACCATAACTTTCGTCTTGCTTACATTAACATTCATACCTTTCGTTTCCAATGCACCACATATAATGTTAGTCATCATCTGCAACTCCTCCTCCGACGAAAAAAACCGCATCAAAATCCGTTGTGTAGTTTTGAAGATATAAGCATGCATAGGGACATAGGGACAGAGAAAATGACTTTATTTTATACTATGTAGTGAAGTGATAATAGGCACAACTGCAGTTCTTATCATGTCAGGGGGCAGGTACCCATGGCTAAGACACAGGGAGAAAAGCATAGCGAGCACCCTGGGCAGATGTGACCCTGCATGTTCAAGATGCTCAATGCTTAGGCCATCATGTCCAGGCGACTTTCCCCTCTTCATTCCTCTGATTACACAATATGCTATCTGTTTTGCCAAGAACCTTGCACTACATTCACTCTTAGACGACTCGACTTCCCCCCTGCAAGAGTCGTTACCAGAGAAGATTTGACAGCAAAACGTTGTCTAAACAAATTAGCAAATTAGCATTAGATAACATGGCTCTCCTCATTATAGTTTACAGCCTTTAAAATTCTCGACGCTCTTGTATGTCTGTTCATTTTGAATTAATTAAACTGAAATAATGCAGAAATAACGTTAATAATGGCAGGCAATACGATCTTAATTCCCCAAATCTACCATAATCTTGCAATACATGACAGGATAAATAGTAATAACACAAAAAAATCCGAGTCATTATAGTATTAAGTAGAAATATTATTGGACTGACTGCCAAATCAATTCATAAAAAAAGGCAATGTGGTATTATCTTGAAATAATACATAGCCTAATCAATATAACAAACGAAAAATGAAAGGCAACAACGTATTAAGTAGCAATAATACAGTATAGATTACTCAAAGGCGTTCTGTATTGATAGTTGAAGTTGTCGTATCTCCAAATAATACATTATACACGCGACCTATCCCTCTGAGAGCCGCACGGCAACTGACTCATTTAAAATGGTGCTGTATTGCCGTGCGCCGTGGTAGATAGTATGACCAGGCAAGAAAGGTTTTTAGTGCCATCTCTCGGTGAGTAGATTAGTTAAAAATATGACGGTCTTACCAAAAAATAGATAAAAAATTTCTCTATCCGATGGTATGCTTAACTAAGAAAGTGATTTTTTTTGAGTTAATACGGTATTAAATGTCATGTGCGAATTGTCCAAGCTCACTGCGGACTCCAAAAAAGTTAACTTAATCCAAAAAACTCTATGGTATTGTGTGATCCGAATTGGAACAATAGATGATGCGCTTATCGAATCGCTCTATTGTCTGTGGCGGTTACAACCGCATCCGGCGAAAAAACAAGATGGTGCCCGAATTGAAAAAGGGACAATGGCGTGAACTTGATAATTTCGTTAATTATTGTTGTGTGATGAGCTGATTGTGTACTGTTTTACTTTGCTTTAATCGATTACTTTGTAAGCCTTATAAATGTGAAAAGAGTTACATGCAAGTTGTCATTGCATTTTGACAGATTTGACTTTTTTCACAATCGCAAAACATATTTTTTATTTTTTGAACTAATTAATGTTAAAAAATTAAACTACCTACATATTTTACCTATAACACCCTGGTCATTATTATTAGACACCTTATTCATTAAATTCGGTTCAGTAGCTTAGGCAGGCTACGAGTGGAACATACAAACGTAACCGCCAAAATCATTACCCTTCCTTTTGGCTTCGCCGTAACCGGATAAAAACTAAGTTTCCAAAAAACATTAGTCACATACATTTCCCTTTACAGACAGACAGATCATAAATTCTATTGTCAATGGAATCGTAACTGCCATAACTTTCAGGCCTCTATTTCGCCAACTGAACAATTTGCCGGTGATTAGAGACAATTCAGTGTGCTTAGTGTAGGTTTTCGGTTTCAGTCACATACCTAATACGTCTCGAACGCGTTTGCGTTAAAATGTCAAATACTATTTTTTTTAATTTATTTCTGGCGCTGAGTGCATAGCCCTTCAGCCGATCAAATACTATGAGAACAGTGTGTTGCCGTTTCGGACCGCAAGTGGCGCTGCCAATTATACCATAGTAATTGAGACGTTTACGTGAACGCGTTCGAGACGTTTTTATATGCGAAAACTTACACTAGAGGCTGTTTATATTACAAACTCAACCAGAATCTACGCCGGTTGGCTTTATAATGACTACGTCTTGCATGTCAAATTGGTGGAACAGGGCCGCACCAAGAGGAAACATATTAACTATCCTGTAATACCTAGACGATTTATAGAATACAGACTTTTTTTTTCAGACAAAGAAGATGGCAACACTGCCCATTTTCGTGTCACTAAGCAGGTAAGTGCAGTGGAGCCGGGGCACACCGCGAACAACGTTAGCTGAGGCCGGTTCAAACCACGCCTTAGCGTGCGCGTCCGGGTGCACACACACTAGCTTAACCAAACTTTGCTAAGCAAACTGGCTCAAGCACGCACACGCGCTTGCCGCAATGCGTACTTTAATACGGTAGCACTTACCCCCTTATTCATAAACACTCTGTAGGCTTCTGCTAACTTAGCAATCGTTTGTCCTTATCTGTGAAAGCTAAATGTCAAAGTGACGTTTATGAATGAGGTGGTTAGACTCCGTCTTGACTTTTTATTTGGTCTGAGACTATACTCTTCGCGGTAATTAAATGTCAATATATTGCCATTTAAAAATAATAATTTTACATTGGTACATACATAGGTACATACATATATTATGTCCCTAACGGGGTAGACAGAGCCTAAGGTAACAAAACCTTAAGGCCACGTTTAGCATGATTAAGGGCGTATAGGTGGAAAGGGGAATCAAAATAGTGATGGGTAAGACTACTCCTAAGACTTTCGTCCATTCCCTCGATGGGATTTTACCATCTGCGCGGGAAGAGCAGCAACTGGTAAATTCTATGTTTTTTCTTGTTCTTTTTTGTTTTTATAATGAGCATTTAACCAATAAATCGGCACAACGCTCAACTGTCAACTGAACAAGATGTTAAAGTTTTTACAGCATTTTAACAGCTTTCCGCTTCTGTTAGCGCGCTTAAGACAGAGAAGGAACATAAACATCTCTGCGTCCTTTGTGGGTTCTCTTTATTGTACAATTAATGACTTTTACAAGCGTCTCGGTAGTTTATGCGTTTATGCGCGCTTGATTTCCGTGTATAAAATAGCGTTGGGATAGTAATTTTGAGTGCAACTGGCACCTAACTACATGTACACGTTTCCTCAAAGATATTTATGTCTACTAGCTTCTGCCTACGACTTCTTCCGCGTAGAATTATCAATGGGAACTATGCAATTTTCCGGAATGAAAAGTAGCATATAACCTGTAGGCTTATTACCTAACTCGCTCGCAATCGCCATCGTGTTCATTTTGACAGTTCATGTATGAGCTGACAATTGGCATCGCAATCAGCTAGCTGTCACATTCATACAAGAACTGTCAAAATGAACACGATGGCGATTGCGAGCGAGTTAGGTAATAAGCCTACTGGCCGGTGATTTCCAACCCATTTTGAATATATTTTCTAATAGCTATACCAAATTTATTATAAAATATATGTTTCATTCTTTTATCAGCTCGATGAAGGTCGATTAAGGTTCGGATCTTAGACTATATTACTCAAACTCTCAATCTATGTTACTCAAAGGTTAACTGGTAGAGATCCCTTATAGGGATAAGTTCGCTTTTGTTCATACAATACAATACAATATAATATACAATATAAATATTAATGTTATTTTTATTTTTTTGTGAATTGTATCTGTTTCTTTATATTTGTACAATAAAGCGTTTACTAGGAGTTATATGGTTTTAAAAGGCTTATGGTTCTTTAAAGTCGCGCCAACTTATGTCACGAAGCCCGTCAAAGTCACATAAGGAAAACGGACACTTAGCACAACTTGGGGAAACCAGTTGGCGCGTCTTTAAAGAAGCATTTACTTACTTACTTTTACCACAGTATATAATATAAGCTAAAGCAGTAAGGAAACTACGAACAAATCGGTTGAAACGAAACACGCACACAGGCGCGCGCTTTACACGGCCCCTAAGCGGACCTCGTCCACTCCGCTCAGGCTCAGGTCCGCTTAGGGGCCGTGTAAAGCGCGCGCCTGTGTGCGTGTTTCGTTTCAACCGATTTGTTCGTAGTTTTCTTACAGCTTTAGCTTATATATATACTGTGCTTTTACTTACTTATATTATGACGTGCAAAGCCTTAGAGTGGTAGATACCACATATTTGGCTGATGGTACGCTGGAGGTGTTGACGTTGACAACCTGTAACAACTCGTGTAAGTATTGGTGCGTGACACAAATGGCTTCCGATCGAACAATAAAACTGTATAAATAGGTACATGCCTGCCGGAGCTTTCGAGCTTTGCCCGAGCTTCCTGTCCCGTTTAGGAAGTAAATGCCGATACGTGTAACTCTGTAGGGTTGCCAAAATCTTTGGCAATGTATCCCTGTATTCCATAAAAGCTTTTTTAAAAAAAGCTTGTTTGTTGTTTGTAATTGTGTCATACAGACACATCACTCAAACAGATGACGCTTAGTGACAAAAAATCGCATCGCAACAAGGTCACGTGACAGCTAGTAACAGGTAGAAAAATTCGAAGACTACCCACCTGCTATGGGTGGTGTAGGGGTACAGCACGCGTCACGGAATGACGAGGATCCGGGTACGATTTCCGGCCATAGCTTTACTTTTCGGATTTTTCTGTGTTCTAATTTTCAATGACATTTAGAAATTTAGCTTGTTAACCTTCGGTAGACTTAAGATTCTTTTCCCTTTGTGTTACTAGCGACCCGCCCCGGCGTCGCACGGGTGTAATCAGTGTTTTTCTACTATACTATGTATGTATTATACACATAGGTAAGCCTTCCCCTTGAATCACTCTATCTATTAAAAAAACCGCATCAAAATCCGTTGCGTAGGTGTGACGTCTTAATGCTATTCAATTCCGACTCAGTTCAGGTTTTAGCGGCCATTTTTAGTATGAATCTAACGAGCGAACCTGAACTGAATCTGAATTGAGTCGCATTAAGTAAGACGTCATGCTTGAGTTAACCTAAATATAATTAACTTGTGCTCTTTATTTATTTATTTTATTTTATTCATAAATGTAATTTTTGCAATCTTTAAATTCACTCGTCCATCCCTAATATAATCTCCTTCCATCCCCTCAAAGGTTGATTGGAAGCGATCCCTTGAAAGGATAAGTCCGCCTTTGTGCATCATCAGCGTTTGTCAATTGTATTTGTCTTATGTTTATCTTCACTACATAGTATAAAATAAAGTCGCTTTCTCTGTCCCTATGTCCCTATGTCCCTATATCCCTATGTACCTATGTATGCTTATATCTTCAAAACTACACAACGGATTTTGATGTGGTTTTTTTTAATAGATAGAGTGATTCAAGACGAAGGTTTTTATGTATAATTCTACGCAGACGAAGTCGCGGACAGAAGTTAGTGCACAATAAAGAGTTTACACTCGTCGTAGTTAGTATCGTCTATATTTCCGGACAGATACAACCTAGGGCTCTTCAAGGCTAGAGTGAATAGGCTATTACTGAACCAGTGAGTTACACCTTCGGCCTCATCTGCACCTTCCACCAAGTGAGATAGAAGTCAATCACTGGTCAGTACGTAGTAAAAAAAAAACCACACATAAATACTTAAGGCATATTTTTCATTGCCAAAAAATATTCAACGAGCTGACAGCCCTGACAAAGCTTCGTTATTCATTCCATAGCGGCCATATTGCTATTTTATGCGTCCAACTTCCCACATACTAATGTCGTAAGGCCATTTGAATGGGCAATGGGCACCGAAATACCGCAGCGTGAAAGGAAGCTCCATTTACGGAAGTACTTGATTTATTGTAGACTAGCTGTGCCCGCAACTTCGTCTGCATAGAATTCGTTTATCGTCCCGCAGGAATTACGCAATTTTACGGGATAAAAAGTAGCCTATGTGTTATTTCAGACTATAATCTATTTGTTCCAAATTTCATCCAGATTTGTCCAGGCGTTCTGGCGTGAAATCCATTCATACTTTCAAACTTTTGACAATGTAAGTACAGTCAGCAAAAAAGCTTGTATCAAAAATTACATTTTTACATACAATACATAAAAATCACGTCTTTATCCCTTACGGGGTAGAGAGGGCCTAAAGCAACAAGCCCTAAAGGCCATGTTTAGCATGATTACGGGTGTATAAGTAGAAAGGGGAATCAAAATAGTGATGGGTTGCTAACCGCATCGCCTATAACATAATTCCTAAGATTTTCGCCCGTTCCCTCGATGGGCTGTTACCATCTGCGCGGGAAGAGAAGCAACTGGTACATTCTGTTCTGGTTAACTCCCACACCAGCATGGAAGCAACATGTCATTTTTAGGTTAGGTTAGTAATCATGTTATAGGCGATGCGTCTAGCAACCCATCACTAATTGTGATTCCCCTTTCCACCTATGCGCCCACAATCTTGCTAAATGTGGCCTGTAGGTACCTGTTACCTTAGGCTCGGTCTACCCCGTAAGGGATAAAGACGTGATTTGTGTATGTATGTATTTTTTTGTATGTGTAGTCCCCAATCTGTATGGTTTCAATAACATGATTGGTCGCTTCTGCATCTTCATCCACCAATGGACACGCACCGTTAAACTTTTTACAAAGAAAGACCACAATGTAGCCAATGAAAGAAAATTAAAACCACACAAAGACAACAGCTTAATCAATTCTCTCCGCTTCACGGCTATTGAACAAAAAGAACATTAATATATCTTCTTATATATCTAGCTTTAGCACATTTACGATATCACGGCTGTCTCAACTAGATATATTGTTAATACCAACTGACAGGCACGCGATCACGTTCCCACAGTAAAAATGGCGGTTCCAGTTCAAAAAAATCTTATATCTTATTTTTTTATGTCTGTTGTGTGTGTGTTTCTTCCATGCTGGTCTGGGAGTAAAGAAAAAACATAGAATTTATATATAAGTATTTCACATTTTGCTTTAGCAAAGCTTTGCCAGGACTCCATGGACGTTTTCTAATTTGGAAAGTGATCTTGACCACAAAAAGTTTAAGAAACACTGTTTTATGGGGCCGACACACACACACACACACACACATACAAATCACGTCTTTATCCCTTACGGGGTAGACAGAGCCTAAGGTATCAGGTACCTACAGGCCACATTTAGCAAGATTGTGGGCGTTTAGGTGGAAAATAGAATCAAAATAGTGATGGGTTGCCAGCCGCATCGCCTATAACATGATTCCCATGATTTTCGCCCATTCCCTCGATAGGCTTTTACCATCGACGCGGGTAGAGAAGCAACTGGTATATTCTATGTTTTTTCTTTGCTCCCAGACCAGCATGGCAGATATTTATGAGCAATACGATAAACGCCGTGTAAACAATAAATAACGCGTATCGTTTTAATTTTACGTTATCTTAGAACCGTTCAACCGTTTTAACTGAAACGGGATGGTGTGTAATCCGTAATGAATACATTTTTCTGTACCCCGCACCACACAAGTGCATCTTAAGTGGGACTATAACAATATACAAGTCTTTGAACATTACCGTACAACGCTGCCGACATTTTGTCACAAGATTTTTTAATCATATTTTTGTTACTTTGACATTGGCGAAGTTGTCGTCGCTATAACGACTTGAAACGCCACAAATAAGAAGAAGAAGGATATAAGGCTAGGGGAATACGTTTCTATACAGAAATGGCTACGATCGGCCTCTTAACTCTCTTGTTTCTTTTACTCCGGCTATCGGCGAGTAGCCTAGGGTACAGTTAGTTAATCAGCCGTGAAATTAGATCATACTACTAATTGATGTAAGGTACGTAATTAAATTAACTACAGGAAATTATGGGTACCTTACGTGGGCTTGTTAATTATTAAATTATAATATCGTTACACATAATATAATAGCTTGGTTTAATAAAGTTTACGTCGCCTCTACGCGAGCGGAAATTTTCACTTCCTGGCTAGCAGGAGCGTGCAGGGGGTTCTGACAGAGGGTAGGCATATTGACAACAAAACCCGTATTGGTACGAAGTGTGGCGGGCACATTTACGTATGCTTACAAGCACTGCTTATATGCCTGTAAGGGATGAACGCGTCTGCTGGCTAGGGAACACGTACAATTGTTTACACAGCTCGAGCGGTGACAAAGAAAGCAGTAGGCTTATCTAACTCGCTCGCAATCGCCATCGTGTTCATTTTGACAGTTCGTGTATGGGCTGACAATTGGCATCGGAATCAGCTAGCTGTCACATTCATACAAGAACTGTCAAAATGAACACGATGGCGATTGCGAGCGAGTTAGGTAATAAGCCTACAGGTCG